>CM057449.1:29760000-31130000 GCA_016271365.2 Neoceratodus forsteri
AAACTCCTGCTTTCAAGAGGTCCAGTCAGCAATAGTCACCTCACCAGCATATAGAGTTTGGCAAAGGTCTGAAAAAGTGCAGACCTACACAGAGGGTCAGTAAACCGCTGATCCCAAAATGAATCTGACCACATATAGAGAAAGCCATCGTTTAAAGGAAAGAACCATCATGTGACTATTGCTGGCTCCACCTCTAACCATGGAAAAGTACAAAGTTTCTTAAATTACCTTACTATATTTAATTCATAAGCACATAATATTAAGGATATCTAAACAAGTATAACAACCTTCATCTTTCATAGAAAAAAATGTGTTAAAGGACAAAGAACAAACAACAGTGTTCAAGGTAACTCCACCCCTTGCAAGACACAATATCAGAGTGTAAAGAATGGGCGGCTGACTCTAAGAAGATAGGAGTGTCAGCAGAATCAGCATACTCTCCAGCAGGCCCAGGAGAGTCCTTAAGAATACTATCAAATGCACCTATAGTATAACTATATTATCCTTTATAAGAATAACCTGAACAGGAAGTGTAGAAACCTCTAGTATTTGCATGTGTACAAATTTCTAACTAAAGTCTGAATTTCATGCAGTTCAGGAGTTTGTAATTTAACGATGCAAGCACCCAGCCACTGTGGAGTACCTATACACAGAGGCTCTGTACTGCAAACCTGGTTTCAACTGTGCAAAGAGAATAAATAAATAGTTTCATAATGATAACATTCCTCCTCTAAGTATCCCTAGCATCAGTAGCAAAACATGTAACTAAAACTGCTTTCCTTTATGTTTTCAACTGGGTGTTTCTATGGACTCTTAGAACACCGAGTATTAAACCAGGGATTGGCTGCCTTTGCTATTTCAGAAATACAGCTATTCTCAAATGCTCCAGTCTATGTCATGCATTCTATACAAAATAACTCTATTTCTTCTGTTTTACTGTGGCGTTTATATCCTTCTGCGATCATGGAGAGCTGTTTTACTATAGTACAAAAGTGTTTCTATAAGCGAGTGAGGGGGTTTAAAACCTAATCCAGACTCCAACTCACTCAAGGTTATCAATGACATACTTGTCCTTGTATGTACATTCCTTTCACACTTCAGGATATCTGAAAATATTTGCACCTTCGGGTGGAGGGGAGTGAGCTTAGCAGCAAGGTAGTTAGCAGTATGCTTGAAGAGCGCTTAGGCCTGGAGCGAATGCGAGTAAACCATGCACCCACAACCGCTGCATTCTACTTCATTCTTTCCATTTGTCCACACACGTGAATATAAACATTATTCCAATACTGTCTAAGGAGGTGAGAAGTTGAGAACTGGGCTGTTAACACCTGTAGCACAGAACAAGGGTAAAGGGATAGAAAGATCCCTAACACCAGGTGGCCTGCCAGGCAAAGGGTTGAAACAAAGTTAGAGATGTAGCAGAGAAAAAAACAGGGCGCTACTGTAGTAGGCTTTAGAAAACAGAGAGCAGGTTAAAAACAGGCTCCAGTACCCTTCCACACACACACCATACAAGATCACTGGTCCCCAGGTGGCCTCCCACCTTGACATCTGCAACACTGTCCCTTTCTTGAATACCAGGCCCAGTATTGCCCTATCACAAGTAGGTTCACTGACCAGGTACCTGAAGAATACTCCTGCAGAGACTCAGGATGTCCTTGCATCTATCTGTTGCTGCTGGATGTTCCAATCTACATACATCAGGTTGAAGTCCCCACCAGCTGCACCTTCCACTTTTCTGTTACCTTGACAATAGCTTTAAACAGTACCTTATCTAATTACTCCCCTGTACTGGAGGTCAATAGATCACTCTAGTGTGAATAGTAACTCCATTCCCCATCTCCAGAGGACCCACAGTACTCGGCCTCCCCTGTATTCCAGGTATCTCTGTCACCTTTATGCTTTCCTAATGTACAGCACCACATCCACTCCTGTCTCTGCACTTGGTCCTTCCTGAATAGAGTAGAGCATATGAACCCAAGGGTCCTAACACTCAGCTGGTTTAGCAGTGAGGTTGCCAAGCTAATTCTGTCCTTGTATAGGTCATTAGTAAGGCCACATCTTTAGTACAGTATACAGTACTGGTGCTCATATTTTAAAATAGCCACAAACCTCCTGGAGACAGTCCAAAGGATGGCGACACAGATGATCATGGGCCAGCATGGTGAGATGTATGATGAGAGGTTGGGGGCCCTAAATATGTATTACTTCCTGGAGGAGCGAGAGAGGGAATATTATCGAGACATTCAAATATTTAAAAGGAACAAATAAGCTTGAGAAGGAAGGTCTCTTCCAGCTTCGTGAAAACCAAAATATGATGGAACACAGTCCCAGGTTGGAGGGGAGATTTAGAGAGAAGCTAGAAACATAAAAACATAGAAAGTGAGGGTAGATAAGGACTGTGTGGCCCACCTAGTCTGCTCCTTTCTTTACCTAATGCAATACCGCAGACCCTAGTGGATCTGTGGCTTATCCACTCTTCTCTATGGCAAGAGTACTCTATGTTTATTCCATGCATTCTTGAATTCCTCTATTGATTTTGCCCTCACCACCTACATCCACTACTCTTTCTGAGAAAAAGGTACTTCCTCACGTTGCCCTGAACCTTCCCCCTCTAGCCTCATATCATGCCCCTTGTTGTTGTACACCTTCCTTTCTGAAAGATGCTACCCTTCTGTACCTTGTTTATACCCCTGAGGTACTTGAAAGCCTCTATCATATCCTCCTCCTCCTCTCTCTCCTCCAGGGAATACATATTGAAGTCCTCTAGTCTTTCTCATAGGAACATAAGAATTTGTAGGCAAAAGGAGACTGTGTGGTCCATCTAGTCTGCCTGGGTTTTCTCCCCCACTATCAATTTGTCTTGCTAAGGTGACTATACTGTCTATCCCATGCCTGTTTGAATTCACTGACCATCTTGGCTGCCACTACCTCCAGTGGCAGGCTGTTCCAAGGTCCACCACCCTCTCCATGAAAAATACTTCCTAACGCCTGTTTTGAATTTACCTCTCACCAGGCACATGTTGTGTCCTCTAGTACATGCAGCCCTGTTTTCATGGAAGAGATTCCTGGTTTGTACTGTGTTGATCCTTTAACAAATTTAAATGTCTCAATCATATCTCCTCTGTCCTCCTCTGCTCGAGGGAGAATACATTTAGGTGGCTGAGCTGAGTTTCACACATTTCGTGGTGCATACCCTGCACTATTTTGGTGACACATCTCTGCAGGATTTCAGACAGACTATGTCCATTTTAGATGGGGTCTCCAGAACTGCACACAGTACTCCAAGTGAGGTCTCCAGGGACCTGTACAGTGGGAGGATTACATTGTGCTTCCTACTGGTAATACCCCTACCAATAGATCCAAGGATGCTGCCTGCCTATAGTGCCACCTTTAGCATTGCTTCCTACCTTTAAATCATTTGAGATCATGACACGAGATCCCATTCCAGCTTTCATTCCTCTAGTAGCTACCCCTCCAGGACATGCTTTCATATATGGGTTCCTTCTACCCAAGTGCAGAACTTTACATTTTTGGCATTGAATCTCAACTGAGGTCAGACTTACTGGGCGGTAGTTTCCTGCTAGCTCCCTGCTACCACTCTTGTACAATGGCACAGCCATGACCTTTTCCAGTCCTGTGCTACTATCCCTGTTCCAGTGAACTGTTAAACAGTTCAGCAAGTGGGCAGCACCTTCATCCCTAACTTATTTTAGAACTATAGGGTATATTCCGTTAGGGCCCATTGCCTTGTCCACTCTTATTTTAGAGAGATAGAAATGTTATTTATAAAGCACCCATTTCCGAGGACTCTGGGCACTGTACAGAACAAATCAATAACAAGGTGCATATAAACAGCAGCTCAACACAAATGTAAAATCCGTCCATCCCATTAAAACCCAATCAATCATTAAAAGCCAAACATAGACTTAGACGGCAGATAAGGACCGCTAGGCCCATCTAGTTTGCCCATTTCCTTCCTGCAGGATAGGCCACAGATCCTAGTTAACCAACAGCCTATTTTTTCCTACCCCCACAAGAATTGCCTTATGTCTATCCTTGCATTCTTGATTCTCCCACAGTTTTAGACCCCACAACTTCCTCAGGAAGGCTGTTCCATGCATCCACTACCCTCTCTGTGAAATAATACTTCCTCACATTGCCACTGAACCGCCCTCCTTCTATCTTTAAATTGTGTCCCTTGCTCTTGGAAGTCTGTTTTTGAAAGATGCTACCCTCTTGGACTTTTTCACATTTTAGTGCCCTCTTAAAGGCTTCTACTGGGGGCCTCTAAATATCCAGGAAAGGAGTTCCACAGAGTGGGTGCAGCCACTGAAAATGCCCTATCCCCAGAATGTCACAACCTCACTCTGAAACTCCAAGGAGGCCTTCCCGCAGAACGAAATGCCCATGGTGACGGTAGGGAACAAGGCAACCCTTAAGAACCCTTTCTTTTGTAAAGGAGATATGTCATTTCCTCTGGTATGGGATGTGTCCTGGCTGTTGTTGGACCATTACCAATATCTTCCTGTGAAACCAAGCAGAAGAATCTTTGGGAACTTTTGCCTGTCTTTGTCAAGCTTTCTACTAGGTGTCCTTCCTTGTTTGCCAGTCATGTTATTCCTCTTGGCTCTTTCTTTTTCTTGAATATATTGATAAAATGGTTTGTCCCCCTTTTCATTTCTTGAGCCAGTTTTCCTTCAGTCTGGGCCTTTGCAATCCTAATAGCTTTCCTGGCTTCCTGAGTTTTACTCTGTAGGCTTCTCTATCCTTTTCAGATTTGGTCTCCTCGTACTTCCAAAAGCTTTTCTTTTCCATAACTATAGTAGCTACCTCTTTGGAGAACCAGAGGAGGTTCCTTGCCCTTTTGTACTTGTTGATTTGTTTAGTGCATAGCTGTGACTGGCGCTATATTATCTTTCAGCTTTGTCCATTTGTCCTACACATTCCATGTGGCATCATATGACTTTTGTTGCAGCCCTTGCACCATTTTTGTTGCCCTTCTGGATTACATTTATTTTATCTATGTCCTTCCAAGATGCAGCCTCCAGGACTGGACACAGTACTCCAGATGAGGTTATGCATGGAACGGCCTTCCAGAGGAGGTTGTGGAGTCAAAAACAGTGGTGGAATTCAAGCATGCATGGGACAGTCATAAGGCAATTCTAGGGGTGGGGTAGGAATAAGTTGGCTGCTGGTTAACTAGGATCTGTAGCTTATCCATTAGGTAGGAAATGGTCAGACTGGTGGGCTAAGTGGTCCTTATCGGCCTTCAAATTCTATGTCTCACTAGTGATCAGTTCAGTGCCATAACCAAATCCTTTTTCTGCTGCTAATCCCTCTCCCTATGTACCCTAGCATCCCACCGCTCTCCCATAGCCTTCTCACATTGATTGGTTACATTTAGGTCATCAGATATGATTACCTCCAAGTCTCTCTATTGATTGGTGGCTGACAATACCTCTCCCCATCTTGTAATTCCCTTGGATTTTTGTGCCTCAAATGCATGATTTTGCACTTTTGCACTGAATCTTAGCTGCCACCTCTCATCCACCTCAAGCATGTGTAGTTCCTTTCTCATTTTTCCTCCCTCCAAGAGTGCTGACCTGTTGCAGATCTTAGGGTCATCTGAAAAGAGGCATACATTCCCTCCAGCCCTCCGCAATATTGCTAATAAAGCAATTAAAGAGGACTTGCCCCAGCATGGATCCCTGTTGCACCCTGCTGGTCACCCTCCTCTCCTCAGATTGAATGACAGTTACCACAACCCTCTGTGTCTTGTCACTTAGTGAGTTTCTGACCTGGTTTACCACCTTGGACCCACTCCCAGGCCACCCAACATATTCGCCAATCTATCTGGGACAATGTTGAAGGCCTTGCTGAAATCCAGGTAGGCCACATCCACTGCCCCTTCTTAATCTACCTCCTGGTTACCCAGTAAAGAAATCTATCAGATTTGTTTGATGAGATCTTTCAGCTGTTGATCCAAGCTGCTTCAGATCCTGTGCTCTTCTGGATTTAAGAAATATCACAATCCTTTCCTTTAGCAGCGACTCATTTAATTTCCCCACCACCAAGGTCAGGCTGACTGGCCTGTATTTTACAGCCTCTCCGTGTTCCCACTTTTGTGGAGCTAGACTACATTTTCCTTCTCAGGTCCCCTGGAACCACCCTGTCTCTGTCAATTTGTTGAATAGGGCTGTTAGTGGTGCTGCGACCTCTCCAAGTTCTTTTAATATTCTGGGATGTATCCCATCTGGCTGCATAGCCTTGCCCCTGTTCAGATTTTTGACTTCCTTTAGGATTCTTTCCTCTGTAAATGAGATGGTGTCCACCTCGCTCCTTGGTGCTTCTATTGCCCAATAGTTGTCCTTCTTCATCCCATTCTTCAGGGAATTCATGAACAAAAATATTTGTTCAGGATTGTTTCTTTTCTAGGTACCCTCCACACCCCTCCCTTTTTAACTTCACAATCCATTCCCTGGTCTTCTTTCTTTCACTAATGTACCTGAAAACAGAATTGCTTAAGTCTGCTCGCTAGCTATGGAGAAGATTTCTGTAAGTTTTGCTATTGTTTTTAAACTACAGGAGAGAAGGATTAGTGACTTTTACTTGCTGCTGAGGGAGTTAATGTATAGAGGATGTTTGTAAGTTTTGATATTGTTTTATTTTCTTTTTAATTTATTTTTTTATTTTTATTTTATTTAAATCTAGGATTACAAATATAGTACCTTTGAGCAGGAACTGCTCATTTACAAAGGTTCCACGTCAAAGGAATGGGGGTACATATATACAAAATCAACATAATAATACATAGTTACACAATAACAAGAAGTAAGAGACTGAGGCTTAGGAAATTCAGTAATTCAAAATGTCCCAAATGTTAGGTAGCATGACATACCAGCCAAGGGCAATTAGCTTAAAGTGGAATTTAGCTTAAAGGTTTCTGTGGCTGAATGACTGCACAGGGCATGCCCAGACTTGCCCACCCACATAGCTTCTCTATTCGACTAAGCCATCAAACTGCAGGAGAGAAGGATTGGTTAAGTCTGCTTTGCTGGCTGTGGAGAAGATGTCTATAAGTTTTGCTATTGTTTTTTAAACTACAAGAGAGAAGGTTAGTTAATTCTACTTGCTGTTGAGGGAGTTAATGTATAGAGTATTTTTGTAAATTTTGATATTATTTCATTTTCTTTTGATTTAGCGTAAAGTGGATTTAGCTGCTCATTGCCTCCTAGAAATGCCTGTAGGTGTCAGCAAATCTATCTACAGTGTGTCCCAGAATGCTTACAGAAGTCTCCTGCAGACTTGCTGTGTGCCCTAGAAACATCTGGAGAAGTCACTCACATATTTTAATATTACTTGCAACCAGAATTGAATAGAATTGACTGCATAGTAGCATTAGAGGTAATGTCATGTTGAACAAACTTGTCGCTGACACTTTTGTGCGTCATGTTCACTTTAGGGTTATTCATATTTGCTTATGACATTTTGTCAATCTAGAACCACCTAAGCACTTTGAAAAAAACACACATTCTGGGTATCTTAGACAGTATAAAACAAACACCAAATTGAGTACAGCTGATTGCATAGAACCATTGAAAGGCAATTTGTGTGGAACAACTGTGCCACTGATACGTTGTTTGTGTCATGTATACTTTAGGAGTTATATGCATTTGTTTATGGTATGGTATGTATGGCTGACATTTTTCCATCAAGACTCCTAAGCAGCTTGAATAAAATGCACTTTTGACACTTCAGCAGCATAAAAAGTATTGATTACAACTGATCACATAGCATAATTGGAAAGGCAATTTTGTGCTGATCTATCTTTCATGCTGATACTTGGTATGTATCATGTATACTTTTGGAGCTATATGCATTTGTTTATGATATGGTGTTTGTGGTTGAGATTCATCCCTCAAATCTCACCAAAGCATCTTGAATAAAATGGGGAAAAATTATGTTTCATAGTAAAATATATATTTTTTAACAAACATAATAGTAAAACACCATCTAATGTCTATATGCTTAATTTGGTGTTGATATCTGACATATTTTCCCAAAAATGGCTTATGTGGCCTTTTTAGTGAAAAATTTTTTTTTCCCAGTTTCACCAGCATAGAAAACAAAATTACTTATTATTACATGCATACCACCATTGAAAGGCACTTTGTGCTGAATAACTCTGCCACTCATACTTTGTGTCTAGCATGTACAGTTATTGAGCTATTAGCATTTGTTTGTGATATGCCGACTATGACTTGATTTGCTTAGAAAGGCCCAGGATTCGCTGTTAAAAGTATACAGGACATTCAGGAGACAAGTGGTAATCTCAGAGTGAGCCTGTGGAGGCAATGAGTTAAAGGTTTCTGTGGCTGGAGGATTGTAAAGCTATCCCACCTCACCCTTCCACCAGCCTTTCCTAAATACTGAAATACCACTGGGGTTGGGTTTGAAGGCTTTGAGGGAGGAGCTTGGGGAGTTGCAACTGACCTGAGCCCTCAGAGCAGGTCGGGAAGGAGGAAACAAGGAGCAGCCATATGAGCCAATTCTTAAAGACATATAAATACATAAAACTTATGAGTAGATCTGTAGTCCTTATGAGTAGGATTGTTGTTTCCAGTTAGTACTGTAGTTGGTTGTCTTATGCTGCATACAAGGGCATTTAGGATAATAATTTCTGTTAGAGGCTGGGCTAGGATTAGTTAATTCTACTTGTTGTAGGAAGAGTTGGTGTGGAGGCTGTATAGGTAGTGTGGACCATGGGTAGGATTGTAGGGTGCAATGGTTGGGGTGCAGCAATGCAGATGAACATACTGTGGAGGCTGGGAGGGTGCCACTGCCACAGGCTAAGGAGGCTTCAGGAAGAGGTTCAGTGGCTTGGCAGGAGCTGAGAGGTTGCCAGATGAGGGAAGATTGTGTTGGTAGGAGGGTGACATCTGAGAGTATTGTTGGGCATCACAGAGAAGAAACAGGGGGCAAGGGAGGGTCAGGGAGGTGGCACAGTAGACAAGAAGCCAGCTTATGAAGGGTGGAGTCTAGTAGGACCTAGAAAAAGAGAGAGCAGTAGGCAGGATGGAGGATTGAACACACAGTAAGGCAAAGGAGGAGGGAACAAGTTTACTGTACTAGCAACACATGGGAAAGAGGATGCAGGAGGAGACTGAATGAGGGATAGTACTCACAAAGAGAAGGGAGAGATGGGCATTACTAATAGAGAGATTGAGCATGGCATGGCAGGAGGATGGATAAAAATCTGAGAGCTGAGGAGAGAGAGGAAGGTTGACAGTCAAACAGGAGGAGGGGAGGAGTCTCAACTGAGAAGGACAGGGTGGAAGACACTGAGACACATTGTAAGAGCACTATCTTGAGTGGCCCCAGAAATGAGAACCTGGGTGGGGGGTGGTGAAGGGCACAAGGAAAGAGGAGAGAGGTGTCCTGATGTTGGGGACTACATACTCAAGGGATCAGGTGGAGCAGCAAGGGAGAGAGGCACAGTCAGATATGGGTGAAGTACATACCAGGATTAAAGGCAGACAAGGCAGGACAGGCAATCCTAAGGTGCGTAGGAGGGGTAGGAGGAAACCACACATTGTGGTACATGTGGGGAGAAATGACCTAGCAGGGAAATGGTGGAGGTGACAAAGGAGAGGACTGAGGTAGTGAAAGGCTGGAGGAGAGACTGGAGTCTGTGACATTCTCCAAGGTGCTTCAGTACCAGCACAAGCACAGTGAGAAAGAAAAGGATTAGGAGTTGAACACATGGTTGGTAGAATGGTAAACTTGGGATATGGGGTTGCAGGTGGCTGGGACAGTACCTGGGATAATAATAATCTGTTTGCAAGGGATACGCTGCACCTGAATGGGGAGAGGAACGAATTATTAAAGCAAAGACTTGAGAGATATATTGCAGCAAAGTGGATTTAAACTATATGGGGGTGGCAAGTGGACAACAGGTAGGCAGGGATCCGATAGAGTGGAGTCATAGCCTGCCCCACCAAGCTAGCAGGGAAGGACTCGAGTGGCCTAAAAGAAGGGGGTAGAAGGAAGAAATGGAGGTCAATGAAGGGAAGGGGCAGGATGGAAGGTGGTCTCACTGAATGCAAGAAGCTTAGGCAACAAATCAGCTTAGCTACAGACACTCTTAGCAGTGTGGAGGGTGATATTGCAGCTGTCACAGAAACGTGGGCAACTCAGCACGGGACTGAAATCTGGCAATCCCAGAATACAAATTGTTCAGGAAGGACCATGGGGGGCGGTGGGTAGCTGTCTATGTGAGGGATGGGATCAAATGCACAAGGGACGAGGGAGAAGAAAGGAGAACAGAGGCAATCTGGCTGCAGCTCCTAGAATCAAGGGGTAGGAAACTGAGGTTTGGGGTGGTATACAGATTGCCATCCCAGTCTGAGGAGCTTGACAGGGAATTAGCAGGGCAAATCAGAAAGGTGTTTAGAAAAGGGAAGGTTGTCATCATGGGGAATTTCAACATGCGGGGTTGACTGGAGCATTCCGGTCACCTCCAGTGCTAGAGAGCAAGTGCTTCTGGACACAACCAGGAGGGTCTCCTGACACAGTGGGTTAGTGTACCTACTAGGCTAAGGAACACTTTAGATCTGGTGTTGAATGGGGAGGCAGTGGGAAATAAAGGTGGAGGACCTACCAGCCGACAGTGATCATCAAACAGTGTGGTTTAATATCACGATGTGAGGGAGCCAGAGAAATCAGTTACTCAGGTGGTAAACTTCAGGGGTAGACTTTGGGAAGGATGCAGGAAGTGCTGAAAGGGAAACTGAAGGGCACAAGGCAGGAAATGGTTGCAGAGAAGAATTGGGATATTATTAAACAGGGATTACAGAGGCAACAGAATCCTGCACCAAGACACAGAGTAAGAGGAGCAGAGCAAGAAACCATGCTGGTTGTACAGTGAGATAGTGGAGGTGGTGAGAGCAAAGGACAAGCACACCAGAGGTATAGGAGGACGGAGAAGGAAGTGAACAGGAGGAGTATGCACCATGGTCCAGGGAGGTGACCAGAAAAGTGAGAGAAGCCAAGGACCAGAGGGAGCTTGAGCTTATCGCATGGAATTAATGGGGGTGAAGAAAGACTTTCAGATACATCAGGAGAAAAGGAAGTGCAAGGAGACAATAGTGAGGATAAAAGGGGTGGGAGTAGACAGAAAGGGGAGGAGCAGGCAGAAGTACTGAATGAATACTTTTGCTCAGTGTTCATGGAAGAAAGGGGCCCACTCCACCATGGGCTGGGAGGTGGGGACAGGGAAGAGGAGGTGACAGATGGAAGAATTGAGGCAAGTTGAGTCATAGAGGGACTGAGGGCATTGAATGTAGTCAAGGCACCAGAGCCAGATGGTATCCACCCCAGGGTGCTGGGGAGATGGCGGAGGTGTTGGAGGAGCCTCTGGCAGATCTGTGCAGTACCTCACTGGAGTCGGGATGTGACACTGACTGGAGGATGGCACATGAAGTACCTTATAACAAGAGTGGGACCAAGGGATGAACCAGGTAATTATCCCCGTAAGTCTCATCTCCTTAGTGTGCAAACTCATGGAAACAATACTAAAGAAAGATTGGTGTTGTACCTGAGGACAATGGCCTCCAGGATGTGAGCGCATGGGTTTGTTTCAGGAAGTCTTGTTAAACCAACATGATACAATATTATGACTGGGTGACAGGTGAGCTGGATAAGGGACATGCAGTGGATGTTCTTTACTTGGACTTCAGCAAGGCCTTTGATTCTGTGCATCATGGGCAGCTTGGGGAAAGCTAACTGGTGTAGGGTAGGGCAAAAATGATGAAATGGATTATAAGTTGGCTGAGTGGGAGGCAGCAGTGGTGGTGGTGAGAGAGCCCCCATCTCCAAGGCCAGTGATGAGTGGGTGCCACAGGGCTCTGTGTTGGGGTCAGTATTATTTGGGCTCTCTTTATATCAGACATTGCACACAGAGTGGTGAGCAAGGTACAGTTCACTGACAACACCAAGACTGGAGCAGTGGTGGAAGGAGAGGAGGGATAGCAGCAGCTGCAAGGGACCTAAGCAAGCTAGAGGAGTGGTTAGAGAGGTGGCAGCTGGGGTTCAATGCAAAGAAGTGTAAGGTTATCCACTTTGGGTGAAGAACCCAAGGGGGTTAGCTAGGGATCACTGAGGAGGAGAAGGACCTAGGGGTAATGATAACAGGGACCATGAACAACACTGCCCAGTGCAGGAGAGTGGCTGCAAAAGTGAACAAAATGCTGGGGTGCATAGTGAGGGGGTTTTCATCCAGACGAAGAGAGGTGATCTTGCCCTCTACAGGTCACTAGTAAGGCCACACTTAGAGCATGTGTGCAGTTTTGGAGGCCATACCTAAAGCGTGATAACAGGCTACTGGAGGGTGCAGAGGAAGGCAACAAAGATGATATGTGGAATGAGAGGAGAGAGACTCTGACAGCAGGCTGGGAGACCTGAATATGTACACCCTGGAGGATAGAAGGGACAGGGGGACATGATGAGAGACATTCATGTATCTGAGGGAATCAGTAAGGATGGGGCAGATGGGGTCTTTAAGTTAAGGAGGGGAGGTCATCAGTGGGCATGGGCTAAGAATAGAGTTCAGAAGATTTAGGAAGGAAATGAGGAGACACTATTTCACAGAGAGGGTGGTAGCAAAATGGAATGCACTACCAGAATGGGTGGCATCATGTAAATCTGTGAACAGCTTTAAAAGGGCATGGGACAGGGAACAGGGGAGTGATGGTGGGAGGTGGGGTGGCAGTGAGATGACAAAGGAAGGGGTGGGCAGCTGCAAACTAGGGGTGCTAGCTGTACACTCAAGCAGACTTAGATCGACTGGGTGGTCTGTTTCTGTTGGCACCTTTGTATGTTCGTATGTTAATTGTGCTATTCTTCCTCCATGTGCCTTTGCACTCCTGACTTATTTTTCCACCTCCTCTGTTTTTCCAGATCCAGTTCCCCATCTGCCACCCTCTTGTTTCCTCGCACTCCTGAAAGCTAGCCTTTTCTCTTACCTTCCCAGCCACAACCTTTGAGAAACATAGTGGGTTTTTCTTTCTTTGTTTTGCTTAGTTGCCCAACACAAAGGCTAGTTGCCTCTGCTATGGCTACCTTAAGGTTAGTCCATTGTTTCACATCCCCCTTCTTCTTCCCCTGTCTGGGCTTCCTGAGCTCCCATTTTGGCAAAATTGATCCTTCAGAAATCCAGAACCCTTGCTTTCATGTGGTTTGACTCCTCCACTGTCTTGCATTGAACTACACTGTCACGATGATCACAGTGAGTCCAGGTGGCTAGCCAATATTACATCAGTGACTCTGTCCCCATTGGCAAGTACCAGGTCCAATATTGCTCCTTCTGTCTTGCTTTCTGCCACAAGCTGCTTGAGGCATGTTCCTGCAGGGCATCCAGGATGCCTCTGCCCTGTCTGTGGTTGCAGGCAGGGTGCTCCAGTCCCTTTCAGGGAGGCTAGGAAGAACTTCTTCAAGGAGATGGTGGTGGCAGGTTGGAATGTTCCATGGAGTGGGTGGTTCCATTCAGAACAGTAGGCACCTTCAAGAGAGGTTGGGATCAATTTAAGGGGTAATAAAGGGGTAAGGAAGGATGGGCAGAGGGAAGGGTGGATTGGGAAGGGCAGGGTCAGTAAGTTGTGCTGAGGATCCTGCAATATGAGCAGACAAGATAGACATAACGGCCATATTCTGCTGCCTTTGTCATCTGTGTGTTTGTATATTTCAATTATCAAGATGACGATTTTGAAATGTGATATTTTTGTGTCTGACCTTTGTCTTCTTGGATACTTGTAAATTTTGGAACAGATTGTGTTTTTTATGATATTGTGATGTTTTCATTCTGTACTGACTTATAAGTAAAAAACTGCTTTAATTCAGTGTACCTTACCAGTAATTTAAATAAATAATAAAGACATATACACATACATACTGTATATAAATAAATAGATAATATACACATGCATGCATACAGACATGCATACATAAATAAATAAAATATTTTGGCAACTGGTGCTTCACTTTACCTAATCGATTGATTTGAGCTGTAAAAGTCACCCTCATGTGCCCTAACCTTTAAACTTGTGTAACTTTCGAGACTTGCTAAACTGTAACTTTCCAGGAATCTTTTACTTTCAACATTGGAAGAATGTGGAGATGCCAGGCTATCACACCATTTGTTTTAAGATGCAGAGACTGCTCTCCCTTGTATGTGGCCAAGTATTATGGATCAGTACAAATTCACTGTCACATGGGTAATACTTCCTACATAGTTCCCAAGCAGTTCTGCTTCACTGTAACTCTAATCTAAAGTTAAACTACCACATTGCAATCAGCTGTGGTAGTTGAAAAAGATTAACAGTCAAATTAACCAGCCTGGGAGGGGTCCCAGGGTGGCAGCCTGGTAAAACATTGGCTGGACAACAGACACAGAAGGTAATTGTAAATGGAGTCCACTCAAAAGGGGGTTACTAGTGGGTACCGCAGGGTTCAGTATTGGGTCCAGTCCTTTAATATCTTCATCAGTGACATTGCAGATGACTGAAGGAAAAGTATGCCTTTTGCAGATGACACAAAGATCTGCAACAGGGTTGATACACAAGGAGGCTGGAAAGGATGAAAAGGATTTGGCAAGGTTGGAGGAATGGTCAGAAGTATGGCAGCTAGGATTCAATGCAAAGAAGTGCAGAATAATGCACCTGGGAAACAAGAACCCAGGGAAGAATACACAATGGGTGGGAGGTAGTAACAACAACAAAAAGGAAAGGGACCTGGGGTAATCATATCAGATGACCTTAAGGTTAGCAAGCAATGTGAGAAGGCAGTAGGGAGGGTTAGTATACTGGGATGCATAGGGAGAGGCATCCTCATCAGAAAACAGGAAGTTGTTATCCCTCTGTACAGACAGTTGGTGAGACCCCATCTGAGTACTGTGTCAAGTTCTGAGACCCCATCTCCGCAAGGACATGACAGGATAGAGGCAGTCCAGAGGAGGGCAACCAAAATGGTGCAGGGTCTGCAAGAGAAGCCGTGATGAGGAGAGACTAAAGGAGCTTAATATGTATACCCTTGAGGAAAGAAGGGAGAGGGGACATGATAGAAACTTTAAGTACCTTCAGTGGAATCAACAAAGTCCAAGAGGGTAGCATCTTTCAGAAAAGAGACGGCAAGAACAAGGGGACACAATTTAAAGATAGAAGGAGGGTGGTTCAGGGCAATGTGAGGAAGTATTATTTCACAGAGAGGGTAGTGGATGCATGGAACAGCCTTCCTGAGGAGGTTGTGGTCTAAAATGTGAGAGAATTCAAGAATGCATGGGACAGACATAAGGCAATTTTGTGGGGGTGAAGAAATAGGCTGTTGGTTAACTAGGATCTGCGGCCTATCCTGTAGGTAGGGAAATGGGCAGACTAGGTGGGCTAAGCGTCCTTGTCTGCCATCAAAGTCTATGTTTCTATGAAAGCAGGGAAGGCAGCAAGGCAGGCAAAGGCCTGAACTGAAAAGCACTAGCACTAACAGTAAAAGAAGGAGACAAGACTTTCTATTGACACATTAGTGAAAAGAAAAAGTCCAGAGGGTATTATTAAGATCAAAGGGGATTAGGGGAGGTGTGATGGAGGATCAAGGAAAATCTTCTATCCTGAATAGATTTTTCTGCTCAGTATTTACTGAGATGAAGGTAGGACAGGGCCCACAGCTCAGAATCATGGACATGGGGAAGGGAGGTGTGCACTAGTCCCTTCACAAAAGAAAGAGTCTTGCAAGAGCTAGCTAAGCTCAGGGTGGACAAGGCAATAGGATCTGATGGCATACATCCCAGGGTACTAAAGGAGCTAAGGGTGGAACTAGCAGAGCCATTAGCAGAACTGTTTTGTGAGTCTCTGAGCACAGGAGAAGTCCCTAAGACTGGAGAAGGGTTCATGTGATCCAGCTCCACAAGAGTGGTAGCAGGGGAGGCAGGGAACTACAGACCAGTCAGTCTTACCTCAGTAGTGGTCAAGATTATGTAGGCACTCCTTAAAGAAAGGATAGTGCAACACCTGGAATCCATAGGAGCACAGGATCCAAGACAGCATGGGTTTACAAAAAGGAAAACTGGTTGGCGGGCAGAAACAGTGGGTGGTAAACAGTATACAGTCAGAAGAGATGCACACCACAAGGGGTACTTCAGGGATCAGTCCTGGGGCCAGTCCTGCTCAATATCTTCATCAGTGACATTGAAGATGGACTGAGGGAAAGGTTTGTCTGTTTGCAGATGACATCAAGGTCTGCAACAGAGTAGATGATCCAGATGGAGTGGGCAGAACGAGAAGAGATCTGGTAAACTGGCAAAATGGTCAGAAGATTGGCAACTGGGGTTTAATGCAAAGAAGTGCAAGATCATTCACATAGGGAAGAGAAACCTTGAAGCCACCTATAGGTTGGGAGGGTGTTGCTGGCAATGACAAGGAAGAAAGAAACTTGAGCATCATCATCACAGATGACCTGGAATCATCCAAGCAGATCACTAAAGCAGTAGGTAAGGCTAGAGCAACAGTTCTCAAACTTTGTCATAGTGAGCCTCCCTAAGCCATGGAAAAGATGTTGAGCCTCCCCAAAATACTGAAATATTTTGGGCCTCCCATAGAAAAATAGCCTACTTTTCATAGGTACATCAGGAATAAATTGAAACTTTGCATAGCTGGCTCTAATGACAACGTATTTGCTCCAATATTTTGACTCTCGACTTACTGTTACCCTCACAGCCATACCATCATGTGTCATAATGCTTTTCTGTTTTCCCTTTAACTGGAATAACCTTCCTGCCAACCTCTGCCTCTCTCCTGCTCTTAGCAACTCTCAGGGATCATTTTGCTCCTCCTGCTCGTATTCCTAGTATCTGCATGGTTAACTCTTGCATTTGGACAGTTCTGCTGCCAGTCTAATTGATCAATTGTTCCTCACATTGTTAGTTTATTGTTCTTAATTTGTTTGTACTTTTATTCATTTTGTATTGCTTGAGTGTTTAGCAGTTACATTTTGAATTGTATTCTCTCACTACCCTTCCCTGGTACACCTGAAATAAGCCATGGCTCGTGTACAGTACCTTCCCTGGTCACAGACTTGTGAATAAATACATAAACTCGCCTACTATTATCCTCTTTCAGTTTGCCTTATCCCTTCACACAAAATCTATAAAGTTCAAAATTGAAATATAATACTTTTTCAAGACTTGCTTGAGCCTCCCTGAACAGGTTGGGGCCTCCCAGGAGGCTGGCCTCACCATTTGAGAACCCCTGGGCTAGAGGGATGTTGGGGTGTATTGCTAGGGTATCAAGTCAAAAGAGGGGGTAATAATCCTTCTTACAAGACATTGGTTAGGCCTCATCTGAGTACTGCATGCAGTACTGGAGGCCGCACCTGCACAAGGTCATTAACAAATGGAGACAGTCCAGAGAAGAGCAACCAAAATGGTGCTGGGACTACATCAGAAAACATATGAGGACAGATTAACAGAGCTCAATGTGTATACCCTAGAGCAAAGGAGGAAAGAGGTGATATGATTGAAACATTCAAACATCTTAAGGGCATTAACAAGGTGAAAGAATCTAACATGTTTCAATATAAGAAAATAGCAGGACAAGAGGACACAGCATGAGATTAGAGGGAGGCTGATTAAGGGTAACGTGAAGAAGTTCATTTTCACAGAAAGGGTGGTGGATGCATGGAATGGCCTACCTCAAGTAGTGGTGGATATGAATACAGTGCAGGGCTTCAAACAGGTATGGGATAGGCATAACGGGCACTACAGATGAGTATGAATAGATAGATCATTGACAGAATAAAGGCCTATGGCACATTCCTAAGGTAGAACAAATGGACAGACTGGATGGGCCTTGTGGTACTTATCTGATGTCAACTTCTATATCTCTATGTTTCAACTGAGAGGTATGGGAGGCCCAAGGTTTTTCCAAATTTGAGGGATGCTCAACATATTTTCCATTGCTTGGGTGAGGGTCACTGTCACAAAGTGTGAGAAGTAATGCCCTAGAAATTAAAGTAAGGAGCCATGAATGAGATTGGTACATCCAGCAGACCTGGGCTTGATTCCTAGAAAATCCACTTAGAAACACAGAATTTATCAGTCAACAAGGATTACTTGGCCAACATAATCTACCCAGTCTGTCCCTCTCATGCTGTCACTGCTGAACCTACCTATAATCTGGTTACTACCTCCTCCCCACTTTTCTACTAAGATTTTTGTGCATATTTTGTGCATAGTTGAAGCCAGTCACTGGGAGGGGAGCATCAGTAGGGGTAGCAGTGGATAATGGGAGGGGGCATCAGTGGGGGTAGCAGTGGATAATGGGGAGGAGGGCATCAGTGGGGTAGCAGTGGATAATGGGAGGGAAGATCCCTCATAAAAACACAGAATGTGACAGCAGATAAGCACTGCTTGGCCCACCTAGTCTGCCAATTTTCCCTACGTACTGTAATACAGCAGACCCTACTTGATTTCCAGCTATACCCTATACCCCCTTACCACTAAAATTCCCTTATGCCTGTCCCATGCATTCTAGAATCCTGTTACCATTGTTTTGCTCTCACCACTTCCACTGGGATCTGTTCCAGGCATCCACCAATCTTTCTGTGAAGAAGTACTTCTCACATCTCCCTGAGCCTTCCCACATTCCAGCTTCATAGCATGTCCCCTTGTTCTATAGCATCTTTTTCTGAAAACTTTCCTCTTAAACCTTACTTATACCTGTGAGGTGTTTGAATGTCTCTATCATAGCTCCTTTCTCCTCCTTTCCTCCACATTATACATACTGACATCCTTTAATCTCCATAGGAATTTTGATGCATTCTCTGCACCATTTTAGTTGCCTCTTCTGGACTGTCTCTACTCTGTCTATATCCTTCTGGACATGTGGTCTCCAGAACAGGACACAGAACTATCGGTGAGGTCTCACCAGTGATCTATACAGCGGCAACACCACTTCTCTTTCTACTTGTGAAACCCTCCTATGTATCCTAGCATGCCACTAACTCTAGCCACTGCTTTGCACACACTGTCTGGCCACCTATAGGTTGTCAGACGTGATTTTCCACAAGTCTCTTTCCTGTTTGGTGGTCATTACTATACCCCCTATTTTGTATTCCTCCCTGGGTTTCTGTGCCTAATTGCATGAATTTGCAATTCTACACATTGAAACTTAGTTACACCCTTGACCACTACTCTAGCTCTCTTAGATGTCTAATCATTTTTTGCCACACACCCCACCTGGAGTGTTCTACCCTATTGCAGATTTTATTGTCAATAGCAAAAAGGCATACTTTCCTTTAGTCCCTCTGCAATGTACCTAATAAAGATATTAACGACCGGTTGCAGTACTGATCTCTGTGGCACCCTGCTGGTCACCCTCTCTTCCTCAGAGTGAACTCCATTTACCAGTGCCCTGTGTCTCCTGTCCCTAATCAATTCCTTACCCAGTTTACCAATTTTGGTCTCCTTCCTAGGCTGCCCAGCTTGTTTATGAGTCTCCTATATGAAACAGTGTTGAAAGGCTTACTGAAATCTGCATAGACCACATCCACAGCTCCTTCCTGATCTAATTCCCTGTCACCCAGTCACAAAAATCTATCAGATTTGTTTAACATGACCTCCACTCAGGAGCCCATGCTGACTCAGATCTTGTAAGCCACTCGATAAGGCTTTCAACACTGTTCCACACAGGAGAATATTTAGTAAGCTGGATAACTTAGTACTAGGTCCAGATGTATTGAACTGGATAAGAAGTTGGTTAGGGCTAAGGACAAAGCATGGTGGTAAACAGAGTTCACTCTGAGGAAGGGAGGGTGACCTGCAGGGTGTCTCAGAGATCAGTGTTGGGACCAGTTCTCTTTAATATCTTTATAAGTAACATTCCAGGGATCAGGAAGGAAAGGTATGTTCCTTTGCAGATAACACCAAAATCTGCAATACAGTGGACACTGCAGAGGGTGGAAAGGATTAGCAGAGACCTTAGAAAACTAGTAGAGTGGTCAATGATACAACAGCTGGGTTTCAATGTGATAAAGTACAAAATAATGAAATTAGGGTTCAGAAACCCAGGGTGGAGTAGAAAATAGGGTGGAGTGGTACTCACAACCACCATGCAGGAAAAGACCTGGGGTAATCATACTGGATTACCTAAGGGAAGCCAGGCATGTGACAAGGCAGTCAGGAGGGCTAGTGGGATGCTGGGGTGCAAAAGGAGGGGTATCACCAGCAGAATAGGGAGGTGGTGTTGCCTCTGTATAGTTCGCAGGTAAGACCCCACCAACAGTAATGTGTTGAGTTCAAGAGACCACATCTGCAGAAGGAAATAGACAGAGGACAGCAGTCTAGAGGCGGGCATCTAAAATTATGCAGGGTCTGCATCAAATGTGCTATGGGGAGAGAATAAAAGTCCTGATTACTCTATGTTCACTCTGGAAGGGACGATGGAATGGGGATGTGATAGATACCTCCAAATACCTCATGGGAGTAAATAGGGTACATGAGGGAAGTAAGTGCTAAAAGGGCATATCCCACTTACGGAGCTCTGCAATTTGACAGGTGTGTGCACCGACCGTATTAGCAAATCTGCCAAGGACTCCTTAGGGCAGCTGGGGTGGTGGAGTCATGGACCTAGTCGGCATCCAATCAGGTGTCCCATGGGTCCCACAGTGGATTTCTAGTGCATGTGGTGCAGGTCCGGTGCATGAATGCCCAGTGCAGGAACTCAGACATGTGAAGCTTGGCCCCAATGGTAGGCTGACCTCTGGCCCATGCCACAGGTGCAATACACACCTGTACTGTACCCCAGGAGGCCACCCCAGGCCCATATGGCTGCCCCATCTTATCCAAGACCCCGTGGAACAGCTGATAACCTCCACCCAGCACATGTCGCCTCTGACCTGGTACACTGGCACAGTCATTGGTGGCCTGTGGTGTCCCCCTCCACCCACCACCCATGCCTGCTTGCCAGAGCTGCCTACTGGGATGACCAGCAACACATCCTTTCTTACACCACCTTGGCTGCCAGTTTATGCTGCTGGGAGCTGCAGCCACCTATAGAAGGGTGGCACACCCCAGCATCACATGGATGGCAGGCGGCCGAGGTGGTGAGAGGAGGTCTCTGTCACTGGCCGCCTGGGGCCACGGCACCAGCAAGTAGTTATGGAGTTGGGGTGGTGGCCAGTGCCACGGGGAGGGATCGTGCTCCACAATGGGACAGGGAGCCCTGTGTCTGGGTGTGGTATCACTATTTCTCCAGGGTGGGGGCAAAGCTGTGTTGGAGGGTGCAACTGTACACAGTAGGGGATGGGGAGGCTGTGTCTGTGTGGGAGGGCAGTACCATGATGCCAGGCCGGGGTTTCCAGTCCTGTGGGTGGTCTGTGTTCCTGAAGGGTCCAGCGTGGGTATCCAGTGTGTGTGGGATTGGGGGTCACTACTGCTGCCTGGGCTGGAATGCATGGTGCAGGGCACAGGGGCACTTATGGCAGGGTTCTCCCTATTCTCTCTTTTATTCAACAACTTATTTTCTACTTCCAGCCCGACACCCCAGGTTATCGTTGTCCTCCACATTTATGATGCTTGGGCCCTAGTTACTCTGTTTCCTTTCTATCTGGAACAATTAAACTATCTACCATCATCTCTCTCTCTCTCTCTTACCCTGTTGTTAAGCAACTTTGTGTTCCTTACCTCAGATCACATATGAAACAAACACTGGCTCTGTGTGTCTTTCCCAGTCATGCATTTATATATAAAGGAACACCTACTGTAAAAGAAGTCTTGGGTCAGTGTACCTCTTCCATTCACCAAGTGACATATAAATAACCACCTACTGTAAAAACGAGCATCGACACAGTGTTCCTTCTAGTCACCAATTTACATATAAATAATACATCTAGAAACAAGCTTTGGCTCAGTGGGCCTTTCTGGGTCACCTGTTTGTGCATAAAGTAGAGACATTCAGCTGCCATTATCTGTTTGCTTCATCCCATCACACAAGTCATCCAAAACTTAAAATTTAAATACTGTATTGTATCAGACTTGACTGGGCCTCTCCTGGAAAAGTTTGGGGCTTCCCTTGGGAGGCTGGCCTCACCATTTGAGAACCACTGCTCCAAGATATACAGCAGTCAGTGTACCATTAATTCAATTTCCTCTTGACTGTATCTGCAGGTGTCATTAACTTTGTCTTCTATCATGAGTCTTTAAAAGCAGGAGCGTTACTCAGAACACTGAGGACACTTTTCCTCCTCCAGTCAGGCAACCTTCAACCAAACAACCATCCAAGGAGAAACACAAAATTTGCCAGCAGATAAGGGCCACTTGGCCCACCTAGTCTGTCCAATTTTCCCTGACTATAGTATCACTGCAGATCACACTTGACTTCTGCCCGTTCATCCACCCCTTCCCTTTCCAAGATTCCTTATGCCTATCCCATGCATTCATGAACCCCAACACTGTTTTCACCCCTCCACCTCTGCTGGAAGACTGCTCCAGGAATCCACTACTCTTTCTGTGAATAAGTACTTTCTTATATCTCTCTTCAATCTACCCTTCAGCTTCTTATCGCTCTCCTTGTCACTGACCACCTTTCTTTCTGAAAAATACTTCCCACTTTATTTACCCTGTGAGGCATTTAAAGGTCACTGTCATATCCCACTTCTCATCGCTTCCAGGCTATACATATTTAGAAAATTAGACATTTAAAATCTGACAGCAGATAAGGGCCACGTGGACCACCCTGTCTGCCTATTTTTCTACCTTCTTTTGCTGCTAATCCTACTTGATATGCGGTGCTGTCTCTCCGTTCCCTTACTTACCCAGACGATGCCTAGTGCATTTTGCCCCCAGCACTTCATACAGTGAAAGGCTGTTCAGGAATCCACCACTCTTTCTGTGAATTACTTCATCACACTTCTCCTGAATCGACCCCTCCAGCTTCATAGCATGTCCCTTGTTGTAGATCACCTTTGTTTTGAAAGAAAGTCATCTCTTGTATCTTATTGACTCATGTGAAGAAGGTCTCTATCATATCACCCCTCTCCCTCCTGCATCTTATTAACTCATGTGAAGTTAAGGTCTCTATCATATCACCCTCTCCCTCCTGTATCTTACTAACTCATGTGAAGTAAAGGTCTCTGTCATATCACCCTCTTCCTCCTGTTCTTCAGGAAGTACATATTGAGCTCCTTTAGCCTGTTCTCATAGGGCTTTGATGCAGACCCTGCACCATGTTGGTAGCCTCTTCTGGATTGCCTCCACTCTATCTAAATCCTTCCAGAGATGTGATTCCCAGAATTGGACACAGTATTCAAGCTTGGATCATACCAGCGATCTATAGGGTAAAAGCCACTTTCCTCTTTCTGCTGGTGATACCCCTTCCTATGCACCCCAGCAGTGTTGGGTAAGTTACTTTTCTATTACTTTCTATTATATTTGAAACTTGTTCCAGTAGCTCTGTGCAGTCACTAGTAAGGATGGAGAAGTACTAGAAAATGTAATACACCTACAATTGTAGTTACTTATTTCTTTTAATACAAAAACAATACAAAATAATAAATAACTATAACAGATTAAATTTTTGAAAGTAATAGGTTAGTTACTAGTTGCTTTCAAATAAATAAATCAGTTACAGTTATATATTTCTTTTGTATAAAAGACACCAGTAAATGTAACTGTAAGGAGTATTACATCTTCCAGTACTTCTCTATCCTTGCTAGTGACTGCACAGAGCTTTCTGGAGCAAGATTTCAAAAAGTAATAGAAAGTAATAGAAAAAGTAACTTACCCAACACTGCATCTCAGCATCCTACTAGCTCTCCACTGTCTTATCATGCCGCCTGCCACATTTATGTCATCCAATATGACTACCACTGGATCCCTTTCCTGCATGGTCATCGCCAGCATCACTCCACCCATTTTGTACTCTGTCCCTGGGTTTCCATGACACAAGTGCATTATTTTATACTTTTGTGGATTAAAATCCAGCTGCCATACCCTTGACCACATCTCCACTTATTCTACATCTCTGCCCACCCCCATGGAGTGTCCACCTGTTGCAGAACGTGGTGTCATATGCAAAGAGGAGACCTTCCTCTTCCAGATCCTCTTCAATGTCACCTATAAAGACTTTAAAGAGGACCAGTCCCAGCGCTGAACCTTGAGGTACCCCACTGGTCACCCTCCTTCCTCAGAGCAAATTGTGTACCACTACCTTCTGTCTCCTATCTCTAGCCAGTTTCTTACCAATGTTATCATCTTACTGACCACCCTCAGGCTACCCAACTTGCTTAACAGTCTCATATGTGGGAAAAGTGTTGAAAGCCTTGCTGAAATTTAGGTAGGTCTTGTCCAGTAGAGGTGCCTGAAAGTTGTAAATTCCACTTTGTGGAACTTTTGGAAAATGTCAGACATTTCATGAAATTTTCTAAACTTCCTCCATTGGGAAATCAGAATCTTCCAAATGTGTTTTGTAGATATTCACCCTGTTCCATGGACTTTTGGCTGAATAGTGGAATAATACATGTAAACTGCAGAATTAATTCCATCCACAATTTAATGTATTAGTTCATAATACAGCCCCACCGCCAACCACCAGCCCCTCTAGAATAAAATTCCCAAATTTCTAGTGGTTCTCCCTGCCTATTGCTGGCCTGATGTAAAATTAGACCCCCCACACACACACACACAGATAATGGCCTGATGAGAAATATAGTTCACTCTTCTAGTGTCTCAGTGGTTCCCCTCACCTGCCAATCATGGGCCCCATGTAAAAATATATAATTCCCTAGTGCTTAATGCCCCGATCCCTTAAGAAAAGAAATGGGCAGTACTTTTCTTTATTTCGTGGTCTCTAGTTGACTCCTCTTCCTATCCTAGATTCCCTAATAGAAAAAAATAGTCAAGTTACTGTATTTTTATTGCCTGGTGTTTAGTGACCCCTTATCTCTTCTGGATCCTCAGAAAACAAAAAGGCAGTCCTTTATTCCTTGGGGTCAAGCAACCCTCCACACCCTGCAGGTGGTCCCTCAATTATCCACTCTCCCCACCCTGACCCCGAAAGGGAGGATTGGTACACTCCTCTCTCCACTGCAGCCGGATGACTACTGAGCTGTCAATGAATAAGCCTGTACTGTACAAGTACACACTCATTCATTGTCAGCCCAGTGGTGGCCAGCTGTGATGGAGAGAGGAGGGCTGTAGCCAGGTGCCTGCTTAGGGTCAGGGTGGTGGGAGGTGGTGTGACCACCTGCTGGAGTGGGGGTCTGCTCAACACCGGGAATAAGGACTGCCTTTTGTTTTTTAGAGGGATCAGGGACGGAGGGACCACTAGACACTGGGAATGAATAAAGAAAGGATTTTTATTAAGAGGATGGGGATGTGAGAGGGGTTCACTGGACACCGGGAATGAATAAAGAAAGGATTGGATGGGGATGTGGAGAGGGGTTCACTGACACCGGGAATGAATAAAGAAAGGATTGGATGGGGGATGGAGAGGGGTTCACTGGACACCGGGAATGAATAAAGAAAGGATTGGATGGGGACGTGAGAGGGGTTCACTAGACACCGGGAATGAATAAAGAAAGGATTGGATGGGGGACGTGAGAGGGGTTCACTGGACACCGGGAATGAATAAAGAAAGGATTGGATAGGGGATGTGGAGAGGGGTTCACTGGACACCGGGAATGAATAAAGAAAGGATTGGATGGGGGATGTGGAGAGGGTTCACTGACACGGGAATGAATAAAGAAAGGATTGGATAGGGATGTGGAGAGGGGTTCACTGGACAACGGAATGAATAAAGAAAAGGATTGGATGGGGATGGGAGAGGGTTCACTAGACACCGGGGAATGAATAAAGAAAGGATTGGATGGGGGATGTGGAGAGGGGTTCACTAGACACCAGGAATGAATAAAGAAAGATTGGATAGGGGATGTGGAGGGGTTCACTAGACACCGGGAATGAATAAAGAAAGGATTGGATGGGGGATGTGGAGAGGTTCACTAGACACCGGGGAATGAATAAAGAAAGGATTGGATGGGGGATGTGAGAGGGTTCACTAGACACCGGGGAATGAATAAAGAAAGGATTGGATGGGGGATGTGGAGAGGGGTTCACTGGACACCAGGGAATGAATAAAGAAAGGATTGATGGGGATGTGGAGAGGGGTTCACTAGACACCGGAATGAATAAAGAAAGGATTGGATGGGGATGTGAGAGGGGTTCACTGACACTGGGAATGAATAAAGAAAGGATTGGATGGGGATGTGGAGAGGGGTTCACTAGACACCGGGAATGAATAAAGAAAGGATTGGATGGGGGATGTGGAGAGGGGTTCACTGGACACCGGGAATGAGTAAAGAAAGGATTGGATGGGGGATGTGGAGAGGGTTCACTAGACACCAGGAATGAATAAAGAAAGGATTGGATGGGGGATGTGGAGAGGGTTCACTAGACACCGGGAATGAATAAAGAAAGGATTGATGGGGATGTGGAGAGGTTCACTAGACACCGGGAATGAATAAAGAAAGGATTGGATGGGGATGTGGAGAGGGGTCACTAGACACTGGGAATGAATAAGGAAAGGATTGGATGGGGATGGAGAGGGTTCACTAGACACCAGAGAATGAATAAAGAAAGGACTGGATGGGGATGTGGAGAGGGGTCACTAGACACCAGGGAATGAATAAAGAAAGGATTGGATGGGGATGTGGAGAGGGTTCACTGGTCACTGGGAATGAATAAAGAAAGGATTGGATGGGGATGTGAGAGGGGTTCACTGGTCACCGGGAATGAATAAAGAAAGGATTGATGGGGATGAGAGGGGTTCACTGGACACCGGAATGAATAAAGAAAGGATTGATGGGGATGTGGGAGGGGTTCACTAGACACCGGGAATGAATAAAGAAAGGATTGATGGGGATGTGGAGAGGGTTCACTAGACACCGGGGAATGAATAAAGAAAGGATTGGATGGGGATGTGGAGAGGGGTTCACTAGACACCGGGAATGAATAAAGAAAGGATTGGATGGGGGATGTGGAGAGGGGTTCACTGGACACGGGAATGAATAAAGAAAGGATTGGATGGGGATGTGGAGGGGTTCACTGGACACTGGGGAATGAATAAAGAAAGGATTGGATGGGGGATGTGAGAGGGGTTCACTGGACACTGGGAATGAATAAAGAAAGGATTGGATGGGGATGTGGAGAGGGGTTCACTAGACACCAGGGAATGAATAAAGAAAGGATTGGATGGGGGATGTGAGAGGGGTTCACTAGACACCGGGAATGAATAAAGAAAGGATTGGATGGGGATGTGGGAGGGGTTCACTAGACACCGGGAATGAATAAAGAAAGGATTGGATGGGGGATGTGAGAGGGTTCACTAGACACCGGGAATGAATAAAGAAAGGATTGGATGGGGATGTGAGAGGGTTCACTAGACACCGGGAATGAATAAAGAAAGGATTGATAGGGATGTGGAGAGGGTTCACTAGACACCGGGAATGAATAAAGAAAGGATTGGATGGGGATGGAGAGGGGTTCACTGGACACCAGGAATGAATAAAGAAAGGATTGGATGGGGATGTGGAGAGGGGTTCACTAGACACCGGGAATGAATAAAGAAAGGATTGGATGGGATGTGGAGAGGGGTTCACTAGACACCGGGAATGAATAAAGAAAGGATTGGATGGGGATGTGGAGAGGGGTTCACTAGACACCGGGAATGAATAAAGAAAGGATTGGATGGGGGATGTGGAGAGGGTTCACTAGACACCGGGAATGAATAAAGAAAGGATTGGATGGGGATGTGGAGGGGTCACTAGACACCGGGAATGAATAAAGAAAGGATTGATGGGGATGGAGAGGTTCACTGGACACTCGGGAATGAATAAAGAAAGGATTGGATGGGGATGTGAGAGGGGTTCACTAGACACTGGGAATGAATAAAGAAAGGATTGGATGGGGGATGTGGAGGGGTTCACTAGACACCGGGGAATGAATAAAGAAAGGATTGGATGGGGGATGTGGAGAGGGTTCACTAGACACGGGAATGAATAAAGAAAGGATTGGATGGGGATGTGGAGAGGGGTTCACTGGACACGGGGAATGAATAAAGAAAGGATTGGATGGGGATGTGGAGAGGGTTCACTGACACGGGGAATGAATAAAGAAAGGATTGGATGGGGGATGTGGAGGGTTCACTGGACACGGGGAATGAATAAAGAAAGGATTGGATGGGTGATGTTGAGAGGTTCACTAGACACGAGGAATGAATAAAGAAAGGATTGGATGGGGATGTTGAGGGGTTCACTAGACACTGGGAATGAATAAAGAAAGGATTGGATGGGGGATGTTGAGGGGTTCACTAGACACCCGGGAATGAATAAAGAAAGGATTGGAGGGGGATGTGAGAGGGGTTCACTAGACACCGGGAATGAATAAAGAAAGGATTGGATGGGGATGTGGAGAGGGTTCACTAGACACCGGGAATGAATAAAGAAAGGATTGGATGGGGATGTGGAGAGGGTTCACTAGACACCAGGAATGAATAAAGAAAGGATTGGATGGGGGATGTGGAGAGGGTTCACTAGACACCAGGAATGAATAAAGAAAGGATTGGATGGGGGATGTGGAGAGGGGTTCACTAGACACTGGGAATGAATAAAGAAAGGATTGGATGGGGATGTGGAGAGGGTTCACTGGACACCGGGAATGAATAAAGAAAGGATTGGATGGGGATGTGGAGAGGGGTTCACTAGACACCGGGAAATGAATAAAGAAAGGATTGGATGGGGGATGTGGAGAGGGGTTCACAGACACCGGGAATGAATAAATAAAGGATTGGATGGGGGATGTGAGAGGGTTCACGGACACTGGGGAATGAATAAATAAAGGATTGGATGGGGGATGGAGAGGGGTTCACGAGACACGGGGAATGAATAAATAAAGGATTGGATGGGGGATGTGGAGAGGGTTCACTGGACACCGGGAATGAATAAATAAAGGATTGGATGGGGATGGATGAGGGGTTCACTGGACACCGGGAATGAATAAATAAAGGATTGGATGGGGATGGAGAGGGGTTCACTAGACACCAGGAATGAATAAAAAAGGATTGGATGGGGGATGTGGAGAGGGTTCACTGGACACCGGGGAATGAATAAAGAAAGGATTGGATGGGGGATGTGGAGAGGGTTCACTGGACACTGGGAATGAATAAAGAAAGGATTGGATGGGGATGTGGAGAGGGGTTCACTAGACACAGGGAATGAATAAAGAAAGGATTGGATGGGGGATGTGGAGAGGGGTTCACTAGACACCGGGAATGAATAAAGAAAGGATTGGATGGGGGATGTGGAGAGGGTTCATAGACACCGGGAATGAATAAAGAAAGGATTGGATGGGGATGTGGAGAGGGGTTCACTGGACACCGGGAATGAATAAAGAAAGGATTGGATGGGGATGTTGAGAGGGGTTCACTAGACACCGGGAATGAATAAAGAAAGGATTGGATGGGGATGTTGAGAGGGTTCACTAGACACCGGGGATGAATAAAGAAAGGATTGGATGGGGGATGTGGAGGGTTCACTAGACACGGGGAATGAATAAAGAAAGGATTGGATGGGGGATGTGGAGAGGGGTTCACTAGACACCGGGGAATGAATAAAGAAAGGATTGGATGGGGGATGTGGAGAGGGTTCACTAGACACCGGGGAATGAATAAAGAAAGGATTGGATGGGGGATGTGGAGAGGGTTCACTAGACACCAGGGAATGAATAAAGAAAGGATTGGATGGGGGATGTGTGGGGGTTCACTAGACACCGGGAATGAATAAAAGAAAGGATTGGATGGGGATGTGTAGAGGGTTCACTGGACTCCGGGAATGAATAAAGAAAGGATTGGATGGGGATGTGGAGAGGGTTCACTAGACACCGGGAATGAATAAAGAAAGGATTGGATGGGGATGTGGAGAGGGTTCACTAGACACCGGGAATGAATAAAGAAAGGATTGGATGGGGATGTGAGAGGGTTCACTAGACACCGGAATGAATAAAGAAAGGATTGGATGGGGATGTGGAGAGGGTTCACTAGACACCAGGGAATGAATAAAGAAAGGATTGGATGGGGGATGTGGAGAGGGTTCACTGGACACGGGGAATGAATAAAGAAAGGATTGGATGGGGGATGTGGAGAGGGGTTCACTAGACACCGGGGAATGAATAAAGAAAGGATTGGATGGGGATGTGGAGAGGGTTCACTAGACACCGGGAATGAATAAAGAAAGGATTGGATGGGGGATGTGGAGAGGTTCACTGGACACCGGGAATGAATAAAGAAAGGATTGGATGGGGATGTGGAGAGGGGTTCACTAGACACCGGGAATGAATAAAGAACGGATTGGATGGGGATGGAGAGGGTTCACTAGACACCGGGGAATGAATAAAGAAAGGATTGGATGGGGATGTGGAGAGGGTTCACTAGACACCAGGAATGAATAAAGAAAGGATTGGATGGGGGATGTGGAGAGGGTTCACTAGACACCGGGAATGAATAAAGAAAGGATTGATGGGGATGTGGAGAGGGTTCACTAGACACCGGGAATGAATAAATAAAGGATTGGATGGGGATGTGGAGAGGTTCACTAGACACCGGGAATGAATAAATAAAGGATTGATGGGGGATGTGAGAGGGTTCACGAGACACCGGGGAATGAATAAATAAAGGATTGGATGGGGATGTGGAGAGGGTTCACGAGACACGGGGAATGAATAAATAAAGGATTGGATGGGGATGGAGAGGGGTTCACTGGACACCGGGAATGAATAAATAAAGGATTGGATGGGGGATGTGGAGAGGGTTCACTAGACACCGGGAATGAATAATAAAGGATTGGATGGGGGATGTGGAGAGGGTTCACTAGACACCAGGAATGAATAAATAAAGGATTGGATGGGGATGTGAGAGGGTTCACTGGACACCGGGAATGAATAAAGAAAGGATTGGATGGGGATGTGGAGAGGGTTCACTGGACACGGGGAATGAATAAAGAAAAGGATTGGATGGGGGATGTGGAGAGGGTTCACTAGACACCGGGAATGAATAAAGAAAGGATTGGATGGGGGGTGGAGAGGGTTCACTAGACACGGGGAATGAATAAAGAAAGGATTGGATGGGGATGTGGAGGGGTTCACTAGACACCGGGAATGAATAAAGAAAGGATTGGATGGGGGATGTGGAGAGGGTTCACTAGACACCGGGAATGAATAAAGAAAGGATTGGATGGGGGATGTGGAGAGGGGTTCACTGGACACGGGGAATGAATAAAGAAAGGATTGGATGGGGGATGTGGAGAGGGTTCACTGGACACCGGGAATGAATAAAAAAGGATTGATGGGATGGGGAGTGGAGGTTCACTAGACACCGGGAATGAATAAAGAAAGGATTGGATGGGGGATGGGGAGGAGGTTCACTAGACACCGGAATGAATAAAGAAAGGATTGGATGGGGGATGTGGAGAGGGTTCACTAGACACTGGGAATGAATAAAGAAAGGATTGGATGGGGATGGAGAGGGGTTCACTAGACACCGGGAATGAATAAAGAAAGGATTGGATGGGGATGGGAGAGGGTTCACTAGACACCGGGAATGAATAAAGAAAGGATTGGATGGGGATGTGGAGGGTTCACTAGACACGGGGAATGAATAAAGAAAGGATTGGATGGGGGATGTGAGAGGGGTTCACTGGACTCCGGGAATGAATAAAGAAAGGATTGGATGGGGGATGTGGAGGGGTTCACTAGACACCGGGAATGAATAAAGAAAGGATTGGATGGGGGATGTGGAGAGGGTTCACTAGACACCGGGAATGAATAAAGAAAAGGATTGTATAGGGGATGTGAGAGGGTTCACTAGACACCGGGAATGAATAAAGAAAGGATTGGATGGGGATGTGGAGAGGGTTCACTAGACACCAGGAATGAATAAAGAAAGGATTGGATGGGGGATGTGAGAGGGGTTCACTGGACACCGGGAATGAATAAAGAAAGGATTGGATGGGGGATGGGAGGGGTTCACTAGACACCGGGAATGAATAAAGAAAGGATTGGATGGGGATGTGGAGAGGGTTCACTAGACACCGGGGAATGAATAAAGAAAGGATTGGATGGGGGATGTGAAGAGGTTCACTAGACACCGGGAATGAATAAAGAAAGGATTGGATGGGGGATGTGAGAGGGGTTCACTAGACACCAGGGAATGAATAAAGAAAGGATTGGATGGGGGATGTGGAGAGGGTTCACTAGACACCGGGAATGAATAAAGAAAGGATTGGATGGGGATGTGGAGGGTTCACTAGACACGGGAATGAATAAAGAAAGGATTGGATGGGGGATGTGGAGAGGGGTTCACTAGACACCGGGGAATGAATAAAGAAAGGATTGGATGGGGGTGTGGAGAGGGTTCACTAGACACGGGAATGAATAAAGAAAGGATTGGATGGGGGATGTGGAGAGGGTTCACTGGACACGGGGAATGAATAAAGAAAGGATTGGATGGGGGATGTGGAGAGGGTTCACTAGACACCGGGAATGAATAAAGAAAGGATTGGATGGGGGATGTGGAGAGGGTTCACTAGACACGGGAATGAATAAAGAAAGGATTGGATGGGGGATGTGGAAAGGGGTTCACTAGACACGGGGAATGAATAAAGAAAGGATTGGATGGGGGATGTGGAGGCAGGTTCACTAGACACGGGGAATGAAGCACAGTCTTTTTATTAAGCCATGGTGGTGAGCAATGGACTGTGCGGTCACCGGCTTGATTTGGGGATGAGGAGGCGGGGTTGTGGGACACTGTCTACCAGGGTGGGGCCACTATATCACCAGCAATTATATAATGCAACATAATGGGGATTGGGGCTTTTGGAGACTTCTAGATAACCAGGATTTTGTATACATGATTACATCAAGGGGACATCCGAGATTCATGGGGTCATCAGGGATGCTGTCTACTAGTCCACCAGGAGAGGATTTAGATAACTGCATACATATATGGGGTACCTGGGGATGAGGGTCCACTAGACCACTAAGAAGTATGCCAATCACAAGTTACAAGGGGACACCAAGGAGGGGTTCACTAGATCACCAGGAATGTCTAAGAACATTGCTGCAAGGCAGGCCATGGCTTGGGTATCCTATCCAGGTGTACCCTCTGTTTGGTGCACTGCTATAGTTGCCACAAGCTGCGGGACTTTGCCACCAGGATCCTACCCAACTGAGAATCAGGCGCTGGCGTCTCTGGCACTCCTGGGTTTGCCGCAACTCTAGATCATCACCTCTTGTGGTGATCTACAGGCCTCAGTGACTCAGACCCTAGTGTTCATTTCCCTCCATCAAAGCTCCTGGGGATGGCCACGCTGGCACAGCGGTGGGATTTCCGCTTGCGGCGCTGGTGACCCGGGTTGGGAGCAGATCCAGGTCATCGAAGAGGCTGGCTGGGGAGTAGGATTGGCGCCCGCTGGGCAGCTCTCCTTCTCGGGGGAGGGTATGGGTAGTGATGGGGGTGCATTGGGACCCCTGGCAGAGGCCGGGAGTTCCCATAATGGCAGCTTGACAACTCATAGGAAGCGGGGTGGATGGGTGACTTCATGGCACGACCCGCCTCCCCAAAAGCGGAAAATGGAGGAGCTGCCTGCCGCAGCGAATGAAGCTACTTCGCGGCCTCAATATGCTCCCAGGCTAAGCCCTGACCTAATCCAGTGCCTGCAACATGCCGGAGTGCATGAGCCCACCATCAGGGGCAAGCCATGGGGTATCAGGGGCTGTGGCTGATTTGGGGTGCAGAGGCGGCCTGTGACCAGAGTGGATAGTAAGTGACAGGTAGCTCGGGGGTAAAAGCAAATTAAAAAAAAGCTCCTGGGGATTTTTGTGGTCCCCACCTTCCCTTCCTCTCCACTGTCAACACGTTTGGTGCTTAAATGTCTCCTCATAGGGCATCTGATGTAGACTCTGCACCATTTTAGTTGTCTTCCTCTGGACCACATCACCTCTGTCTATGCTCTTCTAGAAATTTGAGGCTCAATTTTCAAAGGCACAGGACTCATCTTGCACCAGTCCTGATTTTCAGATGAACCCTGCAGCACCTGGGGTCCACCTGTGCTGGCAAGTGTTGCATGCCCTTCCATCTAATGCAGCGGTGCAGCACGGAGGAGGTGGGGCTTGCACCAGGGCAGCACTGCAGTATCCCTTAAATTGGTATTCAGCAACCCCTGGTAAGGGGAGCATGGGCTCAGAGTAAGACCAGCCAGGAACTGGTGTAATGGCCAAGTGCCACTTCAAGTGCCCCTGCCACAGTGGACAGTGGCATGCCCCCATTACAACCCTTGCAAGTGGGCATCTGTCACCCTACAAGACCAAGTTGAGGGTCCCTGACAGAGGGCTGCCATTTTGAGTTCCAGATCCCCCTGCAAGTTGGGGAACTATCACCACTGCCTGCCATGAATGTAGCCTGGTCAGTCACCACTCTTCACCCCCAACCTGCCCCAGCATGCCCTCCATGGAACCTACCTGCAGCCGGTGTGTCCCTCAATGGCTGCCAATGCTGCCAACATGGTCTTTGCAATCCCACCTGTGCTCCAAATGCTCACTGCACAAAATGGCTTGAAACAAACTGAGGTGATTGGCACCGGACCCATTTTTTACAGAATCAAGCACAGGGTCCCTGGTGCATCCAAGTTTGCCACCAGCTGGGCCATCGAGCAAGATGCCCCAGTCTTACATGGCTTTGAAAATTGAGCCTGTGGTCTCCAGAACTGGACGTAGATCAAGCCTTAGATAACCTCTATTTCAGCAAGGCTGAACTGATGGCCTCTTATATAAATGCCCTTATTACCCATAGTGTGGGCAACACTTTGCTGGTACCCCTCAAATACAGGTCTAAATACTTTCTGTTTCAAGAAGACTCAATTGGTAACCCTTGATGGAACCAAAATATCCATAGTATCAGCAAGGCTTAGATGAGGGCCATAGATAGAGTCCAAAACACCCTCAGTGTCAACAAGGCCTATTTTACAGCCTCTCAACTCTGAGACAGAAAGCTGAGGATTCAACCCCTCTAGCAAGATTGGGTATCAGATATTCTTTATTAGCCAGGTAAGTTGTTTTTGCAGCATGGAATCCAAATTAATTGCAATCTGCATGGCAGTGTGAAGTGTCATATGTATATATGTGTATTGGAGGAATACTTTGAGGTTCTTTCATTGACTGAAACCACACACTACACAAGGCAATACCAAAATGTACTGACAGGAGGTTTGCACCACTACTACGAAGACCAGTACAGTGATAGATTTCACCTGAAAGTGGCAAGTCACTGTACTGGTCCATGCAGACACTGGAATCGGCTCCATTGTTGCACCTCCTGATCCAACTCCGACTTGGAGTTGGATATCTAGAGACCAGGGGTGTGGGGCAGAGACCCTCACATGGGGAGTTCAGCAGCAGCCTCAATAGAAACACACTGACATCCCTGACAGTACAATGCCAACACTCGCATTGTGTCTGTCTCTGTCGGGATGTCGGCCTGAGCACTGCTCAGAGTTATAGTAAAACCATGCCAAAACACAGATTATTAAGGGTTGTACTTAGGTGGTGGTATTGTATAAACAATAAATTGAGGAATTGAAGCAGAAATAGAGGTAAAGTATTATATTATCCTAAATGAAATTACACGTACAAATATTCAATATAAAAAGGTTTAAAAGATTCACAACTGATATCATATCATTGAACAATAAACACTATATTACAGTTTTATTCATTAAACAGTTTCAGTGACTGACATATGTTTTGCCCATTAAATATTCCCTGAGTGTTAATGTCAGGTCTCAGCACAATAATGTAGCATTTGGGAACAAAAATACATGTGAGCAGCCCAACACTAGAACACAAAATGGCAAATATCTCAACGCAACCATATACTTCCACGTACTCAGATAGGCTGGGATAAAGAAAGCCAGACACTTACATACACAAGCATGCTGAAGGTGATCAGCTTTGCTTCATTAAAACTGTCCGGTAACTTTCAGAGAAGGCAACTATGAGGCTAAGAATGCCTAAGATCCACAGATACCCCAATATGCCCCAAAATGCGTATGATGACCCTCGTTGTATTCAATAATTACTTTTTCAGCTTGAGATTTCTTGTTATATTCAAGAAATGGTGAAGCAAGACTAAACAAAAATACAGGTTGTCATTTGAAACAGAGTGCAAGCAAAGACGATTGAGTTAGGCAGCTTTGACCCGACCCACTTCCTCAAGCTGCTGTTGGGCTTTGTAGCGTTGAAGGCTATGACCACCATAATGGTTTCGCTAACACACAGGACACACAGAGAGAAAATATTACCCCAAAGGCAGCCTGACGCATCATGCACATTATAGCAACAGGTCGGCCAATAAACATTAAAGAACAGAGGAAGCCAAACATGAGACCTAGAAGTAGGAGGTAACTCAGTCCACGGTTGTTAGCTTTCACAATAGGAGTGTCTCTGTGTTTGATGAAGATGAGTAGAAGGCTGCAGGGAGTAAGGCACTGAAGGTAGCAGTAGCTGCCAAGATAGCTCCCAGCGGTTCCTGGTAGGAGAGAATTGATCTCTTAGGGATACATCGGTCCCTTTTTCATTGGACTGGAAATCATCTGGACACTTTAGGCAGTCAACAGAGCCTGGGAACAAAGCCAAATGAGTAACATGAATATCTTGCAATAATAAGCTCATTTGTACATTAATTTGTTTGTTTCATACAAAGTACAAGCAATTCAATGTGCTTTAAAGTTTATCTACTACAATAATGTAGATATGATAGCAGAAATGTATTTCTTCAAGGAATGTTCAGACTTCTATCACTTCCTGTTAAACATAATGAACACATTTGGAGAACAATGTGTTGTGTATCAATAAAGGAATATAAAGCAATCATTGACATGACATGTATTATGGAAGCACAGTGGCACCTTCACAGGATTATATAAAATGCTGGTATTTGTACAGTAATGTAGAGCTGTCAGTCTTATGTGGCCAGTTATATTTCTCATCAGAGTTTCAAAACCCTGCACACTGAATAGAATGGTATTCTGTACTTCTCATGTTATATAGTAATAAACACATAACAATTACAACTTTTGGTAAGTGCTCTGTCTTCTTAGAACAAGGCCCCCCTGGCTGCACTGTCTCCCACAACCGCCCACCCCTCCACCCTGCCCCTGCCCCAGCCATCCTCCATCTCCCCTTACCCCTGCACCTCCTACCTCCCTCGATCTTCTCCTACTCTCACTCTCCCCCACCCACCCACCCCTTCTCTTGTCTTGCTTATAACTCAAGTCTTTGTACTGGTTATTACATGTCTGTAAGTCAATGACTATATTTTGTAACTAAAATGATGACTGTTGCACGCTGACATGGAACCTTTGTAAAGAGCCTCGGCTTAAAGGTATTGTAATCCTAGATGAAATAAATAAAATAAAAATAAATACAAATAAAAATTATATTTAGCTTCATATATGGATTGTCAGTCAATCAGGTGTTACTGTAGGCAAGGATATCATTCTTAATTCATGTGCAGGACACTGCAGGGTGTTGTTTTATACTACCATGGGATGATTTTATATATTACATGCAACAAAAAAGTATTTTTATTCTCATGGGGATTGGAGGTAGAAGGGTTTGGGTGTTAGTAGGTGGTAGGGTGGTATTTTCACTAATTGTATCTCTCATGGACAGGGACAGGGTGGAAGGTGGTGTATGATATGGCACAGTGGGTGAAAGTCTCGTTCTTTCATTAAACTTAATGATGTTAACAAACTTTGCTGGATCTGTGGGGAGGAGGTAGCATTCTAGAGGCTGGGGGCATGGTATTCTAAAGGGTCTGGGTCTTGGGAGAAAATGGGCACAGCATGCCACTGTGGGTGCGTTATGTTGTCATGTTAAAAGTTTTTTCAGGACAAAAAGAACTTTGCCATGTAAAATTGGGTGAAGTCAGGAAACTTCACTTTGCTATAGTCAGTAAAAATTCTCAGCATTGCACCAGCATCACCAGCTGCATCTCAGACAACTGATTCATAACTGACAAACCCGTGGGGCCGCTTCTGAAGAGAAAGCCACAGGTACCATTATATGTGTGTCACTGTAAGGGGTTCTCAGCTGTGACAGAGAGGTGAGTCATTTGCCTTGAGCAAGTAAGTAAGTAGAACCAGATTTATGGAGCACCCATTCCCTGAGGCTCAGGGTGCTGTACAAAAGTTAGGAGAATTATATCAACAATTCTTTAAATGAAATACAATTCATAACAAATATCACCCAACTAAAAATACAATGTAAATACAATTTAAAATAAATAGATTAACTAAGTATTGAGTGAGGTTAGTATTGAGTGAGAAAAACACAAGTTATATATTTCACCAAAAACAAACTAGGGTTAACAAAATAACACCGATAAGGAATACTAACAAGCGTTATGGAAGCAATTAAGTTACAAAAACAATATAAGTACTTGGGAATAAAATTGATAGTTCCATTACTTTTTCTGACCATATCGATAATGTGTCTAAGAAGGTAAATAACAGAATTGGAGCATTGCATAGATCCTCTAAAATATGAAACATTCAGTTACTAAAAAAATTGCAACACAATTAATAGTGTCTGTGTTGGAATATGGAAATCTAGTATCTAACCTTGCTGGTCAAATACATTTGGATAAATTAGTCAAAACATATAATCGACTGGCAAGGTTTACTTCTGAAGTGTAAATATAAAACACACCACTGTTCTAAGTACAAAGAGCTAAATGGGACAGTTTAGCTATTCAATATAAAAACAATTTTCTATTTTATTTTAAGGTTAATAAGGAAATAAAAGGAATATTGACATCAAGTCAGTTGTGAAACTAGAAACATAGAAACATAGAATTTGATGGCAGATAAGGACACGCTTGGCCACCCAGTCTGCCCATTTCCCAACCTAATGGATAAGCTGCAGATCCTAGCTAACCAGCAGCCTACTTCTTCCTACCCTCCCTAGAATTGCCTTATGACTGTCCCATGCATGCTTGAATTCCACCACTGTTTTTGACTCCACGACCTCCTCGGAAGGCTGCTCCATGCATCCACAACCCTCTCTGTGAAAAATACTTCCTTAAATTACCTCTGAGCCCCCCATATCTTCAAATTGTGCCTCTTGTTCTTGCACACCTCTTTTTTAAAGATGCTACCCTCTTGGACTTTGTTAATTCCCTTGAGGTACTTTGAAAGTTTCTATCATGTCCCCCTCTCCTCCTTTCCTCGAGGCTATACATATTAAGCTCCTTAAGTCTGTCTTCATATGCCTTCCGTGCAGACCCTGCACCATTTTAGTTGCCCTCCTCTGACAGCTTCCATCCTGTCTATGTCTTTGTGGAGATTGGGTCTCCAGAACTGCATGCAGTACTCCAGATGGGATCTCACCAACTGTCTGTACAGAGGATAAACTTATTTTCTACTGGTGATGCCTCACCCTATGCATCCCAGTTTCAGCCCTCCTTGCTGCCCTCTCACATTGCTTGCCCACCTTTAGCATCTGATATGACTACCCCTGTCCCTTTCCATTTTGTTGTTGTTAGTATCTCACCCCCATTGTGTACATTTCCCTGGGTTTTGTTTCCCAGGTGCATTACCTTGCACTTCTTAGCATTGAATCTAAGCTGCCATACATTTGACCATTCTCTAACTCTTACAAGTCCCTTCTCATCCTTTCCACCCCACCTTGTGTATCAACTCTGTTGCAGATCTTGTGTCATCTGCAAAGAGACATACTTTTCCTTCCAGTCCCTCTGCAATGTCTCTTACAAAGACATTGAAGAGGACTGGTCCTAATACTGAACCCTGCGGTACCCCACTAGTAACCCCCTTTCTTCAGAGTGGACTCCATTTACTATTACTCTGTGTCCTATTCTCCAACCAATTCTTTACCCAGGCTGTCATCTTGGGACCCACTCCCCAGGCTGGCTAACTTGTATTAATCTTTTGTGTGGGACTGTGTCAAATGCCTTGCTAAAGTCTAGGTAGGCCATGTCCACAGCCCTCCTGATCTATTACTTTGTCACCCAGACAAAGAAATCTATCAGATTTGTCTGGCATGACCTTCCGCTGTGAATCCATGCTGCCTTGGGTCCTGTGCTCTCTGGCCTCTAGATACTCGGCAATTTCTTTCCTTCAGAAGTGATTCCATCATTTTCCTACCACTGAGGTTAAACTAATAGGTCAGTAGTTTCTGCTTCTGCCTTGTTCCCACTTTGTGAAGGGAATCACATCTGCCCTCCCCAGTCCTCGGGTACCACCTCATCCTCCCATGATTTGTTAAAGAGGGTAGTCAGTGGTGTCACTAGTTCTTCACCTAGTTCTTTTAGAATTCTGGGATGAATCATCAGGCCCCATTGCTTTGTTCACCTTCAGTTTAAGAGTTCTTTCAGAACCCTTTCTTCTGTAAATGGGTGGTATCAACTTCTGCATCCAGAGTGTTTCTACTGTTTGTTTTAGGTACCTCCCTCTTCCTTTGTAAATACTGAGCAAAATATTTGTTTAGTATCTCTGCCTTTTCACAGTCACCTCTCTGCCCACCCTCCTCCCTTTATTAAGCCTCACTTACCTCCCTTGGTCTTCCTTCGCTTCCTGATGTACCTATAAAAGGTTTTATCCCTTCTAACTGAGTTGGCTATCTTTTCCTCGGTTTGGGCCTTTGCTGTTCTGACTGCCTTCCAGCTTCCTTTTGCTTTAACTGATACAGTCTCTGTCCTGCTCCTTCTGTGATTCCTTGTACTTCCTGAATGCTTTCTTTTCTCTTGAACCTTCACTGCCACTTCCTTTGAGAACCATAGTGGTTTCTTATATTGTTTCGTTTTGTTTAATTGCTTCACACAAAGGCTTGTTACCTCTGTGATGGCAGCTTTATTATTCCCCATTGTTCTTGCACCCTCCTTCCTGCCCATTTGCTAGTGCATTCTTAGATCACCCATTTTGGCAAAGTCAGCCCTCCTAAAGTCCAGTACTTTGCCTTTGTATGGCTTGACTCTATTGCTGTGTTTATTGAACCATACTGTTCGATGGTCGCTAGTTCCCAGATGGCTACCCACTTCTACATCTGTGATCCTCTCTTCATCTCCATTTGAGAGAACCAGGTCTTAGATTGTCTCCTCTCGAGTGGGACTCCAATACTAGTTGTTCTAAGGCATGCCTCTGTAGGGCATCTAGAATAACCCCACTCTTCTCAGTGGCTGCGCAACTGCACTCCAGTTAACATCTGGCATATTCAGATCACCCATCAGCAATATCTCCCTTTTTTCTGCCATTCTAACTATTCTTTCTATCATTTCCTTGTTTATTTCCTACCCTGAGAAGGAGTCTGTATACAACCCTCTGTGCGGATTGTGGTGCCATTGCGGTCTCCAAATTTACCCACAGTGCTTCTTCTCCTCTCTGTTTTCCCTTTGTTCTGTTGCTTTGATTCCTTCCTTTATGTAAAGAGCTACTCCTCCTCCTCTTTTACCCTCCCTGTCCCTCCTGTAAATAGTGTATCCTGGTATGTTTACGTCCCAGTCATGGTTTTGTGTACCATGTTTCTGTGACTGCCATGATATCCAGATGTTCCTCCTCCATCAAGGCCACTAATTCAGGAAGCTTGTTACTCGGACTATGGGCATTGGTACTCATTGCTCTCCATTTTTGATGGCTTTACCTTCTTTTGCAGCATCCCCACTGACCTTTCTATCTCAGTCTTTTTCTCATTTATTACCCTGTTTTGTAGGGAGAGGCTGGGATTTTCCTGCTGCTTATCAGTGCCTCCCTTGACTAGTTTAAAAGCTTGCCAATGAAGCATTTAAACCAATTGCTCAAAAGACTTGTTCCTTCCTGGACAGATGCAGACCATCCTGCCAGTATAGGCTGGTGTCCCTCCAGGTGGAACCCCAGTCCCAATGAAGCCAAACCCCTGTGCTTCACACCATTTTTCAACCATTCATTAAACTGCATGGTGCAAAGTACTGTCGCCTCACTCATGCCATTGACAGGCAGCACCTCAGAGAAGGATACTTGTGTGTGCTACTTGTCTTAGGTCCCTCCCCAATTCTACAAAGTCCTTCTGCACTGCTCTAATCTCATGATGAACCAAGTCATTTGTCCCTAGGTGAACAATGATGTCCAGCTCAGACTCCCTTGCAGCTGTTCTCATGATCCTGAGGATCGCTTCCTGTCCCTCAAGCCATGGCACCAGGCAGGTACCTTACTTCAGTTTCCCTGCTCCCCAGTTCTATCCCCTAATAATTGAGTCCCCACTAGGAGCTTCTTCTCTTCCTTGTGGTGTCCTCTGCCTCCTTCCTGTCGAGCCTCACTTGTGATGGTTGTCCTCAGCCTCCTTAGTCTCTCTCTGGGTGCATCCATAGGGGAACTATGCTCCCCAGAATGGTGTATGGATTGTGAAGTGAAACAGCTGACTGGGTGTGCCTCTGTTCCACCATCCTCACCCTCCCTGAGCCCACTGTGGTCCAACCGCTGTGCTTTCTCTGCTACCTCTGAGGTAGTGGTGGTGGCTTTGGTGCTCCCTGGATGGGGAGGTTCCTTCCTACCATCCAGTGTGGCCTGGGGAAGGTTCCCTACTACTGTCCAGTGTGGCCTGAAGACGGGCAACTTCCCTCCTCAGGGCAGAGAGTTGTCTGCAAATAGGGCAGCATCTCAGCCTCCAGAAAGACTCCCAGAAGACTGCTGCTCCACAGCCATTACATTGCACTACTGCCCACATGTTTATCTACTTTTTGTGTGTGTGTGTGTGATTGGTTTTGTTATATAGAAATATATATATTATACAATGTGTATGCTTATATTGTCAGTGCAGTGTGTTAGAGAGGATATGACAGTGATATGCACCTTGCACTCTTGAGGAAATGATGTCAGAACCCAGGTATAAAGGAACTATTTCCAGGGGTGGGTGGGTTGGGGGTGGAAAGGGGTTGGGCCTAAACTGTGCCCTCACAAAACAATCAGCTAAAAACTCTGACCCACTGGCTGCGATGAGTACCTTCCTGTCAGCAAGATGCCCTACACAACAATTTGACAGAGAAATACCCTGCTAATCAAACAGACAAAAATCCAGACATCCAAGTCAGACACAGGTAAACCTCCCCAGCCCCAAAACAGCCTGGTGGTTTGTGCTCTGAAAGCAGTCAGCCCCAAAATAAGTCAACTGTGCTTTAAACTCTTCCTGCACTGAAAATCTTAAGAACTGTAACAAACGTAAGCTAGATCCCTCCTCTGTTGCTTGAAAGACTGTCTTTCCTGATAATTCAAAGTTCCTTATTTCACTTTTCAGTTAGAAGTAGCCTCCACCTGCAGAATATCTGCTACAAACCAGAGACAATTGTAAGGTTAACCTCCTCTGTTGTGAGCACAACTCGCTTTCTTGCAAATCTTATGTTCAGTATGCAGCTTCCAGCCAGTGGTAGATTCACTTGGAGAATATTAGCTGTTTACAAAGTAATCCTGTTTCACATTCTCACAAGTTACAAGGCATTTATAAATTACAGAGACATAGTAAACTAATCATCATGTACTTAAGGAAGTGACATTTAGGGATTTAAATTTTCCAAAAGTAAACTCCAAATAAGGAAGCATGATGTTACAAGCTCAGGCTGCATAATATGGAATGAGATCTTACCTCAGACAAGAAACCTTGCAAAACTGTCTTCATTCAAATCCAGACTGGATGACAGTTACACTATAGAATGTACCTGTCAGTAGTATTTCTAAGCTAGGGGTGGAATGTTTAACTTTCTGTCTTTTCTCTGGCAAATGTACTGACTATTATAACTTACATGTCTGTGTCTATGTGTTAGATATGAGTAATGAAATGAGATGCTGACATCTTGTAATTATGGCTACAATGGGAATTTTTGGATTTTGTATGACATTTGTTTACTATGTCTCTGTAATTTATAAATGCCTTGTAACTTGTGTGAATGTGAAACAGGATTACTTTGTAAACAGGTCTTAGGCCCCAAAGTACTACCCTGTCTAAATATAAACATGTTTTACTACTTACTTACCAATCAAATAAAGGACAATTAATTAATGAAATACCTGTTTGAAACAGCCAGTGAATCAGGTGCTGTATCCCATAGCTAGGAGAGCTCAGAAAGCTGACCAAACCCAGCAAATATGAAAAGTTATCCACCAGTGTGGAAGGTGGTTCTTCATGTTCTGGTGAAAGAAGGTGCATTTGGAGAATGGACTCTTGTACCATGAGTGGGTTCCTAAGGGAGGACTGGAGAAAGGGTACTCTAACAAACAGTGGTCCCTTTGTAGTATTGGATGCAGCTTCTGGATTTATTCCGTGACATACCTTTTTCTGGACAGCTATGGGTCAGCTATTAAAAAGGCAGCTGACTAACAATTTTGCTGGCTCTGTACTTATTAAATGTGGCACAGTACTGCAGAACTTACTTGCAGTTCCAATAGTTGGGAAAGGTTGGGAACAAGGCTAAGGCAGTTTTGATTCCTGCCTGTTACCAAGCAGCCATTTTGGCAAGTTGCTGTAGACATTGTGGGGCCACTTAGCATCTCAAGTCACACCAAGATGAGTTAAATGTGGTCATAGATTATGCTACAAGGTACCCAAAGCAGTGCCCTTGTTCTTCATCAAGGCTGAGAAGGTGGCCAATGAACTGCTGGAGATATTTAGTAGGGTGGGTTCCCCAGGAGATTCTGTCAAACCAGGACACCAACTTCATATCTGATCTGTTGGTTAGTTTTTGGAGGCATTCATTGACCATCATGTGAGCACTGAGACAGGTACTTACCCAAGCTCTTATTGCATACAGGGAAACCCCCAAGGAGTTAATAGGGTTCTCACCCTCTGAGCTCCTGTTTGGCCATAGGGTATGGGATCCCTTAATTCAGTAAGTGATGAATGGAAAATGAACTTACTCCCCAGGGGAATCTTTTATGGAGTATGTTCTGCATTTCAAGTCATAGCTTAAGGAGCTCATGGAGTTTGCAAGTAGTCACAGCCCAACAGACAGAAGACATGGTACAACCATGGGGTCAGAGCCTGGAAGTACCAAGTCAACAACGGGTGATGGTGCTCATCCTCGTCTGGCAAAGAAAATTACAGGTGGCTTGAGAGAGGCCTTACTTGGTGGTCAGGAGGGTGAAAGATGTTAATAACTTGTTGCAGTTACCAGACAGGAGGTGCAACAGTGAATCTACAACATAAACATGATGAAACCCTACCATGACAGGGATGAGACATCCCCAACTATGTTGGCTCTCTGGAGGGAGTAAGAAGCAAACCTGCTAGTAGATCTGAGAGAGAGGTTAAGGGAGACTCCTCAGTGGATGCTGTCACCCTCGGAGCAGCGGACATCAGCCCAAGTTGGCAAAATGCATAGCTTGCTGTGTACATTCAGTGAAATATTCACAGGGAAATTGGGATACTACACTTGCCGAGCACCACATGGATACAGGGTTCCAAGCTCCCACTGAGACAGACATCCTACAGAGTCTCAGAAGGAGTAAGACATATCGTAAAGGAGGTGATCAAGGAGATGTTTGCCTGCAGGGTGATCCAGAAGTCAAGTAGTTTCTGGGCTTCCCCAGTGGTACTGATCCTCAAGATGGACATGACCTTGCGGCTCTGCATCAACTACCACAAGCTCAGCAGCTACACAGAGTCAGATGTGTACCCCTGCCCAGGACAGATGAGGTCCTTGCCAGAGATGTTGCAAAATACTGATTCCCAGGTGAAGTTAAGGCAAACCACAGATTTACCTGTACAAATAAATGTGTAGCTTTTTTGTATTTAATAGAAAAGTCATCTCTGGCAAGTTCACCTGTAACTTTGCCTTGTGGTGTATCAAGGTGAAATTGGGTCAAAATGAGGCTACTGATAAACAATTGTCTCCAGGTCAACAGTCCCATCCCTCACTCCTCAGCAGCCTGAAATCTCTGTACCACCACCAATGGCTACATTCACTCATACATCTGTCAGGAGTAATTCTAACATTTTCTGACCTTTGTGGGATCCAGTTACACTTTTCATTGCCAGAGTGGCACACTGGAAAAATACCTGAAGTGTTGCTACCACCACATTTAGGCTTAGTAGAGTTTTCCCCACCACAGTTGAATACACCCAGGCACCTGTGCCCGATGTGCTGTAATGCACAGATAGGAGCTGCCAACTGTTTGACTGCTGGTCAACATATTCACATTGAAATGTATGTATGGGGATTCTGAATGCAGCAGGGCATGTTATTATTGTAGTGACACAGTCCCATAAAATTCAGGAATGGCAGGGTGGAGAGGTACTTTTGTAAAGGAATTTGGCATTTGGGACAGGAACACCCAATCAATCTTCTAAACCCACTGACTCAGTGGCACTGAGTGTTTAGGCACTGGACATCACACCTCACACTACATCGGTGGTCCAGGTTTTTAGTATTAACTCATATCACCGTGGGTTGGCTGTGGGAGGACTAAAATCCAGAGAACTGCTGTCATCTCCTGGTGAGGGAGGTTTCATATTCTGGCACTCACCTGGCCCCTAGCATTGGCTCTGGTGAGGAAGGCTGGGACTACATGAATTGGGGAGGGAAGATTTCAGTTTCTGGTACTTGCCTGGCCCCAGCATTAGCTAAGGGTGAGAAAGGCTGAGACTGTATGCACAGGGGAGGGAGGGTTTCTGTTCCTGGTACTCACCTGGTCCCTAGCATTGGCTGGGGTGGAGGCAGGCTGGGACTGCATGGATTGGAGAAGGAGGGTTTCAGTTCTTGGCACTCACCTGTCCTGTAGCATTGGCTGAAGGTGTGGCAGCTGAGCCTGTGTGCATTGGGGAGGAAATGTTTCATTTCCCATCACTCACCTGGCCCCTAGCATTGGCTCTGGTGAGGCAGGCTGGGACTGCATGTATTGGAGGAGAGAGAGATTAATTTCCTCGTACTTACCTGGCCCCTAGCTTTGGCTCTGTGGAGGTGGGCTGGGACTGCAACATTGGGGAGGGAGGGTTTCAGTTCTCGGTGCTCACCTGGCCCCAACATTGGCTGAGACTTCCTGCATTGGGGATGAAACATTTCAGTTCCTGGCATCCACCTGGCCCCTAGCATTGGCTAGCGGTGAGGCAGGCTTAGACTGCATGCATTGGGGAAGGAGGTTTCAGTTCCTGGTGCTCACCTGACCCCTAGAGTTGGCTCTGGAGAGGTGGGATGGGACTGCGTGCATTGGGGGCAGGGTTTCAGGTTATGGCACTCACCTGGCCCCTAGTATTGACTCTGGTAAGGTGAGCTGGGACTTCATGCACTGGGGGAGGGAGGGTTTCAGTTCCTGCATTCACCTAACCCATAGCATTGGCTGAGGATGAGTATAGCTGAGACTGCATGCAACGGAGATGGAGGGTTTCAGTTCCTGGTACTCACCTGGCCCCTAGCATTGGCTGAGGGTGAAACTGGCTGAGACTGCATGCATTGGGGAAGGGAGGGTTTTAGTTCCCAGCACTCACCTGGCCCTTAGCTTTGGCTGGGAGTGTGTCAGGCTGAGACTGCACAGATTGTTGCAGGGAGGGTTTCAGTTCCCAGCACTCACCTGGCACCTAGCATTGCCTGGAGGTGAGGCAGACTAAGACTGCATACATTGGGGAGGGAGGGTTTGGTTCATGGCACTCACCTGGCCCCTAGCATTGGCACTGGTGAGGCAGGCTGAGACAACATGCACTGGAGCAGGGAGGGTTTCAGTTCCTGACACTCACTTGCCCCTAGCATTGACTGTGGGTGAAGCAGGCTGAGACTACATCCACTGAGGGAGGGAGGGTTTCAGTTCCTGGCAATCACTGGGCCCCAAGCAATGCCTGGTGGTGAGGCAGGCTGAGACTGCATGCATTTGGAGAGGGAGGGTTATAGTTCCTGGCACTTCCTAGTACCTAGCATTTGCTGGGGTGAGGCAGGCTGAGACTTCCTGCATTGGGGATGAAACATTTCAGTTCCTGGCATCCACCTGGCCCCTAGCATTGGCTAGAGGTGAGGCAGGCTTAGACTGCATGCAATGGGGAAGGAGGGTTTCGGTTCCTGGTGCTCACCTGGCCTCTAGAGTTGGCTCTGGAGAGGTGGGATGGGACTGCATGCATTGGGGGGTTTCAGGTTCTGGCACTCACTTGGCCCCTAGCATTGGCTCTGGTAAGGTGAGCTGGGACTTCATGCACTAGGGAAGGGAGGGTTTCAGTTCCCTGCATTCCCTTGCCCTAGCATTGGCTGAGGATGAGTAAAGCTGAGACCACGTGCAATGGGGATGGAGGGTTTCAGTTCCTGGCACTCACCTGGCCCCTAGCATTGGCTGAGGGTGAAACTGGCTGAGACTGCATGCATTAGGGAAGGGAGGGTTTTAGTTCCCAGCACTCACCTGGCCCCTAGCTTTGGCTGGGAGTGTTTCAGGCTGAGATTGCACACATTGTGGTAGGGAGGGTTTCAGTTCCCAGCACTCACCTGGCACCTAGCATTGCCTGGGGTGGGGCAGGCTTAGACTGCATACACTGGGGAGGGAGGGTTTGGTTCACAGCACTCACCTGGCCCCTAGCATTGGCTCTGGTGAGGCAGGCTGAGACAGCATGCACTGGAGCAGGGAGAGTTTCTAGTTCCTGACACTCACCTGTCCCTTAGCATTGACTGTGGGTGAGGCAGGCTGAGACTACATCCACTGAGGGAGGGAGGGTTTCAGTTCCTGGTAATCACCTTGCCCCAAGCAATGCCTGGGTGGTGAGGCAGGCTGAGACTGCATGCATTTGAGCAGGGAGGGTTATAGTTCCTGGCACTTACCTAGTGCCTAGCATTTGCTGGGGTGAGGCAGGCTGAGACTTCCTGCATCGAGGATGAAACATTTCAGTTCCTGGCATCCACCTGGCCCTAGCATTGGCTAGAGGTGAGGCAGGCTTAGACTGCAAGCATTGGAGAATCAGGGTTTCACCAGGTGCTCACCAGGGCCCTAGAGTTGGCTCTGGAGAGGTGGGATGGGACTGCATGCATTAGGGGAGGGTTTCGGGTTCTGGCACTCACCTGGCCCCTAGCATTGGCTCTGGTGAGGCAGGCTAGGACTGCATGCATGTGGAGGGAGTGGTAACTGCTGATTCTGCACGCATTGAAATGTGCATGGAGGTGTTCAGGCAGCTTTGCACCCCAACCCTTGAGACAGAACACAAGAAAAATATATGGCTCACTGAACTGCTGCTGACCCTGACTGCCTGGAGCCCTGCCCTGTCAAGTAACCAGGCTATGATGCCTCATGTACAAATTTAAGTCCGGGAGGAAAGCAGGGTAATGGGGTTTGGTCAGTCAGCTTCTGGAGAGCAGCTTGGATGTCGTGAGAGAAACACGACTAACAGCAAAAAAAAAAGTCTCTTAAATCACATGTTCTCCCAAAAGAATGTAAGTAGATCATTTGCCAGCATTCTGTGGTTAATGCATTCACTTCCCATGCAATAGCATAACTGGGTGGGTATTTGGCACGACACTCAAAAACATGTTATGCATTGTAGGCTGGACCTTTCTTGGTGTTGGGCTACCATACAGCTGGACTCAGTGTGGTGGCAGTGTCTATCAAAAGCTTTGACTCAGTTCAAATTCCAATTCATGGATGATGCTCAAAAAGCAGTGATTTAAGGTGTTTTTTTTAATCACTGAAAGTTTATTATTTTTACACAAAAGCTACAGACATACGGTTGCAGACATTCAAATTGTTAAGTAAACCAACATCCAGAATCCATGTCTCACAAGCTATTCTCCTTCACACTACATGTTGGGTAAATCAACTTGTATAATCCATATCATGTGAACCACAATTCTGTATACTTCATGATAAGCAAGCCAACCACCTCGGAATCAGAGTTAGGCAAACCCCACCACTTTTCAAATTCATGTCAGGCAAATCAACCTCCTCAAGAATCCATAACAAGCAAATCAGCCTCTATAAAATGCCAAGCACAATATCCTCCTCTATAATCATGCCAAACAAACAATCCTCCTCTAGAATCCATGTCAAGCACACAGTCCTTTTCTATAATCACACCAAGCAAACAATCCTCCTCTAGAATCCATGCCAAGCAAACAATCCTCCTCTAGAATACATGTCAAGCACACAGTCCTCCTCTATAATCATATCAAGCAAACAATCCTCTCTAGAATCCATGCCAAGCAAACAATCCTCCTCTAGAATCCATGCCAAGCAAACAATCCTCCTCTAGTATCCATGCCAAGCAAACAATCCTCCTCTAGAATCCAGGCCAAGCAAACAATCTTCCTCTAGAATCCATGTCAAGCAAACAATCCTCCTCTAGAATCCATGTCAAACAATCTTCCTCTAGCAATCCATACAAAGCAAATGATCCTCTAGAAACCATGTCAAACGAACAGTCCTCCTCTAGAATCCATGTCAAGCAAATAATCATCCTCTAGAATCCATGCCAAGCAAACAATCCTCTTCTAAAATCCATGTCAAGCAAACAGTCCTTCTCTAGAATCCATGTCAAGCAAACAATCCTCCTCTAGAATCCATGTCAAGTAAACAATCCTCTTCTAGAATCCATGTCAAGCAAACAATCATCTTCTAGAATCCTTGTCAAGCAAACAATCCTTCTCTAGAATCCATGTCAAGCAAATAATCCTATTCCTGAATCTATGTAGAAATCTCACCACTTCTGTAATCCATGTGATGTAAACCAGTTTGTTCTATAATCTATGGCACACAAACCAACCACTGCTACAATCCTTTGATTAAACCAATCTCCTCCAGAATTCATGTTGGACAAATTGATTGCTGCTGTAATCCATGCTAAGCACTTCAATCTTGGTTATAAACCATGTTAAGCAAACAAACCTTCTCCAGAATCCATGTTGGAATAAACAATCTCTTCTAGAAGCCGTATTAATCAAACCAGTCCTCTCCAGAATACATATCAAGCGAACCAACCTCCTCCAGAGCCCATGCCAAACTCACTCCACCTATTCCACAATAGATGTCAAACAAACTCTCCTTCAGAATCTGTCAGATTTATTCCACCTCCTCCAGAACATGTGTCAAGCAAACCTCACTGCTTCTAGAATCCATGTCAAGCAAACCAATCTGCCAGCATCCATGTCAAGCAAATCAACTCCCTGCAGAGATTAGTGTTTGCAACAGAACAATAACCACCATCTAAGTCCTCCTGTTCATACTGTAGTTCCATAAAGGACATCAGCCAAATTATCATCCAGTCACCTATGTACATTTGGGGAGTCCCCGAGGGTCTGGGACACCTACTGTTGAGGCTCTGTCTTTTTCCTCACCTGATGCCTAAACATAGTTCATCGAGTAAGTCTAGTATATGCGTGATTATTCACTGCAGTATGTTTTTTCTCCATACATGTTTTGATGCTATGAGTTCATGTTTCTATTATCATTTTTAAAATGCTGGTGAAAATATTGTGTAGTAAAAGTTCAATGAGGTCAAAGCACTTTTTGAAATCAGGTAATCACATACCAGTCTGGTTTAGCGATTTCTCCTCGGAACACAGTACACAGTCAAAGCAGCAGATTGGCTGTCCAGGCCGTGAAGCTTTCCTGTAGCCAAGGGAACAACTTTCACTGCACACAGACTGTGGGACCTAGTATAGGTAACAGAACCATGAGTCACAATACAGAAACCATTCACAATCAACTGTCAGAGGAACACATTTTGATTTATTAACAACATGCTCCTTTTAGAGATAAACTGAGGAAATTAAAGTATCTTCTGGTAATTTAGTACAATTCATTCCTGTGCATAATATGGAGATGCTTTGAAAACTGGACAACTGACTAAGGAAATGAAAATGAATGTGAGGATATCTCTTATAAAGCTACAATGGGGAGTTAAATGTTAGCTTGCATTTGTTGAATGTACCCGCTTTGTGTGCATGTTTGACTGCAGTTGCAATTTTAGTATGTCCCTGATGAAGAGTATATTGTGGCCATGTTTGGACTGCAGTTACAGTTTTAGTAGGTCCCCTAATGAAGAGGTACATAGATATGGTACATAGACATAGGTATGTTGATTGCAATTACAATTTCAGTACTGTAGGTCCCTGATGAAAAGGTATTTTTGACAGAGTTTTTCAATGCAGCTGCAGTTTAAGAAGGTACATTGATGAAGAGCCCATTTTCACTGGTAGATAAGTAACCCTCTCTAATAGGGTTTAGTCTACTGCCCCAAACACATTAAATGAAGCAGCTGTAGATGGTTGTTTCCAGCTGTTTTGTTGGAGGAAATACTGTACAGAGGTGCAAAACATGGTTGATAAAAGGTTTTTACAATACAAATTCTCTTGAGTTTAGGCATATACCATGTATTCCAACACCTAACTTTACTTTGCCCTCCTACAATAAGGGCTCAAATTATTGGAACACACACCCCTTGGCCAAAATAAATCCCCAGTATTCTATGCAGTCCTGACTGCAATGGGATGTCCAGAAAAATTACATTTCCTCTGATACTGTCCTATAGGAAGACACTTACATTTAGCATAATTCATTTCTGATTTTGTGACTTTCATAAAGGATGTCACAATCTGTTCAGAACACAATACCTGATGACTGATCAGTCAATACCAGGTGCACATCATCTGTGTAAGATAAGCAGTTTTGATTTCCTGGTCCTCACTGTGAACTGATACTCCTGTAATTTCCTCACAATGATGTATCTTATGAAGTAATGCATTGAGCAACAAAATATATAAAGATGGGCTAAGAGGCAGCATCGTCTCACACCCTGAGATACTGGAAAAGCATGACCCAACCAGCCATTAATGTAAGGCCAGCCTACTGTATCCTGGTAACAAAGTCGTATCCATCCAATGAATTGCTCAGGAACCCATGTGTCTCATACAAAACTATAAATAAGCATGATTCACCTTGTCAAATGCTTTAGCCTGATTAAGGTTTACCAGGTAACCACTAATTTCAGCATTATTTCCATTCTTCATAAATTCTCTGAGAATGAGACCATCAAGTTTTTTCCGCCCAGAACCACACAAAACTGAAATGGATGTATAATGCTATCCAGAGCCAAAGCTAAACAATTTACACAGGAATTTAGCCAAGATTTTCAGTCTGCATTGAGCAGATGGTGACCATCAATTATCCAACACCTCCTTCTCTCCAGCTTTGTACAGAAAATTATCAGGCCCTCTACATGCTGTGAGGAAGTTTATTAACCTGCAAGAAATAGTTAAATACTTGAATCCTTATTCAGAGAGTGCTGGAAAAAAATTGATAGAACTCACTTGAGAGTCCGTCTGGACCAGGGCCTTCATTGTGCAATGACTGACTTTAACTCCAGCTCTGTAATCTTAGAAGTGAGAGAACTCTAGAAAGAAATCTGAATTTGTGGTAATCTGCAGGATTTTAATCAACTCACTACCTCCTCGTCCGAGATCAGAACATCTTTAAACCTGAAAGAAACATAACCCTCCATTTTCAAAATAATTCCATTTGGTGTCAAGTCAACCTCCTTCCTTCTGCTGTTTTTAAATGAGAAATTACTTTATTTTGATGCTGTTTTGCACATGTGTCAAAGGAGTTTACACTGCCCTGCTTCCCTTGGTGTCCAAATCTCTGTTCCGTTTCCAGAGACTTCATCCTGTTATAGTTGATGTCTGTCATGCTTTCTTTGACCTCTCTAATTTGATCCGAATAGTACACATAACTATTCTTCTGCAGCTGGTCTAAAACAAACAACTGAGTATGCAGCTCAAAATGTTTTCCTTTTTTCCTCAATTCAGTTTCCCCATTAGCTGCATATATTCACAAATATACCATTTACTATCCTCCCACCACTCTTCAAGGGAATTGTATAAATTGAAACTGATTTCTTAGCTTCCAAAATATATTGAAATCCCTTTTTATTTCTCGGTTCTCAAACAAGCAAAGATTCAGTCTCCAATACCCATGGCCCCTAAAAATTCCTACGTGAAATCAGACAGGGGACACTAAGTAACCCATGATCAGATGTGGCTACTGGGAGAACACTCTTAGTCCTAATAGGCAAGGTGGGAGAAATCAATTGTGGTGGAATCATTCCCTCTGAAATAAGTGTGAGGCCTTGTCATAACATAGAATCATAGAAATTAACATTAGATAAGGACCGCAAGGCCCATCCAGTCTATTAATTTTTCTACCTTATGAATGCCATAGGCCTTTACTCTGTCAATGGTCTATCTATTCATAGTCATCTGTATTGCTCCTTATGCCTGTCCCATGCCTGTTTGAAGCCCTGCACTGTATTCATATCCATCACTTCCTGGGGTGGCCATTCCATGCATCCACCACCTTCTTCTGTGAAAAAAAAGAACTCTCACATTGCCCCTTAATCTACCTTCCTCTAATCTCATGCTGTGTCCTCTTGTCCTGCTAATTTTCTTATATTGAAACATGTTAGACTCTTTACCTTGTTAATGCCCTTAAGGTGTTTGAATGTTTCGATCATATCACCTTTCCCTCCTTTGCTTTAGGGTATACATATTGAGCTCTGTTAATCTTTTCTCATATGTTTTCTGATGCAGTCCCTGCACCATTTTCATTGGCCTTCTCTGAACTGCTTCCATTTTATTTATTTTTATTTTAGTCTTTGTAACTTGTGTAAGGTCCGCTAGGCACAAGTGCCTGTTTTCTGGGGCGACCTGGGAGCACTGGGTGGTTAAGTGACTTGCTCAGAGTCACACAGTATGCAAGTGGAGGTTGTGAGACTCAGGTTCTGGTCTGCTGGATGTACCAAGCTCGCTTCACACCTCATTCCTCTAACCTCTAGGCTATACTGCCAGCCCAATTTTTGTTTACTTTGTGCAGGTGTGGCCTCCAGTACTGCACACAGCACTCAGATGGGGCCTAACCGGTGTCTTGCAAAGAGGGATTGTTACCTCCCTCTTATGACTTATGACAATTCTTTACTAAGACACCACAACATCGCTCTAGCCTTACCTACTGCTTTAATGGCCTGCTTGGATGATTTCAGGTCACCTATGATTATGATGCCCAAGTCTCTTTTTTTCCTTGTGATTTCCAGCAACTCCCTCCAAATCTATAGGTAGCTTTAGGGTTTTTTCTTCCTATGTGCATGATTCTGCATGTATTTGCATTAAACCCCAGTTGCCACTCTTATGACCATTTTGCCACTTTTTCCAGATCTCTCTCATTCTGCCCACTCCATCTGGATCATATACTCTGTTGCAGATCTTGGTGTCATCTACAAACAGGCAAACCTTACCTCCAGTCTATCTGGAATGTAACTGATGAAGATATTGAAGAGGATTAGCCCCAGGACTGATCCCTGAGGTACCCACTTGTGACTTACATCTCTTCTATCTATATCCATTTACCACTATCTCTGTTTTCTGCCCGCCAACCAGTTTGCTACCCAGTGAACCGACCACTGACCCACCCTGAGCCTACCCAGCTTATTAATCAATCTTCTATGTGGAACAATATTGAACATTTTGCAGAAGTCAGATGCAGCATCTACTGCACCACCTTGGTCCACCGCTCTGGTTACCCAGTCAAAGAAATCTATGAGATGGAGTTTGACAGGGCCTTCCTAGTTGCAAACCCATGCTGACTGGATCCTGTGTCTAATGGATTCCAGGTGTTGCACTATCCTTTCCTAAGGAGTGCCTTCGTAATCTTGCCCACTACTGAGGTAAGACTAACTGGTCTGTAGTTCCTGCCTCCTCCTGCTGCCACTTTTGTGGAGTGGGATCACATGCCCTTCTCCAGTCTTCTGTGACCACTCCTGTGCTCAGAGACTCCTAAACAGTTCTGCTAATGGCTCTGCTAGTTCCATCCTTAGCTCCTTTAATACCCTGGGATGTATGCCATCAGGTCCCATTGCCTTGTCCACAGAGAACACAGATTTTAATGGCAGATAAGGACCCCTTGACCCACCTTGTCTGCCCATTTTCACCTAGAAGATAAGCTGCAGATTCTACTTAACCAACAGCCTATTTCTTCCGTCAATTCACAAAATTGCCTTATGTCTGTCCCATGCATTCTTGAATTCTCCCACAGTTTTAGACCCCACAACCTCCTCAGGAAGGCTGTTCCATGCATCCACCACTCTCTGTGTAAAAATACTTCTCCACATTGCCCCAGAGCCGTCCCCCTCTATCTTCAAATTGTGTCCCTTGTTCTTGCACATCTCTTTTTCTAAAAGATGCTATCCTCTTGACTTTGTTGATTCCACTGAGGTACTTAAACATTTCTATCATGTGCCCCTCTCCCACCTTTCTTCAAGGGTATACGATAAGCTTCTTTCGTCTCTCCTTGTATGGCTTCTCTTACAGACCCTGCACCATTTTAGTTGCCTCCTTTGAACTGCTTCCATCCTGTCTATGTCCTTGCAGAGGTGGGGTCTCCAGAACTGGCGCGTACTCCAGATGGGGTCTCATCAACTGTCTGTACAGAGGGATAACAACTTCCTGTTTTCTGCTTGTAATGCCTCTCCTATACATCCCAGTATCCTCCAGTCCTCCCTACTGCCTTCTCACATTGCTCGCCAACCTTAAGGTCATCTGCTATGATTACCCCAGGTCCTTTTCCATTTTTATTGTTACTACCCCCATTGTGTAATCTTCCCTGGGTTTTGTTTTCCAAGTGCATTATTTTGCACTTCCTTGCATTGAATCCAAGCTGCAATACTTCTGACCATTCCTCAAACCTTGCCAAGTAATATCTCATCCTTTCCATGTCTCCTTGTGTATCAACCCTGATGCAGATCTTTGTGTCACCTGTAAAGAGGCATACTTTTCCTTCCAGTTCCTCTACAATGTCACTTATAAAGACATTAAAAGGACAGGACCCAGTACTGAACTCCTGCGGTATCCCACTAGTAACCCCTCTTTCTTCAGAGTGACTCCATTTACAATTACTTTCTGTGTCCTGTTTTCCAGCCAATGTTTTACCCACACTACCACCCTGGGACCCACTCCCAGACTGGTTAATTTGACTATTAATCTTTGTGTGGGACTATGTCAAATGTCTTGCTAAAGTCTAGGTAGGCCATGTCCACAGCCCTCCCTGTTCTACTACTTTGGTCACCCAGTCAAATAAATAAATTAGATTCGTCTGACATCACCTCCCATTGTGAACCCATGTTGCCTTGGGTCCTGTGCCCCACTGGCCTCTAGATACTCAACAATTCTTTCCTTCAGAAGTGATTTCATCACTTTCCCTACCACAGAGGTCAAAATGACAGGTCTGTAGTTTCCTGCCTCTGTCTTGGTCCCACTTTTGTGAAGGGAATCACATCTGCCCTCCTCCAGTCCTCAGGTACCACACCATCCTCTCATGATTTGTTAAAAGGGTAGTCAGTGGTGTCACTAGTTCTCTGCTTAATTTTTTAGAATTCTGGGTGAATTCCATCTGGCCCCATTGCTTTGTCCACCTTCAGTTTTAGGAGCTCTTTCAGAACCTTTTCTTCAGCAAAGGACTGGGATTGACCCCCTATCCAGAGTGTTCTGTTAATTGGATCAGGCATCCCCCACTTCCTCTTTTGTGAATACTGAACAGAAGTATTCATTTAGTATCCCTGCTTTTTCACTGTCCTCTCTGCCCACCCACCGTCTATTCTGTTCAGCTTCACTATCCCTCCCTTTGTCTTTCTACACCCCTGATATACCTATAAAAGGTTTCATCCCCTTCTTAACTGAGTTGGCTATCTTTTCCTCAGTTTGGGCCTTTACTATTCTGACTACACTCCCTGCTTCCTTCTGCCTTAACTGGTACAGTTCTCTGTCCTGCTCCTTCTGTGTTTCCTTATACTTCCTAAATGCTATCTTTTTCTCCCTAACCTTCACCACCACCTCTTTTGAGAACCATAGACTTTTTCTTTCATTTTGATTTGTTTATTTGCTTCACGAAAGGCTTGTTGCCTCTGTTATGGCAGTTTTGATATTCCCCCATTGTTGCTCCACCCTCCTTCCAGCCTGTTTGCTAGTGCTTTCCTAAGGCACTCTTCCATCTTGCCAAAGTCAGCCCTCCTGAAGTCCAGAACCCTCACTTTTGTATGGCTTGACTCTGTAGCTGAGTTTATCGTGGAAGCACACTATTTGGTGGTCACTTGTTCCCAAATGGCTACCCACTTCTAGATCTGAGATCCTCTCACTGCCCCCATTTGAGAGTACGAGGTCTAAGATTGCTCCTCATGAGTAGGTTCCAAAACTAGCTGTCTGAGGCATGCCACCTGAAGGGCATCGAATGGCCCTGCTTTTAGATGTGGCTGCAGCAAGGTGCTCCAATTGACATCCGGCATATGGTCCCCCATCAACAGCATCCCCTTTCTCTGCCATCTTAAGTATGCCTTCTATCATATCCTTGTCCATTCCTTCCCTGACATGGGGATCTGAATACAACCCCTGTGTGGATTGTGGTACCATTTCCAGTCTCTAAGGTGACCCACAGTGCCTCCTGTCCTCCTGTTTACTCTTTTGTTCAGTTGCTTTTTATCCTTCCCTTACATGAGAGCTACTCTGCCCCTCTTCTCCCCTCCCTGTCTCTTCATGTAAGTTGTGTACCCTGTATGTTAACATTCCAGTCATGGTTCTCTGTGTACATGTTTCTGTGACTGCTATGATATCCAGGCATCCCTCTTCCATCAAGGCCACCAGTTCAGGGAACTTGTTGCCCAGCCTACAGGCATTGGTACTCATTACCTCAATTTCCTGATGGTCTTACCCTTTTGCCCCATTCCTGTTTATTGCATTTGTCACTTTCTCCATTTACCCCTGTGCTTCTTCCTATTGACATCTCTATGTTGGTGTCTACTTCAATTAGTACCCTGATTTTGGGGTGGGCTAGGATTTCCTGCTCCTCTCAGTGCCTCCTCCTTGGCTGGCTTAAATTCTTCCGATGAAGCATTTAAACCTATCACCTAGGATCCTGGTTCCCTCCTGGCCAGATGCAGACCATCACGCCAGTATAGGCCTGCATCCCTCCCGTGGACCCCCAGTCCCCAATGAAGCCAAATCCCTGAGCTCTGCACCAGTTTTTCAACCACTGATTGAATCCCATGGTGTGGAGCACCTAGCCTCACCCATGCCATAGACAGGCAGCACCTCCGAGAAGGTTACGTGTGTGCTATTTGTTAGTAAGGCCCCTCCATCTCCACAAATATTTCTTGCACTGCTCTGATCCCTTTCTTGGCCAGGTCATTTGTTCCTAGGTGGACAATGACATCCAGCTCCCTCCCTGTGCAGCTGCTCCATGATCCTGAGGATCAGCTCCCTGTTCCACTGCCATGGTGCCAGGCAGGCACGTTACCTCCCTCTCCCCTTCCTCCCCAGTTCTGCCTTCCTAACAATGGAGTCCCCACCAGGAATTGTTTCTTTCCCTGTAGGGTCCCATGCCACCTCCTGTGGGTCTCCTTTGTGGAGGTTCCCAGCATCCTCCTTGGTCCACTGTGGCACCTCCATAAAGGAACCACACTTTTCCAGAATGGCATAGAAATTGTGGAGAGGTACAACTGAGGGATGCACCTGGTTCCACCACCCTCACCCTCCCTGAGCCCACTGTGGTCCAACCACTCCTTCTTTGCAACCTCTGAGGAAACGGCAGTCAACATGGTGGTCCCTGGGTGGGAGAGGAGGTCCCACAAACCTGGCCAATCCAGCCTGGAGATGAGCAACCTCCTCCCTCAGCCCAGAGGGTGCCTGCAGATTGAACAACACTGCATCCTCCAGAATGTCTCCCAGAAGACTGCTACGCACAGCCACTGCACTGCACCACTCCCATTATGTCCTATTTCTGGCCCCCTTATTGTTGTTTGGAATACTTACTCTTTCCTCTGTTTGTTTATTTCTTTTTTTTCTTTTCTGTCCCTACTTACACCTCTGTGCCCTTTTAGCTCCTGACCTTCCTGTTCTGAGACAAGAAGTTCCTATATATCTCAGTAGTCTCCTTACTTGCTCAGAGTCAGACCTCCAGCAGCTAGGGAGGGATGGAGATAGTCTTGCCCTTTAGGATGGTGAATCTTTGGTGGCTCTGTGATCACTCACTTCCTGCTCCCAAACAGGAAGTTCTGTTGTCAGTTAAATCCTATGCCTATAAAAAGTAGAACTGCCTTTGAGTGGGGGTGGGGTGGAGGGGAGGAAGGAGGCAATATAGTCCAAGTAGAGAAGTTTAGTTATACCAGCAGGTCCTTCCTCCTGGTGCTCTGCTTGTTCTCTGGCAGAAGCTATCTAGGGCAGTGCTTAAATCTGGTTTTAACCTGTCTCCTTCTAGCTAAGCCATTCCTCTACTTTGCAAATCTTTCTACACTTAGTTAATTTCACAGATATTTTCCTACAGCCACCTGTAACTAGCACGTAGATAACTACACAGATAACAGAGATAACAGATAACAATTCACTTCAACTAACTTGTTACCCTAAATTGAAGGTCCCAATACAAGAGTTCTAGTTCTTAGTCTAAGTAGAAGTTTAGTTATACCAGCAGGTCCTTCCTCCTGGTGCTCTGCTTGTTCTCTGGCAGGAGCTCCACCCTGAGTTTAGTGAGCTCTTGTAGGACCCTTTCTTTTGTGAATGGACTTCTGCACACCTTCCTCCCCTCTATGAGTCCATGGTGCTGAGCTGTGGACCAGCCCTACCTTCTCCTCAGTAAATACTGAGCAGAAGAATCTACTTAGGATAGATGCTTTACCTTGGTCCTCCTCCAAACACTCCCCTTATCTCCTTTGATATTAGCAATATCCCTCTGACTTTCTCCTTTCACTAATATATCTATAGAAAGTCTTATCCCTTCTTTACTGCTCTTGCTAGTGTTTCCTTGGTTTGGTCATTTGCCTGCCTTTTACTGCCTTCCCTGCTTCCCTAGGGACATTTGTATGCTTCCTATATTCATCCTGCTGCATTCCCTGTATTTCCTGAAGGCCAACCTTTTGGCTCTGATTATTTCTGCTATGATTTTGACAACCAAAGTGGTTTCCTCCTACTTTGCTCTTGCTTTTCTCCCTAACACAATGGGATATTGCTTCAAGTATTGCAACCTTAATGCTTGCCCACTTTGCCTGTGCCCCTCACCTGTATTTCATTTTGCCAGGGCTAGCTTAACTCTGTTGGCCACCTTATCAAAAATCAGCTCTTTTTAGTCCATATTTTGATTTGGAATGGGTTGATTTAGTTCTAGTGCCCAAATTGAACCATACCATGTGATGGTCACTGGCCTTCAGGTGACCTCCTACCTGGAGATTTGTGATCCTTCCATGTTAGTACTAGATCCAGGATAGCCCTGTCTCTTATGAGTCATTGTACCAATTCTTTGAGGCCCTCCCTGCAGGAATCCAATATGTGTCTAGTTCTGGTGGATGTTCCTACTGGCTTTGACCAATCTGTATCTGGCATGTTGAAGTCTCCCATTAGCAGAACCTCCCTTTAGCTGTCATGTTTTGTATATCTTCTAACAGTAACATGTCTATGTCCTCCTCTGGTCTGGAGGCCTGTAGACAACCCCAGTTTATATGGTTGTCCCATTTTCTGTTTCAGGGTGACCCAAAGTTCTTCTGGCTCCTTATGTGCATTCTGAATTTCTGTAGCTTTGATATTTTCATTGACATAAAGGGCCACTTCACCCCCTTTTGCACCTCAGACTCTTCTGAACAGTACATAGACAGGTACTGAAGTCTCCCAAGTATGGTTACTGGTGAACCATGTCTAACTAATGGCTACTATGTCCAGTTTAGCCTCTGTCATTGTTACCTCAAGTCTGGGATCTTGTTTCCCAGACTGCGGCATTGTGTACATGATTTTCCATTGAAACATTTCTATGCCTTAGTTGTTGGGTGAGGTCTGGCATTTCCCTGCATGTTGTATGAGGAGCCAGACCTTTTTCCTTCCTAGTGATGCAAATGAAATACAAACATGCTGAACTCCTGTTTGTTCACTAGTTGAAGGGGATGGGTGTTCTTCCATTCGATGTATCGGGTGCTGCACCCTCTCCATTTTCAAGTTTAAATATTCTGCAAAGACATGAAACTTCTGCCCCAATACACTGACTCCTTCCTTAGTCAGACGCAGTCCATCAAATTTAAAGTACTTTCATTCCCAAAACTGTTGCCAGTTACATACAAAGTTGTGTCCTTTTTCCGGCACCAGCCCATGAGCCAATGTTTAGCTCCCCATCTCCCTTTTCTGACCTTCCATCCATCTACCCCTCTCCCAGACTGGTAGGATCTCAAGAAGGAGATGCCAGATGAAATGGATAACAGGTTGTCTCCCAGATTGGTCAGGTGTTCCTTGGTCTCTACTGACTGGCTGGCAAGATCGTTAGTCCCTATGTGTACCAGGATGTCAATGTTTTCCCCTGCTTTGTGCATGATTTTAGCAATGCAGTCAGTGTCTCTCCTCGATATACCTGGGTGAGATCTGACCATTACACCCCGGCCGGAGGTGGTACCAACTCCCGAATCCTGGCGTCTCCTATGATCAGAAGTGTTTTGGATTTCCTTTTGCTTTTTGTTTTGGTCCCTGTTTTGGGTGAGTTTTGTACAACTAGCTCCTGTGCTGCAGTGTCCTGCTCTGCAGTGTCCTCTGCCCTTTGTTTGATTTCAGAGATAGAGGCAGACACCTGTTTGTCATTTTATATGGTTTGTGTTGGTGACACTTTGGTGAGCACTGAATGATGGGGCACCCAATTTGCCCATCCTAACCACCTGCTAACCTCCTGGACCAACTACCCTCTGTGGTCGGGGTGCTTCAGTTGGAAGTTGGGGAAATAGTGGTGGTTCTTGTAATACATTTCTCCCAAATGTGTGATTTCAGGTGCGCATCTCTGCCCATGCTGCCTGGAGCTGAGCCCGTAGATCTCAAATGGTTCAGCATGTAGGACAGCATCCCAAATCCTGTATAACTGCCCTATTGAAAAGTGTCCTGCTGTACCTCAGTTAATAATATCCATTCCAGTTGAGTTGCTGAGTTTATAACCTGGTCCAAGTAATTAGAAGGAAAATGAAAGCAAATAATTTTATATATACATATATTTTTATTTGTTTGTGTGTTTTGTTTGTTTGTTTTGTATAACTTTTTATAACAAGTTAAATTAATTGTGCCCCTGTAAGTTAGGTCACTGTGTGGCTAATCCTCTGAAATGTCACAGCTGTGTTACTATATGAAAGGAGTGTAGTGTAGTGGTTGGGGATGGGTGGGGTTGGGCCCTTCCCTGCAGAAAAGAAGAACCACGGATGAAAGAAACAAGGAGGTAAGAGCAGAAACAATCAACCAACCACAAATACAGTTGCTATCCTCAGTCTGTACCTTGTATGTGCTCCTGTAATTAGCCCTGAAAGCTTAGCCTAATGATAGATAAAAAAAGTCACAAAACCTGTAAGCACTGCCTGTAACAATTTCATAAGATATCCTGCAAAAACACTTTGCTACAGAGAAAATAAAGCAGTAAAAAGTAACAACACCTGAAAGCACAACCTGCAGAACACTTTAACAGAGAACACATCTACCAACCCTGTTAGCTATAATACCTCATTCAAATAGGAGGAATCACAGAAAATATTTGTTATTTTCAAACCTCTGTCTGTAAGAAAGTGACTAACATTAAAATACCCCCAAAGAATATTCCTTGAGGTATATAAATCACGGCAGTTTTAGCTTCAGCAATTTAATTTGAGCAGTTTTAGTTTGAGGTGCATAAATATTAATTAGATGAAAATCAATCCCTGAAACTGCACATCTAGCAACAGTGCCCTACCTGGTTCTATTTCAGCCATATGAATAACCTCAATGTTATGGTCCATAAAACACATGCCCACCCATTACAAACCCCCGACCAGAAGCAGAACCCCAAACCCACAAGTTACCAGCAGCTGATATGTCAGACAAAAATGACAATTTAGTATCTTCTAAAATACAACTTCATATGCATAGTCAGAAAACAAGGCAAATGTGGCTAGTCATTTTTTGACAAAATACTGTTGGTATTAAGGAGGTCATCTTCACTTCATAATGCCTCATTTAAACCAAGGTGATGATCTTAACCTAATCATGGCACTTTCCTAGATGAGGCCCTAGTTTCCATCCATTTTCTTCTCTGTTTACTGGAAGCTGGGAGCTTTTTCTCTGCTTCTGAAAGAACCTCTGCTTGGGAGGAAGCCCATGAAGCAGTATCAAAACCCATGTCCTCCTCAGGGGTGCCTTCCTTTAAAATCGAGAAGGGTTGGTTACTGGTAGAGGACCTGGTGGGAGTGCAGTCATGACTTGGGCTGCTTTCCCTTTCATCTTAGTTTGCACTGTTTTAAATTCCATCAACCCTTCCACAGGGGAGGGAGGGGAGAGGAGGCATCATAACTACCTCCAAGAGTACTTCAGGTGCATCTGGAACCATGGTAGCAGGCAGGGCATGCTGTGGAGGTTCAGATGGAACCACTTCAGGGGCATTCTCCCACGCTCAGGAGTATCTGCAGAAGACTGTGCCGGGTTGGGGCCTCAGAACTCTAAAGCTTGATGCTGCTTTTGATTTATGAATATAATAGTCTTGCACCCCATAGTCAGTTTTGTGGGATGCCCACGGGCAGTCTGTAAATGAGTGACCCCTTTTATACACAGATTGCATCTTTGTATATTCTGGCAATGGAATCCCATATGACCCATCTCCCCACACTAAGCGCACTTGAGGGCTTCAGAGTTGGAACTGATATGCCTTGCTGACCCACATTTAAAACACCTGGGGCTGTCCAGGATAGAATATGAAACCCTTAGCCCTACCTATATACTTTCAGTTAGATAGGTGCTGCAAATCATTCCCCTCATAATGCAACTTAATCTTGATCCTCCAGCCACCTTGCCAAAACCCTCTCCATTTAGTATCAGCCCAGGGTGCCCTGCACTGAGGACTTTTTCTCCAACCAATAAAGAATATCCACAATATTTACCCTCTCATTCCTGAAGAGGACCATAATGACCCTAAAAGACTGTTTGTTGAGTGGAATCACCTGAAAGGGTGTCAATAGAGGATTCATCTTCAGTGACATGTACTGTATTTTCCTTAGAATCTTTTCAAGAAATATGGCATCTGAAAATGTATATCAAAGGTGAATTCATCCGAGCACATATTAATGCATACACATCAGCCAGCATGATACCTAGCGACAGCTTTATTAAACTCTTACCCATGTAAAACCAGTCTGGGGCATCTCCATTCCCCAGATACCTGAAACGTACAGTGTTTCATCCTTTAGCCAGTTCAATGGGCTTCCTAAATAAACTGACATAAGTAGGAGCATTACCAGTCTCCGAGGGCTGCTCTTGAGGTACGTCAGTGCATGCTCCATTAATCCCACAATGTGGGGCAGCTTCCGAGGCCCTGAGAACTTTGGGCTGGGCAGTAGCAGGCAAATCAGGGCAGTCGCTAGGGGAGAATAGGAATAGTACTCTGTAGCCACCTCCTACGACTGTTGACTTGTTCCAGTCTCCGAGGCTGCTCTTGAGGTACGCCAGTGCATGCTCCATTAATCCCACACTGTGGGGCAGCCTCCGAGGCCCTGAGAACTTTGGGCTGGGCAGTAGCAGGCGAATCAGGGTAGTCACTAGGGAGAATAGGAAATAGTACCTGTAGCCACCTCCTACGACTGTTGACTTGTTCCAGTCTCAACAGGATCAAGCTCCTTTCCATTAGTGCCATCCTCGATGGTTTTTCCTGATCGGCATTCAGGGTCACTGGAACAGCTGGGTAAGGCACCCAAGGGCCTGTAGGTGTCAGAATCCAGCCAGCTCCTCATTACGTCCACTCTGGCAACCAGCCTCTGTTGTCATCATGCTGCGACCGAGCGACTGGGAGACGTGGGGAACCGTAATGTGCTATGCAGTAGTGGGCATGACACCAAAGGTGGAAAATCTTTGTAGTAGATTCTTCAGTCTGATCTGGGGATAGACTGCCATTCTTTTCCTTTTCTGTTCCTCCTCCTGGTGAATTTTCTCTACTTTCAGTTTTCCTCAGTATCGAGCAGCTCCGCTTGCACAATGGCTTTCTTTTCTTCGAGTGGTTAACTCCGCCTCCATGATGGCAACCTCCTCAGTGTGAACATCAACTCTAGCATCCTCGAAGACATCTAGCGTGTCCTTTTCCACAGATTCCATATTGGTGTCAATAGCAGCAGAGTTAGCAGAACAAACACAACCACCTCCATCTTCTTCCTCTCCCAGCTGGGGTCCTTCATCTCCGGCAGCAGAACAGCACTCTCCGCCAAGAGCTGGGAATTTCCCTGGTGTCCTGGCCAAATTTTCCCCATTTACTAAAAAATACCACCAACAGCTTAATCTGGTTCAATGTCAGTTGGTCTCCATCCATATCCTCCTGCCTTGGGATGAGGTGGAAAATAAGCAGAATTGTCTAGTCCTTCTTTCCCGGTCAACAAAAATAAATAAAGAAAGAAACGAAGCATTCATCAGCGAATGTTGGTATCTTGGAAAGAATGAATGAGCTGTTTTTCAAGAGTTGTACGTGTTGGGTGATTGAAACCTCATTTCCAGTATCAGTTAGATGTATAGTATGGCTATTCTGGAACATACCCTCCGACTGTTTTGTCTCTAACAGCAGGGTTGGATGCCACACTGGGGATTCTATTCCTGGGTTTGAAGATTCCCATGTAAACAACACTGCTATGTTTGAGCATCTGAAGTTGGTCTCTTCGTGCTGGGAACCTGGTGGCCCCAAAAGTCTGGGTCAGTGCACTGTTTCTAAAACTTGGCATAAACCAGTTTTATTTTGTAAGTAATATCTGCCATTTGTTCAGCTGCAGATTCCTCTCCATTCTGGTGCCAGCGAGCCCTGTATCTGTTGGAAATCCTGCTGGTGATTGCATTTTAAGGAACAGTGGACTGCAACCTGTTTTTCCGGCCGATCGCTCAGTCTTATTTTTCATGCTTGATTTTAATCAAGTTGTGAAAGGGCATTATAGTTTGAATGTTCATGAAAACTTTGTGAAATGAGGTGCTTACCTGTAGCAGGCAACAGAGAGAATAATTGATTGCCTGCCCTATATTGATACTGTATCACTAGCATTGTTAGAATCTTGTGATACTAGTGAGGGTGAAGCTGTTCTTCACTACAGTATTGGGCACAGCTTCACCTCCATGTGACATCAGAAGGTACTAAAAATCATGACAGTGTAGTGTTAGTATAGGATAGCCTTAGTCCAGGGATCACTGCCTGCACCAGGTAAACCCAATTGCTCTTTTAAAGAACTATTTATGTTGATTGCACTCATGCGCAAGAAATATATTGCAGCAGCTTGCCAGAAGCAGGTTGTGGAGGCATGACTCTGTTGTGGCCAATGCCCCACAGCTTTTAAAGGCTTGGCCCACTTTCCCCAATGCCGCGGCATGCTGCTGCTGACACTAGTTCAGCCAGAATGCCACCACCTTGAAATATTTCAGCCACTGCAATTGGGGCCACCTCGTTATTGCAACGTCAGCATTCCGCTGCAATGAGGAAGCGACCCATCATTGCTAGGCAGAAACGTTGCTAAGTGTAATATTGTTTGTGAACATAGCGGTGGCTTGTCTCCATGTTCACAAACAATATTAATTCACACTCGGTGCCCAATCCCCTCAGCAGCATCGCCCCCAGAACAGTTTTTGTTTGCTGACAGGAGCACTAATCCCCATCGGCTTCAGTCCCTTCTGACTTTGTTGCCAGAAGAGCCCACTCCTGTTGGCATAATGTCCCTCCCCACAAAACAATCCCTCGGCTCTTGCACCCCTTCTTTGTGCCAATGGGGTGCCCAATCCCTCGTCAGCTGCAGCTGCTCCCAAAAAATACACTCTGTTGGCATGCTGGGAGGCCACCCCAGTGTGCCACATGCCCTGTAAAGAAGAAAACATCCCACAATGTTTTTTTAACTGGTACAAAAAGAAAATGGTCCCTGTAGGCTCCTGCCCCCTCCACAACCCGCCCACCCTCTGTGCACCCTGCCTCCCCAGTCCCCCACACCCTCCCTCACCCCATACTTACCCGCAGAGTCCGCGCGACGATCTTCAATGGACTGAACACATTTGCACTCTTCAAAGCCGACTGTGAACTAAGGAAATGCCGTAAGCTGTATAATGGCATAAATACGGTTTTTCAATTTTGATGCATATCTCAGGCATTTTTGAATTTTGGCACCAAATTTTCAACATGGGATTTTTGGGACCCCTCCTCATGAATTCAGGCACTGTTGTGGTGTTAATCGGTCCCGAAAGGTGATTTTGCAGTCACTGTGCAGAATCACCTTCAGGACCGATTACCAAAATGACAGTGCTAATTGATTCATGAGGTGGCTTCATAAAGTCTATGTTGCAAATTTGGTGGAAAAATCCAAGTAATGACTATTTTATGAGCGTGTGTTGCACAGTTGCTACGACGCCATAACTTCAAGAATCTGAATATTTTTACTCCAGATTTTCAACATTGTCATTGTTCTGCACCTCCTTATGACCAGTACAGCTGTCATTTTTCTCATCCTGGCTGAAATGTGTTTTCGCAGTTCCAGCGCCAGAACAAGTGTCGCTGTGGGACATCCATGTTTAGGACACATTATGAAAATGACAGTGACACTGTTCATTAGCAGAGGTCCTAAAATACCTATGTTGAAAATTTGGTGACAAAAGTCCATAAAATGAGTGTGTTATGAGCGTATGCTAAGTTTCCAAGCACACTGCACTTTAGCAACTTTGCAATATTTTCACTCCAGATTTTCAACATTGTCATTTTCCACACCTCCTTATGAACAGTGCAGCTGTCATTTCACATCCTGGCCAAAATGTGTTTTTGCTCTTCAGGCGCACAATTGCACGGTCACTGTGGGAAATCAGTGTTCGAACGCATCAAGAAAATCACACTGACACTGTTCATGAGCAGAGGTTCTAAATGCCTATGTTGAAAATTTTGTGATGAAATTCCATAAAATGACTGTTACGAGTGTTCATTGTGCAGTTTTCATGCACCCTTGTCATTTCGCAAATTAGTAATATTTTCATGCCAGATTTTCAGCACTGGCATTTTTCACACCTCCTTATGAACAATACAGCTGTCATTTTTCACATCCTGGCCAGAATGTGTTTTCACACTTTCAGTGCAGAATACACGCAGTAGCTGTTGGAAATCAAAGTTTGGGACAGATTAGGATTGGAGCGTGAGAGAGGGGAGTGACCGAGCTCAAATGAGCTCTGTCAGGATTGCTGCAGATTTCTTTGTGGGCAAGAAAAGGCACCAATGCAGGCAGGAGCAGTAAAAGGCAGCTGCGTGCCGGAGACACGGAACGAGCGAGTGAGGGAGGGGAGTGAGTGAGCTCAACGGAGCATTTCTTTGTGGACAGAAAAAGGCAGCAATGGATGCAGGGCCCAGTACAAAGGGAAGCCTGCAGCAGTGGGAGAAACAGAATAAGCGAGTGAGAGAGGGGGTGGAGGAGCTCAATGGAGCTCTATCGTGACTGCTGCAGATTTCTTTGTGGGCAGAAAGGGCAGCAATGCAGGCAGGAGCCCAGTACAAAAGGGCAGCCTGCAGCACCAGCAGAAATGGAACGAGCAAGTGAGAGAGGGTGAGTGAGCGAGGTCAATGGAGCTCTGTCAGGACTGCTGCAGATTTCTTTGTGGGCAGAAAGGGCAGCAATGCAGGCAGGAGCCCAGTACAAAGGGCAGCCTGCAGCACCAGCAGAAATGGAACGAGCAAGTGAGAGAGGGTGAGTGAGCGAGGTCAATGGAGCCTGTGTCAGGACTGCTGCAAATTTCTTTTGTGGGCAGAAAAAGTGCAATAGAGGCAGTTGCCCAGTACAAAAGGGCAGCCTGCAGTGCCAGGAGAACCACAACAAGTGAGTGAGAGAGGGGAGGAGCAAGCTCAACGGAGCTTTAACGTGACTGCTGCAGATTTCTTTGTGGGCAGAAAATGCGACAATGCAGGCAGGAGACCAGTACAAAAGGGCAGCCTACAGTGCTGGGAGACACAGAATGAGGAGGGAGGGAGGGGAGTAGGTGAGCTCAATGGAGCTTTGCTGGGACTGCTGTGGATTTTTTGTGGACAGAAAAAGGCAGCAATGCATGCAGGGACCAGTACAAAGGGCAGCCTGCAGCAGCAGGAGAAACAGAATGAGCGAGTGAGAGGGGAGTGAGTGAGCTCAATGGAGCTCTATCATGGCTGCTGCAGATTTCTTTGTGGACAGAAAAAGGAGGCAATGTAGGCAGGATCCCAGTACAAAGGGCAGCCTGCAGTGCTGGGAGAAACACAATGAGCATCTGTGAGAGGCGGGTAGTGAGCAAGCTCAACAGAGCTCTTTGTGACTGCTGAGGATTTCTTTGTGAGCAGAAAAAGGTGACAATGCAGGCAGGCGCCACTACAAAGGCCAGCCTGCAGTGCTGGCAGAAATGAAAGGAGCGCGAGAGAGGGGAGGAGCAAGCTCAACAGACCTGTGTCAGGACTGCTGCAGATTTCTTTTGGGCAAAAAGACTGCCAACAGAGGCAGCAGTCCAATACAAATGGACAGCCTGCAGTACCAGGAGAAACAGAATGAGCGAGTGAGAGAGGGGAATGAGACACCTCAGTGGAGCTCTGTTGGGACAGCTGCAGATTTCTTTGTGGGCAGAAAAGCCACCAACAAAGGCAAGAGCCCAGTACAAAGGGCAGCCTGCAGTGCCAGCAGAAACAGAGTGAGCGAGTGAGAGAGGGGAGTGACCCACCTCAATGGAGCTCTGTCAGGACAGCTGCGGATTTCTTTGTGGACAGAAAAAGGTGTCAATGCAAGCAGGGGCCCAGTACAAAGGGCAGCCTGCAGCGCTGGGAGAAACACAATAAGTGTGTGAGAGAGGGGGAGGAGTGAGCTCAATGGAGCTCTACTGTGACTGCTGTAGATTTCTTTGTGGGCAGAAAAGGCTGCCAACAGAGGCAGGAGTCCAGTACAAAAGGACAGCCTGCAGTGCCAGGAGAAACAGAATGAGCGAGTGAGGGAGGAGGAGTGAGCTAGCACAACAGATCTGTGTCAGGACTGCTGCAGATTTCTTTTGGGCAGAAAAAGCCACCAACAGAGGCCAGAGCCCAGTGCAAAGGGCAGCCTGCAGTGCCAGCAGAAACAGAATGAGCGAGTGAGAGGGGGAGTGACCCACCTCAATGGAGCTCTGTCAGGACAGCTATGGATTTCTTTGTGGACAGAAAAAGGTGTCAATGCAAGCAGGGGCCCAGTACAAAGGGCAGCCTGCAGCGCTGGGAGAAACACAATAAGTGTGTGAGAGAGGGGGAGTGAGTGAGCTCAACTGAGCTCTACTGAGACTGCTGTAGATTTCTTTGTGGCAGAATAGGCAGCCAACAGAGGCAGGAGTCCAGTACAAAAGGACAGCCTGCAGTGCCAGGAGAAACAGAATGAGCGAGTGAGAGAGGAGGAATGAGACACCTCAATGGAGCTCTGTTGGGACAGCTGCAGATTTCTTTGTGGGCAGAAAAAGGTGCCAACACAGGCAGGAGCAAAGTACAAAAGAGCAGCCTGCAGCACTGGAAGAAACAGAACGAGCGAGTGACAGAGGAGCAGTGAGCGAGCTCAACGGATCAACACAATCAACATTCGGCATTGACAAACGCTTGTTGCAGGTTTTCATACTATGATGGCTGCAGTTTATAAAGTCCCCTTCAATATGGCACAATATGAATGGACTGCAATGTTAAGAAAATGAAATGATGGAACAGGGCTCACACAGAGACTTTTTTCAGAGTATGTCATGTGGAGAAGGGACAATGCAGTGATGTCTTAATAGTGCTGACTCTATCAATGAAGTCATATCAAAGAAGAGTTATTGAAAGAAAATTGTTGCAGTACATCCACTCACAAAATGAAGTATTCACCATTTCTTACCTGCAGTGTTGCAGACTGTTTTCCTTGCCAGTGCTTCATTGGCTGAGATTCTTTCTAGGAAGCACTCCTTCTCTGTGGTATGATTAAACTTGAAATTTCTTTATAAGTGACACTGCTTAAGTTAAGACTGTATTTGCCTTTGAGGAGGGGATTTGATGTGAGGAGGGTACAGACTAAGCGTGTTTGCGTGTGCAGTAATTGTTGCATGGAGCTGACATAATAGTCATGGACATTTGAATGCTGCCTTACAGCTGTGTTTGACAGGGAGGCTAATCTGAGAGGATCCCAGGATGTTGGTCCAAGGGCATCATGTTGCAATGTTACGCCCGCATAGTACTGGATGAGATCAGTAAGGATGAGTGGAGCTCACTGACTTCGCATGTAGCACTTGTTTGGCCTGCCTGTGACTTTCTATTTCATATCCAAAAGGAGCTTGGAGAAGTTGGCTATGAACCTTAAATTTGAGCTGTTGGGTGTCTGAACTCTATCCTGGTGGATCACTCAGTAAAACTGAATGCTGCACGTGAATGACCTATAGACTGGGCGTGTGCGTGCGTGTGTGTGTGTGTGTGTTATTATAACGCGTAATGTGCGATGCGTGTGTGTGTGTAAGATATAGCTCAAACAGTGTTAATACAAGTTCTGTTTTGAGGAGACTGTCAGATAGTCTAACTCTTCATGTGTGGGGAAATGGGCTGTGTTCTAGAATAAAGGTGTAGTTGATGTACTTTAAACTTGCATCATAAACTCTGCCAGCTATAGTTTGATTTCACAAGCAGATAAGCCCAGGAGCAGAACATGATTTGTGCTAGTGCTCCAGTGGAAGAGGAGTTTGTCTAAAGTAGATCCTCCAGCAGAAGACACTGCACAAATGAACTTAGCAGTGCAGATGGTGAACGGCACTTGGACTGCTACGAAGCACTGACACGTATTCTGAAATTGATCTGGACTCTTACAGACTTCAATATTAGTTTGAAAAATAAATTAAAAAGGTTTCTCCCAATTTTACAGGTGCCCTACTTGTCACCATTACTATGGTAACAAGCTCATGTGTGAGACACACTTGTCTGAATAAGAATGTTTTGTACACACTCAGAAGGTGTGTTCTTGCAGGTCATGAGCACATCCTTGATTTATAAAATTAATTCATATCATACCAGTTGTTATACATTTTGAAAAAAATACTCATGTTATCTTAGTTGGGAACAGCGCAGTTATTTCCTCAATAGATCTGTCATCAACATGTATTTCATAGTTGTATGATCAAATGAGTTATTTAAAGAGGTATTGTAGTATACTGACCGAAATGTTAACTTTAAAAGTAGTCAGACATTAATTATTTTATCTGAAGTAATTTTTTCTTTTCCCATATGCTAACGAGATGAATTTCTAGATGGCAGTGCTCAGTGGGATGTATGGAATGGTACACAACCTTGGACTGACATACAGTATATAGTCTTCTCTTCATACAATGTCAGCCTTGTGACTATTGTGCAGTAACTGTGACATCACAATTGACCAAGAAGAGCCTCTCACCTGCTGAAAGATTGGTCAGTTTTCATCTCATGTAAGTGAGGACACAAAGCTAATCAAATGTGAATGGAACAGAGCTTGACATGTCAGTGCCCAGGTAAAGTACTGCTCTTCACATCATACCTTCTGCAGTCGGGTGAAAATCCTTCTAATGAGCAAATGGAATATGACAAATACAGTCCAAGCCAAATTGTTGGGATGCAGTTAAACGAGAAGGCCGCTTACCAGGATATTGTCATGGGAACTGATTACTGGCCGCTTAAGTCAATTATGTTCGGTGCTTAGTAGAGACAGTGACTTGTTTGCCGCCAGCTTAGCGGGATGCTAAATGCCCACTAATTACCGTGTTGTCTCTAAACAAAGTGGCTGCCAGATGTATATAATTACAGGCAATTAGTGCAAACCATTTTTTCCGGTGGTGCACAGTGCACTACAAGAAGCAGTAGCACAGCAGCATTGTAGATTCAGCTTACCTTCCTGCTGCTGCATTGCACCCTGTTGATCTGCACTTTGAGGATGTCAGTCCCCAGGAATAAGCTGTCTCTAGCAGAGCACACCAAGGTGCTTGAGGCTCTGGATGACCCTACCTGCTCACTTTCAATGGTTGCTAATCAGTTTCAGATTAGCAAAAGCCAGGCTGGCTGAATCAGCAGAAATAGGGAGCAGATCGTGGCTGAGTGATGATACTCAGTGTATATGTCCTTTGTACCCAGACAGGTTGATGCGATATCCATGCTAAATTGTTGCCTCTCTGAAATTAAAGACAGGATGAGCTCGAGCTGGTTAAGACTGAGATGCTGGTCGTGGAGTGTTGGTACTGGGCACATGTCGGGCCTTTGGCTTGATGGTGTCCAGCTTACCACCTCAGATCAGGTGCGTATCTTGGGCATTGTTTTTGATGATGGCTTGACCTTGAAGTCTCAGGCGTCTGCTGTGGTCAGATCTTTATTTTACGATCTGAGGAACATTCGGATGAAACACCTGATTCCCCAGGTGACCTTTCCAACATTAGTCCATGCCTTCATCACTACCTGTCTTGACTACTGCATTGCTTCTACCTAGGGCTATCTGGGGTTGATATCCACTGCTTGCAGCTGGTGCAGAATGCTGCGCCAGGCTGTTGACTGGTTCCTCTAGGTCCAGTCACATTACACTTGTCCCGTGAACTGCACCTGCTGACAATTCAGTGGCAGATCACCTATAATGTAGGCTTGCTTACCTTTAAAGCCCTACATGAACTGAGACCCAACTACCTAAAAGATCTCCTGATACCCTACTCCCCAATCGCCTCTCCGACCTGCCAACGAGGGATTGCTAGAGATTCCCAGGATTCACCTTAAAACATCTGGAGCTCGTGCTTTTCATTTGCAGCACTGACCCTGTGGAATTCTCTACCTCATTGGTTAAGAGAATGCCTGACCATCCGTAATTTTAAATCTATGCTAAAAACATATTTATTTACTTTGGCCTTCCTGGATTAATTGAATTGATTTTAAAAGCTATTATATTACCTCTGTTTTATATTCTATTTATGTTTGTACAGTGCCTTGGTTTTGAAAGGCACTATAAAAATAAAGACTGATTGATTCATTGATTGATTTGATTGATTGATTGATTGATTGATAAGTGGTGAGCAAATTGCAATCCCAGCACAAGTGTAAAGAAATGGAAAGGACTCTTCTGTTGAAGACTCACTCATGATTTGGTTTTAGTCTGCACTCGCCAAAGGGGCTTGCATCTCTGAGCCCATGTTAAAGCAGAAGACGAATGACTTGGAGGCTGAAATGGGGCCTAGTGACTTTGAGCCAACAGATGGCTGGCTGTCACGTTGGAAAGTTAGACATCAGATTGTGTTCAAATGAGAACATGGGGAGAGACAAGATGCCAACGTGACAGCCGCCAGTTGTTGGTTCTCTGACATTCTCCTGGCTCATCCATGGGTTTTGTCTGGAGGATGTGTTCGATGCAGATGAAACTGGGTTGTTTTTCACGAATACCCAGACAGGGGCATTCAACAAAGGACAAGGATCTCACTGATGGGGAAAAGCCAAGGACCATATCTCAGTCCTTTGTTTCCCAAACCATGTTGGCACTGAAAAAGAAACTCATGGTCATTGGCAAGAGTAAAAGACTATGCTGCCTCCCAAAAGATTTTAAGTTGTTTCCTGTAACTTACAGTCCTTCAGCAAATGCATGGATAACCTTCACAGTTTTCAGTGAATGGCTTCTTAATTGGGACAGTGAGCTACAGACAGCCAAAAGAAAAATCCTATTCCTGGACAATTGTAGTGACCACCCACATGACATGGCTCATCGGCTGAGAAACATTACTCTTGCTTTCTTTCCTGAACACACGAGAATTGTCCAACCAATGGACATGGGGTAATCAAAAACTTAAAGGTGCACTAGAAGTTACTGGTGGCAGGAAAAATCATTCAGACCATTAATGAAGGCAGCGCTCACACAGCTGAGATATTTCAGAAGATACATTTGTTAGAGGCTATCTACATGCTGCAGAGAGTGTGGTGTTCAAGCAAGCTAGAAACAATCAGGCACTGCTTTAAGAAGGCTGGATTCGTGGTGTTAGTGCAGTGCAAACGAATGATCAGAACCTGGCTCTTGAAAATGTACAAGTGCCATCCCTCATTGACACAGTTGCATTTACAGCTTTTGTTGACATGGATGTCCAGGTGCCCACCAAGGATATCCTACTGATGCCAAGTAGTGGCTGCAACATGTAAAGAGAGGTGTAGGACAGGATAAATAGAAGGACACCGAAGAACAAAGAGGAACTTGCTGTGCCCACCGCAGATGCACTTTCTGGTCTACATGCTGCGATTCAGTGGTGCCAGCAAAGGGCATGTGGCTTGCTGGGATAAGCAAATGGATATGGAATGTATAATCTGAAGACAGAATGGAATGGAGATGTGACAGAGGAAAATTACCAGCTTTTAAAGTCTCCAACAGCATCTATGGCACGATTGTCCCCATAGTAAAGCATAGCACAGTACAGTCACGCACAAGCACTCTGGTTATACAGTACAGTACAGTCATGCACAAGCACTCTGGTTATATAGTACAGTACAGTCATGCAGGAACTCTGGTTATATAGTACAGTACAGTCATGCACAGGCACTCTGGTTATACAGTACAGTACAGTCATGCACAGGCACTCTGGTTATACAGTACAGTCATGCACAAGCACTCTGGTTATACAGTACAGTACAGTCATGCACAAGCACTCTGGTCATACAGTGCAGTACAGTCATGCACAAGTACTCTGGTTATATAGCACAGTACAGTCATGCACAAGCACTCTGGTTATACAGTACAGTACAGTCATGCACAAGCACTCTGGTTATACAATGCAGTACAGCCATGCACAAGCACTCTGGTTATACAGTACAGTACAGTCATGCACAAGCACTCTGGTTATACAATACAGTACAGTCATGCACAAGTACTCTGGTTATACAGTACAGTACAGCACAAACATTAACAAAATTTCAATTTTAAAATGAAGAAAATAAGGTTTATTGTTTTAACATAAGCACAAGCACAAGCACCTAACAGAAAGCAATGCCCTGCTGCCATCTTATGTCCAGAATCAAGTAAGTCCTTGAAATCATAATCCTGAATTTTACCACAACACCACTGAAACTGAGACAAACATGCAGGACAATCACTGAATTTTGAAGTTCGCATGAGAGACACCTGTTTGCGGGACGCACCCGTGATCCACCAGGGTATCCCGATTAAACGGCTTTGAGTGTATTACAGAAACTAAAAGTAGCAGCTGACTAAACTTGAAAATCAGCAGCATTTTTACCTGCTATTCTTGACACTACTAGCTTTAAAAAATGTTTTCTAGTCTCTGTGACAAGCTATGCCACTGCCAGTCAGATATACAGATATATGGTGTTATATTTTGTGTATGTTTAAAACGCCTACAAGGAATAATGGATAAAAGGGTTAGATGAAACAAGGGAATTAATTGTTTTTCAAAGGTCTGCAAATTCCTGTGACTTAAGAGAAACTAGTTTTCCCAGGGAAGCTGGAAATTGCATTTCAAACGAGTCTTCCTGGTTAACTAACACAAAGGTCCTAAATCTGTCACCTGTAACAAAAATGTATTTATTTATTTATTTATTTGCTTTTGCTAACCAGGTAAGCACACTAGACAGCAACGTGCCTATTTTCAGGAGTGACCGGGAGAGTTACGGGCATCCATAGGGACAAAACAATTACATACAGGAGCTACTAGCTCCAACAGTTGAGTTACTTATGGGAGCCACATGCTCCAACAAATTGGGTTACATACAGGAGCCACATGCTCCAACAGTTGGGTTACATACAGGAGTCACATGCTCCAACAGTTGGGTTACATGGAGTCACATGCTCCAATAGTTGGGTTACATTCAGGAGCCACATGCTCCAACAGTTGGGTTGCATACAGGAGCCACATGCTCCAACAGTTGGGTTACATACAGGAGCCACATGCTCCAACAGTTGGGTTACATACAGGAGCCACATGATCCAACAGATTGGCCAATACAATAGAGTTTTCATGCAAGAGCAATATGCTCCACCGTAGGGTGGTACAGGGGTAACGACAAACAGTTTAGGAATTCACAGCAAGAGCAGCAATGAGGGAGTTAGACATCGAAGTGGTATCGGGAACGTGGGTGGTACATCCAGCAGATAGTTGGGGAATACAGCAAGAGCAACATGAACAGGAGAGAGGCAAAAGGTACAGTTTGGAGAAACCTGGGTTAGTAGAGGCCGGCCTAGATGCCTATTGAGAGAGGGAGGGGTAGGCACCGGCTCAGGTGAGTGAAGGATTAAGAGATAGCGTCGCTCCACCAGGAGCGATAAGTGCCTGAGGGGTAGTCAGCAGCAGAGGTATTCAATGGGGAGTGCTCACTGGGGGGCAGGTGGGTGCTTAACACAGGCAGGTGGGCCGGTTTTTAGGAAGTTCCATTAGGAGGATTTGAAGTGGGGGTAGGGGGAGGCATGAACGTGAGCAGGGAGGAGTTCCACAGTTTAGGTACAAGGATGGTGAGGCCCGATCACCTGTGAGGGGTGCGGGTCTTGGAGAACCTGACCGGTCCTTAGCTAGGCAAGACCGAAGGTTGTGAGCGGGGAGACATGTTTTAGCTGAAGGGCAAGCGAGGCAGGAGTGGCCATTCTGATTATGTTGTCAATGAAGTTGCCAAGGGTATAGGTAAATTGTCACTTGAAAAGCCAGGATGCATCAGGAGACAGCATTGGGCTAGCTATTAAGAGGAAAAGAGTTATAAACTCAGGAGATTTTGTTTTTATTTTATTTATTTCATCATTCAGATATAACCTTTGAGCACAGTGCTCTTTTTCAAAGGTTCCCATCATGACAAGAGGACAAACACAGAGAAGTAAGTTACAGATAATAGGTGCAAAGCACTGGACTGAGATGTTAACAGCTAGCCCTGTCATAAAAAAAACTTTATACTTCAAAGGACAGTGCTAGATTCCAGGAAACTGCCACGGTATAATTACATTGTTTAGCTGGCAGGGTATTGGAATTGTAAGAGTCTGACTAATAAAGGTAAGAGTCCTTAACATTTTTGGGGAAAGTACAAGAGTGACATCTACTGGCCAAAACATTAGGACCAGACCAAGACTTACAGACTGCATTGGGCCACAGGTATTTAAGACCCTCCACAGAGCATTTTTAGGACACTTTGCTTTTGGACACTCTCCTGATCAGAAGAGAACAACTGCCAGCAGACACACAAGAAGCAAGAGTGCTACAGAAAGGGCTGAAACTTAAAAAAAACATACATTTTACTGGACTTCATTTTACTATGAATTTAAGGTAGAACTTTAGATAACTGTTATAGTGTTTTTTTGTACATATCCACTTTTATTTGTGTGATTCTATGAACAAAATATTCCAAAACATTTTGTTGTAATGTATGATAATTATTTAATTATCTAGTACAAACATTTGCTTTGTTTAAGAAACCTGCCTGAGATTTCTATACTGTGTGTGTGACTGTGGGATGTTTCAGTAAAATCTGTGACTAAACTGTTATTGCTAAGGGTGCCATCATAAGCTACCATATCACAACAAGGGTCTGAATAGGGAAAGTCTGGGTAAAGATAGGGGAATACCAGTCTCAAGGAAGGATCTGTGGGAGTTGAATCAGGTTATTGCACGCCTTGTGGGAGAAGGCATAATCAGGGTTGCAAATTTACCCGAAGAGGTTGTAACACCTGAATCTTCCCACTTTGTGTAACAACCAAGAAGGGCTCATATTTGGCTACAAGACTTGAGACTAGTATGTACCCTGATCAAGAGTAAAGAGGGACCCTGGGACTTAGTGGTGAGTGTTCAGTTGTGAATTCAGTGAGCACTATAGAAGGACACAAAGAAGGTATCCCCAGTTTCTCCCACCCTGTCATGGATTTCACTTTGGGTGGGCACTGTGAGATCAGTGGACCTGAACCTCAGGAGTGGGTTCGTAAATGATCAGAAGCTGTGAGATTCAAGAGATAATTATGGCAACAGGCATAACAGTTGGATTCAAGGCCAGTGTATCAGATTGATAAACTGAAAATAATCCACACACAATCAGGGCAGAGATCTGGAAAAATAATTTGGTTACAGTATAAAGTTCCCTACCTGTTTTCTTTGTTTTCAGTGTAAGCTCATGTAGTAGTAGTCAGGGAAGAAAATGGCTTCCAACCACAGTGAATACACTACAGACCACCTAAGGCAGTTGTGTCAGGAAAGAGGGTACAGTATGAGGGATGAACCAAAAGTACCCCTGTGGAAGCTATTGTGGCAGCTGATGAGCTAGCAGCTGCCCAGAACCTAAAGTCATGGCCAGTGACTGAAAAGGACCAGAGCCAGGACAAGGGGGGCAGGGTCCATTGCAGAGTCCAATTCCTCAGAGGAGGATAGTAAGAGGAAACCAAGAGCCACAGCAGCAAGGGAAGATCACCACAGAGTTGAGGCTTGAAGGAATCAAGCTGCAGTTGGAGATGAGGAAATTGAAGCTGGAATTTGAACAGAGAAAGTTTGAAGCACAGCAGCAGAGCAGGTTCGAGCAGAAGAGATTTGAACTGAAGATGCAGAAAAAAAATCAGCACCAGAGAGAGGCTGAGAGAGAGGAAAAGAGTGCCAGAGGGAATTTGAACTGTAGAAGTTAAGACTCCAGCAACAAGTGCCAGAGGAGGTAAGTGGCAGGAAAAGACCTGAAACTGCAGGGCTGGGGTATAAATTAAGTTCCAATTAATAGTGGAATTTAAAGAAGGAGGATATGGATGCATTTTGATTTCATTTAAAAGGTCTGTATCCAGGCCAAAGGTACCCATGGAGTTCTGGAGCTTCCAGCTATCCCCTTTGCTTACTGGTAAGGGCGTGGAGCTAAGCCAAATAGATAATGAGGACAGCCAAGATTATGAGAAACTTAAAACTGCTTTACTTAAAATGTATGAACTCCTGAGGCCTACAGGATTAAATTCCATAAACTCCAAAAAGCCTGACACGAGCTTTGAGGACTCCCACAAAGCAATGTCAGTTTTAAAATGGTGGGAGGGTGGAAGCAAACTGTGGGGAAAAATGAGGAGGTTGTGTTATTAGAGCAGTTCTTTTGGCCTGCCCAGTAGAGATGAAGATCTGGCTAGAGGACTGAGATCCTAAACCATACAGCAAGCTGCTGAGCTCTTGGACCACTATGCCAAGAGCAGGCCTGCTCTGAAAGGAAGTGGAGCAGGTGAGGCAGGGCCAAAAGGAAAAGCATGTCTTCAGGGCAGCTAAAACTCTCACAGCCTCCCAGAAAGGGGAAGGCCCAGGTTACCAAAAGAGATGTCTAGAAAGAATGACAAATGTTGGTTTTGTAAACAGCCAGGTCATCATGCTAAACAGTGCCCTAAAGGTACAGACTGGGCAAAGTAGCCCTCAAAAGAGTTGGGTTATTTGTGTGTCCCTGAAAGCAGGCCTATAGATATGAGGAGCACATGCACCTAGTTACTGTAAATGGGGTGCAAACCCACGGGTTAAGGGACATGGGGCATCTCTTACCCTGAGTAAAAGGATTTGGTAGGGTCTGACAAGCTTCTACCAAATCAGTTTATGACTGTAAGGGATTCACTGGGAGGAGAAAACTCTGCCCTTGCTAGTGTTCTCTTTGGACTGGAGTGAGACTGAGAGATGGTGAAAGTGGCAGTGGCAGACAACCTCACCCTGGATGTGATTATAGGGAAACAATCTCCAGAAGGAGGTGGTGTGTGGTCACCTGCAATCAAATGGCAAAAGCTGATTGTAGTTCCCTGACCCCATAGAAGCCCCTGTGGAAAATGGAGGCTGGTTCCCAGCCTGTGTCTCCTGAAATGAAGGGTAGTGAAAGGGAGGAAGAACTTACTCAGGTAGCCATTCACAAGACAGCTACAGAAGGTTACTCTGATGAGGGAGGGGTAATAAATGGTCAGAAGGTTAGGGATGGCAGTGACCCTGAATGCACTGATGCTAGAGCTATGGACACCAGTTTAGAAACTGAGGGACGTGCCCCATACCTTGAGAAAATGTACAGATTTTGCAGCTGCTCAGAGACTTGACCCTAGTTTTGAATGGCTGAGGGCTTGTGCAGAATCTGATGGGACACAGGGAGGTGACATAAGACACAGCGTATTTTGGAACAATGGACTGCTGTATACACAGGATGTAAGGACAGAAGGAGGGATGATGGACAGGCAGCTTGTCGTCTCCAAGGGCACCATGAGCAGGTTCTCAAGACTGCTCGTGATATCCCATGTCTGGGCATTGCATGCACCATGCAGCAATTGGCACAGACTTTCTGTTGGCTCATCTTCACCCAGCAGGTGAAGGAATATTGCAGGTCTTGTCACCGTGCAACAAATAGGAAGGCAAGCAGTAAAACCAAAGCTGCCATAAGTCCCTTGCCCATTGTGAAGGAACCATTCTAGAGGGTAGGAATGGATATTGTGGGACCTTTGAGTACCCCAAACTCCGCCGAGAAGAAGTTTACCCAGACGGTGGTCGATAACACCACACGATACCTAGAGGCAGTCACCCTCTCCTACTTAGAACAAAGTGTCAGATGCCTTGCTAGGATTTTCTCCCATGTCAGGTTTCAACAGGAGGTTATCACTGATCAAGGGGTACCTTTATATCGGACCTCAAGAAGTGTCTGTGAGAGAAGGTTGGGGTGGTGCAGAGATGCACAACACCTTATCACCCACAAGCCAATGGGCTTGTGGAAAGGTTTAATGGTACCCTAAAATTGATGCTCCAAGCATTCGCCAAACAGCATGGGAGGGACTGGGAGAAATACCTTCCCCACCTGTTCACATACGGGGAGGTGCAGTAATAACCAGGGTTCTCCCCTATAAATTCTTATATGGATGTAGGGAGCATGGGCCCCTAGACTTGATCTGGGAAGACTGGGAAGGCAAACCATGCAACCCAGGGAATTTTCACAGTGGAGTATGTCCTAAAGTTTAGGAGAAGTTGAAGGAGCTTATGGGTGGCCCAAAGCAACCTGTCAGCTGCCCAGCAGAAACAAAAGTTTGGTACAACTGCAGAGCCAGACCTCGCTAGTACAGAAAAGGTCAGGAAGTCATGGTTCTAATCCCAGTCCAGAAGGACAAGCTGCAGGCCAAGTGGGCAGGATCATATGAGGTAGTCCAAGAGGTCCATGACATGAATTATATTGTAGAACTGCCTGATGGGAGACATACCCATAGGATGCACCAAGTCAACATGATGAAGCCATATGCAAATATGGCTGAGATGGTATTTGCAGTGTGTAGTCCTGGGAGGGACAGATGAAGAAGAACGCCTACTGGACTTGCTAGAGGAATGCAAGTGGGAGCCCTCTGTGGAGACAAACTGTTGCCCCAGTTGACCTCTGAACCATCCCAACAAGCAAGGGAGGTTTTAGTGGGCCTTGCCCCTTTGTTTACAGCCAAGCCCAGATGAATCACCTTAGTGACACATGGTGTAAACATGGGAACACAAGCACCCATATGGCGGAAAACCTACCAGGTGTCTGAGGTCATCCTAAAGGAGATTAGGAGGAGGTGGAAGAAATGCTGTATTTAGGGGTAATCCAGAAATCCCACAGTCCCTGGGACTCACCTGTAGTACTCGTTCCAAAGCAGGATGGCTCTACTCACTCTTGTGTGGACTATCTTGGACTCAGCGATTCACATAGTCTGATGTACACCCAATGCCAGTGATGGATGAACTACTGGACAAGTTGAGAGGGGCTACATACCTTACCACAACTGATCTGATGAAAGGGTACTGGCAGATGGAATTAACTGCCATAGCTAGGGATTGGTCAGTCTTCATCACTCCAATAGGGTTATCTGAATTCTAGGTAATGCCTTTTGAATAAGGAACACCCCAGCTACCTTCCAAAGGTTGGTCAGCCAGGTGGTACTGAAGAGTATACAAATGCATATCTGGATGAAACTGCCATCTTCAGTGCCAGCTGGAAGGAACACCTATCCCACCTGAAGAAAGTGTTGCGCAGGATACAGAGGGCAGGGATCACTGTGAAGGTTGAAAAGTGCCAGGTGGCTATGGTGCAAGTGGCATACCTAGGCTATGTTTGTTTTTTTTGTTTTATTTTTCAAATTGTTTAACCAGGAGTAGCACCCTAAGCTGAAAGCTTTTTACAGATGTGATCTGAGAGCACAGGAAGATAAGTGACTTGCTCAGGGTCACACAGTATGCAAGTGGGGGCTGTTATATTCAAACCTAGGTCTCCAGATTTGCAGCTCAGAGCCTTAAACCACTGCACTATACTGCCTCCAATGTAGTGCAGTGGGGCAGGGGCAGTTTCACCCTAACCATGCAAAGACTGAGGCAATAGAAGTGTGGCCTACACCTGAAACCCAGAATCAGGTTAGGAGCTTCCTAGAAACTGCAGGGTACTATCAAAAGTTTGTACCAAAGTACAATACCCTGGCAGCTCCCTATCTGGCCTGTTAAAGAAACAAAGCCCAGAAAGGTAGACTGGGAGCCAGCCTGTGAATGAGCCTTCATACAGCTAAAAGAGGCACTGTGCAGTGTCCCTGTGTTAGCCAGTCCAGATTGCAATAGACAGTTTGTTGTACAGACAGATGCCTCAGATATGGGGATTGGAGCAGTCCCCAGTCAGACAGAGGTCAGGAAAAGATCTCCCAATAGTGTACCTTAGCAAAAGTCACTTCCCAGGAGCAGTCATCTTCCACAGTGGAAATGAAATGCCTTGCAATGGTTTGGGCCCTGAAGAAATTAGAGCTGTACTTTGGGAGTTGCTTAGGTACAGACAGATCATAACCCCTGGTGTGGCTAAATCAGATAGGTAAAACAAATGGTTGTCTCTTAACGTGAGTATAGCCCTACAGGTCTACCACATAACACTACCCACAGGGCCAGATTGGCAAATGCCAAAGCAGATGGCCTATCTCACCAGTTAGAACAGTAACATAATTTGTGAAAACCTTACCATATGGTGAATAGTGTCAGAACAAAGGCTTATAATATCACTTTTATAAGAATGCACTTGATTTACCTTGGGCCTTACCAAAAATAATTTCATAAATTACCAAAAATAATAAATATTCACATGTAATATTATCCTATGCTCTCAGATTCAAAATGATGGTAAAAACACTGTCACCACACTATAGATTATATAAGAGATAAATACATTTTATTCACATTTGTACAAGTCCTAAATATTCATAACTAGCATAACTGTCAAGCATAATAAAAATTATGTAAACATAAACTGTAATGTAAACAAAACAGGTTTTGGAAAATCAAGTCAATCATACAAAACAAATAAAACAAATTATAGAAAATAAGCAATGTAAATGAGTAAGCACTATTCAGCACAATAAATGGCAGTTTGTACTATTTCTTTAGCATACTTATAAATAGCATGACCTTTTATTTTTACTATCAGAACTTGCAATTCATTACACTAGTGTTTGATTATCTTGGTATGATACTTGCTTAAACTTTATAGTATGAAAAAGGTATTTTCTTTAGATTTAAATTTAAGCTTAACCATGCACCCAAGGTTTGGAGCTAAAATGCACTAAGTTATCACCCCAGATAGCCAAATAAGTACTAATAGTAAGATAAAGGAATACTTATGTTTTAGTTATCTGTAGATGTGGTCTTCTACTTTTAGCTTTCAAAGTCTTGTTGAGAACATTTGGTTCTGGATGACAAATGTCCTTTGTTGTGAGTTTGGCTTTAGTCTGCTGCCTTTCTCTTGAACCTGGAACTGTAGAGTCTCTTGACATCAATGAAGCAATGCAGGCTGGATCCTTCTTGCTTGACATCACAAATCATCAAAAGTCACTTCAGAATTTAATGGGAGAAATTAGACAACAAGATTTCAGCAGTTCAGCACAGTCTGTAGAAAGATCTCTCCCTGTGGACAGCAATGTTGTTTTGGGTAACTGGACTCTGTGACTTTTTCTGTTTCAGTTAATTTCTGCTTTTGAACCTGCAACTCTGGACTCATTGCTATTTAACAGCACTGCAGGCTTGCTGGCTGGTATATTCTGAAGTCAGTCTCTTGTCCAGGCTTTTAACAGAAATTCCAAACATTACTTTTAGTCTAAATTCTCAGTATGCAAAACATAAGCCTTGCTTGATCCAATACTGGAAGAAAGTCCTTTCTGTAACAATCAGTTGCAGCAGCTGGTTTAGCATCCCTTGCAGTGGCAGTGTCAGAGCCCAAATAATGTTTCAAGCAGGTGTGGTTTCAACCTTTGGTACAAGTCCAAGCTCATCTAAAATTGTCAGGATAGCCAACACAGGTCTTCACACACCCAAGAATTAAGCAGTTTTGGGCTGGCTTTGCCAGCATCCCATTTATGTCCCACTTACTGGGTGACATCACCATCAAGTTATTATTGGTCTGAGCCACTGAAAGGTAGGGCATCTTAGAAGATAAATACTGACATATAGACATGCCTCTTTAAGACAGCCCCTTCTCTTCAAATCAATTTTGGATCAAAACTATTTTTTAAATAAAAGTCTAATTTAACGTAATTTGAAAATTAAACTTGCATATTTAAGTGTTTTACATTAAGCCAAACATTCTTGAAAAGTCTGATACCTGTAGTATGGATACTTTTAAACTACACTATTAAGGTTATAACTTCATAATTCTAATAAAACTTCTCAAAACAAAATGATAGTCTTACTCTTAATAGTCTACACTACAGAATGCTATAATATTTGTAAGAAAAATCCATTTCTAAAGTCCTTAAACCATTACCTTTTGTAGAGACACACAAGATCCTTTGTTCTTTTCTAAAGACATCAATCACTGTCAGAAAAGTTAATTCACTATAAACTTTTAGATGGTATTTCTCTCTATAGCAACAAACTACAGATTTAATATTCATCTTGTTAGACTTCCTAAGATGTGAGCTATCACAGGATACTAGATTTGTCTAGTTTTCTAATAAGAAAATGATATTAACTAAATTATATTCATAGCTATTGAATGCTTCATTCTGCAACTATAAAACTTGGTAAGCTTATTAATCATACTATTGTCCTATAACTGTCTAATCTTCATAGCAGCAGTATATTGCATCTTTAAACTATGAATAAAACTTCTCATTTCTATACAGGATAATGGGACTTTCAAAGTCTAAGACTTTTTTTTGGTGCTACCAGTCACATGATCTCTTATCTTGATCATAGCCATGGATACCTAGCTCCATCTAAGGCTTTTCCTAAATTTACCTATCACTCTGTCATGCAAGGCTTGGACATCACAGAGATGGTTCTGGAATGTGGCAAGCCCCTTAGGACAACATTGCACTACATGCTTAGCCTGGAAGGTGTCCATTTATATAATGGCTTAAAAACAAAATGGAGTTTCATCTCTATTCCCTTAGACCTCCTCTAGCATATTGCAAAGTGCTGCATAAGAACAGAAATATTTTCCTTTAAAGCATTAAAGCCAGATACCTTGTCTTAAGGCTTAAATAACTAACACTTTGTGTTTTCTCATAGGAATTTATGCAAACAATATTCTTAACCAGAAATTAGTCCCATATAAAATCAGATAAAATAATAATTAAAATCAAATCTTGAAGATAAAAATAACATATTTTTTCCATTAAGGGTTTTGTCCTATAGGAGTGTTCCATAAATTCAGACTCGGGGGATGTGACGAGCAATGCCACTGCCAGTCAGATGTATAGATATATGATGTTATGGTCTACGTAAGGGAAGGAATCAAAGCAACAGAACAAAAGGGTAAACAGGGAGGAGAAGCACTGTGGGTCAATTTGGAGACAGGCAATGGCACCACAATCTGCACAGGTGTTATATAAGACCCCATTTCAGGGAGGGCATGGACAAGGAAATGATAGAAAGTATCCTTAGAATGGCAGAAAAGGGAGATATTGCTGATGGGGGATCTGAATATGCCAGATGTTAATTGAGTGCATTTACAGCAGCCACTTCTAAGAGTGGTGTCATTCTAGATGCCCTATGTGGGCATGCCTTAGACAATTAGTACTGAAACCCACTCAAGAGGAGCAATCTTAGACCTGGTACTCTCAAATGGAGATGGTGAGAGGATCACAGATGTAGAAGTGGGTAGCCATCTTGAACTAGTGACCATCGGACAGTATGGTTCACAATAAACACAGCAGTAGAATCAAGCCATACAAAGGCAAAAGTACTGGACTTCAGAAGTGCTGACTTTACAAAATGGGTAAGTGCCTAAGGAATGCACTAGCAAATGGGCAGGAAGGAAGGTGAAAGAACAATGGGAATAATCAAACTGCCACACAGAGGCAACAAGCCTTTGTGAAGGAAATAAACAAAACAAAACGATGTAAGAAACCACTATGGTTCTCAAAGGAGGTGGCAGAGAAGGTTAGGGAGAAAAGAAAGCAGTCAGGAAGTACAAGGAATCACAGAAGGAGCAGGACAGAGAATTGTATCAATTAAAGCAAAAGGAAGCAGGAAGGCAGTCAGAACAGCAAAGGCCCAAACCAAGGAAATGATAGCCAACTCAGTTAAGAAGGGGATAAAACTTTATAGGTACATCAGTGAGTGAAGGAAGACCAAAGGAGGGATAGTGAGGCTTAATAACGGGAAAGAAGGTGGAGAGAGGGTGACTGTGAAAAGCAGAGATACTAAACAAATATTTTTGTCTCAGATTCACAAATGAAGAGGGGAGGTACCTAAACGAAACAACAGAAACACTCTAGATACAGGGGTTGATACCAGCCCATTCACAGAAGAAAGGGTTCTGAAGGAACTCTTAAAACATAAGGTGGACAAAGCAATGGGGCTTGATGAGATTCATCCCAGAATTCTAAAGAACTAAGGGTAGAACTAGTGACACTACTGACTACCCTCTTTAACAAATCATGGAGGATGGGGTACCTTGAGGACTGGAGAAGGGCAGACTTTATTCCACTTCACAAAAGTGGGAGTAGAGCAGAAGCAGGAAACTACAAACCTGTTAGTTTAACCTCAGTGATCAGGAAAATGATGGAATCACTTATGAAGGAAAGAATTGTTGAGTATCTAGAGGCCAGAGGGCACAGGACCCAAGGCAGCATGGATTCACAGCAGGAAGGTCGTGTCAAATGAATCTAATAGATTTCTTTGATTGGGTGATCAAAGTAGTAGATTAAGGAGGGTCTGTGGGCATGGCCTACCTAGACTTTAGTAAGGCATTTGACACAGTCCTGCACAAAAGATTAATATACAGTTGGCCAGCCTGGGAGTGGGTCCCAAGATGGCAGACTGGGTAAAGAATTGGCTGGAGAACAGGACTCAGAGGGTAACAGTAAACAGAGTCCACCCTGAAGAAAGGGGATTACTAATGGGGTACCGCAAGGTTCAGTACTAGGACTGATCCTCTTTATGTCTTTATGTTATATTGCAGAGGGACTGGAAGGAAAGTATGTTCTTTGCAGATGGCACAAAGATCTGCAAAGAGTTGATACACAAGTGGGGTAGAAAGGTTGAGAAGGGACTTGGCAAGGATGCAGGAATGGTCAAATGTATGGCAGCTTAGATTCAATGCTAAGAAGTGCAGTAATGCACCTAGGAAACAAAACCCAGGGAAAGAGTACACAATAGGCGTGAGATACTAACAACAACAAAAATGGAGAGGGACCTGGGGTAGTCATATCAGATTACCTAAAGGTGGGCAAGCAATATGAGAGAGCAGTAAGGAGGGTTGTGGGGATACTGTGATGCATAGGGAGAGGCATCACCAGTAGAAAACAAGAGTAGTTACCCTCTGTACAGGCAGCTGGTGAGACCCCATCTGGAGTACTGATGGCAGTTCTGGAGACTTAGTCTCCGCAAAGACATAGACAGGATGGAGGCAGTCCAGAGAAGGTCATCTATGACGGTGCAGAGTCTGCACCAGAAGACATAGTGAAAGAGAGACTTAAGGAGCTTATATGTATAGCCTTGAGCAAAGGATGGAGAGGGAGACATGATAGAAACTTTCAAGTATCTCAAGGGAATCAACAAAGTCCAAGAGGGTAACATCTTTCAGAAAAAGATGTGTGCAAGAACAAGGGGCACAATTTGAAGATAGAGGGGATGGCTCAGAGGTAATGTGAGGAAGTATTTTTCATGGAGAGGGTTGTGTATGCATGGAACAGCCTTCCTGAGGAGGTTGTGGAGTCAAAAGCAGTGGTGGAATTCAAGAATGCGTGGGACAGACATAAGGCAATTCTAGAGGTGAGGGTAGGAACTTGGAAGGAGCAGGCTGTTGGTTAACTAGGATTGCAGCTTATCCATTAAGTAGTGAAATGGGCAGACTGGGTGGGCCAAGCATTCCTTATCTGCCGTCAAATTCCATGTTTCTATGTTATATTCTGTTATATTTTGTGTATGTTTAAAATGCCACAAGGAATAATAGATAAAAGGATTATATGGAACAAGGAATGGAATGTTTTTTTTCAAACGTCTGCAAATTTCGTGACCTAAGAGAAACTGGTTTTCCCAAGGAAGCTGGAAATTGCATTTCAAAAGAGTCTATCTGGCTAACATACACAGAGGTCCTAAATCTATTGCATGTAATAAAATTGTCACTTGAAAATCCAGAATGCATTGGGGCAACTATTAAAGAGGAAAAGGGTTACAAACTCAGGAGATGTTAACAGCAAGCCCTGTCATAAAAAAAAAAAACTTTACTCTTCAAAGGACAGTGCTAGATTCCAGGAACTCCTCATGGTATAATTACATTAATTAGCTGGCAGGATACTGGAATTGTAAGAGTCTGACAAATAAGGTATGAGTCCTTAAGAATTTTTTGAGAAAGCACAATAGTGACATCAGCACCATTAAGTAAATGGCAGATATAGCCAGTGCAAAACTATGATGAGCTCCAGTACAAAGTAATTGAATGAAAACAACATGAATGTAACAGAGATGGTGGAGCAAACAATTTTGCAAATTAGCAGAGAGCAAATTGAAGGGAGAGTCAAAACAGTATTGCATGTCATCTAGTCTGTCCTTGTAAATATATCGAAAAATGAGTACAAGCAAGGCCCAGCACAATAGCAATGCAAGCGGCGAACATTCAGCATTGACAAATCTTGTTCCTCTTGATTTTGCTTACTTGCCTATTACAGAGGTTTGTTGCCTTCCTTGTGGCCCTTTAAGTGTTGCCCACTGTTCCTTCACTTCTCCCATATCCTGCCCCCAATCAGGGCATCCCTGATGCATTACGCCATCTTTGTAAAGTTGGTCCTCCTGAAGTCCAGGACTCTTGCCCTAGTGTGGTTGGATTCTCGCCAGTAGTTACAGTTTATTGAACCACACTGTACGGTAATCATTTGATGCCAGGTTATCACCCACATCGATGTCTGCAATGCTGTCCCAGTTGGTGAGTACCAGGCCAAACACTGCTCCTCATGAGTGGCCCTTCTAGTTGCCTGAGGAATGCCCACTGCACGAATCCAGGATCTCCTGCTCCAAGCTGAAGCTGTAGCTGGATGCTCGAATCCACATCTGACAGATTGAACTGCCCCACCAGAAGCACCTCCCTCTTGTCGCATCTTCTGGATGTCTTCCACCAGTATCTTATCTGCCTCCCACTCCGCATTATGCTGGAGCTCTGTAGATTACGCCAGAGCAAATAGTGGTTCCATTCACTGTCTATAGAGTAACCCACAGTGCCCGCCCTCTGTATTGCCTGTATCTCTATAGCTATGCTATCCCTTACATAAATAGCCACCTCCCCTTTCTTACCCTCCTGTCCTTCCTTAACAGAGTATAGCCTGGTATCGCTATATCCCAGTCATAGTTCTCAATGCACCATGACTCAGTGACAGAGACAATATCCAGGTCAGCCTGTGCCATAATGGCCACAAGGTCCAGGATTTTATTTCCTAGACTCTGAGCATTTGTGCACATGGCCATCCAAATTCTTCTATCACCCTTCCTGTCAGTCTCCTTTCTTTCTTTTGCCTGTTCTCCTTATGTCTTCTGCCTTCATTCCACTCTTTTCATTTTTACCATTCTGCTTTTCTGCTATTAGAAACCCTTGGGATGTTCCTCCCTAGGGTTTTCCCTATTAACTACTTCAGCTTGCGGGGTGTACAGTTCATTTCTCCCTGCTTCCTTCCACCACCACCCTTAGCTAGTTTAAATGCTTGTCAATGTACCATTTAAACCATCCCCTGAGGACTATGGTTCACCTCCCAGATGGATGCAGACCATCTTGCCTGTATAGGACTTTATCCATCCAGGTGGTACCCCAGCCCCCAATGTAGCTGAAACCCTTCTCTGTGCACCAATCTGTCAACCATTGTTTGAAGTTTTGGCACAGGGTACCCCATCCTTCCCTCCGTCTTAGATGGGCAACACCTCATAAAATGCCATTGGCCATGCTACCTGCCTAAGACCCCTCCCAATTCCCTGAACTCCTTCTGCACTCTCTAAACCTCATCCATAGCCAGGTAATTGGTCCCTAGGTGGACCATGATATCCAGGTCTCCCATCCTGCTTCATTAGTGATTTCCAAGATCCACTTCCTATCCCTTGAGCTGTGGTGCTGAGTAGGCACCTGACCTCCCTCCCTCCCTCCCTGTCCCCAAATCTATCCCCTAACAATTGAGTCACCCACCAGGAGTTGCTTCCTCCTCCTCTGGGGTCCTCTGCCACCCACCTTGGGTCCTCCTCCACGGAGGACACCCACATCCTCCTTGCCACTATTGCAGGTGTCTCCATGAGATGGTCCCATCCTGCCAGGGGGCAAATGAGTGCCTAGTGAAACCATCTGGTAGAAGTGCCTCTGACTCACCACACTCACCCTTCCTGAGCACACCATAGTTCAGCTGCCCCTCACCTCTGGCAACCTTTGAGGCAGTAGGGGCAGACTTGGTGGTCCCTGGTGGGAGAGGAGGCCTCCCAAATCCTAGCCAACTCAGCCTGGAGATGGGCAACCTCCACCCTCAGCCCAGAGGGGTGCATGCAGATAGGGCAGCACCGCAGTCTCCAGAAAGTTTCCTGAAACCTGCCACCCCACATCCACTGCACTGCACCACTTCCAGCACAGCTATTGTTTACCTTGCCAGTTTTGTTTTGCTTATTCTAGTCTCTTTGTTACCCTATCCTAGGTGAGGTGTTTCACCTATTCCCACCTTTTGCTTAATCTAAACCCTTACTTTACCCTTTGCTTCGATTGAGTGTTACACCTATTCACCATTTTGTTTCTTCATTGTGGTGAGTGAGCTATGACTAGAGCTAGCATGGATCTTACCTGGTTGTCAGGTAGACTTCCTGGTACCCTGCTTTCCCTACTGGATCTTGTCACATAGCTTACTCCTTACTGTTCCCCTGCCTACCTGCTGAGGAGCAGACTGTCTGGCTGCCGACTGCCTAGGGCTGACTCCAGTGAGCAGACTCTGATGTCATCAGTGTGTTGGTCCTTATGGGACCACAGTGTGGAGCTGCTTGGTGGTTCTGCTGTTAAACAGGAGAGCAACACGAAGAGGGCTTCCTTCCATTATCCAATTGTCCCATTTGGAAGGGCTGGGGTGCAGCCTTGCTCCTGATTGCTGGAGGAGTGATCCTCTTCTGAGTACTCAAGCTCAGTTGCAGTTCAACTGAATTGGCTGCAAAACAGCCCTTTGTGAGTGTTTGTGGTCTTTTGTAGGCTAAGCAACATGAGCTGCACTGAGGGGGTCACTGGATTCTGTCTTGAACCCTCCTGTTGGGACTGGAAGCCCCTGGTTAGATGGGTACCTGTTGCAGTGAGTAACTCCTTTGGGACTCACATGGTGAGGTAAGCTCCAAAGAATGTGAATATCAAGACTGGGAGCACTTTGGTTAGATGTAGGATTGCCATGGTGGAAACCCTTGGGGGCTTACATGAAGATATAAGCCCTGAAGAAGGTAAATGTTTTGACTGGGAGCACCTGGTCAGATGGAGGCCTGCTGTGGTGAGTAACCCACGAGGGACTCACATGGAGAGATAAGCCCCAGAGAAGCAGGGTGCCAGCAGTGTGAGCACCTGGTCAAATGGAGGCCTGCTTTGGTAGCTAACCCATGGTGAATTCACATGGAGAGGTAATCCTCAGAGAAAGTAAATGTCGCAGAGGGAGCACTTGACCAGGTGAGGGAATGCTGTGGTGGGTAACCCATGGGGATCTCACATGGAGTGGTAAGCCCCAGAGAAGGTGAGTATCGGGACTGGGACAGGGTTAGATGGGTGCCTGTAGTGATGGGTAATTCATCAGTGCTTAAATGGAGAGGAAATACCCCAGAGAAGGAGAATGATCAGGATTAGAAGCACCTGGTAGAATGTGAGCCTGCTGTATTGGGAAACACATGGGGGACTCACATGAAGAGGTAACCACCAGAGAAGGTTAATTTTGGGCCCAGGACACATGATCAGATAGAACTTGCTGTGGTGAGTAACACATGGGGACTCACATGGAGAGGTATCACCAGAGAAGGTTAATTTTGGGCCCAGGACACATGATCAGATAGAGCTTGCTGTGGTGAGTAAGCCATGCGACGCTCACATGGATTCACAAGCCCCAGAGTAGGTGGAGAGGGGCAGGGAGCACCTGGTTAAACAAGCTGCCTGTTGTGGTGAGTAACCCTGGGGTGCTTCTATTGAGAGGTAATCCCAGAGTAGGTGGAGATAGGGGCAGGGAGCATCTGGTCAAACGTTGCCTGCTGTGGTGAGTAACCCTGGGGTGCTTATATTGAGAGGTAAGCCCTGGAGAAGGTGAATGTCAGGAATTTGAGCACCTGATTGGAAGGGGTCCAGTCACTGGAAGCAGGATATATAGATAAGGGAAAAACAGAGCAATGATTAATTGAAAATCACAAGAATTCAAACCTCTGTATATCCTTCCCTCCACATAATGGAACTCCGATTGATCAGCAGTTCTTTGCCTTGAGGAGCACTGAGTCATATCTTCCCACAGTTACAAACTGAACATTTCCTTCGAGTCCACCTGGCAGTTAACTATGTCAAAGATAGCCGGCGGGTCCCCATTTGCATCATAGAATATATCATATCCTGCTTTGTTACGGAACTGAACGTTCTTCACATAATGCAATAGCTGGAGAGAGCAAACACATATAATTTCTATTTTCTATGCTTCTGGGAGCATGACTGTGGAAACATGGGCTGTGTTTTCTGATTGGTTATGTTCTATTTTAATCGTACAGGAATATACAAAACAGAAAATAAAAATTGTTACAGTAAGTCCCAACATTGTATATACAGTAGCTCACAGATGCAAATACAGGCCATATCATTTTACAGTAATTTGGAATGACAGATTCATCTTAACCAAACTCAAACCTTCCCAACTTCCCAGTGCTGATGCTTGTGCCACTCAAATACCCAGGAAGATGCACTCCGCCTGACAAACCTCATTATCTGCCAGCCTATTATTTATTAGTTTTATCTACCAAGCCAAACTAAACCAAACTTAATTTTTCCAACGGGCAAGAGAAATCCTGCACTGTGATTAAAAAATTAAGTAATGTGAGCCTATGGTAGAAGAGAAGTAACATTCTCCAGCATATGCATTCAGCTAAATTAATGTGGTGTGCCATGATTAGAATGGGTATTCCACGGTAAATAGAGGTGGGCACAGCAGAAGAGCAGCCACTGAAATAGTGATAGCCTGTAAGGCTGGACAGAAGTTGGAGAGCAAGAAATGTCACAGTCCCACAATAAACATGATCTCCATGGCTGGAGACAGGAAGGCGAAGGACATGCAGGTGAAACTCGCAGGCAGCACAGCACAACAGGGCGATGGCATCCTGACAGTGGGATGGTGTATGGCACAGGGGCTGGCATGGCACGCCACTGACAGGGCAAGCGGTGATCCAGGGCAGTGTGCATGGCAGAAGTGAGCAATGAGGGCAGGGCACAGGCCTGCCAGAGCTGACATGGTTGGGACAATGGGTCGGGAGGTGTCGGCAGACAGAGCAGCCAGCACAGCCCTGCACCGGACAACACAGCCACCACAGACCGAGGACTTGAGCATACAAGTGTAGCGTGGACACAATGCCTGCAGGCCCCAGATACCAGGGCCAAGGGTAGCAACACCTCACAAGGAAACATGACACAATAACCAGAACACTCACCTGCAGGAAAGGAGGCTGCATGGATGCATCCAGCCATAACGGTGCCTCTGGTAGCCCGTGACAGACATACAATGTGTCCCACAACAGGCTCCGCCCACATGCACACTGCATTCCATCGGACTGCTTATGGGAGGAGCAACACCCATGCCGTGATGAGGGAGGTGGGTCCATTGCTGCAAAGTGGAAGTGGACAGAAAGGCACAGTGGCACTGACAGGGATGCCCTGCTGGGGTGCACATCTCCATACATGCACTGAGGCAATGCCTGGCATAGGTGCTGCACATGAACAGGGTGAGCTGGGCAGATAAAGGATGGCGCGGGCAGATCACCACACACAGTTATTTGCTGGACAGCATGATGGCACTGGCAGTGCAATTCTTGCAAAGTCAGAAAGGCATGCCTTGTGGTACACAATGGTTTTGTGTACCACAAGGACAAAGAAGGTCCAGAAAAGATGTACTGGTGGTGGGTGGATGCCAGTCAGCACAATTGCCTGGCCTGACCCAACACCATGGACAACACGGTGGTGAGTACTGTGAGGGACCACAACCATGTCCCCGACATGGCAGATGTGGGTGTGCCAGGAGCTCAGGGATCTGGGAGACTGGTTGAGGAAAAGTATGCACACGTGGCCCCGTAGTGGTGGACAGTACAGTGGAGATACCAGTGGCCATGGCAGAGAGATGCCTGGCATACGACTCCTGCACTGAATGGTGCAGTGGGTCCAACATGTGGCAAGGGATGGCTGGTAACACCAATGTCCGTGACTGTGCTGGTGATACGGAGGAGTTCACAGTGACCGATGACTGGGACTGCTTCCTGTTATATTACAGCGGCAGTGAGCAGGATGGTCTGCTCATATTTGTAATGAATAGGAGTCTAGTTATTGGCCGACTGCACTGACTGGCTCATGGATGGCACCTTCAAGTGGTGCCTGGCCCTGTTTGACCAGCTGTATACTGTCCTAGCTGTCGGTCCTGAGCAGTCATGCCAGCCTTCTTTGCCCTTGTGTGACTCCCAGAGGGCACAGACCTGTGTCAGACTGCTTGGCCAGCTCAAAATACACTGCCTGGCACTGGCCCCCATGACAGTCCTGCTGAATTTAAACACACCAGCTGGAGGGGGTCACAATGGTGTTCTCTGCCACACAGATCAGGGGTGGCTTTATCCATTTCTCACAGGCCCTATGGTGATAAATCCGGGCGTAGTCCAGAGGTCCTCGACAAGTACACCAATGACTCGATTTTACCCTACATCTCTGCATGCTCCTTGCATTGGCATACATGCCAGTCAATAATGTGCCAGGTGTCTTCAAAGAGATGAGGGAGTGGCCTTTCTTCAAGACCAATGAGGAGGTGTTACAGCCCCTTATGGATTACTTTGAGGACAACTGGATCAGTTGTCCGACTGGCCAGTCTGGGAGGAGATGACCAGAATTCCCCGTGGCACAGTGGAACTGCCACAGGACGACTGTCCAGGACCAATAATGTAATGGGGGTGGCACAGGGCATTTAATACCCACATCGGCATGTGCCATCCCAGCATTTGTTACCTCCTGCAGTGCCCACATCACAAAACCAATTAATGTAATTCCAGTGTACATAACACACTAATATTGTCTTTTGTGTCTGCGCTTGGAGAATCCATTAATTATCTCATCCTATACTCTTTGAAATTCACTGTCACCATTACTCCTGCTGGTAAGGGAAGGAAGACTTGCTTTACTGTGGTAGTGTCTCCAGGTGGAGGGAGGGAGGACTGAATTTCACTGCGTAGTATCTCCAAGTGGAGGGTGGAAGGACTGTGCTTCACTGTGGCAGTGTCTCCTGGTGGGGAAGGGAGGACTGAACTTCACTCTTGCAGCACCTCCTGGTGATGGCTTGGCTAAGGTAGCATTGACTGTTGGCTGACCATGCACCACTTGGCACCTTCCCAGGCCAGATGTAAGCATGAAGCATGTACATCCTTGTGGGAGATGGGATGGGAAGAAACAGAAACAGCACTCGATCCAGAATGCCCAGATGATGGTCTCCATGCATGATCCCACACATAGGAACATAGACAAATGTTGGCGAAAAAAGACAATTGGTCCAATCAATCTGCCATGTTTTACCCTACTCGACCATGTAACCCATTGCCTATATGGGGCTTTCACCTCACTTCTCCCCTTACTCCCAGCCTTACTGCTACACCCTGAGTAACTATTAAGATCTTTACTCTGTCCCAGCCAAGCTTGTACCTGTTATAGGCTTTGTGCCCACCATCTCTGCCAGTAGACTAACCATGGCTCAACCACTCTCCATAGAGTAAAACTTTCTTGCATCCCTCCCAATCCCCTCCTCCCACCAACACCATCAGCTTGCATTTATGTCCCTTGTTTGCAGTCCACCATTCCTGCTTTATAGTTCCTCACAAATTCCATCCAGGAACTTTAAAGTATCTATTATATTACTCCTCTCCTTTCTGGCCTCCAGCAAGTCTATGTACAGTGGCTTGAGCTGATCCTCATAGCGTCTGCACTGTTTGCCCTGAATCATTTTGGTTACTCCGTGCTGCACCATCTCCACCTGTCTCTGTCTTTCCATAGATGAGGACTCCAGAACTGGTCATGTATTCCAGATAGGGTCTCACCAGTGATCTATAGAGACTTAGCATTACCTATTTCCTCCTGCTATTGAAACCATTTCAGTACCCCAACATTTGGGTTGCATCTCTGTAGGCCTTGTCAGCTGGCTAGTTTGCTTTAGGGAGTTGCTTATGATAGCCCCGGGTTCCTTTTCTCTGAAGTAGTGGCTAGCTTAACTCCTCCAATATAGTATTCCTTCCTGGGGTTCTTACACCCGATGTGCATCACTTTGCACTTTTAGCATGGAATTCGACTGCCAGGCCTTGGACCACCTTTCTAACTTTGCAAGTTCCTCTGCAACTCCCTTAACCTCTCCTCACTGTCTACCCTGCCACAGAGCTTAGTGTCATTTGTGAAGAGGCACATCGTGTGCTCTATTGCTTCTTCTATGTTGCTGATGAACATATTGAGAAGGACTGGTCCCAGGATTGACCCAAGTGGTACTCAACTCATGACCTCCCATTCCCTCAGTTTGACCCCATTTACCCCCACCCTCTGCTGCCTCACCTCTTAACAAACTTCCCATCCATCTAACTAGGTTCTTTGCTGCTCCACATCCTCTAATTTATTCAGCAAGCTTCTATATGGCACTTTAGTCAAATGCCTTGCTGAAGCTGAACAGGAGTTAATCTACTGCTTGTCCCTTATCAACTGTCCAGGTTACCCAGTCAATGAATACTATTAGGCTGGTCTGAAAAGACTTCTCTACCATGAATATGTGCTGCTTAATATTCTGGAACCCATTTCTTTCTAGGTAGTCCATGAGGTCCTCTTTGGCTAGTGAATCCATCAGTTTACCTACGATGCAGCTAAGGCTGGGGACTTCAGTGCCTGGGTTGATGATCGGATCCTCATAATTTGGTTATGACATCCTCCAGTTGATATCATCACTGGGCCTGCCACAAGTAGTTACTTCTGTGACTCATCACCGCAGCCACATGTTGGACCTAGTGTTCTCACTGGAGCTTGAGGTGATGAACCTCAAGACTGATCAGGTCATGTGGTCTGATCATCGCACGGTGAAGTTCTTGTTTGGGGCCCCTGAAAGTTCCTCCCTGTTGAGATGGTTAGCCATCGCCCTTTATTTATTTATTTAGCTTTTGTTGACTGGGTAAGTGCATTAGACAAATCCTGCCTATTTTCAGGCACGACCCGGGAGGGGATACAGATGAATGCCAACTGACCTTGAACCAGATTAAGCTGTTGGTGGTATTTTCAGTGAATGAGGGAAATTTGGCCAGGACACCAGGAAATTTCCTACTCTTTTCGATAAGTGCCATAGGATCTTTAACATCCACCTGAACTACCACCAATCCAGGCAGATGGGACCTCAGTTTAACGCCTCATCCGAAAGATGGCACCTCAGAAGTGCAGCACCCTCTCATGCTGCACTACAGTGTCAGTACTGGGATATTTACCCAGTGCCAGATGTGGGAACTGAACCCACAGCTCTCTGATCTCCGGCCTCAGAGGTGAGTGTGCTACCTACTGAGCCACTGACATTGATGGATTTAAGAGGATTGTCTCCAGCGGAACTGTTGGCGGTAGCTGATTTATCTAGTGTAGATGATGCACGGGTGAGGTGGTGGCTGACAATAACAAGGCGGTATCCCAGGCACTCGATGCCATCACACTGGTTCATATAAGACGCAAATCTTTTCACTTGAGATCCCTTTGGTTTTATGAGGACCTCAAGGCAATGAAAAATCAAGGGTTGGAAGTTGGAGCGTTACTGTCTGAGAACCTGGTTGGAGGAGGACAAATTGGCCTTGCTTGCTCCTTATTATGAGTACCAAGGGGCAATCAACTGTAAGAAGGCAGAGTTCCTGTCCAGGAAGATTGCTGCAGGAAAAAGACCATCTCAGCTATTTAGGACTGTGAACGGACTCTTACATCCAGTTTGTCAACTGCTGAATAAAGCCTTTGCAATTGAATTGTGTGATGAGTTTGCTCAGTTCTTCTCTGACAGGGTGTCCTTTATCCATCTGGGATCCCACCAGTGAGGCAAATTTGCCTCACAGTGTCAACCTCTGGAGAGAAAAGGTGCTCCGTTTGTCTGGGGTGAGTTTAAACCAGTGGAGGTGGTCAAGGTCATCGAGGTGATCTCGATACTCAGGCACACGTATTGTGTACTGGACCCAGCCCCAACTCATTTCTTGATGAGATGTGTGGGGTCCATCAGCATGGTGTCCACTGGGATTGTCCAGTGCTTGTTGTTGGAGGGAGCCTTCCTGGATGACTTGAAAGAAGCTCTGGTGAGGCCCTCTTGAAGAAGCCACCTCTCGACCCTGATGTCCTGGCAAATCACTATCTGATCTCCAGCCTTCCATTTTAGGAAAACTTGTCAAGAAAATAATGGTGCAGCAGCTTGAGGAGCATCTCATGACCTTTGATGGCTATAAGCCATTCCAGTTGGATTTCAGGGCCAGGCATAGCACCAAAACAGCAAATGTTAGGGTGCAAATGATCTCCTTAGGCCTAGAGATACAAGTGACAGGTCAATTCTTGTGTTCCTTGATCTCTCATCAGCATTTGACACCATAGATCACGTTGTGCTTCTTGATCACCTTAGAAAGTATTGTGGACTCACCAGTACTGTCATTAACTGGTTAGAATCCTATCCCTCTGGCAAGAAGTAATGGATGGTAGTGGGAATTTCTCCTACACCCAAAACTCCTGCCATGTGGAGTGCCTCAGGGCTCGATCTTGTCGCCAGTGTTATTTGTGATGTACATGCTGCCCTAGGAGAGCTCATTAGGCATTACAGTGTGGGTTTTCACTGCTTTGCAGATGATATACAACTGTATATGTTATTTGCCCCAGAACACAGGACACCGTAGAAGTGCTTAATAACTGCCTGGCAGAACTTGACTGGATGTCCTCCAGATGGTTGAGACTAAACCCTGACAAAACAGAGGTCCTGGGGTTGAGTCAGGTCACAGGCACGGCAGCATGCCTCCAGAGTGGCTAAGGATTGTTCCTGGCATCTGCTCCATTGATAACCTCTCCTAGGGTGAAACATCGTGGCACTACCCTGGATGACAGACTTACGCTGAAGCTCAGGTGTTATCTGGTGTCCAAAGTGGTTTTACACTTGAGGAATATCACCAGGATTAAACCCCTAGTTCTGGCCAAGACCTGCCATCACTGGGTATATGCCTTGTAGCATCCAGGCTTAATTACTGTAATGCTCTGTACTTTGGGGTCATTAGAGTGACCCTCTGTCAGCTGCAGCTGGTGCAGAACACAGCAGCCAGGTTGCTGACTGGCCTGTCCAGGTCTAGTTATGGAACCCAGTCCTGTGAGCTCTGCACTGGCTGACTGTCAGGTGTAGGATCATCTTCAAGGTGGGCTTGCTCACTTACAAGGCCCTATATGGACTGGGTCCTGGCTATCTGGTTGATCTCCTGACACCTACCACCTCAGTCCACTCCCTCCGCTCCTTGACCAGGGGCCTTTATTGTTCCTAGGGCCAGATTAAAACCTCCAGCAAGCGTGCTTTCGGTGTCACCAGATTGGCCCTGTGGAACTCCTTTCCAGCTTGTGTTAGGAGGCCAAGACGGTCGAGGTGTTTAAAAATGGTCTAAAGGTTTATTTATTCTGCTTGACCTTCCTGATGAAGGTGACTGACCAGCACTAGTAACATTTTAGACATTTTAGTATGTTATTTATTGTTTTAATATTTATGCATATTGTATGAGTTGTGTATATATCTGTACTAACCTACCTGTTTTTATGTAAGGAGCCCAGAGCCTCAGGGATTAGGTGTCATATAAATAAACGTGCCTTGCCTTATAATTTCCTGGTTCCTCCTGCCCCTTCCTTTGAGGTGCAACACTATGTCTACCACCCTCCAGTCCCCTAGAAATCCTCCTGACTATAGGAAGCTATTGAATAGCCCTGCCAGGGGCTTATACTGTTTTGATACCAGTCCCCTTGGCATCCTCTGGTGCATCCCATCCAGCCCTGGAGCTTTGTATATTTTCAGGGCTGCAAGTCCTTTCTAATCCTTTCTCCTGTAATTACCACCTGCCCCATTTCTGGAATCCCCTTGCAGCCTTTATGTCATGTACTGGCAGATGCTTGCCATTCTGTGCAGTGAATACTGTACGGAGGTAGTCATTTCATTTGGTTTAATTTATTTCAAATGCAATTTCAACCTAGAACCAGAGGTGGGTTAAGGTTGCATGCTGAAAATATAATTCCACATAATTTAATAAGCATGTTATACAGTATCTAATACAGAGCACTGCTACTGTAATCTAATGCAGGAGTCTAAAAGGCTATCTAAGTGAAACTCCCACACACAAATTCAAGAAAATCTTTTCCTAACAGCTAATAAAATTTTCACAGAAAAAAATTTCATTTTATATACTAACTCTCATTTTACGCTAGTGTCTTCAGTACTTTGGAAAGCATAGTAATGAACTATAAAAATAAAAGGGAGGGGACAGGGATCGGTTTAATGCCCATGTTTTAATAAACAAGCATTTATCAATGTCAAATGTTGTCTTGCTGGCATTGGCATTGGTAGTGCAGGAGTTAGAGAGATGCATAATAGGAATGACAGTGAAGTATGGAACCGATGTCAACCCCACCTCCACAGAGATTAACAGGCATGGAGCTGTGCCTTTGGGTCATCAGCCATAACGTTCATGCCATTCCTCACCCTACCCTGCAGACTCTGACAAGTGTCAGGTTGTGCCTTGGATCGTGGGCCTTATGCTCACCCCATTCCCTAAGGAAGTACGTTGAGATGGGTGCAGTATAGGAGAATGGGGTGAACTTTGTGGCCGAAGAGTCCAAGGCACAACCTGATGTCTGCCAGTGGCTTCAGGGTGGATTGGGGTGGAATGGTGAAAGCATTACAGCTGACAACCCAAAGACACACCCTGACATCTGTCAGTCTGTACAGGGTGGGACATTATAGTTAGAAACTGTAACGCCGGAGTTTGTTGGTATTTGCGCTACAAATTTTAATATGGCCTTTTGTGAGCCCACATCATGAAAGCATTTGGGACCTCTGCTCATTAACAGTGGAACTGTGATTTTGTTAATCTAGCCTGAACATTGATTTCCCCAGCAACCAATCCATTCTGTGCCATATGTGCAAAAACACAGTTCAGGCATGATGTGCAAAATGACAGCTGCATCATTCATAAGGAGATGTGAAGAGATCGTAATTCTCAAAGTTACAAACGTGCATGAAAACTGCACAATGTATGCTCATAACACAGTCATGTTTTTGAATTCTTTCACAAAACTTTAAACATCGGGCTCCCCAACGCTAAATGAACTGGGGAGGAGTTATGCCAACAGGGATATTAGGCACCTCCAGTGTTTACTAGGTTTACTAGGTAAGTGAGGACAAAGGAAGCTATGAAGCCTATGTTGATTGTCCCCACATTTGTGGAAATTACACTTTGTTGTAGCTTTTGGAGAGCCAATGATCTACACCCTTTTAAAGGATTCAAAGGTATTACAGTCTACTAGCTCTTGTGGTAGCTGATTCCAGAGCCCTGGTGTTCTTACACAGTGGTGCCAGAACGGTTTGAAAAGTGGTAGGGCCAAGGACGTAAGGGTACATTTTCCTATTAAATATATTACCATGATACCAAAAAGTGATAGGGCCCTTATGAAAGTGGTAGGGCCATAGCCTAGTGCCCCCCATTCCGGCACCTATGTTCTTACCAAGAAGAAATGAAGCCTTCTGTTTGTTTTATTTTACACACCATTAGTTGTTGATTGTGAAGTCTAGGTACTATTTTTTTCTGTGTTATAACAATACCACATTTGTCCATCAGAGAGGTGATTTGAGAATTTTATATAAGAACAGAAGATCACCTCTGGAGCACCTAAACTCCAGTGAATGTAAGCCTGTTTTTGGAGCCTCTCTGGATATGGTAGTGATGCTAAATGGGGCACCATTTTGTTGCCTTCTCTGAACTCTTTCAATCACTTGAATGTCCCTGACCATGTATGGACTCCACACTGGTGACCCATAATCGGTATATGGTCTGATGTATGCTTTAAACAATGGGATAATACAGTCCTCTGTCTTAGCTATAAATGTACAGTTAATGCACCTAAGTAGTGAATTAGTGGTTTTAGCTACATGATTACAGTGATTGGAGGAGGATAATTTGTCATCTATCAGGATGCCCAAGTCTCTTTACATATTAAAGATTTTTTTTGTGTTATTTATTTATCCTCCTTTCTGCCCTTGGTGTTCCTTCCTTCCGACTGCTCATATACACTTTTTGCCCCCGGATCTGCCCCTAGAGTGCTTCTCTCTCCCTCCTTCTCCAGCACAGTGGGATCTGTCCTAGGTGGTCTCTGGATGGGGCAGTCTTCATCTAGGACTACCGAGGGCTGTTTTACTGAGTCCTCTACCCCACCCCTGGGACACTGGCACACAAGGACGTCGTCCTAGAGGCGGCGATGCTGATGCATGCCTCCCTCAAGCGCCTAACAGTGCCCCCTCCCAGACTCCAGGAATGGAGCCCCTACCCCCTGAGCGCGGTGCTCCACCAGCCTCAGGGTTGGAAATCCACCGCTGAGGAGGAGGCATCCGTTGGGCGCTCAATCCTCCCTCCCCGGCCGACCCCTGTCAACCTGAGTCCGTTCCCAAACCGGGTCGCCCGGCGTGGTGCAGTGTGGCATCCAGCGCCTTAACCTCAGCGCCACCAGGCCAGCCATATTAAAGATTTAATGATAATATTGTACAGAGTATAAGTTTGTTTGGGATTATTGTAACCTTAGTGGTGAACAGAACATTTGTCTGTATTAAATGTCATTTGTTTTTCTGTGCCCAAAGCTCTAATACTGAGAGGTTGTTTACTAATAAGTCCATATTGTAGTCGGAATCCACTCTACCACCTAATTTTGTATCATCTGCAAATTTCAAAAGTGTGATCCTGGAGCTAATCTGCATGTCTGAAATGAAAATACTGAATAGTACTGGGCCCAGAACCGATCCCTGCACCACACCACTGGTCATACCTATATTACTGGAATAGGCACCATTGATCCTCACATGCTGGGTCCTGTTGGTTAATCAGCAATTGATCTATTTTATTATGTTACAAGAAAACCTAGGTCTGATAGCTTAGCTAGGAGAATATTGTGAGTAACCTTATCAAATGCTTTGCTATAATCCAGGAGGATGACATCCATGGAATCTTATTGTCTAGTTCTTGGTTGACAGTATTGTAAAAGGCTATTAAATTGGTAGTGCAAGAAAAACCTTGCTTGAACCCATGTTGTGAGTGGTCAATAATGCCTAGAGTTTGCATTTCTGCCTCTAAAATGCCTTTAATAATTTTTCTATTACTTTACATGGGATGGAAGTAAGGCTGATGAGGATAATTACTCACTATGGAATGGTTACCTTTTAAGTACAGGCACAACTGTAGCAGTTATCCAATCAGATGGAATGGATCGTTCCACTAATGATTTATTAAAAGTAATGCAAAGTGGTGCGGCAATATTTTCAGCTGTTTCAATGAAAATCTAGGATTAATTAAGTCTGGTCCACAGCTAGTATTTGGTTTTAAATATTTTAACATGGAAACTACTTCAGAAATAGTTATGGTGTGGTTATTTTCAGTAGAACTTGATATGATAATATTTGTATTAATTATGACGGTATGATTTGAGAATACTGATGCAAAATAGGTGTTAAATGTGTCGGCTGTCTCTCTATCAGATGTAATGGTGTTTGTGCCGTTGGTCAATGGCCCAATTTGTCTGTTACTGCCTTTTTACTATTGTGATAAGAAAATAGGGATTTGTGATTATCTTTGGAACGGGCTTTGTGGAACTCAAGGTTGTGTTTGCCTTCCTGATAGTCCTTTTTAGTTCTTTAACGGCAGTTCTGTATTGTCCCAGTATGAGTTCTTGTGTGTCTGTTGTGCATTTTTAAATGAGTAAATAGTTTTCTTCAGTTTGATTTTCTCAGAATATCATTATTTAACCACAAAGGAATTTTACCTTTACCGTTATATTTTATCCGGGTTGGAATATAAGCTTTTTCTTGGTCTATTATCTTGTTTTTAACAAATACCCAAGAGTCTTCCAGGGTTAAAGGTGATAAAATTTTTCCATGGTTATTTATTAGGCTGTTGTTTATTGCCTCAGAGTTGGCTTTGTGGTAGTTATACACCACGCATTATTAACTATTATGCTAGATTCATACTGTAGATCAAATACAATGGTATGGTGGTCACTATTCCTAGTGGGTCTGATATTGAAAGATTTAAGACTTTGTCCTCAATATTGGTAATCACAAGGTCTAATATACTGCATCCTCTAGTGGGTTCTTGAACAATTTGCTCAAGCCCTAATTAATTTATTGTTGAATAAAAGTTTTTCGACAGCTGTTGTGCCGTTAGTAGTAAACCAATTTATGGACGCCATGTTAAAGTCTCCCAGGATCAGGACATCGCCTTTATTCATCATGTGGCTGATGTCCTGTATTAATGTGTTTGTATATTCTGAATCAGAGGATGGTGGGCGATAACATGTGCCCAAGATTAGTTGTGGGTGTCCCTGAAACTGAATGGCTACCCATATACTTTCCATTGGTGAAGTATGTGGGTATTCATGCAATGAATTGTGTCTTTAATATAAAGACCTCCTCCTACACCACCTCCTTTTTGTGAAATCTATCTCTTTGGTATAATTTAAAGCCGGTATGTCTTTCATCCAGGTTGAATCTAGGGCCCACCATGTCTCTGTTACTGAAATGATGTCAATATCCAGTAAGCAAATTTTGGTTTCAAGCATGGAGATTTTAACAAGTTTAAGTACCTTGCATTAAGAGATAATACTTTGCAAACCTTAGATGTTGGAGGCTTATTTGCTAGAGTCTTGGTATCAAATCAAACTCCCCTTGATGTCAGTTTAAACAGCTGCTAACATGTGAGAGAATTCTCCTACCTAAGTTGGAACTACCTCTCCTGCTCAAGTGGAGTCCATCCCAACAGATGAGAGAAGGGTTGTCTACAAAATTTTCCCAATGCATAAGGCATTTTATTTCCTGTGACAAACACCATTTCTTCAGCCACTCATTGTAGGATTTAATTCTGTTAGTAACATATTCAGTAGCTCTTGGTACTGGCAAACTTCTGAAAACATATTTCACAACCCATTTCGGTCAGGATGTTGTTAAGGCAGATGGTATTTAACGTCATTAGGTTTAGGTGGCATCTATTGATATAATTTGTACCAGCGTGTATTATTACCAGGGGGTTGCACCAGAATGTTTCAGTATGTTTGGAGCCATCAAGTTTATATTGGATATACCGCTCCTTGAAGCTGAAGCAAGTCGTTTACTTTTATCTGGATTACACACTATCCTGTCAATGTGCTTAATAATGGAGTCCCTAATACAAATTCCTGCCTGGGAGAATTCACCTTGCTAGTTGTTGTTGTTCCAAGGTTAGGTGTAGTTGACTGTAGGGGAGGGCTTTGTTGTTAGATTTCACATCCATCTGCATGAGTGTAGGTGCAGAGGTAGAGATATTTTTGCTGGTGGTCGTAAGAAGAGGGGTACCTAATGAGTCTGGGTCCAGAGTATCATCGTCTGGTGTTAGGACCTCAAACTTGTTATGTGTTTGCACCACTGGGGCACTATTGAACACTTAGCCACCTGCACTTTGTTTTACCTTTGGGGACCTGTGACCATGTTTCATCCTCTGGGTTGGGTACAGGTGCTAATACTGAAGTGGCTACTGAATTTGTTGGTTCTAGTACTGTATTAGTGCCACTACAGGGATAGTAAAGAGATGCCATTTCATCTGTGTATGACTCTATTGAGTGTAAGTCTGGGTCAGAGGGCTTTTAGTGTGCAGAATGTTTCATTTGTCCTGTAATACCCTGAGCAACAGACATCTATCACATACAAAATTCTCAATGTGTGGCCCAATGGAGTACATTTGACAACTACCACACAGATTTTCATGGGTCCCCATATTATGTTATGCTTGGCCACACACTTTCACTTAATATACTCATGGTCTACCTCAGGCCCTTCCTAGCATCTATAGTATTTGTTATTGTTGTGAAGATATATACACAGTTGTAATTTATCTGACCTACCTCCCTGCCAACACAGCTGACACAGCAAACACGCACTGAGATGTGCTTGTCTGTCGCAAGCTCTTACATGCGAATACGCAGCCACTCTGCTCGCTGGAGCTGTGCCTTATAAGGAGTAGGGCAACAGGAAGTAGTGTATCACTTCCTGCTGACCTCTCACACCAACACAGAATGTTTTAAAGTTCAAAACAGTTTGTTTTAAATTCAACACAGTTGCCACCTCATGTGGTGGTCATAATATGCTGTTTCTGCACTTCCTTCAAAATGCCAACTAGCAATGAAGGTGCTGTAAGTGGGATGTAGCTTGTTGGGGAATGCAAGAGGTGGATGGTGACAGCTGCTGCCTTGTTTTGTTGAATGTTACACAAGCCAGAGTATGCCCTGCAATGAAAGTCGCGTCCTCATTGCAGCAGCAAAATTGTTTCAGGTTGGTGCTACGCTTTTCAACTGCTGTGCATAGACAGCATGCAGTCTAATTTGTGCCACAGAGCCCAGCCCAAAAAGTAGTGGCGCCACTGGCTACAACACTACTGCACCTCAAAACCTGCTATTCAAGGCACCACAATATGTTGCTTTGCGTCACATGAGACAACATAAAAGGATTCCCATATGTCATAGTCATTACACGAGGGATTTTCCATTTCGCTTGATTTCTTAACTTGTAATTTAGTATCTCAGTCTTGGGTAGAAGTTTATGCAACTTATGAGTTTCATTACATACAGTATCTGCAAAACAAATTTTCTCTTTTAATTTTCTCTCCTTTCATATAAAGGTTCCTTTTGCATAACCTTAGTCAAGGCCATGATTTTCTGTGGCACTTTGGGACCATGTTCTGTGGTAGGATTACCAGTTTGTAATCTCTGCTGAAGTTCTGCAGTGTGAAGTCACAGCGTCAGCTTGTCATCCTAACACCACATCAATAACAATGGCTATGGAATAAGGGAACTCATGGTACCACAAGTTTAATAAAATAACCCCCACACAAGCTTTATAAATCATAATCAAGGCCCCTAAATTCTACGTACCAGAGATTTGCAAGACTTGCAATCTACACAGAACCTCTGCGGTGCATGAATTCACTCTTCTTGTTGATTTTTATTAATATTTCTGTTTTCCATAGAATCTGGTTCCCTTCCCTCTTTTATATCCTAAACCCCTATATGCTCAGAATGTGATGTTATCATTGCTATAACATCATACATTAATATTAAAATGCCTGCATTCTGCCACAGAAATGAACAGTCACTTATCTACCACAGCCCCACTGCCAGAGATGGTGGCACTGCACATCAGGCATGGTGATATTTGCTCAACCTGCACTACAGCCTAATACAATTTTCAGTCTTACATTATTGCACTACGACCAACTTAAACAAAACCTTGTCAATAGCACAGACCTGTTAAGTCCATACCTCACTTTGCACAAACCTATTTGTGCCTTTAAGGTATAGAATGCCATCTGAAATGAAAAACTGGTAAAATGAATTTAACTGCCATTTTAAGAAAAATAAAGTAATTATGCCCAGAAAAGTGGAATATAATAATGTATAGACCTGTTGAAAGAAAAACCTGTTAAATAAATAATTGCACTGTACATTTTTGCCAGGGTTATTGATTACATATTGTCACTGGTTGATAGGATCACGAAAAGTTATAAAGAAATGTGTGCAGGGACAGCTGTTGGCCACAGGGTAGCATGCTGTGTTTCCATGCTGGCAACTCAGGTTCAGAGATTAGCTCTGGGAGCTGGCTGGGCAGCACAAGGATTGTGGAAAACATCATTGCTTGGAACCTGGGAAGGTATGGTGCAGTGTTCTGTCACATGGTGGACACATTGTGCTGGTCTGGAGAGCCCTATCTCATAATCGGTTCACATGTATGTCATGGCCTGATGGTGTTACGGTGTGTCAGAGAAAGCAGGTTGACATCAAAATGAGTTTTGCAATAACTCCTCTATTCCATTTATAATGGGACCTGTAGAATGAGGATGCAAGTTCATGGAAATTAAAAATATACACACACACACACACAAAGTATATATGTCTCTCTCACCACACATACACACACACACACACACACACATTTGTACAGTATGTATGTTACAGATTGCATATAAATATATAAGTGATACACAGTGGGAACCTCATGAGTGGTGTAGAAAGCACATCAAAATATATAAGTGATAGACAGTGGAGACCTCATTAGTGGGACGATAGCATGCATATAGAAATACCTTATTTATCATAAGATCCCCTCTGCATAAGTCATTTATTTAACAGGCTAGGACCTTAAGGCAGAGACATTTGTTTTGCTTTTTAGGCATAAAATTATTTTATAATTCTGTTATTTTTGAACTAGTGTTACTGTGCTTCCACCATCCTGATTGCTATAAAAACTGCCATGAAAGTGAAGTCAGCATGACATGCTGTCACTGTGATGTGGTAGTTTGTTAGTGCCACAGAACTTCTGCAGAAATTACAAACCACCACCACAAAGTTCTGTGGCAAATGGTAGTCTTGCCGCAGAACTTGGTCCCACTGTGCCTTAGAAAAGTAGGGGCCCTGATCATAATTAAATGCTAAAAAAACTACATTACTTAAGGCCCTATCCTATTGCATAGATGAAACATGCAGGAGGAGCTTGTGTGATAAATGATACAATGATGTAATGATGCAAGTCACAAGTGGGGTACCTCAGGGTTCAGTCCTGGGCCAGTCCTCTTCAATATCTTCATCAGTGACATTACAGATGGACTGGAGGTAAGGTTTGTCTGTTTGCAGATAACACCAAAATCTACAACAGAGTAGATGATCCAGATGGGGTGGGCAGAATGAGAAGAGATCTGGATAAACTGGCAAAATGGTAGAAAGAGTGGCAACTGGGGTTTAATGCAAAGAAGTGCAAGATCATGTACATAGGGAAGAGAAACCCTGAAGCCACCTATAGGTTTGGAGGAGAGATGCTGACAATCACAAAGGAAGAAAGAGACTGGGCATCATCATCACCGATGACCTGAAATTATCCAAGCAGACCTCTAAAGCAGAATGTAAGGCTAGAGGGATGTTGGGGTGTATTAATAGGGTATCACAAGTCATAAGAGGAAGTATAATCCTCTTTACAATACACTGGTTAGGCCCCATCTGGAGTACAGAAGGCAACACCTTCACAAGGACATTAACCAAACTGAGGCAGTCCAGAGAAGGGCAACCAAAATGGTGCAAGACTGCATCACAAAACATATGAGAACAGATTAACAGACCTCAATATGTATACCATAGAGCAATGGAGGAGAGAGGTGATATGATTGAAACATTCAAACATCTTAACTCATTTACAGTGGCCATTTTGGGTCAGATCCAGCAATAGATGGTTCGACGCCATATGGCATATTGGGAACAAAGGAGTTAAGGGCATTAACAAGATGAAAGAGTCTAACATGTTTCAATATAAGAAAAATAGCAGGACAAGTGGACACAGCATGAGATTAGAGGGAGGCCGATTAAGGGTAATGTGAGGAAGTTCTTTTCACAGAAAGTGTGGTGGATGCATGGAATGGCCTACCTCAGGAAGTGGTGGATATGAATACAGTGCAGGGATTCAAACAGGCATGGGATAGGCATAAGGGGCAATACAAATGAGTATGAATAAATAGGCCATTGACAGAGCATAGAGAATAATGTATGGGCAACCATACACAACAAACTTTGTTTCCATCGAGGGGTTGAGATAACACCATATGAACCTCGAGAGTGAAGCTTGAGAGGTCCATGCTTCATCTCAACCCTGAGATGGAAATACATGCCAGTGTGTGTGGTTGATCATATTTATTTTATATTATATGTTTTTTACAGTAGATTGACAGATCCCCACTGAAGTGAAAACAAAAATATTGCCATTTCTTTGTTCTACTCGCATAACAAAATCAAATGTCCAGACTTTGAAAGGTAAAATGTATAACTGGGAACTGGGTGGTTAGTGCAGCTATGAATAGAATAAATGAAATGTTAAACTGTGACCTTTGAAGTGTGCATAACAACTGTGGAATGCGATAACAGCACCTTTGGAATGCGATAACGGTTTAGAATGTGCTTAACAAGGATTTTTATTATTATTTATTTAGTTTTTGTTGACCGGTAAGTGCACTAGACAAATCCTGCCTATTTTCAGGAACGACCTGGGGAGGGGATACAGATGAATGCCAACTGACCTTGAACCAGATTAAGCTGTTGGTGGTATTTTTAGTGAATGAGGAAATTTGGCCAGGACACTGGGGAAATTTCCCTACTCTTTCGATAAGTGCCATGGGATCTTTAACATCCACCTGAACTACCACCAATCCAAGCAGATGGGACCTCGGTTTAACGTCTCATCCGAAGATGGTACCTCAAGTGCAGCACCCTCTCATGCTGCACTACAGTGTCAATACTGGATATTAGCTTAAGTGCCAGATGTGTAGAACTGAACCCACAGCCCACTGATCTCGGCCTCAGAGGCTAGTGTGCTACCTACTGAGCCACTGACACTGATGATTTTGAGCAGGCTGATTTTTATACATAACAAAGGGTAACCATTTACTATAAGGCCTTTGGCACATTTAAGGTAGAAAAATGGGCAGACTGGATGGGCCTTTTGGTCCTAATCTGCTGCTAACTTCTATGTTTCTATGTATACTCATGCTGTTTACACACATGAAGTCCCACTACATATCACTTATATTTAAGTGCAATCTGTAACATAGTTTAAAAAATAAATTTCACTTTTTGTAATCGTGATGTATCCTCATTCATGCAGGTCCCTTTGGAAATGGAATAAACAGAATAGTGGATGTATATCAAGTAGAGGTGTGCCGAACCTGCAGGGGTGAAACTGAGGCCAGTCCGAACAAATACAGCTCAGTTTCCATGAGACCCGAGCCAAACCTTGCTGAGTCAGCTCGGATCGGCTCAGATCTCCAACATTTTTTCTTTGGGCTTTTCAGCTCCTGCCTGTCATGTGACAGGTCAGAAGAAAGCTAGTGAGTTGGCAGCTCTGATACTCTGGTTTGCCCATGCACAAACTGGAGTACAGCTGGATGTAGCTCTCCTCATTGCCACCCGGGAGAGATGAACATTCAGTGCACAGTCCGTCAGTAAGCAAGCAGTCGGGTGGGGAGGGAAGGGTCTCTGTTGTTGAACTTGGAGTGTGTGGAGTCCAACGACCTGGCACCTGAAAACAAAAAAAAAACTAGCACAAACAGTGTTTCAATGCTTAAAGTGTATACAAAATGAGGATATGGTTCAAGAAATTGGTCTCTTTAGCTCGAGACTGAGTGCACTTGAAAAAGCCACATTTAGACATCTAATCGCCTATTTAATGCAGCACTATTAGATTCTACCACTAAACATAAAAATGACATTAGTACACAAACCTATAATGAAACAAATCTATCAAATTGCATCCGTTCAAATATCTCTAAGTTCTCCTCAGTGCAGCAACATAAAAAGAGCTAGAGAGGAGGATGAAGTCACAGATGCAGAAAATACCTGGTATCAACTTCAAAGCAATAAGGTTGCTAAAAAGACAGGAAAGCTACAAGTTTAGCACTAAAATCCATAATTATTTTGACCCTCTGAAGGATCTGGTCAAGGAAGACAATCTACACCCCTCCCCCAGCCATTATTGATGTTACCACCTGTACTTAATAGCTCTGAGGATAAAACAACAGAGGTAGGCCCTAACCCTGATACAGTTCCAGAAAATCAATGTTCATCAGAAAATCTCATGGATCTGGGAGAGATCAATGTACCTGAACCTAAACAAATATATGTTTTAGGTGATTCTATAGTTAAAACAATCTGATTGGCTAATCTGTGAATCTGACAGGGGAACCAAACTTTCTCCTGTTTTAGGGAGCAAGGATTAAGGATATAACAAAATGATGAGACAGATTTTTAATAACAGTGGTGAAAAACCTTTAGTTATTCTACATGCAGGGGTTAATAATATCTTGAATCAGAACATCCAGAGTATCAAGGAGGAATATGTGGGTCTAACCAACACCCTGTGTGAAATGGAATGTCAAATGGCTTTTCTGAAATTCTCCTGTACCCAGAGCTGACCCCAAACAGAAGATTAAATCAAACAGGTTAACAACTGGTTATGTTTCAGGTGTGTTAGGCAGAGTACAGGGTGCATAACACATTGGGAAAGACTTCTGTGAGAGAAGGGACTTGATAAGTAGAGATGGCTTGCACCCCAATAGGAAGGATCGACTTCCAGGGAAACATATAAATGATTATGTTACCCAGTCTTTAAATTAAAGTCTGGGGTGGAGGAGAGTAACAGATACCTTTTACACAGATTCATCACAGCCCATGAACATCTGAAACACTCACTGCTTTACCAACTAACATGAATGACTCACATGGGAGTAACACTAGTAACAACGTAACGTCACAGGGGTCTAAAATAGTTCTCCAGACAGCAACAGTTCTGACCTTAAAATTTTACTTGAATGCCAGGAGCTTAAGAAACAAAATGGGTGAACTCCAATGCACACTAATTTAGGATAACATAGATATGTGCAGGGTAACAGAGACGTGGTTCCTAATTCAGAATGTGGCCAGGATATACAGGGTTTACAACAATACTTAAAACCATACAAAATGTAAGGGGGAGATGTTGCCCTTTATATCAGAGACAATTTAAGGTGCCATAAGATAATAAATAATGAAATCTTAGAGGCTGACAATATGACTATTTGGGCTAGAATTGAAATAGATAAGAGTTGGATAACTATAGGAATATGTTACTGCTCTCCAAACCTTGACACTTTAGCAAATGTAATGTTTATGAAAACTATTGAGAATCTCACCATCCAGGACGATCTGATTATAATGGGAGACTTTAATGTACCCAATATATGCTTGCAATCCTTCAAGGGAAAGGTAGCATTGAAACCAGATTTGTTAATGCTACATTACAGCTTAACCTAGAGCAGATAGTTTTGGAACCAACTAGAAACAATACCATTCTTAATCTAATTCTAAGTAATGTCAAAGACATAGGAGATCGACCTAAAGTTTTGGAACCACTTGGGGATAGTGACCACAATATGATCCTATGGACTCTGAAAAGATACACCAATATTACAAAGGCATTACAAAATAAAAAAATAAAATTATAAAGCAGGTTATGCTAAAATAAAAGTGTTCTTGACATCATGGAAATGAAACAGCTTTTTTTTTTGCCATTTACTTTTATTAGTTTTTAAAGGAAATGGAAACAGCTTTAAAAATCTGGACATGGTACGTATGTGGATACTTATCCTGGGTTAGATCAAATACTGTATCAAGCACTGGGTTCCTGAGTATAAGAAATATAATTACAATAAAAAGAATACCAATGTGACTGAATACAAATATAATTAGACAAATAAAAACAAAAACGGCATATAATAAATATAAGAAACAATCAACAACAGATAGGTGGCAAAAGTTCAAAATAAAGGCAAATTTGACAAAAAAAGGCTATTATAAATGCAAAAATACCTTGGACTTAATCTGGCGACATTAACTAAAGATAATAAGAAAACATTGTACAGTTATGGAGGTTCAGTAAAAGAAATTCCCAAAATAGGCCACCTTCAAAAGGATCAAGTAGTAATCACAGATGAGCAGAAAATTGCTGACGAATTAAACACTTATTTCAGTAGTGTATGCAAACCTAAGGAAGAACTAAATATGGATAATTTACAAACTACTGGTAATTCCTGGCTGTTTACTAAATTGGAAATTATGACAGCTATAAAGTCTCTAAAAATAATTCGCCTGCAGGCCTGACAATATCCCTCCAAAGTTCCTAAAATAACTAACAAATGAACGATCAGGAATATTTACTCTATTTTTTAACACATCAGTTAATGAAGGAGTTACAATAAAACACTGGAAAAGCTATGGTGATACCAATACACAAAAGGTGCTAAGCAAAATGCTGCTAATTATATACCATTAGTCTCACTTCCTGTATTGGAAAACTGATGGAAAGGTTACTTCTCCAAAAATTTTATGTATAATCAGGATACAGGCGTTACTGACATAAAACAGTATGGCTTTACACAAGGCAGATCTTGCCAGAATAACTTAATACATTTTTGAGCCCATCAGCAGTGCTTTGGATAATGGATTACCAGTCGATGTGATTTTTGGGATTATGAAAAACCTTTGACACCGTTTCCCATAGAATACTGATAGAACAACTAATTAGGATCAAACTTCATCCAAACATCATCAAATGGATTGATTCATGGCTAAAAGACAGACAGCAGTGTGTAACCATTAAAGGACAAATGTCCAAAATAACTAATGTCACCAGTGGGGTGCCCCAGGGATCAGTCCTGGGGCCCATATTATTAACATCTTGATTTCCACTATGCAAACCACTAATGGGGTTTGGATAAATAAATCATGACGACAGTAAAATTGGCTGTATTACAAATGACATGCAATCTATTCATGCCTTACAAAATAACCTGAACCAACTGCTTTACGGACAATACATAACAAAATTACTTTTAATACTGCTAAGTGTAAGGTAATGCACCTTGGAAAAAATAATAGATTAGTTAATTACACACTGAATAATATTCAATCACAGGTTGTCACCTCAGAAATCGACTTGGGTGTCACTATGAAATGACATGAAATTTAACACCCACATAAATAAAACAACAAAGAAGTGTCATGGAATAATAGCTTGCATACTTAAACATATTAAAAGTCATACTGCTGACATCCTAGTTTCTTTATATACCAGCATGGTAAGGTCCCAAATTGACTTTTGTGCCCCTTCTGTGCCCATACAACTTCAGGAGCAAAACCATGGTAGAGAGAGTACAGAGGAGAATGACAAAAACATTAATAACTTAAGTAATGTTGCATATGAATACAGGTTAAGTACACTGGGGCTTTTTCCCTCAATTATAGGTCCCTGAGGGTGACCTGTGCCTAACTTATCAGACTTTTAATGACCCGGCTCTGTTTGAAACATTATGCTTTGAAAGGAAACAAACTAACAAAAATACAAGATCTCATAAATTAAAACTACAAGTTAAAACTAATCGTACTACAAAGAGAAATAGTTTTATAATACAAAGTATTCCTCTGATTTGGAACTTATTACCTACATCAGTGGTGACAAATGATAATATAGAACAATTTAAAATTAGACTAGATCAATACATGGGAAATAGAAAATTACTTCTCAGCCACTAGGTTAAATGGCGATGAGTTCTATATGGGTTTGCCCTCAAACTCGTATCACCTTTGAACTTATTTTTAGCTTGGCATTTTCCAATTATTAAAGCTGCTATTGTATTTATTAGTTTTAATTTTATTTTGTTATTTTATCAATGTGTTTGGTTTTATTGTACAGGAGCCTTGGTTTTGGAAAGGCGCCTTTTATAAATAAAGAAATTGATTGAATGATTGATTGATTGAATGATTGAACCTATAAAAACAAAATGAAACAAAATAAAAGAGCTGAGAGGGTCAGGTGGGGACTGGGGAAGGACATGGGGCAGGTACTGGGCAGTGAGTAGCCAGGCAGTAAACAACAGATCGCCGTATGTAGACCAGCTAGGAAAAATGAAAACAAAAACTGAAAAGGCTGGGGCTTGGGAAGGACATGGGCCAGGGTGTGTGTGTGTGTGTGTGTGTGTGTGTGGGAGGGGCAAATGCACAGCAATGGCAGGCGCAGTGCAAGTGCAGCACCAGACAAAAACAGAACTGCTGCACTGAAAGAACTTGGACAATTCAAGCTAATTTCCACTGCACTGGCACTTGCTGGGAATGAGCTTAGTGGGACATCCAGCAGAAAGACCTAGGTTTGATTCCAATTTTCCACAACTTCCACTTGCATACTGTGTAACTCTGAACACATCGCCTAACCTCCCCAGTGCTTCCCTGAAAACAGACATCTGTGCCTAGTGGGCCTAAGCTGAGAGCAGAGTGGTGACTGAGCTTATTCAGCTCAGCAGGGCTACTAGGTATACTGATAGACACTGAGGATGTCACTTGTGTAACCACCCCAAAGCTCTGTCAGATCAATGTCATCAGCCATTTCAGACACAGCAGGAGTTGGGACAGGAGGACCATCATTTTTTGTGTGTAGTCCTGTCAAATAAAGGTTTGCGTCATGTGTGAAACATTTTGGGAGAGGCAGTCCAGCAGTTGAATAGCCTCTGTCTGCATAGTGTTACCAACCATTTCCCACATGAGCAGGAGTTGGGACAGGGACAGGAGGATTGTATTTTTGTGTGTAGTCCTGTCAAATAAAGGTTTGCATCATGTGTGAAACTTTTGGAAGCAGGGGCAGCCCAGCAGCTGAGTAGCCTCCGTCTGCATAGCGTCATGAGTCATTTCCCACACAAGCAGGAGTCAGGAGAGGAGGACCATATTTTTGTGTAGTACTGTCAAATAAAGTCTTGCATCATGTGTAAACATTTTGGAGGAGTAGGCAGCCTGGCAGTTGAGTAGCGTCTGTCTGCACTGTGTCACCAGCCACTTCCCATGCAAGCAGGAGTCAGGCAGGAGGACCATAATTATTTTGGTGTAGTCCTGCAAAATAAAGGCTTGCATCATGTGTGAAACATTTTGGAGGAGTAGGCAGCCTGGCAGTTGAGTAGCGTCTGTCTGCACTGTGTCACCAGCCACTTCCCATGCAAGCAGGAGTCAGGGCAGGAGGACCATAATTATTTTGGTGTAGTCCTGCAAAATAAAGGCTTGCATCATGTGAAACATTTTGGAGGAAAGGCAGCTCTTGGCAGTTGCATAGTAAGCCCCAGCTTGTAGTCCTGCTAGTTAACAAGTTCATAATCTTTGTCTTGAGACATGCACTATCCACTCATCATCATTGCCCCCTAGTTTTATTTTTTTTTATTTATTTATTTGAGTCTAGGATTACAAAGTACCTTTGAGCTGAGGCTCTTTACAAAGGTCACGTCAATGAGTACAGGCCTACAGCTTCAATTACAGTACAAAACAATCAGTAACACCTATGGTCATAACATGTTATTGCAAGGTAACTCCATGAAATACAAGGTGTACACAAAAAGGAAAAGAAGAAAGGAAAGGTGGAGAAAGGGAGAGGGCGGGTGGGTGAGATGGGTGGGGGTATAGCAGCCTAGGGGCTCTGTCAAGGAAAGACAAGGGTAAGTGCATCAGATAGGCAGTGGAGAAAGCAAAGAGCTTGGTGGAGGATGGGAGTACTGCTTAATCAGGGCAGTCACAGGAGCTGGAGGCAAGAAGAGAGGTGAAGCTTGGACTTGAAATCATCCAGTGTGGGTGAGGCAGAGATGTCACTACTGAGACTATTTAGCCAGCTGGGTGCCCTATATGCTAAGGACCGTTGTCCTCGGGTTGTGCGACAGTGGGGGATTTGCAGGAGTGAGATTTAGGCCTCCTGGTGTTGCAGTTGTTGTTTCTGGGTTTAAGGAGCGCAGACTCCAGGAGGAGCACTGCCCATCATTATTTTCTTAGCTGTGATGCAGGTTTGATATTTAATTCAGCTGTTGAGTTGCAGCCACCCAGTTAGAGAGTAGAGGTCACAAATGGGTGAGACTGTGGGATCCAGTGACAAGTCGACAGGCTTTATTAAGGGAGGTAGAAATATGTTTGAGAGAGAAGGCAGTGGCGGAGCCATAAATGATGATTCCATAGTCAATAATGCTAACAATGGAGCTCTGGATGGTGACTGACAATGCTTCAGGGGTTAGAGTTTCCTGTGATGGAACAGTAGGCCCAGCCTGGTGTTTGCAGCTTTAGCCACAGTATTAATATGGGCAGCATAGGAGGTGGGAGTCAAGGGTGATGCCAAGGTATTTGAAGGTTTGGACTTGTTCAAGAGTGGCTCCTTGCTTGGTTTTGATGGAGAGGTGATACTGCTTATTTTTGTTGTGAGAGCTACTGAAAAACATGGTCTTTGTTTTTTCTGGTTTAGGATCAGTTTGTGCTTTAAGAACCAGTTTTCGACTGATGTGAAGCCCGCTGAGGTTTTCTTGCAGTTGTTTTGGATCATGGTGTGAGGCTAGGATTATTGCATCATCTATGTAGAGTATGATTTGCTCTGGACAGGAATCCAGTAGTGAGTTCAAGAACAGGCTAAAGAGGAGGGGCCCAAAATAGAAACCTGGGGAACACCAGAGCGGACCGGTCTGGCATCTGATGTGATCAGCAATTTTCACTCTTTGGGACCAGTTGTCTAGGTAGCCTTTGAACCAGTTTACAGAGTTGGGTGACAGCCCCACATTCTGGAGCTGGGCAAGCAGGAGGCTGTGGTGGATGGTATCAAAGGCCTTTGTTAAATCAATGACGGTAGAACCAATTTGTTGACCGTTATCCAGTGAGTGGTGGATGGCGCCGGTGAATTCAAGTAGTGCTGTGGAAGTGCAATGACCTTTTTCTAACACCGTGTTGCTGTCTGCACAGGGTGTTGTACTTGTCAGGAAGTCAGTAAGCAGGTCTCGTGCATCGTCCCAGGGCCTTGGAGAGGAGGTAGGATGGAGATTGGACGGAAATTCTCATGGGCAGTTTGAGACCACTTTTTGTATATAGGGGTTACAGTGGCAGATTTCCATTTGTCAGGGAACTGGCGGAGGCTGAGGGAGAGGTTAAAATCCTGGTCAATGGCCTGAGTACCTCTTCTAGGGTAAGGGACAGAAGTTTGAGTTCCCCAAGATGACCAAGGAAGGTAGTATGGTTAGGTACTGTTTTTTTCCTGGAAGGGTGTTGGCTTAATTAGTGATCAGCAACTGTTATTAGATTATGATGGAAGGAGCAGGCCTGTGAAACAAGTTTCCACGAGAAAGACAGAGAAATGTGGTAGCTGTGTTAGTCCAGTCAACAATGTAGAGAAAAATACAACAGATATGTTGCAGGTGATACCTTTATTGGACTAACAAAATAATTTTTAAGACTAGCTTTCAAGAGTGAAACTCTCTTCCTCAGGTCAAAAGTGAAAACAGCTGAGCAGTATGACAGATATAAACGTTGGATATGGTTTCGAATCCTAGACTGGCAGGTTACAGATCAAAGCATTGCAGTCAATTTCCACCTCTTACAAACAGGAAGACTAATTTTCACTGGAGTGTGTGTCTGTTGGAGAGATCAACTTGTAAGATCAAAAGGCTGCCTAATTTTACTCTGGCTCTGGACCATTAATTAACTTTTCTAAAAAGTCAAGGCATAAAGAAACAGATACCATTGTCTTAAGAAGGTACCTGTTAAAAGCAGCCAAAGAGTGCTGATGTGGGGGTTTAAAAAAACAAATCAGCAAAAGCACTGCTTTAAACATTATTACTGGTAGTGTATTAAAAATCAACATCTTTATTAAGTCCTTTTCTTAAGTGTCAAAATATTGTGTCATTTTTATTTCAATAAAAGTCCACTGAAAGATATCACCTGCAAAATACAGTATCTGTTGTATTTTTTTCTACAAGAGAAAGACAGAAATTCAGAAGAAGAAGAAGAAAAAAAGTCACAAAACCAAAAAGTGCTTCTTCTACCACAGCAGGTGCATCATCTCCTTTAACAACTGAAGCTTCCCACGCACTGACTCCTCATCTTTTAAGATCCCATCCTGTTTGTCGCCTGCTGCAGGTGATACCCAGTTAACAAACACAGGCCAAGTGAAAGGCAACAAGGAATGCTGGCATGCCAAACCAGCAACTAAGAAAATAGATTTACCAAAGGTACAGTTATTTAAAAATAAAAGCAGTTGCTGGCACTACATGTAGTGGAAAGAAAGAATAAGCACACATTCATATATTGTGCCACTTTCTCAAGATTCTGCCAATTCTCATTCCTCAGAGTCAGGCCACATGGATAGCAGTGGCAGTGATTACATTCCTGAAAGATGGAGAGTGCATGATGGGGACTCTGATGGTGAGGGCTCGGAGCTACTTCTCATTCCTCAGAGTCAGACCACGTGGATAGCAGTGGCGGTGATTACATTCCTGAAAGATGGAGAGTGCATGATGGGGACTCTGATGGTGAGGGCTCAGAGCTACTTCTCATTCCTCAGAGTCAGACCACGTGGATAGCAGTGGTGGTGATTACATTCCTGAAAGATGGAGAGTGCATGATGGGGACACTGATGGTGGAGGGCTCGGAGCTACTTCTCATTCCTCAGAGTCAGACCACTTGGATAGCAGTGGCAGCGATTACATTCCTGAAAGATGGAGAGTGCATGATGGGGACTCTGATGGTGAGGGCTCGGAGCTACAGGAGAGGAACCTGTGAAATGCCAGACCAAAAAACTGAAGAAAGGTCATCAGAGGAAAGACATCCTCTTCCATTTGGAGTTTTTTCATCTTGACCAAAAGAACAGGATGCGTGCAGTATGCTACCTGTGTACGGCCTCTTTCAGTAGAGGAAGACAGGCAAGCAACCTTGGCACATCAGCTTAATAAGACACTTACAGCAGATACATCCACTTCTGTGGGCCAGGAATAAGTGACAGGGCGACATGGCCGAGGATGTGCAGGTTAACACTGGTACCCCCTGCTGGTATAGCAACATTTTCCATATACAACAAACCCCTCAGACACCAAGCAGGGCTTTGACTGCCACATCACCCCTTTATCTGCTAGGACTTTATCAGAATCAAGCTCCCCAATTGACAAGAGAATGAGTTCTTCTCTGTTTTCCTCCAGCCTGTTTTACTGTACCAGTCACACCTCAGTAACAGTTAACGATGCAGCAGGCTTTTGAACAGAAAACTAAATATGACCAAAGCCATCCAACTACTCAGCAAGTAAATAAAGCAGTACCTACAATGATTGCACTGGACATGCACCCATGTTCTGTTGCTGACTCTGCAGGGTTTCAGGAGGTGATGAAACTTGTGCCCTTTGGTATCAGCTGCCATCTACAGACCTATTTCTCCAAAAAGGCTGTGCTAGCACTTTACAGGGAACTGCACCAGAAGATAAACAGTACCTTGCAGTCATCAGCTGTTGAAGGAGTACACGTAACAACAGATATGTGAAAGAGTGATCAAACAGTAGACTAAATGACTGTCACCACCACTGGGTGTCATTTCCTCATTCTCTAGCACCACCAGCGACCAATAAAATCTTCACAAGCAGGCTGCCCTCTATATTGCAACCTTAGACAAAGAAAATCACACTAGCTTGCATGTCTTACAGGAGCTAAAGAAACGGTTCTCAGAATCAGGGGTGCCGATGGAGGACAACCAAGGTAAACTGTCCCAGGCCCAGATGGCTCAGGGCCTAAATTTACACATTTATATGTCTTGGGGATGGGAGGTGGTCCCCAGACCTAAAGTGTGTACCGGCCTGGAAATTTCTATCGGCACCCCTGCTCAGAATGGCTTTCCCCAGGATGTGTGGTTGCAGACAATGAAGCTAACATTGTGAACACATTTAAGGATGGTGGGTTTCTGCATTTATTATGTTTTGCACATACTCAATCTAGTGATACAGAACGTCCTCAATGAAGACAGGAATATGCAGAATATGCTGGGTGCTGCACATAAGATATCGGTCACTTTAGGCACTCTGCAAAGCTAGTGACATTTTCTGGGAACTGCAAAACAGAATAACTTACTAGTTCACTAGCTAAAACAAGAAGTTGCCAGTAGGTGGAACTCCACTTTTTCATGTTACAGAGGCTCCAAGAACAATGCAAAGCAGTGTACCAGTGCCCGTAGTCTAGGTAACAAGCTTCCTGAATTAGTGGCCTTGATGGAGGAGGAACATCTGGATATCATGGCAGTCACAGAAACATGGTACACACAAAACCATGACTGGGACGTAAACATACCAGGATACACTATCTACAGGAGGGACAGGGAGGGTAAAAGGGGGAGAGTAGTTCTTTACATAAGGAAGGAATAAAAGCAACAGAAGAAAAGGGTAACAGGGAGGAGAAGAAGCACTGTGGGTAAATTTGGAGACAGGCAATGGCACCACAATCCGCATAGGGTTGTAACAGATCCTCTTCTCCAGGGAGAGGAAGTGGACAAGGAAATGATAGAAAGTATACTTAGAATGGCAGAAAAGGGAGATATTGCTGATGGGTGATCTGAATATGCCAGATGTTAACTGGAGCGCAGTTGCAGCTGCCACTTCAAGAGTGCAGTTATTCTAGATGCCCTACAGGGGCATGCCTTAGACAACTAGTACTGGAGCCCACTGAGAGGAGCAATATTAGACTTGATACTCTCAAATGGAGATGGAGAGAGGATCACAGATGTAAAGTGGGTAGCCATCTGGGAACTAGCGACCATCGAACAGTATGGTTCACAATAAACACAGAAATAGAGTCCAGCCATACAAAGACAAAAGTACTAGACTTTAGGAGGGCTGACTTTGCCAAAATGGGTGAGTGCCTAAGGAATGCACTAGCAAATGGGTGGGAAGAAGGGTGGAAGAACAATGGGAATAATAAAACTGCCATCACAGAGAGTAATGAGCCTTTGTGTGAAGCAAATAAACAAAACAAGGCGATGTAAGAAACCACTATGGTTCTCAAAGGAAGTGGCAGTGAAGGTTCAAGAGAAAAAGAAAGCATTCAGGAAGTACAAGGAATTGCAGCAGGAGCAGGACAGAGAACTGTATCAAGTTAAAGCAAAAGGAGGCTGGGAAGGCAGTCAGAACAGCAAAGGCCCAAACTGAGGAAAAGATAGCCAACTCAGTTAAGAGAATAAAACCTTTTATAGGTACATCAAGGAGCAAGGAAGACCAAGGGAGGGATAGTGAGAGCAATAAAAGGGGAGGGAGGGTGGGCAGAGGGAGAATGTGAAAAGGCAGAGATATAAACAAATATTTTGCTCAGTATTTACAAAGGAAGAGGGTAGGTACATAATACAAACAGTAGTAACACTCTGGATACAGAAGTTGATACCAGCCCATTTACAGAAGAAAGGGTTCTGAAAGAACCTCAAAACTGAAAGGTGGACAAAGCAATGGGGCCTGATGGATTCATCCCAGAATTCTAAAGAACTAAAGGTAGAACTAGTGACACCACTGACTACCCTCTTTAACAAATCATGGGAGGATGGGGTGGTACCGAGGACTGGAGGAGGGCAGAAGTGATTCCCCTTCACAAAAGTGGGAGCAAGGCAGAAGCAGGAAACTATAGACCTGTTAGTTTAACCTCAGTGATAGGGAAAATGATGAATCACTTCTAAAGGGATAGAATTGTCGCGTATCTAGAGGCCAGAAGGGCACAGGACCCTAGGGGCAGCATGGTTCACAGCAGGAAGGTCATGCCAGACGAATCTGATAGATTTCTTTGACTGGGTGACCAAAGTAGTAGATCAGGAGGGGCTGTGGACATGGCCTACCTAGACTTTAGCAAGGCATTTGACACAGTCCCACACAAAAGATTAATATATAAGTTAGCCAGCCTGGGAGTGGGTCCCAAGATGACAGCCTGGGTAAAGAATTGGCTGGAGAATAGGACACAGAGAGTAATAGTAAATGAGTCCACTCAGAAGAAAGGATGGTTACTAGCAGTGCCATGAGGTTCAGTATTAGGACCAGTCCTCTTCAATGTCTTTATAAGCGACATTGCAGAAGGACTGGAAGGAAATATGTCTCTTTGCAGATGACACTAAGATCTGCAACAGAGTTGATGCACAGGTGGGGTGGAAAGGATGAGAAGGGACTTGGCAAGGTTAGAGGAATGGTCAAATGTATGGCAGCTTAGATTCAATACTAAGAAGTGCAAGGTAATGCACCTGGGAAACAAAACCCAGGGAAGAGTACACAATGGGGTGAGATACTAACAACAACAAAAATGGAAAGGGACTGGGGTAGTCATATCAGATGACCTAAAGGTGGGCAAGCAATGTCAGAAGGCAGCAAGGAGGGCTGGGGATACTGGGATGCATAAGGAGAGGCATCACCAGTAGAAAACAGGAAGTTATTATCCCTCTGTACAGACAGCTGGTGAGACCCCATCTGGAGTACTGTGTGCAGTTCTGGACCCAATCTCTGCAAAGGACATAGACAGGATGGAAGCTGTCCAGGGAGGGCAACTAAAATGGTGCAGGGTCTGCACCGGAGGACATCTGAAGAGACTTAAGGAGCTTAATATGTATAGCCTCGAGGAAAGGAGGGAGGGGGACATGATAGAAACTTTCAAGTACCTCAAGGGAATCAACAAAGTCCAAGAGGTAGCATCTTTCAAAAAAGAGGTGTGCAAGAACAAGAGGGCACAATTTGAAGATAGAGGGGCGGCTCAGAGGTAATTTAAGGAAGTATTTTTCACAGAGAGGGTTGTGGATGCATGGAATGGCCTTCCGGAGGAGGTTGTGGAGTCAAAATCAGTGGTGGAATTCAAGCATGCATGGGATAGTCATAAGGCAATTCTAGTGGTGGGTAGGAAGAAGTAGGCTGCTGGTTAACTAGGATCTGCAGCTTATCCATTAGGTAGGGAAATGGGCAGACTAGGTGGGCCACACAGTCCTTATCTGCCATCAAAGTCTATGTTATACATGCTCCAAGAGAATGTAAAGCAATGTATCAATACACCATGGATGATGGTAGGGAAAGGGATGTTACAGTCACCTCTGGGCAGTGGAATCTTATATTTATGTCAGTTGCTACAGCATTTAAGGAAGCCACACATGAAGCAAGTGCTGACAGTGCAATCATAAGTCAGTTATTCAATTGGTAATTAATTTCTCATGCAGAGACTGAAATATTTTGAGAAACAGTTAAAAGCAAGGTGCAAACACAGCTGTCACGCTTGCTGAAAAGCTGTAACTCATTGCTGTAACTGTTTGATTGCCATGAGTTTGGAATCTAAACATTATGTCATAGCAACAATGTTGGATCTACATTTCAAACTAATTTGCCAGGTCTTTTCCAATCTGGTAGCTAGACCTCAACCTTTATAAAGAACTGCTCACTAATAAAGTTGCTATGAAAGTGACATCAGAAACTCCAAGTAGAAGTGCTGCAGCTGCTGATCATGAACATAGAAGGCTCCATTCCAATAACAGATCCCAGTGAAGGCAGAAGAATAAGAGAGAATAAAAAGCCTTGCATTATGAGTCAGAACTCGGGACAGTTTGTTTGATGCCTCACACACAACATTTGGCAGGAATGATTGACAGAGAAAGACAGTGTTGTTACTTATCCCATCACAAACTACTCAGCAACCAGGATGGTGGATGATTTCATACAAGATCTCAGAAAGATAAGTGCTTGAGATGACCCAATTTAGTACTGGCATGAAAAGGGTGTGGTCTGGCCAGCATTACAAAAGTGGCCCTTTACTATTTAAGTTGCCCAGCAACAAGTTTCCTATTCAGAAAGAATATTTAGCGCTTCTGTGTATGTTGTTAGTACTTGGAGGAAAAACTCCTTCCAGAAAATGTTTCAATTCTAACTTATATTAAACTAAACTATGGTGTATTTGTAGGATGCTCAGGGCAGTTCCAAAACACTGCTCAGACGTAGTGATGATGAGCCTTTGGCAGTGAAGTTGAAGAACGATAGTAGTACTACTACTGACTCAGTGCCGGGGAAAAGGAATGTTGCTTCATAGATACATAGATACATAGACTGTGTCGCAGATAAGGGCCTATGGACCACCTTGTCTTCCCATTTGAGTTTGTAACTTCAATTTATGTTTTCCCTAGAACTCTGTTGCCCCTTCAGTCTGTCTCTCTTATCATTCGTGTCCTGTCTCATGCCAGTAACCATTTTATTTCTTCCATCGAACTGCTGTCCAAGACTACAAAAGCTAGGGGCTATTCTCAGACTCTATGGAACATATGAAAGAATTTTACACTGACACATTTTTTCTTCAATCTTTCATTTGAATGGTTAACAAATTATACAATGGCAACAACATTTCCTCAGATTGGTCAGTGTGTGCCTGCGGCAGTGATGTTACTGAACAGCATCACTGTATGAAGTCCAGGGCACACATGACCATATATGACCTACAAAGGAATCATGCCATCAGTTCTCAAGTTACCGCTATTCTGAACCCAAACTGAAGTCACCACAGCTTAACCCACCCCAAACACCAATTCCATCTCACTCTGGCAGTCACAGCAAATATCACAGTTCATCCTGGGAGTTCAGTGTATAAAATCAATTACATTTTCTTGCCAGCATTTTCTCTCCGAACTGGGTGGTTTGAGTGAACGTGCAGACTATACGCTCCTCATTTCAAGGAAAAATGCTGTCAAGAAAATTAAAGTCACTCTCTATCCTGACCCCCCCACTCACTCCTCACTCACTCCCCAACTGCCACAAAATGTTTCACTACTCAAGCCCTCATGACTTTGCGCATCTCAGCTGTCCCCATTCTTCATCGTGACAGCACAAAAAGTGAAAAGCTGACTGTGTCAGTCAGCCAATATGGGCACATGTGGTGTTTAAACTACTGTGCTCCACTTACCAAGCCTCATCTCTGTTTTTCTTCCCTCACTTATGCTGTGACAGTTCAGAAGACCCCAATATGATGCACAATCAACAAAAAACAAACAAAAGCCAGCCTCATGGCACTGAGGGTTGAGGCACTGGATGCTGCCTCGCTCCACATGGTGACCTGGGTTCTGGAGCAGACCCGAGTCACTGGTGGGTCAACTGAGGGAGAACAGCTTGAGTGTCCCATGACAGCTCATGCGTCTCTGGGGGCGGGTGGAGAGCCAATGCCCACCACACTTGTGTGACTCTGGGCGGAGGCTCGGGGAATGCAAGCCCAAAATAGATCGGGATGGGCAGCTCTGATGCACAGTGGACATTGGTGTTCAACGCCTTGACATCAGGGATTCGCACTGTGCCAGGAAGAAAGTGGAAAACACCTGTCGGCTCTGGGATGACGGGCTTCCTGGGGCTTACCTCTGATCTGCCCCTCAATCGACCACCATCAGGCCCGATGAAATGAAGGATTACGGGGTTCTCACCCCACCTCATCCATTCTCGGGGGGCAAGCAGGCTACATGGGGACTGGAGGTAGGTATTGGTGAGCAGGTGGTATGAGGATGACCCTTGGATGCCCTGAAGTGTCAGAGACATCAGGCAGTAAGTAGAAAAGCATAATAAAAAAAAAGCTCTAACTAAAACAAAGCCGTGACACTAAACATCTTTTCAGTCTCTCTTGTGTCACCAGGATCACGTCAGTAGCAAAGAGGCTTTGCAGAACTGGGCAAGCAGGATCAGTCAGGCAGCAGTTCCACCTAGTGGTGCAAAAAATATTGTGGACTTTTTAAATGTATACTACCCACAGAAAAATCAAATAAAAATTACATAAAATCTACTTTTTCCCTTTTTATTAGCAAATGAGCCATTGTATAATAGCAAAAGGCAGTCCAGGGTGTATGTTATTCTGTAATAATGTCCGTCTTGCATGCTGAATGCATTCAGCCTGTGGCCTCGTGCTTCAACCAATCACAGCATACCATTATTACACAAAAACACATATCCTGGCATGCCTTATTGCTAATTAAATAGCTGTATTGATTTTTATGTTTGCTTGCATGCATGTGCAAGAAACATAGTGCCATCATCGGAGATTTTGGAGGTGTGTCACCTCCTCCTCCAATTCAGCCAGCGAGCTGGCAAGCGCGGCCCTGTAAGCCAATGCATTTTGGAGCTGTCTATGACCACGCTCCAAAATGCAGTGACTCCTAGTTGAAAGGGGAGCTACGGCAGGTGAGTGGCGATAAGAAGCTGCTCACGTGCAGCTCCCCAGCCGCAGAGCGCGGCGCCCCCGCACGCAGCGTATGGCCACGAAGTGCCCAATCTCCGTCGGCTGCGCCGCATCGTCTCCTCCCCCTTCCCAGTATTTGGTGCCACGCTGGAGCCCACCCCAGCGTGGCAATCAGCAATTTTGCCGTGGGTGCCCAGTACAGCCGGCTGGAACGCCTCCCCAGAATCCCTGCGACGCTGGGAACCCACCCCAGCGGGCAAACGTACAATAGTTTTTTGCCGGACGGGGTGCCCAATCCCCGTCGGCTGAACGCCCCCAAAGTCATTGTGCCACGTGGGGCCACCCCAGCGTGGCAAGCGTATCAGCGTCTTTTTTTTTTCCCTGTAAAACAAAACTGTCCCAACGCACGCCTCCCTAGCCCTCCCCACATCCCGCACCCACCCACTGCGCACCAGCCTCCCCACACCCCTCACCCCATACTGCTCCAGATTCCTGCGTGACGATCTTGTTGGACTGGGAACACGTCTGCACTCTTCAAAGGCGACCCATGAACTGAGGAAATGCCGAGTAGCTGTATAATGAGCCTAGATAGGAGGGTTCAACTTTAGTGCATATCTCAGGCATTTTTGAGAATTTTGCACCAAATTTTCAACATGGGTTTTGGGACCTTCTCATGAATGATGTCACTGTCATGGCGTTATTCGAGGCTTGAAGGGTGATTCGCGCAGTGACTGTGCAGTGACTCGTGAAATCACCCTTCGGGACTGTATACACGCCATGACAGCTGACATCATTCATGAGGAAAGGGCCCAAAACCCCATGTTGAAAATTTGGTGCCAAAATTCCAAAAATGACTGTTTGATGGCGTCGTTGCGCAGTTCCTACGCAGGCTCGTAAGTTCGCGAAATTTTAATATTTTCACTCCAGATTTTCAACATTGCCATTTCACCACACTGTCTTATGAAGTAGTACAGCTGTCATTTTCACATCTCACCCAAAATGTGTTTATGCCCTTGTGGCGCAGAATGGCACAGTCAGTGTCTTGGGAAATCAATGTACGGGACAAATTAAGAAAATCACAGTGACACTGTTCATGAGCAGAGGTCTTGAAATGGCTATGTTGAAATTTGGTGAAAAAATCACAAAATTACTGTTTTATGAGCGTGCGCTGAGCAGTTCCTCATGCAGCTCATAGGTTTGCTATTCAATATTCTCTCCAGATTTTCAACATTGCCATTTTTCCACACCTTCTATGAGTAGTACAGCTGTCATTATTCACATCTCACCCAAAACTTGTTTCTGCCCATGTAGCGTGCAATGGCGCAGTCGCAGTAACTCAGTGTATGGGACACATTAAGGAAATCACAGTGTCACTGTTCATGAACAGAGATCTTAAAATGGCAATGTTGAAAATTTGGTGACAGAATTCTAAAATGACTGTTTTCACAGTGTCGCATTGCACAGTTCCCAAGCACGCTACGTAGGTTTGCTAATTTTCAATATTTCCACTCCAGATTTCCAACATTGCCATTTTCCACACCTCCTTATGAGCAGTACAGCTGTCATTTTCACATCCTGCCCAAAGCGTGTTTCCGCCCATGCTGGCGGCACAATGGCACAGTCGGTTAATGCAAGCTCAATGTATGGGACACATTAACAAAACCACGAGTGACACTGTTCATGAGCAGAGGTCTTAAAATGGCTATGTTGAAAACTTGGTGGGAAAATGCCCAGAAATTACTTTTACGAGCGCATGCACAGTTCCTATGCATGCTCGTAAGTTTGCAAATTTATTTTCACTCTAGATTTTCAACATGTCCATTTTATTAAACTTCCTTATGAACAGTACAGCTGCAATTTTTCATATGTCACCCAAAATGTGTTATCGCACATGTGCGCACAATGGTGCTGTTGGTGTCGCGAAAGCAATGTTTAGGACAGATTAAGAAAATCACAGTTACACTGTTCATGAGCAGAAGTCTTAAAATGGCTATGTTGAAAATTTGATGACAAAGTCCGTAAAAATGACTGTATTCTGAGTGAGCATTGTGCAGTTTCCACACATCCTCGTTAGTTCATGACTTTGTAATATTTTCAGTCCAGATTTTCACTAGTGGCATTTTTCAACATTCCTTATGAACAGTACAGCTGCTATTTTTCACACATGGCCAAGTGTGTTTTCACACCTTCAGTGCAGAGATGTGTGGTCGCTGTCGGAAATCATTGTTCGGCACAGATAAAGAAAATCACAGTGACACTGTTCATGATGGAGGCACCAAAATGCCTGAGTTGACAATCTGCTATAAAATATCCCCAACCTACTTATATAACGGGTGTCGTTGCACAGTTTCTATATGTCATCGTGACTTCACCATTTTTAAATATTTTACTACACATTTGAAACATAGCCATTTTACACCTCCCCATGACAGAGTACAGCTGTCATTTTTACAGCCTGTTCGGAATATTTTGCACCTGTGGTGGTAAACTCCGAGTCACTGTGCATAAGCAGCTTTCGCTACCAAACTGATATTCCCCTGTTCATGAGGTGGGGTCACAAAACAAACATGTTGAAAATTTGGAGTTAAAATACCAACGAATGCCTGAGGTATTAGGCTTTTCAACTAAATCGCCCAACCTATAGAGAATGACAGGAATCAGGGTGTGACTTGGGATTCTTGCCTGTGATGCTCATACCATTCCACACCCTGCAGTCACTGAGAGGCATCGAGGTATGCCTTGGACTCTTGACCCCAAACTTCACCCCATTCTCCTATATTGCACCCATCTCACGTATTCCTAATGAAATAGGGTGCGCATAAAGACAAAGACCCCAAGGAACACGTGACACTTGTCAGTCTCTGCAGAGTGGGGTGTGGTGAAATGGCGTGGCCGTTATGCCTGACGATCCAAATGCACACCCTATGCCTGTCACTCTCTGCAGGGTGGTGGTGGGGTTGGCTTCAGTTTAGTACTTCACTGCCATTCCTATTATGCAGCTCTGCAACTTCTACACTACCACTGCCAATGCCTGTAAGCAAACATTCGGCATTGACAAATGCTTGTTTGTAGATGCTTTCAGTTATTTAACCTATCGCCAAGTCTCTATCATGGATAATATCTAACCCGATTCTGACTTCTGATTGATCTGTTGCTCTTGAATCGATACCCATCTAGGAAAGGAAAAAGTTATACACACTACATAAAGTGGGTATTCTCTTTCTGAATCACAGTGCTGCCTCAGTCTCACTTTTCATGGCTTTGTACTACAAAACAAATTGCAGTGCACATGCATATCTTGGTAAAACAAAATTGTGAAAACTGTGGGGGCCCATCGCTGGTGACATAAACAACAAAGTCAGCATATAAAAAAACAGCTCAAAAGGGTGGGTCGGAGGGCCAATGTATTCTATGTGTGCATGCTGCTGCCTGTTTTTTTTTAAAACAAATCTCCTCCCAGACCATTACCTGTCATTTACTCAGTTCTCTTGTCCTGTTACCCTCCTTCAGTCACCAAGTCACTTTTTATGCAGTGCACACTTTGCTTAACAGACTTAACAAGGTAGCCAGGGTTCCATTTGTGAAAGTGTATGTGTGTGTGTGTGTGTGTGTGTGTGTGTGTGCGTGTGTGTGTCCTGCAGCGTGTGTGTATATGTCTCGTGTGTTATTCTTTGATAACCTGGAAAGGCTGACTAGGCACAGGTGCTTGTTTTCAGGGGTGAGCTGGGAGCATCAGGGTGGTTGAATAGTGACTTGCTCAGAGTCACACAGTATACAAGTGGAGGCTGTGGGAAACCAAGCCCAGGTCTGCTGGACCAAGCTCAGTCACAACCCATTACTCTAACCTCTAGGCTATACTGCCAGGCTATAATACTACACTCAACTGTTACTTTGCCTCAGCTTGTGTCCCTGTATTCAGTGTGTCTGCGCCTGCCATTTTTGCTAGGAATTTAGACTGCAAACAAATGAAACTATGTGATTACTCAGTTTGTTTTTATTTATTAAATATATCAGAATTACAAACTTTTGAGTCAGAGACCCCTTTGCCAAGGCTCCATGCCAAAATACAAGTTAACTGTACGATACAAATTAAAAGAACAAGTGGATACATGAGGTGCAGAGCTGGGTACAAGACTTACAGAGGCAGGCAACTATACCCTGAGTCACAACAAGCAGATAAGCAACAAACTGTATATTACATTAGGACAGTACCATAAGTAACATAGAACAGCAATATATTTGAGAACACTCAGGGTAGGTACAAGCCTATCATTTTAAGATTTGGGGACCCCTCAGGAGCGGATACAGATACAGCATTTTAGAGATGGGGAGAAGGTGTGGAGGAGGAAGGGAGGGTGGTGGTGGGGATTGCCGTCGGAAAAAGACTTTGTCAGTGAAAGCTAGCAAAGGAAAAAGTAGGGGTGTAAGGAGAGCAGGAGAGGGAGGAAGGTTATAAGCAATCAGAGACACAAGAGGAGAGGTAGCTCTCTAAGTTGGGATTTGAAGGGCCTGGTTTCAATTCTGAGGAGATATCTATGGGTAGGTCATTCATGTAGAGGGCCCTATACTAGAATGCTCATTGCCCCAAGGACATCCTTCAGTGAGGGACTAGGGCAGATCTTTGTAGCATTTCTGGTGGATCTAGCTTGATGTGGCATGCTGGATTAGATCACAGAGCCCCACAGGGAAGGGACCAGCTGAGATTTTTTGGCTATAAGGCAGGTTTGGTATTTTAGTGAGCCTCAAAGTTTAGCCAGTTTGTTAGCTTGTAGAGGTCACAAGTGTGGGTCCACCTATGACACCCAGAGACTAGCCAGCAGACTTTGTTCAGTGCTACCTTGATACGACTGAGAGCAATGTTATCAGCTGCACCATAGAAAGTAATCCCGTAGTCAACCAGGGAAAGGACTGAGGATGACATGCCAAGCGGAGGGCTGCAGGAGGCATACAATGTTTGTGTCTGTGCACCAGGCCAATTCTTGAGTTAATGGACTTGGTTAGAAGATGGATATGATCATGGTAGGCAAGATGGGAGTCTAGGGTGATATCCAGATATTTATAGAATTTTACCAGCTTGAATCAGAAGGTTTCTTAGTTAGGAATGTGAAGAGGAAAGTCTTTTGTTTGTTTTGGTGATGAGCGAAGATCATAGCCTTGTTTTTTATAGTTAAGCATGAGTTTTGCTAAGTGAACCAGGTTTCTGCTTTGGAGAAGTTCTGTAAGTCAGTTTGGAGGGTGAGGAGGTTTGGGTGTCTACTGGAAATAACTGCGTCATCTGCATAAGGAAGATGGCAACCTGTACAGGCTGAAGGAAGTGTGTTCAGGAAGAGACTAAAGAGTAGTGGACCTAAAATGGATCCCTGGGGACCCCAGAGAGAGAACAGGCAAGCTGGAAGAGAGGGTAAAGTTAATTTTAACTTGCTGAGACCTTGCACTTAGGTAGTTCTCAAACCAAGAGGTGGATTCCTCTGCAAGCCCAATTGATGGCAGGGTCTTGAGGAGAAGGGCATGATTAATTGTACTGAATGCCTTAGTTAGTTCAATATAGACTGCCCCTACTAAGTGTCCGTGATCAAGAGCTTTGTGAATAAATGAAGTATATTCCAGCAGGGCAGTGGTGGTACTGTGGCCCTTTCTAAAACCATGCTGTTCGTGGGAGAGTAGGTTATATTTTGACAGGTAATCAGTTAGCTGGTCAGCAGCTATTTTTCAAGGGCCTTAGACAAGAGTGGAAGGATGGTGATTGGATGGTAATTGCCTGGGAGGTGTGGTCACCACCTTTAAGAATGGGTGTAATCACAGCCTGTTTCCAGAGTGTTGAAAACTGGCTTAGACAGAGTAGAGGTTAAGGATTTTGGTGAGGGGGCAAGAACAACGTCAAGGGTGAGGTGAAGGAGCTTAAGGTCAGGATGTCACCACTATGCCAGGATTTGCCTAGCACTCCAGTTAGGTAGGATCAGGCCTCATGGGTAGAGATGATCCTGAAGCAGAAGGATGGAGATTCGGGGAGAGGAGAGTGTGCACACAACTGGAGGGTCAAAAGTTGGAGGGAAGCATGCTACTAAGGTCCAAAAGAAAGAGATAAAGGCATTTGCTATAATCTTGGAGTTCTGCGAGAGGGCACCCTTGACGACAAATTGAAAGGGGAATGATTTATCAGAGCTTCTTGATGTTATTCAGAACTTACACCTGAGTCCCAGGAGGATGTGAGTGCATCTTGATAGTGGGCTGCTTTGGCTTTACGGAGTTCCTAAGTACACTTAGTTCTAGCTTTCCTGCAACATTGTCTGTCAAGGAGGAGACATGATTCACAGGCTTTGCACCAGAGATTATCACTGTACCGCATAAGATCCATAAGGGCTTAGGTGACCCAGGGTGCAGAGTGGCCTTTAATGGTTAGTTTTGTGAGGGCGAAGACATCACACGCTGTGTTGAAAGTGGGGATAAAGTAAGCTTCAATGGATTGTGCAGTGTCAATAGGGGACCGATTACAATTCAAAGAGATGGTCCCTAAGTAGGCTAAGGAACCTTTTCAGACTTTGACAATAGATTAGTTTGGAGGGTGGTTTTAGTGCCTTGGCAGACCACCAGCAGATCACATGAGAATGGTCACATAGGGCACCTGGAAGGACAGTGACCTTCAATATTCGTTGGGGTGGTTGGTCAGGATTAGGTCCAAAGGGTGGATGAGCTGATTTTATGAATAAGTCTCATAGGGGATGGATGACTTGAGTGAGGTCCAGGAGTGCTATGTTGTCCTTAAAGTAGGCTGCTGTGGACGATGGCCAGTTGACACTGAAGTCACCTAGGGCAATAAGTTTGCATTTTGGAAATTTAACTATGTAATTGGTTACTGCACTGAAGGCCAGTTTTTTGTTTCTGGGTGGAATATAAGCCACCATGATATGAAGCAACTTACCAGAGCTGCTCACTAACAATTTAATTGTGAGTGCCTGAGCACCATGAGAGTGGAGGCGGAATGGACAAGAATGGCTTGTAGTGTCTCTCGTATAAAAGAGCACAGCCACCTGCCCTTTTCCCACATCTGTCAATTCTGAATAGGGAGTAGCCCGCGATGGCCACAGCAGAGTATTGTGTCTTAAGGGTGAGCCACGTTTCAGCCACAGCCAGGATATCAGGTTGATGCTGGACCATCAGCCTTGTAGAACATCATGCTTTTAGGAGGCTGCATATATTTATAGTAACAATTTGGAGGCTGTCTGTCCTGTCCATAGAGGTGGAGGTAGAGGGGAGGACCAGGGTTTGGGTGAATATTTCCAGACAGAAGTAAGAGAAGTAGAATTGCAATTTTGAGCAGTCTTAGTTTAATAGAGGGGTAGCGGGGGTAGAGTTGGGGTTTGGTTCCCAACTTTAGCATTGGCTCAAAATAATACCTTATTTCCTGTTAACTTACTAACAGCTGGGCCTCGCATGCTGCCTTGCTATTAAACTGTTTTTCTCAGAATTTAACCTGCTTTCCTTTACATTATATTTTAAAATGAAGGTACAGGCCATGTTTAAAGTTGAATGAATATCGACTGTGAATCCAAAACCAAAAGCAGGAGTGATTTGGCAATACCAAAACAAAACCTCCTCAGTTTTGTACATGTCTAGTTTCAAGACCCAGTTTTCATGTCAGCTTACTTCTCCTGATGAACAATGTCAACCCACCAGGCCATGACATGCACGTTAGCCCTTATGAGACTCCCCAGCCTGTCACATGGTGTCTCCTATGTGACAGAACACTGCATGCATAGTGGTGGTGTGTGACAGTGCTGGCCTCCATCCTTGTGCTGCCCAGTCAGCTTCCTGAGCTTGCCCTGAACTTGGAGTCACTGACAAGGGAACTAGAGATGGGCAAAGCTGTGAATTCCACGCTAGCAGAACTCCTGTGAAATTTGCGTCTTTCATGGAATTATTTAAACTTCCACCTTTGATGAACTCAGAAATCTAACAAATGTGTTTGGTGAATTTTTACCCTATTCTGTGATATTTTCTCACTGAACTGTGGGATAACAACCATGGTCTGTGGAACAAATACATTAATGTGCAATTCATGTCATTATTCCTCAGTTCAGTGATCGGTTTTCACTGTCCCCAGTAAATAGAAAATAACTTTCCCTAGTGTCTAGTGGCACCTCCCCTTCCAATCACTGGCTGCCTAAAAAATAAATGTTTCCCTGTTTTCTAGTGGCATCCCCGCCCTCTGATTGCTGTCCCTCTGTCAACTAAATGTTTCCCTGGTATCTAGTGGCATCCCCCCCTCTGCTCACTGGCCCCTATCAAATAAACATTTTGCTGGTGTCTAGTGGCACCTCCACCCTCTGATCATCACTGATGTTTAACTCCCTGGCATCTAGCGAGTTTCCCCTGCACTGCTCACTCAGGCTGAGTGCACCAGCCTGCCACCCTTTCCATAGTCTTTGGTGCTGCACTGCTGTGGTGAGCCCATACTTGACCAGCACAGCATTGCTTTCACCACCTTGTCAGCCACCATATGCAATGAGAAAGAACATGCTTCCCATCATTGCATACGGTGGCTGGCTGAGGTGGTGAGAGGAAATATGTTGGTCACCATATGGGTTCCCAACATCAAAAGAGTAATGGAAAGGGGTTGGCAGTTGGTGTACTCAGCATAATGTGGGCGGTGCGAGGGGAAGCTAGATGCCAGGGAGCAACAGGGAACACCAGAGTTTGGGAGGTGCCACTAGACACCAGGGAAACATTTATTTGATAGGGCTTAATCGATCAGAGGGTAGGGTACCACTAGACACCAGGGAATCAATATTTGCTAGGGGCTGGTGATCAGAGTGGGGTGCCACTAGACACAAGAGGAACATTTACTTGGTAGGGGCCATTGATCAGAGGATGGTAGGTGCCACTAGACACCAGTGAGGAAACATCAATATTGGGCCAGTTATACTGATCATACATTCATTCTGCATTTCAGTGACTCAGCTGAATGCAGAATGAATGTATGATTTATGGATTCATGTTTTAAACTGCCAGAAGAATTTCCACAGAACTGACCTGACAGTGATCAATTCTGCAGAATTTTCTTCGGCAGTTTAATACATAAATCTACAGTTAGTTTATTTATTTATTTGATTGACTGATTGATTGCTAGAATTACAAATACCTTTGAACCAGAGGTTCTTTTACAAAGGTTCTGCATCAGCAAGAATAAAGACAATAACACCAATAATATCGTGATACAGGCAGAGCAGAAACAGTTCACTATATTTACAGGTGGAACACATTGTAAGTAAAACTGGAGATACAGTCATCAAAAGAATATAATGCAGTCAATAAATGTGACTTTGTCAATAGAGTGCTGAGAAGATTACAATTGGGGGAGGGAGAAGGGGAGGGAGGGAGGAAAACTGGGACGTGAGCCCCTCTAAAGGTGGAGGGAGGTGAGGATAGCGGTTGTAGGGATGTTAGAGTTGGGGGAGTGGCTTGCGAGCTTAGAGGGTGCAATCACAGCTATTAAGTGCAGAGAGGTGTTGCTGAAGTTTGAGTTTGAAAGGACCAAGCTTTGACTTGAAGGAGATGTCAAGTGAGAGGCCACTGAACCATGAAGGCATTCTAAAATTGAAGTTCACTGTGCTTATGATGTCTGACAGAGAGGGACAAGTTATGTCTGTTTGGTTGCATGCTGGCGTGTAGCATGGGTTTGGTGTCAGTATAAAGAAGGGGTGGGCGGCTGGAGGACTAAGGCCTAGACTAATTTTTTTAGCTAGTAAGTAGGCCTGATATGTGACCCTTCCCTTTAGGTGAAGTCAGTTGGTCTGCTTGTAAAGTTCACATATATGAGTACATTTGATCTGCTCCAGATATGAGTCTACATGACTTATTCAGTGCAACTGTAATCCTTTTTAAGGGTAGTTTCAGTAGCAGCCACATATATGACTGATCCAAAGTCGATAATGGATCGTATTGAGCTGGTTACAGCTAATCGTTGAGTATCAGGGCAAGGCAGTGATGGTGCCAATAAAGGATTCCGATCCTAGAGTTTACAACTCTTGAAATTTGGTTAACATGGGAGGGTGTATGATAGTGAGCTGTCGAGTGTTAAACAGAGGTATTTAAATTCATGGACTTGTTCAAGTGGCTGGTTTTGATTTTTCCGAATAGTTAGGCTAGCTGTTTTATGTTTGTTGTTGGGGTTGGAGAAAAGCAAAACTTCATTTTTTTGTAGTTCATGATTAATTTATGTTGCACAAACCAGATCTCAGGGTCTCAAATTGGACTGTAGGTCTTAAGAAAGAGGCAGTGGATCAGAGTGGCTGGAGAATAGGATGGCATTATCTGCATAAAGGACCATGTTGTTATTACAGGCTTTCGGGAGGTTATTAATAAATAGACTGAAAGTAAAGGTCAAGGAGGATCCTTGTGGGACCCCAGAGCAAATGTGAAGACTGCAGGAGAGGGTTTCACAAATTTCAACTTGCTGTGTTCTACCCTCGAGATAGCTCTCAAACCAGTTGGTGACCTCATTTGAGAGGCCAAGGGCAGGAAGGGACTGTATCAGGAGGAAGTGGTTAACGGTGTCAAAGGCCTTTGTAAACTGACCCAAATATATATGGCCATGATCAAGTACCCGTGAATGTAGTATGTGTGCTCAAGAAGGGCAGTGGTTGTACTGTGAGCTTTCTAAAGCTGTGCTGCTGGGGACATTGAATGTTATACTTGTCCAGGTATTCCGTCAGTTGGTCTGAGATGATATGCTCAAGAGCTTGGGAGGAACAGATATAGGGTGATAGTTTGGTATGCTGTGACCTGTCACCGCTTTCATGAACAGGTGTGATAATGGCTGCTTTCCATTGCTGTGGGAACTGCCTAAGGAGAGAGACAAATTTAAGAGTTTGGACAGGAGTATTAGAACTACATCCAAGGAGAGGTTTAGTAGTTTGAGGTCTAGGGAACCACTGCTAAACCTGGTCTTGCAAACACCATTTCTAAGTATTTTTTGGATTCAGCTAGTGTAACTCTCCTAAAGTAGAATTGAGTGGTGTTGGTGGGTAACAGTTGAGCTGTCAGTGCCTAGTTTGCTTGGTACATCAAGAAAATGGGGGGAGTATGCCATTGGGATTAGTGAAGGCATCATTAAAGATGTCTACTGTTTGTTTAGGATCTTGTATGGACACACCATTAACCTCAAGCATTTTGGGGATGTTTTATTGGGCTTACCCATGAGGTCTTTAATCTTGTCCCAGAAATTATAGCTATTACCCCAGGAGTTTGTGAGCTCACTCTTAAAGTGTTCACTTCTGGCCCAGTGGACTTCAAGGGTGCACAAGTTTCTAGCAGTCCTATAGTGTTGCTTCGATGTGCTTACGCAACAGAATAAGGTGATATATGATAATGCTTGTGTAACTTGAGTTTATTTTGTGGCTTTCTGCCTCTCTATCTATGGGATATACCACCCTGTAGGAGTATGATGCAAGGAACCCTAGAAGGGTTCCCTCTTACAGGTGCTGGGAATGAATGCATCAGCTAAAGGTAGGGTAGGAAGAAGCCCACGGGTAAGAGAGATGTGCGCTGGCCAAGAAGGCATAGCTGGGACCAGGCGGTATGCCAACTAGAGGGCTGATACACCAGATAGAGCAATGAGACCAAGTAGACTTCTCGAAGGAGGTATAGATGGAAACGAATAGAGCGATGTGATGAAGTAGGGTCCCCAAACTGAGGCAGAGTCTGAAATGAAATGTGAAAGAAACTTGAATGATAGAGGATAACCTCCAGCCAGCCTGCATCAAGGGGTGATGGACAGGAAGGCATGGACAGGAATGGAGACAGTGTTGAATCAAGGCAACTGACATTGCAGGCTAGAGAAAGGCAGCCAAGGCATATTGACAGCGATTGAAAGAGATAAGCAGGTCGATGCGAGATAAGGAGGAATGGAGCAAAGCAGACGGTAGGGAGTAAAACCATGACTAGAGTAAATTTTGGAACAGCCTATGCGAAAAGCATCCAAGAAAGGGGTTTGATGAGATTAGAAATGGCAATGAGAACTGGAGTCAGGAACCTGATACTTGGGCAGAAGGGTGTCGCATCAATGAGGTGGCAGGTGAGGTGTGATGGGTATGCCCAAAAGAATACTGAATGCAGGTCAGACTAAGTCGGCAGGGATAGAGAAAGCCACGCTGGACAGACAAGTCCCCACTCTGAGGGAGGGACCGGAGCCACCCGCTGGTGCCGTAGCAAGTGTAAACTATGTATGGAAAAAGAGGAGGAGGGAGGAGGAACAATATGCACATGCACAGACCAACAGGCTGAGAAACAGGGTCAGATTTTCAAAACATTGCCCTGAGGGCTAAATTAGCATTGCTTGTCATGCTAAATTAGCCTGGAACAATAACCCACTGTATTCAAAGGGATAGCTCTGGTGCTAAACCTGCTAAGGAAGCTGGGCAAACTGGGCTGGGAGTGTAGTGGAAAATAGCTGGGAAATAAGACAGCTCTGAATATAGCAACCAGGAAGTGCAAACCACAACAGCAGCCCAGTGCACAGCGATGTGAAGGAAGGTAGAGGCGAACTATGTGGCCAATACATGAGCTAGTAAAGGAGTGGATTCATTAAAGTTTCAAGCAACTTTAGCGCCCCAAAATTTTTATCTCCTGGCAGATATTCCCTTTCCTTACCACAGAGCTGGATCCAGAAGATAGAATAAGGTAGATAAGGTAGTCGTAGATTTTATGGGAAGGGAAACCCCTAGGTATAGTAGGAACAAACTTAGGGCACATTGGAGCTTAAGTGGGTGGTGTCTTCCTTGGTTGAGAAGGTTACAAGTGGGCCTTTCATACGGCACAATCCCTCGCTGGCTGGGTATAAGAACCATTCCCAGCCTCAATGGGTGGATATAAAAAAGCTGTAAGTCAAAAGATCTCGTCACTTCTGGTCTATAATAACCCCCAACAAACCTTAAAGCGCATCCCACTATAGAATTCTCCTTACAATGCTGGTAAAATAAGGAGTAAGTTGAAATGGACTTGGCACCAATCAAATTAACTCCACTGTAGGGGAATGAGAACCTGTGTATAGATAAAAGACCTGTGTATTGGAAAGGGTGGGCAAACAGGGTTATCGTCAAGTTGGAAGACATACTTGCTCCATCCTCTATGGCAATACACTCTTTTGCCAATCTGCAGGCCAGATGGTCAATTCCCGCTTCGATTTCTGGAAATACCTACAAATACGTAGTACATCTCAGAAATATATGACCCATGTAGCAAAGGGGACACCCAGACTGTACCCTTTTGGTTAACAAAAGAGAGGGGCTGGTTAGCTTAATATATGCTGCCCTCCAGGACACAATGCCCAGTCAAACTGAGAAGTCTAAGCAGAGGTGGAAGGGGCTTTACAACTTGAGTTTACAGACCTACAGTGGAAAGAATGCTGAAAGGGCCAAAAATATTTTACAGATGCAAGGAGCAAATTAATACAAAATAAAATTCTCCATTCATGGTACTGTACCCTGGTGGTACTACATAAGGCAGGGGTACTAAGCTCCAATTTATGTTGGAGGTGTAACTCCCAACCTGGAGACTTGCTTCATATCCTTTGGTCCTATCCTCCAATACAACAGGTATGGGATAATGTATGTGAGATAGGGGCTAAAGTCCTGAAGAAATACATCCCTCGATCTCTTCCCTTACTTCTCCTGGTTATGGAATCAGAAGCTCCCCATCTTCCAGAGCTAGAATATTGCTGGCTAGCCCTATGGGCCATGCAAGCAAAGTGGCTACTTGTATGTAGATGGAGAACTACAGTGATTCCAAGTGTCCAAGACTTCTCAACTCCATGGTTCATATTGTCAGTATGGACAAACTCTCCCACCTAATAAATAATTCCCTAGGAATCTATGAAAATGTTGGACCCCTTTACCAGATATGCCACCTCCAAACCGGAGTGGGTTGAAAGACTTTATAACCAGGACTTCTGCTAGGTATCAGGACTATGTAAATGGATTTATTACACTCACTTATTCCTGAATGTATGAATATGTTGTATTGTATTGCCTTCCTAACTATATATAGTGTACTTAATAGTATATAGAATAGTGGCTCTTTGTGTTTGTTTGTTTTAGCTAGGGTGTCAGAAGCCTAGACAACTCAAAACCACAAAGAGCCTGATGTAGAAATATGGAGCATGGAAGCCTTGCCTCTCCAACACCTTAAAGTTAAGAGTTGTATTTATCAGGGTAAGTACATGTTAATTGGTAACAGCTATCCTTCATATGCTCTGATGTTGAGTTGTCTATGTAACCAACAACTTTATAACAGTTCTCCTTTTGGATTAAGTGTTCTCATTATTGTAAAGAAAATGAAAATGACAATAAAAATTAAACAGCAAAGTTGCAAGCCCCAGTGCATATGAAATTCTGCAGAAAAGTACCATGTTTTGAAATGTTTAGTGGATGCAAGCGTTTGCCAGAGCAAAAATTTGCTATATTTAAAAGTAACCAACAAATGAGCCTACTTAGGCAGTCTGTGGACAAGCATCCAGATTTGCATCCCATGATGTCCTGATTTGCCTGCAGTTTGCCCAGTGCTATTGCAGGGTTTCACAGCTTCACCTGTAGTTCATTCTGGAAGTGCCTGGTGGTAGCTGCAGGCTGCATTGTACTGAACAGCATAGAATATTGTGCCCCAGGGGACACACAGCACAGGCACAAGTGGTGTTGCTGCATGCAATTGTCAAACTGTAGTTAATGCCACAGTTCACAGTAGACACAACAGTAACATGGGGCCCAGTAGTGTGAGGGATACAACAATGTAGGACTTTTTTTTTTTATTTTTTTTTTTTATTTAGTTGTTTAACCAGGCATAGCACACTAAGCTGAAAACTTTTTACAGGAGCGACCTGGGAACACAAGAAGGTGAAATGACTTGCTCAGGGTCACACAGTATGCAAGTGGAAGCTGTGGGATTCAAACCCAGGTCTAATCTGCTGGATGTCACCAGATTTGCAGCTCAGAGCCTTAGACCACTGCGCTGTACTGCCTCCCTAATTAATGACATCAATGACTGCTGCACTTTACACAGTGACAGACCCATCCTGCAGGTGTGTACTGACAGTGGACATTACCGTTATGCTGTTGTGTGACCCACAGATGCTGCAACACTGGCATGGGATACTCACAGTGACATATACATGGTTGGCTGTGTGTGCTGTGGTGTCTGTACAGATGTGCAGTATGAGGCTGGGGGCACATACCACTAGACAGGCACACTGGCGTTTGGTATTCCCTACATTGGACCATTTGCACTGCTTGCATTGTCCCAGCATTGGGCAGCACTCAGTATGTGGTGCAGACTGACCACCTATACACCCTCCCTCAACACCCTCCATGCCCCCAGTGTTGCATGTGTGTGCGGATTCTGTTGGTGTCCACAAAGGTCGGTCTGCATGTGTGTGCTGTATGGACACACTGCCATGATGTTCACTGGGTGCTGGGTCACCACTTAATGGCTGGCATGACTGGGACCGTGGCAGACATAGGAGGTGCCATCCATGTGCAGCATGTCTCTTCCATGACTGGTTTCTTTCGATGTTTAATATTTACTGGTTAGGGTCAATAAACTACTGCTGGCAGACTGCAAAACTCCATAATTCACGCTTGTGAATTACAGAGTTCCATAAACCATAGTTCTATGCCATGCAAAGCTATGCAAAGCCACAAGGTCATGCAAAGCTGGTTTGTCCAGAGTTAAGATTACCTTTTCCTGGGCAGTAATTTGCACTGTGCAAAGTGTCGGCTATGTCATGCAATAACACTTTGTGCAGCAGTAATGCACTGAATATATAATTGCACCTGTATTCACACATGCCCCTCTTTTGCCCCTTGCATACATTATACCTTTGCCTCAACGCTAATGCAGTTTGCCCTCGGGTTGGCCTTTGAATATAGCGGACCCACACAAACCTAGCGGCAAACCAGGCACAAATGGTTTGTGCCCAGTGCAAAATTTTGAATATCTGGCCCTGGTGTCCAGAGAGGGACAGTGGAGACAAAAGTAGAAAAGGCAACAAATGCAATCCTGTAAGCACAGAATAAATTAAGGCACTCTAGCAATACACTCCCAGGCAAAACTAAACTACTAACAGCAGCGTGGCCTAAAACAAACCCTTGCTTTCTGCAGACTTATTAAACTAAAGCATCCTAATAAAGAATGGGCAGAGAACAGTATTTTATTTTTAAAATAACACAGTCACACTGAGGAGCAGAGTAGTTTCGGTGCTTGTACCTTGTGTGTTACTTCAGCTGACAGGCTCTGTGTTGAAGGGTCCCTGGGCTCTGTTTGGGAGCTGAATGACCTGTGAGCCTTGTGTGTTGCTGTAGCTGGCAGGCTCTGTGTTGGAGGGTTCCTGGGCTCTGTTTGGGAGCTGAATGAGCTGTGACCTTTTTATGTTGCTGTAGCTGGCAGGTTCTGTGTTGGAGGGTTCCTGGGCTCTGTTTGGGAGCTGAACATTTAACACATTTATTCCACTGTTCTATGTCACAATTTCCGTGAAAGTTACCAAAACAATTTCTGAACTTCTCGTGGAAGTGAAAGTCTCACTTCTGCATAAAATTCCGCTGATGTAAGTTTTTTTCATAAAGCACTAACGGAAACACAACACACTACCTGCTGGACCAATGGCTGGCCCTGCATATAATGTTTCTTCATAACTTTTAGGGAATTCTATTACCCTTAATAACCTTCTTCTGATACATTAGTGAGGGAAGAAGGCCAGAAATGGTATTGTTAGGCTAAAGAAGGAGAGGGTGGTGGATGGAGGCTGCCTTGAAAAGCTGAGAAACTGAACAAGTATTTTTGCTCAGTATTTACCAAGGAAGGGGCAGGGCAGGGACCAAGACTCACAAGGAAAGATTTATAGGGGAGAGAGGTGGACACCAGCATGTTTACAGTGGATAGAGTCTTGGAGGAACTAGGGAAAGTAAAGACAGACAACGAATGGGGCCAGACAGGATTTACCTAGAGTTTTGAAGGAACCTGGGAAGTCCTAGCAGGAACACTAACGACCCTTTCAACCAATCACCTGAGATGGGGAAGGTACATGTGGGGACTGGAGGAGGGCAGAGGTGGTCCCCTGCACTAGACTGGAAGTAGGCAGGCAGGCAATTACAGACCAGTAAGCCTGACCTCAGTGGTGGGGAAGCTGATGGAGTCCTTCTTAGGGAGAGGGGTGGGAAGCTGCTAGAGTCCAATGGTACAAAAGACCCACAGCAGCATGGATTAACTGATGGAAAGTCCTGTCAGACTAATCGTATCACTTTCTTTGACTGGGTGACAAGGGTGGTGGATCAGGGAGGGCAGTGGATGTGGCCTCACCTGGATTTCAGCAAGGCCTTCAACACTGTTCTGCCTTAGAAGTTTGCTTAACAAATTGGGGAATCTGGGTATTGGCTCTAAAGTGGTAAAATGGGTTGGTAACTGGCTAAAGGCAGGACCCAGAGGGTGGTAGTAAATGGCATAAAATCAGAAGGGGAGGTGACCAGCGGGTTGCACTGGGATCAGTGCTGGGTCCAGGTCCCATTCAATGTCTCCATAAGTGACATTGCAGAGGAACTTAAGGGGAAAGTGTGCCTATTTGCAGATGACACCAAGATCTGCAACAGAGTTGACACACAGGAGGAGTTAGATAAATGAGAAATTACCTTAGACTACTTGCGGAATGGCCAAGGGTTTGGCAGTTGAGTTTCAATGCTAAGAAGTGGAAGATTATGCACCTGGGACACAGAAACCCAAGAGAGGAATACAGGATGGGGGAGGGGCTGCAGGTTCTAGCCACCACAAGTCTGGAGAGAGACCTGAGGTTATAATATCCGATGACCTAAAGAAATCCAAACAATGTGAAAAGCAGTGGGACAAGCAAACCAAATGCTAGGGTGCATAGGAAGGGGCATAACCAGCAGGAGGAGTGATGTGTTGATGCCACTGTACAGATCACTGGTGACGCCTCATCTGGAATACTGTGTCCAGTTCTGGAGACCGCATCTCAGGAAGGACATAGACAGAATGGAAGCAGTCCAGAAAACAGCAATGAAAATGATATATGCACTGCACCACAAACCTTATGAGGAAATACTCAAGAAACTTAACATCTATTCATTGGAAGAGAGAAGGGAGAGAGGGTATATGATAGAGACTTTCAAATGCCTTAAAGGAATAAACAGGGTACAGGAGGAGTGTATATTTCAGAGACGAAAGTGCACAAGGACAAGGGGACATAACATGAGGCTGGAGAGAGGAGGCTTAGGGGAATGCTAGGAAGTATTTTTCACAGAGAGGGTGGTGGATTTGTGGAACTGCCTACCAGCGGAGGAGGTGGTGGAAGCAGAAACAGTATGGGGATTCAAAATGCATGGGATAAACTCCTATTTCTTCAGTGAGCACAGAAATATAATACACTTTATTAGGCTGCAGTACATGTTGAGCAAATAACACAGTACCCGTGTGTGTGCTGTGCACTTCCTCAGGGAATGGGAGCAGTGATAGATACATGACTTCTCATTTCTGTGGCAGGATGCAGCCGTCATTAGTTCAAGTATGATGCGAGGTCACTGATAACATCACATTCTGAGCATAGGATATATTGTAAAAGGATGGAAAGGGAACAGGTCCAATGGAAAAACTGTTAATGTTAAGAAAGAATCACTGAGAGCAGTGAATTCTGCAGCAGTGCAGATATTTTGCAGTAGGTGCAAGTTCTGTGCAAAATTAGAGACAGAACACAGAGGCTATAAAGGCACTCACAGGCAATAGCTTTCAAACGATTAAGACACAGGACATCAGCCTGGCAGTGGGCAGTAAGGCACACCCAAGGAAGACTTTTGGAACCACCATTTGTTGGGGGTTACACTAACAATTGGGAGGAAAACATTTTATCCACTACTGACATCTCTGGTGCATGGGAATTACTACCATAAGGAACATAAAAATATTGGATAAATGCTGTAGCCATTTAACTTCAGTGATATAGACATCCATTTTGGCTTTGTAATTTCTAATGCCATTTGCAACTGAATTCCAGAACCCCTTCACATCGTTCATTTATATTATACTAATTATCCTCTACCATTGCTTACAAAAGCATGCCTTCTTCTTACACTTCAATAATTTATTATAGTTTTTTCTTTCCTGATTTAAGGCCTTGAATAACTTTTTATCCTTACACTTTCAGTACTTATAATCGATGTTCAGAGAGCAGCTTTTGCTTTTTATATCCTAATCAAACCAACCAAATGGTAGTTTTTGCTTGTCTTTAGTTAAAGCCTCCTTGTATGGTGTTCTAATAATTTCCAGAAAGATGGAGCCACATCCCTCCTATTTCCTCTGCTTTCAATTCCTTAACCACTCCCCAGTGCCTGTTCTTTAAGTATTTCCTGATAACATTTTTAACCAGGTAGAATTCCACCTTCCACATGGTACGACAGCCTTCAGAGCAGGGTAAAGCAGTGCATCAAAACACTGGGGATCACTCAACAGGGAAAGTGGTCACTGATTCAAGCCAGTGGACCCAATGGAACAATTGTATCACATTCTTAAGCTATTTGAGGAAGCCACCAGGGAAAAGTGGAGACAATGCCAATCTGAGTCAAGTAATACCCTGACAGAAACACCTGGAGGGTCTGTCCCCACAGGGTCAGTGCTTGTAAGTCCTGTGCACATACAAGGAACAGTAAAGGACTCAGCACTCAGTGCAAAAATATATTCCTTTCACAACACCATTTTCCAGTTTTGCAGAAATCCAAAGCTTTATTCACTGTAACAAGAGGCAAGCAATTTGCCAGTGCAGCCTGCCAGTGTAGCCCAGAAAGACCACCCATAAACCAGTGTTTCACTCTGATCACAAGTAGCATGTGAGGGGTTGCACCATCCCTTTTTGAAATGTTGGAAGCTCCTCTGTGGACACAGCTGGGTTTAGGTTAGACCAGCCTAGAGGTGGTCTAAGGGACATGCGTTACTGCTGAACAATATGGTGATTAGGAGACCTGCCCGGAGGTGGCTGGGGGCATAAGGGTATGAGAGATGTCCTAGGAGGTGATGAGGATATGGGGAATTGAGGTGTGGTGATGTGACACTTGGCGGGGGTGCTGTTTGAAATGCCAGGCAGTCGATCGGCTCAGACTGCTTCATGGGGGTGGCAGGAATGGACAGTAACCTAACTCAGGTGGGCACAACCTGGCACCTGCCCCATAGCTGCCACAATCCTCATCCTGTAGGTGGGAAGCAGTGGCTACAGAGTGAGGGCTGCCAGTAGTGCAGGGAAGATTCTCTGGGCACTGCAACAGTTTCCTGGTACCAAGCTCCACCCGTGTTGTGGCAGGTTGACTCTCACTTACGAGGTTGGAGATTATGGTACCCTATAGGGCAGGTGCCAGGGCTGTGCCCATCTGGGGCCATGTCACTGTCCATCCCTACAAACTCCCACAAAGTGGTCCAAGGTAATAAGCTGCCTGGCATTGCAAACAGTAACCCAGCTGGGTGCCTCATCACCACCCTCCAATTCTGCTGTATCTTCAATTACCCTTAGGGCACCCCATTCTTCCTTCTGGCCCCAGCCACCTTCTTGCAGGCATTATCAACCCCAGCTTCACAGACCCTTAGTATTGCATTGGGTAGGGGACTGGATCCCTGCATCTAACTTGCTGGTGCACTACATGTTTGGTGCAAGCCTGCAGCTGCGGCAACCTCTGAGTCTTTGGCACAGGGACCCCAGATTTTATAAAATTGTGTGCAGGGACCCTGATGCACCTGGAGTTTTCTGCAAACCTAGAGTCACACAACTTACATCACTCTAAGGGCTCTTTGAAAATCAAGCCCTAGTTCTTCTTGTGCTGTCCAAGATCATACTGCTGCAACTATGGTTGAAGGCTATCTGAAAGACTCTGGATGATTTAGCATGCAGAATAACCCTTTGAAATATTGGCAAAGTAAGAGAAAATCTTGCCTGGATTATGCAGAGTTACCATTTTATATTTAAGCTGACATCTTACTAGTGTCTACGCTACTCTGAGAGAATTTTCAACACCACTGGTAATGTTGTTTCAGCTCTTTGCAACCATTTGTTGCGTGAAAAGTGGAATGTTTGACATTTAATAAAGTAAACTTTGGTCTCTTCTTCACTAGCTCCACTGGTTCTCTACAAGGTTATATTAATATTGATGATGATGATGATGAAGATGAAGAGGAGGAACCAATATGTACTGATTAACTGGAGATTGTGTCTGTGTGAGGGGTTATTCTGCTGATGGATATAAGATCAAAGGGGACAAAAAATTATACTAAGAAAAATGCAAACATAAAAGGAAACAATGTTATCTGTTAAATGGCAACTAAGAACAAAGAGACTGTAACTCTCATCTGAGTAAAAAAATATTTAAAAATGAATACAAAAGTGTGTGTAGGGGACTTCCGGTGCAGCGATCGAGTGCATGGCAGCACTCCCTAGAGCTCTGTATATTCCTTGCCAAGGAAAACAGAAAACAGCCTTAAAACTGGACATCAACTACAAAAATTCAGTTTAACTAAATGGCTACTAACAGAGCTAAAGGGAATTCAAATAGATTCACCAGCATACCAATAGATCCAGGGATATTGGACCAGGAGACCTCCGACTCAAGCATTTCCATCGCTGGCTCATCCTTGCCTTCCTCCTCGGAGGCTAAGAGAAGTAAAGAACAAAGAGATTAACAATGACAACTATGGATGGGAAGCTAGACCAGATTTTAAGTGAATTAAGGGACATTAAGTCAGATTTACAAGGGTTTAAACAGGAGCAAGAACAAATACAGAGAAATATATACGAATTACAGCAGAAGGTTGTGGAGATGGAGGAGACCCAGGGAGCTCAATTGTCGACGGTGATCTGACTGCCAATCCACTGTTGCTCAACTCGCTGATATATGCCAGGCCTTGGGGAGAGACAGGAGGATGCCGGAGAATAGTCATCGACAGATGAACTTGAGAATCTACCGGGGTGCAGAAGGTAGAGAAAACAACAGGCTTTATTGAACTTTTCCTCTGATAGACTTTGAATATAGAACCGGAGTTCCAAATTGAAATAGAGCGGGCATATAGGGCTTTGGGCCTCCAGACCAACTCAATCAGGAGCTCGCCCTGCTCCATCATAATTCAATTCTCTGATAAACAACAAAGGATGAGATTCTCAGGAAAGCGTGGGCAATGGGGAAAACATATTATGAGAACAACAGAGTTTACTTTGATAATGATTATGCCCCATGACAATGCAGCATAGATGAGAATATATCCTCATTCCCTATTCTACGAGGCCTTAAATTGAAATTCAGAATGCCCTACCCAGCCAGAGTGGTGATTCAATACCCGAATGGACAGCAGAGCTATGATACAGCCGAGCAAGCCCTAGCTGATCTCAGGAGGAATTATGAATTGCCAACCAGGATTCCCATCCCAGAATGACCCGCACACAGAGAGAGAATCCAAGAAGGTTCCAGATCCCAGATCCACAAACACAGCAGGAGGCCTTAATTTCAATAAACAACTCTCAGACAGTTTGCAAGGAGCACCCTATAAGACAAATGAAAGAAATCATTACCCAGGCAATAAAATCTGAGGGTAAGTCCTAGTGGCTATGCAGGGTCTGGTGACCAGGGCGGGTGCGGGAGGCAGGAGGCCTAGGTTTGCCTTCCTTCTGGTGCGATGGTCGGGTTGTTCTGGTCTCTCAGATGGTCCCACTTGAGAAGACATACATGGCAGTGGCATCCCGGGTGACTGGGTATGGATGGGGGGTCTGCCACAGGGCCCGCTTGCTTTTGGATGGGCTTATTGAGAACAGCTGGGTGGAAATATTATAAAGGGGGTCCCTGGGAGTGCCTCAGACCTAAGAACTGGGTGCTGTTGGGGACTACACCCCAACAAAAAAGGAGAAGCTCCAAGGTAGTTGGTGGGGGTCTCCTCTCTGAGACTTTCCAAACCAACATAAAACTAATACAAAAGAGATTGTCCCCACCCAGGCCTGTGCTTAGGCCCACTTGAGCAGTTGAATACATTTCAGCTCAAGGGATGGCTACCAGGAGGGTTTGGTCTGCCTTACTGGGGACCATTCCTTCACGGTGCCTTCCCGGGAGAAGACTGAAAGTGGGCTCTTGGACAGATTTCACCCAGATAATGGCTCCAGTGAAGTGTAGAGAGTCACTCCAGGATTGTAAGCCTGAACGTGAGGGCCTGATGAGGTTGCCACTGGCTGGGGGGATTCTTGGCATGGTTCTGCTCTGCCCCACGACTACCTCATACACCTTAACCCATGAGGGTAGCTGCTGGATGCCCTCTAGATAATGACTGTGATGCTGGGGTTGGCAATAAACTGTAAAGCCAGTGACTGAAAATGCTATACTGTACTTAGTGATATATCTTCCATTATGCTCCTCGCTATGTTGGGGTAGAAATATGGAAGGAATAAGAGACAGATGGACTTTAAAACAGGCTCTACATTAGCATCTTGCTAGCCTGAACTCAAGACTGTAGATCTGTATATGATCCCTAATTAAGATCAGGCAAGGGATGGAGGATTCCTATAGATGGACTCATTGAATGCACCATTTTCTTTCTTTGCTTTTGTTTTAATGACTTGCCTTAAGCAGAACCCTAACCTCTTTATGATTCAGAACATTTTAATCTTATTTTATTTAATACATTATGGGGTGGATATTCCCGACAGGCACTCCTCCAACAATAGAAGTACAGTCACTCATCAGGCAAATGAATGATCGCCTAGACTCAGGAACATATCCTGGGCCTTGGAAGTCACCAGCAGGCTTTTGCATATAGTTAAGCATAGATTAAGTTGTTTATTGAAAGTTTTTGGGTTGAAAGGACTTATATTTGTTTATAAAAGTTGTGGAAAATCGGTTTGAGAAAAACCATACTGAGACGCACAGGATATATGGTATAGAAAGGGTTAGCAAGAAATGACAAAGTGCGAGGACAGGTGTTGCAATAGAGGAACCACGTAGCAAAACAGCTTTCATTGTTTAGCATGGCTAAGACCCATAACATATGAATAGTCTTTCAGAATGTTAATGGTTTGAATAGCCCAATCAAGAGAGAAAAGATATGATTCTATCTTAAAAAATACTCTCAAATGATATTACTCCAGGAGACCCACATGAATCCACAGAGCACCAAAACTGAAACAATTTGGCATGAAAGCCATGTTTGCAAGCTCCCACCATTCAGAAAGGAGAAGGGGCACTGTAATCTTGATTCCAAATCATTCAGCTTTTCACTTAGAAATCTTCTATCAGGACAGGAGGGCACCTTGCCATGGTGAGAGGGACATGGTGGGGCACATCCTGTAAAGTAGTTGCATTTATTTTCCCCAGGGACATACCCACATATGTATCAGAAATTTATAGACAAGATAATGCAATTTAGGCAAGGGTTTTTCTGATAGACAGTGATTTAAACCTGCTTATGGACCCAGGAAAAGATAGCTGTAACCCAAATCGTATGTCAGCTGGTCAGAGACATGGCCCAAAGGCTGATAAAAGACATGGGTCTCATAGATATCTGGTGAAACAGGAATTGGGGAACCAGACAGTGTACATACTGTTCAGCAGCACATAGTTCATCCTCTCAGATAGACCATTTTTAATCAGCAGGCATTAGATTTACTACAGCGAATAGAAATACTCACAGTTTTACTCGCTGACAGTGCTCCACTGGTAATAGAGATAACTATGGCTGAGGAAGACCCCCGGTCAGTGGCGCTTTAACAGTTCTTTATTGAGAAACAAGAACTACGTCGAACTTATACAACGACATATCCCAGAGATATTAGCCAAAAATAGAAGCCCTGGAACTACTTCAGGTATATTATGGGATACGCTGAAAGCGATTATAAGGGAAGACCATTACATTTGTAGCTAGAGAGAAGAGGAAAGAGAGCAACAACAGAAGGACTTGGAAGCTGAACTTCAAATCCAGCAAACTGCACATATGCAGGGGACAAATCGTGACCAACAGAAAGTTATTACAATTCAAAGTAAGCTGCAAGTCATACTTAATTGTATGACTGAATAGAACCTCTCTATGTTAAGCAAAAAATATTACGAGGGAGGGACAAAGCTTCTTCGCTTGGTTCGGGTTCAGAGAAATAGAAGGAATGATAACCCAACTTAGACATCCTCAAACTAAACAAATGCTTACCAGCAATAGAGATATTTTGGAGGGTTTAGACTTTTTGAGTCCCTATATACATAGGGTCCTGAATCTGCAGAGAAAAATATCTTTCGTTCTTTCAAAATAAACCTGCCCCAATTAACAGAGTTGCAGATGCAGCGTTGCTCCTATTTCTTCCACGAGATGGTTGGTAGATTAAACTGCCAAAGTTGGGAAACGTCCAGGGCTGGATGAGGTGACCCCAAATTCTATAAAGGCTTTCAAAGGAAATCCTCCCTACTCTTTCATACTGTATTAAGGATCTCCAAATAAAAGAGACCAGCTCCACCCCCTTCATGGCATTACGCCAATATCTCAACAATACTGAAACCGGACAAAGACCCACTTAATTGTGAATCGTACAGACCTATTTTAGTACTTAATCAGGATTACAAATTTTATGCTAGTATTCTAGCTCACGGATTAGAACTCATACTGCCCACCATAATTAATAAAGATCAAACAGGCTTTGTCCATAGAAGGAAAACAGCAGACAATAAAAACAGGACCCTCTATCTGCTTCAGAAAGTGGAGAAGATGTCCACCCTCTTCTTGCTATTAAGCATGGATGCTCAAAAAGCATTTGATTATGTGTCATGGAAATTTTATATCATGCCTTAAATAATTTTGCTTTCCGAGTAATTTTATTGACTGGTAAGGACCTATATGTTTCCCTTCTGGCAGTAGTTAGGGCAAATGGGGCTTTTCAGAACGATTCCCTTTAACCAGGGAACCCGTCAGGTGCCCTCTCTCCCTTTACTTTTGCTTTGTATGTAGAACCACTGACAGAAGCAATTCGGCAAACAAGGACATAAAGGGTGTAGTGGTGGGGAGACAGAGCATAAAATGGCTCTTTATGCAGATGATCTGCTGATATATTTATCATCTCCAGATTCATTCCTCCCAAACTGTTTACCCTGCTGGAGAAAGTGGAGCTCTTGGCAGGCTATAAGCTAAATACTTTCAAGACAGGTTCTAAATGGAACTATGATCCAGGTGAGGAAATTAAAGGTCTCTTTCCCTCGAAATAGGATACCCAGAATTTTAGATATTTAAGCATCAGAATCCTCAGGATCTATTGAAACTATATGAGGTGAATTATCCACCTTGGTAAAGAAGTTAAAGGGGTGACTTGCAGCGATGGAAACATCTTCCTATCCCCTGACACAAAGAATAGACTCTATTAAAATGACAGTTCTCCACGATTCCTTTATCTTTTTAAAAATCTCCCTATACTAATTCCCTCAATCAACTTGAAGACATGGGACAAAATGCTTTCCTCCTTTATATGGTAGGGCAAAATACCCAGGAGGCCTTTGCCCTACTGCAATTAGCCAAGAGGAGGGTTAGCTCTCAACACATAAAAACATATTACTGCACTGCACAATTGGCCCATGCTCTGCATTGGTGGGACTTGAACACAGATACTCACTGGAAGGCAATAGAATTAGAAGAAGAATCAATAGGAACTAAATGTATAACAGGGTTCCCTCTCCTGTAAGAGGACAGATACAGATGTTTGTCAGTCTAGATTCAGCAGATTAATACTGTATATATGGTGTATAAAACTAGAGGAATCCAGAATAAGGTCCTCAGCTATTCCTTTAATTATCCCAGTTTTGACCCATCTTTTCACCCAGCTATAATGGATCATACTTTTGACACATGGTGGACAAGGGGATCAAAGTGTATCTATCAGTGGTACGAGCAAAGGGCATTTAGGTCATTTGCACAAATTCAACAGGCTTTTCAGATAGGTCAAAGGATCATTACACGCTTTCTCCAGATAAGGCACTATATACACCAGAGGTGTGGGGTCAAGTGGAACATTGATCAAGCGCATCCCTCAGTTAGAGTGACCATAGAAACCAAAACCAATCAGATGCCTGGCCATATTGTTTCTGTCCTGTATCAGGCACTTCAACCAGCAGGGAATAAAACACTTGACAAGCTGCACGGGTCTTGGGAGGAAGACCTAGGGGTGGAGATCTCGGACACAGACTGGGGACAAAGTTCCTTAATTCAGGATAAAGTAACAAAGTCTCACTCCTGGAGAGAGTATGGCTGGAAATGCATTGTGAAATATTTTAAGACACCCCAAATCGCAGGAAAATACAATAGAGTAAGGGAATCTAGCTGTTGGAGGTTTTGTGGAGAAGCCCAGGCGACACATATGCATATATTTTGGGGTTGTCCAGTTATCCGAGACTTCTGGTCTGAGATTGAGGAAGGATTATCCATCTTTACCCAGAGATTACATACCTGACCCTGGATTGGCCCTTTACATTGGTTCCCCGGGGTAGAATAAACAAACCAGAAAAATGATCACTATTCTGCTTCTAGCAGCTAAGAAATCTGTCTCCAGGAGGTGGCTTCAGCAGACCCCCGTGTAAAGGAATAAGAAGACCTAGTTCATCGATTTATGAAATGGAAAAATTAACATCTACATTAAACCTCGGAAGGAAAGCAGCAGGAATTTTGGAACATATGGATCTTATGGGCCATGCAGCGTAGGCAGGATATTATCCCCGAGCAGTAGAGGAACAGAACTCCCAAGATGTTTACAAACTAAGATGAGTAGTCACTGTAATTGAGTCAAGCGGTCAAATCATAATTGATGTTTTATGGAATGTCTCTCAAGGCACTTTATCATTTAATGTAACTCCTTTGAGGTAAATTAATCCTAACTGTCTGAAAGTGATCAATGATGTACTCTGAACCTTTAGTAAAGATATATAATAAAAAGTGTACGTAGGATAATCAGCCCTCACTGGAATGTAGAGTGTGAATAAAACATCACGGGGACTCCAGTGCTGGCAAAAAGAAACAGAGTCAGCTTTAACTCAGTGTCAGCTAAACATTTTCCTAATGGAAAATAAATAAAAGCAGAGAACTGCCCAGTGTCCACTGCTTCATGCTCACTTGATTCTGCAAAATTACTTCATTTATTTATTTTGTTTTATTTTCTATTGACTAATTTTCAGCTGACCACATCAAGGTGGGTGGGTGGTGTGGTCCTCGACTATGTTTTTTGCCCCCACTTTTGGTTTTGCTTTGCAGGTTGTTCATGGCCAGACTCAAAAGCAAAGAACATTTAACAACAGGATGCAGCGTGTATCACACAGTATATTCTGAACTGTTATGCTACTGTCCCTTTAAATTATGTGTCATTTTCTTTTCTGGAAATAGTTTTTTTCTACCACCTATATATATAGACCTGAACCAGTCAAGTCCTAAGTCAAATCTTTTGCAAAATCAAATCCAAACTCATCCTGGATTTGGACAATCCTAAACCAAATTCTAAGTCACCCGTCTTTGTCCATCCCTGCTTTACGGTACATGGTTAATACTTGTAATGTATGATAAGGGCCCCTTCAAAATGCTGTTGTGCATGTCCTACATTTTGTGCACTGCTAAAAAAGTTGTTGGGCACATTCCAAATCAGATTCAGCAGTATCCTTGCTTGGGCTGTCTCCAGCCACACTACAAACAATGTAGTTGTTGTTCTTTTTTAACCAGAGAGGCAAACTAAGCTGAAGCTTGTTTACAGGTGTGACCTAGGAGCACAAGGAAATTAAGGACTTGCTTAGAGTCACACAGTATGCAAGTTGTGCTGTAGGATTCATACCCAGGTCTCTAGATTTGTAGCTCAGAGCCTTAAACCACTGTGCTATACTGCCTCCTGTAATTCAGTTTGTAGTTCACTCAAGAATAAAAACTGAAAGTAAAATCATGACACCCATGGTTTCATTAAATGGCATCAAAAGCAAAAAAAATCATTAACTCAAATGCATACAGATAAAAATAAAAATACAGACAACCATATAAACTGCCATATGTTTCTATCTGAGTGTTGAGACAACAGCATCGACCACTCAAGTTTCTCTTGAGGTCCATATGCAGTTGTCTCAGCCCTTGATAGAAATACAGGCTCATTTTATTGTTGCCATAAATTATTCTATATACAATGGCATGTAGTTTGATAATAAGTAGTAAGGTGACCTGCATGTATTCTGATAATAAGTAGAATGGTTACCTGCATGTATTTTGATGATAAGTATCATGGTTACCTTGCAAACATTTTGATAATAAGTAGTAAAGTTACCTGCATGTATTTTGATAATACGTAGTAAAGTTACCTGCATGTATTTTGATAATAAGTAGTATGGTTACCTGCATGTATTCTGATAATAAATAGTAAAGGGTACCTGCATGTATTTTGATAATAAGTAGCAAGGTTACCTGCATGTATTCTGATAAAAACTGGCTGGACAACAGGACGCAAAGGGTAATAGTAAACGGAGTCCACAGTGAAGAAAGGAGGGTAACTATTTGGGTACCGAGGGTTTGGTACTGGGACGGTCCTCTTTAATATCTTTATAAGTGACATTGGAGAGCACCTGGAAGGAAAGGTATGCCTCTTTGCAGATGACACAAAGATCTGCAACAGGGTTGATACACAAGGTGGGGTGGAAAGAATGAAAAGGGACTTGGCAAGGTTGAAGGAATGGTCAAATACGTGGCAGCTCAGATTCAATGCAAGAAGTGCAAGGTAATGCATCTGGGAAACAAAAACCAGGAAGAGTACACAATGGGGGTGAGTTAATAACAACAACAAAATCGAAAGAGACCTAGGAGTAATTATATCAGATGACCTAAAGGTGGGCAAGCAATGTGAGGCAGAGGAGGGCTGGGGATACTGGGATCCATAGGGAGAGCATCAACAGTAGAAAACAGGACGTTGTTATCCTCTCTACAGACAGTTAGTGAGACCCCATCTGGAGTACTGCGTGCAATTCTGGAGACCCCATCTCCATAAAAAGATAGACAGAGTGGAGGCTGTTCAGAGGAGGGCAACTAGAATGGTGCAAGGTCTGCATCAGAAGACATACAAGGAGAGACTAAAGCAGCTTAATATGTATACCCTTGAGGAAAGGAGGGAGGGAGACATGATAGACACTTTAAAGTATCTCAAGGGAATTAACAAGGTGGAAGATGATAGTATTTTTCAGAAAAAGAGATGCAAGAACAAGGGCACAATTTGAAGATAGAGGGGGACGGCTCAGAGGTAATGTTAGAAAGTATTTTTCACAAAGAGAGTTGTGGATGCATGGAGCAATCTTCCTGAGGAAGTTGTGGAGTCAGGAACAGTGGGACAATTCAAGAATGCATGGGACAGGCATAAGGCAATTCTAGTGGGGGCAGGAGGAAGTAAGCTGTTGATTAACTAGAATCTGCAGCTTATCCATCAGGTAGGGAAATGGGCAGACTGGGTGGGCCAAGCGGTCCTTATCTGCCATCAAATTCTATGTTTCTATGTTTCTAATAAATAGTAAGGTTACCTGCATGTATTCTGATAATAAATAGCAAGGTTACCTGCATGTGTTCTGATAATAAATAGTAAGGTTACCTGCATGTATTCTGTTAATAAGTAGCAAAGTTACCTGCATGCATTCTGATAATAATAAGTAGTAGGTTACCTGCATGCATTCTGATGATGAGTAGTAATGTTACCTGCATGTATTTTGATAATAAGTAGTAAGGTTACCTGCATGTATTTTGATAATAAGTAGTAAGGTTACCTGCATGTATTTTGATAATAAGCAGTAAGGTTATCTGCATGTATTCTGATGATAAGTAGTAGGTTATCTGCATGTATTTTGACGATAAGTAGTAAGGTTACCTGCATGTATTTTGACAATAAGTAGCAAGGTTACCTGCATGTATTCTGACGATAAGTGGTAAGGTTACCTGTATGTATTCTGACAATAAATAGCAAGGTTACCTGCTGTATTTTGATATTAAGTGGTAAGGTTACCTGCATGTATTTTGACAATAAGTAGTAAGGTTACCTGCCTGTATTTTGATATTAAGTGGTAAGGTTACCTGCATGTATTCTGATAATAAGCAGTAAGGTTGCCTGTATTTTGATAATAAGTAGTAAGGTTACCTGCATGTATTCTGACGATAAGTGGTAAGGTTACCTGCATGTATTCTGACAATAGTAGCAAGGTTACCTGCCTGTATTTTGATATTAAGTGGTTAGGTTACCTGCATGTATTCTGATAATAAGCAGTAAGGTTACCTGCCTGTATTTTGATAATAAGTAGTAAGGTTACCTGCATGTATTCTGATGATAAGTGGTAAGGTTACCTGCATGTATTCTGATGATAAGTAGTAAGGTTACCTGCCAAGGTTCAAATCTGTGTATACTGGAGCATGTTTTATTGTAGAAAGGACCATCCCCTGCTGTACATAAATTCAAATTGTGCAATGCTTGGCCCACAGAATAAACAGAATTATAGACATTAAAGGCACCGTCAAGTGGTTGTCATTGAAGAATGGGGTATTGAGCTCCTGTAGTTTCTCTGACCCAGAACATATTTTACTCACTGCAGGGTAGCATTCATATTTATTTGCTCCCATTTATGGTAAGCATTTTCCCAAAATACTTTGATGAAAATGTCCCCAAGAGATGTGAAGGGTGGATCTCATATAGAAAGTTCTTGAATCCTCCTATGTAACCGAGATGGAGTGTAAACAGTAAGCTGCCATTAATTATTTTCAAGAACTCTGCATTTGAAATTGGTGTGGATGGATTCCAGCCCTCACATGTAATCCAGATTTTGCCCACAATGTTCTGGCGTGATATCTCTTCCACCAGCGGATAGAGATTGACTTGATCTGAAATGATGATTATGAGTCTCGCTGTTGACTGGATCATTCTTTTGACAATTTGATGAATCCTCTCCTCCAAAGAAACTCTGGGCATAAGCTCATAGTAGGAAACACAGACTCCCAGTTTTTGAGCCCTCTACTATCATGTGACTGGTGTGTTCTCATAATCTGTTCCTTCTGCTACCATTCCTACCCACTGCCAACCTAATTGCACCACCATGTGAGCCAGACCTGTGGACAGGAACGCATCACCGCCAAGTCCTCAGAAAGGATGGAAACTGACGTTTATCACTCAGTATTATAACTGAGGAGGCATAGGATATCTGCAATGTACAAAGACATGATTAGTAGTTTTCCAACATGTGTTTGATATCCTATTTTGTTTATCACCAAGTCCCATCCCACAAGTAAGGTGGTTTGCTTATTGTGAATGCACTATGTACATAAGAATATTGTCTAGTTTTGCTTTTAAATGTAGTTTAAATTTGTTGTGTTTAGTATTGCATTTTATATTGCAACATGCATTATTTTCCTTCTGTTGTCACCCTTATCCCTAGGCATGGCTGAGAATGGATCATTTAGATCCAGTCCACATTCCTGGTAAAATGGAAATAATTAAAATAAATAAAATATTACCTATTTCAGCCATCTTCTTTTAAATTACCTATTTGGAGATACTTTGTTTATTTTAATACATAATTAAAAACTTCTTTCCTAACCTGTGATTTTGTGGAATTGAATACTTACAGTATGTTATATTTTGACTTATCCCTTAGCTTTTTCTGTTGATAAATTGTGTATGGAGGAATATAATATTTGATGGTATAACCACTATACAGTAGATCTGCTTAAAACTGACATGCTTCATCTGCTGAGGTTATCATAATCAGCAACATTTGAACAGGTAATTCTACAGCTAAACTATGTAAATTATAATGATAGGAACAACCATAAGATGTTCATCTTGTGGCTGTTCTGAGAAACTACCGAAATCTTTCTTCTTCTCCTGCTAAATATGCTATCCCATACATCCGCAACATGCACCAGCTGTTACACCAGACAGGGTACATGCCACTAGATACCAGTAAGACAACAGGTACCTGTTGTGACACCAGACAAGGGTACATTGGTTCTATGTGATAACAGCACTTACAAAATGGCGCAGACCCAAAACAGCAACTGCACACTGCCAAAACAAACAAGCACTTGTCAATGCCGAATGTTTGCTTGCTGGCATTGGCATTAGTAGTGTAGGAGTTACAGAGCTGCCTAATAGGAATACAGTGAAGTATTGAACTGAAGCCATCCCCACCACCACTCTGCAGATACTGACAGGCATTGGGGTGTGCCTTTGGGTCGTCGAGGCATAACGGCCACGCCATTTCACCACCTCTACCCTGCAGACACCGACAAGTGTCACGGTGTGCCTTGGGATCTTTGGCCCTTATGTTCACCCCATTCCATCAGGAAATACAGTGAGATGGGTGCTGTATAGGAGAATGGGGTGAACTTTGGGTCCGAAGAGTCCAAGGCACACCCTCGATGCCTCTCACTGGCTGCAGGGTGTGGGTGGGGTGGAATGGTATGAGCATTACAGGCAACAATCCCAAGTTGCACCTCTGATGCCTGCTGTCTCTACAGGGTGAGGCATTATGGTTGGAAACCCTAACGCCCAGGCTTTCATTGGTATTTTCACTCCAAATTTTCAACATGTTTTTTGTGACCCCCACCTCATGACAGTGGCAATATCAGTTCATTAGCGAAAGCTGATTTTTGCACAGCGACTACGCCATTCCAACAACATGAAGTCTTGCTACATTCTGACTATTGCAGTTAGCCCCGCACTCAAACTGCCCTGGAGAGTAGATGGTTAATTTTCTATGCAGAGCGTAGAACGTTGAGCTTGAGCTCGGTTCAACCTCTGTCTGCTGCACTTTGAGCGCATCTGTCAGATTTTTACTCTGCCTAAATGAACGGCCACTCTGGAGATTTCTCCTTGCTCACGGTTCATAAGTCGGTCAAAGTCCTCGGTTTTACCGATTATTTTTCACAAGTTTCAGTTCAGATCTCTGTCTGTGGTACAGTAAGTACTAGGTAGTGAACTAGACATAGTTAACTTGTAGAAACTGTAACACTGATTTTTGACCAGTTCGACTGAACAGGCCATTTAGTGATTTATATATTCTGTCTTTGTTTTAAACTTTGAGCGTGGTTACCGGTCCTTATTGATTTTAAAAACTGTATTTTCTTGTGGTTTTTCCAATACTGTGACTACGGTTAGAAACCGATAAGGTGTCTTGCCTGGTTGTTTGCCATAAAAGGGTAAGTTTGTGGTTAGGATGGCTATGTCTGAGAAACCCAAAAGAAAACCGGCCCACTGTTTCAACACTGCAGTGTGTGTGGGGAGGTTCGCTAAGGCTGATCCCCACACCACCTGTGTTTATTGTCTGGGGTTTGACCACCTCAATTCAGACTGCCAAATCTATAAAAATTCCTTAAGTCAACCCTGGAAAAAGATTAGGTAGGCTCCGGGATAAGGAGGCCGTGAAGTCTGCTGACCCGGATGACCAGCCCAGTTTGGTTCCAACTGAACGTGAGGGAATGCCCTCTGACCAGAGGCGATACTTCTTCAGGCAAGAGGAGAGCCAATCCTGAGGATCGGTTCCTACAAAAGAAAAGAAAAATCATCGGTTTGGTTCCAGAGACCCATTTCGACCGCCAAAGATATTCCCAGTACAATAAGGATTGTAGAATTGCTTCATCCAGTTCCATCTGATCCGCGCCTTCTGGCAGGCGCGGTTCGGTCGGTTCCTCCGGTTCAAGATTATGCCCTGAAGATTACTATCAACCGGATTTGGAGGGGTTGAAGATTACGATGATGACGATGATGATGGTGTGGAGGTCTGCTTGAGGCCATTGAACCGGACATCTCTCCAGACAGGCCTTCTGGTGTTTCCTCCTAGGTTTTCTGAGTCCCCTTCCCACTACATGTTTTACAGGAAAGTGGCAGAAACCCTCCAGCTCCCTGTGGATGAAGTTGTAGAGGAACAAGAGGAACCTGATTATATGGAGATGATGGACATCCCAGAGTCCACGAGACTGTCTATTCCTCTTCATAAGTCTTTTGGGAAACAGACACAAATGATTTTAAAACTCAAATTCTGTACCTCCTGTCGAAAGAAGGATGGACAAAAGGTACACCTTATCAGGTTCTGGTACAGAGTACTTGTATCAACAATGCAACCATGTTGGGGTTGTGCAGGCTGCAGCCTGTGATAAGGCTAATATACCCTTGACTTCACACACTCCAGATAAAGATTCTAGTAAGCCAGATGCCATGGCAAAGAAACAGTACATGGCATCTGCCTTGGGACTCAGGCAGGCTAAATATATGGCATATGCAGCCAGGTACCAGAAGTCTAGGTGGGACACTGTACTGGCACTGGCTAGCAGGCCTCCCACAGCTAGCCTCCGAGTTGGAGGAGTGGCTGATGGGATTGAGGCATCTAAGATACAGTTCATGCTGCTGTGGACTCCAGTGATGTGTTCTCTAGAGTCATGGCTACATCTGTGGCTCTTCGAGAATGGCTTGGCTCAGATGTACTAGTCTCTCACAGAACACCCAGGCTAAGGCCATGGATTTCCCTAGGTGGTAATTCTCTGTTTGGGGAGCAGACAGAGAATTACATGAAAAAGATGGATGAGTATAGGACCACCTATAGGAGTGCACAGGCCAAGGAAAGGCAGGCAACTCCTCAAAGGCAGCAAGCTAGGCAGGGGCATGCCTTTCATAGGTCTTTCTACCAAGCACAGGCCTCTTCTCCTTTCCCTCAGAAGGGTTCTTCAGAAGGAGAGGCAGAAGGGGGATGAGCAGGGCTGCATCCACCCTCAACCTAGGGCTCCTGCCAAGCAGTCACCCTGATGTGTCAGCCCGGGTTGGCGCCCCATTCCTGTAGGAAGCAGGCTGGCTTACTTCCTCCAGGACTGGATGTCTGGTACTTCAGACAAGTGGGTCCTGGAGGTTGTAAGCCAGGGGCTGGTTCTCAGCTTCAATAAATTTCCAAAGCTGAGGGCCTGATCTTTCCACCTGCAAGCATCTCTGAAACCATTGCCCTAGAGGCAGAGGTTTCATCTCTACTGGCTCTAAAGGCTGTAGAGAGAGTTCTTACATTGCACAGGGGCAAAAGTCTGTACTCCAGGTACTTCTTACCCCAAAAAGACAGGGAGTGGCGATCCATCCGAGACTTAAGATACCTGAACAAACATCTTTTAAAACCAAAATTCAAAATGGTGACTCTGGGAATAATCCTTCCTCTCTAAGGCCAGGGGACTGGCTAGCCTCCTGGACTTAAAAGATGCCTACTTTCACATTCCCATCAGGTGCTCCCACAGAAAGTACCTCAAGTTCTGAATTGCCTTCAGGCCATTATCAGTTCAAAGCTATGCCCTTCGGCCTGACATCAGCTCCAAGGGTATTACAAAATGCCTAGCAGTAGTAGTGGCCTTTTAGAAGGAAAATATTTATATATTTCCATTCCTGGATGACTGGCTTATTGTGGGTCAGTCCCCAGACCAAGTCAAATCAGACCTTTAAGTGACTCAGCAAGTGCTCACTTCCCTAGGATTCCTTCTCAATCTTCCCAAGTCAGTTCTTGAGCCTGTACAGCTCCTCACCTTCATAGGGGCAGAGCTGGATACAATCAAAGCAAGAGCTTTCTTCCCTGGAAAGGGCAAGGGCTATTGTACAGCTGGCTTCTTCATTCCACCTTCTGGTCCTCTGGCCAGCAAGACACTTCCTTCAACTTCTGGGCCACATGGCAGCTTCTACAGCAGTGGTCCAAGGGCCAGATTTCAGATGAGGGATATTCAGTTTCACCTGAGGGCCTTTTGGTCTCAGAAGAAAGATTCTTTATCCAAACTAGTTCCAGTGACCCAGACTCTGATACAGGCTCTCCAATGGTGGCAGGATCAGGGTAACCTCAGGCAAGGAGTCCCATTCGTCACTCAGTCTCACTCTGTGGTTCTAACCATGGATGCTTCTCTGTTGGGGGGATCCCATCTGGGGTCTCACAGCCCAGGACTGTGGTCCCCCAGGAATCCCTTCTTCATATCAATCTTTGGAACTCAGGGCAGTCTTTCTGGCCCTGCAAGCTTCTCTCAGTCAGTGCAGAACAAGGTGGCTCAGGTCAGGACAGACAACACCACCACCATGTGGTACATCAACAAGCAGGAGGCACTAGTCTGCGGCCTTGTGCATGGAAGCCATGAAATTGTGGTCCTTGGCTTATTCTCTGCAGACCTCTCTGATAGCAGTCCACCTTCCAGGGAAGGACAATGTGCTAGCAGATGCATTGAGCAGGATTTCCAGGGCCATCACGAATGGTCCCTGGACCTCTGGTGTTGAAAGTGATTTTTCAAGGTGGGGCACTCCAGAGATAGATCTCTTTGCAGCCCCAGACAATCACCAACTTCCTCTGTTTTGTTGCAGACCCCAGTCTTGGGCTCAGTCCCTCTGGATGCTCTGGTTTTGAACTGGAAGGAAATTTCTATGCCTTCCCTCCTTTCTCTGCTGTTCAAGGTTCTGGTCAAGGTAAGGTCACAACCTTGCAAAGTGATTCTGATTGCTCCAGACTGGGCCAGTCAGCCTTAGTACCCTCTGTTGTTGTCCCTAGCAGTCCATCTTCTCCTGTCTCTTCCCAGGAATTACAACCTGTTAACCTCCTCTCAGGGAGGATTTGGTACCCCAATCTTTGGTTGCTCAATCTCAAGGCATGACTCTTGAAGAGTTAGAGTATGTAGATTTGCGTCTGTCCCAAGGGGTTCTGGATATTCTCAAAGCCTCTCGCAAGCCTGCCACCAGAAAACTTACAACTCAAATGGAAAAGATTCAGCATTTGGTGTTCCAAGAAGCATATATCCCCAGACACTGCTGAATTGTCTACAGTTCTGGATTATATGGTTCATCTTAATGGCCTAGGCCTCAGACCAGCTATCTCAAAGTACATTTGTCAGTTGTTTCTGCTTTTCTGTCAGCGGAAAGCCTTTCGCTGTCATCTCACCCTGTATTCTGTAATTTTCAATGGATTGCTTCATACCAATCCCCTTTAGGAATCCTACCCCTGCTTGGGATCTTAATGTTTCCATTGCTCATCTTATGCAACCCCTTTTGAGCCGTTGTCTTCAGCAGAGCTTAAGTACTTGACTTGGAAAACTGTGTTCCTGGTAGTTATTACCTCTGCCAGGACGTATTAGTGAATTGCAAGCTCTGTCAGTAGAGCCTGATTTTATCTCATTCCATAGAGATAAGGTGGTCCTAGAACCAACAGGAGGTTTTTACCTAAAGTGGTTTCAGGTTTATATCTGAACCAATCTATGTCTCTCCCTGTGTTCTTCACTGATCATTCTTCTTCAGGAGAAAGAAGTTTACACAGTTTGAGGTTAAAAGAGCCCTTAGTTACTACATTGAGTGTACTAAGGCTCACAAGTTTGACTCCTTCAGTTGTTTCTCACTTATGGGGAAGTGGATAAGGACAAACCTGCCACTAAGAGAACTATTGCCAGGTGGATTGTCTCTTGTGTTCAATTCTGCTATGAGAAGCTAGGCAAAATATCTCCCTGAGGCCTGAGGGCTCATTCGACTAGAGGTACAGCTGCTTCCTGACTGCGGCCAGGGATATTCCTTTGCTAGAGATATGTAAAGCAGCCACCTGGAAAACAGTTCATACATTTACAAGCATTACTCCTGGACATCCAGGCTAGGAGTGATGCTCGGGTTTAATACAACAGTACTGCAGAGCCTATTCCCAATGTAGGTTCGATTCCCTCCTCCATGGAGGTACTGCTTGGTAGTCTGCAATAGTCAGAATACAGCAAGACTACATGTTGTTTGAAGAAAAATTACTCACCTTAGTAATTATGTTTCTTCTAATGGAGTCTTGCAGTATTCTGACCTCCCTCCCTACCTCCCTCAGAACCTATTTTTGGGAAGTGGCCTGGCAGATGCAGTGTTGCACCCCAGGGTGCATTTGGGTACTCCTCCTTTTAGAGAGGGGAGTGGGTTATATTATTAATTTAACAGTCTTAAATTGTTCGCTACCTGTTTTTGATTTTGATTTCTTGACTTGAGTCTTTTGGGGATCCAAAATATTTGGTTGCCATTTGGCTAGTAAAAATTTTACCATTTCCACATAGTAGTTAGTTAGCATTAGCTCGTAAGAATCTGACAGTTGCGCTCAAAATGCAGCAGACAGAGGTTTGAACCAAGCTCGAGCTCAACGTTTTATGCTCTGCATAGAAAATTAACCATCAACTCTCCGGGCAGTTTGAGTGCTGGGGCTAACTGCAATAGTCAGAATACAGAGAGACTCCATTAGAAGAAACATAATTACAAAGGTGAATAATTTTTCTTTGGCACCACAGGTGCGAAAACACATTTTGAACAGGATATGAAAATGACAACTGTACTGTTCATGGGGAGGTGTATAAAATGGCAATGTTGAAAATCTGCAGTGAAAATATTAAAACTGGTGAAGTCACGAGCATGCGAGAAACTGTGCAACACACACCAGTAATGTAATTAGTTTGGGGATTTTTACAGCAGATTGGCAACACAGGCATTTTGGGAGCTCCACTCAGAGTCATGAAGAGTGTCACTGTGATTTTCTTAATCTGTCCCGAACAGTGATTTCCCACAGCGACCACGCATTTCTGCGCTTGTAAGTGTGAAAACACATTTTGGCCATGGTGTGAAAAATGACAGCTGTACTGTTCATAAGGAAGTGTGGAAAAGTGCCAGTGGTGAAAATCTGACTGAAAATAATACAAATTCATGAACTTACGAGGGTGCGTGGAAACTGCGCAATGCTCGCTTGTAACACAATTATTTTATGATCTTTGTCACCAAATTTTTAACATAGCCATTTTAAGACCTCTGCTCATGACCAGTGTCACTGTGATTTTCTTAGTCTGTCCGAACATTGATTTCGCACACCAACTGCGCCATTGTGCGCTACATGTGCGGAAACACATTTTTGGCGAGATGTGATAAATGTCAGCTGTACTGCTCATAAGGAGGTGTGGTAAAATGGCAATATTGAAAATTTGGAGTGAAAATATTAAAATTTGCGAACTTCAGAGCGTGCGTAGGAACTGCGTAACCACGCCAGAATCAGTCATTTTGAGATTTTCACCAATTTAAAAATAGGGTTTTTAGCTCACCATGAACTGTGACACTGCCATTTTGTAAATTGTCGCTGTGTGGTGGTTCTGCAGTGCCACGTAACTCACCTTCGGCCGATTAATGCCATGACAGTGCCAGAATTCATGAGGAGGGGTCCCAAAACCCATGTTGAAAATTTGGTGCTAAAATTCCAAAAATGCGTGAGATATGCATCAAAGTTAAACAAAAAAACTATTTATTCCATTATACAGCTTACGGCATTTCTTCAGTTCAGCGTCGGCTTTGAAGAGTGCAGATGTGTTCCAGTCCACTGAAGATCGCCCCCTGGCCTCGGAGGTAAGTATCGGGTGAGGTGGTGGTGAGGGAGGAGGATGCACAGAGGGTGGGCGCTGGCTGGGGCGGCAAGACAATCAATGAGGGACCGTTTTTTTTCAGCTGTTTGTTTTCTTTTGGGAAGACGACGGGACTTGTGCCACGCTGGGGTGGGCTCCAGCATGGCATCTGGAAGATTGTTTGGGGGGCAGTGGAGCCGACGTGAATTGGGCACCTCATTACAGCAGACGCGTGCTCACAAGGGGGCTCCAAAGTGCAGGCAACTGGAAGTCTGTTTCTTTTGGGGTTTAATTGAGCTGATGGGAGATTGGGCACCCGTCACCATTCTCACTTGTGCCACGCTGTGGTGGGCTCCCAGTGTGGCACCTAGAACTTGGGGAGTGTGAAGCCTACAGGGACTGGACACCCCATCAGCCATACTGTGTGCAGCGGAGGGGAGCACTATTAAGAATCACTCAGAGGGCTGGGGAATAATATTATTACAATACTGATCAGGTGTGCCAACAGACAACAACTACGTCTACTTCTTCAGTCTTTTGGGTTCTGTTTTCCTTCTTTATCAATGCCACTCCTACCCTGAACTCTGACTCAACATTCCAAGGATTGCAATTAGATCTTTTTTGGAAACATTCCAAGGATGTCATTTTAGTCACTTGTCTCATCCTGGAAAGATTGTCCTAGAAAAGTTCACTTCAGAATGAATTTATGTTCCGGAAGAGAAAGCAGAGATATATACAAGCAGAATTGCTTTCAGTATGCTAATCAACACTATCTTATCACTGCTCACTGAAGCGTAGCTTCCTTTCAACTGTATGCCACTGCATTTTCAACTGCTGTCATAGACAGCAGCAGCGTCATTGGTGAACTGTGGGCGCCTGTAAACACACTGACTGAATTGGAAGACAGGTTGCCACACCTACAAAAACTCGGATGATGGCACTATGTTTCTTGCACATGCGTGCAAGCAAACATAAAAATGGCAATGAGCAGTGCAGCATCAGCAACAGCGACCGGGTGCATGCTTTCTATGCTGAGGGTGATGCAAACGTAGTTTTTATGCGGGGCCTATGCCTCTTGTGCACACATTTGCAGGAGGCTTAGCTCTCCCACACTCCCAAAAATTATATTACAAATACCAGGGGATAATGACTGGGGACTGGGGCAAATTCTGGAGGTGGTTACTTCTCAGGGCAACAAAAGGCATGGTGAGAACGTGGAGGGCAACCTGTGGGTGGGAGGGGATACACTGGGAAGGATGGGTGGAATGGGAGTCAAAGAAGACAAAAAACATTAGAAGAGTGAAACCAGAGCCAGCACTGAACCCTGGTCCATCAGCATCACAGGCAGTGACTCAAGCCACAGCATCAGATGGCCACCTCAGAAATGGCCTGACAAACAAACTCTATGTACTAAATAACAGAGTCACTCCATCGAAACAAACTTGCTGAACTTAACGTACACCAGTAAGAGCACATAGCCCATTTTGCAATCTCTGTTTTACATTGCGAAACTTGCTCACCAAAATTCACTTGCTATATTCATGGGCTACCTGGTACATGCCATTAGATATCAGCATGGTTACCATAGGCACCAGCTGTGACAACAGACAAGGATACATGCCACTAGATAGCAGGAGGTAAACACACACACCAACTGTGACACCGGATGACGACATGCCCCTAGATACCAGAAGGGAGACAGTAAGAACCAGCTGTGACACCAGACAAGGGTGCACACCACTAGATACCAATAGGGTGACAGCAGGCACCAACTGTGACATCAGACAAGGGATATGCCACTAGATAACAACAGGGTAATAATAGGCACCAGATGTGCCACCAGACAAGGGTACTTGCTACTTCATACCAGTAGGGCTAAAACAGGCACCAAATGAGACACCAAACAGTGTAAAAGAAATTAGATACCAGCAGGGTGATAACAGCCACCAGCTGTGACACAAGACAAGGTACATGCCTGTAGATACCATCAGGGTTAAAACAGACACCAGCTGAGACATCAGAAAATGTACATGCCACTAGACACCAGAAGGGTGAGAACAGGGACCAGCTGTGACATCAGACAAGGGTACATGCCACTAGATACCAGTAGGGTTAAAAGGAACCATCTTTGACACAAGGCAAGAGGTATATACCTGAAGCTACCAGCAGGTTGACAACAGGAACCAGCTGTCACATGAGACCAGGATACATGCCACCACATACCAGTCCAGCATGGTTAAAGCAGGCACCAGCTGTGACACCAGGCAAGGGTACATGCCACTTGACACCAGGAGGGTAACAACACTCACCAGCAGTGACACCAGACAAGATACATGCCTCTAGATACCAGAAGGGAGACAGTAAAACCATCTGTGACACCAGACATGGGTACATGCCATTAATACCCACTGCACCCATTCAGGGCACTGGCGCAGTCGCCCATCATTAGAGTGCCACATATTGAAATTCACTGCCTCCCTGAATCTGCCCTCCCGGAGTTGGTATATATAGAAATGGAGGTGTGGGGGTATGGAGGGCACAGTCCCCCCACAAAGAGAGGGGTTGGTGACTTTGTAACTTGGCACACTAATAATCGGGCACACTGCCACCGCACCCTGAATGAGCAGAACCATTAATACCAGCAGGGTGGTAGCAGTCACCACCTGTTTCACCAGAGAAGGTACATTCCACTAGATATCAGCAGGGTGAAACCATGCACCAACTGTGACATCAGACAAGGGACATGCCACTAGATAACAGCAGGGTAATAATAGGCACCAGATGTGCCACCAGACAAGGATACATGCCACTTGATACCAGCAGGGCTAAAACAGGCACCAAATGAGACACCAAACAGTGTAAAAGAAATTAGATACCAGCATGGTGATAACAGCCACCAGTTGTGACACAAGACAAGAGTACATGCCTGTAGATACCAGCAGGGTTAAATCAGGCACCAGCTGTAACACCAGACAAGGGTACATGCCACTTGATACCAGCAGGGCTAAAACAGGCAACAAATGAGACACCAAAAGGTGTAAAATAAATTAGATACCAGCAGGGTGATAACAGCCACCAGCTGTGACACAAGACACGGGTACATGCCTGTAGATACCAGCAGGGTTACATTAGGCACCAGCTGTAACACCAGACAAGGTCATGCCACTAGATACCAGCAGGGTGACAACAGGCACCACTTGTGACACCAGGCAAGGGTACACGCCACTAGATACCAGCAGGGTTACAATAAGCACCAGCTGTGACACCAGACAAGGGTGCATGCCACTAGATACCAGCAGGATGACTGCAGGCACCAGTTGTGACACCACGCAAGGGTACATGACACAAGATATCAGAGGGTGACAACAGCCACAAGTTCAGACACAAGACAAGGGTATATGCCTCAAGACACCTGCAGGCTGGCAACACACTCCAGTTGTGACAAAAGACAGGGTATATAACAATAGATACCGCGAGGCTTACAAAAAGAACCAGTTGTGACACCAGACTTGGGTAAATGACACTAGATACCAGCATGGTTAAACAGGCACCAGCTATTTCACCAGACAATGGTGCATGCCTCTAGATGCCAGCAGTGTGACAATAGGAACCAGCTGTGACCCCAGAGAAGGATACATACCACTAGATACCAGAAGGGTAACAACAAGCACCAGCTGTGAGACCACAGAAGGGTATATGCCAGTAGATAACACAGTGACAACAGGCACCAGCTGTGACATCAAACACAGATATGTGCCACTAGATACCAGCAATGTGACAACAGGCACCAGCTGTGACATCAGACAAGGGTACCTGCCACTAGATACCAGAAGGGTGACAACAAGACCAGCAGTGACACCAGACAATGGTATATGCCACTAGATACCAACAGGGTTACAAAATACACAAGCTGAGACTCCAGATATGGGTACATGCCACTGGATACAAGCAGAGTGACACATCGCACTAGCTGTGACACCAGATGGGGTACATGCCACTAGATACCAGTAGGGTTACAACAGGCACCAGTTCTAACACCAGACATGAGTACGTGACCTTAATACCAGCAGGGTGACACCAGTCACAATATGTTTCATAGACAAATGTACATGACACTAGACACCAAAAGGGCTACAACAAGCATCATCTGTGACAACTGATGAGTGTACATTTTACTAGATATCAGCATGTTTACACCAGGCACCAGCTGTGACACCAGACAAGGGGTACATGCCACTAGATACCAAGAGGGTAACAACACTCACAAACTGTGACATCAGATAAGGTACATGCCACTAGATACCAGCAGGGTAACAACACTCATCAACTGTGACATCAGATAAGGTACATGCCCCTAGATACCTGAAGGGAGACAGTAAGAGCAGCTGTGACACCAGACATAGGTACATGCTGTTAATAACAGCAGGGTGACAGCAGTCACCACCTGTTCACCAGACAGTGGTGCATTTCACTAAATACCAACAGGGGAAAACAGGCACCAATTTTGACACCAGCAGCGTACATGTCACTAGATACCAGCAAGGCTATAACAAGCACCAGCTGTGACACCAGGTAAGTGTACATTTCACTAGATACCAGCAGAGACAACAGGCACCAGTTGTGACACCAGACAATGGTACATGCCTATAGATACCATTGGGGACAACAGCCACCAGGTATGACACCATGGTACTTTGCACCATGCAGTTTAATGAATGGTTGAAAAATGGTGTGGAGCACAGGGTTTGGCTTCATTGGGGACTGGGGTTCCACCTGGAGGGACACCAGCCTATACTGGCAGGATGGTCTGTATCTGTCCAGGAAGGAACAAGTCCTTGAGCAATCGGTTTAAATGCTTCATTGGCAAGCTTTTAAACTAGTCAAGGGGAGGCACTGATAAGCAGCAGGAAAATCCTGGCCTCCCCTACAAAACAGGGTACTAAATGAGAAAAGACTGAGGTAGAAAGGTCAGTGGGGATGCTGCAACAGAAGGTAAAGCCATCAAAAATGGAGAGCAATGAGTACCAATGCCCGTAGTCTGAGTAACAAGCTTCCTGAATTAGTGGCCTTGATGGAGGAGGAACATCTGGATATCGTGGCAGTCATAGAAACGTGGTACACAATAAACCATGACTGGGATGTAAACATACCAGGATACACTATCTACAGGATGGACAGGGAAGGTAAAGAGGAGGAGGATTAGCTTTACACAAGGGAAGGAATCAAAGCAACAGAACAAAAGGGTAAACAGGGAGGAGAAGAAGCACTGTGGTAAATTTGGAGACCGCAATGGCACCACAATACGCATAGGGTTAGATACAGACCCTTCTCTCAGGGGAGGAAATGGACAAGGAAATGATAGAAAGTATACTTAGAATGGCAGAAAAAGGGAGATATTGCTGATGGGTGATCTGAATATGCCAGATGTTAACTGGAGTGCAGTTGCAGCAGCCACTTCTAAGAGTTGGGTATTCTAGATGCCCTACAGGGGCATGCCTTAGACAACTAGTATTGGAGCCCACTCAAGACGGAGCAATCTTAGACCTGGTTCTCTCAAATGGAGATGAAGAGAGGATCACAGATGTGAAGTGGGTAGCCATCTGGGAACTAGCGACCATCGAACAGTATGGTTCACAATAAACACAGCAATAGAGTCAAGCACACAAAGACAAAGGTACTGGATTTTAGGAGGGCTGACTTTGTCAAAATGGGTGAGTGCCTAGGAATGCACTAGCAAATGGGCAGGAAGGAGGGTGGAAGAATAATGGGAATAATAAGAACTGCCATCAGAGAGGTATCAAGCCTTTGTGTAATCAAATAAACAAAACAAACGAGGTAAGAAACCACTATGGTTCTCAAAGGAAGTGGCAGGAAGGTTCAAGAGAAAAGAAAGCATTCAGAAAGTACAAGGAATCACAGAAGGAACAGGACAGAGAACTGTATCAGTTAAAACAAAAGAAAACTGGGAAGGCAGTCAGAACAGCAAAGGCCCAAACCGAGGAAAATATAGCGAACTCAGTTAAGAAGGAGGATAAAACCTTTTATAGGTACATCAGGAGCGAAGGAAGACCAAGGGAGGATAGTGAGGCTTAATAAAGGGGAGGAGGGTGGGCAGAGGGTGACTGTGAAAGGCAGAGATACTAAACAAATATTTTGCTCAGTATTTACAAAGGAAGAGAGGAAGGTACCTAAACCAAACAGTAGAAACACTCTGGATACAGAAGTTGATACCAGCCCATTTATAGATGAAAGAGTTCTGAAAGAACTCTTAAAACTGAAGGTGGACAAAGCAATGGGGCCTGATTTATTTATTTATTGAATTTTGTTGACCGGTAGGCTCACTGGGCCCTGGAGGTCCCTTTTTCAGGGCGACCTGGGGTAAAAATAACATACAGGTAAACAGAACAGTAAAAGCAGGTAAGCAGAGCTGTAAAAATAACATACAGGTAAAAAGACAATACAAGTAGGTCGATGGGATGGATTCATCCCAGAATTCTAAAAGAACTAGGGTAGAACTAGTGACACCACTGACTAAACTCTTTAACAAATCATGGAGGATGGGGTGGTACCCGAGGACTGGAGGAGGTCAGAAGTGATTCCCTTCACAAAAGTGGGAGCAAGGCAGAAGCAGGAAACTACAGACCTGTTAGTTTAACCTCAGTGGTAGGAAAATGATGGAATCACTTCTGAAGGAAAGAATTGTTAAATATCTAGAGGCCAGAAGGGCACAGGACCCAAAGCAGCATGGATTCACAGCAGGAAGGTCATGCCAGACAAATCTGATAGATTTCTTTGACTGGGTGACCAAAGTAGTTGATCAGGGAGGGCTGTGGACATGGCCTACCTAGACTTTAGCAAGGCATTTGACACAGTCCCACACAAAGATTAATGTACAATTAGCCAGCCTGGGAGTGGGTCCCAAGATGACAGCCTGGGTAAAGAATTGGCTGGTGAATAGGACACAGAGAGTGTCAGTAAATGGAGTCCACTCTGAAAAAAGGAGGTTAGTAGTGGTGCATGAGGGGTTCAGTAGGACCAGTCCTCTTCAATGTCTTTATAAGTGACATTGCAGGGGACTGGAAGGAAAAGTATGAATCTTTGCAGGTGACACAAAGATCTGCAACAGAGTTGATGCACAAGGTGGAGTGGAAAGGATGAGAAGGGACTTGGCAAGGTTAGAGGAATGGTCAAATGTATGGCAGCTTAGATTCAATGCTAAGAAGTGCAAGGTAATGCACCTGGGAAACAAAACCCAGGGAAGAGTACACAATGAGGGGGTGAGATACTAACAACAACAAAATGGAAAGAGACCTGGGGGTAGTCATATCAGATGACCTAAAGGTGGGCAAGCAATGTGATAGGGCAGCAAGGAGGGTTGGGGGATACTGGGATGCATAGGAGAGGCATCACCAGTAGAAAACAGGAAGTTATTATCACTCTGTACAGACAGCTAGTGAGACCCCATCTGGAGTACTATGGCAGTTCTGGAGACCCAATCTCCGCAAAGACATAGACAAGATGGAAGCTGTCCAGAGGAGGGTATTCAAATGGTGCAGGGTCTGTAACCGGAAGACATATGAAGAGACTTAAGAGCTATTATGATAGCCTCGAGGAAAGGAGGGAGAGGCGGACATGATCGAAAATGTTCAAGTACCTCAAGGGAATCAACAAAGTCCAAGAGGGTAGCATCTTTCAAAAAAGAGGTGCAAGAACAAGGTGACAATTTGAAGATAGAAGGGGGCGGCTCAGAGGTAATTTAAGGAAGTTTTTTCACAGAGAGGGTGGTGGATGTATGGAACGGCCTTCCAGAGGAGGTTGGGAATCACAAACAGTGGTGGAATTCAAGCATGCATGGGACAGTCATAAGGCAATTCTAGGGGTGGGGGTAGGAAGAAGTAGGCTGCTGGTTAACTAGGATCTGCAGCTTATCCATCAGGTAGGGAAATGGGCAGACTGGGTGGGCCAAGCGGTCCTTATCTGCCATCAAATTCTATGTTTCATGTTTCTAACAAGGTTACATCACACTAGATACCAACAAGGCTCCAAAAGTGCCAGATGAGACACCAGACAATGGTACATGTCACTAGATTCCAGCTATGTGACAACAGGCACCGGTTGTAACACCAGACATGGGTACATGCCACTAGATACCAGCAGGGTAACTACAGCCACCTGTTGTGACACCAGACAAGGTACAGTGAAGGCTGCCTGGATGAAGTGAGGTGTCACAGGTTTATTGCAGGACAAAGTGATTAACTGTCATTGAAATTGCATTGTTTGTTGCAGTATTTCTACTGCAGAATTCTGCAGTTGTGCACTTCATCCAAGTGGGCTTCACTTACATGACACTAAAGGGTACATGACACTAGATATTGGCAGGGTTATAACAATCACAAACTGTGACACCAGACATGTGTGCATGCTCCAAGAAACATAGATCTGATGGCAGATAAAGACCGCTTGGCCCCACCTAGTCTGTCCATTTCCCTACCTTTTAGATAAGCTGCAGATTCTAGTTAACCAACAGCCTACTTCTTCCTATCCCTCCAGAATTGCCTTATGTCTATCCCATGCATTCTTGAATTCCACCACTGTTTTTGACCCCACAACCTCCTCAGGAAAGTCATTCCATGTGTCCACCACCTTCTCTGTAAAAAGGTAAGATGAATTTCTACAGAAGTTGGTGACGAGGGTCATCGCCACTGAATGGTGGGGAGGTCCTTGTGGGCAAATGCCTTTGACTTCCTTATACTCCAGTATGAACTCCAGTATGAACTCATATTGCCCCTGAGCTGTCCCCTCTTTCTTCCAATTGTCCCTTGTTCTTGCACATCTCTTTTCTGAAAGATGCTACCTCTTGGACTTTGTTGATTCCCTTGAGGTACTTGAAGTTTCTATCATGCCCCTCACTCCTTTCTCGAGGGTATACATATTAAGCTCCTTTAGTAAGATCTGCTAAGGATAAGTAAGATCTGGCTGCTCACAGATGGCACAAAGCTCTGTGGGAGGGTAGACATGGAGCAGGGGTGAGAGATACTCGGGAAGACAAGACTAAGCTAGAGAAATGGTCTGGTATTTGGCAACTGGGTTCAGTGCTAAAACTGTAAAGTTATACACTAGGGTGAAAACACTGGGACCAAATACTGGTTGGGTAGCATGCAGGAAAAGGAAGAAAAGGACCTGGGTGTAATAATCTATGAATGCCCTGAAACACTCAGCATACTGCAGGAAGCTGGGGCCAGAACAAGCTGAATGATGGTCTGCATAACCATGAGAATTACCAGTTGGGAGGCAGAGGTAATTCTGTCACAGTACAGATCTCTGGTGAGATCACAGCTGGAGAATAGTGTGAAACATTGTGCCCTTATCTTAATATGGTGGGTCCCACAGGGCTCGGTGCTGGGCAGGTGTTGTTCAATGTCTCATCAATGACATTGGAGATGGCATTAAAGGTGAAATGTATCTATTTGTGGATGACACCAAGCTCTGTGAGAGAGGGGACACAGCTGAAGGGATACAGGACCCACAGAAAGATCTGGAAAAGCTAGGAGGTGGTCCAGGATCTGGCAGCTTGGCTTCAATGCCAAGAAATGCAAAGTTATGCATGTTGGAGCCAAGAATCCTAGGACAGAGTACAACCTGGGTGGAGTCTGAGTATCTGCATCAGAGGAAAAGAAGGACCTGGGAGTGATGATCACTAGTGACTTGAAGCACTCCACATAGTGCAAGAAAGCAGCAGCAAAGGCACACAAGTTGCTGGGATGCATATCTAGGAGGTTCAGTAGGAAAGAGGAGGTTATACTGCCCTTGTACAGGTCACTGGCAAAGATGACAGCTGGTCAGCAGGGTAAAGCATAAAGGAGAGGTTCAGGGCACTGAACATGTACTCACTGGAAGACAGGAGAGAGAGAGAGAGAGAGAGAGAAGGGACATGATTGGGACATTCATGTACTTGAAAGGGATAAATAAATTTGATAAGGAGAGTCTTTAAGCTGAGTGACAACCATAACATGAAGGGGTACAGTCTTAAGCTGGAGGGTGGAAGGTTTAGAAGGGAAGTCAGGAAGCACTTCTCACACTTGGAATGCGCCCAGAAGAGGTAATCTCATTGAAGACAATGGGCAGATTTAAGAGAGGCTGAGACATGTATTGGGGAGGTAAGGGTCATGGGTAGGAAGGATGGGAGGAGTGGGAGAGGGGGCAGGGACAGTAGCTCAAGCTGTGGACCCTGCAACATAAGTAGACTTGATAGGCCAAATGGCCTTCTTCCAGTGGCTTCTTCATATGTTCATACAGTATGTAACTTGCAGAAAATGGTCCAGAGAAGGGCAAGCAAGATGATGTAGGTCCAGCAAGGCAATGCATATGAGGAGAAGCAGGAGGCTCAACGTGTACTTTCTTGATGACAGACAGGAAAGGGGGTCATGGTTTAGGCCTTCCAGTACCATAAAGGTATAAAGAGAGTGAGCACTGAGAGCCTCTTCCGCATTAGTGGAAACAAAACCACTAGAGGTAAAAAGCCTAAGCTGGTGGGAGGAAGATTCAAGAGGGAGATGAGGAGGCACCTTTTCACCAAGATGGTGGTAGCTAAGGGAATGAGTTGCTGGAGAAAGATATATCCCTAAAATAGTAGACAGCTTCAAGAGAGGTTTGGACAGGATGAATGGGAAAGTTGCAGGTGGGGAAAAAGGACAGAGAGGTATTTGAGGGCAGTCAAGGGGATATGGGGGCAGTTTCTGTAAACCAGTGGAAACTGTTTACTAGAGCTGATAGGCTGCAAGGACTTTATCTGCTAACATGTTCATATGTAACTGTAACACCAGACAAGGGTATATATTACTAGATACCAACAGGGTGACAAGAGGCACCAGTTATAAAGTCAGACATCAGTGCATGCTACTAAATACCAGTACAGTGACAACTGGAACATAACGTGACACAACATTTATACATGCCACTAGACACCAGTGAAGTAACAAGGGTACAAATGATGACACCAGACAAGGGTACATGCTGCTAGATACCAGAAAGGTGACAAGAGGCATCAATTTTCAACCCAAGCATAAGTAGTAATAAGCTTTATTTATCACACATGCATTTCCTGGACTCTGAGCACCTTGCAAGAAAACAATAATTATACATAAATAAAATTGGTCAGAATAATTGGTGGCAAGTATGACATTAGAGCAGTAAAACAAATAAGCCAATAAAAATCAGTGGCACCAGAAACAAGAAGCAATATATTAAATAGAGCTTAAAGCCTCCAGAAAGGACTACAGCCCTATCTTTAATGCCTCCAAGGTGGCCACCCTCAAAGATCTAGATGGCCTGTTTCACAGGGCTGGGCCAGCCAGCACAAAACAATTGCCTGAGGATTTCAGCCTGGCCCTAGAAACAGTTAGGAGGCCCTCCTCAGAGGAGCAGAAGTGGTGGGAGGTCTGTTAGGAGTCAGGAGGTCTATCAGGTAGCCAAGACCCAGTTCTTATAGAGCCTTGTTGGTCAGCAAACTGATGCTGAAGGTGATTCACCACCTTACCAACAGCCAGTGCAGTTCACAAAGGATGGGGTATATGGCGAGACCAAAGAAAGCCCATCAGTAACCTGGCCACTGCATTCTACACCAGCTGCAGTGATGCAGGATAATACCTCCACTCACCCAGACATACAGAGCATTGCAGTAGACGAGCTGGGTACTACAAACGCATGTGCCACTGATGGCAGGTCTTCGAAGGGAATCAAGGCTTTTATCTGGGTGATGCTTCTGAGATGGTAAAAGCTACTCAGTATAGCATAGTGGTTAAGGGTACTGAGCTACAAACCTGGAGACCTGGGTTTGAATCCCACAGCTCCCACCTGCATACTGCATGACCCTGAGCAAGTCACTTAACTTCCTGTGCTCCCAGGTCACACCTGGCAACAAGCTTCAGCTTAGAGTGACTTTCCTGATTAAATCATTTTCCTTTCCATTACTCAAGACTACAGCTGATGCCTAGGCTCAAACATTAGCCTCTCATCCAGAATGACACCCATATTCTTCACCTTAGCAGAGGCTAACAAGCTTGAGGAGCCAAGCACAAGCCAGATCACCCTTTCAGCGTGCATGCTACTAGATACCAGACGAGATAACAAGAGGCAGCAATTCTGATATCAGACATGCACACATGCCACTAGGTACCAGTAGAGAGACAACTGACATCAATGTTGACATCAGACACAGATATTATGCCACTAGATATCATGAGGAGGACAACAAAATGGATTAGATACCAACAGGGTTTTCACCCTTCTGGTATCTTGTGGTCTCAACAGTAGAAGCCAGGAGGTCATCGTGTGACTATACAGATCACTGGTGCAACCCCAGATGCAGTACTGTACAAGGTTCTGGAATCCATACCTGCATATGGACTGCAATAGGGTGGGGGCATAAGGGCAACTAAAATGATTCAGGACATAAGTGGAAAGGCGTATGAGGAGAGGCTGCAGACATTGACATGTACACAGTAGAGATCAAAGGAGAAGGAGAACACGATGGAAACTTACAAGCACCTGCATGGGATAAGCACAACATATTTTAAAGGTATTTTCACCTTACACAAGACCATGAGTTTGAGGTAGCATTCAGTGAAGCTGGCAGGAGGAAGAGTCAAGAAAAGATAACCATAAGCACCTTTACTGAAAGGGTGGTGGGTAAGTGGAATAGACTGCCAGAGGAGGTGGTGTAGACTACGACAGTGGGAGGGGCATCAAGGTGAGGTGGAACATACACATGGACATAGTAACAGCAGGGCAGAAGTAATAGGGAGGGTGGCCACAGGGACCTTTGCAGTGTAGTTACTGGAGGTGGAGAGGTAGGCTGATAAGTTACTGGCCCTTTTCTACCATCGCTTTTCTGTGGTTCTATGTATCAAATTCAGGAATAATACTGGTGAGTCCAGCTCCAGCTGCTGGTTGTTGGAGTGATGATTCTGAAGCAGCAACAGCACCTGGAAATGTGCAAGACCACTGCTGAAGCTCTCATGGTGGCTATGTTGCTTGAACAAACCATCTAATTCCACTAAGTCTTTTACTTGACTGCCACAATTGCTGCTGCTGTTGGGCGGATGTGCAGCTAGGAAGATGCCATGCTCTCATTTTAAGCGATTGGCCAGAACGCAGCTTTCAAATAGAGATGTGTAGAATCTGTGGCATCTTATGAAATTTCTGGGAAGATTCTGTGACCTCCCAACAACATTTAAATATTTCAGTTATTTCCAGATCATTTTAAAACCCTCATCTGATGTTCACTAAATTACAAAGTCTGTCATTGCATTCCATTCTTTTTTATTTGTGCTAAGTTTCATATCAAAAGTTTTAAAGGGGGAGGATTGAATGATAGATAGGTGTACACAAATTAAATCAAAATGCAATCTTCAGTTATTTCCATCTCATCTTAAAATTACACATCAAAACTTCCCACATTTGACAAGCTAGAAGACCTATATAACAGAGATGTGTGTACCAAGCTTTTGGTCTCAAACTTGAAAGGGAGCAGAGCTTAGGCAGTAGGGCTGGATAAAATGCATCTTCTGCCAGTGAAATTCTGGCAACATTTGAGTTTCAGTTATTTCTAATTTCAACATAAACTGTGCCAATTTTGAAATGTTTAGACTAATTTACCACGTGGCTATTTTTGCCGTGTTTCTAGTCTCTTTCTTTAAAGATGACATAGGTATGAGTATCGAATCTTTCAGAAATGTTTAGAATTAATATGTGCAAGTGCTGTATGTGAAAAATTAAAATTATAAGCCTCTGCAACTTTAAAAAAGAGAATGCAAAGCCATTAAGTTTGGTAGGTTCATAGACCTTAAAAGGAGGCTGTGTGACAACATTTTAATCTCTTGCATAAATGATGTCCATGTTATAAGCAGACAAACATTACAAAATCATATCAGCACTTAAAATTGAATTTCATGAGTTTTAGTGAAAATTGTCAAATTCTGTGAAAATATTGTGAAAGCTATTTCCATGAGTTTTGTTCAGCCACACCATACTGTCAGAAAAGACTAACGAGAATAGCAATAAGACAGTATTTATAGAGGACTCCACTGGGGACTCCATCAGTGTTTTCAGTACAGTAACTAGAAGTGTCATAAATGTTTATTTCACTAGTGAAGTTGCAGGAAGTCAAAACTTTGCATTATGTGTCATGGTATGAAGTTCCAGCGTCACCACTTCTTTGTGCTACTAAATTCTTTAAAACAATTTCTGTTGAGAAAACACCCCACCCATTTGTAGCATATTACTATCTCCCACCATTAGCTCAAATAAGATGTTACTCCCACCTCAAAGCACCCACTTCCCTCCACCCTAGTGTTAAGTTTGTAAATATAAGATCATTGGAGTAGTTCAAATTAAACCTTTCCCCACACCCCAGTTGCTTGTGACTCTAAAGTTTGAATTCAAATTCCAACCCCACCCACCCCAGTCCCTTTGAAATTGTTCACCCCCACTCCACACACCCACTGGTACTTTCCTCCCCTCATCACACCTAAAAGATATATCCATGTAATTACAGTGAAGCTTGCCAGGATTGAACCCACTTCACAGCATTCAGCAGCATGCTGCAGCAGAGTTATTGCAGTAAACATGTAACTTCAATGGGGATTAATCCTTTTATCATGCAAGAAAATGTGACACTGCCAGGATGAAGTGAATGTCACAGTTTCCTGTATGACAAAAGGACTAATTGCCATTGAAATTACATTGCTTGCCACTGTAACTCTGCTGCGTATGCTGCAGAATACTGCAAAATGCTGCAGAATTGGGTTTAATCCTGACAAGCTTCACTGTACAGTGGTAGTTGTACACAAGTAGTAGTAGTAAGTTTAATTTTTAGGCACTCTTCCCAGAAGCCCAGGGTGACATACAAGGGAAAACAGTAATGGTAATGAAAAACAACGGCTACAGTCCAAAAACAACACTGCACTTATATAAAATAAATAAACAGCAATAATACTGTAGATCTTTAACATGTACAGCATAAATGAGCATTAAATAAAATGCAAACAGCTACATCATCGATGGCACAGATGGGACATTCAGTGGTTCCCCAAATGCCTTTCTAAAGAGGTATGCCTTCAACCCCCTTTTAAAGGCCTCAGTAGAGGGGCCTCACTCAATACCCTGGGAAGAGTGTTCCAAAGCCAATGGCCAGCAGCTTTGAAAGCATGATCTCAGATGTCTTAATGTGTACCCTATGGGCCTAGTGGAGACCTGCTTCAAGGAGTTGAGGGTCATGAGGACTGAAGCAGATTCAGAAGCTCCAAGAGATAGCCCAGGACCAATCCATATGGGCCCTTACAGATTAACAGACCAACCTTGAAGGTAACATGCCACTTCACAGGACAGCCAGTTCAGTTCAGTTCACACAGGACTGGGGTCACATGACCTGACCTTGAAAACCAATCAGCAACTGGGCTGCTGTGTTCTTCACCAGCTGCAAACATTATAGGGTACCTCCATTGACCCTGAGATACAGTGCATTACAGTAATCCTGCCTGGACATCACAAACACATGCACCAGTGTTGGCAAGTCTTCAGGGGGATAAGGGACTTAATCATGCAGATGTTCTTACGGTGCTAAAAGCCACTCCAGACTACAGCTGACACCTGAGCCTCAAATGTTAGCCTCTCATCCAGAATGACTCCTAGATTTTTCACCTTCACAGATGCAAATGGCCTAGAAGACCTGAGCTGAAACCCAGTCTCATTTAGGTACCTCCACACCACCACCTACAACCAGACTCAATCAGTCTTGTCTGGTTAAGCCTCAGCCATCTAGATGCCATCAATTCTGTATCTCAGCCAAGCACAAACTCAGCACTTCAACAGTGTCAGGCATCACAGGTGCAAATGACAAGTACAATTGGGTGTCACCAGCATATCAGTGAAAACCTAGATTGCATTGCTCAGTGATCCTTCCCAGAGGCAGCATGTGCACTGCAAACAATACAGGTGAGAGAACTAACCTTAGGGCATGCATGGAGAGGGCATTGGAATCATGAGAAGGTTTCAATCACCACCCCTACATCCTAACTCTGAGGTATTGTAGCACTCAAACCAGCAGATGACAGCGCCAATGAGACCTCTGCACTCCTCAGCCAATGTTCCACAGTGTCAAGGTCGGAGAGAGATCAAGGAGAATGAGAACTGACAGTTCAGCTCTATCCCTTGCTCTGAGAAGGTCATTATGAACCCTAACCAATGTTGTCTTAGTACTGAGCCTGGATCTGAAACCGGATTGTAGGGGCTCATAGATGTCAAAAGCTGTAAGGTGTGCCTCAAGCTACAGTGTCACAGCCTTCTCAATAACCTTGCCTAAAAAAGTACATTACAGACTGGATGATAATGCACCAGAATGGTTCGAAGATGGTTTCTTCAGCAGGGACTGACAAGTGCATTTTCAACCCACAGGAAGAAGCCCTCTGATAAGGAGCACTGAACTATTTCAGTGAACACCAGTTCCAGTAGTGACACACAACTTACTAGGAATCACATGGGGCCTGGGTCTAGTTCACAAAAGTGGCTGCAGCTCTGAGATAACCTTGCAAACCTCTTCTATTGTAATTAGCCCAAACCCTCCCCAAGACAGCTGAGCATGTCTAAGAGGTGCAAGCTTGACTCTGCCGGATTGTGGAAGTCGACTTGGCAAGTTCCCAGCCCACATAGAGGACACTGTCTAAAAGTATTGAGTAAACTTCTTGCACTTTGCTGATAAGCCAGCTCTTACTGGCTGCAGTCAGGTTGAATTTAAAAGCTCTCTACAGTATGAGAGTGAGCCAGTTAATCTTTCACAGCTGAAATGACCCTGGATAGAAATGTTGCCTTTTACAGGAGATTGTACGTCGATATCCATCAAAATGAATCTTCAAAGCTGCTTTATTCTTCTAGACCCTGGACCTCCTCCAACATCACACTAACCTCTGACCCAGGTCCAGTCCTTTTCCAATATGTTCATCAGTGCCACAGGAGAAGGAATTTGAAGATGTGTCTTAACAGATTACACTAAGCTTTGTGGTAGAGTAGACTGTGAAGAGATGGTAGAGGACCTGCAAAGGTTTGAGAAGTGGTCCAAGGCTTGGCAGTTGAGAAATTCACTGCCAAAAAGAGCAAGGTGCTGCAAATGAGGAACAATAACTTCAGGAAGGAGCGGATGGAGGGTTCAAACTGGGGAATACTTCTTAAGTATCTAGACTGCAACAAGGCCTACAGAAAGGCAACCTCAATGTTGGGGTGTATTGGAGGGGTTTTGACAGCTGCAAATGGAAGTAGGTATTACTACCTCTATAGATCACTGATGAGACCACACCTGAGTACTGTGCCCAGTTCAGGAGTCTTCACCTAAGAAAAGACAATGACATGTGGCTTGGCCAACCACCAAAGAAGATGGCAGATTAATTCTTTACTGCTGAGACATGTCAATCATATCTGCAATAATCTGATGGCAGGGTGATTTTAAAACTTTGGATACGTGACATATTTTAATAGATCACCAACTGGGCAACAGATCAATCCTAACCTTCTGTGGGGATTTTCAGACTATAACCTAGAAACTGTCCGATTCAACTAGGGCCTGGATTCCAGTTGAATTGGACAGTTTCGCGGTTGTTAGTAGGAGGGCACCATGTCTTACTGACAGCCAGGATGAGCTCCATGATTCATCTGGCACAAACCTATAGCATCTAACAACAATGATAGCACAAGTACCACGGGACATGGCTGAGCTCATGATTACTACTTCAGAAACTAAAACTGACTTAAAGCAGTTAGGAAACAGACTCACTGCCATGGAAAATCATCTTAACACTGTAGAACAACAAACTGAACAAGCCCAAACCCAACTATAGGACCAGCAATCAGTGATCCAGTGCCTCCTCAAAAAGTTGACAATCTAGAGACTGGGACTGGAAGAAATAACGTGGATCATCAGCTTTCTGGAGGGGCTGAAAAGCAAGATATGGCTTGTTTCTTGCAAGCTAAAATTCCAGTACTGGGCAATGCACCAGACTGTCCACCCATCGAGTTTGAAAGGGCGTACTGTACTTTGGCACCAGTACACCATCCTGGACAACCGCCATGGCTCATCATTGATAAGCTGCTCCAGGTCCCAGTAAGGGACAATGTCATGCACCTGGCAAGACAGCAAGCCCCGATGACATGGCAAGGACACAAAACATGATTTTTCAGGACTCTTCTGTCAAGATCTCTAACAGAAGAAGGGCATTCACAACAACACAGAAACAACTAGCACAAATGGACTATCAATATGCAATTAGATATCCAGCAGCACTATATGTTAATGTCAATGGAGTGCAACAAGTCTTCAACACTTCGAGGAGGTTGAACAATTTCTTGAGCACAGTCCTGATCTCCATACGAGCTGCACCTATGGACACTCTCCCCACCAGAAACCAGCTTGCAGCACTCAGCTCAGGACTCCCAGACTCGGATCCAAAACCCCAGACCATCATAGAGTCCCCATGGCAACTAGTGAAGAGAAGTCAGGGTAGGCAAAGGCACTGGGGATCCACAAAAGGACTTACAAAATGGGCTGTGCAGATCAAGAAGCCATAGTAGAAGCTCAAGCTTCCCAACCTCTCCCACAACCTGCAATTTCACTTGACTCTCAACCACTATGCAGCCCTAGACCCAGAGCTGACAACCTGCAGAACCGCTGCATCAAACCCAGTGAACCCCAAAGAATCCAACCAAATAAAGAAGAATCTCTTCTGGGTGGATCATGCTGAAGAGACACCATTGCCTATATTACCATCCTCAGGGACTGAAAACCTGATCACACAAAAAGAATGCCAGACCACAGAATAGCCGGGTAATCTATCGGAAAACTTTCTCTCTCCACTTGGGGATCTGCAGCCCGCTCCTCATGGCACCCTGGGCCTACTGTACTCCCATTCACCGAGAAGTTGCAGAGGCACTTAAAAGAGCTGACACATGAACTATTATTAACTATATCCGCTTGAATCTTACAATTTGCATTTATATTAATGATGCACTGCATTAGCTATGTGTTATTTACTTGTTGTTAACATTTTTATTTTTTTATGTCTCTTAAGGTTAGGGAAGTATTGTTCTCTTATTTTAATTATGTCTACGAAAAATGCATTTTGTATAGGTAAAATATAAGAAGGCACTCCTGATGGTTACAATTTTTATTTTGGTAGGACAAGTAGATTTCAGTGAATATTACACAGATTGTTGACCTTTAAACATGAACTGGGTGGATTCTTGAACAGTGTGGATCTCACCTGGAACAAAAAGTGACATTATGATTTAATGGAATCCTAGAACAACTGTATAACTCAATTTACATTATGTACTAATTTTTCATTTTAATGGCTGAAAGTATGTTTGAGTGTCCTTGCTGTTTTCATGTATTTTACCTAAATAAACTTGAAGTTTCAAAAAAAAAGAGCTGACAGTTGCAAGTTCAGCAGTAATTAATGCTGGTTGGAGCCTGTTGCTCGTAAGTTGTGTGTATTTCTTTTTGTTTGCTGGATATTACTGTTGTAGCTCTCGATGCCTCGCTCATTCTCAGAGGAATGACAAAGATATGAAAAGGCCTGGATCAACCTTCAAGCAAGGAAAAGCTGCAGATGATGCTCCAAAACAAGGGAGCATGTTGTCCAGTGGATTGGCTCGTGCCAATTGTCCCAATTAGGGATCACAATCTTACCCCTTCCCCCATCACCACACAGACACCTGGGTCTAATCTTATCCTTGCTCTCCGGTATACTGAAAGGGCTTTAAAGACTTTAGTTATTTCTGAAATAACAGACTAGATGTATATTATAGATGTCGAAGTGTTATGGCTATGCAATTGGTTTTTGGTTCTTCACGTTTAACTGAACTGAATAGCTGAAAACACTATATGCTTCTTTGAGTCTTTCAATTGGGGAAAGTGTCCAATTACTGATCTGGTTTAATTAATACTCAATACAACCCTCGATAAAGGTGTCAGATGGGGTCAAGCATCATGTTCACTAACAGGGTTTACCAATCAGATAATCTTGGTGATCCCTGCCCACAGTAAAATTACTAGACCCAGATTACCCCACCCCCAAGGTTGGCCTTCTCATCCAGCTGCTGGACATTGCCACATGCTGTGGCCTGATATTTATGGAGATCTTAACTGGGGCTTCAGATAATATAGGTAAGGAAAGCAACCATCCAGGCTGGCTTACTGTATGAAATAATACCAGGCATAGGTTTCACATATTTAGTCTGCTGTTATGTAATTAAATGTCTACTTTCCAATAAAACACATTTTCAACTGTGACAGAGCATGGTCAAGAATCGTGAAGTGGAAGTTTTTTGTTGATGTTGCAGCTGATAACCATTTGAAGTCTGTCTCTCCCTCTCTCTCTCTCTCTCTCTCTCGATGTGAACCAGTGCCCTGGCCACACATTACTATATTGTGGAAAAGAATGTATTCCAGAACAGGGATGACAAAAGGTACCCATAAGACTGGGACCCTCCTCCACTGTACACATAATATACTTTGGCTATCTAAAGCCCACAATAGGGCTCCTCATCAGAATCTGCCCGGGCCTCTAGCCATAGCCACTGAGGACATACAGAACAAAGCGGTGTGAGTTTAGCTTTCCAGTGAAATTGCCACCTTATGCTCCAGATCCCCCACTTCCTAAGTGGACCAGACATTTCACCCCTTTACTTTACCCCCATATGTCCCCCATGCACCAGAATCTTTGATGTTACCCCACCCCCATCTTGAGACACCTTCTCTCCTAGAACCAAACCTACTACTACCAATGTAGAGCCAGGCAGCAGGCTCTTAGAAACCATCCTTTCTATAATGTATGGGAATAGTACTCCTGGCGGGAGGTAAGGAAGGTCTTGCATGAACAGGCTCACATTTAAATGCAGGACGCCACAGAAGGATCAGTCACTTCATAGATCCCATAAGGAACCCTCTCTACCCAGACATTAGGTTGATACCAGCATAATGGCGCATCCCTGGTATGTGGGCTGGTTGCAACCTTTTCTCTTCTCGTCCTGGTTCTGAGCCCTAGGCCTACTGGCTGCTTCCATGTGACCGCCATCAGGGCTCTCATCCCATTAGTCTCAAGTTTCTTTTACACATATCTCAAACAACCGCAAAATGAAGTAGTTTACTGGTATAGTTTAGAAAATGGGTAAAAGTGTTAGAGGCTTCTGATTGGCTGAGGTTCTTCTTAGCTGGGCATATATCAGACAATAGATGCCCGGCTATTAAAAGTATGAGCCCAGCCAGCCCAATCAGCAGAATCCTGCTCCCCACCCTGCTCTCTGATTGGCTAAAACTCCCTCAATTCATTTTCAAATGTCCGCCATTTTTTCTGTCACTTAGCGAGAGCTTACACCCAGCCCTTGTCAGCCAACCATCCCCTCCGTATACCCTACTGCTACAATCCGACATAATAGTTTATTTTTCACCCTGCATCCTTAAAGCTACTTTCTGGCTGCAAGAGTGTCAGAGACATTATCTCCGGTACCGCTACTGAGCAAAGAGCAGCGGTATTTCCTAATTTTCCATACCGCAGATGGACGTCCATCTGCGGAACTGAAAATGAAGAAAATACCACTCTTCTCCTGCTTGCCTAGCGGTATTGTAGATACTGCTTTCATTACTTAATGCAGTGACCACTTTAGCAACAGAGCAGTTAAAATTCACATGCGTTGTTGAGAAGAACACAGGTTGCCTAAAATCACAAGCTAAGCGAGACAGACGCTAGCTATGATAGTGTAACTGGTAATGTGTGTAAAGTAAATCAGTGGTAGTTTATAGTTTCCCAGACCCGCGTATCTAAGCGCTCTCACTTTCGGTCTCCCACTCGCTCACTCAAGTAAGTATTATCGCTGTTAAGCAGTATACAGTAACACATAAAAAAAAAAAAAAACGAAGGCAGAAGAAAAGAAGCTGTCATTCTGATGGACAGTTTTCAAATGGCGTAGCGTGCCTCTCCCACAGCAGCTCACAAGTGTTGCTTGCCGCGCTGCTTCCGATACACTGGCTACCTCCCAGAAACAAATATGCATATCCTCTGCTTCCCGACAGTGACACATCTCTTTCCTGCCTAGCTGCAACATGTCTCTTTCCTGCCTACCTGCAGCGCGGCCTCTTTCTTCCTACCTGCAGCGCATCTCTTTCCTTCCTACCTGCTGCATGTCTCTTTCCTTCCTAGCTGCAGCGCGCCTCTTCCTGCCTAGCTGCAGCGTGTCTCTTCCTTCCTACCCGCATCGCTGCTCTTCCTTCCTACCTGCAGCTGGCTCTTTCCTTCCTACCTGCTGCACGCTCCTTTCCTGCCTAGCTGCAGCCTCTTTCCTTCCTAGCTGCAGCGTGTCTCTTCCTTCCTAGCTGCAGCGCATCTCTTTCTTCCCACTGCTGAGACTGCGCCCATTTCTCCACAACTTACCAGAACTGGCGATCAGGAGCTCCAGAGATGTAAAAGCAGGACAGGGTTTGTGTCTATCTCTATCTCACTCAAGTAATTTTGCCATTGCTCCCAAAAGGGCTATATGTGTGTGTGTGTGTGTGTGTTAACCCTGACAATCAAATGAAAGGCAGAAGTACAGAGGCTTCACTACCACCTCAGATTAAAAAAAAATTGATACAATGTAGGTGGAGGAACTGTTTTATGACAAAACATTTTGTTAACTAACTTTTATTAACACTTTTATTATTTTTATTTTTTTTACAATGCCTATTTTCTAAGTAAATATTACCTCCAGGGTGGGTGGTATTGTGCTATACCGCCTCACTACAACCTCTGGCAGTCCGTATAATACAATACTGCCCACCCTGTTGGGCATTATTGCTTACTTAGAGCATAGCCTAATCAATCAATCAATCAATCAAAATCTTTATTTATCCAGGCAGGCACCATTGAGAAAGGCTCATTTGCAAGGTGAACCTGGTCATGAATGCATCAAAGTACAGTTCAGAAGTAGGTATACAAAAGCAATAATATACAAGGAAGAAAAAGCATATACAGTGTATACAGTACAGTACAAGGTTGAAATAAAAACAGCATTATTTTACAATTGAAGAAGTCAGCAAATGTACAATCAACCACAGGCATACAGGGGTTATAAGCAGAGATCTTTTGAGTGAGGCAGCTGGCAACTACACATATAGGGGAAGAGGCCATTTATGGGTGGCCGGTTAGAGAGGTAAAGAAGGAGGGATACATTACCGATGACGGGGAAATTGGGCTAAAAACCACAGAAAGTGACAATGGCTGTTGTGTACTTGTTTATTATAATAATGACAGAGGAGATAATTGGGACACTACTATGGATGGGGTGGGACTTTAGCTAGGCTGGAGTGAACAGGAAGGGTGGGTGCAGCAGGAAGAGTTAATAGGGAAGAGTGACAGCCGGTAGAAACATGGCGAGCGCCAGGATGGAAAGGGGAGTTGCGGAATTAGTGGGCTAGTGGTGAGGAAAACATTTGCAAGGTGCTTTCATGTAGCGATCATAGAGTGCCTTGAAGATATTCAGGCTAACAGGAAGCTCAGCTTCAAGTTCCTTTGTAAACCGTCTCACAATGTGGGTAAAGAGAAGCTTAGAGCACCTTTGCTGAAATGAGTTTTGACCCTTGGAACTTAAAGGGCAATTAGGAATAGCTCCTTAAAGCGTAGGTGCCTAATCTTCATCAGTTAACAATGCAAAAGGTTTGGTTTGTGTTCAAATGTAGAAGCACTCTGGAATGTATTTGGACTGTACAGGGTACTCTAGCCTTAATAGTATATCTGAGATGCAAATATTGCATACCTGATATGTACACTCAATTTGCTTCATGGTCACCATCACTCTCCTGCTTTCATTTTCCGCCTTTAAATTAATGGGAAGACCTCTGAGAATAAACTCTCCCAAAGAGTTTTTATATACTATTTTCCTTATGGCGGATCTTAAATGCACCACCTGGAATGTGGGAGGTCTCAACTCCCCATTAAAAGGAAGCACATTTTTCCCACCTAAAAACTGCTATGAATGTAGCCTTCCTACCGGAGACAAAATTAACTTCTTTGGAGGCTGTCATGTTACACAGGGAATGGGTGGGGTTGGAGGCACATAGCTGTGCTAATACATCCAAACGAGGGGTTCCATACTTCTGCATAAGTCCTTACACTGGTCAGTTCAAAAGCAGAAGCATGATTACCTAGACAAATACAAGATCCAATGCCAGAAGCTTAAATAATAACTTTGATGAACTTCTTTATACCTTACAAGAGTCAACATTTACTGTATGTGCCATAACTGAAACTCGTGGTACCAGGATGATACATGGGATAAACAGATTCCTGGTTATGTCCTTTATAATAAAGATAGAGCACACTCTAGGGGTGGTGGTGTAGCTTTGTACATAGTCGACAACATTTTATCTGAAAATATAGATACATCCCAGTGGGACTCAGCGGAATATTATGGATCAAAATATCTTCATCTCATAAACCAAAATGAATGAAGGACTAGTCTATAGACCACCATCCAACTCACATTTTGAAGATCTACAGCTTTTGATTATGTTAACAAAATAGTTTCTGCAGGCAATCTTATACTAATGGGTGATTTTAACCTACCAGGGATTAACAGGGATCTCCTAAAGCGGTTACCATAAGCAACAGAATTTCCTGGAAGCAATTATTTTGGCAGGGCTGGATCAGTTTGTAAATGAGGGCACTAAGGGTAATCATATTTGAGATTTAGTCCTTAGTAATATGGAAAGTAATATCCAGGTGTAACCCAAGGTGATATCCTGTTTGAATCTGACAGCAATACCAGGTGGGCTGGGTTCTGGAAGGAATAGGTCACTTCGGCACAAAGGCTAGGTTTGGCTACTCTGCACAGGGGCACCCAAGTAATTCCGAACACAGGAAGCAATAACTGTAATGTCCAATACCAGAAGTGGGATTCTAAAGTGTGGCTTTTATTCACATCCAAACAGAATAAACAAAGCATAGATGGACCCCATGGGCTACTCTCCTGGTAATACAGATTAAAAGAAACAAGAATACTTCCTCAAAACTTTAGCCCTCAGGCTCTGAACCCATTGGGCACACAGCCCGGACTTGCATGCTGCTTTGGTTACACAGCCCGAACTTGTACACTGTTCTGGGTTTTCCCTGGCTTGGCTCCCTTGCTGGCCACTCGGACACCTTCCATAGTTCATGTAAACATTTTGCATGGCTCCCTAAACCACCTAAGAGCACCTTTGGCTCCATCAGAGAATTCTTCCTTTCAATCCCACGTCTGGGTACTTTCCTCAGGCACTGGTCAAGTACCTGAGAGAAGTAAAAGGTGTCTCAGAGCAAATCCAGGTGAATTTTCACTTACTGATGGGGGTCTCTCACCTCTTGCTCCACAATTCACACCCAGCCATTTCTCTGGACAGTAAACGCCTCATCCTGCAAAGCTTTGTGATGTAGATTCTTGCTAAATGTATATCACATTCCATCTACTTGTCTTGCTTCCCATTTGTACTGGATTTGAACATACTTTTAAGTGGCATTGTCCATTTATCTAGACCCCCACTGTGTTAAGCAGTCCAATCCCCACTTTCCAACTGTTCAGGTGAAAAACACTTGGCCCTTTTTCAGAGTGAACTCACCTTTGGTTGCAGGCACCCCACAGGCAATTCCTCCACAAGGAATTTCTCTCAGAGCTTCTGGTGCCTCTGCACAACTTGAATAGGCAGCTTCTTTCCCTTAGCCGGATCCAGGGGTTGCCCCTGGAAAACAGGCAAAACCTTCCCTCATCCCTTCAGGAATGGGATGGGGCTCTTGAACCATTGAAAGCAATCTCCACCACTTCAATCACCAGTTCCTGTGTTCCTCTTCAGGTGGAAACACACACCTTCCAAAAGTAGCTCTAAAACAGAGCTTAAAGATCTGAGAGCCTGCACACACTCAACTGTGCTACTGTCTCTCACCAGACTGCACACAGACTGAATTCAAAATCCCCAACATTCTACACTAACTTCCAACTGCAACATTCCAGTGTGGCTTATGCAGCTGCGACAGTTCTAAGATGATGTCATCCCTCAGTCTCAGCTGAGACTGAGAACAGAGTGAGACAGTGTGAAATAGATTTAACTGGAGTTTCACAAGCTGCCTTCCCTGCCTACCACTAGGTCTTACTGGGATTCTAGTAACCCCAGGTAACATGGGGTTACACACTCGCCCTGGGCCAGGAAAATGAATACTCCGCAGTCATTAGTTACCTGACCTAGGCCATCCTACCCTATGTGTTACCTACGGAGAGGGGTGATCAGGCCCTCCTACCATGTGCTAGGCACAGGCATGCAACACTAAGGGTCCAGAGGCCATCGGCTGAGCATCAGCCTCTACTCTACTCTACCCGCTGACTATGGGTACCCAGTGGCTCTGGAAGAACTGTCCAGAGCATAGCCCTAATAGATTGGCACTGCAGTCCTTATGGCCATTCAGGACCACAGCCTGTGTAGCCCCCTACCCCTCTAGGAAAAGCTGACTGCCTCTAACTCAAATCCCAAAACAAAACAAACAGGGGGACCTCCCACCCTGGACATCATGCAACCACACACCAGAGCTAATACCATACCATATGCATTACTCCCACATTTCCCCACAACCATACCTGTGGAAGAAAAAGGTTACACACAGGAACAACAACAACAGTGCTTCAAACATTACACTCTAAAGTACTAGTGAGGAACTCCGATGAGTCCCTCCTCCTCTTCTTGTCTTCTCTTCTATCTTCTTCAGGAACACCTGCAAGGAAAAGAAAGACAACACACACTCCTAATCTGCATACACAGTCTATCTAAACCCTACCATCAAAACACTGGAGAATCCCAAAAGATTTTTAGAAAAGGTAGAAAAACAGTATAAACATTAGAAAACAGTAGAAAACAATGACATTATTTACAATACACCATTTGGGGATGGAGTGCCTAAAAGTCCCATCTAGTGACCACAGTGCCTGAAGGCTAGTCCATTAAAGAGTCTCTCTGGACCGGAGCCGGTGAAGCACAGTTCTAGCAGGCCAAAGTCCCAAAGGGAGAGTCTTTGAGGACAGTTCAAACATCTGGAGTCTGCTAGTGTAGGGTGTGTACTGCAATGTCATAAGAATAGAAAAGTCTGGACTTATCAGTCCTTGTGGAACGAAACAGCACTGACCAGGTCCTCAGCCGAGGACTCTCCCTGGCAGCATTCTTCCGATACAGCTGGGTGGACATCTTCGGGAATGACAGGAGGGCACTTCTGAAACTGCTGGGCGGATGTCAACTCTGGAGATGGAACCTTGGAACAGGAACAAAAAGGAAAACAGCTGGTCTGACATCATCCAGATACCAGGCGATGAATCAGGATCAGCTGGGCTGGTGTCTTCTGGATCTGAAGTCATCTTGTGGGCTAGTCGATGGACTCTGGAAAGTCAGTACACTGTAGAACTGATGAATGTGGGGCACCTGAGTCCTGGATGTCCATACTGGCGGAACAACAAAGGCACTGCAATGGCTGGAGTGGCAGCACTGACTACCACTGCTCTACTTTCCATTTGGTAGGCATGGGCACATTGCAGGGAGGTCTTTGCATTGTGCCAATAGTACAACAGGTCAGGCGCTTGAATTATTACCCCATCTGGGCACACATAATTCACACTGTGAAAGGTTTCACGCCCCTCTGTCCACTATTCGAACAGTGTCCACTGACTGTATTTTCATGACACATTCTGTTCCTAACATGCTTGTTTGCACCAGGATGCACACATTTCATTGCTTCTGTCCAAATCCAGGACTTCCTGTTTTGTTCAGTCTCTTCCCAGACTCTCCGAGGAAAGGTAGGAAAGGACATCCCATAGAATTCATTCACCTTCCTTCAAACCATTCTCTCCTCTTTACTAGCTTTGGTCAACTTGAGACCTCTGGCCTGACTTGGGGCGGCCAGTCCTGGTTCTGCCAGCTGCGATTCTCAAAGACACAAAAATGGAACCCTGACTTCTTCTTGCACAGCCAGGGCAGTGGAATCTCCACTCTCTTCTGTGCATTTCTCTGAGGCAAGAGCTTGAGGCTGTGTACCAGTTCCTTTTTCACAAGGACACATAGGTTCTCCCTCTTCTTCTTCCTCACTGAGAATCTGTGCCCAGGAGTGAGCAGTCGTCCTCACTCCTGAGACTATCCACTCTTTGCTGGGTGCGGAAGTCAAAACCTCTCATTCAAAGACCTCCCTCATCTCGCCTTCTCCTATGAGACTTGAGCTAGTCCCCGCCTCCATGGGTCTACTGATGCTCTCCGTGAATTGTCTTTCAGCGATTCAGAATCTGAAACATCAGCACATTGTTCTGTCTGTAAATCTGCACCCTTAGCTTTGTGCCACACTCCCCGAGGGCCTTCTCCAACAGGCCCCACCTGGTGCTGTGTGCTGCCAACTGCAGATTCTTGAACTTTTGTCCATGTGGGAGCTAAACAATCTTGGGTGCTTTAAATAAACTGTATTTCTCTAGGCACCCAGAACAGTGAGGTACCATGAGATGTCCCTTCCAGCATTTAAGCATATTAAACAGACTTGCACTGGATATTTAGGAATCGCCACATGAGGAGGCAATTGTCCTCCATAGTAACATCTCTCAATGTCCTTAACTTGTTTACTTTACTGCTACCACAGCCGGGCATGATCCGGGTAGCCTGGCTGGTCCTGAGGCCATGACTGCAGAGAAAACAAACGCTCAATGTTATGGAAAGTCCCACATCACTGAACACTTTCTTTCACTTTCAAAATGGCTCCCTGCTGCTGTGTTTACATTACTACCCCACCCTGTAATGGCGGCAGCAGCACTTCTATGCATCAACATTCTGAAATTGGGTCAAGCCACCGCGCATCCGATTCATACACTCTACTGATTACTTGCTCAAACTGCACCAACTTGCACTGTTCTTTTCCTAGCACATTTATATGATTTACCATGGACTTTTCACTTGCTGAAGACATTGCTCTAGCTCACAATCCTTAAAGCCTCAGTATTTCAAGCACAGGATTGCCTGTAACTCTTGCTGCATATATTGATACAACTCACAGTCTCTCTCATGGCTTTGAAACTTACACTGACACTGAACCCATAACTATGCTCACAGTCAATGGCTTAGAAGGCTTGCTTTTGCTGGTAAACTTATCACAGTCCTTGTTTTCAAAGTGATTACACTGCTACACTCAGATTCAGCTGGCTTTTGGCAAAATCACTTAGTTTGAGCAATTATTTCTGTTGGTACTACTGTTCTCAGTAGCTGTTTGCTGCGATGGAAAACGGCCTGCAGCCAGTCTTGGAGGCCTCTGAACAGAAGCGGGTTGGCAGTCCTGCTAATTGTCCCTCCAAACACCACATTCGCAGTCCAGTCGATCGAGATGTGGGTTGAGCCCAATTTAAACAGAACAGACAGTTTTTGAACTCTTTACAGCGCTTTCAGTCACCGCTGACGCCCTCCTGTAAGCCAGTAAACACACTTCACTCACACTCCTCTCGAATGCTGGGCAGTCGCCGAGAGCTGGCTTGGGGTGACTGATTGCAGTCTCACCAATCACACGACACCATGCAAATGAGCATCTTTCCTCTCAGTGCTTTTCTCCTCACGGCGATCGTTGAGCAGGCAAATTTAAACTGCAAAAATGCACTTTTTGTTCTCGACTGACTCCACGTAGGGAGCCCATTTCAACCATTTTCATGGCCATTAACACAACAAGTCTCTCAATTCACTAAGAAAGCATTTCCAATGTCCAGGGCATAATTTTCCTTTTGCTACCCCTAGTTTTCCACACTTTTCTTTGTCACAGCAGTTTTAAAAGCTGGCAAAATGCTGTAATTTTGAGCAGGACAAGGCATACTCTCTCAGGCTTTACTGCTCCTTGATGAACAGTTGGCATTTAACAGCAGCACATGGACAACAGCACACAGTGGCACATTTAGTTAACATTGCTTCAGATTTTTGGCTACCCACTGTCAGATAACCAAAATGCTAGCCTTTGCCCAAGCACCTTTCTTACATTCCTCCCTAGGTTCCAAACCCAAATCCCAGTGGTGCCTCCATTTTTGTAACCCCAGGTGGTATGCCATTTGAATCTGACAGCAATACCAGGTGGACTGGGTTTGGGAGGAATAGGTCACTCGCACAAAGGCTAGGTTTGGATACTCGCACAGGGGCACCCAAGTAATTCGAACACAGGAAGCAATAACTGTAATGTCAATACCAGAAGTGGGATTCTAAAGTGTGGCTTTTATTCACATCCAAACAGAAGAAAACAAAGCATAGATGGACTCCACGGGCTACTGTCCTGGTAATTCAGATTAAAAGAAACAAGAACACTTCTTAAAACTGCTCTAAACCCATCGGGCACACAGCCCAGACTTGCATGCTGCTTTTGGTTACACAGCCCAAACTTTTATACTGTTCTGGTTTTTCCTGGCTCGGCCCCTTGCCGCCACTGACACCTTCCATACTTCATGTGAAAATTTTTGGGTGGCTCCTAAACCACCTAAGAGCACCTTGAGCTTCATCAGGAATTCTTTCTTTCAATCCCACATCTGGGTACTTTCCTCAGGCACTGGCTAAGTACCTGAGAGAAAGTAAAAGGTGTCTCAGAGCAAATCCGTAGAGGTGAATTTGGTCACTACTGATGGGGGTCTCCACCTCTCACCCCACAATTCACACCGGCCATTTCTCTGGACAGTAAACACCTCATCCTGTAAAGCTTTGCGATGTAGATTCTTGCTAAATGTATATCATATTCCATCTACTTGTTTTGCTTCCCATTTGTACTGGAGTTGAACATACTTTTAAGTGGCATTGTCCATTTCTCTAGACCCCAACTGTGTTAAGCAGTCCAATCCCACTTTACAACTGTTCAGGTGAAAAAACACTGGCCCTTTTCAGAGCGAACTCACTCTTTCATTGCAGGTGCCCCATGGCGATTCCTCCACAAGGAATTTCTCTCTCAGAGCTTCTGGTGCCTCTGCACAACTTGAATAGGCAGCTTCTTTCCCTTAGCCAGATCCAGGGGATTGGCCCTGGAAAACAGGCAAAACCTTCCCCATCCCTTCAGGGATGGAGCTCTTGAATCATTGAAAGCAATATCCACCACTTCAAGTACCAGTTCCTGTGTTCCTCTTCAGGTGGAAACACACACCTTCCAAAAGTAGCTCTAAAACAGAGCTTAAAGCTCTGAGAGCCTGCACACACTCAGCTGTGCTACTGTCTCTCACTCAGACTGCACACAGACTGAATTCAAAATCCCCAACATTCTACACTAACTTCCAACTGCAACATTCCAGTGTGGCTTATGCAGCTACGACAGTTCTAAGATGATGTCATCCCTCAGTCTCAGCTGAGACTGAGAACAAGTGAGACAGTGTGAAATCCATTTAACTGAGTTTCACAAGCTGCCTTCCCTGCCTACCACTAGGTCTTACTGGGATTCTAGTAACCCTGGGTAACATGGGGTTACACAGGAATGCAAGTCCTGCATTCTCTCAGCTCCAGTCATCACAGCATGGTGGGGTTCTGCTTTAAAGGAAATCTGGGTAAATCAGTCAGTAATACACTACTATATAACTATAGGGCTGATTTCAAAGTCTGAGAGCATACCTAGCATCATGGGATTGGACGTTGACTTTGCTGGGCAACCACTGCAGTATATGTGGTCTGTAATATGTAGTAAGGTCACTATGTTGGTACATAAATTCACACCTTGTATCAAGAAATACAACGGCTCTAAAAATGCCCCCGCTTGACACCAGCAGTTAAGAATGCTATTAAACAGAAACAAAAGCATACTGTAGGGCCAACAAAGTGGACACAAACTTGCTGGGCAGCATATAAGTCTGCCTGTAAGTCATGCAAAAAAATATGTACCATGCTAAAGCAAATTATGAGCAGAAATTGGCAGTTAAAGTAAAAGACAACTGTAAGTCTTTTTTCATACATAAACAATAGGAAGAGTAGCAATAAAACAATCGGACCCCTGAAAGATTCAAATGAGGCACTAATATCTGATAATGGCTCTATGGCAGAATATTACAATAATTACTTTGCCTCCGTTTACAATGCTAAAACACAAGCCACACTTAAACATCATGACCAGGAAAACAACCATGTATTAACAATCGACATTAAAGGTGTCAGGGATAGGTTACATTCACTTGATCAAAATAAAGTCCCGGGTCCTGATGAACTCCACCCAAGAGTATTAACGGAACTGGTGGAGGGCAGCATCAGCAGCATTTTTATTTCAGCAATCTGTAAATTGCGTGTGGTACCGGAGGACTGGAGACAAGCAGAGATGAATCCTCTGCACAAGAAAGGGACTAAACAGGAAGTAGTGAATTATAGGCCAGTAAGTCAGATGTCAATTCTGGGGAAATCCTTGAGGGCTTTAATAAAACTCACATCACTGATGTACTAACTCAAACAGGGATACAGACCCACACCAGCATGGGTTTAAAAGGGTAGATCATGCCAGACAAATTTATTAGAATTCTATGGCAAGGTTAGTCAAGCCTAGACACCAAGAACATGGTGGACATAATATTTTGGATTATTCCAAAACATTCGACAGGGTTCCGCATGGTCAACTAATTGGCCCTTATTGAGCATAGTATTGATGGGAGCCTCTCCACGCTGAATAGGCGTGGTTGTTGAATAGGGGCCAGACAGCTTGTGTTAAGGGCTCAAACTCAGACTGGGTGCAAGTTACCAGCGGGGTGCCCCATGGCCGTGCTGGACCCCTGCCTTTTAACATTTACATTTCATCCATGAGATCCAGTACATCTGTCTGGGTATCCAAATTCGCAGATGATACACAGATAGAGTTTGTAGTAAATACCCTAGGGGATGTTAAAATCCTACAATCAGCTTTAGGTGACCTAGAACAATGGGCAATACAGAAGAAATCTATCTTTAACATCAACAAATGTACTGTAATGCACTTAGGCAAAAATAACATTCACTATAAGTACAAATTGAATGGAGTAGGACTTAAAGCAGTTCAGGATGGGAGGACTTGGGTATAAGGGTCAGCAGTGATTTTAGTTTCAAATTGCATTGCAATTAAGTCATTAAAAATTCAGCAGCATACTGTACTGCAACAACAAACATATCAAAAGCAGAGATAGGCAAGGTATGCTCCCTTTATACAGCCCTGGTTCGTCCCCTAGTGGAGTACTGTTCCCAGTTTTGGGCCCCAGTGGTAAAACTGAAATCAGAGCACTGAAGAGGTGCAAAGAAGAGCAACGAAGTCAATAAATGGGTGCAGTAATTGCGTAGTCGCAAGTCTGTATGAGAATATGGCAAATCAGCGCCACTATTCGCAAGGCTGCACCAGCTATTTTTACTCACATTTTGATAATGGCAACAGGGCTTTTTACATACAGGCAAAGACTTACTTATTTTACTTCTCTCCTGTTGCAACAAAACCTACAGTTTTAGACATGTACCCCACTGGCAGGAGGAACTTCATAGAGGGACTGGAAAGAAATTGGAAAGTAAAACAAACAAAAAGAAACATAGGCTGCCAACCTATAAGACAGGACAGGACAGGACAGGATGGCAGATAGGGAGTGCTGTTGCAACAGACTTTAAGTAGGAAGGAAGAAAGAAAGATAGAGCAGAGTCCCTCAGGCTTGCCCCCCCCCCTTTCTAGAGTACGGTACAACTCTACCACATAAGCAATTCAGGAAGAATATGATGGCAGTGTGCAGTGTCTGTAATGCTAGGTGAGAAATCAAGTGGGGCTAAGTAGATTATGCAGCACTGCAGGTTTGAATGTTGTCTAAATGGTCAGTGCATCCCAAGCCAAGACTGCTGGCACCTGTAATTGCGGAAATGCTGCTGACTTCACATGTGCTGTATTGTTATGTGTACATCCTGAGAGCAAACTGAGGTTAAGTGACTTTCTCAGGGTCATACAGTATTCAAGTGGTGGCTGAGGGTTTCAAACTCAGGCGTGTTGAGTCTCCAGATTAAGAGCTTGTGCTCTAGTCCCTAGTCTATACTGTCTGCCCCACTGGGATTTTACCACTAAGAATAGATGATTCTAGAAAGACCCAGGAAACTGTAAAACATTGTTATTTCCCTTGCTGAAGGGTATTTATTATATAAATATTAACCAGAGTTAGGTGAAATAGTTGAAAACTAATACCCTTGAGGGATGCTCTATTAATCAACAATTGTTATATTGCCAAAGGATTCGACATAGGACAGCATGAATATTGGATGTCAGTAAAATGTCCTAAGGGGCAGTGGTTTTCTACTATTTCATGAAACAATTCTGGTCAATATATTGTTTCATTAAGCCTTGCTTGAGTTTTATTTCCCTCAGACAGAATACATTTAACTGTCTTCTTACTCTCCCTATCCCTTTAAAAAGACATTTAACAGAAATGATATTAAACAGTCAGTGTTCAAAACAACAGAGAATACTGATGAAAACCTTGTCAGAGACATGATAAATGGAGCACTCCTTTATTATTTCAAATAAAAACAGTAAGGTAGCAGAAGACCAGAGGAGCTGGATCAGCAGGGAAGTACTGGTTTCTTCTGTTTAATTTTATATTGGAATAGTTAGTACTGTAAGGGTAAAGGTGCAGGGAATTTAATCAGTGCTGTTTGGATTATTGGAGCTGTTACTGAGTGGAATTCTGTGCTGTGGGCTGAGACAGGAAACTACAGATCAGCTTGGTCTTGTGAGTGGGGGAGGGGAACTAGCAGGAGCCAGCTTTGCTATCTGAATCACTTGGAAGCAGGATACTGTACCAAAGGACCAGGAGCTGCAGGAAGTGTTGGTTTCTTCTGTTTAATTTTGATATTGGAATAGTTGGCATTGTGAGGGTAAAAGGTTCAGGGAATTGAAACAGTGCTGTTGGTTCAAGCTGTCACTGAGTGAGATTCTGTGCTGGGGAATTTAATCACTGCTGTTAGGACAGGCTGCCTGGTTATTCCAGGTGCCAGGGGTTCTTGGTTCAAGTTGAACACAGGAATACAGGCCACACATACAAAAGCTAAAATCCTAGATTTCAAAGGAGCTGACTTTGCAAAGATGGGAAGGAGGGTTAAAGAGGAGTTGGCTAAGGGGGGCAGGAGGGAGTGTGGAGGGCAATGAGCATGCATTAAGGAGTCCATTGTCCTGGCCAAATTTCCCCATTCACTAAAAAAATACCAGCAACAGCTTAATCTGGTTCAAGGTCAGCTGGCATTTATCTATAGTCCCCCTCTCCCAGGTCATGCCTGAAAATAGTCAAGAATATGTCTAGTACACTTACCCGGTCAACAAAACTAAATAAATAAATATATTGTCAGGGTAACCAATCAATGTGTGAGGGTGAAGAATACAGGCAGAAGGAGAAGACCACTCTGGCTTTTTAAGGTAGTAGCAGATGAAATCAGGGCCAAGAGGGTAGTCTTCTGAAAATACAAGGGACACAAGAAGATGGGAATAGAGAAGAGTACTGAACATGTCAGAGAGAGATAGAGGCAGCAGTGAGAAAGGCTAGCACAATAAGTGAGGAAAGGGACAAGACATTCTTAGGTACATTAGTGAGAGGAGGAAGTCCAGAGGGTGTATAGTCAGACTCAAAGGGTATAACCAAAGAGAGTAGAAGGGGACCTAGAGAAGGCCACAGTCCTTAACAGGTACTCTGCTTGGTTCTTACCAGAGAGGGAGCGGCAGGGACCGCAACTGGAAAACAGGTATTCAGAGGGGGAGAATTAAGCTTCACAACATTTACAGAACAGAGGGTCCTGCAGGAACTTAATAAAACTAAAGGTGGACAAGCAATGGGGCTAGATGGAGTACATCCAAGGATCCTAAAGGAACTGAGGATGGAGCTGGCAGCACCTTTGGCAGCCCTGTTCAGCGAGTCAGTGAACATGGGGGTGGTCCTGTAGGACTGGAGAAGGGTAAATGTGGTTCCTCACCAAGAGTTGTAGCAAGGAGGACACAGGAAACTACAGGCCAGTGAGTCTCACCTCAATAGTGGGGAAGATCATGGAGACACTGCTTAAAGAATGTATTGTGCATCACCTGGTATCCACTGGAATGCAAGATCCAAGACAGCATGGGTTCACAATGGAAGGTTCTGTCAAACAAATCTGATAGATTTCTTTGACTGGGTGAACAAGGTGGTGTCTAAGTTTATTGCAGGAGAACTCCATTGAGCAAGCTCATTCACAAGGAGGTCCTGTGACATATAGACTTACACAACATACATACATAAATAGTTAATAAACAATATATACATAAATGCAAGCGTCACATAATACAAGCAAGATATACATACAAGGATACCACATGGATGACCGCAGGTGGTAATCAACTAATGTAACACAGGGTAGCGACTTATAGATAGCATACTGATAACTTGAAACATGGTAACTGGTGTTTGCAATACATACATTTTGGCAGATGGGATAAACAACAGAATAAAACAGATAAGGGAGGTAGGAATGGTTTGATAGTGTGATCAGAGAAGTATATACGTAGACAGAGCCAGGAGTAGGAAGGAAGGGATAGCAGGAGTTGATTGCTGCAGCAAGGTAGCAGATATAAGTCAGGAGCCAGTGAGTGGAATAGTGTCTTAATATAAATGAAAGTGCAAACAATAATTAATTAAGATGCACAAAGCAAATATGGTCTTACCAAAGAATGCACATGGCACACATGGGGATAAGAAGAGGCTTAGTGACAGTTGTAGGTATCTTTTATTTTAGCTGAGCTTAGCACTTTGTAAGAGTTAATTGAAACTGTGCTAGTTAGTTTCAGTATGGTCTGTAATTCATTCCAAATAGAGGGAAGGGCATGCGCAATAGCACGTTTGCCAAAGGAGGTCCAGCCCTCGGTATATTAAGCATAATAAAGTCAGATTTTCTTAGCGAGTATGCACTATGTGAAATGCTAATGAGAGATGAAAGACAGCCTGTAATTTGTGCAGGAGCAGTTTAAGAGTCCATAGACCGCATGGAGCAGACGTCTAGTAGTGAGAGATGTCCATTCAACAGCTGCATATAGGTCACAATGATGCGAACGTAAGGGAGTTGGTAATGAGCTGTAACGCACGGTGGTAAAGGATGTCCGTTTACTTAGATTTGCGAGAGTGGTAGAGGATGCATTACATCGCCATAGTTGAGAAGGGGAGAAAAGTGGCCTGGATGAGCTTATTTCGAGTTTCAAGGGTGAAGAGGGGCCTATTTCTAAAGAAGAAACCTAGTCTGGCTTTTAGCTTCTAGAGATGTCGTCAATATGGTCATTGAAAGACAGTTTGTTATCAATCCAGATACCCAGTTATTTGAATTTGGTGACAACTCCAGAGGATCATTTAGCGTGGTAACAATGAAATCCTGGGGCAGGGTATTGAGGGTACCTGTGGCAGCACCACGGAGAATATCATTGCTTTATTCTTCTTGGCATTAAGCAGAAGCTTTGCCTTTATTAAATTATGCTCAAGTTGTGCAAAGTCCGCTTGAAGCACTCCTTGACTTCAGATAGCGATGAGCCAGAGGTATACAGCACGGTATCATCCACGAAAAAGTGCAGATTGGACGTAGATATGTTGGAATCAAGATCATTAATGTATAATGAAAACAAGATAGGGCCTAGGATGGATCCTTGGAGACACTTCTAACAACTGGCAAGGCAGCAGAAAAACAGCCTTCTGCTTTTACTTTTTGGGATCTCCCAGTTAAGTAACTAGAGAACCACTGGGTAGTGTGGTATGTGGCACCCAACTTTGCAAGGCAGTTGACTAGTAGATTGTGATCAACATTATCAAAAGCTTTGCTTAGATCCAAAAGACTGCACCAGTTACCTTCTTTGCATCTATAGCGAGATCCAGTCATTGGTTACTTTTGCTAGAGCAGAGATTGTGCTGTGATTTGCCCGAAGCCAGATTGGGCTGGATTAATGAGAGAGAAGGTTTCAAGTGAGATTTTAACTGATTGTGGATCAGTTTTTCGAGAACTTTAGAAAGGATAGGCAATATGGAGATAGGTCTGTAGTTATTTACATTGCACGGTCCAAATTTGAACAGAGGGAGGATATGTGTGATTTCAGCAGGACGCATAGTAGCAGATGTAATGGAAAGATTGAAGATGTGGAGAATTGGGCAGCGAGATGGGCATACCTAACTTTAGGAAAAAAGGTTCCATGCCATCGTCCCCTGCACTTTTTTGGTGTCTGAATTAAGGAGAGAATCTTTGCTTCTTTAAAAGTTATCTCACGCAGTTGGAAAGGGCTAGAAAGGGCTATATATATGGGGGGTTGCTGGCTCACCGCAGAACCAGCATAAGGTGAAGAGTCGAAGTTAGTCCAGCTGTGGCAAAGTGGGAGTTAAGTTCCTCAAGGATTAAGGACTTGTTTTCCACTATCTTGCCACTTGCAACTATCTTTGTTGGGACTGAAGGGGCCATGGGCGTCTTTCTATGGATTTAATTGTCCTCCATATTTTATGAGGGTTACCTTTGCTTGTTCTAGGCTAGAAATATAATAGTTAGCTTTAGCAGAATGGATACTTTTCACACAGGTTTCTGGCTGTTCTAAAAGCCTGCCAATCCGAAGATTTCTTAGAATGCTCAGCTTTTGCCCAGAGCTTGTCTCGGCTATGAGGGCTGCCTAAAGATCTGAGGTGAACCAGGGTTACAGTTGTTCCGCCCTTACTTTGATAAAAGGGGCAAGTTTATTTATCAATCTAGTAAGACTGTCATTATGGTAAGCTGCCTAATTGACATCTTTGGCTAGGTAGAGGTCTTGCCAACTGATCATGCCCAGGTCAGAAAGGAAGTTTACTGCACTGAACTCATGAAGGACCATTTTGTTATGAAGATGGGCTGCGGTCGGCCTTAAGTTGAGATCTTATGCAAGCAACAATCCCATGATCACTCATGTCATTGTGAAACACTGCTGAGTGAGATATTTTATGTGGGTGAGTGGTTAGTACCACATCTAGGATGGAGCTGTTGTCAGTATTTAGAACGTTATTCCTAGTAGGTTCATTGACTAATTGCCCAAGACATAGCTCGTCGCAGGGGATTTGAGGCAATGTGATTTAGGTGTTAGCCAATCCATATTTAGATCCCCTAGAAACATTGTTTCAGTATTCGCATTCATGAACATGGATTTCAGAAAATTAAGACTTCATCATCACCAGATGGAGATCTATAACTACCTATAATAGTAATGCATTCAGAAGAGGGGAGATGAAGGTTCAGAGAGACAATCTCAAATTCCTTAGCTAAAGATTTGCAGCTAATATTAGACCGAGTACTTAGATTTGGCGTAATAACCACACCCCACCTCTAGAGTCTCTGTCCACTCTAAATAGTTTGTACCCTGTAGTGAAATTTGTTGATCAGTATTTGTCTTTTCAACCATGACTCAGTAATTATGATAAGGTCAGGGTTGATATGCGCAGCCCAGGCTTGCAGTTGTACAAGTTTTTGGGCAGGCTTAGAATATTGACCATCATCATGTTGAGACCTGTGGCGCCAGCAAAATCGATAGGCAAGGTAAGTTGTGGGGGGCAGGGTTTAGCTCACATTATCTGAGCAGAGAAGAAGCAGTAATATCATTTTCTTTAAGGAGCTTATAAGTATGGAGACTGCCTTTTTATTTCTTCGAGATTGCCCATAACGACAGCACAGGAGGTAGTACCACTGTAGTGACAGTTTATCGTGATCAATGTGAGTGCTTGTATAGACATAGGCGAGGGCAGCAGTAAGGGAGGGTGGTAAACTTGGGGGAGTAGGCTAGAAGGAGGAGGAGGATGAGTAATGGCTGCTCAGCAGCCCATTACGTCATAAGGTATTGATAAAGTGTACTGGAGAACTGGTTTGCATTGAGGTACTTTGGGTTGCACAGTATTGTTAGGTACTCTGTACATTAGGAATAATAATAGCACAGTAAGGAAAGCCATAGTACCAGGATGGGTGGTCTTATGAATTGGTATTGGCACAGTGTTTTCCTGGGCAAGTAGTTGAACTACCTAGGTACTCACTAGGACCAGGGATTGGTGGTGGATATTGTCTACCTTGATTTCAGCAAGGTCTTTGACACAGTCCCACATAGAAGGCTGGTGAACAAGCTGAGAAGTCTTGGGGTGGGACACAGGGTGGTAAACAGGGTCAGAAATTGGTTAGTGGACAGAAGGCAGAGCATGGTGGTAAATGGCACACAGTCAGAAGAAATGGAAGTCACCACTGGGGTGCCACAGCGGTCAGTCCTGGGACCAGTCTTCTTCAATGTTTTCATAGCAGATATAGTGGAAGGGCTAGAAGGAAAAGATGCCTGTTTGCAGATGACACCAAAATCTGCAACAAAGTAGATACTCAAGGGGAGTAGAGAGAATGAAAAGAGACCTGGAAAAGCTGGAGAAATGGTCTGAGGTATGGCAGTTAAGATTTTACGTAAAGTAGTGCAAGCTCATGCACATGGGGAACAGAAACACTGGGGGCTTCATGTTGAGGGGTGAGTTGTTGATGGTCACTAGTGAGGAGAGGGATTTGGGGGTCATTATATCAAATGACCTGAAATCCAGTAAACAGACCACAAAAGCAGTTAGGAGGGCTAGTGGGATGTTAGGTGTATAGGGAGAGGTATTGAAGTCGAGAGGAGGTGGAAACCCACTGTACAAGATGCTGGTTAGGCCTCACCTAGAGTATTGTGTGCAGTTCTGGAGGCTGCACGTGTAAGGATACTGACAGGGTGGAAATCAGAGAGGAGGGCAACTAAGATGGTGCAGGGTCTGCATGACAAGGCATATGGGGATAGACTTAGGGACCTCAATATGTACACATTGGAACAGAGATGGAGAGTGTGGCCATGACTGAGACTTTCAGATATCTTAAGGGCATAAAGAAGGTGGAAGGGATAGTATCTTTCAGTATAACAAGTACAATAGAAATACAGGGCATGACGTGAAATTGGAGGGTTGCATAAGGGGTAACCTGCATCCAGAGGCAGTGGCAGCATGTACAGTGGAGGCATTCAAGAGGGCATGGGATAGGCACAATGGAATCATACATATGAGGGGGCATAGCTGAGCCTGCTGACCTAGTAGAGGCAGCGGAGCAAATTGGTAAAACAGACAGACTGAATGGGCCTTGTGGTCCTTTACTGCCATCAGCTTCTATGGTTCTATGTTTCAAATTGTGGAAAGAAGGGTATCATACAAGTCAGGAGATAAGGGTACTCAAAAAGTATAGGTCAAAATCTTACACCTATCAAGTATTCTGAAATAGAACAACAATTGCTAAACATGTCATACCTGTGGATATCTGTAAAGTCCCAACAGTCTGGCCATAGGGATTGACATCTGTGAGCTTAAATCTCTATTATTGCAGAAGGAGAAGTCACTGTTGTACAACGGTAACCAGGAATGGGCTTGTTATTTCCAGTCATAAGTGCCAAACAACTTTTGTGCACCAGAAGCTGTGTTGCAAGAATCATAAATCCCAAACCCCAGTGTGATGTTTGGTAAGAGAAGATGGCTTCTATTTATTTCATCAATTGCAAAGACCATCATTTTTATCCATTGGTATGACCGAATTTCAAACCTATGTACAAACAGTAGACATATATACAGACTTTGTTGCAGAGGTAAGTGCTGAAAACATCCCTAGGTGAGGCAGCCTGTCACCAACTAAAATAACATGATTTATATTTTCAAATGCATTACAACATGTGTAGTACAGCATAAGTTTCATTACGGCATGGTCACCTGTTAATGAAACACATAACAACAGTGTTTCTGAAATAAACATTAACACCATTAAATGGTATTCTGTAAGTGCAATAAGTCTCTAAGGATTGTGGGATACTACGACCCACATTTCCTAGAAGGCTGAATTTCTCAGATGAACCAAAATGCATCTCATATTAACAGAGTATTAAAGTTTGTATGCATTTCTGCATGCCACTGCATCACTTATTACTTAATTATACTGTACACCTTCAAAGATAAATATCTCAAGGTGAAACATGTTATTTTGGCACAATATGCTATGTGTCTTCACTGAACAAAATATTTACTATCATGACTGACATTGAAAAATGAACACGATGCAAGCACCAGATCCCTAAATGGGCATGATGCAAGTACTGGATCCCAGAGTGGGTATGATTTAAGAACTGGACCTTGGAGTGAGCACAATGCAAGCACTGGATCCCAGAGTGGGCACTATGCAAACACTGGATCCTTGAGTGGAGATGATGCAAGCACTGAATCCTGGAGTGAGCATGATGCAAACACTGGATCCTGGAGTGTGTATGATTCAAGCTCCGGATCCTGGAGTGGGCACAATGCAAGCACCAGATCCTTAAGTGAGAATGATGCAAACACTGGATCCTGGCATGGGCAAGATGCAAGCACTGGATCCCAGAGTGGGCACGATGCAAGCACCAGATACTGGACAGGGATTGATGCAAGCTCTGGATCCTGGCATGTGCATGATGCAAGCATCAGATCCTTGAGTGGGAATGATGGCAACACTGGATTCTGGAGTGGGCATAATGCAACCACCGGATCCCAGAGTGGGAACATTGCAAACACCAGATCCTGAAGGGGAACAATGCAAGCACTGGATCCTCGAGCAGGCATGATGTAAGCATAGGATCCTGGAGTGGGCTTGATGCAAGAACCAGATCCCAGTGTGGGTACAATGCAAGCAGCAGATCCTTAGTGGAATGATGCAAACACCAGATACCGGAGGGCATGGTGTAAGTGCTGGATCCCAGAGTGGGCATGATGCAAGTACCAGATCCTGGAGTGGGCGATGCAACAACCAAATCCTGGAGTGTGCATGAGCAAGAACTGGATCCTGTAGTGGCACAATGCAAGCATCGGATCCTGGAGTGGGTGCAGTTCAAGCACTCGATCCTGGAGGGGCACAATGCAAGCACTGGATCCTGGAGTGGGCACAAGGCAAGCACTGGATCCTGGAGTGATCACAATGCAAGCAATGGATCCTGGAGTGAACAAGATGCAAGCATTGGATCCTGGAGGGACATAGAAACATAGAAACATAGAACATAGAAGTTGACGGCAGATAAGGACCGTAAGGCCCATCCAGTCTGCCCATTTCTTTTCTACCTTATAAATGTGCCATTGGCCTTTGCTCTGTCAGTGACCTATCTATTCATAGTCATTTGTAATGCTCCCTTATGCCTATCCCATGCCTGTTTGAAGCCCTGCACTGTATTCATAGCCACCACTTCTGTGGTAAGCCATTCCATGCATCTACCACCCTTTCTGTGAAAAAGAATTCTCACATTCCCTTAATCGGCCTCCTCTAATCTCATGCTGTGTCCTCTTGTCCTGCTATTTTTCTTATATTTAAACATGTTAGACTCTTTCACCTTGTTTATGCCCTTAAGGTGTTTGAATGCCTCGATCATATCACCTCTCTCCTCCTTTGCTCAAGGGTATACATATTGAGCTCCGTTAATCTGTCCTCATATGTCTTCTGATGCAGTCCCTGCACCATTTTGGTTGCCCTTCTGGACTGCCTCAATTTGGTTAATGTCCTTTAGAAGGTGTGGCTTCCAATACTGCACGCAGTACTCAGATGGGGCCTAACCAATGTCTTGTACAGAGGGATTATTACCTCCTCTTACGACTTGTGATACCCCTACTAATACACCCCAACACCCCCTAGCCTTACCTACTGCTTTAGAGGTCTGCTTGATGATTTCAGGTCATCAGTGATGATGATGCCCAAGTCTCTTTCTTCCTTGTGACTGCTAGCAACTCCTCCCAGCCTATAAGTGGCTTCAGGGTTTCTCTTCCCTATGTGCATGATTTTGCACTTCTTTGCATTAAATCCCAGTTGCCACTGTTCTGACCATTCTGCTAGTTTATCCAGATCTCTTCTCATTCTGCCCACCCCATCTGGATCATCTACTCTGTTGCAGATCTTGGTGTCATCTGCAAACAGACAAGCCTTACCCTCTAGTCCATCTGCGAGGTCACTAATGAAGATGTTGAATAGGACTGGCCCCAGGACTGATCCCTGAGGTACTCCACTTGTGACTTGCATCTCTTCTGACTGTGTACCATTTACCACCACTCTCTGTTTTCTGCCAGTCAACCAATTTGTCACCCAGTTGACCAACTTCTGACCCACCACGAGCCTACCTAGCTTATTTATCAATCTTCTATGTGGAACAGTGTCAAAAGCTTTGCTGAAGTCAAGGTAGGTGACATCAACTGCTCCCCTTGGTCCACCACTCTGGTTACCCAGTCAAAGAAATCTATGAGATTAGTTTGACAGGACCTTCCTTTGTAAACCCATGCTGTCTTGGATCCTGTACCCTATGGATTCCAGGTGTTGCACTATCCTTTCCTTAAGGAGTGCCTCCATAATCTTGCCCACTACTGAGGTAAGACTGACGGTCTGTAGTTCCCGCCTCCTCCCTGCTACCACTCTTGTGGAGCGGGATCACATGAGCCCTTCTCCAGTCTTCTGGGACCTCTCCTGTGCTCAGAGACTCACTAAACAATTCTGCTAATGGCTCTGCTAGTTCCTCCTTTAGCTCCTTAAGTACCCTGGGATGTATGCCATCAGGTCCCATTGCCTTATCCACCCTGAGCTTAGCAAGCTCTTGTAGGACCCTTTTCTTTGTGAAGGAGTAGTGCTCACCTCCCTCCCCTGTGTCCATGATGCTGAGCTGTGGGCCCTGCCCTACCTTCTCTTCAGTAAATACTGAGCAAAAGTATCTATTTAGGATAGATGCCTTTATAGGGTCCTCCTCCTCACTTGCTCCCTTTTCTCCATTAAGCTTAGCAATACCCCTCTGGACTTTCTCCTTTCACTAATGTATCTATAGAAAGTCTTGTCACCTTCTTTACTGTTCTGCGTGTTTCCCAGTTTGGGACTTTGCCTGCCTTACTGCCTTACCTGCCCTTAGGCAGTTTGGTATGCCTCCCTATCTTCATCCCGCTGTGTTCCCTTATATTTCCTGAAGGCCAGCCTTTTGGCTCTGACCTTTTCTGATACTGTATTTGAGAACCAAAGTGGTTTCCTTCTTCTTTTGCACTTCCTTTTCTGTCTAACACAATGGGATGTTGCTTCAAGTATTGCATCCTTAATGCTTGCCCACTTTGCCTGTACCTCCTCACCTGTGTTTCTTTTGCCAGGGCTAGCTTAATTCTGTTGGCCATCTTATCAAAGTCAGCTCCTCTGAAGTCCCATATTTTTGCCTTGGAATGGGATGATTTAGATGTAGTAGCCAAATTGAACCATACCAGTGATGGTCACTGGCCCCAGGTGACCTTCTACCTGGAGATCTGTGATCCCTTCTTTGTTAGTCAGTACTAGATCTAGGATAGCCCTGTCTCTTGTGGGTTGCTGTACCAGTTGTTTGAGGCCCTCCCCTGCAGGGAATCCACTATGAGTCTAGTTCTGGCAGATGTTCCTGCTGGTATTGACCAATCTGTATCTGGCATGTTGAAGTCTCCCATTATCAGAACCTCCCTTTAGCTGTCATGTTTTGTATATCTTCTAACAGTAATGTGTCTATGTCCTCCCCTGGTCTGGGGGCCTGTAGACAACCCCAGTTCTTATGGCTGTCCCATTTCCTGTTTCCAGAGTGACCCACAGTTCTTCTGGCTCCTTATGTGTATTCTGAATTTCTGTAGCTTTGATATTTTCATTAATATACAGGGCCACTCCTCCCCTTTTGCACCTCGGTCTCTTCTGAACAATACATAGCCAGGTACTGAAGTCTCCAAGTGTGGTTACTGGTAAACCACGTCTCACTAATTGCTACTATGTCCAGTTTAGCCTCTGACATTATTGCCTGCAGGTCTGGGATCTTATTTCCCAGGCTGTGAGCATTTATTACATGATTTTCCATTGGCCAGATTTTGGTGTGTTAGTTGTTGGGTGAAGTTTGGCATTACCCTGTGCATCATATGGGAGACAAACCTTTTTCTTACCTGGTGATGCAAATGAGCGGCAAACACGCTGAATTTCTGTTTGACCACTAGCTGAGGGGAGGGTGTTCTTCCCATTTGACATATGGGTGCTGCACCCTCTCCCCATTTGCTAGTTTAAATATTCTGCAAAGACGTCAAACTTCTGCCCCAATGCACTGACTCCTCTTTAGTCAGATGCAGTCCATCAAATTTAAAGAACTTTCGCTCCCAGAACTGTTGCCAGTTCCCTACAAATCTGTGTCCTTTTCCTGGCACCAGTCCTTGAGCCACGTGTTTTGCTCCCCTATCTCTCCTTCTCTGACCTTCCGTCCATCTGCTCCCTTCTCCCAGACTGGCAGGATCTCAGAGAAGGAGATGCCGACGAAATAGATGATAGTTTGTCACCCAGCCTAGTCAGGTGTTCCTTGGTCTCCACAACTGACCGGCTGGCAAGATCATAGTCCCTATGTGTACTAGGACATCAATGTTTTCTCCTGCTTTGTGAACAGTTTTAGCAATGCGGTCAGTGTCTCTCCATGCTGATGTACCTGGGAGACATCTGACCATCACCCTGGTGGAGATGGGTATCAACTCCCGAATCATGGAGTCTCCTATGATCAGAAGTTTTGGATTTCCTTTGTGCTTGTTTAGTTTTGGTTCCTGATTTGGGTGAGTATTGTTGTGCTAGCTCCTGTGCCACAGTGTCCTGCTCTGCAGTGTCTTCTGCCTCTTTATATGATTTCAGAGATAGAGGCAGATACTTGTTTGTAGTGTTTATATGTTTTTGGAGGTAATGTGTTGGAGAGCAGAGAGTGATGGGGCACCTGATTTGCTCCTCCTAACCACCTGCCAACCTCCTGGACCAACTACCCTCCGCGGTCGAGGTTTTTCTGTTGGATGCTGGGGAAATGGCGGGTGGTTCTTATAATGTATTTCCTCTTCAATATGAAATTTGAGGCATGCAATCTCTGCCCATGCTGCCGGAGCTGAGACCTAAGATCTCCAAAGGCCCAGCATGTAGGACAGTGTCCTAAATCCTGTAAGACTGTCCTTCTGAAAATTGTTCCACAGTACCTGCAGTCAATGAAATCCATTCCAAATAAGTTGCTGGGTTTGTAACCTAGTCAGAGTAATTAGAAGGAAAAAAGAAGGAAAAATGCAAGTAATTGTTTAATTGTGCTTTGTTTAACTTGTTATAACAAGTTAAATTACTAGTGCCCTGTAAATGAGATCACCTTGTGGAGGCCCCACTGATCCGCCCTTCCTGCTCTCCACAGGAAATGTCACAACTGTGGTACCCTATAAAAGGAGTGTAGCGTGGGGTGGTTGGGGATGGGGTGGGTGGCTGGGCCCTTCCCTGCCTAAGAAGAAGAACCACGGACGAAAGAACAAGGAGGTAAGAGCAGAAACAATCAGTCAACAATAAATGCAGTAACCCTGAAAGCTTATCCTAATGTTAGATAAAACTGTAAAACCTGTAAAGCACCACCTGTAATAATTTCAGAGAAGATATACCCTGTAAGAAACACTTTGCTCCAGAGAAAAATAAAGCAGTAACAGAAGATATACCTTGCAAAAGACAATTTGAATCAGAAGATTACAGCAGTAATCTGTTAGCACACACCTGTAGGCACACCTTGTAATAATGCAGAAGAAGGTATACCAGCAACAACAATTTGAATCAGAGAAAAAATAAAGCAATGAAATGTTAGCAACAAACAGTAGCAATCCCTGTGAGTAAAATATAAAACACCACCACACAGTAAATCTGCTTAGCCAAACTAAGTCTTAATCCTTCTCCCTTGCTCTGGCAAGTTTCTCTACACTGCCTTTCAAGCAGTCTTAGAAGGAAAGAGCTCAGGTGAAGCTAGGTGCCTTGGCCAGCAAACCAAGTCTTCTACCTCCAAGATATCAACTAACCTGACTTTTAACCCTTCTTTCTGTTGGAAATTTCTGACAGTTTGCCAGCTCCACCCCACATACACACCTAATCCTTTAGAAGAGCTGTGGAGGAAAAGCAATTAGCTCCTTCAATGTGAGAAGGAGACTGAAACACCTCTGAGACAACAAACCTTTTCAACAAACAAGAATAAAATAAAACACAGTGTCAAACAGTAATTTTGCTTAGCCCAATGATAAAAAGTCACAAACATGTAAGCTCCACCTGTAATACAGTAATTTCAGAAGATATACCCTGTAAGAAACACTTTGCTCCAGAGAAAAATAAAGCAGTAACAGAAGATATACCTTGCAAAAGACAATTTGAATCAGAAGATTACAGCAGTAATCTGTTAGCACAACCTGTAGGCACACCTTGTAATAATGCAGAAGAAGGTATACCAGCAACAACAATTTGAATCAGAGAAAAAATAAAGCAATGAAATGTTAGCAACAAACAGTAGCAATCCCTGTGAGTAAAAATATAAAAACACCACCACACAATAAATCTGTTTAGCCAAACTAAGTCTTAATCCTTCTCCCTTGCTCTGGCAAGTTTCTCTGCTCTGCCTTTCAAGCAGTCTTAGAAGGAAAGAGCTCAGGTGAAGCTAGGTGCCTTGGCCAGCAAACCAAGTCTTCTACCTCGCAGTCTTAGAAGGAAAGAGCTCAGGTGAAGCTAGGTGCCTTGGCCAGCAAACCAAGTCTTCTACATGATGCAAGCACTGGATCCTGGAGGGCACAATGCAAGCACTGGATCCTGGAGTGGGCACAAGGCAAGCACTGGATCCTGGAGTGGACATGATGCAAGCACTGGATCCTGGAGTGGCACAATGCAAGCACTGAATCCTGCAGTGGATACAATGCAAGCATGGGATCCTGGAGGGCATGATGCAAGCACCAAATCCTGGAGTGCTCATAATGCAATAACCAAATCCTGAGTATGCATGAGCAAGAACCTGATCCTATAGTGGGCACAGTGCAAGCACTGGATCCTGGAGTGGGCATGATACAAGCATCAGATCCTGGAGTAGGCACAATGCAAGCGCCGGCTTTTGGAGTGGGCACAATGCAAACACTGGATCCTGGAGTGGGCATGATGCAAGCACCAGATCCTGGAGTGGGCACAATGTAAGCACCAGCTTTTGGAGTGGGCACGATGCAAGCACTGGATCCTGGAGCAGGCACGATGCAAGCACCTGATCCTATAGTGGGCACAATGCAAGTACCTGATCCTTCAGTGGGAATGATGCAAACATTGGATCCTGGAGTGGAAAAGATACAAGCACCAGATCCCAGAGTGGGCACAATGCAAGCATTGGATCCTGGAGTGGGTGTGATGTAAGCACAGAATCTTGGAGTGGGCACAATGCAAGTACCAGATCCTTGAGTGGGAATGATGCAAACACTGGATCCTGGAATGGGCATGATGCAAGCACCAGATTCCAGAGTGGGCACAATGCATCACTGGATCCTGAAGTGAGCATGTTGTAAGCATCAGATCCTGGAGTGTGTACAGTACAAGGACCAGATCCTGCTGTGGACAAGATACAGTACCAGATCCTGGGAACAAAAAGTTTGAAAGGGTAGGAATCTGCTTAAGATATGGATACAGACATAACTTTTAAGTAAAAGAATAGTCCCTTTCAATGATGTCCTGCCAGTCTCAATAAGAAACTGAGTGGATGCTGTTCTTTGCACGGTGAGTGAAAAGGTTTATAAAGTAGTACAATAATATGAAGTGGCATCCATGGATGTGCAACCCAGCCACTTAATAACCTTTATTACACAATTACAGAGTTGTATCGATGCAAGTTATGCAATGGTTATGCCATGTTTTTGAACACTTTATAACATTTTAGCACGCTTTGTCCACATATCTCGGCTTTAATCCATGCTGTTTATTAATTTTTATGTGTACACAACTGCTTGCCTATATACTGTATAAGCAATCTAATCCTTTGTAATTTTTATTTTGTTTGTACTTCCCATACCCCTCACCTCGGGTCACATCTGGAAGTGAGCTTTATCTTAGTGTGCCTTTGCTGGTTACCAATTGTTAAATAAATAAATAAATGTAATACCATCAAGAACCTTCTCAGCACTGAGTAAGAATATAGTAGCAAGGTCTTTCTAGATCTAGGTTCTCAAGCTCCCACGCAAAATGGAAGGGGTGGCAGTGTTTGTCCCTTGCAATTCTAACCTAAGCACATTTCAGTTGATACATGTCAAGCGTTCTGCTAAGAGAATTGAATGTCAAAGCCAGACTGCATTTGTCTGTACCAAAGATGTAAAAAGGGATAGTTCATGCCATGTTTAAGGAAAAACATTCAAGCAAAGCTTATTTACGGTGATGTCCTTCAGCAGGTTGCAAAATACATTTAAAATACAGAAAGAAATGATTATAGTACAAAATATAGACAAATAATATAAATTATAATTACAAATATTGTTTAATGAGTATTTATAAATAATAGTTATGAATAGTTTGTATGTTCCTCATGGTCCTGATTTTCTTTTTAAAACATGGTAATGATTTTAATGCCAAAGCATTCTAGGGTAGACCACTGAGCAAGAAATTACTTCAAAGGCACATGGAATGGGAACTACTACACAGTGGTGCCAGACAGCCTGCAGTGCAGTACCTTCCAGTATTACCCCAAAGTTCCACAGCACATACAGGGCAGGGAATGGTTAATTCAATGGCAATTCAGCCCTTTTGTCTGCAGTATTTTGTGAAATGCCATTTGCTACAAGTTATTGATTTGTATTCTGGCTGGCTCCACATATGGGCAGCATACACAACAAAGGTGTTTCCATCTAGGGTTAGATGACATCATAGACCTTGAGAGCAAAGTTCGACAGCTCTCCATGATCTTACCCCAGATGAAGACATCAGCCTTGAAAGGTACGGTCACCCACACAGTATTTTATATATGTTTGGTTAACCTAATCTACCTTCTTTCTAACTCTGTCTTGAACTGTGGTAAAATAAACCAAAACAGCAATCAGTAAGATAAGATTAAAAGCCTGGGTATAGTATTAGATTCAAATGTGACTTTCTCGATACATATTAAACAATCCTGTAAAAGGTTAATCATAAATTAGATGTACTCTTCTGATCTTTTAAATTGCCTGTCGTTGGAGGCTCATACAGCTATTGCTAGAAGTGTACTACTACCAACTATTAATTATAATTCATTTCTTTTTCTAATATCAGAAAAGCAGATCTATCATTATTAACTACTACATTTCATAGTATATGTAGGTTTGTACTTAAAGTACCATATCAGACTCATCATTGCTTATTGTATCAGTTAATTGATTGGCTTCCTCCAAAGTTTAATATTGAGCATAATCTAAATTGTCTTACAGATAATGTTATGAGACAAAAGGCCAAATCCCTTTATATCTGTTTTATCAATTTAAGGCGATAGAAAGACCTTTGAGATCAACCACAGCTATTAAGTTAGTGATTCCAAAAGGAGAACCAAAATGGCAGAGAGTTCCTTTCATTTATGGCAGCAAAATTTTGGAATGGCCTGCCACCTACCTTTTTGAAGACATTAGTCATGTAGTTTTTAAATCTAGGTTAAAAATAATACTATGCGAGTAAAGTGCAATGTGAATGTTATTAACTTATAATGATAATTGTGTTGTAATGCATTGATGTTTGGTAATGTAGTGTTATGAACTGTTTGTAATACTGTATTGTATTTGTTGTAATTTTTGTACTGTATTACTGTAAACTGTAATACCTGGACATCTTGTCCCGGGTCGTGTCTGAAAAAGGGCCCTGGCTCATGACATTTACCCAGTAAACAAAAGCTGAACTAAACAAAATACATTTAAGTAATACTGTAGTTACATGAGCTGACAACATTGCTAGTAGCTCATCTTTTAACAAACACTTAACTCGGGGTGCTTTTAGTGCTGCTGACATTATTGTTATAAGGAATATGTAGCGTAGGTAAGCAGAAGGAATCTTAATAGATAAGAAGCTGTATGCTTTTGTACCACAGTAGTGACACAGACAACAGCATTCTGGCATCATATCATCAGACCAATCCTTGTGGAGATAGTCTGGTGTTGCTGGGCCAAGGGTGTTCCTGACCCATTAAAGGAGGCAGTGGTGACTCCCCTTTAAAGAAATCTTCCAACAGACCCAGACTGTCTTGCTAACTACAGACCAGTCTCTAACCTTCCTTTTTGGGTAAGGTTATTGAGAAGGTAGTCGCATTGCAACTCGAGAACTTTCTTACCACCCATGAAATCTACAATCCTCTCCAGTCTGGTTTCAGGAAGAGGCACAGTACTGAGACACATTAGTTCAGGTGATGAATGATCTCCTAATAGTGAGAGATCAGAGGACTTGTTCCATCTTGGTCCTCCTTGATCTCCCTGCAGCATTTGACACCATGGATCATGGGTGTTTTTGGAATGCCTGCAGGTAATCTGTGGACTGTCAGGATGGTCCTCAGATGGTTCCACTCTTTTCTCATGGGCAGATCTCAGAGGGTGGTGTCTGGGATTTTTCCTCAGACCCCTTTGCCCTGCCTTGTGGGGTGCTGCAGGGTTCCATACCATCCCCATGTTGTTCACAGTGGATATGCTGCGTTGGGAGACATTACAAGTTGGTATGGCTGAGTTTTACTGCTATGCAGATGACACTCAGCTCTACCTATCCTTTGAACCCAAACAGAGTGATGCTGTCTCAGTATTTAACAACTGCCTTGCTGAAATTCAGGACTGGATGAGTGCTAACTGGTTGAAACTAAATCCAGACAAGACTGAGGTGTTGGTGGTGGACCCTGGTCACTGGGTAGAGAAGTTGACTCCTGGGCAACTATCCAGCTTGGTGCTGAGGGGTGACAAGTTGAGACCTTCTGATAGGGTGCATAATCTGGGGTTGTACTTGACAACGAGCTGATGCTTAAAGCACAGGTGTCAGCTGTTGTCAAGTCCTCATTTTCCATATGAGGAACATCACCTGGATAAAGCACCTTGTTCCCTAATGATCTTCCTGTGTTGGTTCACGCCTTTGTGTCCTCTTGTCTTGACTACTGCAATGCTCTAGTCCTAGGGTTACCAGGGTGGACCTCCATCACCTGCAGTAGGTGCAGAATGCAGTGGCCAGGCTGTTGACAGGGCAATCAAGATCTTGCCATGTAATGCCTGTGCTGCAGAAATGCATTGGCTGCCGGTGGTGATGGAGGATCATCTTCAAGGTCGCATTGCTGACCTATAAGACCCTACACGGACTGGGACTGGGCTACTTGCAAGACCTCATATGACTTTATCACCCCTCCACCAATGAGGGATTGCTAGAGGTTTCAGGGTACTTTTATAGACGTCTGATGCTAGGGCTTTTGCTTTTGTGGCTCTAACCCTGTGGAACTCTTACCTCATCGGATTAGGGATTGCCTGTCCACTGAGACATTTAAATCCACCCTGAAAACTTATTTATTTAATTTAGCATTTGGGGGATATTTAGCCTTTTGTATGCTGTCTTTAAATTTGTGCATTTTAGTTGTGTGTTGGTTTGTATTTGTGAATGCACTTTGATTTAAGAAAGCAGGACTAGAAATAAAATTTGATTTGATTTGATCACTACTGTGGTACAGTGGCATCTGGAAGTGTATGGATTTCCATAGCCAACAACACTGGACTATATATTAGATTCCTATATTGATTACAGACCCTAATTAGACTCATCTGGGGGCCAATATTGCTTCTCCAATGTCCACAAATGTTATCAGACAAGTCTATAGTTCTTTCAATAAGGGTGATCTGGAAGTAAAAGGCTTTATATGACCTTCTGTTTAGCTTAGCTTATATCTTGTCTGGATCCAGCATTGTGTTTCTAAGTTTTCAGCATTCCAGTATTATCCCACAGAACAGTAGATTTATTCTACAACTTGAACTATGCAACACCAAGCTTGCTCAATGTCTCCATACTCTTACAGAGTATGAGTCACCCAGTATTCATAGTAATATGTGTTTCTCCAACTAAAATCTCCCAAAAGTCTTATATTTGTCTTTTGTGGCTGAGAGACTCAAATGTTCTTTGGTTAACATGTTTGTTGGTAGATCTATAGATGATCTGCTGAAATACTGTCTCCCTTGCACAAAGTGGCTCTCTAAGCCCCTTGTACCTCTGCAGCTCTTCTGTCTTTAGGGTAAACCTACATAGTACTCTGAAATCACTCAGATAGGATGTACTGGACCCCTGTTCTCTTTACCAGATTTCTTTTCATTAGCAATTTTCTGTTTCATTTGCAATCATACAGTATAAGTGACAAGTAGACATAAAAGGAACTGTCAATAAAAATAGATGATGCTAGGTAACACACAATATCTAGTACCAAATCATTTAATGTGGGAGGGACTCTAGTTCTCTACTTATTATATGAAGGTTAGTGAACTGAAAACTGAAAGTAGCAGCTATATAGCTGCTTTATTACATAATGTGGCTCATCTAATAATCAGAAGAAAAATAATGACCAGCTCTATTAACATTAACAAAAATTCACCCATGAGTTACATACATTTCATTTAATTTGCTTCATGGTTGCCTAAAGTGTTATTCAGTATAGAATATTGTTATTGTGTTGCTATACCTGTGCCCTCCATTTTCACTCCACCCAAGATGCTTTCAGATATAGTTATTATCAGCTCTGTATGTTTTCCTGATAAAACTTGTAAAATAAATAAACACGTAAATAAAAATCAATGCAAACTGAACCACAGATGTGCCTCTAAGTTGTGAATCAATAATTTAGTTACAGTCCAGTCACTTTCATGGTGGTCCAGAAATATTTTGACAGTACTTTATCGGATTAATAAAGTTCTCCCCAACACAATTTTAAAACTGTAGAGGCAGCTACTTGGAGAACAAAGCTGTAACCACAACATGTTGAAACAGAATTTGTAAGCAAAAGTTGGGCTACTCAGCAAAACCACAAATTAACAAAGTGTCAGTATGACACAAAATGTTGGTCACATAGTTGTGGGGTGCTGTTAGTCTGTTTGTTTTTTCACTTTGAATTAAAATGTTTGTTAATTTGGCCTAGCTTTTATGGTCTTTCATCTGTGGTTTTGTTGAGTAGCCCAAAGTTTTGCTTACAAATTCTCCCCAACAAACGCGGGCTCAATAGCCATTACCAACTGTCACAAGAACTACAGTATACCAGCGTTCTATTCAGAATCATTCCATTGCACATCATTAATTTAACCAATGTCATATAGCAGTAAGGAGTTATGTAGTATTTTACTCTGTTTCCACCAGCAAGAAAATCTCTACTGCATACGCCACAGAGACGATCACTACACATGTATCATAGGAACCTTTCTTTAATGACTTCACCAAATAAAACTAGGCAACCAACTCGGCATTGTTAGAAACCTCCCTTCTTGGATGTATGGAAAAGGTTAAGCCAGATGCAATTGTGCTTCCCTTGTTGTTTAATGTACCATTAATCCCATCCAGAAGATTTTATTTTACTCTTTAGACCCATCATTTACACTTCAGTCTCTCCACTGATTGCATGGGCAGACACGTGTCAACCAATAAATTGGCATTTGTCCTTTACATTTAGGATCCTCTATATGTTGCTAACGTACTGCTCAACCTTTTCTAACTGAAAGGAGGATAAGGGCACTTAAAATGGGGAACAATGGAGGACATTGAGCCTCACAATGAGGGACATCCTCAAACATGAAGATTCAAGCAGCAATTGGAAATAGTTAATGAATATTGCGATCTGGGGTTATGTTCACACCCAATGGTATGTGGACAAAACACACACAGTTTCAAACAAAAAGGAAACCAAGCTCACAGGCCACAAAAGGTTTAATCATAAATATGGGGGCATGGATGTTATCCTGGCTTTGAGGGCAGCTGAAGGAAAGAGTAACCTAATACTCCCATGTGAAACCAAAGTTTGTAAAACTAACAAGTCCTGTCCAGAGCAGGTGGTATGAGCTGAACTGGGGCGTTAGATTAAACACCCTGCCAAGGCTGAGAGTGGTGTGCTACTTGTCACACATTTAGAAAGCTTTAATAACCCCTGGCTTAAATTGTGATTAGCAGAGAAAAAACTGGGCACAAACTCAGAAAGAATCATTATGGCTGATTAATTAATTTATTTAAAAGTTTTGCCAGGAAGGCATGCTGAGCAGACTACTGCTCGATTCCAGATGTGTCCTGGGGGTGATGGGGATAGGGCGAATACATTTGGGTTGCAGTGCACAGTGAAAAAGCAGGCAAAACATTTGGATACAGTACTTTACTTGAGAATTTAAAACAGACAAATATGTGGCACCTGTGGCAAGATCATTTCAAAGGATAATCAGTTCTAATACATATAAAACTGAATGACAAATTAATTAATGGAAATTGCCAGGAAACCAATATGAGTAAGATGGCTAATTTTTTTTAGTTTTTGTTTACTAGGTAAGTGCGCTAGCCAAAATTGACTAATTTCAGGCATGACCCAGGAGAGTACAACAGGTAAACAACATGGATGACAACAGTAAAGCTGACATATTGAACAGGTATTTCTGCTCAGTCTTTACTGAGGAAGAGGAGGGTAATGGGTTTGAATGGAGTACAAGGGGTGAGAATGTTGCAGAAATGGACACAAGTCCCTTTACAGAGAAAGGGTCCTGAAGGAACTGGAAGTAATAAGAGTTGATAAAGCAATGGGGCCAGATGGGGTGCACCCAGGGTCCTTAAAGAACTAAGAGAGATGGTGGCTGAACCTCTTGCTATCCTGTTTAGCCGATCACTAGAAACAGGGGAGGTACCCAAAGACTGGAGGATAACAAATGTAGTCCCCTTATACAAAAGTGGGAACAAAGAGGAAGGGGAACTACAGACCAGTCAGCCTCACCTCGGTAGTGGGGAAGATCATGGAAGCACTACTGAAGGAGAGATTGGTGGAACATCTGGTTGTCAATGGACTACAGGACCCAAGGCAGCATGGTTTCACCAGGGAAGGTCATGTCAGACCAACCTCATTGAATTTTTGACTGGGTGACTAGGGAGGTGGATCAGGGAGGGCAGTGGACATGGCCTATCTGGACTTCAGCAAGGCCTTTGACACTGTGCCACATAGAAGACTATTGCACAAACTGGGGAATATGGGTGTGGGCAGGACAGTAGTGTGGTGGGTAGGTAACTGGCTGGGCAGCAGGACACAGAGGGTGGTGGTAAATGGCTGTCACTCCACAGAGGGAAGAGTGACCAGTGGGGTACCACAGGGATCAGTGCTGGGACCGGTACTATTCAATATCTTCATCAGTGACATTGCACAGGACCTAGAAGGCAGAATTTCACTGTTTGCTGATGACACAAAGCTCTGTAACAGAGCAGACACACCAGAGGGTGTAGACAGAATGAGAAGGGACCTGGAGAAACTTGAAGAATGGTCAGGGTTTGGCAGTTGAAATTCAATGCAAGGAAGTGCAAGATAATGCATATGGGGCACAAACCCTGGCTCAATATATCAATTGGGGGTGAGGATATAGCATGCACCAAGCAGGAAAGGGATCTTGGAGTTATCATCTGTGATGACCACAAGACAGGGAAACAGTGTGACAAGGCAGCAGGTAAAAGCAAATAGGATGCTGGGATGCATAGGCAGGGGCATCACCAGCAGGAAAAGGGAGGTCATAATTCCACTATACAAGACACTAGTGAGGCCGCACCTGGAGTACACTGTGCAGTTCTGGAGACCTTACCTATGTAAGGACATAGACAGGTAGAGAAGGTTCAGAGGAGGGCAACAAAGATGGTGCATGGATTGCATCACAAGTCCTATGAGGACAGGTTGAAGGCACTGAACATGTACTCCCTGGAGGAGAGGAGGAGAGAGGGATATGATAGAGACATACAAGTATCTTACAGGGAGGAACAGGTGCAGGAATGCACTATTTTAAGCAAAAGATGTTCCAGGACTAGAGGGCATGGGATGAAGTTGGAGGGAGGATGATTCAGAGGAAGCGTGAGGAAGAATTTCTTCACAGAACGGGTGGTGGACAAGTGGAACACCCTGCCAGAGGAAGTGGTGGGGGCTGAAACAATCACAGGATTTAAGAATGCATGGGATAGACATAAAAGAATTCTGGAGGTCAGGGGTAAGGCGACAGACTTCCTGGAAAACATAAACTGAACTTACAAACTTAAATGGGCAGACTGGGTGGGCCATAGGCCCTTATCTCGCCGACACTGTCTATGTATCTATGTATGTATCTATGTAAAAGCACAGACAGTTAACAATTTAGAATCAGCACAGTATATTCCGAGTTTAAACATTTTCATGGTTGTGAATTTTACTTACAGTAACACTGCCCTTGGATCAAAAGAACATAGAATGATAACAATGTATCGTTCAACTTGGTACCACTGAAAAGTTGGAAGTAAGGTACAAGAAATAAAACAAATCTGATACCCAATGATTTTGACAAAATTGCAGAGTAAGATTTATTTCACATAATTCTCAGCTGCCCCCATATAGGAAATTGAGATTAAGATATTTGGATGTTTTAATAAAGCCATTCAAGTCAGCTCTGAAAGATTGTTTGAAAGTATTACTGAAGTCTACCAATATAAAGGATGTAAGAATGTTAATGTTAAAATAGGGTAAACATGGAGGGATCTTTAGACTAAAGCAGGAGGTATCACCAGAGGGCATGGTTTGAAGTTGGAAGGTGGAAGGTGAGGGGAAAGAGGAGGAGGTTTTCACTGAGAGGTGGTGGACCCTTGGAATGCACTGCCTGGCGAGCTGGTTCAGAGATCCACAGTGGAGGCTTCAAGAGAGGGTGGATAGACACAGAAAGTGGATGTATCAGATGATGGCCTGTCCCAGGAGGGTGGGGATGGATGATAGGGGTTTCTGGAACATGGGGGGCTCGGCACCCAACTAGGGATCTGAGGTTCGAGCAGACTCGATAGACTGTAAGGCCTAATCTGCTGGCAAATAGTATGTTAGTATGTTAGTAATGTTGGTTACATTTATGGAAGCTGTGCTAAGGCACAGAAACAAAATTGCTGTTATTCATTGGTATGTTGTATTGAAACTCTGTGAATTTCTTCTTCTTTAATCCTGCCATATAATATTTTTCTATCAATGACTGTAATGTTTTAATCTAGATTTAGTAGTTGCCGATTGGTCCTTGCAAGAATAGATCCAGAAGCAAATGATTTGATACCTTTTAATGGACCAACATAGATGTAACAACAAGAACAAAGTGCTCTAGCTTGGAACAACCAGTCCTTCTTCAGAAGCTCATGGCAGTTGTTTAGAAAATACAATACTTATAACAGCTAGATAATGCAGAGAAAACAGAAAAAATCCCACTGGTTTAAAATAGTCATTTAAAAACAAAAAAAAACACAGAAGATGATGTCAGAGAAGTTTAACAGTACAATACTGCCTTCAGTCCGAAAGAACCTTGGGTACAGATGTGTTGGTGGAACATACATACAAAGAAGCCTACTGCATATAAATTTAATTGACATAAGATAACACTGCTGAAGCAGATAACTCCTAAATCAAGCTATGAGTGTCACATTTAGTATAAGGATGTGATTACTGAAAGGCAACCCCACCCAGCTAAGACAAACTCAGATAGTTATAGGGCTCATGAAATTACAATGTTAGCATTAAACACAAGAATTACCAGTAAAGTTATCTTAAAACATCAGTGCACACTGTGTGATGTGTAAAACCTAGCTGGACCTGTCACCCAGCTGTATTCTCAAGCTAAATAAAAGGCCCAAGAAATTTCAAAAACCTCAGGACTATATAAATGATAATTTAAATATAAATTGATAATATTAGTGTCAAACAAAAACTCTAGTCGAGGAACCTCAAGGAATTAAGACCATGTGGCCTGATATGTACTGATGTCAATATATACTGAGAATGTAGCAACCTGATGTACCACAAGTGTCTAAGGAATCTGAAAAAGAGATAAAAATGTAATTTCTCTCCTCCTCTTCATACAAACATACAACCTAACCCACCCCACATCACAATAATGTGGGTGGGGAATATATAACAAAGGAGATGTTGTCTCTCTCTCTCCCCCTCCTTTTTTCCCTTCTCTCTCTCTCTCCCACAGACACACACACACACACACACACACCTCTCTCCTAGTGAACCTATATTAACTTCAGTCACTGCAATAGTTCCCCAAAGGAATACAACTTGTCATGAAATCCTGAGTAAAAGGTCTTATGTCTCATAATATCTACAGAGTAAAACAGTAACACTATTTAACCATACTACTATCTGCAAAGTAACATTTCCAAGGATACTAGATAGAACTACCATGAAATAAACCTGCCACCCTCCACAGGATAAGATAACTAGAAGTAAATATAAAGTTATGTGTAAGACCAGAGGTCTAACATACCTACACATCCACAAATTACTACAATATTAGCCTAATGTAAAAGATCTGTGCAGGACCCCAAGCAAATGAGATCACACAATCCAATATGTACAGAGTTACAAAATTATATAACAACAGTATAAGATAACACTCCTGTATGTACACTAAAAGCTGGGTAATCTGAATATGGTGCAATGGAATCAATCCCCCAGGCAAAGATAAAAAGTAAGGAGAAATTAATATTCATTATGTGTGTGAAATAAAAATAGTAACACATTATAACTCCATATAGCTAAATAGAGACTTACCTCAATGTGACAGCAGGCCCCACATCTGTTATATCACATACCTCACCACATACCCACACACATACATACACACACACATCCACATCCCACACATGCTGAAGTCCTATAATATGTCACTTTGAAGAAGAAAAGGTCTGTGGCTGTTAGTTTCTGTAGTGACAGTAAAACAGATGTTTAGAAGTTCTATCAGTGTAGTAAAACAGACAATTCCAGGTGCATGGGAGTTATACATGCATGTCACGACATGTTGTTTATTTCATTCAGTGCAAGAGATGTCCACAAACAGGTTATGTAGAGAGACACGACAACAGCTCCGCACTAGGATGAACTCACACAGACATACTATTACAGCAAGGAAGACTGAAAACCAGTGGGCATCACTTCTCCCAGCCTGACCACTCAGTCTCAGATATGTCAGTAATGGTCTTAAAAGGAAATCTCAAAACACACAACAGAGACGAGCTTTTGAGATTAAACTTATTTTACATCTCAATATGGTAGCAGATGGATGAACGTGATCTTGGACTTAAGGGACACTACAGAAACTAACATCCACAGACCTTTTCTTCTTCAAACTGACATATTATAGGACTTCAGCATGTGGGATGTGGATGTGTGTGTATGTGTGTGGGTATGTGTTGTGAGGTATGTGATATAACAGATGTGGGGCCTGCTGTCACATTGAGGTAAGTCTCTATTTAGCTATATGGAGTTATAATGTGTTACTATTTTTATTTCAACACATAATGAATAACAATTTCTCCTTACTTTTATCTTTGCCTGGGGGATTGATTCCATTGCACCATATTCAGATTACCCAGCCTGCTAGTGTACATACAGGAGTGTTATCTTATACTGTTGTTATATAATTTTGTAACTCTGTACATATTGGGTGTGTGATCTCATTTGCTTGGGGTCCTGCACAGATCTTTTTACATTAGGCTAATATTGTAATAATTTGTGGATGTGTAGGTATGTTAGACCTCTGGTCTTACATATAACTTTATATTTACTTCTAGTTATCTTATCCTGGGAGGGTGGCAGGTTTATTTCATGGTAGTTCTATCTAGTATCCTTGGAAATGTTACTTTGCAGATAGTAGTATGGTTAAATAGTGTTACTGTTTTACTCTGTAGATATTATGAGACATAAGACCTTTTACTCAGGATTTCATGACAAGTTGTATTCCTTTGGGAACTATTGCAGTGACTGAAGTTAATATAGGTTCACTAGAGAGAGAGAGTGTAGTGTGTGTGTGTGTGTGTGTGTGTGTGTGTGTGTGTGTGTCTGTGGGAGAGAGAGAGAGAGGAAAAAGGAGGGGAAGAGAGAGAGACAACATCTCCTTGTTTTATATATTCCCCCACCCACATTATTGTGATGTGGGGTGGGTTAGTATTGTTTGTATGAAGAGGAGGAGAGAAATTACATTTTATCTCTTTTCAGATTCCTTAGACACTTGTGGTACATCAAGTTGCTACATTCTCAGTATATATTGACATCAGTACATATCAGGCTACATGGTCTTAATTCCTTGAGGTCTCGACTAGAGTTTTTGTTTGACCTAATATTATCAATTTATATTTAAATTATCATTTATATAGTCCTGAGGTTTTTGAAATTTCTTGGGCCTTTTATTTAGCTTGAGAATACAGCTGGTGACAGATCCAGCTAGGTTTTACACACCACACAGTGTGCACTGATGTTTTAAGATAACTTTACTGGTAATTTTGTGTTTAATGCTAACATTGTAATTTCATGAGCCCTATAACTATCTGAGTTTGTCTTTAAGTTGGTGAAGGTTTTCAGTAATCACATCCTTATACTAAATGTGACACTCCATAGCTTGATTTAGGAGTTATCTGCTTCAGCAGTGTTATCTTATGTCAATTAAATTTTATGCAGTAGGCTTCTTTGTATGTATGTTCCACCAAGCACATCTGTACCCAAGGTTCTTTCGGACTGAAGGCAGTATTGTACTGTTAAACTTCTAACATCATCATCTTTCTGTGTTTTTTTTTTTGTTTTTTAATGACTATTTTAAACCAATGGGGATTTTTTCTGTTTTTCTGCATTATCTAGCTGTTAGCAGTATTGTATTTTCAAACAACTGCATGAGCTACTGAAGAAGGACTGGTTGGTCCGAAGCTAGATCACTTTGTTCTTGTTGTTACATCTATGTTGGTCCATTAAAAGGTATCAAATCATTTGCTTCTGGATCTATTCTTGCAAGGACCAATACGGCAACTACTAAATCTAGATTTCAACATGGAAGATAATGGAATTTGCCAGAGAATATGGCAGTTACATAACATCAAGAAGAAATTGGCATGGCTAGACAGTGACATCTATTTTCTAACCCAGTGCAAGAGGAGAAACATTATCCCTAAAGGTCTTATTATTTGAATCCATTAAGAAATACAAACAATTTACATATGCAGAACAACTTTGTCATAGGACCTCTGAGAAACTGAGAAATCACAGGATTCGCATGTCATATGCCCAAAAGTTGTTCTTAACAAAGAGTTTGCTGAAATTGTTACCACTCTGGATAGGGTGTCTGGGGAACCTATTCAGGACATCTTATGAGAGATACACATTAACTACCAAGGACCTTAAGAAAAGCCATGCTTGTGAAAAATAGGAAATTAGATGCCCTTCAACATACCATACTTCCTAACAACCGTGAAGAACATAATGGAGTCACTGAACAACAACACAATACTGATGGGCACCTTTCAGTTGTTAATTTGTCCAACCACACACTGACTACTGGAGAACTAAATGTACTTTCAAGGGCCTCACTTTCTGCCCAACAAAACCACTGGATAACATACTGTTTTGTGGTGAACTAGAGGAGTTCCGTAGATTGAGACTTAAAGAATTCTTTCATGGCAGGGAAGAAATCACTGGTAGTGAAGACAGTGCAAACAGCAATAATGTAATGAATAAGAAAAGGAATCTGATTTTACCCCTCAAGTGGGCATAACAAAAAACTAGACAATTATATTAATTGTTTCCTCCAACAAGTCAGTGGTCAGATCCTTACCAGGCAAAAACAAACCCATTATAACCTCTCTCCACTGGAACGGAGAGCTATAGGGACACTGAATCAAACCACAACATTGTCATCAAAAAAGCTGATAAAGGTTCTGCAGTGGTGATTTTAAACAGAGAGGATTATATTACTGAAGCTAATAGACAGCTAACAGATCTTACATACTACAGAGAACTGGAGAGTGACCCCACTACAAGATATAAAGATGAACTAAGTGACTAATTAAAACTTTTCCTGACCATGTCGAGAGAGACTAACTCACCTCATCCCTGATGAACCCAGACCAGGACATTCTACATGCTGCCTAAAATACATAAACCTGGCAATCCAGGGAGACCCATAGTCTCTGGTAATGGTACCTTGACTGAGGGGATCTCAGGGTTTGTAGAGACCATTTGAAACCGCTGGTTATGGAAAGAGACAGTTATATCCAGGACACTACACACTTTTTGCGTGTACTTTCTGGTTATAAGGATTTACCACCTGATACCATTTTAGTGACAACGGATGTAACATCCTCTACACTAATATTCCACACACAGATGGCATTGCAGCATGCCTTAAATACATACATGAGAAAGGACCGAACAAAACATCAACCCTGGAGTGGTGGGGAACTTATGGAATTCATTTTGACACATAACAACTTCAACTTCAATGGTAAACATTATGTTCAAACTATGGGAACAGCAATGGGCACCAAAATGGCTCCACAGTATACTAACCTCTTTATGGCTGACTTAGAGGAGGATTTTAAGGCAGTATCCCCACAAACCACTAGCTTATTTCCGTTACATTGATGATTTGTTTATCATCTGGACGGAAGGCAAAGATGCACTCAAAGATTTTCATCACAAACTTAATACCCTCTAATCTACCATAAAGCTTACCTTGGAGTACTTTACCACCAAGGTTAACTTTCTGACACCACAGTCATCATTAGGATGGAACCTTACATACATGTATTTACAGGAAGCCAACAGACAGACAGAGATACCTGCACAGGAAAAGTAACCAACCCAACCATACAAAAAATCTGTCATATACAGTCAACACATCGTTGTCAACGTATTTGTACAAATGCGGATGACAGAGATACACATTTGGCTATGTTGAAAACACATTTGTGGAGCAGGGACACTCTTCCAGGAAATTGACAGGATAACAGAATGGGCAATGCAAGTACCAAGACAACAACTACTTCAATATAAAGAAAAGAAAGCTACAGAAAGAATACCCTTTGTAGTCACATATCATCCAGACCTTGAACATCTGCGTAAGATTATTAAAGATCTCCACCAATATTCAGTGAGGATGACACCCTCAATTGTATTTTTATGAACTCCACTACTATCTTTTAAACAACCACCAAATTTATCCAGCCTAATTATTAGGAGCAAACTTTCACCGAACAGAATACCATGTCACACAATGGCACACCACCCTGCAATCAACTCCTGTAAGACTTATGGGCTAATTTCTACCTCAGACTGTGTGGTTACATCACAAAACAGACAATTCCAGGTGCATGGAGTTATACATGCATGTCACAACATGTTGTTTATTTCATTCAGTGCAAGAGATGTCCACAAACAGGTTATGTAGGAGAGACACGACAACAGCTCCATACTAGGATGAACTCACACAGACATACTATTACAGCAAGGAAGACTGAAAACCAGTGGGCATCACTTCTCCCAGCCTGACCACTCAGTCTCAGATATGTCAGTAATGGTCTTAAAAGGAAATCTCAAAAACACACAACAGAGACGAGCTTTTGAGATTAAACTTATTTTACATCTCAATATGGTAGCAGATGGGATGAACGTGGATCTTGGCTTTATGGGACACTACAGAAACTAACATCCACAGACCTTTTCTTCTTCAAACTGACATATTATAGGACTTCAGCATGTGTGGGATGTGGATGCGTGTGTATGTATGTGTGTGGGTATGTGTTGTGAGGTATGTGATATAACAGATTGGGGCCTGCTGTCACATTGAGGTAAGTCTCTATTTAGCTATATGGAGTTATAATGTGTTACTATTTTTATTTCACACACATAATGAATATTAATTTCTCCTTACTTTTATCTTTGCCGGGGATTGATTCCATTGCACCATATTCAGATTACCCAGCCTGCTAGTGTACATACAGGAGTGTTATCTTATACTGTTGTTATATAATTTTGTAACTCTGTACATATTGGGGTGTGTGATCTCATTTGCTTGGGGTCCTGCACAGATCTTTTACATTAGGCTAATATTGTAGTAATTTGTGGATGTGTAGGTATGTTAGACCTCTGGTCTTACACATAACTTTATATTTACTTCTAGTTATCTTATCCTGGGGAGGGTGGCAGGTTTATTTCATGGTAGTTCTATCTAGTATCCTTGGAAATGTTACTTTGCAGATAGTAGTATGGTTAAATAGTGTTACTGTTTTACTCTGTAGATATTATGAGACATAAGACCTTTTACTCAGGATTTCATGACAAGTTGTATTCCTTTGGGAACTATTGCAGTGACTGAAGTTAATATAGGTTCACTAGGAGAGAGAGAGTGTGTGTGTGTGTGTGTGTCTGTGGGAGACAGAGAGAGAGAGAGGGGGAAAAAAGGAGGGGGAGAGAGAGAGACAACATCTCCTTTTGTTATAATCCCCCACCCACATTATTGTGATGTGGGGTGGGTTAGGTTGTATTGTTTGTATGAAGAGGAGGAGAGAAATTACATTTTATCTCTTTTCAGATTCCTTAGACACTTGTGGTACATCAAGTTGCTACTTTCTCAGTATATATTGACATCAGTACATATCAGGCTACATGGTCTTAATTCCTTGAGGTTCCTCGACTAGAGTCTTTTGTTTGACACTAATATTATCAATTTATATTTAATTATCATTTATATAGTCCTGAGGTTTTGAAATTTCTTGGGCCTTTTATTTAGCTTGAGAATACAGCTGGGTGACAGGTCCAGCTAGGTTTACACATCACACAGTGTGCACTGATGTTTTAAGATAACTTTACTGGTAATTCTTGTGTTTAATGCTAACATTGTAATTTCATGAGCCCATAACTATCTGAGTTTGTCTTTAAGCTGGGTGGGGTTGCCTTTCAGTAATCACATCCTTATACTAAATGTGACACTCATAGCTTGATTTAGGAGTTATCTGCTTCAGCAGTGTTATCTTATGTCAATTAAATTTATATGCAGTAGGATTCTTTGTATGTATGTTCCACCAAGCACATCTGTACCCAAGGTTCTTTCGACTGAAGGCAGTATTGTACTGTTAAACTTCTCTGACATCATCTTCTGTGTTTTTTTTTTTAATGACAATTTTAAACCAATGGGGATTTTTTCTGTTTTTCTCTGCATTATCTAGCTGTTATAAGTATTGTATTTTCTAAACAACTGCCATGAGCTTCTGAAGAAGGACTGGTTGGTCCGAGCTAGATCACTTTGTTCTTGTTGTTACATCTATGTTGGTCCATTAAAAGGTATCAAATCATTTGCTTCTGGATGTAATGTTTTAATGACTTTGTAATGACCTATGGTTGCATAAATAAAATCATGAATACTGAACACTGGGAACACTGAAGATACAAATTCTGAACACTGTCGTAACAATTGTATTTACTTGTAAAATGTTTATTTTGATTTAGGATCTTAGAATATTATGAAATTATGTCTTAAAGTCTGAATTCACTGCACATTTTCTGTATGTGCCAGGAAGACAGACAACATTTGAGCAATAAAATGAGGGAGAGTTGAGAGGTATGCAACCATTTCCACAAGAACGTGGTCAGCATTCTAAGGGTTACCTAACACACAAATACCTACAGTGTTCATCATGGAAATAGAGAACAGAAAATAAACTAAAGCATACTTGGAAAATGAAGGGAAGCAAACAAGGCAGTAAGGCAGCAAAGGCTGAAACCAAAGAAAAGCTAATTAAATCTATGAAGGAAAGAGGATAGGCATTCGTAAGCATATTAGCGAGAGGAGGAAGATGGGGGATTATAAGACTTATGGAAGAAGGAGGCATAGTAGTGGAGAAAGATATGACAAGGGGCGACTATCCTCAACAAATACTTCTGCTCTGTATTCACAGAAGAAGACAATGCGATGTTCCCCATTAATGGAGAAGGCAAACAGGGAGAAGGGTGGACATTAGACCTTTATCAGAGGACAAAGTAAAAGAGCACTAGAACGGCTTAGGGTGGATAAGCTAAGGGGCACGATGAGATACACCTGAGGATCCTAAAGGAGCTCCAGGAATAAATGGTTAAACCTCTGGCTAAGCTGTTCAATGGATCACTGAAACAGGCATGATTCCAGAGCAGTGGAGGAGGACACAAGTGGTACCCTGCACAAAAGTGGTAGCAAGGAGGAGGCAGAAAACTACTGCCCTGTCAGTTTGCCCTCAATAGTAGGTAAAATGATGGAAACCCTGCTTAAGGAAAGGCTTGTGAACTACCTGGAGACAAGGGGGTCTGCTGGACCCAAGGCACAAAGATTCACAGCAGGAGGTTATTCCGGACCAACTTGACTGATTTCTTTGAGTGGGGGACAGAGGAAATAGATCAAGGCAGAGTGGTTGATGTGGCCTATCTAGACTTTAGGAAGGCCTTCGACACAGTCCCACACAGGACACTAATCCACAAGCTGGAAACTCTGGGGGTGGGGACAGAGGTGGTCACATGGGTTAGAAACCGTTGAGTAACAGAACACAAAGGGTGGTGGTAAATGGGGTTAGCTCACAGGAGGGATGGGTAACACGTAGTGTACCCCAGGAATCAGTGCTGGGACCAGTGCTCTTCAATGACTTCATAAGCAATATTGCAGAGGGTCTAGAAAGGAGGGTTATCCAGTTCACGGATGATACAAAACTATGTAACAGGGTAGATACACAGGAAGGTATAAAAAATAAAGATAGCTCTAAAGAGGCTAGAAAACTGATCCAAGGAATGGCAGTTGGGTTTCAATAAAAAGTACAAGATTATGCATCTATAGGGTCGAGTATGAACTAGATGGGGTAACACTGGAGGCCACCACAGAGGCAAGGGATTTAGTAGGGATAGGCATAAAAGACAACCTCAAAGTGGCTAAACAGTGTGACAAAGCAGTTGGAAAGGCTAATAGAATACTAGTGTGCATAGGGAGGGTGTAACCAGTAGAAGGAGAAAGTGGTGGTACCATTGTACAATTCCCTTGTAAGGCCTCATCTGGAGTACTGTGTTCAGTTCTGGAGGCTCCAATTTCAAAAGACATAGACAGGATGGAGACAATACAGAGGAGGGCAACAAAATGTTGTCCGGGATGCAGCATAAGTCATATGAGGAGTTACTCAGAACTCTCAATATGTACTCCCTGGAGGAAAGGAGAGAGAGAAGGGGACATGATAGAGACCTTCAAGTATCTAAAGGGAACCAACAGGGTACCAGAGGGAGCATCTTTCACATGAAGGAAAACAACAAAACAAGGGGGCACAGCATGAGACTAAAGGGGAAAACTTAAAGGGAACTTGAGGAAATTCTACTTCACTGAAAGAGTGGTGGAAAGATGGAACAATTCCCCAGGAAGTAGGTGGGGCGGCCACGGTTCAGGGATTCAAGAATGCGTGGATCAATAGGCACATGGGAATTATCAAGCTAGGGAAAAGGGTGGGGAACGTATAGCATCTAGGGTACCTTAAGAATTTGAAAGAGGATAGGGCAGACTGGATGGACTACAAGGCCCTTATCTGCTGACAACATGTATGTATCTATGTATCCAGAACATCAGAAGGCACCAACAACAAAGTAAATTCACTCACTAAAAATACCACCAACAACTTAATCTGGTTCAAGGTCAGTTGGCATTCATCTGTATCCCCTCCCGGGTCATGCCTGAAAATAGGCAAGATTTGTCTAGTGCACTTACCGGTCAACAAAAACTAAATACATAAATAAATACATTTCTTCCTCTCAGGATCTGAACCCATCTCTGCAATTAATCTGCATTTCAGTTGACCACAGTGATGAAATGTCTCATCCACCACACAAGACCCAATTGAAAAAAGCATTAGAACTGCCCAGTAAAGGCAGCATGTTTACAGTCCCCACCAAAGGGCAGTGGGAAATCATTATCCTCTGTATCTTTGCTGAACAAGTGTTGGACAGAAGGTATCTTTTTATTTGGACAGAAAACACCACCCTAGATCAACCCACAGACAGAAAACTCATCCACAATTACCCTTCCAGTATTACATGCAGTGCCATGTCCATGTCCTTACTGATTATGAGAGCCAACATTTATGTATTACCTGCACTGCAGGTGAAGAGTCCTTTCTTCAAACAGTCTCACAGTAAATCAGAAAAATCCATAGAAGATGGGTCACCTGAACACACACACCATCTGCTTCCTTGGGTGCATGTTTCACCTTCACCAATACCAAGTGGCATACCTCTCTACCTTTTGTCACTCAAGTGTGGGACATGAACACTCAAACTGAGGGACAATGATGGACACATCTGCAAACATGAAAATATAAACTCACAACACAGTGGGAACTATTGTATATACTAAAATAAACTTTATTTTTGAATTAGCACCTTAGAATATAATGAATTTACAGCCCATTCTCTGTGGAAGCAGCACCATTTCCACAAAGGGCAGATGAGGGACAAAACAATTTTGAGGGTAAATGAGGGACATCCCTTGTAATCAGGGACAGTTGAGAGGTTTGCCAAGTGGTCATATGGGGACTTAGTGAATACAGGAATGGTTTCAGAACTTAGCTATTCTGAGGGTCTTTCACTTCAGGTAAGATATCTGTGAGGGTCAGTGAGGATCCCTTTCCAAACAAGATGCATTCGTTATCGTGCTGATTAATTATGCATGAGATTTATTACAAAGATCTCTAAAACAAAATAATCTTGGGTTGTTGTTGCTGTTTTGTTCTCATAGAATTTCTATAATCAATATTAATTTTTTGAATAAGTCTGCATGGTTCCTGATTTCCTTTTTCCTTGTTCAATAGGAATTATTTTCTAAGAAATTAGCACTGTATGTCTGAATCATTAAGAAATAAATTAAACACAGAAAAGATGTTATAGTTCACTGTATAATCTGATGAGATGGCGTCAGATAGATTTTATATGTATGAATGGATGGACTATAGATAACCCTAATTGCACAACAGTAAAAAGAAGGGTAGCAACTCATAACTTACTTTTCACAATGTATTTGAACTGGCAGCTCCGTGAATGTCAAGTGGAAGATGACTTAGTGGCCAGCAGAACTGGAAACACCCTCCGATAGTGATATCACCTTCTTTTGAGTATGCCTTTGCACTCATCCTGTTCAGTTCGCAGCCTCTCTGAGAGGTCACAGAAATCCAGACCAAGAGGAGCCAGAAAAACAGTGTCTCACCCATATCTATAGTATTCTAAAATCATGGAGTCAGACCTAAAACCATGAAGTAAAAACTGGCAACTCAGTTACAAATGATATAACCAGTTCAGTGGAAAGTTTTTTTTTGAAATTGTGCTGATGCAGAATATGAAATCCAGTCACTCAGTTAATACAGTACAGTACTACAAAATAAATAATTGGATCGGGTTTTAAATAAGAAATCTGAAATAAATTTATATCTTATGGATTGCAAATGTTACTAGCATTTATGCACATGCAAGTTTAATGTATTTAAATGATAAAACAAATTGCAAACCTGTGCAGTACTATAAGTTACTTACTCCTTGAGTTATTTTTCATCAACTGATCGATGAATCATTCAGTCAATCAATTTATTAGTTAAAACACCTTTATGCCAAATGATAAACACAATACACAAATACAGACAAAAGGGTAAAGAATTAAAATATGTATTAAGATTTTCCTGTATTCTTCATTCATACTAATTCAAACCTGTAATGGCAACATATTAGCAAACAAATACAGCAATGCTGCACATTCTTGCTTAGAAGCATTACTGATGTATTGGTAGCTTCATTCTTATATAATGCTGACAGTTATAATTATGTGATAACTCCCATTCATTGCAAACGTTTAGAGAAAAATATTATCACAGCAATTTGTTTCTAAAATATGAAAGACAATTGTCATTTGTGATAGGATTAATAATAATAATCAAAGCACACATCTGGGAGAGGCACTTCTGATTACAAATATACAAAATAAGTTGGACATAAAGAGTTTGAAAAAACTATTACACTATTCTGCACCAAGGAAATAAGGATGTTGTGAGAAATAATATATCTGCAGCTACCCCTGGTAATTTTTGTATTTGCTTGCCAAATTGTTGACACCTGGCTCTGGAAAGAAAGGCAGTTGAAAGTATCGTGAGGAGATCCACAATAAGTGAGATATTTCCTATTTTGAGTAAGTATAATGTATGGACACATAAAGAAATATGTAAGTAATTGCACTTTATCCTACCATATGGAAAAACATATGTAGCTGTTTTCTTTGTGACTTCATGAACTAGTTTGAGGTGCATGGTAGCCTGTGAACTACTGTATATGTCTTGTATTCCAGATGATTGTATTGTTACTGGTGTTGTGGTCAGCTCTCTGATTTTGCTAAATCTCTGTTGTGTAGGTGCTGCTGTGGCTGGGGCCCCTTATAATAGTACTGGTTTGAGCTGGTTTCCATATCTGGTTCTTTATAGTAAACATATTAGTATCTGATTGGTAGAAGCTGTCCTGGCTGAGCCTGTCATTAAGGGAGCTGCATTTGGGGCTCTGCCATTCTTAGTCACTCAACCTGGGGACTGTTTGCTTGTGCTACTTAATCACTACTGCAACTGATTAGCCAGTGAAAAAGGGACCTGATTTTCAAAAGCCCGTGAGCTGACAAGTTATGCCAAACCCCTACTTGCGACAAACTCTGGTGCACCAAGCACCCTGAGCTGGATTTTGGTAGAAGTGAGGTCCCAGCACAAAAGTACCCAAAGTTGCCACAAGGGGAGCCATGTGTCTCACAGCTGGTGCAGGAAGGGGTTTTGTGGAGGCTGCTGTCACCCCTGGCATTGGCATAACATTTTGCCAGAGGACTGCTTATCGAGTCACAGTACAGTGCCATGACAATCTATTGCGGCACATACCAACCATTGTCAACATACAATCCATGGGTGATACAGTAAACAGTAGAAGCACAGTACAGCCCACAGGTACTTTGTTGTTGTGAGTCAATGAAAATATGCCATCCTATACAGAAGAGGACCTACAAATGAGACACTGAGTGAAATGGGTGCCAGAATAAGGATATTTCCTTTTCTTTTCTGCATTGTTAACTAACCTTCATCCCATCCCCCTTCGCCTCTCTTTTCTCAAGGAATCCTACCTTAGCCATCCTATCCTCTCCTCCCCTCTGCCCTGCCTGCTCAGACAGTCCTTCCTTCCTCCTGCTAATCTTTTCTCCCTTTATTTAGAGACTGTGCCAAAGCCCCTGGGCATTCCTCCACCCATGGTCATAGCCACAGGAGCTGCCTCCCTGCCTTCTCAAGGGCTGAAAACAGGTACGCCTGCTCAACTGATAGAGTGCCCCGTCCAGCTGTAAATTTTAAATTTGGCACCGTTTCTCGGATCTTTGTGTGAGCCTGAGCATTGACTCCATCCTTGAATCTGAGGCTGTGAGGTCACCTGCAATCCCTAACTTAGCAGCTCAGTATTTAAGAATTAGTTTTATTCCCTCCTACGCAGCTTTCTAAATCAAGCTAGTTGCTCACTGAGGGACCTTTGTGCCAGAGCCTGCTCTCACTTGGTTTTTCACCCACCCACCCAGCAACCCTCCCTCTGACAGTTTATTATATAGTTTCTGTAAAGGAACTCCTCCCACTGGAATCCGCAGTCAGCTGGTTGTCTGTCCCTGAAGCCACACCTCCCTTGCTAAGGAGATCAAACCTAAATCACCCACTCCAGTTAACGCCCCTCAATTACTGCTGTAACCTGCCCTATTGTTAGGGACCTCACCCTAATTCGACTACATACCCTTTCAACTCATACACTTCCACTGCCCATGGTGACATACCCAGTCACAGCCAAACCATCCCAGTAGCTGGCACCTTTGCCTTAGCTGAATTTTCAGTGATATCACTAAATTAGAACTAGTGTCATTGCCCCCACGCAGTAAAGCAATATTACAGTGACTCTTTCTAGATGTTTTACCAAAATTGCCCAGTGCTTTGGCAAATTTCACAGCTGGCACACCATTGCTGGTCTGGGTTTACCGCCCGCTACCTACTACACCATTTTTAGCCTCCCAGCAATTATTTACTTATTACCTCCGTGCTGATAGCCGCATTATTCAGCACATGGAAACATAGACTTTGTTGGCAGATAAGGACCACTTGGCCCACCCAGTCTGCCCATTTCCCTACCTACTGGATAAGCTGCAGGTTCTAGTTAACCAACAGCCTACTTCCTGCAACCCCCACTATAATTGCCTTTATGTCTGTCCTATGCATGTTTGAATTCCCCACTGTTTTAGACCCAACGACCTCCTCAGAACATGGTTCCATGTATCCACCCACTCTCCGTGAAAAAAACTCTCACATTACCCCTGAGCCATCCTCTCTATCTTTAAATTGTGCCCCTTGTTCTTACACATCTCTTTTCTGAAAGATGCTACCCTCTTGCACTTTGTTGATTCCTTGAGGTACTTGAAAGTTTCTATTATGTCCCCCGTCCTCCTTTCATCAAGAGTACACGTATTAAGCTCTCTCAGTCTCTCTTCATATGTTTTCTGCTGCAGACCCTACACCATTTTAGTTGCCTTCCTCTGGACTGCTTCCATCCTGTCTATGTCCTTGTGCAGATGAGGTCTCCAAAACTGCACACAGTACTCCAGATGGGGTCTCACCAACTGTTTGTATAGAGGATAACCACTTCCCTTTTCTACTTATGATGCCCTTCCTATGCATCCCAGTATCCCACTGGCTCTCCTTACCGACTTCTCACATTGCTTACCCACCTTTAGGTCATCTGATATGACTACACCCAGGTCCCTTTCCATTTCTGTTGTTGCTAGTACCTCCCTGCTGTTGTGTACTCTTCTCCTGGGTTTTGTTTCCAGGAGCATTACTTTGCACTTCTTTGCATTGAATCTAAGTTGCCATATGTCTGACCATTCCTCCAACCTGCCAAGTCAACCTTGCCAACCTATGTAATCAAAAGTTTTCTCCACTGTATTTTATCTTGAATTGTTATCTCAGGTCGCCCTGAAAAGGGACCTTGGGCTCATGGGCCTACCGTTACCAAAAATTAATAAATAAATAAATAAAGTCCCTTCTCATCTTTTCTACCCCATCTTGTGTATCAACTCTGTTACAGGTATTTGTGTCATCTGCAAAGAGGCATACCTTTCCTCCAGACCTCTGCAATGTCACTTCTAAAGATGTTAAAGAGGACTGGACTCAGTACTGAGCCCTGAGGTACTCCACTAGTAACCCCTTTCAGAATGTGTTCCATTCACTATTACCTTCTGTGTCCTGTTGTGCAGCCAGTTTGTTACCAGGCTACCACCCTGGGACCCACTCCCAGGCTGGCTAATCGGATTATTAATCTTTTATGGGACTGTGTCAAATGCCTTGCTAAAGTCTAGGCAGGCCATATCCACAGCCCCTCCCTGGTCTTTTACTTTGGTCACCCAGTCAAGAAATTGATTAGATTCATCTGACATGATCTTCCTGCTGTGAATCCATGCTGCTTTGGGTCCTGTGCCCCGCTGGCCTCTAGGGTACTCAACAATTCTTTCTTTCAGAAGTGATTCCACTATTTTCCCTACCACTGAGGTCAGACTTACAGGTCTTTAGTTTCCTGCTTCTGCCTTGCTCCCACTTTTGTGAAGGGAATCACATCTGTCCTCCTCCAGTCCTCAGGTACCACCCCATCCTGCCATGATTTTTAAAAGCATGGTCAGTGGTGTCACTAGGTCCTCCCTTAGTTCTTTTAGGATTCTGGGGTGAATTCCATCAGGCCCCATTGCTTTGTCCACCTTGAGTTTTAGGAGTTCTTCAGGACTCTTTCTTCTGTGAATGTACTGGTGTCAACCCCCACCCAGAGTGCTCTATTGTCTGGTTTAGGTAACTCCTCCTCATCTTCTTTTGTGAATACTGAGCAAAAGTATTCATTCAGTATCTCTGCCTTTTCACTGTCTCCTCTGCTCACCTCCCTTTCCTTTATTAATCTTCACTATCCCCCTTAACCTTTCTATGCTCCTAATGTACCTATAAAAGGTTTTATCCCCTTCTTAACTGAGTTGACTATTTTTTCCTCGGTTTGGGCCTTTGCTATTCTGACTGCCTTCCCACTTCTTTCTGCTTTAATTGATACAGTTCTCTGTCATGCTCCTTCTGTGATTCCTTTACTTTTGAATGCAGCCTTTTTCCTTAACCTTCCTGCCACCTCTTTTGAGAACCATAGTGTTTTTTACTCCACTTTGTTTTCTTTATTTGTTTCACACAAAGGCTTGTTGCCTCTATGATGGCAGTTTTGATTTTTCTCCATTGTTCTTCCACCTCCTTTTTGGCCATTTGCTAGTGCATTCTTCAGGTATTCACCCATTTTGCCAAAGTCAGCCCTTCTAAGTCCAGTATCCTTGTTTTGGTATGGCTTATCTCCATGGTTGTGCTCATTGTGAAGCACACTGTGCAGTGGTCACTTGTTCCCAGATGTCTATTGACTTCTAAATTTGTGATCCTCTCTCCATTTGAGAGTACCAGGTCTAGTATTACTTCCTCCTGAGTGGGTTCCATCACAGCTGTCTAAGGCCTGCCCTCTGCAGGACATCGAGAATGACCCTGCTCTTGGATGTGGCTGCAGTACATGTCATCCAGTTAACATCTGGCATATTCAGGTCCCCATCAACAGTATCTCACCTTTTCAGCCATTTGAGAATGTCTTCTGTCATTTTCTTGTCCATTTCCTCCTTGAGATGGGGGTCTGTATACAACCCCTGTGCAGATTGTGATGCCATTCCCTGTCTCCAAGGTGACCCAGAGTGCCTCTTGTCCTTCCCTTTACTTTTAGTTCTGTAGCTTTGATCCCTTCCCTTATGTATAGAGCTACTCCACCTCTTCTTTACCTTCCTGTCCCTTCTGTAGATTGTGTACCCTGGTATGTTGACATCCCAGTCATGGTTCTCTGTATATCATGTTTCTGTGACTGCCACACTATCCAATTGTTCATCTTCCATCAGGGCTGCTAGCTTGAAGCTTGTTTCCCAGACTACAGGCATTGGTACTCATTGCCCTCCATTTGATGTTGACTTTATCCTTTTTTCCCCCATCCCTGCTCTTATTGCTCTTGTCTATTTTTCCATTTACCCCTGCCTGCCCTGTGTTGAGCTCTGCACTTCAGTGTTTACCTTACTACCTGCCTTGTTTTGCATGGGGAGGCTTGAAATTTCCTGCCTCTTATCAGCACCTCCCCTTAGCTAGTTTAAAAGCTTGCCAAGGAAGCATTTAAACCTGTCACCTAGGAGCTTGGTTCCCTTTGTGAACAGATGCAGACCATCATGCCAGTATAGACCTTTATCTCTCCAGGTGGACCCCAGTCCCCAATGAAGCCAAAGCCCTGTGCTCTGCACCAGTTTTGCAACCATTCATTAAACTGCATGGTGTGCAGTACCTAGCCTCATCCCTGCCATGGACTGGCAGCACCTCTGAAAGGTTACCATGCTTGCTACCCATCTAAGGCCCTCCCTAACTCCACAAATCATTCTGCACTGCACTGATCCCATGCCTAGCTAGGTCATTTGTCCCAAGGTGGACAATGATATCTAGTTCCCTCTCCTGTGATGTTGCTTCTGCAATCCTGAAGATTCACTTCCTGTCCCCCAAGCCATGGCACCAGGCAGGCACCTTACTTCCTTATCCTCTCCCTTCCCCAGTTTTACCACCCTAACAATTGAGATCCCTATCAGAAGCTGTTTCCTTCCCTGTGGTGTCCCTTGCCACCCCTTTGTGGGTCTCCCTGTGGATGTCCTCAGCATTATTCAGGGTCTCCATTGAGGGTGCCATCATAGGGAACCTTGATCTGCCAGAATGGCATATGATTTGTGTAGATGTACAACTAGGGGCTTCGCCTCTGGTCCACTACCCGCACCCTCCCAGAACCCACTGTGGTCCAACTGCTCTTCATACTTGGCAACCTCTGAGGCAGTGGTTATGGCAGTGGTGCTCTTTGGGTGGGGCAGGCCTCCTTAGTCCTTGCTAGTTCAGCCTGGAGGTGGGCAACCTCCTCCCTCAGAGCTGACAGTTCCTGAAAATAGAACAGCAATGCAGTTTCCAGAATGTCTCATGGAAAACTGCTGCCCCACAGCCAGTGCATTGCACCACCCCACATGTCCCTCTCCTTATAATATACAATATGTAATATATATATTTATATATATATAATATATATTTTGTTTTTATTATTATTTGTGGCATGTACCTACCCTTTATGCACTGTGTTGGGTTATTAAGAATATGACAGTTCTACCCTAAGACCTGTTGAGGAAGTGATGTCAGAACTTTGGCTATAGGAAATGCCACTCCTGGGGGAGTGTGGGGAAGAGTGGTGGGTAGTCCACAGTCACTGGTGACTGTTAGAAACAATCAAATACACAACTGCTCCACCACCCTGAGGGGGCTGGGGGCAGTCGCCTCCTGGCTGCCCCAGTGTGAGTAGTGGCGCCTGCCACCATCTTTATTCACTGTTTAGTGCCCATTGTGGAGCCTGTCATTGACTGAATGGCTCCTCCTGGCTCCCAAATTATCCCAAACCTGGTTCCGCTAATACTACTGCCCTTTATAGTAATTCAACTAACACCACAATTACGAGCCCACTGCTCCTACACAAACCACTTACTGAGTCCAGGGATAAAATGAACTCACCTCAGCCGACAGGACACTTTTAAAATGTTGCAAAAATATCCTTCCATATCCTAGGTCTCAACCCCAGGAATCAAGCAAATTCAGTTGTATCTCACTCCTCTGGTTATAAAATTACTACAATTTTAATGGAATCCTGCAATTCTCTGCTTAATGCCAATAAGGAAAAAAATGAAACTTTTGTAGAAAGCATAGCTCCCTTCATAACAAGTCCCCAACAATATTATGCCTTACCAAGTTTCCAGGTCCTAAACAGAGTTAAAGTTTGTTCTTTGCAGTGTAGCAAGGGTCTCAGCTTCCAACAGGCAAATCAAAGTCAGTCTGGGTGGTTGACTCCTGTGCCTTGGCACTAGCACAAGACCATGCAAATTTGCTCAAGTTCTCTGTGTCTCTACCACAATTAAACCCCTATCTGGACTACTCAGGCGGCAATGCACAACTTATGGTCCAAATACCTCTTGTTCCCATCTAACTAGAGAAAAGGCTTGGCTCCTTCCTTTACTCTCGCTTGTTCTTCTCACTATGACCTGCTCACCCTTACCTCCTCCCTTTCTCCTTGCTTTATTTGCAGGTGACATAGAGATCAACCCTGGCCCAGAAAACTTCCCTATTACCTCCACACATAGATGCTGGATCAAGCCCTATGGACTGAAAATCACTCACCTAAATATATGCAGCATCCCTCAATGTACACGGAACTTCAAGCCTGGGTAGCACTCCACAAACCTCACGTTATCAGGATCTCTGAAACCTGGCTCAAGCCACATATCTTTGACACCTCATGTTAACTGGCTGGTTATTACCTGCCTGCCATGACAGAATGGGAAAGAAAAGGGCAGTGGAGTAGCTATTTATATATTGGAATCACTATCTGCCACCATCTCCTCAGGTCTGATCCTGCCTCCCGAGTGAGTGGCTCATTGTGGAGTTAGTACTGGGCTACTCAAAGAAGCTTTTCCTGGGTGTTTACAACCTCCAGCAGGGGCACTGCTGGCCTCCTAAACCTTCTTTCTGGTCTTGACTCTCCTCTCTGTGACACCATCATACTAGCTTGGCAGAAGACAACAGGAGGAAGGACTGCTGTGTGACTGGACTTCTGCTGGGACTAAAGAAGTAGAACTCTTGTACTTGGACCTTTAATTTAGGGTAAAAACCTAACAAAACAAACAAAAAAAAAAGTGTGTGTTTGTCTGAGTTAACTGAACTGAATGGTTATCTGAACAGTTATCTATGTGTAAATCTCAGGTGATTGAAAGGATTTGATAGCTGTGCAGTTTAAACTACTTGTACAAAGATCTAGTAAGTAAGGGGAGTGGCTTAGCTAGAAGGAAGCTAAATTTAAAGACTGCCTTAGAAAGATTCTGCTACTAGCTTGACAGACGATATCAGGAGGAAGGACTGCTGTGTGACTGGACTTCTCTACTGGGACTATATTGCCCTCCTTCCTCCCTCCACCCTCCCACCCAAAGCTAGTTCTACTTTTATAGGCACAGGATTTGACTGACAACAGGAACTTCCTGTTTGGGAGCATGAAGTGAGTGATCATAGAGCCACCAAAGACCCACCATTCTAGAAGGGCAAAGTAGCTCTCCAGCCCCTCTAGCTGCTGGACGTCTGCCTCTGAGCAAGTAAGGGGTCTACTTCTTCCAGTCCATCTCCTTCCAAGTTGGGTAACAGGTGTGATTTGAAACAACTGAGAAGCTGCATGGGATATACTATATTGGACTAGATATCTGCAACAAATCCTCTTGCTTACATCAGAGGAAGTTTTCCTTATTTTACAGTCTTACATTGGTATTGCTTTGTGTTTAATTATTTTAGTTTTTAATTCAGGAAGGGGTTTTCAAACCTACTTATCTTGTGAGCATCTTCAGAAGGGTTGAAATAACTGCATATTTGATTTTCCTTTGTGGCTAACTGGACTGTCTACTAGTATTCTGTGACAGTCTGCTTCAATATATTTTGCAATATTTACTGGTGGTGGCTGTACTTTAAAATAGCAAAGGCTGCAGTTTGTAATTGGATGCCAGACATAGCCTGAGGTTGGGTAAATTGTCTTCACAAGTCAGGAGACCTGCATCACAGCCAGTTGTTCTGGCTTGAACATTCCAGCATTGATCAATTACTATAAACTACTGCTGTGATCCTGTTTCAGACAGAAGTCCATCTTTTCCAAATTGGGTAACAGGGTGTGCTTTGAAACAACTGAGAAGCTGCATGGGATATACTATATTGGACTAGATATCTGCAACAAATCTCTCTCTTGCTTACATCTGAGGGAAGTTTCAGAGTTTAAAGCACAGTTGACTTATTTTGGGGCTGACTGCTTTTAGAGCACAAACCACCAGGATGTTTTGGGGCTGGGGAGGTTTACCTGTGTCTGACTTGGATGGCTGGATTTTCTCTGTTTGATTAGCAGGGTATTTTCTCTGTCAAATTGTTGTGTAGGGCATCTTGCTGACAGGAAGGCACTCATCGCAGCGGTGGGTCAGAGCTTTTAGCTGATTGTTTCATGAGGGCACAGTTTAGGCCCAACCACAGCCCACCCTCACTCCACCCACCCCTGGAAATAGTTCCTTTATACCTGGGGTTCGACATCATTTCCTAAAGAGTGCAAGGTACATATCACTGTCATATCCTCTCTAGCACACTGCACTGACAATATAAGCATGCACATTGTATAATATATATATATATTCTATATAAAACCAATCACACACACACACACACACACACACACACACACACACACACAAAGTAGATAAACATGTGGGGAGTAGTGCAATGTAATGGCTGTGGGGCAGCAGTCTTCCGGGAGACTTTCTAGAGGCTGAGATGCTGCCCTATTTGCAGACAACTCTCTGCCCTGAGGGAGGAAGTTGCCCATCTTCAGGCCACACTGGACAGTAGGAAGGAACCTCCCCATCCAGGGAGCACCAGAGCCACCACCACTACCTCAGAGGTTGCGAGAAAGCACAGCAGTTGGACCACAGTGGGCTTAGAGAGGGTAAGGATGGTGGAACAGAGGCACACCCAGTCAGTTGTTCCATTCCACAATCCATACATTCATTCTGGGGAGCATAGCTCCCCTATGGATGCACCCAGAGAGGAGACTAAGGTGGCTGAGGACAACTGTCACAAGGAAGGCTCACAGGAAGGAGGCAGAGGACACCACAGGGAAAGGAAGCAGCTCCTGTGGGGACCCAATTATTAGGGAGATAGAACTGGGGAGCTGGGAAAACTGAAGTAAGGTGCCTGCCTGGTGCCATGGCTTGGAGGGACAGGAAGCATCCTCAGGATCACGAGAACAGCTGCACAGAAGTCTGAGCTGGACATCATTGTCCACCTAGGGACAAATGACTTGGCTCATCATGAAATTACAGCAGTGCAGGAGGACTTTGTAGAGTTGGGGAGGGAAGACAAGTAGCACACTCAGTATCCTTCTCAGAGGTGCTGCCTGTCAATGGCATGGTGAGGCGAAGGGTACTTTGCACCATGCAGTTTAATGAATGGTTGAAAATGGTGTGACACACAGGGTTTGGCTTCATTGGGGACTGGGTTCCACCTGAGGGACACCAGCCTATACTGGCAGGATGGTCTGCATCTGTCCAGGAAGGAACAGTCTTTGAGCAATCAGTTTAAATGCTTCATTGGCAAGCTTTTAAACTAGTCAAGGGGAAGGCACTGATAAACAGCAGGAAAATCCCAGCCTCCCTACAAAACAGGGTACTAAATGAGAAAAGACCAAGGTAGAAAGTTCAGTGGGGATGCTGCAACAGAAGCTAAAGCCATCAAAAATTGGAGAGCAATGAGTACCAATGCCCATAGTCTGGGTAACAAGCTTCCTGAATTAGTGGCCTTGATGGAGGAGGAACATCTGATATCGTGGCAGTCACAGAAACATAGGTACACACAAACCATGACTGGGACGAAACATACCAGGATACACTATCTATGAGGACAGGGAGGGTAAAAGAGGAGGAGGAGAGCTTTACATAAGGGAAGGAATAAAGCAACAGAACAAAAGGGTAAACAGAGGAGAAGAAGCACTGTGGGTAAATTTGGAGACCGCAATGGGACCACAATCCATAGGGGTTGGCACAGATTCTCTCTCAGGGGGAGGAAATGGACCAGGAAATGATAGAAAGTATACTTAGAATGGCAGAAAAGGAGATATTGTTGATGGGTGATCTGAATATTAGATGTTAACTGGAGTGCAGTTGCAGCAGCTTACTCAAAGAGTGGGTTATTCTAGATGGCCTCTACAGGGGCATGCCTTAGACAACTAGTATTGGAGCCCACTCAAGAGGGAGCAATCTTAGACCTGGTTCTCTCAAATGGAGATGAGAGAGGATCAGATGTAGAAGTGGGTACCCATCTGGAACTAGCGACCATCGAACAGTATGGTTCACATAAACACAGCAATAGAGTCAAGCTTCACAAAGGCAAAAGTACTGGACTTTAGGAGGCTGACTTTTGCTAAAATGGGTGAGTGCCTAAGGAATGCACTACCAAATGGGAAAAAGGAGGGGCGTAAGAACAATGGGGAATAATAAAACTGCCATCACAGAGGTACAAGCCTTTGTGTGAAGCAAATAAACAAACAAAACTATGTAAGAAACCACTATGGTTCTCAAAGGAAGTGGCAGGAAGGTTCAAGAGAAAAGAAAGCATTCAGGAAGTCAAGGAATCACAGAAGGAGCAGGAAGAGAACTGTATCAGTTAAAGCAAAGGAAGCTGGGAAGGCAGTCAGAAAAGCAAAGGCCCAAACAGAGGAAAGGATAGCCAACTCAGTTAAGAAGGGGATAAACCTTTACAGGTACATCAGGGAGCGAAGGAAGTCCATGGAGGGATAGGAGGCTTAATAAAGGGAGGTAGGGTGGCAGAGGGTGATCAGGAAAGGCACAGATACTAAACAATTATTTTGCTCAGTATTTACAAAATGAAGAGGGGAGGTACCTAAAACAAACAGTAGAAACACTTGGATACAGAAGTTGATACCAGCCCATTTACAGAAGAAAGGGTTATGAAAGAACTCTTAAAAACTGAAGGTGGACAAAGCAATAGGGCCTGATGGATTCATCCTAATTCTAAAGAACTATAGGTAGAACTAGTGACACCACTGACTACCCTCTTTAACAAATCATGGGAGGATAGGGTGGTACCTGAGGACTGGAGGAGGGCAGATGTGATTCTTCACAAAAGTGGGAGAAGCAGAAGCAGGAAACCAGACCTGTTAGTTTAACCTCAGTGACAGGGGAAATGATGGAATCACTTGAAGGAAAGAATTGTCGAGTATCTAGAGGCCAGAGGCACAGGACCCAAGGCAGCATGGATTCACAGTGGAAGGTCATGCCAGATGAATCTGATAGATTTCTTTTGACTGGGTGACCAAAGTAGTAGATCAGGGAGGGTGTGGGACAGCCTACCCAGACTTTAGCAAGGCATTTGACACAGTCCACACAAAAGATTAATATACAAGTTAGCCAGCCTGGGAGTGGGTCCCAAGATGACAGTTTTGGGTAAAGAATTGGCTGGAGAATAGGACACAGAGATTAATAGTAAATGGAGTCCATTCTGAAGAAAGGGGGGTTACTAGTGGGTACCGTGAGGGTTCAGTATTAGAATCGGTCTCTTCAATGTCTTTATAAACGACATTGCAGAGGGACTGAAGGAAGTAGTATGTCTCTTTGCAGATGACAAAGATCTGGAACAGAGTTGATGCACAAGGTGGGTAGAAAGGATGAGAAGGACTCTGAAGGTTAGAGGAATGGTCAAATGTATGGCAGCTTTGATTCAATGCTAAGAAGTGCAATGCAATTTGAAACCAAAACCCAGGAGAAGAGTACACAATGGGGGTGAGATACGAACAACAAAAATGGAAAGGGACCTGGGGTAGCTCATATCAGATGACCTAAAGGTGGGCAAGCAAATGAGAGGGCAGTAAGGAGGGTTGGGGGATACTGGGATGCATAGGGAGAGGCATCACCAGTAGAAAAAGGAAGTTGTTATCCCCTGTACAGACAGCTGGTGAGACCCCATCTGAGTACTGCATGCAGTTCTGGAGACCCAGTCTCTGCAAAGACATAGACAGGATGGAATCTGTCCAGAGGAGGCAACTAAATGGTAGTGTCTGTACTGGAAGACATATGAAGACAGACTATAGGCGCTTAATATGTATAGAATTGAGGAAAGGAGAGAGAGGGGGACATGATAGAAACTTTCAAGTACCTCAAGGGAATCAACAAAGTCCAAGAGGGTAGCATCTTTCAAAAAGAGGTGTGCGAACAAGGGACACAATTTGAAGATGGGGGGGCGCTCAGAGGTAATTTAAGGAATTATTTTTTCATAGAGAGGGTTATGGATGCATGGAACGGCCTACTGGAGGAGATTGTGGAGTCAAAACAGTGGTGGAATTCAGCATGTATGGGACAGTCATAAGGCAATTCTAGGGTGGTAGAAGAAGTAGGCTGTTAATAACTAGGATCTGCAGCTTATCCAGTAAGTAGGAAATGGGCAGACTGGGGGCCAAGCGGTCCTTATCTGCTGTCAAATCTTATGTTTCTATGTTTCTATGTTACTTAAAAATATAGGATATTCTTTTTCTGAACAGGACAATCAGGAGCTTAAGGGCACACAGGTATAAAATAAGAGAGAGAGAGACGAAAAAAACAGAGGAAAGAGCAAGGATTACAAACAGTTAAGGTGCCAGAAATAAGACATGATTGGAGTGGTCAGTGCAGTGGCTGTGGAGCAGCAGTCTCCGGGAGACATTCTGGAGGATGTGGTGTTGTCCCATCTGCAGGCACCTCTCTGGGCTGAGGGAGGAGGCTGCTCATCTCCAGGCTGAGTTGGTCAGGATTTGTGAAACCTCCTTCCATCCAGGGACCACCAGTGCCACTGCTGTTGCCTCAGAGGTGGCTAAGAAAGAGGAGTGGTTAGACTACAAATGGCCTCAGGGAGGGTGAGGGTGGTGGAACAGAGGTGCATCCTCCAGTTGTACCTCCACACTCCTATATCATTCTGGCAAAGTGTGGTTCCTCTATGGAGGTACCCACAGTGGAGACCAAGGAGGATGTTGGGACCTCCACAAAGGAGACCCATAGGGGGGTGGCAGGGGACCACACAGGAAGGAAACAACCCAGGTGGGGGACTCCATTGTTAGGAAGGTAGAATTGGGGAGGAAGGGAGAGGGAGGTAGGCCTGCCTGACGAATGGCTTGAGGGACAGGAGCGAATCCTCAGGATTGCTGGAGCAGCTGCACAGGGAGGGAGCTGGATGTCATTGTCCACCTAGGGACAAAATGACCCGCTAAGAAAGTGATTAGAGAAGTGCAGGAAGAGTTTGTGGAATTGGGGAGGCCATAGACAAGTAACACGATGGTTTCCTTCTCGGAGGTGCTGCCATCTATGGCGAGGAGAGGCTAGGGTGTTCTGCACCATGGGATTCAATTAGTGGTTGAAAACTGGTGTGGAGCTCAGGGATTTGGCTTCATTGGGACTGGGGTCCACCTGAGTGATGCAGCTCTACTGGCATGATGAGCTGCATCTGTCCAGGAAGGAACCAGGATCCTAAGTGATAGGTTTAAATGCTTCATTGGCAAGCATTTAAACCAGCTAAGGGGGAGGCACTGGAAAGGAGCGAAATCCTGGCCCCCAAAAAAGTCTCGTAGCAAGTGCGTAAACACCAACATAGAGATGTCAATAGGGAGAAGCGCTTGGGTAAATGAGAAAGTGACAGACACAATAGGAACAGGGATGGGTCTAAAGGGTAAGGCCATCAAGAAATGGAGGTAATGAGTACCAACGCCTGCAGTCTGGGCAACAAGCCCCCGGAGCTGGTGGCCTTGATGGAAGAGGGATGTCTGGATATTGTGGCAGTCACAGAAACATGGTACACAGAGAACCATGACTGGGATGTTAACATACCAGGGCACATAACCTACAGGAGAGACAAGCAGGAGAAGAGGGGAGAAGTAGCTTTCTATGTAAAGGAAGGATAAAGCAACTGAACAAAAGAGTAAACAGGCAGGAGAGGAGGCACTGTGGGGTCACCTTGAGACTGAAAGGGCACCACAATCCACAGGGTTAGGTACAGACCCCCATGTCAGGGGAGGGAATGGACAAGGATATGATAGAAGGTAGTTTTAGGATGGCAGAGAGATAGGGAGATACTGTTGATGGGAGACCTGAATATGCCAGATGTTAACTGAGCACATTTGCTGCAGCCACATCCAAGAGCAGGGCCATTCTTGATGCCCCACAATGGCAGGCCCTAGACGGTTAGTTTCGAACCCACTCATGAGGGAGCAATCTTAGACCTCGACTCCTCAAACGGGGCAGTGACAGGATCTCAGATCTAGAAGTGGGTTGCCATCTGGGAACAAGTGACCATCAAACAGTGTGGTTCACGTCAAACTCAGCTGCAGAGTCAAGCCACAAAAGTGAGGATACTGGACTCAGGAGGGCTGATTTGGCAAGATGGGAGAGTGCTCAGAAAAGCACTAGCAAACAGGCTAGAAGGAGGTGTGAGCAACAATGGGGAATCATCAAACTGCTATCACAGAGGCAGCAAGCCTTTGTGTGAAGCAAATAAACAAATCAAATGAAAGAAAAGCCACTATGGTTCTCAAAAGAGGTGTCTCGTGAAAGTCAGGAAGAAAAAGATAGCATTTCGAAGTATAAGGAAACACAGAAGGATCAGGACAGACAGCTGTACAAGTTAAGGCAGAATGAAGCAAGAGGGAAGTCAGAATAGCAAAGGCCCAAACTGAGGAAAAGATAGCCAACTCGGTTAAGAAGGGGATAAAACCTTTATAGGTACATCGCGAACGTGAAAGACAAAGGAGGGACAGTGAGGTTGAATAGAATGAAAGGTGGTGGCAGAGGGAACAGTGAAAAGCAGGGATACTGAAAGAATATTTCTGCTCAGTATTCATAAAGAGGAGGGGGATTGCCTAATCCAATTAACAGAAGCACTTTTGATGGGGGTCGATCCCAGTCCTTCACAGAAGAAAGGGTTCTTCAAGAACTCCTAAAACTGAAGGTGGACAAAGCAACGGAGCTCGATGGAATTCACCCACAATTCTAGAAGAATTAAGGGGGAACTACTGAAACCACTGGCTACTCTTTTTAATAAATCATAGGAGGATGGTGTAGTACCCGAGGACTGGAGGAAGGCGGATGTGATCTCTTCATAAAAGTGGGACCAAGACAGAGGCAGGAAACTAAAGACCTGTCAGTTTGACCTCTGTGGTAGGGAAAGTGATGAGTCACTTGAAGGAAAGAACTGTTGAGTACCTAGAGGCTAGTGGGGCACTGGACCCAAGGCAGCATGGGTTCAGCGGAAGATCATGTCAGACGAATCTAATAGATTTCTTTGACTGGGTGACCAAAGTAGTAGACCAGGGAGGGGCTGTGGACATGGCCTACCTAGACTTTAGCAAGGCATTTGACACAGTCCCACACAAAGATTAATAATCAATTAATCCAGCCTGGGAGTGGGTCCCAGGGTGGTAGCCCCTGTGAAACATTGGCTGGACAACAGGACACAGAAGGTAATTGTAAATGGAGTCCACTCTGAAGAAAGAGGGGTTATTAGTGGGCACCTCAGGGTTTAGTACTGGGTCCAGTCCTTTTTAATGTCTTCATAAGTGACATTGCAGAGGGACTGGAAGGAAAAGTATGCCTCTTTGAGATGACACAAAGATCTGCAACAGGGTTGATACACAAGGAGGCGTGAAAGGATGAGAAGGGACTTGGCAAGGTTGGAGGAATGGTCAGAAGTATGTCAGCTTGATTCAATGCAAAAGTGTAAATAATGCACCTGGGAAACAAGAACCCAGGGAAGAATATTAGACAATGGGGGGAGGTAGCAACAACAACAAAAAGGAAAGGGACCTGGGGTAATCATATCAGATGACCTTATGGTTGGGCAAGCAATGTGAGAAGGCAGTAGGGAGGGTTGGGGTATACTGGGATGTGCTAGGGAGAGGCATCACCAGCAGAAAACAGGAAGTTGTTATCCTCTGTACAGACAATTGGTGAGACCTCATCTGAGTACTGCGGCCCAGTTCTGAGACCCCATCTCCGCAAGGACATAGACAGGAAAGATGCAGTCCAGAGGAGGCAACTAAAATGGTGCAGGGTCTGCAAGAGAAGCTGTATGAGAGACACTAGAGGAGCTTAATATGTATTCCTTGAGGAAAGACGGAGAGGGGGACATGATAGAAAACCAAGTACCTCAGTGGAATCAACAAAGTCCAAGAGGGTAGCATCTTTCAGAAAAGAGACGTGCAAGAACAAGGGGACACAATTTAAAAGATGGAGGAGGTTCAGGGGCAATGGAGGAAGTATTATTTCACAGAGAGGGTAGTGGATGCATGGAACAGCCTTCCGAGGAGGTTAGGGGTCTAAAACTGTGAGAGAAATTCAAAAATGCATGGGACAGACATAAGGCTATTCTTGTGGGGGTAGGAAGAAATAGGCTGTTGGTTAACTAGGTTCTACGGCTCATCCTGTAGGTAGGGAAATGGGCAGACTAGATGGGCAATGGTCCTTATCTGCCATCAAAGTCTATGTTTCTATGTTTCTATACTTGGTAATTTTAATCTAAACTGGTTAGGGACCCAGGAACCTGACTATGCCAACATACTGAAGCAGCACAACTTGGTTCAGACCATCTCACTTCCCACCAGGCTGAACCCACACACCTGTTCAGATACCTTGCTGGACTGGATAGTCACCAGTCGAGAAGAATGCATCACTCAGGCAGGGACACTTGTCGATTCCATAAGTGACCATTCTCCCACCTGCATAATCTGGTCCACAAGGACAAAACGTCCACCTCCCAAGTATCTCTCTATTCCAATTTCTGAGCCCTGTTGACCCTGGTATCTTGAGGAAGTTACAGCCATTAAATGGTCAAACTTTTACTCACAACTTGATGTGACTTGGCAGTGACTTATTTCACGAATGCCATCCTGGGATTCAGGACCGCCACCTCCCCTTAAGACAAGAAGGTGTGAGGAGGATGAACCTGGTGGATCACCAAGGAACTTCTAAAACTCATGAAAGAATGTGATTGTAAGTGGACTGATCACAAATTGTCCTCCCCCTTCCCTCTGGAATGAATATAGGTGTCTGAGAAATCAGTGCAGGAGCTGGCTAAATCCCTAAAATGGAACTACTACACTAACCTCCAGAAGGACAGCCTAGGGAACCCAAACAATTTCTGGACCTCCTTAACTCCCTCACAAACCTCATAATAACAGACCTGTTATCAACACTACCGGCTGTCTTTGTGGATCTCACAAAGGCCTTCAACGTGGTAAACCACACACTCCTCCTCTCCAAGCTACACCTCCTCGGCTGCTCCACTGAGACAACAAATTGGTTCAAGAGCCACCTCTGGCCGCTCCACAATCATTGTGCAATGGTTCTGCCATCTCTCCGACTCTCCCTGTCTCAACTGGCATCCCCAGGGTTCCATCCTGGACCACTGCTTTTCTCCATCTTCATTAGTTCACTCCCAGCTGATAGCCTAAACTGTAAGCCGCTTCTGTATGCAGATGGCCTTGTCATTTACTACAGCGATAAGTCTCTTGCCCAGGTCTCCTCAGTTCTTACCCAGAACTATGGCAGTGCTTTTAGCTGGTTCACTACAAACCTGTTATTGCTAAATGGAAAAAGATCAAATCTATGCCATTCACATCCAAACCACACCTCATTAAATTTCATAGTTACGGCTCCTCCTCCAAATACTATCCCCTGATAGTGTGACTCTTGAAGATGTTACTGCTCAAATATCTGGGGGTGACACTGATCCATCATTAACCTTCTCAGACCACATCAACACTGTGGTTCGTGAGGGTCAATCAAAACTTGGGCTGCTTCTGTCTGTGCCACTGCTAACCCTAGAGGCTCGAATAACAATTGTCCAGGGTAACCTATTCCTATTTTTGACTACTGCTCCCCATCTACTCGAACATCCTCGGCCCTCAGAACCAGGCTCACATCGGCTACAACAGAGCCTGCTGTTTTGGTCTCATGGCACCTTTCTTAACTCACCACTGCAAACTCTACAGTTCCTTGGCTAGCTACCTCCAAGAGTGCTTTGATTTTACCCTTAATTGTATTGTGGATAGTACCATCAGAAGTGGTGATGTGTCCCTCTCTTCCCTGCTCAAGGTCAGAACTCTACCCAGGTGTCTCTGCTCCTCTACTGTCCCTCCCCACATGTACCAAGGGTGTCCACTGGTATAGGAGGGAAAGCCTATCTGTTGCCGCCCTGCACTGTGGAATGGGATCCCTGCCTCTGCTCCCTCTAACACCCATTCAGCCTACAACTCTCTACAAATCCTGGTTTGATGGATAGAGCAATTTGCTCCTGCCTGGAAGTATTGACCCTCATACCAAACACCTCTGTCCTGCACTAACCTGACCTCAGGGAGTTTCTTAGCTGCTCTCCCAAGCTTGTTTCTGGCTCCTGTTCTCTCTCTCTCTCTCTCTGTCTAGATGTGACTTTCAAAGGTGGGGTGAATCGGGATGGTAAGGTTTGTTTGTTCCCTCTTATTGTCTCACCTATTGTACCATGATTTCCACCATTTGTTCCTGTATTTATTATTCATGTATGTTAAAATGTTCTTGAGCTCTGTTTAACCTGTAACATCCCTGTGCCTTATGATTTAAATTGTTGCCTAGCTATGCCATCTTTTTTGCAAGGGTCCGGTCGGCCTGAAAACAGTCCTTGGACCAGTGCACCTACCCGGTAATCAAAGACAAATAAATAAATAAATAAATCTCCAAAACAAGTGAAGCACAGCCCTGACTGCAGGTGTGCATGGCTGACATTGGCGATACTACAAAAATCGAAGGCGAGGAGTACTGCAGCACCCATTACAGCACATGTAGTGGTGTTCCATGGAGCGGCCAGACAGTTCTGCAAATGTTGCCCTGACCATCGTGGTGACATTGGCTCTTCCATGTAAGATGACCCACAAGTAGGGGAACAAGGGTGATGCTGGACAGTGCTGGACACATAAACCCTGGGAGAACACCGTGTGGTCTGATCAGCAGGGTGCAGTGCCAGACTACTGGCAGTTAGGTGTGAACACTGGCACATAGTCAAGTCAACTTTATTTAAAAAATGCTGTTCCAAGAAGACCACAGCGCTTTTACAAATATAAGAACACAAACCAACAGAATATAACATAAACAGGATACAATTGACAAACACATAAACCAAAGTCAAGCATTAACTATAGCTCAGTTCAGGATATGCTAAATTAAACAAGTGAGTTTTTAAGGCAGATTTAAAGCTATCAACGGTCAGGCACTCTTTAATCTGGTAAGGTAGAGATTCCATGTGGTGGATTCAGAAAGCAAAGGAGCGGGCTCCAGAGTTTTTCAGTCATACGCTGGGAATCTCTAGCAATCCCTTATCAGCAGAATGGAGGGAGCGGAGGGACAGTAAGGATGGAGGAGATTCTGTAGGTAACACAGACCTAGTCCATGTAGAGCTTTAAAAGTCAGTAAGCCCATTTTGAAGAGGATTCGCATGTACTGGCAGCCAGTGCAGATCATGGAGTGCCAGCTTGATATGGTATGAACTAGGTAAGCCAGTCAGTAGCCTGGTCACTGCATTCTGCACTAGCTGCAACCAATGGATATCAACTCCTGTTAACCCCAGGTAAAGGGCATTGCAGTAATCAAGGTGTGAGGTAACAAAGGCATGGACTAGTGTTAGCAAATCAGCAGGCAGGACCAGGTGCTTGATCTGGGCTGTTTCTCATGGGAGAAAAGAGTTTTTATGACAGTAGATACATGAGATTTTAAAGTCATGCCACTGTCAAACATAATATGCAAATTTTGTGTCTGATGCACGGATAGCAGATGAGTACCACCAAGCCATAACCCAGAAGGTTTACCTGCAGAGGATTCCAAGTCAAGGTGGTTCTACTACCAGTACTTCCACCTTGTCCGGTTTAACCTTAGCCAGTTAGCACTCATCTAGTCCTCAATATCGGATAGGCAGTTGCTGAAAATCAAAACAACATCACTTTGCTTTGGGTATAAAAGACATGTAGAGCTGGGTATCATCAGTATAACAATGGAAGTTTAAACCATACTTCCTAATAATGTCTCCCACTGGCAACATGTAAACTGCAATAGCATGGGGAAGAGTACAGACTCTCGTGGGACCCCACATGACAGAGAGAGAAGAGCAGATGAATGAATCGCTGACACAACCCTCTGAGTCCTGCCTATGAGGAATGAACTAAACCATCTTAGCACTGTTCCAGACAGTCCACATGGGGTACGTAGGGGTCTACAGCACCCCATGATCAACAGTGTCAAATGCTGCAAAGCAATCTAGAAGAACCAAGATGGACCAGCTCCTTGTCTCTCACTACTAAGAGATCATTAGGAACCTGAACAAGTGCAGTTTCAGATTGTGCCCTTCTGGAACCCAGACTGGAGAAGACTGGAGAGGATCATAGATATTATGCAAGTTAGATGGTCTCAACTGCATCGCAGCCACTTTCTCACAATCTTCCTATGAAGGGTGGGTTAGAGGCTGGTCTGTAGTTAGCCAAGCAGACATAGCATGCCAGGACTGCTGAATGCTGCAACAGTGATAGAACCACCCCATGCTATTAGCAGATATGGTGTGGGATGGGATGCCATCGTACCACAATGCCACCAGGTCAACACAAACCCCAAGGGCTATGCTGAGTGTGAGCAGCCACAGAGGTGTTTTGTAGGTCATACTGTACAGTGTCCTGTGTTTGTTATGCCACCAAATGATGCATGGCAATAGACATTATTTAGTAGTGAACATACAGTATGGTGACTGGATACAGCACATGTCATTGAGGTACACTGCTGAGGGCATCGGGAAAGGGTACTAGGAAGGAGTGGGGGCACACAGGTGATACAGTGACTGCACAGGACATACAAAATAAACTGGGTATGCAGTATCCTATGTGCAAAGAGATGGAGGCTGCATTGACAGTTTACACAGAAACAGAAACACAGAGTTTGACAGCAGATAAGGAACGTTTTCCCACCTAGTCTACACATTTCCCTACCTACTGTAACACCACAGTCCCTACTTGATCTCTGGCTCCCCCTTTCCCTACCATCAAGGTTCCCTATGCCTAGCCCATGCCTCCTTGGATCCCACTACAGGTTTTGCCCCCAACACCTCTTTGGGAGACTGTTCCGGCATCCACAACTCTTTCTGTGAAGAAGTACTTCCTTTCATCTCCTGAGCCTCCCACCCCTTCCAGCTTCATAGCATGACCCTTATTCTTGAGATCCTTTCTCTGAAAAGACTTCTCTTGAACCTTATTTATACTTGTGAGGTATTTAAAAGTCTCTATCATATCCCTCTCTTGTTCCTGTCCTCCAGGGTATACATATTGAGGTCACTCAGTCTCTTCTGGTAGGGCTTATAATGCAGACCCTGCACCATTTTAGTTGCTCTTCTCTGGACCTTCTCTACTCTGTCTATGTCTTTCCAGAGATGTAGTCTCCAGAACTGGACACAGTGCTCTAGGTGAGGTCTCACCAGTGATTTATACAGTGGTATCACCATTCTCTCTTATGCTGTTGATACCCCTCCCTATGCACCCCAGAATCCCACTGGCTCTCCCACTACCTTGTCACACTGTTTGGCCACCAGTAGTCATCAGATATGATTGCCCCAGGTCTCTTTCCTGTTTGGTGGTTGCCAATATCACTCCCCATTTTGTAGTCCACCCCTGGGTTTCTGCACTCCAGGTGCATGATTTAGCACTTCTTTGCACTGAAACTTAGTTGCACGCCTCTTAACCACTCCTCAAGTTTCTTAGATTGCTATTCATTTTTCCACCCCACCCCCAGAGTGTCTACCCTGTTGTAGGTCTTAGTGCTATCTGCAAACAGGCATACCTTCCTTTCTATACTCCATGCAATGTTGCTAATAAAGATATTAAAGAGACCGGTCCTAGTACTGATCCTTGTGGCACCCTCTGGTTACCCTCCCTTCCTCGGGTGACCTCTGTTTACAACCACCCTCTGTCTCCTATCCCCCAATCAATTTCTTACCCAGTTTACCACCTTTGGTACAAGTCCTAGGCTACCCAGCTTGTTTATGAGTCTCCAATGTGAAACGGTGTCAAAAGCCTTACTGAAATCCAGGTAGGCCACATCCACTGTTCCACTCTGATCTAATTCTTCATCACCCAGTCAAACAAATCTATCAGATTTATTTGACCTGACCTCTCCCAGTGAATCCATGCTGCCTCAGATCTTGTAAGCCACTGAATTCAGGATATTCCACATTCATTTCCTTCAGTAGTGATTCCATGAACTTTCCCACTGTAATGTCAGGCTGACTGGCTTATAATTGCCATCCTCCTCCCTGCTACCCTTTTCTGAAATGGAACTACATCTACCTTCCTCCAGTCCTCCATAACCACCCTTTCTCCAGGGAGTGGTTGAACAGAACTGTCAGTAGCCAAAGCAGAGACATCTAGTTGCAACACTCAGTTAGCAGGAAAGAGCTCTTCCTTCCTGGATCCCAAAGGCCATGGCTATAGCTGTCCCCCCCCCGAGAATCCAACTTAACCTCTTGCTGGTCACAGATACATGAACATGAACTGTGAAGTTCTTTATAAAGAACCTCATCTGGTAACACTATTGTCCCAACAATGGCAGCTTGGTTGAGGAAGCATAAAAGAATATCATACAGCATGTTACTGTATATTACATTCCATGGGCCCAATTCTAAAATGGGTTATGACATGTTGCAGGGTGACTTGCCCCAAACCCAATGGTGCAAGTCACACTTTGCGACATGTGTTACGCGCTTGCTATTCCAAGATGCAGCCTGCACCATGGCTCGGGCGGTCTGCGCTAAGTGGACTTCCACCAGCTGCAGCCCCTATTGCATGGCGGAAGGGGGGTTATGCAGCATCTGTGCCCTATTCTGAAAGGGCAGCTGCCATAATCCACTTATGCCATTCCAAGAAACAGGCGTCACTGCAGGGTTAGACCAGCAGTTAACTGCTCTAAAGGGCATCCATCCTGCCAAATGGTGGTTAACCCGCAGTGCCTCAACACGCAGACAGACGTGCCCCACGGTCACCCCCATCATCATAGTTGCCCCCGCTAATTCCAGGGTGCCACCCATGGGCACCCAGTTCCATTTTCAGTGGTGCCATCCTTAAGCCTGTGCTGCACTGCCAACCCCCATGGGCCCCAGGGGCTTGCGCTCATTTTGGGGCTGGGGGAGGGCTCGGGGGACTGTGCGACTTTCTGCACGCTGGTCCATTGCACCATACCCATGGTGCAAGCCTGCAGTAGCCACGCAGCGCAGGATGTAAGTGCCAGTGATCCTGCCTGTCTTGGAATAGGGCACAGTGTCCCTGGCATAGCAGCGCATGTTGCAACTTGCATAAGCTAGCGAGTTGTGACATGTGTCTTAGAATCGGCCCCTATTCTTTACTGATTTTACAAGCTCCGGTAAGCAGTTCAACAGTACATAACACAGTTCAGTAGCTAGGCACTGATCACTCCCTCACACCCCTTGAATAAGCTGGTTACACCAACAATCATTATTTAATCAGTATTTACAGTTTAAGTGTTGGTGAGATAGCATAGAACCTGTGAAGGGGCATGAAAGTGGGTGAGGAACTCTGCTTAGCAAGTGGACAGTGCTTCTCGGGTTCTTCAGTGTGTACAGCTGATATTTAATTACAAAAGAAAAACAAGGAGATTGTAAATTATTTTGTTCTAATTTTATCTATTAAATAAATCATTAATTTATAGCAGTGGCTTTTGTGTGCCTTTTTATGGTTTAAATGTCCGAACACCATATATGAATGCTTCATTCTTTTTTTAACTGTCTACTAGCTTCACAGCATCTCTTTGTGTACTGGGAGGCAGAGTGTGCCAAGCCTGACGTGCTCACGTCACAGACTCCCAGTACAGCATGCAGGCTGCTGTAACTGTTATAGACAACTTCAGTAAAGGCTGATGCCAGACTCCAAGTATGTAATGGCTGGGACTGGCTGACTGGAAACCACGCTTGCAAGGCAACCAGCTCACCGTCTCCATCTCTTTCTTCCTCAGCCAGTCGCATTTCAAGTGCTCCTAACTTTTTTCCAATTTAAAGTTTATTGGTTTCATATCATACCATAAACAGTAGACTGTATAACAGTAAAGTATCACTAACATAAGAGAGTAATAAATCTTATCTAAAGTCATCCCAAACAATTATTATTCATCCAACCAACTTAAATGACAACTGCTCTAACTTACTGAAATTGAATCAGCTCTTGAATAAAAGTAGAAACTTAATCAGCTCTTGAATAAAGGTAGCAGTTTCTATTTGAATTGTGCCTATTCTACCTCGATTTCATGTCCTCCCTGCTGTCCAATGGGTACCTCCCCACATTACCCTCTAACTCTAGTGGAACCAGAAATTCAAATTCTGTAACATACAGTATATCTGTTGACCGCAAAATATTCGTGACCGACACAGACCATTTTCACTTCCTCATCAGCCATCGACAGACAAATGCAAACTGCTAAGCAGAAAGTGTGGCTTGCATTAGCCAGTCAGTGGCAATAGAGGAAGTCAAAGGAGGGCAGTGTCAGTCACTGAATATTTGTTGTGAATAGTGTAAAGTCAGTTAGGAACTAACTTTGTGTCTCCCCAAGGTTGGGTGCTTACCTCCAGCTCTGTAATGCCATCAACCTCCCCTAGCTCCTCTGGTTTGCACCTGGCAACCGCCAGTGGTTTTCACACACCCTGCTCTCTTCTGAACTGAGTCAGGGCTGGGGAGCAGTGAAAAGGATCCAGGTGCAAAGTTCTGCCAAAGAAAGTTTGCTGGTTTCTCCTCCTGACCTTGCTGTGTGGTCTCTGCAGTGGAGGAGATATCCTGTGTGCATTCAAATCCATGGACGCCATATGGAGGGGCATTGAGTCACTAGAATAAAACTCCCCATCCACTGCTGGAAGTCTCTGTGAGATGGGGAGCAAGAAAACATTTGTTTTTCTGGCCACCAGCAGGTGGTAACATGCTGTGTTGAATGCATTCTCCTTCACGGCCATGGTTTGCAGAATTGGGGAGAAACGGACTCCTTCAGTGGCTTGTTGGTCACTAATGTACTTGGTGCTTTAGGACCTGCATCCTTTTCAGGTCCTTGCTAGCTGAGCGGTGGCCTTCTTTGTCAAAATCAGCACTCAAAAGTATAAGAAAAGACATTAAAAGCCCCTATTATAGCCAATGAATCGCACCACTGCTCTCTATGTTGAACGACATCACAAACGTATAGCGAGAGGCATGCCTCCAAATAAGGAAGTAGGACTGTTTTGGCAGCTGGCTCCATGGAGAAAATTATGAGCATTTTTTCCTCTAAATACAGACAGAAATAAATTAGCTGCATGTCAGATTTCATTTGGGGACAGGTAAGCTGCCCTATATGTTTGTGGGTGGGGAAGAACTGTGAAAATAAGAACCTGATCTTTGAGTAAGAGCTGCCACTCCCACCATTCTGTGTCCCATATTTTAACTAAGAACTACCACTCCCACCACTAGATGTCCCATATTTTAAGTAGAAACTGTCACTCCCACCATTCTGTTTTTTTTTAATTTAAGTACAGACTGCCACTCCCACCATTCTGTGTCCCAAATTTCTCCATCCTCTGTTTTTGCCTCCTGGGAGCCTCCGCAGGTGGCTGTGGTCCCTCTGTAAGGAGTGACTCACTCTCTGGCTTCCTCTGCCCCTGCATTACCAGGCCTGGTGAATCCTGTGGATTTCTCCTGCGGTGGAGCCAGGGAGGAGGGTGCCAGTCCCCCCAGAGACCCAATCCAGATACCAGGCCCGATCCCTGCAAGCACGGGAGCCATCATGGAACTTGCCAGACTCCATTTTCACTTTTTCTCCTGCACTTCGCCCCCAACGATGTGATAACATTGGCACGTGTCTCCCAGCCCTTACTACCATCCAGCCACCACCAGAGGTAGTCAACAAGCGGGACAACAGGTTTTCCTCCCCTGATAGAGTAGAACAGTCCTCCAGTTGCCTGATCCTCTCTCACTGCCACTGCCCCCAGCAGCCCAGGCACGCTCCTCAACCGGTAGCTGGCATGGCATGTGGTGTGGCATCCAACGCCTCAACCTTCAGCGCCTGGGCTGGCTCTGTGTCCCAAATTTCATGTACGAACTGTCACTACCACCATTCTATGTTTTTTTTTTTTATTTTAAGGAAGAATTGCAACTCACACCATTCGATGCTGTGTTGGAATTACACTTATATGAGCTTTGGGAACTAAGGGGGCAAATAAGGGTCCTGTCTTGAAAATGAGCCCCCCTTCCCATTATAAGTCAATGGCAGTGATGTGAGCTACCGGGCTCACTTTAGAGCTACTGGGGCCGAGCCCTGGCACGCCCCTGTAATTCCAACACTGATATGTTCCATATTTTAAGAATATATTGCCACCCACACCATTCTAACACCATTCCATGTCCCATATTTTAAGTAAGAACTCTACTCCCAACATTCTATATCCCATATTTTAAGGAAGAACTGCCACTCCTACCATTTTATGTTTTGTATTTTAAGGAAGAACTTCCAGTCCCACCATTCTATGTTTTTTTTTTATTTAAGTAAGAACTGCCACTCACCCCATTCCATGTCCTATATTTTAAATATGAATTGCCTCTCCCACCATTCTAGTTCCTATATTTTAAGAAAGAACTGCCTCTCCCACAATTCTGTGTCCCATATTTTAAGTAAGAACTGCCACTCCTACCATTCTATGTCTCATATTTTATGCAAGAACTGCAACTCCCACCGTTCTATGTCCCATATTTTCAGAATTACCTTATACTATCGACTATGGCACCCACCAAGCACAAACAGTCCAGGGTAAGTGGTTCAGTTGTCCTATACAATCCAACATGCATTTTGGCCCAGTGGTGCTGAGGGTTGAAGTGCCAGCCCAGGCCAGGTTTGGGAATGGATTTCGGGACACTGGGGTTGGCAGGGGAAGGCGAGATTGAGCATCCGGATGACTGCTCTCCTCTCCTGAGGTGGGTTGGGAGCTTGCCTCACTCTGTAGCACCCCTGATGGAGACCAGAGCACTACGGAGCAGCACTGCAATTAGGGCCAAGAAACCAGAGAAAGAGCATCTCAACTGACGGATGAAGGCCAACTGGATCCTCGCTGCCGCGGACCCCGGACAGCCTGAACCAACCTTAGCAGCACCCAGGGCCAAGAACAGTAAGCCACAAGGCACTTTCTCTCCTGAGGTGAGAACCTGCCCAATGAAGGGATACATCGGGTTACCCTGGGTTGGTGCAATATGAGGTGGGAAGTTGGCGACGGGGTTCCTGGGGAGGTGAGCCAATTCTTGGCAGCCCCAAGAAGAGGCCAATTGGGACATGGGGAATGTAAATAGATTAATGCAAAAGAAAATACTATCCATCAGGAATCCACCCACCACAGATTGTCCAGGGAAAGTGGTGGGTTTGCTGTATACTAGACAAGGCAAGGCAAGGCAAGCTTTGTTTCTATAACACCCTTTCCTGAAGGTTCTGGGTGCTTTACACTAAATACAACTACAAACTCTTAATTAAAACACACAGCGTATATAAATCATAAATAAACAATCATTAAAAGTTCAGGAGAAGCCTCAGTACAGAGGAAGGTGTTTAAATTAGATGTGATGACCTATGCCATGTGGGCAGATCTAACATATTCTGGCAGTGCATTCCATAAAGTGGGTGGTACCACATAGAATGCTCTGTCCTCAGATTGTTGAAGCTTAGAAATAGGGACAGAAAGCAAGCCAACACTGAAAGAGCAGAGTAAGCGAAGTTGTAACATAGACTTTGATAGGGTAGTGGTAGGGTAATAGGAGGTCTTATAAGTAGTCTGGTCCCGAACTGTGTACAGCTTTGAAAGTTATCAAGCATATCTTGAAAGTTATGCATCACTGCATAGGTAGCCAGTCCAGTGCACGCAGCACTGGTGTAATGTAGCCCTATGAGAGGAGCCCACAATCAGCAAGGTCACAGCATTCTTTACTAGCTGTAGGTGTTGCAACAAACTTCCACATAACCCTAGGTATAGAGTGTTGAAATAATCAAGCCTGGAGGTGACAAAGGTATGCACCATTGTCACCAGGTCAGTAGGGACTAGATGGCATTTAATCTTGGTGATGTTACAATGATAGTAAAAGCCAGCCTGGGCAACAGCTGACACCTGTTGATCGAGATCAACTTGATATCAAGGATGACCCCAAGGTTCTTAACCACACCTACAGCTCTGAGTGGCTGACCATACAGTGAAAAATACAAGGTCGGTCCACCCATCATAGCTGGGTCTTGCCTTCCAGGCGCAGCAGTCTCTGTCTTACCCAGGTTAAAACATAGCGAGTTTGAGGACATCTAGTTGTTAATGTCAGTCAAACAGCTCTCCAATACCAGGACTGCATCAGACCCACCAGAAGTTCCAGACAGGTAAAGCTGAGTATCATCTGCATAGCAGGGAAACTCAACACCATAATGTCTAAAGCTGTCACCCATTTTCAACATCTACACTGAAAACAATATGGGAGCAAGGATCAAGTCTTGAGAAACATCATGAGGCCATGTGAAGAAAATTTCCAAAGGACACCCACTGTGTTCTCCCAAGTAGTTGGACTCAAACCAGCTCAATGCAGTGCAGATGAGTCCCATATATTTCCTCAGGTGATCCAGAAGCACACCATGGTCAACTATGTCAAATGCTGCCAAGAGGTCCAACAGGACCAAGATGGTACAAAGCCTCTAGTCCCTTGCCATAAGGAGGTCATTTGTAACTCTGATAAGGACAGTCTCAGTTCTATGGTGCACCTGAAAACCTGACTTCAGAAGTTCAGAGATGTTAAACTGCTCCAGACACTCAATAAGTTGGTCAACCACCATTTCCTCAATAATCTCTCTAAAAGGAAGATTAGAGATAGGTTTGTAATTCCTCAGCACACCAGGGTCCAAGGAAGGCTTTTAAGGCGGGGCCTCACCACAGCCTGTTTAAGGACAGGTGGAAAACAGCCTTCCTCAAAGAACACCTGAAAATCTGGGAAATAACTGAGCCCAGTACCTCCCAGAACTCTAAAAGAAGCCAGGTAGGCCCAGGATCCAGACAACAACTGGTGGGATGCAAACCTGCCATAACCCTAAGAACCTCTTCAATTGACAGTGGCACCCACCCACACAGATGGTCCAGAGTAAGTGGTGGGTTGCTCTGTACTACCAACTGTGGTACCTGCCACCACAGATTGTCCAGGGTAAATGGTGGGGTTGACCAACTATTGACCATGGTACCCACCACTACTGATGGTCCAGGTTAAGTTCTGGGTTGCTCTATGCTACTGACCATGGCATGCACCCAGCACAGATGGTCCAGGGTAGTGTTGGGGTTCCCTGTACTACCAACTGTGGTACCTGCCACCTCAGATTGTCCAGAGTAAGTGGTGGTTGACATATACCTCAACTGTGGCACCCACCCAGCACAGATGGTCCAGGGTAAGGATAGGGCTACACATGCTGCTGAGTGAGTGTGGGAAGTGGACAGTGCAGGATCAGCCAGATAAGTGGCATTAGGTAATTGCTTCTTGAGTAAAAAAAAAGTTTAAAATACTGGGCTTGTGATTGTGGAACTGCAAGGGGCAGGAGGAGAATTTGCCATAAATGAGAGGATCAAGGGAGGGTGCAGAGCCAGACTAGCTGGCAGGATTGATGGACCCATAGGCCATGTGGCTGCAGCCTTCAATGAGCAGGGACACTGGTTTAATGGGATCAAGAAAGGGCATATTCCGTTTTCACATTGTAAAAATGGTACTGTCACGGTGTCTGCTAAGTCAAAATCGGGTTTACGGTGTTTGGTTTTGTGTACTTTTTAACAATTTTAACTCTACTAACATGCATTTTAGCAATTTTGACCTCCACTATTGCACATCCTTCCATCCTTGTACCAATTTAAAGTTATTTTAGGTACAAGATGTGATGGCAGCAGCAGTACTGCAGCCCCATCCCTAATGTGTGATGGAAGCAGCACTACAGCCCCCATACTCTGATGTGATGGCAGCAGCAACAGCACTATGACCTCCCTCCTTCAGGTGTGACAGAAGCAGCAGTACTACATTCACCATTCCTCATGTGTGATGGCAGTATCAGCACTATGGCCCCCATCCCTCAGGTGGGACGGCAGCAGTACTACATTCCCCATCCACCAGTGGTGATGGCAGAAGCACTACAGCCCCACCCCTTCAGTGTGATGGCAGTAGCAGCAATGCAGTCCACATCCCTCTGGGGTGATGGTAGTAGTGACAACACTATGATCCCCTTCTTCAACAACCACCCCACATGCACAAGTTACAAATGACTTGGTCTCTTTGCTTGTTAGAACTCAGAAGTGAATTAATCTGAACTATCACTGCTAAGGTGGACTACCTTGTTTTTTCCCATCTATAATTTAACTGCCTGAATTGGATTTCTGTCTGTGATACCGCTGACCAGGGTTAGGGAACAGACTTGGGTGTTGGAGGTCCAGCTGGTGGGTGGAGGCTTGAGTGCCCAACAACCACTCACCTTCTACTGGGAGGGAGGGTGGGTTCATGGCTCAGCATTTGCTGGCCCGTGGTGGAGACCAGAGGCATGACAACATGTCAGCCCTCACTGCAGGAGGGAGCATGATGGACATCGGCTTGTGCCTTGACATCATGTGGCCTGTCACGCTCCCAAGAAAATGGTAAAACACCCACTGACCAACTGAAGGACGTCTGTTGGTCCCTCCATAAGTCAGAAGCCCCAGACATGTGTCTGGTCTGACCCCTACCATGCCCAGGATACACAGGAAGCTCTTTGGGACAATTCTCTTCCCTGGTAGCCTCCCACAGGGGTAGGGGCCCACTCAGTGAAGGGTTACTTGGGTTACCTGGTAGCACAGCAGTAGGGTCAGTGGATGTTGGTCGGGATTCAGCAGGTGGTAGGGGGCCTTGGCAGGTCTGAAGGAGTGGATGGCCAGGGGGTAGGAGGAGCAAAAAACTGCTTGAATTTGTTTCTTTGAAATTAAGTGTCTTCACCTAAAAATCCACAAGTGATTAGTGAAGGACCTTCAAATGGATTCATGTATCTCCCAGACATGTGGATGCTTTTTTTACTTGGTGTCCATGAAAAGGGTGTCTCCCAGTTTTCATATCTTTGTTCAGATGTGAATTGAACACTGCTCTGCCCACCAGCATCATACAGCCGCTGGGGTCTTACCTTCTGTATGTCATTGACTGTGCTTTCAAAATCCACTGGCCAAACATAAGTACTCTTGAATACTTAACGCTTTGCTTTTGTTGAAGCAGTCTATCAGAAAACTTTTGTTGTCACAGAGACTGAAACAGCAGGTGGATGAAAAGGTGTAAATGATCCAATTCACCTAAATGGGGTTCTAACTGTGAAGTCTTTTCATAAGTAGAAGGCAGTTTCTTCTTTGTGAACATACTTTCATTCAGACTAGTTTTTATTCAAATAACTGAGGATTTTGGATGGCCTACTGATTATAAACTTGAATAAGTTACTTGGTAACAATGATCCTGCATTTAGCAATCTACAACATAGATGCTTATATGCAAAGAATACAATAAAACCTGACTAAAATCTAAAACAAACCTATAAAACACATAAAATGTATCTGAATGTTTATCTTTACCTATACAAAATCATTGCAGCCCAAGTAAAACTTGGATAAATTACATGGTACCCTGACTACTATTCTATGATGTAGTAAACATATATTGACATTTTGTTTTATACTCTTTGTAAAGCAGGTAAGGTCCACTAGGTAGAACTGTCTGTTTTGAGGAGTGACCTAAAGGCACTGGGAGATTAAGTGACTTGTTTGGAGTCACACAGTATGCAAGTGGAGGTGTGGGACTCAAACCAAAGTCTGCTGGATGTACCCAGTTCAATCACCATTTGTTACTCTAACCACTAGGTATGGGTGGTTAAACTGAATGGCTGATTACAACAAAGCAGTGCGGGTCATTTTCTTACTGACTCTATATGCAGCAAAGCAGAAAGAATGCAAAGCACAGCAGCATTCATTTTAAGATGCTGAAATCTGGGTCAGCTAGCTGGTGCTCTTGTTAGCACTATTGCTTGCCTTGCAATGCCAGCAACCCAGGGTCAGAAGCAAACTTGGGTTGCTGGAGGTCTGGCCAGGGAGTAGGATTAAGCACCTGGGGAACTGCTCTCCTCCAGGGGGGGTGGGCTGCAGGACCTGCTTCTTTACCACCATCTGTGTGACCACGGGTGGTGGTGCAAAGGTGCTGCAGAGTGATCAGGAGGGAGGACACTAGCCAGGATCTGGAGCAGTGGCATGTCTCTGTGACCCACCTCCCTTGATCTCTAGTGCTGGTGCCCTCAGGGACAGAGACCAGAAAACTAGGAACAATCATCACATCGGCCACTGGCAGAAGGGACCCAGGTGCCCCAGACTTCATAACCAGGCTCCATGAGGGACCCACTGAGCTGCCCAACACACACTGAGTGTGGAGGGGTGACCTGATGTCCCCTCCTTCCCACCTGGGGACAATCCAGGCAGGATAGGGACAGGCCCACAGGAGCTCCTGCGCATTACCTGGGGATGAAGCTTGGGGATCCCAACCTAGGGATCTCTGAAAAGTGGAGACTGATGCTGTGAGAGAGGGATATAGAAAGAGAAATAAAAAAATATTTAAAAGATACTGAAATCTTAGAGGTTCTGTGCAGTGACATGCAATTTCCGTGAGGCACCGGTACAAGAATTCAAAATCCATAAACCAAGCAGGATTCCGTGATTGTTACGGTGTTACGTAAAATGGAAAACCAGGGTCCCTGCCAATAGGGAGGCTACTGTTCCTATTTATTACCCACAATCCCTAGTGATCCCAAAGTGTGAGCGACCCTGTAGCATGAGGGCCATGAAGCAGAAGTGTGACATGTACCTAAGTGATGTCCGGGTATGTTGGGAGAGGGGTCTGCAAGGAGGACCACAGGTCACACTGGTTGGTGGAGCTTAGATGAGCAAAAGGGAGGGCAGAAAATACACCATTGGGTGGTGTTAAGGGTTTGCAGCTTATCCCTAACTAAGGGCCAGGTTGTAAGTATATAACAGATTGGGGAGTGCTAGGAGGGCAGCCAGCCCTATCTGGAACCACCACAGGGGCATGACATGCAAGGGAGTGCAGCTGGTCCCTGTCTAGGTCACTTCATATATGTGCTGAGACTACTGCAGCTGGTCCTTATCTAGGGTCAGCTTACACTGGTATTGAGGTTCATGGAAGCAGTAGGGGTTGGAGTATCTAGGGTTAGATGTCTAGGCTAGCAGGAAATTGTAGCATTTGCAGCCATTCCCATCTGAGTTATATATGGAAGTTCGCATCTGGACCATGTGTGGGCCAATGGATGGGAGGATGTGGAGGAACAGGAACATGAACAGACATCAGGATGGGGAAGAGGGTGGTGTGTTGTAATGGTTGTTCGGTGGCAGTATTTCTGGGGATGATGTGGGTAACAGGGGTTGTCCAGTATGCAGGAGTGTAGCACACCTAAGGGCAGAAGTAAGGCAGCTGAGATGGGAGCTAGTGAGGCTGGCATGGAACATAAGAGGAGAAGGACAGGGGAGAGAAAGACAGATGGGGATACTTAGAGGAGAGAGGTCAACAGGTAGGGGAGAGATGTAGAGTGTATCCTCCAAGTTCTGTGGGTACCACTACAATGGAGGGCAGGGAGCCCAGGGATTGGGAGTCACAAGTGGTGGGGAAACGGGTGGGACTGTGAGAGGTGCAACAGGAGTGGGAACATTTTAATGGTGCCTTTAAGAAATAGATTTCACTCACTGTCTGGAAGTGTAGAGGGGCGATAGGAGGTGGGAAGAGAGGTTGATACAGGCAATGGGGTGGGAAAATATGACAGGACAAGGGGTAGGACAGTACAAAGTAATCACTGTGGGTATGGAAGAGTGAACATGGAGTGTGGAGTAGGAGGTGGGAGGAAGAGGCAAGGTGACAGGAGGAGGAAGGAGAGGGTATGTGGGTGGTCAGAAAGGAAAGGTCAGTGAAGGTGGGAAGGCCAATGGAGGGGCAAGCAGAGGCTGTTTGGGGGGTCAGCCAAGCAGGACATGGGGAAAATAAAGGTGTTGCCTATGATGGAGGGGGAGAAGATAGGTGAGGGGAGAAGTTTGTAAGGCCTCTCAGAGAAGAAAATGAGGGAGTCAGAATTGGGAGGTGGAAGGGTGATAATCCTATGGGACTCCATTATTAAGGATATTTACTGGGGAAAGAATTGGGACCCAAATACGGGATGTTGGTGATTTGCATGCCAGGATTGATGGCAGAGATGGTGTGCCCAATGATTGGGGAGGTGGTTAGGGGAACTGGGGAGAACCACACATAGCTTTAAACCCATATACAAATGACCTAGCCAGAGAGAATGTGGGGGTAGTACAGGAAAGATTCAGGGTGGTAGGAAAGACCTCCAGAGAGGTAGCCAGATTGCTTGTATTTTCAGAGAGATGTTGCCAGTACCAAGAGCGAGCACAGTTAGGAAGAAAAGGATAGTGAAGTTCAATGACTGGCTGAGGGAGTTGTGCAAGGAAGAAGAGTACAACAGTAGAGGGGCAGGGGAGACCAGGCCAGATATAATACTTTTGCACCAGACAGACTGCAGTTCAGCAGAGGGCGTTGACTGTACTCAGGGACAAGCTAGAGGTATATATAAACCAAATAATTTAAACTACAGAGGATGGGGCAAGTGGGCCTATAAGAACCGAGTCTCAAGGAGGTCAGAAGGCTGCCCCTCCATACCAATAGAGGAGGACTAGGGGTAGAGGATGAAGGGGAGTGAGGGTTAGCAGTGGGGCAGGGGTACAGTTAGAGGGAAGAAATGAAAAAGGCAGACAGGGTGGAAAGAGATGGAGGCTCAGACTGTAGGTGGAAGGTGGTGTCCCTGAATGCACAAAATCTTGGAAACAAGATGGATGACATGTAGGCATTTTGACAGAGAGGGGTGGACCTCACAGTGGTCACACAGAAATAGGCCACAGATTAACAATGTCTGGGACCTTTCGATCCCTGGGTTCAAACTGCACAGGAGAGACAGGGAGGTAGGAATGGGAAGAGGTGGTGGTATACAACAGGATGGTATAACTTTTATGAGGGAGGAGATGGAAGAAGGAGAGCAGAAGCTATGTGGATTCAATTACTGTCAAACAGAGGAGGAAGGGAGGCTGGGGTGGTTTACAGACCAACCAGGATGGGAAAGAGAGGGGAACTGAACTTGCAAATAAAGACTGCTGCAGGAAGGAAGAGGTGTTAATACTGGGACACTGTGACTTCCCAAGGTGGATTTGAGTGCATGAGCCACAACCTGCAAAAGGAGTCAGGTGATCCTAGATGCACTGCAAAGTGGATTCCTGACACAGGGCATCACAGATCCTACCAGGAAGGGTGCAAGTGTTGATCTGCTGCTGATGATTAGGGACCATGTACAGGATGTGAAGGTCAAGAAGCCCCTGGGCGGGAGTGACTATCACAGAGTATGGTTTCAGTTGGACATGGGCAGGGAAAGGCCCCACTAAGAGGAAAATCCTGGATTTTAGAAAGTCAAACGTCAGAAAGCTTGTTGAGCTGCTAAGGAGTCACTTGGCAAGCATCCGAGTGGATACGTGGAGTGGACAGAAAGAGTCCATCATCAAGGAGGGAAAATGGTAACCAACAGAGGAGCAGTAGGCCTATGGGGAAGACCTTGAGGACAAAAGCACCCAGCTGGTTTAGTGCAAAGGTTGCCCAAGCAGTAAGGAATAAGAGATCAGTCTGCATGAGCTCAGGAGGACTCAGAAGGAAGGACAGAGGACTACCTGAAGATGGCTTATGTAGCAGCTACGGTAAACTGGCAGGCTAAAGCTCAGAAGGGACTGTAGCAAGCTGATGGAATCTAAAGTGGGAAAGGCCTTTTTCACTATACTCATATTAGCGAGAAAATGGACAAGAAAGATGGGCTTGTTAGGCTCAGAAAAGAGGATGGGTGGATAGAGGAGAATGAGGCCAAGCAGAAGTACTGAACAAGTACTTCTGTTCGGTCTTCACAAGGGAAAGAGATGGACTGGTGCCACTAGAGGGAAGAAGAGTTGAGGAGAGGAGATTGGAGAGGATGAATGGATGTCTGGAAAGAGGTGGATAGAGTGAGGAAAGGGTTGCTTGCACTAAGGTTAGATAAATCCCCATGCCCGGGTGGTGTACACACAAGGGTACTGAGGGAGCTGGTGGAGGAACTTGCAGGTGTCTTGGCTGCCCTGTTCAATATGAAGTCATGTGTGGTACCACAGGACTGTAGAATGGCACACGTAGTGCCCTTCCATAGGAGCGGTCCCAAGGGCGACTAGGGAAGACAAACCAGTCAATCTGACCTCAGTCATTGCAAGCTCATGGAGACCATTCTTAAGGAAAGGTTATTAGAGAGTCTGGAAGAGAATGGTCTCCATGATGAGGAACAACACAGGTTTATGGGAGGGAGGTTGTGTCAAACAAATCTGGTTGACCCTTTGACTAGGTCACAAAAATAGTAGACAGATCAAACTCGGACATCCTTTACCTGGACTTTAGCAAGGGCTTTGACTCTGTACTCCATGTTATGCATTGGTCCCACACCCACTACTGACCCACAGGCTCACGCTAAAGACATCATCACGATGATTATTATATTGCTGTATTGCACTAACATGTAGAATTAGGTACCCACTGTACAAGTGTGGTTACTAGAGATTAAGCTTGCTATTGTGTACACTATATCGTATACACTCATTTTGCAGTCTTATTTTACTTATATTTATTGTTATACACAGTATCATATCATGTGTATTCATTTTACTTATGTTTCGTTATGCCACCTATACTTATATTTGATTCTGTTGTAATCATGTATTCATATTGTATGTGCATTATACATACTGTCATAATCATAGCCTTTTCATTCCACATGTATTTCTGTTTATTCTGCACTTTCTTTGTTCTTAGTTTATAGCTGGCACTGCATTTTCTTTGTTCTGAGTTTCTTACTGACTTTACATTTTTCTTGTATAGCATAACGCACAAGGAGCCACCTTATTATTGTTTTAGCCATTAGGGCTTATGTACCATATATAGACAGTTATCTGTAGTACAATAATTGCACAGATAATCATTCTGCACAATCCTCCAGGTGCCTCACCTCTCAGCGACAAAGGTCCTTTGCTCACTGGACACCCTACTGGTTTAATGGAATCAACAAAGACATCAACTCACTGTTAAGTCTTGGCCAGTTCAAAATCTACCTTCACCTCTATCTCTCTGCCGCTTGCTCCTGTGACTGTCACTAGTAATCCACTTCACCTGCCTCTCCCTCCCTCACACCCTTCCCTGCCTGGCTTAGCACTCCACGAAACCTGACAAGGCACTCAGCTGCTCCTCAGTTTCTGTTATTCCCTTGATCTCTTAACTTTCACCTTGATTCCTCGCCTACCTTGTTTCCATCCCACCTCCTTTGCCCTCATTCCTCTGTGTGTGATTGTGTTGAATCCCATGATATGCATTGTTTATTCAAACTCCTGTTCTGTTCTGTATATACCTCCCCAAATATCTGTATTCATTCTGCCTGAATTGCTAATTTCAAACTTTTGTTATGTTTGTATTGTTCTCCAATCTGACGTGGAACCTTTGTAAAGAGCTTTGGCTCAAAGGTACTTGTAATCCTAGACTTACATAAATAAATAAATAAATTAATTAATAATTGCTTGCAGGCCAGCCTCTCTCTTGAGAAAGACTAAACACTCTAGGGTTAGGAAAGCTGCTCCTTGTGACTGCTTTACTTCACTTGTATTAGCGTGAGTATTTGTAATAGACTGCTTTTATTACATGCTACAATTCTGCTTCTTGTGTTTGAACAGTTCATCACCAACAAAGAACCTGAGGTCTAGCTTGTTTCAGACCTACATTTTGAGACCATAGGCACTTTTACACACAGGTTTCTGTAATGGAATGACTGTTACGGAAACAGTATTCCGTTATATCCCTTGTGTGTAAAGTACATCTGTTCCGCTCCTTCATGACGTTCATGCAAACCACAATCTCTGCTTTTTGTGGTTTGTACCGACAGTGTTCTGTTTGGACTGGCTGTGTAAAATAGCCATTCCAGTAGCACTGCAGAAACAGGGCTGTTGAGAAGGTCTGTGCCCACTGTGAGATGCTCAGCCTTTCCCAGAAAAGTCATGTCCAGCTGCTGCGTTTGACAACTGACCCTGGCCTTTGGTCAGAACTCCCAGAGAGTGTTAGGAAAGACACTAAAGCAGATTTTAATGAAGTTTGTTCAGAACTGATGGGTGCAGACTACCCAGGGGTAGTAGGAGTACACTTGGCATATAATGTTAAACAGGATGTCAAGGAATCACAGGAAAATTACCAGTAGCGTCTTTGGATGGCCTACCATACCAGTAAGGCAATAGCCAAAGAGGACCACAATCCAGATCAAGTGGAGCACAAGGATCTATTCACTCATAATATGTTGCCTGCCTTGAGAGAACAGATTGAGTGTGCTATTTACCCTGATTCCAATGACTTTGCTAAGATTTTGCAAGTGACAGAGGGCCTATCAGGTTTACCTCCTCTCTCTCTCTCTCTCTCTCCTCCAAAAACAAGGTTGTTGCCATCCAGCAGTCATCTGGAAGTGAGATCCACTATGCAGCGGGGAACATAGGCAAGAACAGCCAGGCCATCTCCTATGACAACAACAAGAATAATCAGAATAATCAGGAGAAGGGAAAATAGTAAAATAATAAAAATAGGCAGGCAATTGGAATAAAAACCTAATGCCAATCAGAACAGTTACCAAGAAGACAGCCAGTATTACCAGACTGGGTCACCATACAAAACAAATTGCTGCGGAGAATGCTAACCTCAGAAAAATGCTGAACCAGGTAAGGTCTGTTACCAATACTGATCCAGGATGCACCGTGGCTGTGATTGCACAACATCACAGGCCATGTCGGGAGAGGGACACAGGAGCTACTGTACCTACTGCTCCTCCACAGCTTCCACTTCCACCCGTTCTGCCTTTCATTTCTGCTGTGGCAAACCAGAAAGGGTTGCACCCAGTTCAGGAATTGACAGAGGCCAAGGCAGACCCTGCAGGCTAAAGTTTTCAAACCCAGAATGAACTGGGCCATAATACCTCAGCATGACAATTAGAGGACCCAGTCCACATTATATCCATCCTTGTTGTTGATACATGTGAAGGCCTTGTGTAGAGGCCATGGTTGGGGGCTGCTGACTTCTTATGCTGCTTGATACTGAGGCAGCCATGTCAGTGCTGCATGATAAAGATCCAGTGTCATCACTCTGGTCTCCTGGACGGGAGACAACAGCCCAAGATGTAGATGGTATCACCTGCATGCCTATAGGTGGTCCATCTCCTTCCTGTAGTGGTGGGGAACCTCACCATGAAGTTCAGTTTTGATCTGATTACATTACATCAACATCCCAGCATTTTGAGAATGTATTTCCTTGCACAGCATGGCTGTGTGGTGTATTTAGCCAATAGGCTACTGAATCAAATTCCAGGAGAGTACCATGCTGTCACGATATCAGACTCCCATGTGGTGGCTGCTATTTCCAACAACAACACTGAGTATGACATCATAGGCATCTTGAAGGACCATGAGTCATACAGTGAGCTGCAACCTATTCTTGCTAAACGCTGGGATGTGTTTGCAACTAACAAACATGATTGTGGCAGGATACGGACACCCATTGAAGTCACAGGACCAGATCCTGTGAGACAAAACAATACCCTTTTCTTGCACAATCCCTGTCATCATCATTCAGTTTCTACTCCAGCACGGTGTGATCAGGCTATGTGTCTCAACTGTAAATTCTCACATTTGGCCTGTGAGAAAGGCAAATGACTCTTGGAGGCTCAAGTGATTATAGCTGTTTAATCAAGTAACCCAAGTTGTGCCCAACTGTGGCATCAACACCAGTTGTGCTCAGGATGTTAACACCTGACTGCAAATGGTTCACTGCACTGGATATTTCCATTGGGTTCTGGTCTTTACCACTGGCTCAAGAGAGCCAATACAAACTTCGCCTTCACTTTTGTAGGTCATCAGTACCACATGAACCTGCCTCCTGCAGGGTTTCATAATTGTCCCTCCCTCTTTCATCTACACATGAAAGATGCACTACAGGGTTTTGTTGTCAAGCTGTTTCAGATGTAGCCATGTCAGCTGTTCTGGTTCTAAAGTCTAATGGGCATGTTAGACCCATTGCCTATGCATCACAGATTCTATCATCAGTGGAACAGAAGTACAACCTTTGTGAAAGGAATCTTCTGGCTACTTTCTGGGCTGTCAAGCATTTCATGTATATCATAGGCTAGTCTCCTACTGTTCTGCATACCAATCATACACCCACAAATTTTCTTATGTCAGACAGAGTTAAAGAAGACTCTGTCTCAATACCAGACTTACACACTGGTTTCTGCTTTTGCAGGATTGTGACATTACAGTACATCCTGCCAAAGTGCCATATTTGTTGGCCCATGGCCTCCTGTATACTGGGGCCTCACACAATTGTTCACTCCAGCCTCCTGACCTACCTGAACTAGGATCTTTCCTTCCTGCACCACAGGAAGTGCTTGATGACCCTAATTTATGTCATGTTTTCACTGATGACTCAGCCTCATATGCCCTGGAGCTCAGGTAGCAGGATTAGGAGTTCTCATCATGGAACCAAGTGGTGACAAAATTCTGATTGCTCGGCGCTGTAGCATTATTTCCCCACGGTATGCTGAACTAGCTGCTGTGGCCTGTGCTCTGGAACTGCTAAAGGAAGGCACTACAGACACAATCATTTTTACAAACTCCAATTGGGTCTGTTCCTCCCTGACTGAATTTTTTCCTTTTTGGGAGAAAACAGATTTTGCATCATATGATGGTACACCAGTAAGATACAAAGGCATGTTTGTGTACATTACAACATTGGTACAACAGTTTAAATACAAACTTTACATTCACAAGGTTCATGCACACTCTAAAAGTGACCCTTACCATTCTTTCAATGAACATGCCAACTAGAAAGCCAGTGCGCAAGGAGGGAGATGTAGGAAATGAAAACTCCCACCGCCATTGCTGCTGTATCTGTTGCTGCTGTGAAAAGAAACCAAGTCCTTTTGCCTTTAGATCTAGCATCTGCACAAAAGCAGGACCTCATTTGAAGGCAGTGTTCAGATTCTTTGACAAAGGAACTAAGAAAGAGCCTCCAGTAGACAACCTTCATAAAGGTGAAAGAAGACCTTCACCTACCTAGTGATAACCTATTTATATGGTATCACAGCCTCAAGAATACTACAAAATTGTGGGTACTGCCTGAACATATAAGGATAGACTTTAATTATCAAGTACATGACACTCCAACTCTGGACAAACTGATGATGTTTGGATGGTGGCTGATCTGAAAAAGATGTAGAACACTACATCAACAATTGTTTGATCTGCACACAGAACAATCTACTTGGCCAAGAAAATGCAAAACTGTCACCACAGAGGCACTCAGGCCCTGGAACTCCATTCAAATCAATTATATTGGTCCACTGCCAACCACCAGCAGAAGCAACAAGTATGCTCTGGTGGTCACCAACCTGTTCTCCAAATGGGTCAAGGCATTTCCTACAAAGACTAACACTGCAAAAGGTACTGCAAGTGGAACAATTATTCACCAGGTGGGGTCTTCCTCTGAAGGTAGACTCTGATCAGGGATTTAGCTTCACAGCTGACCTGATGAAGAAAACTCTGACTATGTAAGGAGTCAATCAGAAGTTTCACATTCTGTACCACCACCAGTCATCAGGGCAGGTGGAAAGAGTGAACAGACAGATTAAGCTCATGTTATCGAAATTTATTGAAGAAAACCCCAAGGACTGGGTACCTTGTTGCCTTTCCTCCTTATGGCTATAGGGCTACACCTCAATGAGTACACAATGTACTCCATTTGAGGTCATGACTAGAATGTCCATGAGATTACCAGAACATTTACTTCTAGACTTGTGCCTCCAACTGCTGACAGAGTGTCAGTAGACAACTATGTAAAGAAACTGAAACAAGATATAGTTCAGGTACACCTGTTTGCTGTGCAACATCTGGGCAAAGCACAACAACAGGCTAAGATACAGTTTGACAAAATTGTACATAATGTAGATTGGCAGATTGGAGTTCATGTAATGGTTCTAAGGTCTGCCCATCCTACTCATCCTTTTGACAACAAATGGAAGGACCCTATCCCATTGTGAACAAGCTCAGTCGATCAGTCTACATGTTAGACTACCACAAAACAAGAAACTCACTGATGAATGGCTACATGCCAATCAGATGAAGCTGTACAAGGAAACTAAAATATTACTTTTCCTTACCCCATAGGGCGGATTAGTACCGAACCTAACCATGTTTTTCTTTTCTCTTCTCTTTTACGTACAAGAGCAACATGATTGCTTTGTGTCTTATCCTCCTCCTAGAGCCTTACCTATGGTCCTTGCACAAGACAAAACCAATCACATTTGAGGTGGCCACTCCTACCCTTACAACACCATGCTGAGGCAAATTACCTTGTTCCAGTACCCATTCTTGGAGGAGCTCATGAGTCCAAATGTTCCAAAACAGATGGTCACTGTTCAGGAAAGCAAAGAAGCCTACTGAATGTTATGGTTGTCACCCTGGGTCAATCAAGCCTTCAAATTGAGTGGCAGACAGATCATGGTGGAAAACCACTTCCAGTGGCCCACCTTGGTAAAGGTACTTTCCAATGATGGCATAATACCAAGCTTTCCCTAGTGGCAACATATCTATTCATCAAACATACACCACACATTCTGGTCTGTATGACCTCACAGCTTTGATCAATCCAAATTTTGTGAACATTATACAGATAAATCTATTAGGCAATACTATTTCCAGAATTATATGGCCACTTCTACTCTAGTTCTCAATGTTTTGCCTTACACTGAACAAGAACTTACTGAATGCCCTAAACAGGAACCTGGTCCTCTCAATGGTTTGAGCTCCACCTTCCTTCCAGGTGCTTTAATAAATAATGCTCAATTCATGCACATACCTGTTGGTTTCAACTTTATTTACTAGGACATGGATGAATTTGGTCTGTGTTCCAGTACTAACATTTCAAGTTCTATTGAATGATACTAACAGATATTATTGCTGCATACCAGACACGTACCAGTGACCCTTATACTGGTCTCCACAGTACTGAACATAGGAGGGTTTTAAACCTCAACCTAACCCTTACAAACAATCTGAAAAACTAAATAATCTAAGCACCAAGCAGCTGCTGCTGTAACCAGTGCTGTAACTGGTGCAGCAGTCACCATTACAGGCCTTTTTGGGTCTGGTATGTCTATTTGGAATAGAGTTGATATAGCTGACATTAAATCCCACATAACAAAGTTTTAAGATAATGTAAAATATAATATTTTACCACCCATTTTACATGGGGTAGTTGGCTTGACAGAGATGAGCATGTTACTGTTTATAACATGCAGGAAATAGCTAAGGGATTTGAGACCACAAGGAAAAAAAATCAATCAAATAATTGAGCAAAATAATAGAGAAGCAGACAAGCATTATATAGCCAGTGAAATTTTATGCAACGAGTATGGCTCTTATGTACTTACAACTGTAAGTAATCACTTCGGCTCTGGAATTAGGACGGTTCTGATTTAATACATGATAGATGTATGGCTAGGTGGTACTGCCCCCTGCAGCTTTACTGCTTCCATTACCATGTGCATGTCTCACTCTGTTTCTATTCTATTAACATCTATGTATAACCCTGTATCATGTTTGCATGCACTACATGTATACCGTATTTATGTGTATTTTTATGCCATATATAAATCCGAATTACGCCCCTGAAAAAGGACCTCAGGACCCAGTGGGCTCACCCAGTTACCAAAATTTAATAAATAAATAAAGAAATCTACTGCCAGAAATCTAGGGTATATTACTGCACATCCCAACTCTGCTCCTTGTTACAACACACGTTCATGTACCATCAAAGAGGTCATGTTTGGGACTTTACAGTCTTTGCCACAGTTTGATCCAGTGACTGCAATTTTGATCATTTGGCTTCCATTTAATCCACTGGACATCTTGATGAGGACATTTATCGTGAGAGACTTGAACTTCCTCCTTTGTTGGTCTTTGTGTATGCTCTGGATGTATGGGTAGCCCTCATACTGACTGCTGTTCATGGTAAGGTTACCATTATCTTTGCAGGTGTGATTTTCAATACCATCAAACCCATGTGGGCTATTCCCCAGACAGTCTTGATTGGTTGTTTTCTTTGGATTTGGACATTCTTTCAAATGGAACTGTTAATGGAACTGATAAACCTGGCTATTCATCAGCCAATCCTGCACTTTATAAGCCTAAAATTTCTTCTGCTGCAACTCATAGCTACCTAGAGGAGGCACATCACTTCACTGCACAACCTGTCAACCAGACTGTGATTTGTCCTGTACAACTTCATAAATGGAAGGTGTCCTCTGCTAAAGTTTAATATGCTTCCGATGGGGAATATTGCATAGTAACCAATTATGACAAATTTACTTATGGTGGAGGTCTGCAAGGTTGAATATCCTAACTTTTGTTTTATTCCATATCAAACAACTGTTATTAGCGTACAGTTTTACTCTTGTTCCCACACTGGAACTTAATATCTTTAACTCTGACCCTGAATATCTAGATGCATTGTTTCAATATTTTCCAGTATTCATTGTTCACATTGACACTTCAGATTTGTCTCTCAAATCCCTTTAAGATAGGAAGGATACTCATCTTACTTATATTAGTAATAAGGTTGATCAGGAACTTGATAGATCTAGGGTTGGTGAGATGTTGAGTGGGCAGGTGGAAAACTGGCTGAGGGTCAGAACTCAACATAAAGAGGTTGAAAGTGAGGACACCAGTAGAGGTGTGCAAAACCAGGGAGGTTCTGGTTCTGGTTCTGGTTTGGTTTTGACAGATCACCCCTGGTTTTGGTTCTGGTTTGGGTTTTGGATTCATGGCCAACATGCATTCAATATAAAACTTGCTCTGTACCTTCATTTTAAGTATAATAAACAGTAAAACAGGTAATGTGGGACATGGACACTCTGAGACATGAGTCTCATACAATGTCAGACATTGAGACTCAGTGAGAGCCTTTGTGTTGAGATAAGGTCATATTTTATTATTTTGGGACATGTTTTATACAACTTTATGTGAGAAATGCATCAGATGCCCATAGTAGCCAGTGTAAGGGCAAGGAATCATAGGTACGGTAGATGGACCCTAGAATAATGTTGGTCTCTTGTTACTGGGTAGAAAAGCTATTTTTGCTAGCCAGGAAACTGGAGTTAATTAAATTATCTAAAAGGAGACAAGAGAATGATTAAGCCTAGCTGGGAGGCAAGGTAGACCCATTTGTTTGTGAAAGGACAGGACCTCATGAAGAGTCGCGATGTCTGGGCATCCTTTGTGTTGAGAGGTCTGCAGTGACTTAAGCTCATTACAACTGAATAGGGCTACCATTTATGTAAATAGTCCCCCAGAAAAATCTAGCTTGAGCTGCCTAGCTCATGTGTTTTTCTGTGTTCAGAAACTGCATATCTGTGTTATTGTAATATGATACTGAACTCTGATTGGTTGGGTAAAATAGAAACTGAAATGCTAGTCAGTCGCAGGGCTGCCACATTGACTGGACTTGCCCACTTGAACCCCTTTAAAACCAGGATGCGAGGGGTATCTGAGCCTTTTGTCGCGTTTTCTTGCCATCTTGCTTGAAGCAGTTAGGACCCTGCCTGTCTTGTGCAGAGACAATTTTCTCCTGGATTACTGATAGCCAAGACTTTAACCTACCACACTTTCTAAGGATGCTTTTGCACTTCAAAATTCCAACTAAGGACTCAAGGTAGACTTTTATCCTCAGAGTTTAAAGTATAGATTTTATATATACTTTCCTTTTATTTTAATATCCTGTGACCAGTCTCCAAATTGTTTTGCCTTTTGTCATTTACTGTTTTCTTATTAATTTAGTTAGTAAAGCCACTGGCTTATTTTGAAATAATTCTGCCTATGTCGTTTTGCGTGTATAGCTGCCTGGGTAAAGTTGTTCCAAGTACACCACTCCTGTGACTGTTTTAAGGGCCAAAACACTACCAAAAGTGAAGTTCACTAGGGACTTTGTGATGAGGAGAGGAGGAAATATGAAGGGTCTCAGGAGGAGCCTATGGTGGGATTTGAACCGAGCTCTGCTTTTCTGGGAAAGACACATAATCAGGTGTATAGGCCCCTCCCGAAGACTATACCTGCCTGTGGCTTTCTGGTTTGTGGTGAATTGGAAGAGAGAAGGGACCGGGGACATGATAGAGGTCTTTAGGTACATGAAGAGGGTAAATAGGGAGGAACAGTCGGGGTGCTTGAAGGAAGGAGGAAGGGGCCACTAGAGGGCATGGCTGGAAGCTGGAGGGGGAAGATTCAGGGAGAAAGGAGGGGTGCTACTTCACTGAGAGGGTGGTGGAGCCATGGAATGCACTGCCTAGGGGCTGGTGGAGGCAGAGACAGTGGAGGGTTCAAGAGGGTGGGACAGGTACGGGAAGGGTTCTGGAAGCAAATCCAATGCAGCAAGAATATCCGGAACTGGGAAGGAGAAGCCAGAGAAGGCAGGGGACAGCAAGGTCAGCACCCAGGTTGAGGGACTGACCAAGCGAGCAAACACTGAAAGACCGTTAGGCCTATTCTGCTGGCATTTTAGTATGTTAGTATGTTAGAAGTGGCTAAAAGGGTTCTACTCCATGAACACAGACTTGAGACTGTATTTTTATCCCTCACATGGAGAAAGCGTATCTTGGACCCTATCCCCCATCACAGAGGAATGTGCTGTGATGCAGAGAAAATCCCACCCATGGGTGGACTTGTTGACAGACTTGGTGAACAGTGGTGTGACTGGTGAACTGTTTGAAAACCACACTCAAAGAGGGCAAAAATTGGAAAAGGGCAAATTGGTTACAAGATATAGTTCCCCACCCTCTTTTATAATTTTGTTTTGCTGAAAGACAGACTAGTGGTAGTGCAGGAAGAAAGATAACTTCCAAGTACAGTGACTGCACTGTAGAATAGCTGAAGCAGCTGTGCCAGGAAAGAGGGTCCATTATGAGGGGTGAAGCAAAAGAACCTCATTGAGGCTCTTGTGACAGCCAATGAGCAAGTGACTGTCCAAGACCCTAGAGTCACAGCTGATCACTGAAAGGGACCAGACCTTGGCCACAGGTGCCAAGGGATGTCACAGTGTCCAGCCCCAGTGAGGAGGACAGTGAGACCAGAGGGAAACCAGAGCAACAGTGCCAGGGAAGGCCACCACAGAGCTGGAGCTGGAAGGGTTCAGGCTGCAGCTGGAGTTGAGGAAATTGGAGCTGGCAGAAAAGCATCAAGAAGAGAACTTGATCTGGCATACGCAGAGAGAAAGTCTGAAGCACAGCCACAGACAGAGTGAGAGGCGAGGAGAAATGGCACCTTTGAGAGCGAGAGATTAAGGAGAAAAGGCACCAACAAGAAGAGAGCAGAGGGACTTTGAACTGGAGAAGTTGAGACTCCAATGATCAGTGCCAGAGGAGGTAAGTAGCAGGATAGACCTGAAATTCCAGGGCTGTTTTATAAATTAAGTTCCAAATTAATAGCAGAACTTAAAAGGAGGAGGTGTGGATGCATTTTGAATTTGTTTGAAAAGGTCTGTATCCAGGCCAAAATACCTAGGGAATCCTGGAGCTTTCGGTTATCCCACTGCTTACAGGTAAATGGCACGAGGTGCTTGGCCAACTTGATAATGATGATAGCCAAGACCATGAGAAACTGAAAGCTGCTTTACTTAAAAAGTATGAACTAACTCCTGAGGCTTACAGGGTTAAATTCTGTAAACCATGAAAAAGCCCTGACATGAGCTTTGAAGAACTAGCCACAAAGCAGCAGTTTTAAAGCATTGGTGGCAGGTGTGAAAGCAAACTCTGTGGGGAAAATTGAGGCAGTTTTACTTTTAGAACAGTTCTCTTGGGCTCGTCCAGTGGAACTGAAGATCTGACTGGAGGACCGGGATCTCAAAACAGTACAGCAAGCTGCTGAGCTCTTGAAATGCTTATGCCAGGAGCAGGCTTGCTCTGAAAGGAAGTGGGGAGCAGGTCTTGCAGGGCAGAAAGGGAAAGCGTGCTTTCAGGGCAGCTAAAACCCTCAGTGTCTTTGCTAAAGGGGAAGCCCAAGTTACCAAGAAGGGGGTCTTGGGAAAAAAGAATGATGAATGTTGGTTTTGTAAGCAGCCAGGGCATCTGGCTAGACAGTGTTCTAAAAAGGCTCAGAGTGGACAAAGTATCCCTGGAAAGGAAGTGGGTGCTTACTGTGTATCCCAGAGAGTATGCCTGTGAACATGAGGGAACATATACACCCTGTTACTGTCAATGGGGTGGAGACCCATGGGTTAAGGGACACAGGGGCATCTCTTACCCTGGCAAAATGGGATTTGATTGAGACTGAACAGCTTATACCTAATCAATTTGTCACTGTGAGGGGATTCACGGGGAGGACAAATCCTGCCACTAGCTAGTGTTCCCTGGATTGGGGTGAGACAGGAGAGAGGGTACAAAAATGGCAGTGGTAGCAACCTTGCTCTGGTTGTGATTATAGGGAATAATGTACAGCAGGGGTGGTGTGTGTGGTTACCCACAGTCAGACAGCTAAGGTCCCTTGTATTGCCCTGAACCCTACAGAAGCCCCTGTGGAAGAGAATAGGAGGTGGTCCCCAGCCTGTGTCTCCTGAAATGGAGAATAGTGAAATGGAGGTAGGACTTCCCAAAGTAACCATGTGCCAAACAGCTACAGAAAGTTACTCTGAGGAGGAGGACTAACCAGTGGTCAGAAGGTTATGGATGGCAGTGACACTGAATGCTCTGTTGCTAGTGCTATGGACCCCAGTCCCATGCTTTGGGAAAATGTGAAGATTTTGTAGCTGCTCAGAGAACTGATCCTAGGTTAGAGGCTGAGGGCTTGGGCAGAATCTGACAGGATACAGGGAGGTGACATGAGACAAAGGGTATTTTGGGACACAGACTATTGTATACACAGGAAGTGAGGACTGAGGCAAGGCCCTAGAATTCTCATGACCGCAGGATTTTATGCCAGATCTTCAATCTACCCTTGAACCTGCAGTCGCAGAATTCACTCTTCTTGGTAATTTGTTATTAATATTTCTGTTTATCCATAGAATCTGGTCCCTTCCCTCTTTTATATCAAACCCCCTATATGCAGAATGTGATATTATCATTGCTATAACATCATACATTAGCTAATGAAACAGCTGCATTCTGCAACAGAAATGAACAGTCACTTATCTACCACAGCTCCCACTGCCAGAGACGGTGGCACAGCACATCATGCATGGTGATATTTGCTCATCCTGCACTACAGCCTAATACAATTTTCAGTCTTACATTATTGCACTAGGGCCAACTTAAACAAAACCTTGTCAATAGCACAGACCTTTTTAAGTCCATTCCTCACTTTGTACAAACCTATTTGTGCCTTTTAAGGTATAGAGATGCCATCTGAAATGAATAACTGGTAAAATTAATGTACCTGTCATTTTTAAGAAAAATAAAGTAATTATGCCCAGAAAAGTGTAATATAATAATGTGTAGACCTGCTGAAAGAACAGACCGGTTAAATATTGCACTGTACACATTTTTGCCAGGGTTATTGATTACATATTGTCACTGGTTGATAGAGTCACCCAGAAGTTATGGAAAATGTGTTCAGGGCCAGCTGTTGGGCCAGAGGAAGCATGCTGTGTTTCCATGCCGGCAACCCTGGTTCAGACATTAGCTCTGGGAGCTGGCTGGGCAGCACAAGGATTGGTGGAACACATCATTGCTCTGAGCCTGGGAAGGTATGGTGCAGTGTTGTCACACAGTGGACACATTGTGATGGGCTGGAGAGCTGTATCTCATAATCGGTTCACATGCATGTCATGGCCTGATAGTGTTACGAGTGTGTCAGGGGGCAGGTTGGCATGAAAAATTAGTTTTGCAATAACTCCTCTATTCCGTTCATTGCATTTCCAATGGGACCCTCATGAATAGAGGACGCAATTTCATGGACATTAAAAAAATTAATAAATATATATGTATATATGTATATGTGTATGTATATATATATATATATATATATATATATATATATATATATATATATATACACACACACACACACACACAAAATATCTTTCTCTCTGTCTCACTATACATCACACACACACATATTTGTATGTATGTTACAGATTGTATGTAAATATATGTGATACACAGTGGGAACCTCATGAGTGGTGTAGAAAGCACGTACAAATATATAAGTGATACACAGTGGAGACATTATTAGTGGGATAGATAGCATCATTATATAAATACCTTATTTATCACATAAGGTCCCTCTGCATATGTCATTTATGCACTAGGCTAGGACCTTAAGGAGAGACATTTGTTTTGCTTTTTAGGCATAAATTATTATTTCTATAAGTCTGTTGTTTTTGAACTAGCGTTACTGTGCTTTCACTCATCCTGATTGCTATATCCACTGCCATGAAAGTGCAGTCAGGATGATAGGCTGACACTGTGATATGGTAGTTTGTTAGTGCCGAGAATTTCCAGAAATTACAAACCACCGCCAGAAGTTCTGCGGCAAATGGTAGTCTTGCTGTGAGAACTTGGTCCCACTGTGCCGCAGAAAAGTAGGGCCTTGACTGAGGGAGGAGTGATGGGCAGGCAGCTTGTCATTCCCCAGGAGTATCATGAGTAGTTGCTCAAGGTCACCCATGATATCCTCATGTCTGGACATCTGGGATTGCATTCACCATGCAGTGATTGGCCTAGAATTTCTATTGGCCCAGCTCACCAACAGGTGAAGGAATATTGCAAGGTCTTGTCACTGGTGCCAACAGACAGGGAAAGCAGATAGTAAAACAGAAGTTGCTCTACTTCTCTTGCCATTGTAAAGGAGCCATTCCAGAGGGTAGGAATGGATATTGTGGGACCCTTGAATATCCCTCGTCGTTCAGAAAAGGTATATCCTGACAGTGGTCAATTATGCCAACTGATACCCAGAGGCACTTGTCCTGTACTCCATCAAGGCACCCAAGGTGGCAGATGCCTTGCTAGGTATTTTCTCCCATGCTGGGTTTCTGCAGGAGGTTATCTCTGACCAAGGGTTAACTTCATGTTGGACCTGATGAAGTCTTTGTGGGACAAGTAGCGGGGCAAAGACACATGACACCTCATCACCCACAAGCCAATGGACTCATGGTAAGATTCAATGGTACCCTAAAATCAATGCTCCAAGCATTTGTTGAACAGCGTGGGAGAGACTGGGAAAACTACCTTCCCCACCTATTGTTTGTATACAGGAGGTGTCCCAAGAGTTGACAGGGTTCTCTCCTTCAAACTCTTATACGGACGTGGAGTGCGTGAGCCCTAGATTTGATCCGGGAAGACTGGAAAAGCAAGCACGCCACCCAGGAACTCCTGTAGTGGAGTATTTCCTTAGGCTGAGGAGAAACTGAAGGAGCTCATGGGGATGACCCAAAGCAACCTGTTAGCTGCCCAGCAGAAGCAAAATATCTAGTATGATCACAGAGCCAGAGCTTGCTGGTACAGCACTGGTCAGGAAGTAATGGTCCTTATTCCAGTCCAGAAGGACAAGCTGCAGGCCAAGTAGGTGGGACCATACAATGTAGTCTGACAGGTAAATGACATGAATTACATTGTAGAACTGTCTGACAGGAGACATACCCATCTAATGCATCATGTTAATATGATAAAACCATATGTAAATAGGGCCAACATGGTGTTTGCTGTCTGTAGTCCTGGGGAGGGGATGGATGAAGACGAACCCCTCCTGGACTTGCTAGAGGAAAGCAAGTGGGAGCCATTAGTGAAGGCAATCAAACTGTCACCCCAGCTGACCCCAGAAAAGAGCCAGGAAGTGAGGGAGGTCTTAGAGGACTTTGCCCTTTAATTTACGGCCAAGCCTGGATGGACCCCTTAGTGACCCATGATGTGGACACTGGGAGGCAAGCACCCATATGACAGAGAGTGTACTGTTTGTCTGAGGCCATCCTAAAGGACATTAGGAGGAGGTGGAGGAAATGCTGGCGTTAGGAGTAATCCAGAAATCCCACAGTCCCTGGGCCTCACCGTAGTCCTCGTCCCCATGCCGGATGGATCTACCTGCATTTGTGTGGACTATCGAGGACTCAGTGCAGTCACAGAGTCTGATGCCCATTCAATGCCCATGACAGATGAGCTGTTGTACAAATTTGGAGGTGCAACTTACCTAACAACCATAGACCTGACCAAGGGGTACTGGCAGGTGGAGTTGACTGCCAGAGCTGAGAACAGTCAGCCTTCACCATCCCAATAGGCCTCTTCAAATTTAAGGTAATGCCTTTTGGGATGAAGAAAGCCCTGCCACATTCCAAAGGTTGGTCAACCAGGTGTTACAGGGTACTGAAGAGTATGCAGTGACTTATGAGGACAATAGTGCCATCTTCAGTACCAGCAGGAAGGAACTCCTGTCCCATCTGAGGAAGTATTAGGCAGGATACAGAAGGCAGAACTCACTATAAAGGCCGAAAAGTGCCAGGTTGCCATGGCTCAGGTATCATACTTGGGACATGTAGTGGAGAGGGAACAGCTATATCAAAACAAGGCCAAGACAGAGGCCATTGAGGCATGGCCCAGGCTAGAGACCCAGAAGCAGGTCAGAGGCTTCCTGGGGACTGTAGGTACTACAGAACATTTGTACCAAATTACAGCAGCCTGGCAACCCCTCTGTCTAGTTTGTTAAAAAGGCAACCCCAGAAAGTAAAATGGGACCCCACCTGTAACAGAGCCTTCATCCAGCTAAAGCTGCAATGTGCAGTGCCCTGTGCTGGCTAGCCCAAACTACATTAAACTGTTTGTTGTTCAGATGGATGCCTCGGATGTGGGATTGGTGCCATCCTCAGCCAGAGGTCCCAACAGGGTAAAGGTCACCCAGTTCTGTACCTAAATAGGAAACTACTTCCCAGAGAGCAGGCATACTCCAATGTGGAAAAGAATGCTTTACCCTGGTGTGGTCACTTAGAAGCTAGAGCTGTACCTCTATGTGAGGCCTTCGAGGTACAGACAGACCACAACCTTCTGGTGTGGCTAAACCAGATGGGAAACATGAATAGGAGACTTGTTAGTTGGCATTGCATTACAGGCCTACAACATGGACATTAGACATAGGTCAGGGTCTGCTAATGCCAATGCAGATGGCCTATCCTGCCAGAGTAAAGCAGAACTGGTGAAACCCTTACTAGAGAGGTGTGTTTCCTCAGGTTCTGTTAAGGATGGAGGTGTGAGAGATAAAGCTAAATTGTATTATTTTGGGACATGTTTTATATAATTTTATGAGAGAAAATGCATCAGATGCCCATAGTAGCAAGTGTAAGAGCAAGGAATCATGGGTATGGGTACATGGAAACCTAGAATAATGTTGGAACTCTTGTTATTGGGCAGAAAAAGCTGTTTGTTGCTAGCCAGAAACTGGAGTTAATTAAATTATCTAAAGGAGACAAAAGAATGATTAAGCCTAGCTGGGAGGCGAGGTAGGCCCATTTGTTTGTGAAAGGATAAGACCTCATGAAGAATCGGGATGTCTGAGAATCCTTTGTGTTGAGAGGTCTGCAGCGACTTAAGCTTGTTACAACTGAATAGGGCAACCATTTATGTAAATAGCTGTATTTAAGGGTACCCTAATCAAGCAGTTTTTAAAACTGCAAACTCCAAATCTGGCTTCATAACAAGGTAAAGTAGAGGCTGCTGTTTACATTTATGCTAAAACTGCATTTATGTAAATAATATAAATGCAGTTTCATAGCTTTTGAAAAATGTAAACATCAGCCTTTCACTTTCAGAAAACAGCCTTGGTTTCTCCCTAAGATGTCTGCCAAGTCTGTTGGGTGATGAGTCATGATGACATCATCTGAGCCAAGACAGAGACCCACATATATTTATATAGTGCTTACTAGTTCTTCTTTCCCTCTTTGTTTTGAATTGTTTTCCAGAATGATCAACACCATTATTAACTCGTGGATTATTTTGATCAGTACATGTTAGGGGTATGATTTTGTTCATTTTGTTTACTTTAACTTGTGGAAAATGTTTTGCAATCAACTGACTTTTCCTTGGCAAACTGCATTACAGTGCAACACTTCAATTACCTCATGATCTAGTGGTTATGTGATGCACTGAATTTTGTTTTTGTTAACCAGGAGAGACACACTAAGCTGAAAGCTTGTTTACAGAGTGTGGCCTGGGAGCACAAGGAAGTTTAATGACTTGCTCAGGGTCACAGAGCAAAGTACTAGTCTGGTTCAGTTCCAAAGCCCGTGCTCTCTGTTAATCCACAAATAAGGCTTTCTTTTCCATGTGAACCTCCTACATCTTCTGTTGAACACACCACCATCCATACCCTGTCCTTAGTACTGCCTGGTGCCCATATGTGCTTAAGGTCTCATGGGAGAATTATTTACACCTCAGATTGGAATCCTGTACCTCAGGAGTTGTGCACACTATACCAATATGCATCATCAGCTGGCACTGTTAAAAATGCCTCCCAAATCACTCTCCAGTTCACATTCTCAGTCTTTGACTTCTGCTCCCACAGTGTACATTGAGTGGATCACCACCCTTCTGCACAGTGACGGTAGTATGTACAGTTTCCTGTTCTGTTTTCCCACCTCATTAACCAGCAACTGGAGGGCCAAGCAATAAGCATCATGACCCACCAGAAAACTGCTGTTTATGCTCTCATAAGGCTGCACTTACAATGGATAACAATATTATTAGCAGGGAGGCATACTAATACCTTGAGCAAATCCACCAGACTTCAGTGTCAGTCTGCTCCTTTACCTGTGATCTGCAGAACCCCGAGGACAGTTCCCAGCAATTCTTCTCCAGTACTTTTCTGTGCTCTACCCACAATTTGAGTTGGCTGGCTACCACCCTTCCAAATCTTGAATGAGCTATACACAACTCCTCAATGCTGTCCTAACAAGCGTCAACCCTCACCCACCCTAGGGTAATCTCCCTACACTGAATTCAAGTAACAGTTTAGGTGCAGCCCTGCCACTCTAAGTATGTGTCATTGCTGGCTACTCTCATCCACAGTCAGGTAGTGATCACGATGTTGGAAGCCCCACATTTCAGATCTCACAGTGATCTGCTCAACGTCCTCCTTCATGTCTTCAACTAACCTGAATATAGCTATACCCTGCTGGAATGGCCTCTTCAGTCCCTCTCCGGCATTCATTCTTCTCACCTGCTCCCACACCAAAAACTGGTGAGTTAGCTACCCTTCTGCATCATGAATGTGGTTAGTACAGTCTCCATGTTATTTTTATATATTAATAATAAACATGATCTTCTGGTAAGCCAGGCTGATAGATGCATTGCACAAGTGGAAAATAGGCTTTCCTACCCACGTAAGATCTAAGCCACCTATGATTAGGCACTATTAAATGATGTGCATAATGATGTGCACACCCATCATTTAGCAGTGCCTAATCAAAGGTAGCCTAGATCTTTTAAGGGTAGGAAAGCCAATCCTACCTGTTGCTACCAGCCTGACTTATTAGAAAGATATGTTTATGTTTGATATGTCAAAATAAAATGGGACTCTACTTGCATTCATAATGCAGAAGGGTGATAGAGCTCACCAGTTTCGGTGTGAGGAGGAATAGTGAAGAATGAATACCAGAGGGGGACTGAGAGGCCATTCTTGCAAGGTACTGCTATGTTCAGGGAAGGGAAAGACAAGGAGAGAAATATGAGCAGATTACTGTGAGAAATAAGATGTGGGCCGCCAGCACCTTGATCACTACCTGACCCGTATCCTGGACAACATTCCCCTTCCCATAAAACCAGTTCATGCAATTGTCCAAGGCTGTGTGGATATGAATGTATGAAATGGCTGCCACTACATGTTCAGTCACTTCACTACCAGTCTAGTATTGCTTGTAAAGCACTTTGGGATATAATGTGTAGAAAGCCACTATATAAATGCTGATTATTCTTATTATTATTATTATTTCCATGGAAAAAGAAGACAAACAAACATATATTTGAGTTTAGAAAGTATGAACTCTAACATTAGAATGAACAAGAACTTTGCTACAAAAAGTGGTGGCTCTAAGGGGTGGTGAAGGGTGTGGCTGCACCCCCACACACACAGACACACACATAGTAATGTACTTGCGTGCTACTGCTGCTGCTGCTGCATTTCACTTTGTTGAAGAAGTCTGATTTATTGATTTTACAAATGTTTACACTGAAACTATGGATTACATTTGTAGGTTCTGTCAAAAGCGTACTAGAAAGAATAGCAGAAAATATAAAGGTTTAATAAAAATGTTAAAAGTGCATATTAAGCATGCACACCACCCCAGTATCCTGTAGCATCTTGGATCCACCATAACCACTAGACCACCAGGTTATTCAAGATTTGTACTGCACTGTGGTTTGCCACAGAGAGAGTCAGTTGGATTAAAACACAATTTCAGCATGTTAAAGTAAACAAAATGAACAGAACCATAGCCTAACATGCGTATTATACAAAATAATGCACATGGTTTTGACCATTTGGGTGAAATAATTCTATACAAAGGAAAAAAATAACTAGTTAGCACTATAGAGAGCCATATATCTTTCTGACTTTGGCTCCAGTGATGTCATCACATACACATTTGGCGGCTGTTTTAGGAAGCAGGTAAGACCGTTTTTTTAATTAGAGGCTGATTTTACAATATTCAAATGCTCTGGAACCACATTTAGGAAATTAAATAAATGTAGTTTTAGCCTTAATGAATACAGCAGCCTTTTCTTTAGTCACCTACAGTCAGATTTTTGAATAGTTTGAGGTCCAAATGTTGTTTAGGTATCCTTTAAGTGTTGAGTAATGAGGCCATCTCCCAGCAGGATGAATACCCCCCCACAGAAAAATCTAGTTTGAGCTGGCTACCTCATGTTTTTTTTTTCTATGTTCAGAAACTGCATATCTGTGTTATTGTAATATCATACTGAACTCTGGTTTGGGTAACCATAGAAACTGAAATGCTAGCCAATCACAGGGCTAGCCATTGACTGGACTTGCCCTTTTGAACCCCTTTAAAACCAGGATGCAGAGGGTATCTGAGCCTTTTGCTGCCTTTTGTTGCCATCTCGCCTGAAGCAGTTAGGACTCTGCCTGTCTTGCAGAGACAATTTTCTCCTGGATCACTGAGAGCCAAGACATCATCTACCACACTCTTTAAGGCACTTCTACTTCAAAATTCCAACTAAGGACTCAAGGTAGACTTTAACCCTTGGAGTTGAAAGTGTAGTTTTTATGTATACCTTTCTTTTATTTTTAATATCCTCTGACCAGTCTTCAAAGTATGTTGTCTTTTCTTACTTACTGTTTTCTTTTTAATTTAATTAGTAAAGCCTTTGGCTTATTTTAAAATAATTCTGCCTATGTGGGTAATGCGTGTATGTGTGGCTGCCTGGGTAAAGTTGTTCAAGCGATACCACACCTGTGTGTCTGTTTTAAGGCCCAAAACACTCCCAAAATCAAGTTCACTAGAACTCGTGACGAAGGAGGGAGGAAATCTGAAGGGTCCCAAAAGGAGCCTGTGGTGGGATTAGAACCGAGCTCTGCATTTCTGGGTAAGACACATAATAAGGAATATTGGGTCCCCTGAAGCCTATACATGACTGTGGCTTTCTGGTTTGTGGTGCAGTGGCTGAAAGGGTTCTACCCTAGGAACACAGACTCAAGACTGTATTTATATCCCTTCACACAGAGAAAGGGTACCTTGGACCCCATCCCCCATCACAATAGGGATTTGCTACGATGCAGAGGCGGGAAATCCCACCCTACAGGAGTGGGCTTGTGACAGCCTTCATAACTAATGTGAGACACTGACACCCAGATACATGGGCCCTCATCTAATGTGAGACACTGACACCCAGAGACACGGGCCCTCATATAATGTGAGACACTGACACCCAGAGACATGGGCCCTCATATAATGTGACACACTTATAGTCTGAGACATGGACCCTGACATAATGTGAGACACTGACACCCAGAGACATGGGCCCTCATATAATGTGAGACACTGAAACCATGAGACATGGGCCCTCATATAATGTGAGACACTGAAACCATGAGACATGGGCCCTCATATAATGTGAGACACTGACACCATGAGACATGGGCCCTCATATAATGTGAGACACTGAAACCATGAGACATGGCCCTCATATAATGTGAGACAGTGACACTCTAAGACAGACACTGACACTATGAGACATAGGCCCTGATATAATGTGAGACACTGACATCCTGAGACATGGGCCCTCATACAGTATACTGTGAGGCCCAGACACCCTGGAACATGGTTCCTCATATAATGTGACATACTTATAGTCTGAGGCGTGGACCATCATATAATGTGAGACACTGACACCCTGAGACATGGGCCCTCATATAATGAGAGACAGTGTCCCACTGGGACATGGGTCCTCATATAATGTGAGACAGTGGCATGCTGGGACATGGGCCCTCATAATGAGAAACTCTGGACACCCTGAGACATGGGCCCTCAAATAATGTGGGGCACTGACATCCTGTGACATGGGCCCTCATACAGTATTCTGTAAGGCCCAGACACCCTGGGACATGGGCCCTCATATAATGTGAGAAACTGACACCCTGAAACATGGGCCCTCATATAATGTGATACACTTATAGTCTAAGACATGGGCCCTCATAAATTGTGAGGCATAGACACTCCAGGACATGGTCCCTGATATAATGTGAGACACTGACACCTTGAGACATGGGCCCTCATATAATGTGACACACTGATAGTCTGAGACATGGACCCTCATATAATGTGACACACTTATAGTCTGAGACATGGACCCTCATATAATGTGAGACACTGACACCCTGAGACATGGGACCTCACATATTGTGAGGCACTAATACCCTGCAACATGGGTCCTCATATAATCGCGAGACACTGACACCCTGAGACATCATATAATGTGAGACACTGACACCCTGAAACATGGGCCCTGATATAATGTGACACACTTATAGTTTGAGACATGGGCCCTCATATAATGTGACACACTTATAGTCTGAGACATGTGCCCTCATATAATGTGAGACAGTGACACTCTAAGACAGACACTGACACTATGAGACATAGGCCCTGATATAATGTGAGACACTGACATCCTGAGACATGGGCCCTCATACAGTATACTGTGAGGCCCAGACACCCTGGAACATGGTTCCTCATATAATGTGACATATTTATAGTCTGAGGCGTGGACCATCATATAATGTGAGACACTGACACCCTGAGACATGGGCCCTCATATAATGAGAGGCAGTGTCCCACTGGGACATGGGTCCTCATATAATATGAGACAGTGGCATGCTGGGACATGGCCCTCATAATGAGAAACTCTGGACACCCTGAGACATGGGCCCTCAAATAATGTGGGCACTGACATCCTGAGACATGGGCCCTCATACAGTATTCTGTGAGGCCCAGACACCCTGGGACATGGGGCCTCATATATGTGAGAAACTGACACCCTGAAACATGGGCCCTCATATAATGTGATACACTTATAGTCTAAGACATGGGCCCTCATAAATTGTGAGGCATAGACACTCCAGGACATGGTCCCTGATATAATGTGAGACACTGACACCCTGAGACATGGGCCCTCATATAATGTGACACACTGATAGTCTGAGACATGAACCCTCATATAATGTGACACACTAATAGTCTGAGACATGGACCCTCATATAATGTGACACACTTATAGTCTGAGACATGGACCCTCATATAATGTAAGACACTGACACCCTGAGACATGGACCCTCATATAATGTGACACACTTATAGTCTGAGACATGGACCCTCATATAATGTGAGACACTGACACCCTGAGACATGGACCCTCATATAATGTGACACACTTATAGTCTGAGACATGGACCCTCATATAATGTGACACACTGATAGTCTGAGACATGGACCCTCATATAATGTGACACACTGATAGTCTGAGACATGGACCCTCATATAATGTGACACACTTATAGTCTGAGACATGGACCCTCATATAATGTGAGACACTGATACCCTGAGACATGGACCCTCATATAATGTGACACACTTATAGTCTGAGACATGGACCCTCATATAATGTGAGACACTGACACCCTGAGACATAGGCCCTCATATAATGTGACACACTTATAGTCTGAGACATGGGCCCTCATATAGTGTGAGACACTGACACCCTGAGACATGAGCCCTCATATAATGTGAGACACTGACTCCCTGAGACATGGTCCCTGATATAAAGTGAGACACTGACACCCTGAGACATGGACCTCATATATTGTGAGACACTGACACCCTGAGACATGGGCCTTCATATAAAGTGAGACAATGACACTCTGAGACATAGGCCCTCATATATTGTGAGACACTGACACCTTGGGACATAGGCCCACATTTAATGTGAGACACTGACACCCTGAAACATGGCCCCTCATGGGGCAATTGTGAAGAGAGTCAGACCAGCCAGATTGCATAACGTAAAGGATTCCACGGGGAATGCATACGTCGCATCGTCAAAGCAAAAAGCAACATGTAATGTAAAAATAAAAATGAAAATCCCAAAAAGATGCAGTAACGTATGATCTGTGTCAGTTACGCAGTAAGCGAAGTTACACAGGAAGTAGCTCCTCGGCTGGTCCGACTCTCTTCACAATCACCCATCCTAGAATGTGAGACAGTGACACCCTGAGACATGGGCCCTCATATAATGTGAGACACTGACACCCTGAAACATGGGCCCTCATATAATGTGAGATAGTGTCCCACTGGGACATGGGTCCTCATATAATGTGAGACAGTGGCGCTGGGACATGGGCCCTCATAATGTGAAACTCTGGACACTCTGAGACATGGGCGCTCATATAATGTGAGACTGTGACACCATGTGACATAGACCCTCATATAATGTGAGACCATGACACCCTGGGACATGGTCCCTTATATAATGTGAGACAGTGACACCCCTTGGACATGGGCCGTCAATGTGAGACAGTGACACCCTGGGACATGGGCCGTCAATGTGAGACAGTGACAGGCTGGGACATGGGCCCTTATATAATGTGAGACAGTGACATCCTGGGATATGGGCCCTCATATAATGTGAGACAGTGACACCCTGGGATATGGGCCCTCATATAATGTGAGACAGTGACACCCTGGGACATGGGCCCTTATATAATGTGAGACAGTGACACCCTGAAACATGGACCCTCATATAATGTGAGACAGTGACACCCTGGGACATGGCCCTTATATAATGTGAGACAGTGACACCCTGGGATATGGGCCCTCATATAATGTGAGACAGTGACACCCTGAAACATGGACCCTCATATAATGTGAGACAGTGACACTCTGGGACATGGGCCCTCATATAATGTGAGACAGTGACACCCCTGGGGTATGGGCCCTCATATAATGTGAGACAGTGACACCCTGAAACATGGACCCTCATATAATGTGAGACAGTGACACCCTGGGACATGGACCCTCATATAATGTGAAACAGTGACACCCTGGGACATGGGCCCTCATACAATGTGAGACAGTGACACCCTGGGACATGGGCCTCATATAATGTGACACACTGATACGCTGGGACATGGGTCCTCATACAATGTGAGCCAGTGACACCCTGGGACATGGGCCCTCATATAATGTGAAACAGTGACATCATGGGACATGGGCCCTTATACAATGTGAGACAGTGACACCCTGGGACATGGGCCCTCATATAATGTGAGACACTGTCAGGCTGGGACATGGGCCCTTAAAATCTGAGACACTGACACAATTAATGTAAGCCCATACTGGGTTTGAATGTGCACTTTATATTTTTTTATTGGAGTATAAAATATTCCTGCTTTTGCCCCAGTGACACTGTGTGTGGCGCTATATGCCAGACTTAACTGGAGGGTGGTGGGAAATGGGGCAGTTGGGTTTCAATGCGAAGAAGTGCAAAATTCTGCATGTCAAAGCAAGGCTTCCAGGGAGGAGCTATCAACTGGGAGGGATTCAGTTAGGCACCACAGAGGAGGAAAAAGATCTATGGGTGGTTATAACGGGAATATGAACAACTCAGCTCAGTGCAGGAAGGTGGCAGCTAAAGCCAACAAGATACTGGGGAGTACTGCAAGAGGAATCTCATCCAGAAGAGGGAGGTGATCTTGCCCTGTACAGATCACTAGTCAGGCCTCACTTGGAGTACTGCATGCAGTACTGGCATTTGTTCCTGAAGAGGAATATCAGATTACTGGAAGGGATACTCGCGGGCAGCTAGGATGATGATGGGATTGGAGGATAAATACTATGAGGACAGACTGAGTGAGTTAAATATGTACACCTGGAGGAGAGGAGGGATCAGGGGATATGATTGAGACCTTTAAATACTTGAAGGGATAAACAAGACAAGTACAGAAGGGTCTTTAAGTTGAGGAGGGAGGGACACAAGAGGCATGGTCTCAGATTGGAGGGAGGAAGATACAAGAGAGATGAGGAGACATTTTTTCATGGAGAGGGTTGTGGCTAGATGAAACACTCTGCCCGAGGAGATGGTATCCTGTAAGGCAGTGGGCAGTTTTAAAAGGGGATGGGACAGAGTGAGAGTGGGGTAACTGTAAGGGGAAGTGGAGGTGGGACAGCTGCAATGTAAGGGTGCTAGCTGCACATTCGAGCAGACTTGATAGACCATGGGGCCTGTTTCTGCTGGCAGATTTGTATGTTCATATGTTTGTATATGCTCCCGTGGCGGCGGTCCAAGTTCGGAAGCAAGCTCAGGAAGTTGGCTGGGTGGTCTGAGGGCTGGGAAGGCACTGTCACTTGGAAGTACCTGTAGCTTGGGAGGAGGTTGTCTAATTCCACACACACACACACACCTTTTCTTATTCTTTTTCTGTAAGCTTTTTATTTAAAATTTCTTTTATTTTCAGATTTATTTTGAATTTCTTTTCTTTACAGATGTGCAGTGCTGCTGTGCACTTTCAGTCAATACTGTACACTTGTGTGCACACTGACTGCACAGCCTCTGCTCTTTAGTCTAAGTAGTGACTCCCCACCACACACACACACATGCAGACACACACATGCACCACGTACGCACACATATGCACCGCATGCACACACACAGTGCTTTTTCTTTTTTGTGCTTTTCTGTATTAATCTTTACTCAGTTTATGTTTTAATCTTTTCATTTTGAAGTTTAGGTTTTATTTCAATGCAGACAATGCAAAGTGAGTGGTCACCAGTCACCAGCCCTCTCTCCCCAGTGTCTCTCATGCCTGTTTTCCTTCTATTCTTCTTTACTATTCTCTTAGTTTGCTCCTTACTCCTTTCTTAATCTTTTCTGTTCTAGTGTTAATTTTCTGCAGATTGTATAGGATGAGCCACTACCTCCACATGCACACAGTCCCATGTCAACTCTTTGTTTGTACTAGCTTGCTTTATTTTTTGTCTTTTCTTGTCCTGGCCTGTCTGTCTCCCAATTTCCCAAGCCATCTTCTTTTCTGCTTTGGTCTGTTGAGAGGACTGAGTGGCACTGCTGAATGAGCAGACATCAGAGGACCACTGAAAAAGAGCTCCCTTCCCCTCCATTGACCGTGCTAGAATGGGGCCAAGATCAGAACCGCACAACTATGAATTCTCCAGTTTACACATGCAATGTGCATGTCCCTCTGCACCCTATGACCTCTCTCAGCCTCCTAAGCCTGTCTTATGATAGGCATGCAGGCTGAGAGAGAGATAACAAAAAGAAACTGAGCTGGGATCTGAGCCAGCAAGGTTGGCTCAGGTCTTCTGTAAACCGAGCCACGTGCATTTGGAGCAGATTGGTTTTCAAAGGAAGGTTCTGCACACTCAGTCTCCAGCACCAGGGAGGTTACCAGTGGGATCACACAGGCTCAGTGCTCAGACCGGCATTTTCAATGTCTTCATCAGTGATACTGGGAAGGGCATTAAGGGCAAAACTGGCTTTTGCAGGCAACACTAAGCTCTGTGGGAGCTTACACTGAAGAAGAAGAAGAAGAATCAGCATTTATATAGCACTTTCATACATCCAAAGTGCTTTACAAGCAGTGCTAGACTGGTAGTGAAGTGACTGAATGTGTGGTGGCAGCCATATCGCACATCATCACCCACACACAGCCTGGATAATTGCATGAACCGGTTTATGGAAGGGAATGTTGACCAGGACACCGGGAATGTTCCTACTCTTGCGAAGAGTACCCTGGGTTCTTTTACTTCCACCTGGACCCACCAGGACAACACCAGGATGGGTAGAAGGGACCTCGGTTTAACATCTCATCTGAAGTATGGCACACCAGCAGTACAGCACCCCCAATACTGGACTTGGGGAGGTCGAGGACCTGGGGTAGATGATCACTAGTGACCGGAAGAACTCCACACAATGTAGGAAAGAGTAGCAAGGGCAAATAAAATGTTGGGCAGCCTTGCCAGGGGATCAGCAATAGGTGAGAGGAGGTAATGCTGCCTTTGTACAGATCATTGGAAAGGCCACATTTTGAGTATAGTGTGCAGTACTGGTGCCATATATTAACAAACTCTGGTCAGAGCCGATATGGCTGCCCAGAGCAATGGTGGTGATTCTGTGCAGTGAGAGTGAGTAAAAGCATACTCGTAGCTCTCGCCACACCAGACCCTGCCATTTGCAAGATGGCGGCTCTGACAGCTTTGACATGTGCATACACAGTTGCATTGGAGCCACCGTGTTCCAAGGTGGCTGTCACTTCGCAGTTGCAGTAAGTAGTGTGCCATGGGAGTGAGCACCAAGGAGGGAAGCTCCATCCAGCGGAGTGGAGGAAGAGGAGACACCATCGACCACCAGCGACTTCAGCACTGTGGACAGGAGAACACATCACTGTAGAAGAACATGGAGATCAGTTCTGGCTTTATCCTACAGTGATGTGATCCCAAAATGACTGCGGATCTGCCCATGCAAGCGTAAAAGGATATTGACCTGCTGGAGACATTCCAAAACAGAGCAACTATGATAATCACGGGCCAGCAGGGTAAATCACATAAAGGGAGGCTGGAGGCCCTAAAGTACACTCCCTGGAAGACAGGAGAGAGAGAGACACAAATGAGACATTGAAAGTAGAGGTGTTACAAAGTTAAACTTTGCCCGTAAAGTTCACGTGAATTGGCGAAATTCATGCTTCATAGAATTAAGTGAGTTTTGGAACACGAAATGTGATACATGCTATTTACGTGACAGTTTTGATGATTTTGATAAAATTCGCTTTTTGAGTGAATTTTGCAGACCAGTGTGGAATTCGTGGATGAAATTTCACACTCTGTGGTAAAATCTGTGAAATTTGCATGCAATTTCATGAAATAGCTCTCTAATTTGGCAAAATGGGTGAATTAACTTGTGGAGTGAATTTCGTAGACTTCACACACCTCTAATTGGAAGGAATAAATAGGGTGGACAAGGAGGGTCTCTTTAAACACAGTGGGTATCTAAACATCAGGAGACACAGTCTCAGATTTGGAGGAGGTTTAGGGAGAGAGGCTAGAGGGCACTTCTTCACGGAGAGAGTGGTGGCACATTGGAATAGGCTTCCTGAATAGGTGGTTTCATTGAAAGTGGTAAGCAACTTTAAGAGAGGCTAGAATAGAGTTAAAGGAAAAATAAAGGCAAGGTCGGGGTGGACGGAGGGGAAGAGCTGATGGGGGCAGGGTAAGTAGCTGATGCTGAGGACACTGCAATGTGAACAGCCTCAATAGACCTAATGGCCTTATTCTGCTAGCTTCATCATATGTTCATGTGCCTGGACCCTCAATTCTGTCCCCCACATACCACAGATGGACCAGGGTAAGTGGTGGAGTTGCCCCATATTGTACTATCAACCGTGGCACTGACCTACCACAGATGGCCCAGATTAAGTGGTGGAGTTTCCCTGGACCATTGACCGTGGCCACCCCTCCACACATAGTCCAGAGTAAGTGGCGGGGTTGCCTATACCATTGACCATGGCACCCACTTGCCACAGATAGTCCAAGCGTGAAGTGGTGGTGTTGCCCTACAGTATCAACCATGGCACTCAACTACCACAAAGGGACATGGTAAGTGGAGGAGGTGCCCTAAGCTATCAACTGTGACATCCACCACTGATTGTCCAGGGTAAGTGGTGGGGTTACCCTATACTATCGACCATAGCATCCATTAACCAAGTTACCCTATACTAGGGACTGTATCATCCACGAACCACAGGTGGTCATTCAATATAGAATTCAATCTGCTGGTTGTAGATTTGTGTCTCACAGCTGCAGCTTCAACTAGAAGAAAGAACATCCTGGACTCTACAGGGGACATTTCTCAGACAACTAGTAGGCAAACCCATTTGTGATGGGGCTATACTGGATCTGGTACAGATAGAGACAGTGTGCAGACATCAAGGTGGGAAGTCACTTGAGGACTAATAATCAGTGTACAATGTACTTCAATACAAGGACAAAGGCAGATTCCAACCACACTAGGGTGAGAGTCCTGGACTTCTGGAGCACAGATTTTGTAAAGATGTAAATGTAACCCTTTGTTACCCAGGGTTACTAGAATCCCAGTAAGACCTAGTGGTAGGCAGGAAAGGCAGCTTGTGAAACTCCAGTTAAATGGGTTTCACACTGTCTCACTCTGTCCTCAGTCACAGCTGAGACTAGAGGATGACATCATAATAGAATTGTCACAGCTGCATGAGCCACATTTGGAATCTTCAGCTCAGAGTAAGTTCAGAATCTTGGGAATTCAAAGTCAGTCTTCAGTTTGTCCTTAATCAAACAAGAAGGACACCAATAGTGTCTGTTTACCCCCCTCCCTCTGGGGGTGAGGAAAAAGTTCTTTGTGGGTTCCAGGGCAATCCCTTCTCCCACCTTGGGAAGAAAGCTGCCTGTTTTAATTTAAGTTCAGTCTGTTCATGTATAACAGCAAAGGTTACATTTCTTCGCCTGTGGGGCACCTGCAACGAATGGGTGAGTGTTTGGCCCCACTGGAAGGGCAAACAACTTCTTTTCTTCAGTTGGATTTCAAGTATTGGGGACTGCTATTTGGGAGGACTATGTCAACTAGAACAAACAAATAGAGCAGTCATCTGTTTAAAGTGTTAATGGATTTAAAGTTCTCTGTAGAGGGTGCTTCAGGTCATCCACCGTCAATCTACATTTAAAGTCTAAAGTTCTGTGTCCAGAGAAATGGCCGGGTATTGGCTGTGGGAGCTGGAGGTGGAAAACCCCCATCTTTGGTAACAGGTCCACCTCTACAGTTTCTTCTGTGTTTTTGCTACTTGCCTCATCGCTTGGCCAGTGATGGGGTGGGTACCCAGGCGTGGGTCGCAACTTGAAAATCTCTCTAAGAGTCGCAGACTCTAAGTGGTGTGGGAGCCACAGGATGGAAAATTACTCCTTGTTGGATGGGAGTCTCCCTGTTTGATGGGAGTTTCAATTGGAATCGAAAACAAAATCTCTCTAGAGTCGCAGACTTCAAGTGGTGTGGGGAGCCACAGTTTGGGAGCCTCCTTGTTTGATGGGATGTCTTTCCAAGTAGAGTTTGGGTTCATGCATGAAGTGGACCGTCAGGGTGGCGGCAGGGAGCCGGCCAGTCGGGCTGTGTATGCAATATGCATGCAAAGTCCGGGCTGAGTGCCTGGTGGGTCCAAAGCCAGACAACTGTTGTATTGTGTTCATTCCTCAAATGGACCGCTGTGTTTAACCTCTAATCTGCATTACAGTTACGTAGCCCTTTGGGGGACCATACAGAGCTTTGTTTATGTTTAATGAGTTAATAAATAAAGCCACACTGAAAATCCCAGTTCTGGTTCTGGACATTACAGTTATTGCTTCCTGTAGTTGGATTTACTTGGGTGCCCCTGTGCAGAGTAATCAAACCTAGGTCTCTTGTGCCAGGTAACCTCATCCTTCCCTGAACCGTAGATAGACATATGTATATCCATGTTACAAAAATGGACATATGCCTTACAAAATGGAGGCACCGCTTTGGATTTGTTTGGGAAGGAAGGTGCTTGGGCAAGTAGGCTAGCGTTTTGGCTATCTGGCAGTCGGTAGCCAAAAAGTTGAAAGCAATTTCCTAGTGTGCTGTGTGCTGTGAATCTTGTGCTGCTGTTTAAAAATGCCAACTGTTTACCAAGGAGCTGTAAAGCCAAAGTGTGTGTCCTTGTCCTGCATCAACATAGTTTACAGCGTTTGTCAGTTTTAAAATAAAGTTCTGTGAAGGAAAGTGTGGAAAACTAGGGGTAGCAACAGAGAAATTATGCCCTGGACATTGGAAATGCTTTCTGTGCAATGCTAGAGACTGCAGAGTTAATGGCAATGTTACATGGTTGAAATGGGCTCCCGCAGTGGAGTCAGTTGAAGAAAAAAAATAAGTGCATCTTTTCAGTTTAAATTTGCCTGCTCGATGATCGCCGTGAGGAGAGGGCCTCCATGAGGAAGAAGAGGCTCATTTGCATGGCGTCGTGTGGTTGGTCAGTTTGCCATTAGTCCGCCCCTCAGCCAGCTCTTCAGTGTCTGCTTCAGCATTCGAGAGGAGACAGAAAGTAGTGCGTGTACTGGCAGAGGAGAGCGTTGCTTGAAGTGTTCAAAGCGCTGTAAACAGTGAAAAGTGACTTTCTAGTTAAAAATCGGGCTCAACTCGCTTATCGGTAGTGGGATCAGTGAATTGTGTGATTACTACTACGATCGCGGAGACTGCCCGCCCATTTGAAATCGAGGCCTTCAAAAATCTGGCTGTAGGCGTTTTCCTCCATCGCAGCAATCTGCTACCATAACAGTGAGTAAATGATTTAAAACTGCTCAAATCAGTGATTTTCAGAGAATGCCATATAAAATGTGAGTGCAGCTGTATAGTCGCTTTCAAGTAGCGATTGTGTGATATCCTGCTGGCAGTGCAAGTCTGTAAGGCCATTAAATGTGTGCATAGCAATGAAAGTAGCCTCAGTTTAAAGTTTGCAGCCAGAGAGAGACTGTGGGTTGTAAAATAAAGTACAACGCTAGTAGAAGCAGGCAATCCTGTGCTGAAACCTGAAGTTTTAAAAGGACTATGATTAAATAAATGTTTCCAGCATGTGAAAAGTCCAAGGAAAATCCTGTAAATGTGAGAACAGCCAGAACAGAGCAAGTTGTGCAGTTTAAATAAAAGTTATTAGTAGCTGATATAAATCCAGGTGCGCGAGTGGCTTGACCCAGAGTCTGAATGTTGATGACGGAGTGCTGCGCCCGCCATTACAGGGTGGGGTAGTAAAGTAAACACAGTAGCAGAGGAGCCATTTTAAAGCTACAGAGTGTGTTCATTTAAAGTGGGACTTTCAGTTACAGTGAACTTTGTTTGTTTTCTGCAGTTATGGCCTCAGGACCAGCTCGTTACCGGATCATGCCCAGGTTGCAGTAACAGCAGCGGTAAATAGATTGAGAGACATTGAAAATTGGTGCTATAGAGGCAACTCCCTCCTGATGTGGCAATTCCTAATTATCCAGTGCGTGTATGCCAGATGTGCTTTAGTGCTGAAAGGGATGTCTTCATGATTCCTCACTGTGCTGGTTGTCTACAAAATATAGGCTTGTATAAAGTGCCTCAAATTCGTTTGGCTCCCACGTGGACACAACTTCAAGAATCTGCAGTTGGCAGCACACAGCATCAGGCGGTGCCTGTGGAGGAAGGTCCCCGGGAGTGCGGCACAAAGTTAGAGAGTACAGAATTAGGACTGAATCTGAAGTTGAAGTTTTGGATGCTGGATCTCAGAAGGCAAGTTCAGATAAAGCATCAATAGACCCCTGGGTGGGGGCCTAGCCCAAGTCTCGAAGATGAGATGGGAGGCGTTGAATGGGAGGTGTTGACCTCCGCTCCTAGTGATGAATGGATAGTCTGGGGGTGAGAACTACTGCTCACTCCTGGGCTCAGATCCTCAGTGAAGAAGAAGATGAGGAGGAACCTAAGTGGCCTGGTGAGATAGGAGCAGGTACACAGCCTCAAGATCTTGCCTCGGAGGAATGTGTTCAAGAAGGTGGTGATGCCACTGCCTGGCTTCACCAGAAGAAGAAGAAGAAGTCAGGGATCCATTTTAATTTAGGTTGAGGATCTGACTGGCAGAACCAGGACTGGCATCCCCAAGCCAGGCCAGCGGTCTCCAGATTGACCAAAGCAAGTAAAGAGGAGAGAGTGGTTCAGTAGAAGGCCAATGAAATCTTTGGGATGACCTTTCCTACCTTTCCTCGGAGAGTCTGGGAGGAGATTGAGAACTGCAGAAATCCTGGATCTGGGATGAAGCAATGAAACATGTGCATCCTGGGGCTAACCAGCATGTAAAGAATAGACTGTTCCATGAAAAGTATACACAGTGGAAGAGAGGCAGGACACTGTTTATGGACAGAGTGAGAATAGTGGACGAGGAGGGACATGAAGTCTCCCACTGTGTGAATTATGTGCGTCCAGATGGAGTAATAATTCAAGCCCCTGACCACCTCTACTATTGGCCTGAGTGCAAGGACCACCCAGTAATTAAGCCCGTGCCTACAAAATGGAAAGCCGAGCAGTGGTAGTCAATACTGCCACATCTACACTGTAAGTAACCTTATTGAACTGCCAATATGAATAAACAACAAATCAGGTGCTCCACATTCTTCAGTCCACAGTGTACTGCCCTAATCAATAACCATCTACTGGTACCACCAGATGACTTCAGATCCAGAGAGAACACCAGCCCAGCTGTTTTCCTGTTCATCGCCTGGTAATCGGATGACGCCGACCAGCTGTTTCTCTTTTTGTTCCTGTTCTAAGGTTCCTTCTCCAGTTATGATATCAGCCCAGCTGTTTCCAGATGTGCACTCCTGTGGGTTCCCGGAAGATGTCCGCCCAGCTGTATCAGAAGAAATGCTGCCAGGGAGAGTCTTGCAGGGACCAGGTTGGTGACATTCGAATACTTCAAGAGGCTGGTGAGTCATCAAAATTCTTTTTATTCTATCTTTATGACATTGCAATACACACCTTACACTACAGACTTCAAACAGTGTGTGAACTGTCCATAAAGACTCTCCCCTTGGGATTATGGCCTTAAAGACTATGTTCATGGGGCTCCGGTCCAGGAGAGCTCTTTAATGGACTGGCCTTGGACCTTGTAGTCACTAGTGGACATTTAGGGCATTCCATCCCCCAAAGAAGTGTATTGTTATCAATGTCATTTCTGTACTTAATGTATATACTGTCTTTTCTACTTTTCTGAAAAAAAATATATATTTTTTCTTTTTGGGATTGTTTAGTGTTCTGTTTTTCCTGTATGGTAAGGTTGTTGTTGTCACTGTTGTTGTTTAGGTAGATCGTAAATGCAGATTAGGGTGTGTTTTTTGTTTTGTTTTGTCTTTTCTTACAGGTGTTCCTGGAGGACAGAAGAGAAGGCAAGAAGAGGAGGAGGGCTCATCGGAGTTCCTCGTTCAGTGCTGTGTAGAAATTAAAGTACTGTTTGTGTTCTATATGTTGTAGTTGCAGGCTGCCCAAGGTCGGGAGGTCCCCAGGTTTTTGTTTTTGTTTGGGATGTTATGTAAGAGGCAGATAGGTTTTCCTAGAGGGTTAGGGGATAGACAGGCTGTGGTTCTCAGTGGCCATAGGGACTGCAGTGCTGATCTATCAGGGCTATGCTCTGGACGATTCTACCAGAGCCACTAGGTGTCCATAGTAAGTGGATAGAGTAGGCGGATATGTCAGCTGTAGTCCTCCTAGGCCCTTAGTGTTGCCTGTGCTCGCACATGGTAGGAGGAGCCGGATCCCCCCTCCACTGAGTAGAACATAGGGTGGGATGGCCTAAGGCCGGGTGCATAATGACTGGGTACAGTCAGTTTCCTAGTCAGGGTGAGTGTAACCCGTTTGTTACCCGGGGTTACTAGAATCCCAGTAAGACCTAGTGGTAGGCAGGAAGGCAGCTTGTGAAACTCCAGTTAAATGGGTTTCACACTGTCTCACTCTGTCCTCAGTCACAGCTGAGACTAGAGAGATGACATCATAATAGAATTGTCACAGCTGCATGAGCCACATTTGGAATCTTCAGCTCAGAGTAAGTTCAGAATCTTGGGAATCCAAAGTCAGTCTTCAGTTTGTCCTTAAGCAAACAAGAAGGACACCAATAGTGTCTGTTTACCCCCCTCCTCTGGGGGTGAGGAAAAGTTCTTTGTGGGTTCCAGGGCAATCCCTTCTCCCACCTTGGGAAAAAAACTGCCTGTTTTAATTTAAGTTCAGTCTGTTCATGTATAACAGCAAGGTTACATTTCTTCGCCTGTAGGGCACCTGCAACGAATGGGTGAGTGTTTGGCCCCATTGGAAGAGGCAAACAACTTCTTTTCTTCAGTTGGATTTCAAGTATTGGGGACTGCTATTTGGGAGGACTATGTCAACTAGAACAAACAAATAGAGCAGTCATCTGTTTAAAGTGTTAATGGATTTAAAGTTCTCTGTAGAGGGGTGCTTCAGGTCATCCACCGTCAATCTACATTTAAAAGTCTAAAGTTCTGTGTGTCCAGAGAAATGGCGGGTATTGGCTGTGGGAGCTGGAGGTGGGAAAACCCCCATCTTTAGTAACCAGGTCCACCTCTCGGATTTCTTCTGTGTTTTTGCTACTTGCCTCATGCGCTTGGCCAGTGATGGGTGGGTACCCAGGCGTGGAGTGCAACTTGAAAATCTCTCTAGATGGCAGACTCTAAGTGGTGTGGGGAGCCACAGGATGAAAATTACTCCTTGTTGGATGGGAGTCTCCTGTTTGATGACAGTTTTGAATTGGAAGTACGAAACAAAATCTCTCTAGGAGTCGCAGACTTCAAGTGGTGTGGGAGCCACAGTTTGGGAGCCTCCTTGTTTGATGGGATGTCGCTCCAAGTAGAGTTTGGGTTCATTCGCCAAGTGGACCGTCAGTCGAGTGGCCAGCAGGGGAGCCGGGCCAGTCGGGCTGTGTATCCAATGCGATGCAAAGTCCGGGCTGAGTGCCTGGTGGGTCCAAAGCCAGACAACTGTTGTATTGTGTTCATTCCTCAAATTCCTGTGTTTAACCTCTAATCTGCATTACAGTTATGTAGCCCTTTGGGGGACCATACAGAGCTTTGTTTATGTTAAGTGAGTTAATAAATAAAGCCACACTGAAAATCCAATTCTGGTTCTGGACATTACAGTTATTGCTTCCTGTAGTTGGATTTACTTGGGTGCCCCTGTGCAGAGTAGTCAAACCTAGGTCTCTTGTGCCAGGTAACCTCATCCTTCCCGAACCCGTAGATAGACATATGTATATCCATGTTACAAAATGGACATATGCCTTACATAAAGATGAGTAAATATTCTGGATTCTCATACACCCAAATCTGGTTTTATATTTCTTACTTTGGATTCCTATTAAATAAGATAATAAATGTGTTTTTGTATTCTCATTTTCCACAAACCTTTATGAATTTTAGGAATTTTAAAGAGCTGCTGATGCCTCAAAGAAACTTTGACAAACATAATAATTAGGCATAACTCAGCTTACATTTTGCAAATAGAAAAATAGACTTTGACGGCAGATAAGGACCGCTTGGCCCACCCAGTCTGCCCATTTTCCTACCTTTCAGATAAGCTGCAGATCCTAGGGAGGCGTGGTCTAGCCACCAAAAAGATGGCAGCATAACCTCTAGCTCCATCCAGACCTCAGCCCATCCACACTTGGATGCCACGATCCCGTGGAGCTCCCAACACAAAACACTCGCTTGATGCACGGTAATACCCCCTTGCTGGGCAGCGCGTTCTTTCAGGATTCAGAGAATTTCTGACTTTTGGTGGCACGGGACCTGGTACTAAGCGGGCCTGCCTAGGCCATGAAAGCCTCACGCCACTGCAAGCCAGACCATCTACTCGGCACTGTGCTCTGTAGTTCCCTGCATCTACAACCATGAATTTTGGGGAGCTGCTACTACTCAATTGATCGAGCTTCTTAATACCTCCTCTCTTTGGAGTCCCACTGCCTTGTAATCAAAGAAAATGGAGCAACCGGTGGCCGTGGGGAATCTGTGCAGCATATTACCAAACTTTTAGAAATCCTAATTACCAGACTTGATGACACAAGTATTTCTTTATCTGGTGCTATAAAGGTGTTCAACAGCTACAGGACAGGATGAATGTTGTGGAACAAAGAGCTGAGGCATGTGAAGCGCAACAAGCACTGGTTTGGCAGCGTCTACAACAGCATGAGAAAGGCTGGCAGTACTTTGGGAGAGGATGAGGACCATGAAAATCGACCGCCAGAATAATCTACGGATCATAGGGCTCCTGGATGGAATGGAAGGTCAGTCTATGGAGAATTTCCTAAATGAGATTCTTCCTCACATATTAGGAGACAGATGGAGGGGACCAATCGAGGTGGAAAGGGCCCACAGAGTCTCAGCTCGCTCAAACAAGAATTCTATCATCCCTAGGCCAATCGTGGCATACCTGTTAAGATACACCACAAGGACAGAATTCTGCGTGCAGTGAGGGACTTGGGAACTTTCTTGGCAAGGCACTACAATTGCTGTTTACAGAGATTTTGCTCAAGAAACGGCTGCAAAACAGAGAACATCTGGACCCATCAAAGCGATTTCTATATCAACACGACTTTACATTCAAATTTAAAAATCTTACTAGACTGAGCATCTTTAAGGAGGATATGAACTCACAGCTGATCACCCTGGAGAGATTGTGTTGGATTAATAGATTCTGGCCAGGCCTACAGTGTCCTACTGCAAATCCCAGAAGGCTCTGGGAGCCCTCCCATGCAGCACCTCCTGGTAGGAACCTTTTTCTAGCTATGGTTTCCTATGACCCAGTTACCAGCAGGACAGGTCCCACATCATACCAGTCCCCCATCGGTGATTGCCTCGAGCTGCTCATTCTGCTCACACTGCTGCCCAAGGATTGAGCCCTGCCTCACCAATCTCCAGCAAGCAACCCTCTCTCCCTCAGCGCACGCTAAACCCTCCTCCTAAATCTAGGCAAAGACCTAGAAGTGGACCTCAGCACTCACCTTCTAAACTCTCAACAGCACCCCTGCAAAGATTTCCAGGAGGATCTCTCTCCACGCCTGACCAACTCAACAATGACTCTGATATGGACACAGGGCAACCAACTCACTGGGCTGACCTGCCAGAGACATCGCTGGTGGAGCTTGTGGATACTCTCTCTCCTGTATGACCTGGTCTCATCAGTTACACAGCTGCGGTGAGTGAAGACGCCTATGGAACCTGGATGTACCCTCGAGGCTCCCCAAGTCAGTCAAAGGCCAAACCATTGGACCCTATCTCTTTTTGTTTTCTTATTTTCTGTTCCATATCTGAGAGGTGGCAGGGCTGCGATTAAGATTTCTACCCTCAATTACAACCACTGCAGTGGGGAATATACTGTCCATAGCAGAAGTGGCTCCTTGATCTACCCCATTGGGATGGACCAGGGATACACGGTCTTTATCAGAGCATAAAGCCCCTAATTAGGCGGTGGTCTACCCCCCCTCCAGGTGCGCTCAAAAGTTTGCCTGGATAGTCACCCTGGCACACACAGTCTTTTAGCCCTAATCAGGGACTGGCTCTTACTTAAGAGCTCACAGGTGATCATTCGTCCCCCCAATCTTTTGCATATAAGGGCTTCCAAGTTAGTGCTTAAGCCTCCGAGCCCTGTCCTCAGGATTGCTGCTGGGCTTATGCCCCTCTCTTATTACATCATGGGCTGGCTCAATGTTACTGATTAGTAACCAGCAGGTGGGTGTACCCACCATCCCTCCCCTCCCACATCCTCACCTCCCCTTCTTTCTTCTTCCTCCCTCCACGGGTCGGATCATCCAACATACGGTTAGGGCGGGTCTAGGATGAGTTGGGTTGATAACTCACTCCTATACTACCCCTCGAATTGAGTGTTGAAGCTAGCGGCTGTAGGGGATACATACGTGTGTATTCCTCTTGTGCATTGACCTTCAGACTCACAGAGTTGTTATTGTAGTGTTCTCATTTGACACCTACCAGTTAAACTTTGGGCTATTTGTTCATTTATCCTTGTTTTTGTATATATCATTTATCTGTTTGTTTCTCTCATTTTAGAACTACTAATACTGCTACAGCCTTCCGAATAGCTGAAGACTAGTAGTCGGAACATAACAAGCGATGCTTACATCTTCCTCCGAATTAAGGCAGACATTGATAGCTCTCTTCTTTCTAAGGTACCTTGTGGCTCTGGCACCTAATATCTCCTGACTTTCTAACTGGACAATCTGTAGTACCTCCTCTTGTCTATTGTGTGAGAAGATGCCTGTTGCCCCTCCATGCCCCAGGGATATAATTTGATATCCTGGAATGTAAAGGACTTAACCACCCAGTTAAAGCGTACAAAAGTCCTTCAGCACCTGAAATTGTTATGGGTGGATATTGCCCTTCTCAAGAAACTCACCTGACGGCTAAATATACCAACTGGCTAAAGAAAATGTGGGTGGGAAGTTCTGACCAGCTCTCCTGCCACCAGATCAGTAGGTGTGGCCATTCTTATCCACCGTGCCTCTCCTTGAGTGGCGAAAAGATCAAAAAGATGTTCACGGTCGGTGGCTTGTGGTGAAATTATACTCCCCATGAGTACTGTTTTACTGGGGAATGTGTATGCCCCCAATATGGAGCATGTTGACTTCTTCCCGCTCTAAGTCAGGCGCTGTCGGATTTACAGTCGGACAGACCGACTTCCTGTAATACTAGCTGGAGATTTTAATATGGTAGGGGACATCTTTTTGGATAAGTCTCAGCCCACCCCACATGTTAACCCTAGGGCCAGACAATTCCTGCAAGTCATGATAGAGGAATGGGCCTTCACCAACATTTGGCGTGAGGGATCATCCTACCGTAGGGATTTCTTTCTATTCAGCACCACATAATTCCCATAGTCGATAGACTTTGGTTGGCTAATGAGCCTGCAGCTAGATGTCTATCTGATGCCAAAATTGGCTCATATTAATATCAGACCATGCCACTGTCTCCTTAAGTTTTCCCTCCTGACCTTCCCCACATGGCACTGGCTGGTGCTGTAGTCCCTCTTATTTCAGGATCTGATTTCCACCTCCATGTAATACAAGTGGCCAAAGATTACTTCTCTTTGAACGCTGACTGTGGGGTATCCCGGTACAGTGTGGGAGGTGTTTAAGTCTGTGCTATGGGGACATATTATAGCCTTCTCAGTGGTTAAGGATCGGAAATGCAAGGTGCCCCCAGCCAGCTCCAGGCAGAACTGGGGCCCTTGGCGCCGTTTTAAATCTGCCACCTGTACTACTCCAGATAATCCCTACACCGCCAAATAATTGGTTTTAAATACCAAATAAATGTTATACTGCACAAAAGGCAGAATGGCACCTCTTGAAACAGAAGCAAGCCTTTTGGGCAGGAGGGAGCATGCAGGGAAGCTCCTCGCATATCGTCTTCACAAGCAGCAAGCAACCACATGGATACATGCTCTCTGTACTTCTTTAGGTGCTATAGCAACTAGTCCCATGCTAATTAACACCACAATGCAACAGTTCTACCATACTCTTTACCAGTCCCGCCTCCTCAAATACAGCCCAGGAGTTGCCGGCCTCGTGGCTAAATTTTGTCAGCACACTCCTTACTAACTCTCACTACAGAGCAGGTCACACTCTTGAGTCCCCAACTTCCTGTGAAGAACTCCAACTGGTGCTCTCCCAAATGGCTTGGGGAAAGCCCGGCCCAGACGGTATGTCGGTGGAGTTATACCAGGCTCTGGGCACCGACATCACCCAGCATCTTCCAGCGTGCCCTCCAGTCGGCTGACGCTGCCGGAATTCTCCCTCCTACTATGAAAGAGGCAATTATCTCCCTTCTGCCCAAAAATCATCCGACCCACTGGATTGTGCCAATTTTCATCCAATATCCCTTCTGTCAGTGGACACAAGAATACTTGCAAAGCGCTTAGCCTCCAGATTAGTGTCCATTCTTCCTCAATCATACATCCTCCCAAACAGGCTTTTATACGAGGCAAATCAGGCATAGATAATAGGCTCCTTCTCAACCTCAAGTGGTTTGCCTCTAAATCCTCCCTTCCTTTAGCAGCCCTGGCAATTGATTTTTCAAAAGCCTTTGATTCCATCGAATGGGGTAGCTTATGAAATCCTCTCCAAGTGCGGATTTGGCACCCATTTTATGCAATGGAAATGTACCCTCTACAGCGCACCTACAGCGCACATTCTTACTAACAGTGAGATATCCCTCCCTTTGAACTGCAGCGGCACCAGGCAAGGCTGCCCATTACCCCCTTACTATTTCTGGTAGCGTTGGATCCTTTGATCAGGACCCTTGTGGCCTCTCCACAAATTCAAGGTATACTGGTTGCTGGTCAGTGGCTCAGTAGGTAGCACACTCGCCTCTGAGACTGGAGATCAGAGGGCTGTGGGTTCAGTTCCCATCTGGCACTTGGGTTAATATCCTAGTACTGACACTGTAGTGCAGCATGAGAGGGGTGCTGCACTTCTGAGGTGCCGTCTTTCAGATGAGATGTTAAACCGAGGTTCCATCTGCCTGGATTGGTGGTAGTTCAGGTGGATGTTAAAGATCCCATGGCACTTATCGAAGGGTAGGGAATTTTCCCCAGTGTCCTGGCCAAATTCCCTCATTCACTAAAAATACCACCAACTGTTTAATCTGGTTCAAGATCAGTTGGCATTCATCTGTATCCCCTCCCGGGTCGTGCCTGAAAATAGGCAGGATTTGTCTAGTGCACTTGCCGGTCAACAAAAACTAACTAAACTAAACTAACCATCCATACTTGGTGGCGGCTACATGGACCACCTGCTATTAACCATGACAAATCCTCAACAAACTCTTCCAGCAGTACTCCAACTCCTAGATGAATTTGGAGTACTCTCTGGGCTATATATTAATCAAAGAAAAACACTCTGGCTCCTTTAAACCGCCACTTCTCCAAGGCCTGCCTCCAAGGCACTAACTTGACCTGGGCAGATAATGGTTTAGTTACCTTGGTATTTGCATACCAATGAGCTGGATGGCACTTGAATCTGCCAATTTCTCTCCACTAGTGACTCAATTAAAGATAGAAATAGAGAGGTGGTGAAAGCTACAACTCTCCCTATCAGGACGTGTAGCAGCCATCCTTATGCTGATGCTTCCTCGATTTATGTACCTCCTCAATAACCTCCCTATTGCTATATCGCCCAAGCTCTTTAACTCTTTAGAAAAGAATGGCCAACTTTCTTTGGGACTCTAAATTACCAAGGTGGAGCAAGCACAAGCTGAGGGCACACTGGTCGCAAGGCAGCCTGTGTGTCCCATGGTTTTGCTAACATCTATCCTGTATAGCTGCACAGGCGACTAAATGGTTCGTCCCTACCACAGTGGATCCCCAACTATGGGTCCAATTAGAAGCTGACTTGGTAGGAGATATACCCCTCTACACACTCCTTACCCCCTTGCAGGCTTGCCACACTCCCTCCTGCCAATAGTGTCTATAACAGCTCGTTCATGGAAGACGTCTTAGGAACAAATCATGCCCTCAAATGAAGTTCTGGACTCCCCCATACAGAATGCTCCCTTATGGTGCAACAGTCTTATTAAAATACATGGGGCACCTATACTGGCCCTCATGGCACAACTCAGGAATTCATAGAGTGCAAGATCTTTCCCTCAGGTACATACCCTCTGCTCCATTTTGATCAGCTACAGAGGCAATTCTCACTACCACATAAAGATTTCTGGAAATACTTACAAATTAGAAGTGCTTTGCAGCCTCTTCTCCCGTGCACCTAGAAACTACACAATGGTCCGGCTAGCTAACTTGCACCAGCTCCTACCACTCGAGGTCATGGGTCGATTCTATACCCATGGAGAGACTCACAACCCAATGCAACTCTGTCCAGCAAAAGAAATGGGAATCCTACATTGGCCCACCCATTACTGAAGACCAATGGAACTCTTATCTTAAAGGCATCACACCATACTTATGGGGATACCACCAGCCGCTTCTTGTAGCTTAAAATATTGCTGCTGTGGCATTGTACCCCGGCAGCCCCTTTTGCATGTGGTTTGCTTAGCCACAGTAGGTGCCTCGCTGCTCACAAACAACGGTGCACATTCTCAGGTCCTGCCCCGAATTGGCCCCATACTGGAGAATGGTAGCTTCTGATATTTCCTTAGTACTTAATCATCACATAGTTCTGTCGGACCACAGACTGTGTATGGGAGACACTACCTCTTTGGGTCAACAAGCCAAACCACACAGAGACTGGAGCATGGTAGCCATCCTAGAGGCCAAATGCCTCTCCTCAGTATTGGCGTCAGTCAATCATCCCCACTCATTCTGCTTGGCATGCGGTGTTGGCCAAACTCTCCATCTTTGAGAGACTCTCTCACCTTCAGAAGGGCAACATGTGCCTCTACTACAGGAGATGGAAACCATATCTCAAGTCGTCCTTTGCAAACTCCCAGCACCACTTTCCAACCCCCAACCTTTTGAATGGGAAATCTTATAATTCCTCTATCTCAACTTCAGACTAATACTACCTTAGCCTGGATATTGGAATCTAGATGTAAGAATACACTTCCATTTCTCACAATTCCTTTTATCTACTTAGAGTATTTTTTTCTAGTAAGCATTATATCTCAGAATAGATGCATCATGACTGTTATGAAGTGAATGATCAGTATGGGGCAGTTTGTACAATAGATGGCACCTTTATTGATGCTGTACTGCTTCAAATGTTTCGATGTTGTTAGGTGGCTGGCATACGGCTCACCATTTGTTGTATCAAAAATACTCAAAACCACAATAAAATATTATATGATAAAAGCTGCAGATCCTAGTTAACCAACAGCCTACTTCCTCCTACCCTCAACTAGAATTGCCTTATGTCTGTCCCATGTATTCTTGAATCTATATTCTATAGATTTCTCCTCTCGCTTACTTATTACTGAGGAAAGTTGCATGAATACATGATCTCTCCATTAGAGTTCATTTACCTCTATAACTGACTCCTACTTCAGGTTATAATCCTCTGTTGTGACATCACATTCTATTGCCATGAGAGTAACTGTGATGTCACAAGCAATGCATTAGGACTTCAGGTAGGGAGACAGCAACAAGGAACTCTTCAGAGCAAAGCCCCTATTTTAATGTAAATGACCTCAGCAACAAATAATGGAGAGAAATACAGAAGTAATGTAAAACACAAGCTAAACTGTATCTAAATATTTTGTTTTGTTAATGTTCTCCTGAAGGTGTCAGCCACTCTTTAAGAAAAGTTCTCTTACCATCAACAACACGTCACCCCTTTCATGCTGACAAGGGCGACTGAGTGCTTCTGAGTTTCTCTTTAGCCTAAGAAGCCATAATGTCAGGTGATGTGTGACATCATCTGACATTCCCACATGCCCTGGTGATCCGCTGTCATGGTGACCAGAGACTCTTACACACGCTGGCCAGCTTTCCTCCTGAGCCTTTTAACGGGTTGAGCAGAGGAAGGGCACCAAATTGTTATGCCACAATAGTTTTTCAATTTGCTTTTAAAAACATTCAACAGCTTTACGTTCTCCAGTCAGAACTGCTTACCTATTAGTGTTTCTAAAACATCTGGTGCTGAATATTCAATTGAGGTGCAGATGCAGTGGAAAGGTTTGCCATGCATGTGTTTGTACTTGATCAGAGATTGTCATAATCAGTCAGACAGTGGACCGCCACTATCCAACTGAATATCAGCCCATGTTGGCACAGCACTACATAACTGTGCTGCCCTGACATGGACCTCCGCTATATCCAGTCCACGTGGAACAGCACTCCCAGACCAGATAGAGCAAGGACCATGTAGGCTATATTCAGCCACACCTTGCAAATGAGCACATTGGGCATGTATGGTTCTAAGGGCCTTTTCGTGGCCATTATTGGCTCATTTGAATGGTGAGCAGCAGCCCTTAGTGCCCAGCCTGTGTACACTGGGCATATCATTCCTGGTGTCTAGTTGCATCCCCCACTCCCTGAACACCCATCCTGTGATCTGTAAACATATCCCTATTGTATAGTGGTACCCCACTACCTGATTACCCATCCTGTGATCTGTAAACATATCCCTATTGTATAGTGGTACCCCACTACCCGATTACCAGTCCCATGTAGAGTCCATTATCTCTGGTGTCTAGTGGCAATCCCCAATGTCTAAATACTGGGTCCATGTTCCTAGATTCCCAATGGCTAATTTATTTATTTATTTAAATTGTGGTAACCGGGTAGACCTGCTGAGACCATGACAGTTCCTTTTCAGGGTGACCCAGAATGATTACATTTACCTAGGGGAAAAAAACTAATTCAAGGTGTCTGAATAAATACATTTCAACACAGAGTACATTTCAACATAGACAATCTATTGTTCGAACACGTTTGTTAGGTACATACATTTATGATATCTAGCCACATATATAAGTGTAATCCAGTGCATAGTTTCATTGCTTGTTGTCCCATTCTGTCCTAAGACTATATTTTCATATATCGTCACCCTTAGCAGATCCCTTAGGTTGTCATTAGCTGTAGAGCTGCAGTGGGATCCCCGCTCAGGTGAGATTTTAGCCCTTTTTGAAATCCTCAAATGAGGTACTGTCCTGTAGCTCTCCCAGGAGACCATTCCAAAGTTTGGGGAGGCTATACTAGCTGATTGTTGACCTTGGGAAGATCTGGTTCTTGGGATTTCCAGTAGTTTGCATTAGGTGGACCTGAGCTCTCTCCTATCGGTTTTGAGGCCAGTAGATTCCTCAGGCTGGGGGGCATCATGTTGTTGCAGCTTGTATGCCAGATATAGTGAGGGGTATGTCAATGAGGCCAGCAGGTTCCTCAGGCTGGGGGGCATCATGTGGCTGCAGCTTGTATGCCAGATATAGTGAGAGGTATATCAATCTCCCTTCAAGGGGTGGCCAGTTTATGGTACATAGCACATTACAGTGGTGCGCCAGGCATTGCGCTCTGTTGGCAAAGTGGCTGATTCAATGGTACAGCATCCTCAGTCGCTGCAGTTCTGTGGACCTTAGTGTTTGGAGCATGCAGTAGTTGCCCCATAGAACAGTGTGGGGAGGATGGTCCCACTGCTGATCACCATTCTGGTTTCTTTGGTCAAGTAGGGACTAAGCCCATACAGGAGGCCAAGTTTTTGATTTACCGTTTTGTAAGGTGGTCAATATGTTTCCTGAAGGAAACCTCCTGGGCAATATGCATTCCTAGGTACTTAATACAGTCCACCACTTTGATCTCTGCTCTATTAGAGGTGGAGAGAGTTAGAAGGTTTGATCTCATTGGACCCAGTTTTTGCACCAAAAAGCATGGCTTTGGTCTTATTGCTGTTTAGAACCAGCCTGTTTGCCTGACACCATTCTTCCAGGGATGTGAGGTCTTGTTTCAGCTGCCGGTTAAGAGACACCAGGTCACTAGTAGTTCTGTACAGCACTGCATCGTCTGCATATAGCATGATCTTTGCCCCCACAGTGTAGAGGGTAGATGATTTATACATAGTGAGAATAATAGAGGGCCTAGAATAGACCCTGTGGAACACTGCCAGACACTGGATGCTCGTCTGATTTTGTTCCATTCCAGTGGACCATTTGTGTCCGCAGTAAGGTAATCAGAGAAACATTTCAGGGTTAGTGTGTCTAGACCTAGTGTGCTCAGGCCTCCTAGGATTAGCCTGTGGTCGACTAGATCAAAAGCCTTGGTGAGGTCAATAAAGACTGCCCCAAGGAGTTTGCCCTACTCCAAGGCTTCGTACACATCGGAGATGAAGCTCACAAGGGCTGTTTCTGTACCGTGTTTCTTTCTGAAACCATGCTGTTGATCTGTTTGCAGGTTGTGCATTCCAGATAGGTACTGACCTGTTGGTAGACCATCTTCTCTAGCAATTTACTTAAGGTACAGAGGATGAGATTGGCCTGTAATTCTCCACATCCTCGTGTGGCTCCCTTTGGGAATTGAGGTTAGTGCCACCTTCCATAGGGCAGGTACTTTCCTTCATGCAAGGACCTGCTGAATAGCTTATTTATTTTTATTTTATTTACTGTATATTCGGAATTACAAACCTTTGAGTAGCAGACTCTTTTACAAAGGCTCCACGTCAGGTTACAGAGGGTGGAGGGGAAACAAGAATTGGGGAAGACAGACGGAAACAAGGAAATTATATACAAGGAAAAATTATATACAATTTTTGTTCAAACATTTTTTATACAGTTGCTCCATGGAGGTTACAGCGGTGGAGAGACATAAGACAGTAAATGGCAAAAGGAAAACAACTTTCTATACATAGTAAATAATTTATAGATTACATTGCTGGCATGATAGCAGAGAGACTTATTTATCCGGTTAGAGCAAGTGAGGAGACATACCTGTGACCCCTAGACTGAGCTTTTTGGGAGGGGTAGCACGTCGACAGGGGCCTATTGTGGGTGCAAGGGGAGAAGGAGAGTTAGTCCAATTAGCATTCACATTTAGAGCTATCCAATAGGAGGGTTTTAAGACCTGTTTTGAAGAGTTGAATGCTGTGGGACTGGGAGAGGGAAGGGGAAGAGTGTTAAGCCATTTAGGGGTGTGGTAGCGGAGGGATCTCTGCCCAAGGGATGTACGACATGGGGAACCGTGAAGGATGTGGTAGCCGAGAGTCTGGTAATCACACCTGAGAGGGCCGGTCTGATGATGGGAGTAGACCGTTGGCGCAAGCTGAGATGGATCTTTTGCTAGAATGCAGGTGTGGTACTTGAGTCTTTGATGGAAATTAAGCCAGCCAGTCAGTTTGTACAGGTCACAGGTGTGGGTGAGTCTGTCACATCGAGACAAAGCGACAGGCTTTGTTTAAACGCATTGGTTATACAGCTTAGGGTGGAGTTATCAGCAGTGCCGTAGATAACAATCCCGTAATCGATAAGGGAGAGGATGGAGGATGTGACAGCTATCTGCATGGCTTGAGCAGGCAGGCTGTTTTGATCCTGTAGAGGGTACCAACTCTTGAGTTGATCACTGCTGAGAGGGCGTACATGTCTGTGGTAGGAGAGGGAGGTATCTAAGGTGACACCCAGGTATTTGAAGTGAGTGGCGTGTTCAAGTAGGGAACCATCCGAGTTGGAAATATGAAGTGCCATCTGACTGTGCGGGTGTTGGCGATGAGCAAAGGTCATGGCCTTGGTTTTGGAATAGTTAATGATCAGGCGGTGATCAGCGAACCAACTCTCCAGCTACCTGAAGAATCCCTGGAGGGTGAGCTGGAGGGTGTCTGATTGAGGGTGTTTCCAGTAGAGAACTGCATCATCAGCATAGAGTAAGAGATGGCCACTGCATGCTTTGGGGAGTGAATTAAGGAACAGAGTAAAAGCAGTGGGACCAAAATTGACCCCTCCAGAACACCGGGCGAACAGGCTTGGGGGTGGAGATGGTGGAGTTTATTCTTACTTGCTGCGAGGATTGAGAGGTAGTCCTTGAACCAGACTGCGGCCTTGGGACCACATTTAGTTGCGCAGGACTTGAAGGAGTAGTTTGTGACTGACCGTGTCGAAAGCCTTAGTTAAGTCTATATAGATAGCTCCTGCAAGTGACCCTTGGTCAAGTGCCTCATGGATGAACGTTGAGAGTTCAGCGAGAGCCGGATGGTGCTGTGGCCAGCTCTGAACCCATGCTGTTCTTACTAAGTAGGTTGTGTTTTGTTAGATGCTCAGTTAGCTGGTCTGAGACTTTTTTTTACAGAGCTTTGAGAGAGAAGGAGTATAGAGATTGGTCTATAATTACGGGTGGGTGGGGTCACCGCTCTTTAAGATAGGGTGATCAAGGCTTTTTCCAGGTAGCGGAAACTGGCAGAGGCAAAGTGAAAGGTTTAGGATTTTGTGAGATGGGGTAGTGTGACATCGAGGGTAAGCCTAATGAGTTTTAGGTCCAGGAGTCATTGCTGTAGCGAGTGTTAGCGATTGCTTTGGAGATATAGCTTGGCCAAGGTGCAGGGAATGAATGCGGAGCCGGAAAGGGGAGGAGGTCTGTACTCGCCATAAGAGAAGTAGGGGGTTTGGGAGGGTGGAAGAAATTAGAAAGGAGGATATATGAGAGGTCTGAGAAGGATTAGTTGAGGGCTTCAGCGATTTTAGTAGGATCTTGGGTAACGTGCCCGCTCAGACTGAGTTGGGTAGGGGTGGGGAATGTGATTTGCCACTGATTTCTTTGACGTTGCTCCAGAACTTTTTCCATCTCCCAGGAGGAGGAGAGGATGTGCTGATAGTAATCAGCCTTGGCCTGTCATGTGGCCCAGGTGCATTTATTTCGCACCTCCTATATAGCTGTCTGTCCTGGGTGCGTTGGGAGTCTATGGCCCTGTGCCAAAGGTTGTCCCTGTGTTGCATAAGTTTTAGGAGGGAGGGTGTGATCCAGAGTGAGACCTGGTTTTCACTACCTGCCTAGTGAGGGAGCAAATATATCACAGGCTTTGTTAAAGGTAGCTATAAAGTGGGTGAGGCGGCATCCACCGACTGTGCGTTATATAAAGGTAGCCAGTTGCTATTGGCTATGTATTCTTGAGGTGATTAATGCCTCCTTTAGAGTTTTTGTGCCATGTGTTTTTGAGGTGCTAGAAGCTTTACCTGACTACCCAGCAGATAACCGGGAGTGGTCACTGATAGAGTCAGGGAGCACTGTGGCCTGGGTAATATTTTGTGGCCTGTTGGTAAAATGAGGTCTAATAGTGTGGATGTCCCGGTTCTTGTGTCGCACCTTGTTGGGGAGGTGATTATTTGGGTGAGGTCCATAGCTCTGGGCAGCGTCTCTGAAGACGGAGGAGGATGGAGATGACCAATCGATGTTGAAGTCACCCATTAATATGGTTTCATTAGTATTAAGGAGGTGTGAGCTAGCATGAAGGATGGATTCAAATGCAAGTTTCTGGTTTCTTGGGGGATATAGGCTGAGATGATGTTGATTGTTTTAGAGCCCAGTTTTAGAGCCCAGCTGGATTACTGGTGCTGCAATGACAAGGCTGCAATCTTTAGCAGCCTTGGCTCAAGATTATCATGGCCTGCTGTGCCTTCTGGTTTTAGGCCCTTAAGCAGCTTTAAGACTTCTCCTATCAATGCCAATTTGAGGTGGAGTTCAGGGCCCTGAGGGGGCCAGCCTGTTCCTCTTGGCTATGCTGTCCTTGGTTGGGATTACTTGTTTTGAACCTCTGCAGGTCCGAGAAGAAATCATTGAAGGCATTTGCCATGTCTTTTGGGGTGGAGAGGCATGCCTTTTGCTTTAATTTCCCCAGTCCCTTTGCTCATTTTACTTTTTACGACGAATTGATTTGCTCCCAGAATTTCATGGGATCTGATAGGTTACTGTTTTGCAGTATATGCAGATAACGCTGCCTGGCTTTTCTGAGCTCTCTTTGCAGTTGTTTCTAATTTCCCAGTCTTTCGTCCAGTCCTGATTTAGGTTAGTATCTTTGAATTAACCCCATGTTTTATCTCTCTCTTTCATTAGACTCTTCAGATCTGGGTTTAGCCACCTGGCGTCCTGTCCTTTGACCCTGATCTGTTTAGTGGTGCATGTTTGTTGGCTACAGATAGGAAATGTTTAATGAATCCATCTAGGGTGACATCTAAATTTGGGGCATCAAGAGCCTGAGCCCAGTCCACTTCTGACAGGGATTGGAGGAAGGACCCTCATTCAATGCTGAGTAGTTTCTGGAGCAGAAAATTCTGGGAGGTTGTCTGGGGTAGTCATTCTTCCATACCAGAAAAACTGGCGTATTATGCTGAGGGAGACAGCACACATCCATACTAGTCTGGCTTTATCTGGGTAAGACACTAGCACCCAGTCAAGGGTGGTGTGATTTCTTTTTAGGTGGAAGCATGTGGGCTCTTATTAGCTGTAAGTTTGCTTCCTCTAAGCTGTTCTTTATATCCCCATTCAGCTTATCACACCAGTGTAGGTTAAAATCTCCTAATATAATTGTTTTCACTGCCAGGTAGGTTAGTTATGGTGTCTATAAGAGTTTTTAAGACCCCCCATAGCTTTCTTGGGAGTGTTGTATATACAACCAATTGAAGTGGCTCTGTTTCCCCTAGGAAGTTTAATAAACACTACTTAGCATCCCACATTTTGAGATCTGGGTATTCATCAGTGTGGCACTGAGTGGAGACTTTACATAAACTAGAAATCTGCCACATCTCTTTCCCTTCCTGTCCTTTCTAAAAGTTAAAACCTTGCAATTCCACCTCATGTGGAAGTATATTTAGTTTCAGCCAAGATTCCGAGATGGCAATTATGTCCAGGGAGTACAGGCTGGCCCTGGCTATCAATTCATGCATCTTAGGCCTGAGACTGTTAATATTCATATGGACCATCCTCAGTCCTCTGGCATTTTGCCACCAGATGTGGTGGATATTATGATTGGGATACTAGTCCCTATGGGGCCAGGGTTTAACTCTAGATCATCCGCCATTAGTAGCATCAGACCCAGGAGAAGTGTTAGGAATTTGGTTGGTATAAAAGAGGAAATTCTTTCTGTGGGCCTGATATCCATCCTAGTTTTCAAGAACAGATCCCTCTTTTGCAGCATGTATACTATTATTACATTAGTTCTAAAGCAAGGATGATGACAGCCAGGGGTACAGTGGCCACCGTTTGGTCTGTCTCCACTCCTGTATGACCATCTCTGTCCTGTTAACATGTGGTCCACTGTAACAATTAGTGAGACATAAATGCACCCCAGCAATATCCCTCCTCCCTGTAGTGACAACCTATTTCTTACAGTTACTTTTGCATGTTGGACATCCTTTCCTTGATAAGATAGTGTTGTTCAATTTTTTCAATTCAATTCAGCTTTATTTTTAAAAGGCGCTTTTCTTAAAACCAAAGCGCCTGTACATTCGAACAATAAATACAATAGAATTAAAACTAATATAAATCATTAAAAGCTATGCTAAAAGGTGGGTCTTTAAAGGTCCTTTAAAACTAAGGACATTGAACAATTCAGTACCTGGCGAGGTAGAGAATTCCATGGAATTAGGTGCCATAAAACTAAATGATCTAGCACGATGTTTTCAAATGAACCCTAGGAATCTCTAGCAATCCCTAAATCAGTGGATCGGAGGAAGCGGGAGGGACAGTAGGGCAAAGGAGTTCTTTCAGGTAGGTAGGTCCCAGGTCATGTGGGCTTTATAGGTCAAAACCGACCTTGAAGGTGATTAGCCAAGCCACTGGCAGCCAGTGCAGTCCAGCGAAGCACAGGCATTATGGCTGGATCTAGAAGATCCAGTCCAGCCTGGCTGCCGCATTCTGCACCAGCTGCAGACGTAAGTTCAACCTCATAGCCCTAGGTATAGGGAGTTACAGTGCACGACGGAGGTAGCGGCGTGGATCAACGTTGGAAGGTCCTCTGGAGGAACCAGGTGCTTCACCCTGGCAATATTCCTCAGATGGAAAAGGAAGTTTGACCACCGCTGACACCTGAGATTTAAGTGTCAGGCGGTCGTTAATTATTCACGCAAGATTCCGCACCTGATCTGAGGTTGTCAACTGAACACCTCCAAGCCATAATCCTGAGGGTGATCCATCCGCAAACCCGCCTCACATCGGCCTTTGTCTACGACCAACACCTCAGTTTTCTCCGGGTTTAACCTCAGCCAACTCCCATTCATCCAGTCTTGAATTTCTGCAAGGCAGTTATTAAATACCGACAAGGCAGCATCCTGGCTGGGCATGAAAGACATATACAGCTGGGTATCATCCTTGGCAGTGAAAACCCAGACCGTATCGTATCGTTATACATTGTTTATGGGTAAGTTAATCTCTAGTTCTGAGTATTCAGTCTCTAGCCCTGTACAATTACTGCAGATACTACAAATGAAACACACTGATCTGGTTTGGGTTTAAACCTGTTCCCTTTAAAACTTTGCAGCTTCCATAAACAAGTTAGTCTCTAGTCCTCAGTATTCAGTCTCAGCCCTCTACAGTTATTACAGATGTTATAAAATAGATCCGAAGCAAATGATTTGATACCTTTTAATGGACCAACATAGATGTAACAACAAGAACAAAGTGCTCTAGCTTTCGGACCAACCAGTCCTTCTTCAGAAGCTCATGGCAGTTGTTAAGGACTGGTTGGTCCGGCTAAACACTTTGTTCTTGTTGTTACATCTATGTTGGTCCATTAAAGGTATCAAATCATTTGCTTCTGGATCTATTCTTTTGGGACCATCTGACAACTACTAAATCAAGATTTCAAGATGTTATAAAAGAAACACTCTCAGATCTGGTTTGGCTTAAGCCCGTTGTTTCCCTTTAAAACTTTTCAGCTTCCATAGACAAAGTGTCTATTCCAGGGACAGGGCTGGCGTAAAGCCTATTTAATAAAGAGAGGCGGTGGAGTGCCGAGTGGAGGGCCATTCCCGGTCACTTCTTGGTCTGCAACTTTAGGGCTGCCCTTCTTATAGGGAGCCGACTGCTGATTTCATTTTGTTTCCTGACTGGCACCTCTTTTCTGTGGCTTTGGGGGACAGTGAATGGACTGCCTGAGCTCTCGACCCCCAGGGTCTGTCATCCTTCTCAGCAGTGCTTCTGGGGAGGGCAGCTCCCTCTACCCCAGAGGTAAATTCAGACAGGCAGCAGTTTTTTGTCATGGGGTGAGGAGCCTGTTTCAGCGGAAGCTCCCTCTACCCCTGACTCCTTCCCAGACCCCCAATGCCTGAACAGCCATCCCATGTACAGTCCATTATTCCAGGTATCTAGTGGCATCCTCCACCCCAAGAACACCTGAACCATGTACCGTATACTATCACTGGTGTCTGGTGGTACCCCTGCCCCACCCTGAATGTCCATCGCCAAATGACCCATGAGCATTGAAAGTCCATTGGCAGTCCATTGGCAGTCCAGCATCCCCACCAAGAGTAGTGTACAGTACCTAGGCTGGATGTTTGGGGGGGGGGGTGCCACCAGGCACCAGAGATGATGGATTGTACACAGGATGTGTGATCGGAGGAAAAAGGGTGCCACTAGGTACCAGGGATATTTTACACTACATGGGATGGGTTCTTTGGGCTCCAGGTAGTGAGAGTACCTGTGCTCTATTGGCCTCCTTGGCTGTGAGAGGCCCTTTGGTGGCTGAAGGAAGAAATTGTTTTTATATTTTCATTCTTATTATAAACCTCATATTTTTGGGTTTAAGTAATTCTGTTTTATATTTTCATGTTTAGCTGGGTTTAGTTTTAGGATCAAATTTGTAATTTTTGGGATTGTTTGATTAGTTAACATAGTAAATATGTGTTGGGATGGTAATAAGGCGGTCAGGTATTATTCCCTCCAGGCTCAGAGGCCTTTGTCCATTTTGTTGTCCTCCCTGTCACCAGAGGTATATAGATGGTGTAGGGCTCTGGGGATTACTAGAAAAAGAGGTGAGGATGAGGCTGGGCCTGGAGAGAGAATGGAGAGGAATGGAGGGGAGTGGCGGATAGGGATAGTGGGGACAAGGAGACACCCTGGGGCGAAATGGGTCCAGGAAGGGGTTCTCCTGGCTGGTTCCTATCCCAAGGGTTCTGCTGGTAGTCAGCAGGTAACCGCAGTCATCCTCAGTTGCTCATCCTACTCAGGTGGTGTTATGTAGCATGGTCTATTAAAAACAAGACCGCTGTTATAGCGGATCTTGTTGACACATCTGACCTGGCGTGCATCACCGAGACCTGGCTGGATGAAAATGCTGGCCCAGTTTTGGCTTCAACAATTCCAGCCAGGTACTCGGTGATACACCGCCCTAGGATGGATCGTGAGGGTGGGGTGTTGCCATTTGTTTTAGATCAGAACTCAGCCTAGTGGAAGTGCCAGTGGGTAATACCAACTCCTTTGAATGTATTATGGGTGAGGGTGTGGGTGCAGGATTCTTCTCATCTACCATCCACCAGGTGGCGGGAATGTTTTCCTGCAGGAAGTCGCAGACTTCATTGTCGACCTGACATTGGGATCCCCAGATGGTTGGTTCTGGGTGATTTCAATGCCTGGGTCGACGATGAACTCGCCAGTTTGGTCAAGACTTCCGCCAGTTAATGATTTCACTGGGCTTCACACGGTTATTTCCTCCCCGACCCATATTGGTGGTCATTCCTTGGACTTGGTGTTCCTATTGGGATGGAGATATCCGATTTGGTGGTGGAACCAGTCGGATGTTCTGACCATCATTCCATTGGGTTTAGTTTTGAGGCCACCCTAGTAGGCCAGCCCCTATGGAGATGGTCCGGTACCGCCTTTGAGGGTGTTTCCCCAGATGTCCTGATGGCGGTGCTGGACCTATCAGGTTTTCAGTGATTTCAGGGATCCGGGGACTTGGTACTTGCCTATAATAAAGGCAGTGACAGGGCCCTGGATTCCATGCACCTGTTGGTATCGTCCTCTCACCCTTCGCCTAGGTCTCCTTGGTTTGATGAGACTTTAAGGAGTTGAGGAGAGTTGGACGAAGATTAGAGAGATGTTGGTGGAAGTTGGGCTTGGATTGTGACAAACTTAGATTGATGGACCATTACGTGGTTTATCAATCAGCAATCTCTTGTAAGAAGGCAGAATTCCTGTCAAGAGTTGCTGCTGCTCAGAATAGACCAGCTCAGCTTTTCTGGACCGTGGACAGATTGTGCAATCAATCTGTCTTCAGCCCAGAAGAGCTTTCTCAAGAATGGTGTGGGGAGCTTGCTCAAGTCTTTTCAGATAAGGTTGCCAAGATCAGGTCCGGCGTCCGTCTGGCGCTTTCTAGTGGGAGTAGTGGTGGTCGACAGGAGATGTCGGACACCGGTTTTGTGGTCCGACTTCAGCCTTCCACAATCAATGACATTGTGATGGTCATCCGATTACTGCGTCCGACCAACTGTTGTCTGGATCCGGGCCCTACCCGTCTCCTAGTGGGTTGTGTAGATAAAATCAGTCCGGTTCTGACTGAGATAGTCTGGAGGTCTTTGGAGAGGAGTTTTCCAAATCCCTGAAGGAGAGCTTTGGTGCAGCCCTTCTTAAGAAGCCCTCCTTGGACCTGGACTGTCTGGCTAATTATAGACCCGTCTCTAACCTACCCTTTGTGGGAAAGGTTATTGAGAAGGTGGTTGCGACACAGTTGGATGATCATTTAACCAGCCACGATGTCTATGATTCTCTCCAGTCGGTTAGGAAGAGACATAGCACCGAGCAGCTCTGGTTTGGGTACTAAATGATCTCCTGATAGCGAGAGATCAAAGGACCTGTTCTATCTTGGTCCTTCTAGATCTCTCTCTGACATTGAACCACTGTGGACCATGGTGTGCTGTTGGAACGCCTGCGGCTTATCTGTGGTCTGTCTGGTACAGTCCTCAGCTGGTTTCGATCTTTCCTTGAGGGTAGGACTCAGAGGGTGGTGTCTGGGATTTTTCCTCGACATCATTCCTCCTATCCTGTAAGGGTACCACAGGGCTCGTTTTAGCACCCATGTTGTTTGCTGTGTACATGCTGCCGTTGGGATTGATCATTAGGCGGTGCGGTTTGAAGTTTTCACTGCTATGCAGATGATACTCAACTGTACATATCCTTTGTACCTAGCCAAGATGCCGTTTTCTTGGTCTTTAATAACTGTCTTGCGAGATCAGGACTGGATGAATGTGAGTTGGCTGCGGTTGAACCCAAGAAAAACTGAGGTGTTGGTTGTGGACCCAGGTCGTCGGGAGGCGGGTCTGTTGGCTGGATCTCCCTCAGGCTTATGGCTTGGGGTGTCCAGCTAACTACCTCAGATCAGGTGCGAAATCTAGGCGTTATTTTGACAACTGTTTGACACTTAAATCACAAGTGTCGGCAGTTGTCAAAGCCTCTTTACCATTTGAGGAACATTGCCCGGTGAAGCATCTGGTTCCTCCTGATGATCTTTCTACTTTGGTCCACGCCTTCGTTACCTCCTGTCTTGACTACTGCAATTCCCTGTATTTTGGGCTACGAGGGTTGATATTCGCCGCTTGCAGCTAATGCAGAATGCGGCAGCCAGGCTATTGGCTAGTTCTCCTAGGACCAGTCATATAACGCCTGTGCCTGCGGACTGCACTGGCTGCCAATATGCTGGCGTATCACCTTCAAGGTCGGTTTGCTGACCTATAAGGCCCTACATGATCAGGGCCTGGCTACCTGAAAGATCTCCTTCATTCCTACTGTTCCCCGCTCTCTCCGATCCACTGGCGAGGATTGCTAGAGATTCCAGGGTTCGTTTGAAGACTTCTGGGCCAGATCTTTTAGTTTTGTGGCCCCACCCTGTGGGAATTTCTACCTCGCCAGGTACCTAGACTGCCCCACCATCAAACTTTTAAGGGAGCACTTAAAACATATCTTTTAAACAAGCATATAATGATTTTTAATATCTTATTAGTGTGGTTAATTTATTGTTTTATTAATATTGTTTTATTATGTGGTGTACAGAGCCTTGGTTTTTAGAAAGCGCCTTTTATAAATAAAGTATTGATTGATTGATTGATGGGTGATCAGGGGTGGGGTGCCACTAGCCACCAGACTTATTGTACACTACATGGGATGGGTGTTTGGAGAGTTTGAGGAGGGGTGTCAATGGACACCAGGGCCTGCAAGCTCACTGATGTGACAGGAAACTGGAGGCTGGTGGCTATGTACAGCCATCCCACCATTGGTAGGGTGGGAGCATGAGCTTAGCGCCCAGTTAAGATGTGGGTTTCAGCGGTGGTAAATAGCATCACTTTGGGTGCTAGTTACTGCCATCTCAAACCTTGAACATGCTGCTGCACCCATAGTCAGGAGACCCCTCATTTGCATGGGTGCAGCATTATGTTAGTGCCTGGGAGCTAATAGATTTAGCATGCATTGCAGGGCCTCTGAATATAGTCTCCCAGGGAATGCAAATCCTGTTAGCACTGGTGGTAACTTTGGAATATATGTCTCCTGGTTTCATAATACTTATTGCCGCTTTCCTCTCACATCAATTAGAGTTTCCTAACTATTCCAGAAACATGTTTCAAATTAAAATGAAAAGCTTATGTCAATAACAGATCATTAAATGCAAACAAATAAAATAAACATTAGCATTTGCTGAAAAATAAATAACAGTGTTCCAATATTTCATTTATGGCACTTGCTAAAGTGGAAATGCCTAATAACAGCACTTCTCTATAATGGCTCTTTGTCTATGTATCATATTTACAGAGCCACTATGCAGACGCTAGTAGTGCAGATAAGAAATCAGCTGATACACGCAGGTTATAGGCTTAAAGTTCATTCATTATTATAGTAAGAGACATATGCAGAGAGCAACATCCTCTCACACTCCCATGTCACAAAAGTGGACCTATCACCAACATGTACTCCAGCTGGTAGCTCTGTTCATTCCCACATCACTATTAGGACTATACATCATAAAACCCATTGCATCTCAGCCCGTTTCCAAGAGTTTATCGAAATCAGCCACCTCTTTTGGTTTCTCCACCTTTTCTAATCACCAAATCCTCAATGCAGTTCCAGTGTGTCCCACCTCTCTGAAGTGTTCTGCAACTAAGGAATCCCTTTCCTATTCTAATTGTGCTTTTTTGCACTCTTGCATGGACCTTAGGGCCTCAGAGTTTTATCTACACAAATGTTATCACATGGGCACTATAATAAATACACTACCCTGATGTTTCACATGTGAAATGTTGTTTAATGTAGAATTTCTTGTTACTGGGAGCGTGCATTAATTTGTTTTATCTCATGTGCCCATATACACTGCACCTCCCACAAGGTGTCATCCCTGGCTGTAGGGAGCCCAGTAACAGCTGACTGTCCTGTGTTTCTGCTTTCAGCAAGGTATGAACAGTGTGGGCTAGTGTATTTTTAGAGTGGCCACCTTTTGTGCTGCCACTATTGGTGACTTACAAAATGTGGATCTCCTGGCTGATATTTTGAAAAGCACTAATATTTGTTTATAATTCGTTTTTCTTTCATTGCTTGCACTAGTCTCTCATTTTCTTTTCTCCCACATTTACTCTCTGCTCTATTGCCTCTTCATGCATTCTCTGTTGACTGTACCTAGCCTGGGTTCACAACGTTCTTGAAGTGCCCCCCTTTATTGCGAAACATCTACTAGTTTCTCAAACTCAGTGTTTGTCGTGCATTTTCTGCATCTGGACAGAAACAGGGAGTGGGGTATGCTTACCTTTAGCTGTCTCTCATCATAGCTGCTGCAGTGAAGGAAAGTATTTCCATAGTTGGTTTTTGCATAGGCTTGTGTAATGTGTTGTTTTGTGTGTGGTGTGTATATATATATATATATATATATATATATATATATATATATATACTATATATATATATATATATATATATATATATATATATATATATATATATATATGATATATATATATATGTATATATTAAAGAGGATATGTGATGGGAAGGTATGTGATAGCTGAGATATCAGAACGAATGGCAAGTGAGCTCGGTGTTATCATGGTGGAGCCACGAGTGATTGCTCCCAGAGCTCACTTGCCATGCATTTGATATCTCAGCTATCACATAGCTTCCCATCACTATCTATTTATACAATAGGGCTTCTTATGTTTCTTTTAAAATTGCTCATTTTTGTGGCTGTACTTTTATTTTATTTTATCGTTGTTGTCGGTGTTCTTTTTCTGGTGGTCATCTGCGTTGTTTGTTAATGGGTTTTAGTAGTAGTTTATTACTGGTTATTTGTTTTCCACGGTTTGTGGATTTAATTTTTATTGGTTGTAGTGCTTAGTACTTTTGGGTCTGGTTTTGTACGATTGGTTGTGTGGTTTGATGTTCTGGTGGTTTGTTTGCTTCAGTTGGTGAGATATGATTGGTTTATTTTGGTCTTCCTTGCTTTCATTGGTTAGTTTGGCAGGTGGGCATGGCTTTCCCTTTTCAGTTCGATCACTGTGTTGGCATTTAGTGTTTGTTTCCATGTGTTCCTTTTAGTTTTAAATATATTTTACAGTTTTGTTTTGGGGTTGCTTTATGGGGATAAGGTTGTGGAATTACATTTTTTTCTGTATTTTTAATCTTTTAGTTATCGCAGAGTTTTGGAATGTTGTATTTCAAGTACAGTGGTATTGAGTAGAGTTTTCCATTCAAGTATATAATTCTTTGCGGTATTTTTTTTATTTTGGGATTATATAATTCCTTGCTTCTGGAATTGGTTATCAGGTGTTTTATTGGGTTACTTTGGTGCTTTGTGCAACTGCAGCCATATTTTGTCCATGTTATGGTAATTAACTTTTTCAGTTGAGCAGGGAGGGGCACGAATGTACTCTGGCAGTTTTCGGGTGCTGACTTGTACACAGTGGAGATAAATTAAGTGGCATAGAGACCATTTGGATAACTAGAATAGTTTACAGGTGTACAGGTTTACAGGTGTAAATGTGTACTGGTGTGTCTATAGACCACCAGCCCAGGAGGAAGAAACAGATAGAGTTGATGCTAGCCATCCAGAGGATGGCAGACAAGGGTGAGGTAGTACTGGTTGGAGACTTCAATATTCCAGACGTGGACTGGAGCATCCCAGCAGCAGCATCAACTAGGAGCAGATTTATCCTGGACTCCCTTCAGGGTGCCTTCCTCAAGCAACTGGTCATGGAACCAACTCGGCAGAAGGCAATACTGGACCTTGTGCTCACAAACAGGGACAGTGTGATGGGGGTAACAGTGGGGAGTACCTGGGGAACAGTGACCACCAGTCACTGTGGTTTGAAATCACAGAAAGAGCAGAACCTAACCACACAAAACATGTATCCTAGATTTTAGGGGGCAAACTTTGGGAAAATGGGGAGATACTTGAAAGAGGCATTAAGGGAATGGGGCAGGAATCAGGGGTTGAGGAACAGTGGGAAGTATTTAAAATGGGGATTACAAGAGCAACAGAATTATGTATTAAGCAGGTTAGCAAGAGGAAAGAAGAGGAGACCATTATGGTTTTCCAAAGAGGTAGCAAAAAAGTGAAAGCTAAAAGATTGCATTCATGCAATACAAAAGACACAGGCAGAAGGGGATAGGGAGAAGTACCAGGAGAAGCAAAGGGAGGCAGGGAGGTCAGTAAGGAAGCCAAAGCTCAGACAGAAGAACACATTGCAAAATCAGTGGGTAGAGGACAAAACCTTTACAGGTACATAAGTGAAAAAGAAAGGCAAAGGGAGGGATAGTGAGACTGAAGGTGGAGGATGGAGGCTGTGTGAGGATGACAACAGTAAAGCTGACATATTGAACCGGTATTTCTGCTCAGTCTTTACTAAGGAAGAGGAGGGTAATGGGTCTGAATGGAGTACAAGGGGTGAGAATGGTGCAGAAATGGACACAAGTCCCTTTACGAGAAAGGGTCCTGAAGGAACTGGTAGTAATAAGAGTTGATAAAGCAATGGGGCCAGATGGGGTGCACCCCAGGGTCCTTAAAGAACTAAGAGGTGGTGGCTGAACCTCTTGCTATCTTGTTTAGCCGATCACTAGAAACAGGGAGGTACCCAAAGACTGGAGGATAGCAGATGTAGTCCTTTATACAAAAGTGGGAATAAAGAGGAAGCGGGAACTACAGACCAGTCAGCCTCACCTCGGTAGTGGGAAGATCATGGAAGCACTACTGAAGGAGAGATTGGTGGAACATCTGGTTGTCAATGGACTACAAGACCCAAGGAGCATGGTTTCACCAGGGGAAGGTCATGTCAGACCAACCTCATTGAATTTTTGACTGGGTGACTAGGGAGGTGGATCAGGGGAGGGCAGTGGCCATGGCCTATCTGGACTTCAGCAAGGCCTTTGACACTGTGCTGCATATAAGACTATTGCACAAACTGGGGAATATGGGTGTGGGCAGGACAGTAGTGCAGTGGGTAGGTAACTGGCTGGGCAGCAGGACACAGAGGGTGGTGGTAAATGGCTGTGCTCCACAGAGGGAAGAGTGACCAGTGGGGTACCACAGGGATCAGTGCTGGGACCGGTGCTATTCAATATCTTCATCAGTGACATTGCACAGGACCTAGAAGGCAGAATTTCACTGTTCGCTGATGACACAAAGCTCTGTAACAGAGTAGACACACCAGAGAGTGTAGACAGAATGAGAAGGACCTGCAGAAACTTGAAGAATGGTCAGGGGTTTGGCAGTTGAAATTCAATGCAAGGAAGTGCAAGATAATGCATATGGGGCACAAAAACCCTGGCACAATATATCAGTTGGGGGTGAGATATAGCATGCACCAAGCAGGAAAGGGATCTTGGAGTTATCATCTCTGATGACCTCAAGGCAGGAAACAGTGTGACAAGGCAGCAGGTAAGCAAATAGGATGCTGGGATGCATAGGCAGGGGCATCACCAGCAGGAAAGGGAGGTCATAATTCCACTATACAAAACACTAGTAAGGCCGCACCTGGAGTACACTGTGCAGTTCTGGAGACCTTACCCACGTAAGGACATAGACAGGGTAGAGAAGGTTCAGAGGAGGGCAACAAAGATGGTGCATGGATTGCATCACAAGTCCTATGAGGACAGGTTGAAGGCACTGAACATGTACTCCCTGGAGGAGAGGAGGAGAGAGGATATGATAGAGACATACAAGTATCTTACAGGGAGGAGGAACAGGGTGCAGGAATGCACTATTTTTAAGCGAAAAGATGTTCCAGGACTAGAGGGCATGGGATGAAGTTGGAGGAGGACGATTCAGGAAATGTGAGGAAGAATTTCTTCACAGAATGGGTGGTGGACAAGTGGAACACCCTGCCAGAGGAAGTGGTGGGGGCTGAAACAATCACAGGATTTAAGAATGCATGGGATAGACATAAAGGAATTCCGGAGGTCAGGGTAAGGGCAACAGACTTCCTGGAAAACATAAACTGAACTTACAAATTTAAATGGGCAGACTGGGTGGGCCATAGGCCCTTATCTGCCGACACTGTCTATGTATCTATGTATCTATGTACACATCATGGTTAGAGCGTTAGGCTGGGGTAGTGATACCACATTTTATCAAATGGTTTATCACTTCACCTCTGTTGTATAAATACATATATATATATATATATATATATATATATATATATATATATAAATATATATATACACACACACACACACAGATGTTTAAATCTAATTAAGGAATGTTTTCAGTGTCATATTTCAATGTAAATTTCAGATCCTCAGAGCATGTGTTCAAAGTCCACCTCTTAAAATCTACCAATTGTGTGTGCCCAGGACATCCTCTCCCTGAATATACTAAAATATATAGCCCTGTTATATCTGCCTAGTATCACACCATCTGAATGCAAAGGGCTATCACATCCTTTCCAAGCAACCCGCTATCCCCTTCACCCTCAATACATACTTTACCTCTTCACCTTGGGTGTGAATTAAAACAAAGAGTCTAGCTCACAGTCTACCCATATGATCAGTGCTTTGCCTCCTCAACATATCTCTCCTCACCTCTAGCCCCCCTCCCCATGTAGCCATGCACACATTTTCCCTTTATAACTGTCTCTTGCCTTCTTCTCAATCTCTCCCCATTTCTCCACCACCTCCACCTTTTACTTCCCTCCTTGGTCTACCCCTGGACTACCCCCTTCCTCCTGTGTTATATCACCCTGTCTTACATATCTCCTCTCACCTCTCCCCAGCTTGTCTCAGACCCTGCTCTCCACCTTGATCCCTAATACACCCTCTTTCTCCCCACCATTGCTGCACCTCTCAACTTCCCCTCTCTCTTTCCACTTCTATCTTCCGTCCACTCTAGCCTGCTATCCTCCCATTCTCTAAATCTTGAGGCTCTCCTTCACTGTCTGCCATTTCTCTCCTCCCCCCTGCCCTTGCTCTCCCAAGAGGTCTAAGTAACCCCTCAATTTTCACTTTACCTTCTCTTGCTCCTCTGTGGGACATTGAAATTAGCCCCACCCCCACAAACTCAGACTCCCTCTGCACAGCCTCAGGGTTGTGCATCTTTCCTAAATGCACGGAGCATCCTTCCCAAAATAGATGACCTAAAGTCTGCATCTCCCAACACTCCCCTGATATACTTTGTATTTCAGAGATTTGGCTCTCCACCAGATCCCTGACTCCTCCCTCTCCATGCATGAATACAACCTATTCGACAGGACCATGGTAAGCGAGGTGGAGGAGTGGCTATCTATGACAGGGACTCCTCTCCTGCTCCATCTCCCTTACTGACACCAAGCCCTCCTCCCATGAGCTTCTTATCTCTCCTTCCTTCACTCTCCTATCTATTTGGCAGTACTTTGCCCTCTCAAAGCATCCCACAACTAATGCTCAAATGCATTTCAGTATCTCCCACCACTCAGACGATGGTGAGCTCAACCTGCTAGACGATTTCACATGGGCTGGCTCTCCTCCACTAAACCCTCTGTCCTCAAAACTGAGGCTTATGTTTTGTTTATTTATTGAAATCTTGGATAATACCAGTGATTGGATGCTCATTAACTGGTTCCATGTCAATCTTCTTGCTGGGGCAGAGTTAGCAGTGGAATTTTGAAGATGTGTGAGGTTCTGAGAGGTATTATCTTTTGTAAGTTTTGCTGTTGTGTTTTAAAGTCGGCTCTAAACTTCTTAAAATCTTTCTGTGGCTAGAGGGACATAAATCCTTAACTCTTTCTGTGCTGGCTGGAGACTATTGTTGTGGGGAGGGTTCTGTGGCCAGTAACACAGCCAGCCAATCAAGGTTGTTTGCATTTCAGTTAATCTCTGTTTAAATCTCACTGAGGCTTTGTGAATCTTCTTGCTGTGGGCAGAGTTAGCAGTGGAATTTTGAAGACGTGGTGAGGTTCTGAGAGCATATTATATTTTGTAAGTTTGCTGTCGTGTTTTAAAGTTTGCCTAACTCTTAAAATTTTTCTGTAAACCTCCCACCCATCCCTGTATTAGCCTTCTCTAAATACAGAAGAGCCACTGGGGTTGGGTTTAAAGGCTGGGAGGGAGGAGCTTAGGGAGTTGCAAACTTCCCTATGAGCTAGCTCTTAAGACTAATAGTCAGGTGGGAAAGTTCAACCACCAAGCATTGCCAGTTTGAAAGTCTGCATGCTGTATGTATTGGGGATCATCTTGGTATAGGTACTGGTAGCTCGAGAAACTGTAGAGCCAATGAATTGGTAATTTGGCCTAGAAAAGACTGCTATGATGACGGGGAAGGGACTGCACATCACTAGAGCAGATATCTTTGGGCAGGTGGTTGGGTGCACAGGTGTGGTGTGCCCATGATACTGACTGGGCTTAGAAGTTTTGGGGATGCCCAGTGTGCTACCAGCTGGCACAGCTAAGGAGGAAGATCCAAAGGCAGCTGGGGTGCTGGGGGAGGATTGGAGGTAGGAGGCAAGCGGTCACCTACATGGAAGCACTAGGTGCTGGGGTCTTCCACACTGGGGAGGAGTGAAGAGGGTGCTTACACTAGGGGAGGGAGGAAAGGGGGTACACAGGGGCTCTAGGGGACCTTGGCAGGTGGGGTCCAAAAGGTGGAAATTTCCACAGCAGTAGGCAAGAGACTCAGGGTGTCCAGAGGAAACCAAGAGGGGTGGTAGGGACGGGGGTACTGGGGATGGGTGAGGCTTACAAATTGTTTTAACCTCTACGCCCATTGGTGGAAGAAGGAGTGTGGGGGAGGAGGAGGAGGATGATGATGCTGCTGGTGACGCTGGGGCAGGGATGGATAGAAAGGGTGAAAGGGACAAGAGGCAGGAGCAATAGAGGGGACCCAGACAGGATGGGGGAAGAAGGGTGGGGAGAAGAAAAGGAGGATCAGGGGAACAAGGAGGAGGCTGATGGTATGGAACAGGGGGCATGACAGGTAGGAAGGCACAAGATGTAAATGAGATGATAGTGAGCAGAAAGCCAAGTAGGCAAACGGAGAGGATGGATGGATTAGTAGGGAGTGGGAAAGAGTTACAGAGAAGGATACTTAGGTGGGGTGATAAAGAAGGCCAGGACACAGGTAGAGGAGGTGACCAGGAAAATAGTGAAGGGCTATCTCTGACACCCAGATTGTGGGAGGTTCTAGGAGCCAGTTGGGGAGAACATGGACAAAGGGATGAGGAGGGGCATGGAAGGAGGGAAACCAATGGGTGAACAGGGAGGCAAGGGGAGGTTAGAGTACTGCTGGGGACTCATGATCAGAGGCATCCAGTGGGAAGGCAGGGAGGGTAAAACCTATCTGATCAGAACCAAATGCCACCCAGGCCTGACAGTGCACAAGGCAAGCATGGAGTTGTATTCACTGGCAGGGGAATGTGGGGGACTCCAGACATTCTAGTGCACTTGGGACAAACCACATAAATGGTAATAGTGAACTAGAAATTCAGCAAGGTTCCGGGAGTTGGCCAGAGTGTGCTTTTCCATAGGCTGTAAGATCTCTTTTCAGAAATCCCGCAGTGCCAAGGGCTAGTGGGGAAAATAAGAAGAAGATCGGGAGATAAATCAGTGGCTGAGGAGTGGTGGGGAATTGGGGTATGGCTTAGTGGGGACTGGGGGGAGACCTAAGAGATAAGGGCTGTACGCTAGGTACAGGGTCCAACTTAATTTGGAGGAAGAAAATCCTTAAGCTCAAACTAGCTGGGTTCATCAGTGAAAGGTGGGGTTTAAACTTGTGAAGGGAGGGATCAAAAAGGGCAGTGCCAGCAGGTACAATAATTGAGGACAGGGTCTCCACTCCTCTAGGGCTAGGGAGAGATGGAAATGGGTCACCAGGTGGGGGTGCAGGAGCTGAGAAATGGGAGCTCAAGGGGAGAAAGGAAAGGAGGAAAAGGAGGAGAGTGGTCCTGATAAATGCCAGGAGCTTAGGAAATAAAATGCCTGAGCTCCAGGTGATGCTAGTTGGGAGGAGGTAGATGTGGCAGCAGTCACTGAGACCTGGGCCACTCAAGGGCGTGAGTGGGACCTAAATCTGGAGGGCTACACAATGTTCAGAAAAGATAGGGGTAGGAAGGGGGTGGTGTAGCACTGTTAGTCAGAAATGGCATGGGTATTGGAGGGTAGAAGGCAGAGGTGAATGTGGAGCTATTGGGTCACCCTGCAGATGCAGGGAGGGTAAGAGAGTAAAGGTCAGAGTGCTATATAGACCACCAGCACTGGCGGAGGGTCTGAAGAAAGTTTGGTGGCAAATCTTGAGGACACTGTAGATTGGGACAGGGAAGGGTAGTGGTAATGGGGACCTCAACATGCCAAGAACAGACTGGGGACTATGATGTCACCAGTGGCCAGGGAGCAGAGGCTGCTGGATGTCTTCCAGGATGCGTTTCTGACACAACAGGTGGGTGAGCCAACTAGGGGCCGGGCACTGGATGTGGTCCTGGCGGACAGTGATCAGATTAGGGCCTAGAGGTGAGGGACCTATTGGCGGGAGTGATCATGCCACAGTCTGGTTCTTCCTGGACCTGGGGGGAGGAAAGCCGAACAAGGACAGTAATAACCGACTTTAGGGGTGCAGACTTCAGGAGATAAGAAGGATTCTTAAAGATCATTTGGACAGGATAAGGCCAGATATGGATGCTGACAGCAAGTGGAGGATCATTAGGAGAAATACAGGAGGTTACCAGATCCTGCACAAGGAAAGGCGAAGTTCGGTAAGGCCAGAAAACCCTGCTGGTGACCCCGGGAGGTACAGGAGGTGTTGAGGGACAAGAAGGCAGCCTATAGGCGCTTCCAAGTGCTCAAGGAGTGAAAGGGATCTGGAGGAATATGAGCTGACAGCCAAGAGAGTCACCAGGGTGGTGAGAGCAGCTAAGGCAAAAAGGAGCAGTCCTTGGTCAGTGGGATCCGGAGGGGTACAAGGGGTTCTTTAGATACATGGGAAAAGAAGAAGTAGGGGCAGATCAGCAAGATAAGGATAGAGGATAGTTGGCCACAGGAGGTAGGGAACAGGCAGAAGTCCTAAATGAGTACTTTGCCTCAGTTTTACAGGGGTGGAGGCTATATCTTGTGGGGGGAGAGGGCAAACTGGAGGAAGGGGTGGGACCGTAGAGACCAAGGGCCTGACGGGTCTGGGGAAAAGGGTGGCCACCACAGACAGGAGGGAGCCAGCAGTATAGGAGTGAAAAGGGAGGACATGGAGGCTGAAATCCTGGAAGAGAGAGTAGGAAGCCCTCAGTTCCTTAGGACAGAAAAGCACCTGGTGCAGATGAAATACATCCCAGGGTGCTGGGGAACTGGCGGATGTCCTGGCAGTCCCTCTGGCAGACTTTTCAGCATCTCTCTGAGGACTGGGTGGGTGCCCTAGACTGGAGGGTAGCCCATGTTGTGCCAATCCACAAGGGGGATCAAGAGAGAGGTGGGAAATTACAGGCCCGTTAGCCTGACACCGATGGTTGGCAAGGTGATGGAGGGTATTATCAAGGAAAGGCTGGGGGGTTACTCGAGCAAACTGGGTACTTGGATGATAGGCAACATGGCTTTGTCCCAGGAAGATCATGCCAGGCAAACCTTGTTGATTCTATGACTGGGAGATGAAGGGCCTGGACTAGTGTAGGCCAGTGGACATCCTCTTTCTGGACTTCAGCAAGGTGTTTGATTCGGTACCCCACAGTGGCTGCTGACTAAACTGAAGGAAATAGGGGTAGGAGACAGTTGTTAAGATGGATAGGAAATTGGCTCTCTGAGCATACTCAGAAGGTGGTGGTTGGAGGTTAGCCTCATCCCCAAGGTGGGTTACTAGTGGAGTTCCCAAGGGTCCAGTGGTGGGGCCACTCCTCTTCACGCCTATGTCTCAGACATCAGGAAGGGGATCAGGAGTGACATGAGTCTCTTTGCAGATGACTCAAAGCTGGGTGCAGTGGTGGATCAGGAGGAGGGAGGTGGCTTGCAGGAGGACCTGAAGGCTCAGGAAAGGTGGTCGGGAAAATGGAAACTAAAATTCAATGCCAGGAAGTGCAAGGTTCTGCACCTGGGAGTCAGAAATCCAGGCCAGGGGTATACCCTGGGAGGAGACACGATTCAAATCATGGAGGGTGAGAGGGACCTGGGGTAGTGGCAGATGTCAAAATGAACAACTCAGAGACCTGTAGGAGGGCAGCGGCAGGGCAAATAGGATGCTGGGATGCATCACCAGGGATTACCTCCAGAAAGGCAGAAGTGATCCTTCCACTGTACAACTGCTTGGTAGGCCACACCTCAGTATTATGTGCAGTTTTGGAGACCACATTTAAAGAGGGACATTACACTACTAGACAGGGTCCAAAGGAGGGTAACCAAAATGATCTGGGGCCTGGGGACAGGACCTATGAGGAGAGGCTCAAGGAGCTTGACATGTACACCCTGGAGGAGAGGAGGATGGGGGACATGATAGAGGTCTTTAAGTACATGAAAGGGATCAGTAAGGGAGGCCCAGTCAGGTGCTCCAAAGGAAGGAGGGTGGGGCAACAAGTGGTCACGGTGTAAGCTGGAAGGGGTAGGCTCATGGGGAGAGAAGGAGATGTTATTTCACTGAAAGGTGGTGGAGCCATGGAATGCACTGCCCAGGGAGCTGGTAGAGGTGGAGACTGTGGACAGGTTTAAGAGGAGATGGGACAGGTACAGGGGAGGTTAAATCTGACCAGGCCCAATACAGGTGGAACATCTGGGACTGAGGACAGTATAAACCAAGAGGGAGGAGACACACAAAACCGGCCCTCAGTGCAGGTGCTGAAAATCGAGCAGACTCGAGACCATTGGGCCTATTCTGCTGGCATATTAGTATGTTACTATGTTAGGTGACAAGTACAGTGTGAATACATAATCATACAGATACAGAGTTGTTTGGTGGTAAATATACAAACATGTTACGGTACAACAGTACAGATAAGGTACATGGATAGACTATACTGAGGCATTGTACAATGTATGCCCCTGTCTAGGAGTGACAAAAAATCAGTAGAGTAGATGGAGGAGGAGAGTTTGGAGAGGATGGCAGGTAAAGATAAGAGGAAGGGTGGGTGCAGGGAGCAATGGAGGGTAGGGAGGAGGTGAGGTGGGGAGGCAGCAAGGAGGAGGACGATGGGTAAGTGGAGTGTAGAGGCCATGGCTACCCAGCAGAACAGTGACTGGGTGAGAAGTGCTAGTGTGTAAGTACAGACTTGACAGAGGATTACTGACTTGAGGTGGGATTTTAGCGAGGGACAGGCAAAGGTATCCGCGGTGAGAAGGTATTAGCACACTTTGTGTTTAAAAGCACCAATCATTGTTGAATTACAGATGCCCTGGGGTAACGATTTGTCCAAAGGAGGCCCAGTTTGAGAGTTCCTGCTGCACCAGGGTAGTACCTCTCCCAGATGATCACCGAGTCCACTGTCTGAGCCCCAAATCCTTCAAGCACTCTCTCCTCAGCTGGGTGCTACTTCCCACCCTTACCGCATCTCTGCTGCTGGAGTACTTCCCAATGCCCTTAGCGACCACTGTATCACTTTCTGTGTACACAAAGCCACAACCCTAAGTCTGCACCCAAATATATTTGCTATTACCTCTTCCATCACCTTGACTCAGACTCTCTCCTTCATGATCTCTTCCATGCAGATTGGTCACCTGCCACCTTGACTCAAACTCTCTCTTCATGACCTCTTCCATGCAGATTGGTCACCCGCCACCTTGACTCAAACTCTCTCCTTCATGATCTGTTCCATGCAGATTGATCACCTGTGTACTCTGCCCCTAATGTGGACTCTGTTCTCCAACTGTTCTCCAACACACTTACTAGTGTCTGACACATTTATGCCCCTTTAAAAAGGCAAGAGTAAAATGTCATCACCTCCCTGGATTACACCTAACCTCCTATCCCTCTGTAAAGCACATGACAAAAGCTGGGCAAAATTTAAGGCATCCTCCATCCTTCTGGGATGGTTTGAGTGCTCTGCTCTAAAGATGGTGGAATGAGATGAGTGAGACACCAAGGTCAAATTATAGTGTATAAGATAACTGTTACCCAGACAAGGAGAGGCAGGAGTCATCCTGAGATTCAGCCCCAGGGCATTTATTTAGTACCAGTGGGTAGGGAGACACTGTCACAAAGAAGGAGAAGACACCCAGTACAATAGGGCGGTAAAAGGAAGAACAGTTTTATCTATGACTGCTAAAATAACTTCAAACAGTATTAGCATATGTATGTAGGCCTACTGCCACTATACTTCTATAATTATTAAACAGTTCCTATACTTATTACTAAACTTAGGCGAGAATCAGATGATATGTACTACCCACAACAATATTTGGTTTAGCTATGACACAGAGTTCTACCAAAGTCCAAATGTCATCTAATTCCAATGGTCTGGCGTCTTCCTGTACACGTTGTTCTCGAGGGTAGCTACAAAGGGAGCAAACAGAATGGTCGATACTAAACACAGTTCCCAGCAGGGACCTTGTAAAGGCCACTGAGTGGTGAGAGGTTTGGTAAACAGACTGTATGATCTCTCTCAAGGCTGCGGAAAGAAAGAACCAGAGCAACTGGTTCCTGGACTAACCACTTACAGGCTGTCAGATTCCAAACTGAAAACAAATGACACCTTGGCCAAAACCCACTTTCAGGGCCACCAAGAGCGAGGAGGGAACCAAGATCTGCGTTACGACAAATCCTCGAGGACTACACGACCTGAACGATGCTGCAGTACTGCAAGGGCCAGCTAGACTCTGAAGGATCTCTGATAGGACCAGGAACCAGAAGAATCTGTAGAGAGGATGGTTGATTCTGCAATCTTGTCACCAGAAACTTGAACAAAATAAAGAAGCGGCAGGCCGTCCCAAACTGGGCTTCAACGGATCGGCTTTTGGCCGAATGACCAGGGGCGCAGACCAGGTTCTCCAGGATGTACACACTCTTCTGTGGAGGCGACCAACCGGGACACCTGGATCAGGAACCATATAAAGCGACACTGGCACGGCTGTCATGATGCACTATACTTCGGCTGACGAATTTCGAGCTGTGAAAAACAAGAAACAGCGGGTATGACTTGTATCGAATGGCGCTGGACCGACTTCGGGGATGACACAGATGGAGAGATGATCTGATGGTCGACCCACTTGGGTGAAGAATGATGAAAAGATGTCCCTTCTGGGTAGAAACTGATTCTGAGTGCAGTAGTATTACAGACCACACTATGGGACTGCAGTGTGGTAGAAGATTGAGAGCTGTCCCCATACGCTGTGAACAATGTAGCTAAAGTTACACCTTTCTGCAAGCCAAGAGAACTGCTGGAATGATCAGATAATTTGCCAGGGAAGGGCAAATTATAAATTTAGAGTGATTATTACAAGTGGGGCAATTGCTCAGATGCTTGGAGCCATAGTTCAGATGCTTAGGACAATAGTTCAGATGCTTAGGGCAATAGTTCAGACAACCAGGGACAAATAACCACAATCCATATACAATACCGGCTTGGGGCTTCTTAGCAAGTTCACAGTCTTTCGGACACTTGCAATAACCAGTTGCATAAACAGTACAGTTGTTAGTTACCTTGCAGTATTTGTGAGCTGAGCACCCTTGGATGGACCCTTTTCCTGACTATAGGGCCTTCCCGAATAGGATCTGGCTACGAATGTTTTGCTATGGATGCCCTAGAAACTATACTGAGGTACCACTTGCCCTGTGCTAATTGCCAGGAACACTAAAGGCCTAAATGCCTTGGACTTATGGGGCCTATATGCCCTACTAACTGCCAACAGGCTGGCTTGCCTAATCCACTAGGCTGGGGCTGCTCTTACTACCACTAGGCTGCCTTGCCCTAATCCAATAGGCCGGGGCTGCCCTTACTACCACTGGGCTGGCTTGCCTAATCAACTAGGCTGAGACTGCCCTGGAACCCTGCTTTACCTCGGGTCTAATGCCCTACATTTACCTCGGCCTAATGCCCTACTTTACTGTAGGCCTGGTGCCCTTCAAATGGGCCTGGTGCCCTCTTAACTGCGGACCTTCTACCCTCTTTATTGTGGGCCTAATGGCCTTTTAAAACTAGGCCTGGTGTCCTCTTAACTGTGGCCTGGTGCCTTCTAACTGGGCCTGGTGCCCTTTCAGCTGTGGGTCAGGTACCCTTCAAAATAGGCCTGGTGCCCTTCTTCAGTCTGGGCCTGGTGCCCTTTAAATTTTATAAGGCCAAAAGTGGCAGGGCCCTTTAAATCTGAAAGGCTTTCTGAGCCTGTTGCCACTCTTCGGCAGGTTGCCTCCCTAAACCCCCCATACTAAATATTCAAAGGCCTTGCTTGGATTCACTGAGCTGGCCCCTCCCCAAGGGTGTCGCTACCTCACCTCCCTCCTAAATATTTAAATCCCAGGGTCCTATCGACCCGATGCCCTACAGCGCTTGGCCACCTTTCTTTGCACCTACAACACTCTTTTAAATAAAAAAAGACTTTTCTTCACTGGCGGTCAGCACATAGCGTGTGCTGCCGCTGACTCCTGCTCCTCGGGCTGCTGAAGGGTTGGATCGGGAGGCGGGCGGTAAGCTGACAGTGAGAGGGAACTCTACAGGCACTGCAGCGGGCGACAGGGGGCCTTGGAGTGCCGACTGATCTTCTGGCGATGTGGCACTTCTCTACCGCTGACAGGGACCGAATTTAAATTAAAAAGAAAATACAGGAGCAAAATAAATAAACAATGGGGCTCTTAAGCCCAAAACAACAAAACTGGACGTTCTTGTACTTTGTGGTGCCCAGTAGCACCACCAACCATAACACAGAGCCGACAGGCATCTTCAGACAGGGAGGAGGGAGAGCAGGAATACAGCAAAGCCCTAAGGGACGGCTTCAAATCTATTTTTCTTACAAAGTTTTAAGTGCACGGGAACTTTTCTTTAATATTTACAGTTTCCCACTATGGGGAATTTACACTTAAGGGCCCTTTCTACCTTTACCCTGCAGTCTATACCTAAGGCAGGCACCCTGGGCACCTGCAAACCCCTAATTTTCTTATTTAATTTATATTTCTGGGATACTAACTTTGGGGGCATACATTCGGACTTCAAGCTCTACAGGTCCCTTGAAACACCTGCACTCAAGCCATCAGAAAGGCTAAATCCAACTACTTTAAATCCCAGCTACAAACTCAGTCAGGCCCCTGCAAATTTCTGCAAACCCTCTATAACCTCTTAGACCCCCTCTGCACAATCCCCAGACACTAAATCTTGTGAGAATGTCCATTTCTGACTCGGCAGCTATTGCAGAAGCTTTCAACAAATTCTTTACCTCCTGCACCCCCTGACAATCACCCTCCTCCTGCCCCTGCTCTCCCCCACCACCACCTCTGCTGGGTCTGGCTACACCTTTCCCCAATCTCCTCCAAAGAGTCTACAGGGCATTAATGGCTCTAAACCCCTCAAAAAGAAGCCCAGATCGTTTACACCTGAACTTTCTCTGTGTCTCAGCACCATACATCGCAGCCCAATAGCTCACCTCCTTAACCTTTCCCTCTCCACCAGCTCCATCCCCAAGCCTAGAAACTCACCAAAATGCTCCTTTATACAAGGTGAGGACCAACCTCTCCCGGTAACTATAGAACCATTTCTCTCCTTCCAGTTTTGCTAAGCTCCAGGAATCCTAATGTCGCTAGGCTCCTAGAACATCTAACTACCACTGACATTCTTTGATTTTACCAGTCCATGTTCAGGAAACACCACTCCACAGTCTCCTCCCTGCTTCATTTAACTGACTCAATCCAGTCAACCATGGATAAAGGCCATATCAATGCAGCCATCTCTGTGGACTTGGCTAAGGCCTTTGACTCTGTCTCCACACTCTTCTCATCCATAAACTGCATTTCCTTGGACTAGCTCCTGCTACAACTCATTGGTTCAGCTCATATCTTCAGCATAGGCAGTAATCTGTTCTTGTAGGTACCTCTCTCTCTGCCCCTCCTATTTTAGCCAGTGTCTACCAAGGGTCCACACTGGCTCCCATGCTTTCTCTATATTTATAAATGACCTCCTCTGTCTGTTCGCCGGCTTAGAATTCATATGCATGGATGACACCGTATTATTCTACTGTGGTCCCTCTGCCATCAATGTCACAGCCCCTTCAGCACGACTTCACCAAAGTTCAAGTCTGGTTCCAACAAACCTTAACTCTAAAAGACAGTTTAATTATCTTTGGCTCCAGGCAAAAATGGCTCAAATCTCCTAACCCCCCACACACACACACACACCTTTACCACCCTTGGCTCACCCTCTCAATCAGTAAACTGGTTAAACTACAAATCAGGAAATCATACTACCCTTGATTGGGCTCTGGTGTCCAATCCCACCAACATCAGAAAGCCGGCATAATGGCGGACTCCAGTAACAACTCCCCATATGCTGCATCTGGAAGAACAGAGCACCCAAATCCAACCCAGAATACTCACTGCTTGTGACTACACAAACTTCTCAGCAGTGCAGTTTAATGACTACCTACACAGTCTGGACTGGAGCCCAATTAAGCTCCTCCCCACCTTGGCGGAGGCTCTGGAGCATTTCCACAGCGCAGTATGTACAGCAGCTAACCTCTTTTCCCCCTTGAAAAAGCAGTAGAACAGAAGGTGGCGCTGCTACAAGTGGATCTCTCCATCCTTAAAACCCTTATGGTCAGTCGAGACAAGGCCTGGTAGCGTTCAAGCTCTCTTCCTTCCTGCCGACCTCGTGTCATACAAGGTCTTAAGAAACAAATGCAAGAGAGCCATCAAACTTGCAAAAGGGAGTATGTCACTCACCTACAAAAAACAGTTTTGGCAACCCTAAACAATTCTGGTATCACGTCAACAACCTGATCAGGGATAACACTATGACTGAACCTGGCCCCATTGAGGGTCAATGGTCAGCCAGTGAGCGACTCCTCGAAATTGCTACTGCCCTCAACAATCACTTTGGTAACCTCAATGCCTACGAGGGTCAGCCTGCCCTCATGGAGCCTCGGCTCTAATGTTATCGAGCCTACTGCCTTGACCGTCCCCTCCTTCTATCTAAGACTGGTGAAGACAAAAGGGTCCAATCCCTCCTAAGGGCTCAGAAAGACAAAGGCTCAGGAGGTCCTGATGGATTATACCCTCGGCTACTTAAGGCTGGTGCCCCATCCTCACCAGACCCCTGACCTGGTTCATAAACAGATCCCTACTTGAAGGGACTGTTCCTGACCAGTGGAAACAGGCCAACATGGTCCCTATTCAGGGAAAACATAAGCAATTACAGGCCTATTTCCCTGCTCAGTACACTTGCAAAGCTACAGGAAAGGTTAGTCTATGGCCAACTCCGTGACTATCTGGAGTCCCATCAGCTTATTGCACGTTCACAGCATGATTTTAGAACTAACCATGGGACTGGCACAGCACTCATCCATCTCTCGAATGACTTGCTCAGAGCAATGGATAATGGGACACCACACAGCGCCATCTTTATAGACCTGTCAAGGCTTTCGCCTTGTGGATCACAAACTCCTGCTACAAAACTGGATAAAATTGGCCTAGACCCCTCGCCCTCAAATGGTTTGGGAGTTACCTATCGGGCTGATTCCATAGGTTCATCTGAAAGGGTGCCTCCTCGGGTCCTCTATTCCTTACAGAGGGAGTACCGCGGGGCTCGATCCTTAGCCTCCTTTTCTCCATATTTACTAATGACCTAAGCCTCACTGTGGGGAAGCTCAGTCATTCAGTATCGGATGACACCATCATCTACCGATCCCTGCATAACATTGCAGCTCTAGGTCCCCTTCTCCAAGCTGACCTAGCATCTCTCGAGGCCTGGCTGAGAGCAAATAGAATGGTCCTAAATGCAGACAAAACTAAGGCGATGCTATTCGGATGCAACACACTTGGACATGACAGGTCTAAATCTCTGCAACTCACTGCTCTCTCGGGAAATGACATCGAGGTTGTGCCCTCCTTAAAATACTTAGGTCTAACATTGGACCATTGCCTTACCTTCAAGTACCACGTGGATCAGGTCACCAAGACCATACACCTCAAACTCGGTACTCTGTACCGGCTAAGAACATGTCATCCTGAGGCCAGGACCTCAATGCATACAAGTGTCCTCCTCCCACCCTGGCTTATGCTGTCCTGACCTTACAAGGCATGGCCAAGCAGAAGGTCACCAAGATGCAAATCCTGTATAACAAGGTAGCCCGGTTTGCTACCCAGGACCACTTGCGAAGGCACCACTGTGATACACTTGCCCAGCTACACTGGCCCTCGCTGACCTCTGTCTCCACTACCTCCTGCTCTGCTTGACCTTCAAGCTACTCAGCCCTCAGCTCCACCCAGCATCGCTGGAACTATTGCACTCAAACATAATCCCAGGAGCCTACGGACATCTGGACATACACAGCTTGAAGTTCCCAGAGTCAGGACTAACGCTGGCAACAGGTCGTTCTCCTACTCAGCCCCTACCTGTGGAACAAACTCCCACCCCTATTGCAGGAAGCCTCCTCACTGATGCACTTCCCACCAGACTCAAAGCCTATATGTCTGATACTAGCAGTTGTCGCTACATGGCTCATGACCCCCACTTGCTTCTATCCACCTAATATCCAGATCCTCCAAGTGCCTTATCAGGTTCCACTGTGCTTCTCTCTAGGCATAGTACCACAGCTAACTTTCCACTGAACCATGCCAGTAGTAAACAATGAGCTTACCATGTAAAATTACATTTCTTCTGCACCTTTTGTTAATTCTACTGTCAACATATTTGTAAGGACTGATGCATGATAAAACCATGGCTGTAACCTGCTCACACCTAAAACTACTTTTTAACCCAAGTCTTTCTCTGTATGAAAATATGTATTGTTATCCCGGTCGCCCCTGAAAAAGGGACCTTGGGGCTCAGTGGACCTACCCAGTCACCAAATTTTAAATAAATAAATACCTGGATTTTGGCTGGATAGCAGTCTTGACTTCTCTATACAAATAGACTCCATCTGTTCTACTGGTACAAAGCCTGCCTCCCTATGTCGACTCAGCATGACCTAGTCACAAAACATTTCTCCCAGTAATTGACTATTTTTTTTATTTTGAATTTTGATAACTTGTTAGGCCCACTGAAACAGAGTTGTCCCTTTTTCAGGGCAACCTGGGGAATAAGGAATTCCACAAGATGTTACTAAGTACAATGAATACAGAGGTAGTACAGTAAATATTTGGGAAAAAGTACAATCCGAGGTTAGAGACAGTGTATGCACAAAAATATCCCAATGTTTGCTACGCTGAATGTTCTTAGTCTCAGATGCCCGCTAGGATACCAAAGCATGTCCATATAGGTCTTAAACGTTAATCCAGTAATTTAGTTTGCCTCTGAAGTCGTTGGAGGTATCGGAATACCATAGTTCGGGATATGTGTTTCCAGTCCAATTGAGAGCTACCGCACAGTACACTACACAATTCAAAATATTACATATTTATAAAATATAAGAGGATTTAAGAGAGGGAGAGGACAGAGGAGGGAATGGGGTAAGGAGAAGAAAGAATATAATGGGAGGAGGGAGAACATGGACAACCAGAGAGGGCAGGAGGTGGAGGAGGTAATAAGGAAAAACTGAGGGAGGATTAAAAGCAAGAGCCGCTACAGACTGGAGGCATGAAGAAGAGTTCTTTGAAACATCTCTTAAACAGAGGAAAGGATGTACATGAGAGTAAAGTGCATGGAAGGAGTTCCATTTTGAGGTACAGTGAACACGAAGGACCGCCTGCCTATAGCAAGGCAGGCTTTGGGAAGGTTCAGTAGGGGAGGTGGGAGTGTTGGAGGGTCCTGGGAAAGTCTTCAGTGTGAGCATGCCAGAGAGAATGGGTGGGGAAGGAAGGTGAGTAAGTTTAAAGGTAGTGCATAACACGGGAAGTCCATTTTGGGCTTGAAGGATGGCCAACAAAGGGACTTCAATGCATCACAGGAACACCAGCAGTGAAATGAGCGATTCTATTCTGTGATAGGCCAGTTTGAGTTTGGTTAGGGAAGAGGACTTGACAAAGTGAATTATGGGTGCAGCATAGAATAAGCCAGGTAGGAGGGTCGTCGTGGAAATGGTCCTCCTGCCATAGGGAGTTAAGTAGGGGGCAGTCGATAGAGTAGGCCGAGCTTTTGATTAGTAGTTTTAATAACACTTTTTAAGTGTGTGTTGAGAGCTAGATGTTCATCAAGAGTCATCCCCAGATATTTGAAAGATCCCACCCCTTCAAGAGGTAGACATGAGGAGGTATTAATTACTAGGTGGGGTTGGGAGGTTAGGTCAAAGGAGGTATGGTGGAACAGCATGGATTTGGTCTTCCTCGAGTTCAATACCAGCAAGTTAATTTTGAACCAGGCTTCCAGAGTATGTAAGTAATTTTCCAGGTCAGATTTGTATGGTGGAGGTACTTATACCATGCCGATATAAGATGGCATCATCTGCGTAAGCTGGATCGATGACCCCCACAGTTTAGAGGCAGGTCATTGATAAAGACTGAGAATAGGAAGGCCCAAGGATAGATCCTTGTGGGACCCCGTTCGTGATAGGAGATAGGTGAGAGGGCGCCTTGCTGATATTGTCTATGGCTCAGCTCCAGCAACCTCTCTAGCCAGACTGGACACCCGGCTAAATTCTTTCTGCTGCTTTGCCATCTCCTCTCCCTTCCCACTCACCACTGCAAGCTCTACTCATCTCTTTCCTTTATGCCCTTCCCACAATGAATGAGAGTTTTATAAGCAATTAAAACTGACCCCACAGAAGACACTAAGTGTAAAATTGATACCTTTTATGGGACGCTTATGCCAATGATGTTATCAATGAAGTACAGTACCCTTGACTTCCTTACAGTTACTCACCCAGTGAGACCAGCCATGTATGTCTTGCCCAAGGTACACAAAAGTATAGTGGATCCCCAGGTAGACCAGTAGTGGCAGGATTGGTTCCCTAGGAACCACTGTCACAATATGTGGATTTTCACATCAGAGATTTGGTAACACAATTACCTTTTCATTTAAAATATATCACTGCACTGCTGACCATTTTGGGGATCTACAACTTGAACTGGATTGGCTCCTCATCTCTATGGATGGTGAGTCACTTTGTACAAATATCCCACATGAGGGGCCTTGAGGCAATGCGTGCATGGCTGGACACTTTAACCACTCTGGGCGAGGACAAAAGGATTTCTTGAAAACATTGTCTGAGTTGATATTAACCTCCAGTATTTTCATCTTTCAAGGGAAATATTATCACCAGGTAAAGGGTACAGCAATGAGGGCAATCTTTGCCACCAATTATGCAAATCTTTATCTGGGACATTGGGAGAAGCATTATAATTACAACAGGGACTTTAATACATTCTATGAGAATTTAGATCTGTGTAGGAGATACATTGATGATGTGTTGATGGTGCGGTGGGGTACAGAGGAAGAACTGTGAAATGTATCCATTATTTGCTTAATTCCAATCCATACATTAGATTTAATGTAGAGGTCAATAAAACTAAAATTAATTTTAGGATCAAACTATCCATAAAATGGAAGATGGAACTATTAGAACTGATCTCTACAGGAAACATACAGATAGAAATACCATTCTGCATGCTTCCAGTTGTCATCCTTGCACACCATCAACAATATCCCTAAGTCACAATTCATGCATTTAACAAGAAACTGTAGTGAAGAGAATGATTATAAGATTGGAGCAGAGGCCATGACTGAAAGATTCAGGAAAGGGGCTGTAGTATTAGCACCATAGTAAAGCAAATGCTGCTGTAGAACATAGGCCACATGAGACCCTATTGACATACAGGGATAGATCCAACAGGGAGGATTCTATCAGTTGTATAACTACCTTTGGACCACTGTCAAATGAAATAAGGGACATAGTGTATAAACACTGGGATATCCTGAAAGCAGAGCCCTTATTTGATGAGGAAAGTTCCCCCCCAAGAACAGTTTTTAAAAGGGTAGGAATCTTAGTGGTCACTAAGTCCATTTCTTACAACTGGCCACAAAAGAAAAGTGTCTTGGTTTTCCCTCCACCTAAGGGTTGCCATCCATGTGGCAGGTGTGCGTTTGTGGAGTTATAGAGAAGAAGACACATTTTCAACTGTAACTGATAAAAATGTTTTGGAAATCAGACAAGTGATAGATTGCACCACAGCAGGGGTTATTTACCTTGCCACTTGCTCCTGCAAGGCATTTTAGTCGAAAAAACACTCACAAATTCAAAGAAAGGGTAGGCAGACGTCTCTCCAACATAAAATGCCAGGAGGAAAATAAGTCATTGTTTAAACACTTGAAGGACTCTGACCCTGATCACAAGTTCATCTTTTGGGGCATTAAAGAGATTTCTGTGGGATGGGGGATTTTGAAAATAAACTGCTTAGGAAAGAATCCTTCTGGATCTTTAATTTGGGTGCTTGAAACCCCCATCCTTAATGATACCTTCAGCCTCTCCTCCTTTCTCAAAAAGTAATTACTGGAAAATACAGAAATATCAGTTGGCAAATGTACATTTTATGCACAGATGGTTAATATAGCATATTGTTTTATAGGTTAATTTCTGATGCAGTTCTAATACTGTGTTCTTCTGTTTCAGGTTCCACATATAATTAAATAAAAAAAACTACCCCATAAATATATTTTGTTACTGTTATTGGTGGCATTAGTATTTTCACATAAAAAAGTGTGTGATATTATTTAGCTAACATATACTGTATATAGATTTGAGGGTAAAATGTTAACATTGTCATAGTTTCCTTCACCCTGTTTTGTGACAGCAAGAAAATAATACTTAGGCATATATTGCTGACTGTGTCAAACAGTTTAAATTACCTAAGCTGTCTATAGGGAGTTTTTATTGTTTGTTAACTCTTTGCCTGTATTTGACACCTTCACATTTTGATCATTTGTAATTAATGATTTTTTTGCACTGTCACTTTAAATTTGATCAGATTATTTAAGAGAGTGTCATTATACGGCAAGACACACCGGAGGAGGTCCATTAGCGTGAAACTGATTGGGTGCTTTTTCCCTCTGTGGCTTCTCTTTTACACTCTATCACTGTTATTATATACTTAATTAAATATAGTGGGCCAAATTCCAGAACAGGTCCAGAGCGAAGCAGGGGACTTGCGGCATGGTGTTTAACTTACGTCAAACATGCGATTCCAGAAACCGATGCTGCAAGTCCCCGGCTGCTATGATAGACCATCTTCCTGATGGTTTAACGTTACATCCATGGGTGGACCTGGCAATGGGTCAGGCTGCCATAAAGCAGATAGACTGTTGCAAATGCGTCAATGCTTCTGGAATACAACAGGGTTGCATCTAGGAGCACTGGCGCATTTGAGTCATTGCAAAGATTCAGGGCATGACACAAGATTTTGTAGTATTCTAATCATGTGGGATGAATCTTATACATATGTTTCCGTGTTTTCAATAAGGGGCTGTAGGTGTAAATTTATGTATGAAGGATGTTGGTTGAAAAACTGAATCAATTCCAGGAACTATTTGTCTTCCGGGAGGATTATTGCTGTCTTTATAGATTGTTGGTACTGAGTAAAGTATTAGACTCTTTAGATGTTGTATTTGGAGAAGATCCGCTCCATCTCCATGAGCCAGACATTATTTCCCATCTCTTTGATTAACTTATTTATTTTCCTGCCAATGTTTTCCATGGGGTCACCTGACATATTTATTTTCATCATAAACCAGTTTTGGCATATTTTCTTGTATGTTTGGTACTTTATGATACGTATCCTTCTCAATTCCTGCTTGTTTTATTACTGTATTGTTATCTACCACTAATGCCACTAAGGCATTTCTTTCCTGTATTGTCATGTGATTGTGTTTGGTTTCGACTTCCCTTTTCTCCAAAGAGATCCATACTTTCTTTATCCGCTGTCTTAATGAAAGCTACCACAGCTGGATTTCTATTTGTTGGTGGATTATATTTTTATATCACTTTTAGAGGTTGTTTCCTGTATTGGCCTTTTCTGCTTCTCTTGAGAACTTGGTTTCAATCTCAGGTTTCTGTAAAATATTTGTAACTGAATCCTTAAGTTCAAAAATATCAACGTTTGCACTAGCTGAAAGGACAGTCTCTTTCTAAGTACCTTCAATTGTGTTTCAGTTAATGATCTGTTACTTAAGTTGAAAACTGATATTATTTCAGATTCTTCTGTGTTTTGGCCTTGCTCTTCCAGTTTCTCTTCTGCCTCCCCTGTGGCCCTGCCTGGTCCTGGTCCTTGTCCTAGGTCCCTGTTTTCTTCTATTGGGCCATTCAATGATGCCTGATATATGTCCTGACGCAATGTCTCTCCTGTAGCTTCCTCCCAATCTCTGTCCTATCTCTGGCCTAGAAAAGGTTAATGCATTCCTTGCTGCCTTCTGTATGTTGTGGGGTATAACTGTCCTCACTTCCACCCAATTCACGTCAATTATGGGATGGTGTTGGTGATTTATATTTTTTTGTGTGTACTCATGGTTGTCTCTATAATCCACTATGACCCTCTGAATTTCTTAATTTTGTGTTGTTTTAAATTATCTTCAAGCTCATGAATTTTCTTTCTTTAACTCTTCTGCCATTTACCTCCTGTTCAGTTTGGAGCTTGGTTGCTATCTTGTTAAGATCTATTATGAATGCCTTAATGAGGGCATACAGAATGTCATGACTAGCTTTGTTTCTTCTTCCATCCCATTTGCTATTTATTATTTCCAAATTAATTCCAGTGCTTGGCTCAAAAATAAATCCTGAGTCTCCCAGGTATTGTTATGTTGTAAATACTGGGCATGGGTAATCCCATGTCTTTCAAGTTTTGTATTCTTGTATCTTAGGTTATCTAGCTTTGAAACAGGGCCTAGGAGGAACTAGATAAGGGATATTAGTACTCTTATTCCTTATTATTTGTTTTATTAAATGCTTCTTTCAGTATCTCTAAACGTAAATGTAATGTGTTCTCCATAGTAGCACCTGTGGTTTCAAATGCTTCCATTCTCGTGGTACACAGAGGAATTCTTTCATGTGCTCTGCACCTACGCAATTATAACTAGTCCCTTTATATTATGCTCCTCAGTTCAAAGCACAAAGCCCTTTAAAAACGTAGTACTTTTTCTAATGAATCAACTTTTGTAGCTGTTCCACCGAACATCCCTCGGTGGAACCTCCATAATGCATTGATTCCTACTGTGCTACAGGAAATGCTATGCCCACTTTCACACAATTCAATATATAGATGCTACTCCCAGGAAACTTCCGTAACAGCTGGTGCTTGGGGGAGGGTGCTTCACTGAGAAATAATTCTTTCCTGCAGCTTTTGAATTTCTGCTCAAGACGATCTTTCATTTTCTTCTTCTTCAACATTACCTTTTACCAATGACTTCCTCGGGTGGAATTTTTAGAACATGATCACCTTTACAATTAATAAAATAACATTAAATTATTAATTTAGTTTTATACATATGGGGAGGGAGAGAGAGAGAGAGAGATGGAGCTGACATGACTGAGACCTTCATGTAGTTGAGATGAATAAATAGGGTAGACAAGAAGGGTCTGCCTAGCCCAGTGCGAATCAAAACAGAAGGGAGACGGTCTCAAATTTGAGGGGTGGATTAGAGAGATGCTTGGAGCTCAGTGCGAATCAAACAGAAGGGAGACGTCTCAAATTTGAGGGGGCAGGTTGGAGAGATGCTAGGAGCTCAGTGCAAATCAAAACAGAAGGGAGACGGTCTCAGATTTGGGGGGGCAGGTTAGGAGAGCTGCTAGGGAGCTCAGTGCGAATCAAAACAGAAGGAGACGGTCTCAGATTTGAGGGGAGCAGGTTTAGAAGAGATGCTAGGAGCTCAGTGAGAATCAAAACAGAAGGGAGACGGTCTCATATTTGAGGGGGCAGGTTTAGGAGAGATGCTAGAGCTCAGTGTGAATCAAACAGAAGGGAGACAGTCTCAAGTTGGAAGGGCAAATTAAGAAGGAGGATAGGAGGAACTTCTTCATGGAGGGTTGGTGGTGGGTTGAATGGGCTTCTTGAGGTGGTTTCACTGAAAACAGAGGTAGCTTCCATAGACTTGTTGAAAATAAGGGCCGAGATGGGCCAGATGGAAGGAAGGGACATCAGGAAGTGGGGCAGGTTCAACAGCTGATGCTCATGATCCTGCAATATGAACATACTTGATAGAACTAGTGGTCTTCTGCCACAGGCTTCACAGTATGTTTGAAAGGTCATATGCTTCAAGCATTGATCGTGGCCACCATCCACCACAGATGGTCCAGGGTAAGTGGTGGTGTTGCCCTGTACTATTGATTGTAGCACCCACCCACCACAGATAGTCCAGGGTAAGTGGTTGGGTTCCTATACTATTAACTAGGGTACCCACCTATTAATGATGGCCATGGGTAAGTGGGGGGGTTGCCTTATACTATCAAACGGCACCCATCCAATACATATGATGTAGGGTAAATGGTGTGGTTGCCCTATACTATTGACTGTGACACCCACCCACCACAGATGGTCCAGGGTAACTGGTGGGGTTGCCCTATACTATGGACCTTGGCATTGAACTACCATAGATGGCACAGGATAGGTGCTTGGGTTGCCCTACACTGTTGTCTCTGGCACCCACCCACCACAGATGATCCAGTGTAAGAGGTGGTGTTGCCCTATACTATTGACTATGGCACCCACGCACTACAGATGGTCCAAGGTAAGTGGTGGGGATTGCCCTATGCTATGACCCTGGCATTGACCTACCACAGATGGCCCAGAGCAAGTGGTGGTGTTGCCCTATACTACTGAATGTGGCACCCACCCACCACAGATGGTCAAGGGCAAGTGGTGGGGTTGCCCTATACATCAACTATGACACCCAGCTATTAATGATAGCTATTGGTAAGTGGTGGGGTTGCCATATACTATCGAATTTGGCACCCATCCAACACATATGGTCTCGGTAAATGATGTGTTGCTCTAGACTGTTTACGTGGCACCCACCCACCACAGATGGTCCAGGGTAAGTATTGCCATTGCCCTATAGTATTGACCCTGGCATTGACCCACCACAGATGGCCCAGGAAAAGTGGTGGCGCTGCCCTATACATCAACTATGATACCCAGCTATTAATGATAGCTATTGGTAGGTGGTGGATTGCCTTTATACTATCGAACGTGGCACCCATCCAACACATATGGTCTCGGTAAATGATGTGGTTGCCCTATACTGTTTACTGTGGCACCCACCCACCACAGATGGTCCAGGGTAAGTATTGCCATTGCTCCATAGTATTGACCCTGGCATTGACCCACCACAGATGGCCCAGGAAAAGTGGTGGGGTTGCCCTATTCTGTCAACTGCAGCACTCACCAACCACAGATGATCAAGGGTAAGTGATAGGGTTGCCTTATACTATTGACTGTGACAACCATCACCCACAGATGTTCCAGGGTAACTGGGGAGGTTGCCCTAAAGTATTTACTGTGGCACTGACACAGATGGCACAGGGTAAGTGGTGAGGTTGCCTATACTAACAACTGTTGCACCCACTCACCACAGATGGTCCAGGTTAAGTGGTTAGGGTTGCTGTATACAAATGACTGTGGCACCCATCCACTACAGATGGTCCAGAGTAAGTGGTTGGGGTTGCCCCATACTATTAGCCATGGCACCCACCCATCATAGATGGCCCAGGATAAGCAGTGGGGTTACCTATACTATCGACCTGGTCATTCACCCACCCACCCACAACAAGTGATCCAGTATAGTGGTGGGGTTGTTTATTACTAGCGGTCGCGGGCCCTCTGTCAGGGGTCTAAGCTCTTCTCATGTTCTTGGTGGTAATAAACTAGCAGAAGAAACAACAGATAAGAGGCTTAAGTGGTAATAAACTTGTTTATTGCACAAAAGCAGACTTATGCCCTAAAACAGGTCTTACCAAATAGACACAGGGAGAATACATAATGCAACGGGTTATATACTATGATAATCACCATAGCAACTATTACTTCTTATGGGAGTTAGATACATAAAACAAGCCCTATTGGCCAAAGGTTGGTGGCTCCACAGTGTATCAAGAGATATACAAAAGTATGAAGTCAGCGAAATGAGAACAAAGAACTTATACAGAGAACAGAAAATATGTATGTGCTACATACATCTGCATGGTGGCAGTGTAGGCTATATAATGACTTTTCAGAAGAATATTCAGACAACACAGAAAATACATTCTCGCACATTAGTTGTGCATTACTAGCAATGATCACAGTTCTAATGTCCCTGGTAACTTCTTCATACAGTAAGTACCAATGCCCTGAATGTTAGTACTGATTATGCATATAACATAAAAGATATCAACGGTGCACAATGGGTTGCCAGTAAGGGTGGGGACTCAAGCCTAACACCCTCCTACCTCAAATCATCCAGAATAAGTGGTTGGATTGCCTTATACTATCAAATGGGGCACGCATAAACCACAGATGGTCCAGGGTAAGAGGTGGTGTTGCCTTATACTATTAACTGTAGCCCCCATCCACACAGGGGTCCAGGGTAAATGAAGGGTTTCCCTATGTTGTAAAACTTGGCACACACACACACACACACACCATGGCACAGACACACCAGGATGGTTCAGGGTAAGTGGTGGGGTTGCCTAATACTATCAGCTTGGTCAGCCAGCCAGCCAGCCACCCACCACAAGTGACCCAGTGTGATTGATGTGGGTGCCCTGTACCATCAGCCATGGCACCGACCCACCACAGGTGGCCCAGAGTAAGTGGTGGTGTTGCCCTTTACTTTCAACTGTGCATCAACCCACCACAAATGGACCAGAGTAAATGGTGGGGTTTCCTGTACTATAGACCGTAGCATACACTCCAAGATGGTCCAGGATAAGTGCTGGGGATGCTACATAATACCTACTGTGGCACACACCACCGCAGATGGTTCAGGATAAGAGTTAAGGTTGCTCTATAATATCTACTGGCATATACTCACCACAGATGGTTCAGGATAAGTGTTGGGGTTGCTTCCTTAATGCCTACTGTGCCACTCACCTACCTCAGATGGTCTAGGGTAGTGGTGTGATTGCTCCATAATATGTACTGTAGCACACACCCACCACAGATGGTCCAGGGTAAGTGCCAGAGTTGCTCCATAATGCCTACTGTGGAATATACCCACCACAGATGGTCCAGGGTAATTGGCATGGTTTGATCTGTACCACTGACCATGGCCCACCCACCACAGATGGTCCTCAGTAAGGGATGTGGTTTCCTAGTTTGTTGACAGTGACACCCATCCATCACAGATGGTCCAAGGTAAGTGGTAGAATTGCCCTTATTCTATAAACTGTGACACTCACCCACTACAGATGGTCACAGGAGAAGGGTTGGATTACTCTGTACTATCAACCATGGCACCAACCCACCACAGTTGATCCAGCATAAGTGGTGGGGTTGCCCAATACTATCAACCAAGCCTTCACCCACCAAAGATGGCCCAGGTATGTGGCAGGGCTGCCCTATGCTATTGATCATGGAGCATTCCCAACACAGATGGTCCAGGGTTTGTGGTGGTGCCATATATCATCAACCATGGCACCCTCCCACCCTAAATTGTCATGGGTAAGAGATGGGTTTGTCTTATACTACTGACCCTGGCACCCACCGAACCACCACAGGTGGTCCAGCGCAAGGGGTGGATTTGGCTTATAACTGTGATAGTAACACCCTACAACAGATGTCTCAGGATAAGTAGTGGGACTGCCCTATACTATTGACCGATACCATAGAAACAGTGACTGTAATACTGTGAAGAACATTACAGCAACAAAACTGGCAGTTCACTGTAATGGTCCATGGTACACTGACACTGTTTTCTCTGATTTGTACCCACCCGAAACAACTCTGACTTGGAGTTGATAATCATAAATTGCAGAGGATGGATGGAGCAAAGTCCCAGGAAAAACACTCTGTTTCACTGACAGTACAATGCCAACTGTCGAGCATTGTGCCATCCCTGTAATGTCATTCAACAAATTTCTTGTCAAAGCAGCTTGGTATCGACCATGGTACCCACTCACCACAGATTGTTCAGAGCAAGAGATAGGCTTGACCTATTATATCAAATGTGACAGCCACATGAGATTGTCCAGGTAAGTGGTTGGGTTGCCTTATTCTAGTAATGGTGGTGCTTCCACCACAGATAGTCTCATCCCTATGGTTGCCTTGTTTGCTTAGGTGGTGGGGGCTCAAATAGAAAAATAAAACAAAAGAAGCAACAACAAAAGAACCTCAGTGCAGAAGTATTGAACCAAGGGTGACCCAAACGCTTTTACCATAAGTCAAGTTTTAAAGCACCACAACATCAAATATACTTCCATAATGCAAAACATCCTGAGATATATGCAAATCACCATGAAATTTCAGATTGGCTAAGTTTATGACAGGAATGCATGGCACCAATTTACATGCATTTAACAACACAACCAACTTAATTTCTATAATACAGTCACCTAGTACTTTTTACCTTTATCAGAAATACCTAGTGCCATGATATTTTCAACATTTACAAGTTTCATAAACATAAGGTATATACATCAAAGTATTTTATGACATAGTGCTGTTATATACTGGATCCAACAATGATATACACAGCCTGTTGTTTTACATAAGCTCAGAGGTCACCACAATAACCTTCCTGTATGATGACCTGAGAGGAAAAGGAAAATTAAAGAGGACACTATAGCATAGTCAAGAAAGGGGAAGGGGGCCCGCAGTGGCCAACCTTATGGACTAGAAATTGTAGAGGATAGAGTAGGCTAAGAAACAGAAGAACTGTTGCAATAGATTTAAGAAAAGGTCGGTTCTCAAGAATGGCAGGATCTCCTGTCATATATACCCCACCTTAAGAGGGAAACAGTTACCTTAGACTGCTTACCACCTCCTGTCCCAGGAAGGATGGTGCTTCCATCTATGCATTTTCAGAAGGCTCTGTCTCAGGGTCCTATTAACGATAAACATTCCATCATAAACACAATGGATATAAGCTGTCCCGGTGGCACTGAGGGCTGAGGCGCTGGACGCTTTACTCTACACCAGCAACCCCATATTGGGGAGTGATCACGGGCCACCAGGGGTCAGCAGGGAGGAGAGGATTGAGCATTTGAGGGACTGCTCTCCCTCTCCAGGGAGGGACTTCAGTGGTTGGTGTGTTACTGGCCCCAGCAGAGCTATGGGGAGTGTGGTGATGCTGTGCACTAAAGGCTGAGGTGGGGCAGATGCTGGTAGGAACTCCATCCATTGGTGTCATTGCATACTCCACTCATGCAGGAATAGAGAAACAGGTGTCCTGGTCTTGGCGGCTTGATAGCTGTCCACAACGGGCACCCCAACTTCAGGAGCATCACTGTACTGGATCCAGACAGGTGGGAGAGTTAGGGTTGCCCCACCACAGAACTTCAGTTTCAACACACAATCTCTATGTGATGTTTATTCAAAATACAGTAGATAACCTTCAGCAATGGCATATTCTTCTTCAATATATTAGTTTGCAGCAACAATGTATATCCTTTCTCTGCACTTGTCAGCACCTACTGACTCACTGATCTAGTAATGTAAACTTTTCAGTGAAAACCCTTCATCCCTATGGTTGCCTTGTTTGCCTGTGTGGTGGGGCTCAAAAAAAACCCCAAAACAAGCTATAGACAAAGAACTCAGTACAGAGGCACTGAAACAAGGGCTGCCCAAAAGGGCATTTACCATAAGCCAAGTTTCAAAGCAACACAACATCACATACTTCCATAATGCAAAGCATCATGGGGTATATGCAAATCACCATGACATTTCAGATTGGCTCAGTTTACAGGAATGCATGGTACCAATTTACATGCATTTAACAACACAACCAACTTAATTTCTATAACAGAAATATAGAAACATAGAATTTGATGGCAGATAAGGACCGCTTGGCCCACCCAGTCTGCCCTTTCCCTACCTAATGGATAAGCTGCAGATCCTAGTTAATCAACATCCTACTTCCTCCTACCCCAACCCTAGAATTTCCTTATGTCTGTCACATGCATTTTGAATTCCCCACTGTTTTTGACTCCACACTCCTCAGGAAGGCCATTCCATTCATCCACAACCCTCTCCATGAAACAATACTTTATCACATTACCTCTGAGCTGTACCCTTCTATCTTCAAATTGTGCCCTTGTTCTTGCACATCTCTTTTCTGAAAGATGCTACCCTCTTGTACTTTGTTGATTCCCTTGAGGTACTTGAACATTTCTATCATGTCCCCTGTCCCTCTGTCCCTCCTTTCCTTGAGGGTATACATATTAAGCTCCTTAAGTCTCTTCATATGTTTTCTGGTGCAGAGCTTGCACCATTTTAGTTGCCCTCCTTTGGACTGCCTCCACCCTGTCTATGTCCCTGCGGAGAGTGGGTCTCCAGAACTGCACACAGTACTCTAGATGGGGTCTCACCAGCTGTCTGTACAGAGGATAACCACTCTCTGTTTTTCTACTGGTGATGCCTCCCCTATACCTCATAGTATCCTCCAGCACCCTTACTGCCCTCTCACATTGCTTGCCCACCTTTAGGTCATCTGATATGACTACCCCTGGTCCCTTTCCATTTCTGTTGTTGTTAGTATCTCACCCCCATAGTGTCCTGTTCCCTGGGTTTTGTTTCTCAGGTGCATTTCTTTGCACTTCTTAGCACTGAATCTAAGCTGCCATACATTTGACCATTCCTCCAACCTTGCCAAGTCCCTTCACATCCTTTCCACCCCACCTTCTGTATCAACCCTGCTGCAGATCTTTGTGTCATCTGCAGGAGACATACTTTTCCTTCCAGTCCCTCAGCAATGTCACTTATAAAGACATTGAAGAGGACCAGTTCTAGAACTGAACCATGTGGTACCCACTACTAACCCCCTTTCTTCAGAGTGGACTCTGTTTACTATCACCCTCTGTGTCCTGTTGTCCAGCCAATTTTACCCAGGTTACCACCTTGGACCCACTCTTAGGCTGGTTAATTTGTATATTAATTTTTGTATGGGACTGTGTCAAATGCCTTGCTAAAGTCTAGGTAGGCCATGTGCACTGCCCCTCCATGGTCTACCATTGGTCATCCAGTCAAAGAAATCTATTAGATTCATCTGACATGACCTTCCCACTGTGAATCCATGATGCCTTGGGTTCTGTGCCCCTCTGACCTCAAAGTACTCAACAATTCTCTCTTTCAGAGTGATTCCATAATTTTCCTATCACTGAGGTCAAATTAATAGGTCTGTAGTTTCCTGCCTCTGCCCTGCTTTCACTTTTGTGAAGTGGAATCACATCTGCCCTTCTCCAGTCTTCAGGTACCACCCCATCCTCCCATGATTTGTTAAAGAGGGTAGTCAGTGGTGTCACTAGTTCTACCCTTAGTTCATTTAGAATTCTAGGATAAATCCCATCAGGCCCCATTGCTTTGTCCACCTTCAGTTTTAAGAGTTCTTTCAGAACTCTTTTTCTATAATTGGTTGGTATCAGCCCCCTATCCAGAGTGTTGCTGTTGTTTGGTTTAGTACCTCCCTTCTTCACTTGTGAATAGTGAGAAAAATATTTGTTTAGTATCTCTGCCTTTTCACAGTCACCCTCTGCCCACCCTCCCTTCCCTTTATTAAGCCTCACTATCTCTTCCTTGGTTTTCCTTCACTCCCTGATGTACCTATAAAAGGTTTTGTCCCCTTCTTAACTGAGTTGGCTAGCTTTTCCTCAGTTTGGGCCTTTGCTGTTCTGACTGTCTTCCTGCTTCCTTCTGCTTTAACTGATACAGTTCCTCTCCTGCTCTTTCTGTGATCCCTTGTACTTCCTGAATGCTATCTTTTCTCCCCTAACCTTCCTGCCACCTCCTTTGAGAACCATAGTTGTTTTTACATCATTTTGTTTTGTTTATTTGCTTCACACAAATGCTTGTTGCCTTAGTGATGGCAGTTTGATTATTCCCATTGCTGTTCCCTCCTCCTTCCTGCCCATTTGCTGAGTGCATTCCTTAGGCACTCACCCATTTTAGCAAAGTCAGCCCTGCTAAAGTCCAGGACCTTTGCCTTTGTATGGCTTGACTCTACTGCTCTGTTTATCGTGAACCATACTGTTCGATGGTCGTTAGTTCCCAGATGGCTACCCACTTCTACATCTGTGATCCCTCTCCATCTCCATTTGAGAGTACCAGGTCTAAGATTTTCCTCCCGAGTGGGTTCCAATACTAGTTGTCTGAGACATGCCTCTGCAGGGCATCTAGTCATTCCCCACTCTTTGATGTGGCTGCAGCAAATGCACTCCAGTTAACATCTGGCATATTCAGATCCCCATCAACAATATTTCCCTTTTTCTGCCATTCTAAGGATACCTTCTATCATTTCCTTGTCCATTTCCCCCCCTGAGGGGGGGTCTGTATACAACCCTGTGTGGATTGTGATGTAATTGCCTGTCACCAAGTTGACCCACAGTGCTTCCTCTCCTCCTGTTAACCCTTTTGTTCTGTTGCTTTGATTCCTTCCTTTAGTAGAGAGCTGCTCCACCTCCTCTTCTGCCCTCCCTGTCCCTCCTGTAGATAGTGTACCCTGGTATGTTTACATCCCATTCATGGTTCTGTGTGTGCCATGTTTCTGTGACTGCCATGATATCCAGATATTCCTCTTCCATCAAGGCCACTAGTTCAAGAGCGTGTTACCAGACTAGGAACTGGTACTCACCGATCTTCATTTTTTATGGCTTTCCTCTTTAGCCCCATCCCTGCCCTTACTGACTTTGCTTTCTCCGTCTACCCTGTCCTACTCCCTACTGACCTTTCTACCTTGATCTTTACCTCATTTAGTACCCTGTTTTGGAGGAGGCTGGTAATTCTGCTGCTTATCAGTGCCTCCCCTTGGCTAGTTTAAAAGCTTACCAATGAAGCATTTAAACCAATCACTGAGGAGACTGGTTCCTTTCCCGGACAGATGCAGACCATCATGCCAGCATAGGTGGGTACCCTCCAGGTGGAACCCCAGTTCCCAATGAAGCCAAACCCTGTGCTCTACACTGGTTTTTAAACCTTTCATTGAATTGCATGGGTGCAGAGTACCTCTCCTCACCCATGTCATGGACAGGCAGCACCTCTGAGAAGGATACTGTATGAGCTACTTGTCTAAGGCTCCTCCCCAACTCACAAAGTCCTCCTGCACTGCTCTAATCCCATGCATGGCCAAGTCATTTGTCCCTAACTGGACAATGATATCACTGTCTCCTGTGCAGCTGCTGTTGTGATCCTTAGAAGTCCTCCAAGCTATGACGCCAGGCAGGCACCTTACTTCACTTTCCTTGCCCTCCCAGTTCTATCCCCTGATAATTGAGTCCCCACCAGGAGCTGCTTCTTTTCCTGCTGCATCCTGTGCCACCTTCCTGTGGACCTCTGTTGTGATGGTTGCCAGCAACCTAAGTCTCCACCGTGTGTGCCTTTATGGGGAACTATGCTCCACCAGAATGGCATATGGATTGTGGAATGGTACATCTGAAGAGGTGCGCCTCTGTTCCACCACCCTCACCCTTCCTGAGCCCACTATGGTCCAACCACTCACCTAGTACTTTTACCTTTATCAAAACACCTATTGCCATGGTATTTTCAACATTTATAGGTTTCATAAACATAAGGTATATACATCAAAGTATTTATGACATAGTGCTTTATATACTAAATCCAACAATGATAAACACAGCCTGTTGTTTTACATAAGCTCAGAGGTCACCACAATAACCTCCCTGTATGAGGACCTGAGAGGAAAAGGAAAATTAAAGAGGACACTATAGCATAGTCAAGAAAGGGAAAGGGGGCCCACAGGTGGCCAACCTTATGGACTAGAAATGGTAAAGGACAGATTAGGCTAAGAAACAGAAGAACTGTTGCAACAGATTTAGGAAAAAGTTGGTCCTTAAGAGTAGCAGGATCTCCCTGTCATAGTGATACCCTATACTATCAACCAATGCACCACCAATTAAAGTGGTGGTGTTTCTATACTACTGACCCTCACACCCGACCATCACAGATGGTCACAGGTAATGTAGTTTAGGGGGCTGTTGTATACAATTGACAGTGGGATCCAACCACCCCAAGTGGTCCAGTGTAAGTGGCGGTCTTGCTCTATACTCTTGACCATGGCATATGCACCACAGATGGTTGAGGGTAAGTGGTAGGGCTATGCCTGGACAATTGAGAATGGCCTCCACCACCACAGATTGCCCAGGGTAAGTGGTGGCATTGCCCTGTACCATCAACAATGGCACACACACCACCGATGGTCACACATTAAAGTAGTGGGGTTGGACTATGCTATCAAATGTGGCACACAAAGACCACACAGACAATCACAAATAAGTTGTGGTGATTCCCTATACTCTGGACCTCAGCACCCATCCACCATTGAGGGTCTAAGGTAAGTAGATTCATTGCCCTATACTATTGACTGTGGCACCCAGCCAGCACAAATGGTCCATGGTAAGCGGTGGGTTGTCCTATACTATCAGCCATGGCACACCACCTTCAAAGATGGCCTAGGAAAAGTGGTGGCATTGCCCATGGCACCCCTACCATAGATGTTCGAGGGTAAGTGGTGGGATGCCCTATACTAGTGACCAGGCACCCACCTCCCACAAATAATCCGGTGTAAGTGGGTGAGGTTGCCGTATAATATCGACCATGGCACCAGCCCAACACAGATGGTCCAGGGCAAGTGGGCGGGATTCCTCAATACTAATGACTGTGGCACAACCCATCACAGATGGCCAGAGTAAGTGTAAGGTTTCCCTATATCAGCTGTGACACCCACCCACCACAGATGGTCCATTATAAGTGCTAGGGTTGCCTGTACTACTGAATGTAGCAGCCCCAACCACAGATGGTCCAGGGTAACTGCTGGGGCTGCCCTATATCAGCAGTGGCACCCTCACTACAGATGGTCCATGGTAAGTGGATGGCTTGCTCTACTATATCAAACATGGCATCCACCACAGATGGCCCAGGACAAGTGGTGAATTTGCCTTATACTACGGCCTGTGGCAGTCCCACCATAGATGGTCACAGGTAAGCGATGAGGTTGCCCTATGTCAGCTATTGCTCCCATCCACCACAGATGGTCCAGGGTACATGGTGAGGTTATGCCTGGACCATTGACCATGGTCTCCACCCACCACAGATAGTCCGGGTGGGGGGATTGTTTAACCAGAAAAGGCACATAAGTCAGATCTTGTTTCCAGGTGTGACCCGGGAGCACAAGGAAGTTAAGTGACTTGTTCAGGGTCACAGTATGCAAGTGGGGGCTAATGGATTGAAACCCTGGTCTCCAGGTTTGCAGCTCAGTGCCCTTAACCACTACACTATACTGCCTCCTTAAAAGTCATGTGGTGGGCTCCCTAATGCTATTGACTGTAGCGCACCCACCACACATGGTCCAGGGAAAGTGGTGGGTTCCCCAATGCTATTGATCATGGCATCCATTCACAACAGATGGTCCGAGAAGTGGTGGGATTCCCAATACTATTGATCGTGGCATCCATTCATAACAGATGGTCCAGGGAAAGTGGTGGGTTCCCAATGCTATTGACCGTGGCAGCCACTCACCACAGATCATCCAGAGTAAGTAGTAGGGTTAGGCCTTGACTACTGAGCATGGCCTCCTCTTACCACAGATGGGCCAGGGTAAGTGGTGGGTTCCCAGTGCTACTGACCATGGCACCCACCACAACAGATCATCCAGGGTAGGCTGTAGTGCCACATGCACCACAGATGGGCTAGTGTAAGTGGTGGGGTTGCCCAGTACAATTGTCTCTGGCACCTACCATCACAGATGGTCCAGGGTGAATGGTGGTGATGCCCTATGCTATCAACCAGAGCAGCAACCCACCACAGATGGTTCACAGTAAGTGATGGAGTTCCTTATACTATCGACTGTGGCATCCACCCACCAGAAATGGTCCATAGTAAGTGGTGGGGTTGCCCTATAGTCTTGACCATGGCACCCACCCACGAAAATTGTTCAGGGTAAGTGGTAGGGTTATGCCTGGACCATTGACAATGGACTCCACCCACCACAGATAGTCCAGGATAAATGGTGGGTTTGCCCAATGCTATCAGACCTTCGCCCCACCACAGATTGTCAGGATAAGTGGTGGCATTGTCCTGTACTATCACCGTAGCACCCTCATACAACAGATGATCACAGGTAAGTGGTAGGGTTGCTGTAATATCGACAATGGCACCAGCCTACTACAGATCATCCAGGGCAAGTGGTGGGGTTCCTCACTACTAATGACTGTGGCACCCACCAACAAAGATGGCCCAGGAAAAGTGTAAATTTCTCTATATCAGCTGTGACACCCACCACAGATGATGCAGGGAAAGATGGTAGGGTTGCATACAAACAGAGGAGAGAAAGAACTAAGTGCCTTGGCTGGGACTTGAACCCAGGTTGCCCAGAAACATTCTGGTTGTGCTAACCAGTTGCACCACCCAGGTAACTGGAACCTGGACCTTCCAGAGCACACTACCCTTTCTCCCATGCTCAGCCTGGTGCTACACAAATAATTACTACACTATAAATCACATGGAAGTGGTGTGCATTTCCATGGAACACATCAGACAAAGGAGAAAGAAATAAGAGTCTCAGCTGGGCTTGAGCCCAAGCCACCCGAATACCATTCGGTCTGATAACCAGTTGCGCCTAATCAAACAACTGAACTCTGGGACATCCCAGAGCACACATTACTCTTTTCTCCAATGCACAACCTGGTGCTGCACAAATAATTACTACATTTTAAATCACATGGGTGCAGTGTGCATTTTATGGAACACATACAAACAGAGGAGAGAAGAAGTAAGTGCCTCAGCTGGGACTTGAACTCAGGCCGCCCGGAATACCATTCGGTCATGTTAACCAGCTGTGCCACCAAGACAAATGGAACCTGACCCATCCAGGAGTTCACATTACTCTTCTCAAATGCACAACCTGGCAATGCACAAATAATTACATTTTTTTATTTAGATTTTATAGTGCTTTTACCTGTTTTGTCTCCGCCCCATGCCCTGGGTGTTTGTGCATGTGTGGTGACACAGGCATGCCACATTCCAGGGTGCCTCCCGATACACTGGCTCCCCATCCCACTTATGCTACCCATTCAGCCTCCACCCAATGGGAGCGAAATTTTGGGGTATGACAACCACCCTGGAAGAGGAGAGCTGCCTTTGACTGCTAAATCCTGCCCTCCCCCTCCCTTGCTGGCTTCCAATGACCCGAGGTTGTTCCCAAACCCAGGTTGTCAGCGGATGAGGTAAGGTGTCCACCACCTCAGCCTTCAATGCCACCAGGCCGACCCTATAATTACTATATTTTTAAATCATATTGCGGTGTGCATTTTATGGAACACATACAAATGGCTCCGGGACAGCCCAGGTTGCAGTTGCCTTGGTTGCAGCTGGTTAGCGTGACCAGTACAGTATTCTGGGTGGCCTGTGTTAAAGTCCAGCTGAGGCACTTACTTCTTCCTCTCTCTGTTTGTATGTGTTCCATATAAGAGGTAGGGCTGCCCTATACTATTGACTATGGCAGCCCCAACAACAGATGGTCCAGGGAACTGATGGGGCTGTCCTACATCAGCAGTGGCACCCCACAACAGATATCCCAGGGTGAGTGGTGGAGTTGCCCATACTGTTGACTGTGACAGCCAAACCATAGATGGTCCAGGGTAATTGATGGGGTAGTGTTATATCAGCAGTGGCACCCTCCCACCACAGATGGCCCATAGTAAGTGGCTGGCTTGCCCCAGTATATCAAACATGGCACCCACCACAGATGGCCCAGAGTAAGTGGTGGGTTTACCTTATACTAGTGTCTGTGGCAGTCCCACCACAGATGGTCAAAGATAAGTGATGAGGTTGCCCTATATTGACAATGGTCTCCGCCACCACAGATAGTCCAGGGAAAGTGGTGGGTTTCCCAGTGTATTGACCATGGCACTCAACCAGCACAGATCATTCAGGGTAAGTAGTAGGATTAGGCCTGACTGATCATGGCTCCCTCACACCACAGATGGCCCAGGGTAAATGGTGCAGTTGCCTTATACTATCATCTCTGACACCCACCCACCACAGATGCTCCAGGTAGTAGTGGTGATGCCCAATACTATCAACCAGGTCACCCACCCATCACAAATATTCCAGAGAAAGTGTTGGCATTTGCCAATACTACTGACCATGGCACCATCCCAGCACAGAAGGTCATGGGAATTTGGTGACATTACTGTACTCTTACTGACCATGGCACTTACCCACCACAAGCGGTATGCGGTAAGTGGTAGTGTTACTCTACTCTTGACCACAGCAGCCTCCACAGATGGTTCAGGTTAAATGGTAGGGTTATGCCTGACCATTGACCCTCGCACCCTCCTATGACAGATTGTCCAGAGTAGTGGTGGGGTTCTACAGTGCTATCAACCCTGGCATCCGAGCACCAAAATGGTCCAGGTAAGTGGTGGATTTGCCCTATAATAGTGTTTGTGGTAGTTCAACCTCAGATAGTCAATAGTAAGTGATAGGATTGCCCTATATTAACAGTGCCACCCAACCACCATAGATAATCCAAGGTGGCGGTAGGGTTAGGCCTGGACCATTGACCATATCAGCAGACCAGGACCCCGAGGGCGGAGGTTGCAAGGGTGCCCAGCCCTCCCCATCCTCCCAAGTCAGTCCACACCAAGCTGGACCCTCCCGAGCAAGCGGAGGTCACGAGGGCACTCCATAGCCCTCCCCAACCCACCGGAGGATCTGCAGAGAGAAGGATAAGCAGACCAGGACCCCGAGGAGTGGAGGTCTGAGGCGCCCACAGTTCCTCCCCATCCCTCCAAGCCAGTCCAAGCTGGAGCCGACACCCCCCATGCAGCAGAGATCTAAGGGCACTCCATAGCCCTCCCCCAACCCACCAGAGGATCTGCAGAGAGAAGGATAAGGTAAACAGCTGCAGAGACGGCAGCTGCCTTTGTGTCCCTAAGCGCTTACGCCTTTTTTTCAAACGCTGGGAATCCAAATTGAAAACACAAGAGAGTTCCTACCTCCTTGCATCTGAACATTACTGTGAAAGCCCTCTGTTTAAGGCAGTTGCTGATTGCTTTCTGTTCCGCAGACGGGAGATAGTTTATTTATTGGAACCTTATATTTTACATCATGCATGTATCTCTGTATTTGCTACAGTTCCTTTAATTGCCTCACTACTCCCCTTTAAGGCTAAGCAAGAGAGAGGACAGCTACTTTAAATTAATTTGTTGTCCTGCATGCCTGTGGCACAAGTGGGGAGAGAAAGTAATTTTTACTGCAGTTCCTGTACTAAGTGTGTCTCTGTGTCCCTATAAGCCTCTGCACTGCCAGTATGCATATAAATTAAATCGGTGCACTTTAAGTCTCGAGGGTGGTAGAAATTGTAAGGCTCCATATAGTAAAGCCTGCTGGGGAAGAAAAGCAGCTTGTGCACCTTTATCCACTGAGGGGTAGATAGCATGTTCCCATCTGTGCCTACTACAGCTGAAGTGTTGTTTAATCCACTAGGAGAAGTTCAGCACAAGCTGACTAGGAATTCCTGCTGCTGTTGCTGTGCTGCGTTCCCTCCCCCATCCCCAGCCCAGCATAACGATCTGTGACTCAGTCACCCTACCAGTGGTAGGCAAACCTGTTTCCTTTGTTATTGCCCCTCTCCTCTCCCCATCCTAATGTCTACTTAAACCTACTCTTTCCCTTGTTCCTTCACAACAGATCAGGACCCCGAGGAGCGGAGGTTGTGAGGGCGCCCAGCCCTCCCCATCCCTCAGGCCAGTCCATGCTGAGCCAGACCCCCTCTGAGCAGCGGAGTCATGAGGGCACCCATAGCCCTCCCCAACCCACCAGAGGATCTGCAGAGAGAAGGATAAGGTAAACAGCAGTTTGCAGAGACAGCAGAGTTCCTTTGTGTCCCTAAGTGCTTTGGCCTTTTATTCAAACTCTGGGAATCCAAATTGAAAAACACAAGAGAATTCCTACCTCCTTGTATCTGGACATTACTTCATGAAAGCCCTCTGTTTAAGGCAGCTGCTGATTGCTTTCTGTCGTGCAGAACAGTCTAGCCCAGCTGAACGCTACAGCTTGGCTCCCTCCGCCCCCCACCACCACCATCCTTGGTGGCTGTCCCTAAGTAGGCTGATAGTGGTCACATGGGCTGAAATTTAACCCATCAGCCTAATTTTCCCTCTGCAGGTTATCTTTTCTGCCACTAGGGGCAGACCTAATATTCCAGCTACCACAGCTCCCTAGCTGACTGAATACACTGCTGTTCTAACAAGACATACCTTGCTGCAGGTTTTGTTACATTACTGTGCACAGTTACAGGCTGGAAAAATTCCCTAGCTGACTGAATACACTGCTGTTTTAACAAGACATACCTTGCTGCAGGTTTTGTTACATTACTGTGCACAGTTACTGGCTGTAACAATTCCAGTCGCTGTTATTCCTCCTCGTAGCCCCTAAACTCGCTGCTGTCATGGCTGTCCCTCCACCCCCCAGGACCTCCAGGTGGGACCAACATTCCCATTCAGGCTGGCCTCCTGCCTTCCTCTCTCACCCCCATAGCGATCCACCAAGGTGCTAAAATCGTCCATCTAAACGTCCACAGCATCCTTCACAACCTTGTTGAGCTTACTGCCTGGGTTGCCCACTCAAGTCGGATATCTTGGGTATCACGAAACATGGCTAAAGCCACACACTACCGATGCAGTGTGCACCTGCCAGGGTACAGCCATATCAGATGCGATCGGGGAGCAAACGAGGCGGTGGGGTACTACTCTACTATAAGGCACACCTCAATGTGACTGCCATTGATCACCCGCCTACCACTCCCGAAATGTGAGCTCCTGCACACTCTTCTTCTACTTGGACACAGAAAAAAATCAACCTGATCTGCTGCTACAACCCTCCTAGAGGCGGACTACCTGGACTCTCCTCACTTCTCTACAGCCAGTGCGAGTGGGCACAAGTGAAGTCCTTATTATAGGAGATCTCAACCTGACTGGTTGGGCTCTAACTCTAAATCTTATGAGCCCTGCTCTTGGGCCTTGCCCTGAGCCAAATTATATCCAACCAACAAGGCCTCCTGGGGACAAGGGTTCGTTGATTGACTGGATCCTGACCAATAGACCTGACAGGATCACATCCTCGGGCATCCTACCTGATGCCATCTCGGACCACTCGCCTATCTTCTGCACTTGGGGCACCTCTCAGGCAAAGATTCCCAGTAAGTGATACAAATGAGGGACTACTCAAAATTCTATTTACCAGACTTCCTCGCTGACCTCGGTTCAATTGACTGGTCAGGGTTACCTGGACCTGGACCAAGCACTGGATGAATTCTTAATCAAGTACATCCAGTGCAGAACAAACATGCCCCCACAAGGAGGGAGGGTACGGGCACCGCCACCAAGTGGCTTCATGGGGCCTATTCTCCCTAATGAAACTCAGGACAAATGCTGGAAACCTACAAGGCCTCCCAAAGCATCAATGCTCTCACTGCTTACAGGCGCCTCAGAAACTCCTGTAAAAAGCCATCCGGCAGGAAAAGTGAGTTCTGCCGATCCACCTACTCTTCTCAGCCAGCAATCCTAGGAGCTTCTGGTAGAACATTAGAAGCGCGGTTGGGGGCTCTGTAAGATCGCAAGTCATGGACTTACTCATTGACGGGTTAGCTGCACAACCCACACACAATTGCTAATACCTTCAACACTATGTTCTCCGAGCAGCCCCCCTTCCCAGCCCACTGCCCCCAAGTCCCCAAACTCCAACCACCCGAGCCCAAGTCCCCTATCACCCCTTGACCGGCCCTGAGACCTGACCTCCTTCTTCCTACAACAGGTATCTACCACACAGACCCAGAGGTTGCTTGCTAGCCTCTCCCTCATACTGGAGCAGGGCACAACAGCCTCGAGCCAAAGCTGCTCAAGCTAGAGCCCATCTTCTTGCCAGGCCCATAGCACATATATTCAATTCTTCTCTAACCACTGGTGTCATCCCAGATGTCTGAATGTGGCCAAGGTTACCCCTGTTCTTAAACAAGGAAACCCCAAAGACCCCCTGAACTACCGACCCTATAGCTATCCTGCCGGCTGCCTCCAAAATTCTGGAGAAGTTGTGGCCTCTCAGCCAACCGAGTACCACAGGAACACAACCTCCTCTTCGGGTCCAACATGGGTTCAGGTAGGGACACAGCACCCACTACCGCCTCTTGCTGTAGTCACCCGCAGATCAGAACTGCAACTGACCAGGGCTACCTCACTGGAGCGATCTTCGTGGATCTCTCCAAAGCCTTCGACAGGGTAGATCACTCCTCCTTAGCTCCACTCTTCTCTCCCTCGGACTCTCAAACTCCGCCCATGCCTGGTTCCTCAATTACTTTATTGGTAGGAAGCAATACACCAACTTTAACCGGACTCTCTCCAACCCCACCAGCATGCAATGTGGAGTCCCACAGGGATCCGCCTCGGTCCGACGCTCTTCTCCCTTTTCATCAACGAGCTACCCTCTGTCACCACCCATGGGCTTACCACCCTGTATGCCAATGACCTTGTCATTCTGGACAGCGCCCGTGACATTGACACCATCAATTCCCAACTAAACTCCGACTTCAAGCGGATCCAATCCTGGCTGGTGGAACACAAGCTACCATCAACCTTAAGAAAACCCAGGCTATGATCTTCGGCCCCTGAACAAAACAAAATCCAGCCCTGCCCCCCTACTAATCTACGGGGCTGATGGTGCCCTCTGCAGATGGTGGCCACTGTCAAATACCTGGGCGTCACTCTGGACCCTCAGCTGGATCTTTCCCTGCACGTCCGTAATGTCTGCAAGTCTACAAGCATCAAACTCGGTCTCGCCTACAGAGCCAAAACTGCCTGACCCGGCTGCTCGGGTGGCCTAGCCAGGGTGTTCTCCTCCCCCTCTCTCTGCTGTGGGCTGGTGACCTTTGCCCCGTGCAAAAACCAGCCTTCTGAAATGGGACACGGCCTACAACAGCATCTGCTGCTTTGCGCTATCTGCCCCACCCCTGACTCACCGCTGCAACCTCTACACATGCCTCGAGTGGCTCCTCCTGAGAAACACCACACCTTAGTAGTACGGAACTTCATTGACAGCATTGTAAGATTATCCACCCTGCTGCCCTTGCCCTTCCCCCCAAACCCTGACACCCTTCCTACCACCTTAGGTCAAACACGACACTCAACTGTACGGTTCCTAGGACACGCACCTTATGGGTGATTGGGCCTTCGCCAACTATGCCCCTAAACTATGGAATTCGTTCCCAGCCCTTACTCGTTCCAACCCTCCCATCCAAGCTTTAAACTTCCTTTGGAACTTCCTGAAGGGCTCCTCCACCTGTCTATGCACCTCATAGCCCTGCACTATGCAGACATGGGGGTCTCTGCGCCCAGGGTCCACCGCACTTATTCTCCCATCCACTGATCAAGTAATGGCTGCCCCATCTTACCTCCCGAACGAGGTCACCAGGCCCCCCGTTAGCTCATCCGAGGTCCCCCCTCCACATGCTGGCACTTATTCGCTTAACATATGACTGAACCTGTGTTATGGTTATTGTGCACTGCACCTACCTTGTCCCTAACCCTTTTGAGCACTGCCAACTACCTACCCAAATCTTTCTAAAGCATACCATCTCCTCCTTGAGTGCCATATTGGTTTTGCTCTGCCTCCCTGCTATATGTAAATCTTGACTCACTCATTGTTGTGTGTATGTTTTAGGCTTGTAACTCTCCCGGTTGTCTGTAACACCTCCGGTTCGTGACTTGTTACTGGTTGTCATTCTATTCCATCACCTGTTATTCCATTGTATGTAAAACTGATTTATCACTGTACCTGCCTACTTAAGTTTGTAACTCTCCGGCCGCTAACTATAAATAGACACTTGGCTGTCTAGTGTGACTTACCCAGTCAACAAAAGCAAATAAATAAATAAATATCTGCCACAGAACACAGATTGCCCATGATAAAGTGGTGGGTTTGTTCTATCGACTTGGTACTCAACCACCACAGATGATGCAGGTAAGTGGTGATGATGCCTATATATAAACAGGTGCACCAACCCACCACAGATGAGTTAGGAAAGTGGCTGGGTGTCCCAGTACTACTGACTGTGACATCCACCCACCACAGATGGTCCATGGTAAGTGGTTGGCTTGCTCTATTATATCAAACATGGCACCCACCACAAATGGCCCAGAGTAAGTTGTTGGTTTGCCTTATACTACTGCCTGTGGCAGTCCCACCACAGATGGTGCAAAGTGATAAGCTTGCCCTATGTCAACTATGGCACCCATCCACCAGATGGTCCAGGGCAAGTAGTAGGTTTATGCCTGGACCATTGATCATGGCCTCCATCCACCACAGACAGCCGAGGGTAGGGGTGGGATTTGTTTAACCAGGAAAGGCACACTAAGTCAGATCTTGTTTGCTGGTGCAACCTGGCAGCACAAGGGAGTTAAGTCGCTTGCTCAGGATCACACAGTATGCAAGTGGGGACTGATGGGACTCAAGTCCCAGTCTCAAGGTTTGCAGCTCAGTGCCCTTAACCACTACACTATACTACCTCCTCAAAAGTAACTGGTAGGGTTCCCAAGTGTTATTGATTGTGGCACCCGCCCACCACTCCTAATCCAAGGAAAGTGGTGGGGTTATGCCTAGACCACTGACAATGGCCTTCAGCCACTACAGATAGTCCAGGGAAAGTGATAGGGTTCCCCAGTGCTATTGACTGTGGCACCTACCCTCCACAGATCACCAGGATAAGTGGTGGGGTTAGGCCTTGACCATTAATCCTGGCCCCTTGCACCACAGATGGGCCAGGGTAAGTGGTGGGGTTACCTTGTGTATCGTCTCTGGCACCAACCCACCACAGATAATCCAGGTAAGTGGTGGTGATACTCTACTATCAATCGGTGCACCCACCCACCACAGATGTTACTGGGTATGTGTTTGTGATGCCCTCTATTATCAATCGTGCACCCACCCACCACAGATGTTATAGGGTATGTGTTTGTGATGCGCTATACTATCAACGTGCACTCACCCACCACAGATGTTTCAGAGAAAGTGTTGGCATTTCTAATACTACTGACCATGGTATCCTTCCAACACAGATGGTCTGGGGTAGAAGGTGACGTTACTGTATATTATCAACCATGGTACCTACCCACCACAAATGGCCTGGGAGTAAGTGGTGGTGTTGCCTTGTACTCTTGACCACAGCAACCACCACAGATGGTTCATAGTTAAATGGCACGGGTCATGCTCTGGACCGCTGAACCTGGCACCCACTCACTACATATTGTCCAGCGAAGTGGTGGGTTCCACAGTGCTATAAACTCTGGCATCCACCCACCATAGATGGTCCTGTGTAAGTGGTTTGTTTGCATTATACTAGTGTCTGTGACAATTCAACCTTAGATGGTCAATGGTAAGTGATGAGGTTGCCTTGTATCTACTGTGCCACCCACCCACCACATATCATCCAGGGTAACTGGTAAGGTTAGGCCTGGGCCATTGACCATGGCCCATGTGCACCACTGATGGGCCAGGGTAAGTGGTGGGGTTGCCCAGTATTATTGCCTCTGGCACCAACCCATTACAGATGATCCAGGGTGAGTGGTGATGATGCCCTATGCTATCAACTTGTGCACCCACCCACCAACCACATATGGTCCAGAATAAGTGGTGGGTTTGCCCTTTACTCTGTTCTATGGCACCACCCAGCCACCACAAATGTTCCAGAGAAAATGGTGGGGTTGTCCTATACTCTTCATCATGGTACCCACCCACCTAAGATAGTTTAAGGTAAGTTGCAGGGTTATGCTGGACCATTGACATTGGCCTCCACCCATCACAGATGGTCCAGGGTAAGTGGTGGAGTTTCCCTATACTATCAGCTGGGGCACCCACTGACCACAAATGGTCTAGAGTAAGTGGTGTGGTTGCCCTATAGTCTTGACCATGGCACCCACCCACCAAAGATGGTTCAGGGTAAGTTGTAGGGTTATGCCTCGAAGATTGACATTGGCCTCCATCCACCACTGATGGCCCAGGGTTAGTGGTGGGGTTGCCCAATGCTATTGAAGCTGACACCCACCAACCACAGATTGTCCAGGGTAAGTGGTGGCATTGCTCTGTACTATCACTGTGACACCCACACACCACAGATGGTTACAGGTAAGTGGTAGTGTTGCTCTATACTATCAGCCATGGCACCCACTGACCACAGATGGTAACAAGTAAGTTGTGGAGATGCACTGTACTGTTGAGCATGGCACCCACCCACTACTGAGGGAATAAAGTGGTTTGGTTGCTCTATACAATTGACCATGGCACCCACCCACCCCAAATGGTAAGTAGTTGGCTTGCCCTATTATATTGACTGTAACACCCACTCTACCCAGATGGTCCAGGGTAAGTCATGGGGTTGTGGTATACTATTGTCCGTGGGCTCCACCCAGTCCAGATGGTCCATAGTAAATGGTGTTTTTTTGTGTATAATTGACTGTGGCCTCCACCTGCCACAGATGGGGTTATTGTATATTATTGACTGTGGCCGCTGTCGCCGAGGCACAGGTCAGAAAGCATAGGAAAACCAGAAGCAGTTGTACAATTCACCAAAAATATTTATTTACAGTAGCAGTAACATAAAAAAAAACTTGTTCAGAATAACTATGTACAAAGCAGAAAAAAGTAGTTTTTCCTTGAGTCTCTCGGTCCCTTTTTCTTCTAATCTTTCTTGCAGTTGCAGCTTAGCTCTTATAAGTCCTTTCTTGCCCCATTCTTAGCAAGCATCCTGTTTTTAGTAAATATCAGTCAGGAGCTGCTAGAACACAAGTGTGTTTGCTGAGGCCCCTGTTTGTACAACTTTGCAAAAGGCTCAAAGATTTACACTAAGGTAACTTCTAGTTTCCAACAGCTTTTTGCAGTCATTTCAAATTATGACTATATACATTTCAACAACAACACTCTATATTTTCTAAACAAAGAGATCCCAACATCAATTACATTTCCACATACTGATTTGCATATATTTTATATCAGAGGATGTGCAAGGGAGAAAAGACAAACAGCAAGGGAGGACTACGAGACAGAGAGAGGCAAAGAATTGCAAGACTGTTGGGGTGCTCCGTCTGACATCTCACAGGAACATTTGGTTGCGAACCAGACAGAGAAGAGACAGAAAAGGAAAGAATAGAACAGATCCTTGCATTTAACCACTTTCTCCATAACAGCTGGGACAGGGACCTATTCTACCCTGTCACAGCCCTCACCCACAGATGGGGTTGTTGTATATTATTAACTGTGGCTCCCACCCACCACAGACGGGTTGCTGTGTGTTATTAACTGTGGCTCCCACCCACCACAGATGGGGTTGTTGTATATTATTAGCTGTGGCCCCCACCCACCACAGATGGGGTTATTGTATATTATTGACTGTGGCTCCCACCCACCACAGATGGGGTTGCTGTATGTTATTAACTATGTCTCCCACCCACCAGAGATGGGGATATTGTATGTTATTAACTGTAGCTCCAACCCCTACAGATGGGGTTGTTGTACATTATTAACTGTGGCCCCACCCACCACAGATGGGGTTGCTGTAAGTTATTAACTGTGGCTCCCACCCACCACAGATGGGGTTGTTGTACGTTATTAACTGTGGCCCCACCCACCACAGATGGGGTTGCTGTATATTATTGACTGTGGCCCCACCACCACAGATGGGGTTGTTGTATGTTATTAACTGTGGCCTCTAGCCACCACAGATGGAGTTGTTGTATGTTACTAACTGTGGTTCCCACCCACCACAGATGGGGTTGTTGTATGTTATTAACTGTGGCCCCACCACCACAGATGGGGTTGTTGTATGTTATTAACTTTGACCCCACCCACCACAGATGGGGTTGTTGTATATTATTAACTTGTGGTCCCCACCCACCACAGATGGGGTTGTTGTACTTTATTAACTGTGGCCCCACCCACCACAGATGGGGTTATTGTATATTGGATCAGGCCCCCACCCAACACAGATGGGGTTATTGTATATTATTGATCGTGGCCCCCACCCAACACAGATGATCACAGGTGAGTGGTGGCGTTAGGTCAGGAGGACGCAGGTGGTGTGGCTGGGTGGGAGGGCCTGCAGAAGGAGGCAACCAAGGTGTCAGAAGACAGGAATTAAACGGATTGAGGATCGCCTCAAATTACCATGCCTCTGAGTTTGCCAAAATGCCTTTACATCTTCTGTTTTGCAAGGTAACATATTTTATTTGAGCACACTTACCCAGCAGAACTCTCTGTAGACACCAGGATTTAAAATAATGACCTTTCCTCCCAGGAAATACAATACATATCACGGTTAAAAAAAAACACTCCGTGAATTGCAGCGCGATGCTGATCATCAACATGGGCATTAGCTGGCTCCGCTGGCACAGCAGTAGCGCTATTACGCATGCTGGTGACCGGGATTCAGGAATGAGCTGGAGCATCTGAGGCCAGCTGGGGGGGTTAGTTAGAGTCCTATGAACAGCTCCTCTTCTCCATGGTGGTAGGCCCATGAGCACCCAGTGCACAAGTGACAACCAGTGGAGAGTGGGGTTACACTGGCCAGGAGACCGCAGTACAGTAGCGGCGGAGGCATGGCAGAGGTACAGCAGATGTATGTGAAACATACTTGGGAGCACATGCATCCACGCGCCACATCACTGCATATGTGCACCTCAAGGGAAAACTACAAGAGAAAACCTTGGGGACAGGGAGCAGGATGACGCCCCAGGACACCCTCTGAATGACACCCCAGGTGTAAGCCTCAGCTGGGGCCTATAGTCGATCTGATCTCCCCACCCAGACAGCCCCACCACAGGGGACAAGCTGTGGACCACCTAGTTTGGGCAGCTTGGGAGAATTCTGGGTGAGCTAGCTCAAGACACTGAACAGGGTGTATATCCCCTGCCTGAACTGGAGTGCTAAATAGAGTTGAAAAAAAACACAATGAACTGTTTTTGCAAACATTTATTTACACTGTATGTTTTGTTTTATTTTGAAATTTCAAAGTTTTTTAATTTGGAGCCATTTTATGTTTAATAACACTCAGCAGGGTATGTCATCATTGCTAGAATACATGGTTATCTCTTTTGCATTTAAAGGTCCTCAGTCTCACCTCATACTGTACCTAACCACCCCAGAGGCATGCAGGTATTGCCATGGCCACAAACCCTGTCATGTGTTATTGCCTATAGAACTGCAAGCCTATTTCCTACAAGTCAACAGCTTTCTGTAGTAAAACTTTAATAAGAAGATGGCTGAGTGACTGCAGTACATGTCATAAATGGTGGTTTTGTTCAGTGAAAGTGAGAAACTCATTGGTTTACACTGACTACAGCATGCCTTAACATGCAGACATGAAGCTGGAAAGCAGAAGGCAGAATATTGAGTCCAGTTCACAGCCACACCTCAGAAAAGGCAGGAACAGGCTGCAGGCAGTCCAGGGAAGGAAACCAAATGGTGCAAAGGGTTGCAAGGGAACCCATATGTGGAGAGAATGAGGGATCCCAATATGTACACTCTGGAGGACAGTGGCGAGGGGTGGCATGATTGAGATCTTCAAGTACCTCACAGGGCTGAACAGAGCACAAGGAAGGAACCTCTTCTATAAGAGGACATGCTTCAGGTCCTGGGGACATGCAGTGAAACTGGAGGGAAATCTCAATAATGTTGTAAGGGAATACTACTTCACAGAAAAGGTGGTTGAGATTGACTTCTAGTCAAAGTAGAGGCTAGAACTCGCGGCAGGCTTCAAGCATGCATGGGATGGATACAGGGCATCTTAGTACAGAAACGGGAGGAAATGGTCCCTGGAGACTGGTTAGGATCAGCAGATGGGCAATAGGCAGGAAAACATAGGATGGAATGGGTGGACCTAGCTCCTTTTCTGCTGACAGATTCTGTGTTTCTACGTTTCATGAAATGAGGTCACCTGTCCAATGCAGTGTGAAAGGCAAGGCAGGCAATTTTATTTTTATGGTGTCCAGTCCCTGAGGAGAATGCAAACTAAAAAGTTCTGAAAAAGCAAGATTCACAATAACAGATGATACGATACCTTTTATTAGACCAGCAGAGTTGTTAAAACAGGTGCTTTGAGCTTTCAAACTACACAGAGTTTGTCATCAGAAAATCAAAGACAGTTGGTTTGGAAGAATACACTTACTTAAAGCCCAGATCATACATAAAAGAAACATAAAAGTTGTTAAGAATCCCATTGGCCTAAACTTGCATTTAAAAATCAACATAGAAACATATAAAGACAGCAGAGTTCCATTAAAGGAAAGGTACATCAAGGACAAATGTCACAGAATAGATAGCTCGCCTCCTGAGGAAAGTCATAAAACATACTAAAGCTGCATTTTAAAACTGTGCCTTTGTGCATCTGTGCATGCATTAGTAAATTACTATGATTTAAACCACGAGTTAAATAAGCTTACAAAATACATAGTACATAATGTTAAAAGTCTCCTAAATAAGAAAATATCTTTGTGTTAGGCAAATAGTGGGTTTAAAGACTAGTGTTGCTCAGATGGACCTGGACAAATCCAGATTCACAGATACTGTACCTGCCCTTTGCAGCAATATAGTGGATCCACTGGATACTTCCATTATCTGCCTGTAGATCTGGCTGTCGGATCCCTGGTCGGATCCTGCATTATCCGATGGCCAGATCCCTGGATCCGACACTGGCATTGGATCCCTGGATCTAGCGTCAGATAATGCAGGATCCGACCCGGGATCCGAGCTCTGTATTTGGCCAGATTCCAGGACAGATCCAAGTCAAATAGTGCCACCATTTGCCAGATCACTGGTGGATCCATGGTGGCACCATCCGAGCAACACTATTAAAGACACACTGCCCTAGTGTAAATTAAAAGCTCTAACAAGCAGACTCTCATATTTATAGAGTTTAAGCACTATTCAGATATGTTTGTCTTAAACTCTGTGCTCAAAAGGTCAATATTATTCATGAATATTCACACTTATACTGTTTAAACATGCTCTATCTGCAACTCTGTAACAAGTGACTAGTGTTTGTGCATAGTCCCACCACCCACCACTGTTTGATTTTGGTTACTGTTGATATTCAAGCTTTGGTTGCAAAGCTTCCTTAATTCTAAAGGACACCAAGTGAAGCAGTGTACCCAACGGTGTATGTATATTGTTTGTGTGCTCCAGGTACACTATTAATAATAATAATACAAATCTTTAACAACAAATAAAACCCAAACCTAACACAGACCCCTTGTAAGTGAGATACTGTTATCCTAATATGCCCATGTATCAACATGTGTCCATATATACCTAATATTCTGTACTATTAAATAACAGTTCTATAAATCTGAATCAAAACATTGGGAATCAAAACCCAGTAAACGGCTCCCTATCCCCCATGACACCAATGTATTGATAACCAGTTTAAAGGAATCCATATATCCATTTAGTATCTAAACATATTGCAATGCTACCATGTACCACCATTATACGTCCATGTGTTGTCCCTGAAGCAGGTGAAAAATTGAAGCAGTTTAACTAGTGCAGTGTTACATAAAACCCAAATCTATATCCATTCTGTCCCACACCATGTTCAAAAGAAAAATGTGTTTGACCTCAAAAGCCCACCTTTGTTGTATATTTTGAAATGTCCTTTCAAAACTGGTACCAGCATATCGGAGATGGAGTGATCAGACTGAGAGAGATTGGTCCCACTGGTTTTTCAGTCTTCTTCATTTTTATAGCATGTCTGTGTGAGTTCATTCCAGTGCGGAGAGGTTGTCCAGTCTCTCCCACACAACCAGTTAGTGGACATCTCTTGCTTTGAATAAAATAAACAACACTCTGAGATGCACATGTACAATTCCTGTATCCTGAATTGTTTGTTTTGTGAGGTAGTGATACAATCGGAAGTGGAAATGTGCTCACGAGTTTCACATCTAGCATAATTGCAGGGTCTTGTGCCAACTAGTGTTCTGTTATTTTGTTCAGTTACAGGTTTGCTCCTAACAATGAGGTTGGTTAAATTAGGTGGTTGCTTAAAGACAGTAGAGGTAGTTCTTGAAAATACACTTCAGGGTGTCATCCTCACTCAATACTGGTTGGAGGTCCTTAATAATTTTACGAGAAACTCCAGATCAGGATGATATGTGACAACTAAAGGTATTCAGTTGGTGGTAGTCATTTCTTTCTACTATAGTAGTTGTTCTCTTGGTATCTGTGTTGCACATTCTACCCCTCTGTCAAATTCCCTGGAGGAATGCCCCTGCTCAATACAAGTTTTTTCAACGTGCCAAGTGCTTATATCTGTCCTCACTTGAACAGATACAGTGGTATTGGAGCACTTGACTGTACATTACAGATTTTTAGTGTATCTTGGTGATTACTGTTCCTATGCAGGAATCTTTGTCTGTTTGTTTCCTTTAAATACGTGTCTGTGAGGTTCCATCTTTGATGGTAACTGCAGTGTCCAGAAAATTAACACTGGTGTTGGAATATTCCAGGGAAAGTTTAGTAAATGGGTGGAGGTTGTTAAGTTCCTGATGGAACTCTGAGTGTGTCAATGTCCTCTGTCCAAATTATAAATAAATCATCAGTATAATGGAAAAAAGCAAGTGGTCTGTGCATATAGTGTTTTAGGAAGTCCTTTCCAAGTTATCCATAAAAGGTTGGCATACCATAGAGTCATCATGGTTCCCATTGCTGTCCTCATAATTTGAACATGACAGCTACCATTAAAGCTGAAGTTGTGTGTCAGAATAAGTTCAATAAGTTCCTCCACAAATTCTGAGTTGATGTCTTGGTCTGTATGCCATCTCTTACATTAGGAATCTACAGATTGGTGTAGCATGGACTGGTAGTCATTAACCTTTATGTTTTAGCCTTTGCAGCTGGCTAATGGGTAGGCAACTTTGCAGTCTCCTATGACTTGACTCTTCAGGCTAATCACTGTTTATTGAAATTTGGGACAAACATGTGACAGAAAGAGATCCACCTTACTCTTTACCACTGAAGTCATGGGTGAATTCAGAAGGAATTAAATGCTACAGTGATGTCCCAGGCATCAACCAGGGCAACGCTCATGTTCTGAACACTTCATTGATTGCCCTATTAAACTCAAAGGACAGGCAATCACTGTTGGCCATCACAAAGCTGTTAACATCTCTGGTGTTGACATTTTCAAAATGACTGTGGTCTCAGGGTTTCTGGCAAGGAGCCTCTGCAGAGCTGATCGGATACTAGCAACCTCTGAATGAAGAGCGTAGTGGGAATGCAGTGAATGAGCTCCTAGACCAACCACAACGATGTAGTCCTTTCCCTCCAAAGAGATGGTCAATCTCCTGGCTCACAGGATGCAGGTTGGTGTAGGGGTATTGCTAGTGCTAGTGAAGGGGCACCATGCGAGTCCATCGCAGATAGATATTATGGGAGAGATCAACAGCCAGGTGCTCAAAATTCTTCTCTTCCCCACAAAATTGAAAGCCTTCAATGCTGAGGGACAGGTCAAAGACAGAAAGGAGAAGAGTTTACTATCAGCACATCAATTTAAAAGGATGGAGCCATTACAGCCACCATGTGATATTCTTATATTCTTGCACACAGTACTTACAGGACTTTTGTAACAATTTCTTTTCTATTTATTTGGTAATTGGATACAACCTTTGAGTATACACTCTTTTACAAAGGTTCCACGTCACGATATAAAACAGCAGAGACATAACAAAAACTTGACAGTCAACACAAAACACAAGATTGCTATGGAATACAGAAAATAGATAAATAATACATTTGAGTAACCTAGACAACTGAAATTAAACAGCAGGAGGAGATTCTCAATTAGCAATATACAGCATAGCTTGCCTCTGTGGAGCCTGTCAAGGTAGAGTATTGGAAAGGGTAGGAAAAGAAAAGTGGGAGAATGCAAATGAGTTTTCCCAAATAGCATCAGATATAACGGCTCAGGGGGCCCACAAGGTCACAGACGGGAAAGGGAGGGAGAAAGAAAGGGGAGTGCAAACAAGGGGTAGATTAGGAGAGAGAGAGAGAGGAGAGAGAGAGAGAGAGAGAGAGAGGAGGAGAGAGAGAGGAGAGAGAGAGAGAGAGAGAGAGAGAGAGAGAGAGAGAGAGAGACAGAGAGAGAGAGGAGGAGAGAGGAGAGGAGAGAGAGAGGAGGGAGAGAGAGAGGGAGAGAGAGAGAGAGAGAGAGGAGAGAGAGAGGGAGAGAGAGAGAGAGAGAGGAGGAGGGATAGGAAGAAGGAGAATATTAGGGTGAGGTGGGTGGAAGGGGGTGTTGGGTGAGTGGAGATGGAGGGAGCTGGGGAGAGGTAAGGGATGGCAGGCGGGATCCAGCGTGAGGCAAAACAGGAGGAAAGCCCAGACAGACAAGGGGATATCTGGGTTGATGATATGGACTCAGGTAAGGAGACAGAGGTGTTAAGAGGGGGTATCCAGGTTGAAGATATGGATTCAGGTAAGGCAGTTGCAGGCATTTGAGTTTAGCAGGTATTGGTTCAGTTCTCTTTAAAGGACCGAACATTTGTTGTATTAAGAGCTGCAGCAGGGATCTCATTTAGCCATAGTGGAGCTTGGTACATGAAGGATCTTTGTCCTAAGGAAGCTCTACAAAATGGGACCTTTGTGTTGTCACTGTTCTTCTTGTGTTGTATTTGGAGTTTACTTGTTTACCAGGTCTGCAATGCAGGTAGGGGTAAGGGACAGCATGGCCTTTCTTCCTAACAGGCAAGTTTGGTATCTGATTCTGGATTGAAGGGTTTGTATGTGGGGCCAGACCATACAGGGTACAAGTCTGTATAAGCGGTCAGCATTTAACAATTATCTGCAAGCCTTGTTTAGGGCAGTGGCAACTCTTTGAGGGCCGATCAGTGGCAGCACTGTAAACCACCAGCCCGTAGTCAACCAGGGAGAGGACAGAACTGGAGACTGAGAGCCAGAGGGCTTCTAACAGTTAGGCTTTTCTTGTAGCCTTTACAGGATCCCTAATTTAGTTTATACTGTCTTACTGTGTGTGGTACTTAGCAAATCACAGTAACTTATAACACATAACTATAGAAACAAACATAGAATTTGATGGCACATAAGGACCACTTTGCCCATCCAGTTTGCTCACTGAACACAGTCTCTCTATCTCACGCTCTGTCTCTTTTCTCTCTTTTCTCGCTTGTCCCTTTCTCTCTCTCTACTTTGAACTTTCCTAACCACCCTGGAGTATTACATATGATTACCACCATCTGTCCATGACACGTAAAGCACATTGTAGATGACATGTATGCCATAGGTACTCAAGCAAACCAAACCCACAGGTTTTATGTGTTTTATTCTGACCTAGCAAGGGAGAAAATAACAGATATTTAAGCAAGTTATTGAGGGAGAAATATTAAAAAGGACTGAGGGCATTCTGGACTAGTTGTTAGTTATTTAGCTTTGAAACTCTAAAGGGCTCTATTAATGCAGCTGTACCCTACTATTGAGGGCATTGTGGGCCCATAGTAAAGTGAAATGAGGAGAGATCATGGTTGATTGATGAACCACAGAGAAAAGAGAGCAATGGGGAGCCTAGCTACAACAACCTCAGAAATGGGTCTAGAAGCAGTGGAGATAGAGGCATCTCTGACAGGAGTCCAATAAAGCAAGAAAAGGTGTCAAAGAGTGGGGCACAGAACAAGCAAGGTACAGGAAATTAACGAGGGAAGGAGGACAAAGGAGGAGGTGTTAAGAAGGGGAGAGGCATAGGCATATTATGGAAGGCAGACTACCAAATGCAAGCCTAGGGAACAAAACAATTGAGCTGAAGACAATGGTATATGTGGGATTAGGCCTTGTAGCCATTGAAGAAACGTGGGCCACCAGGGAAATGACTGGGACTCAGCAACCACTAACTTGCTTTTTTCTCTTTTAGATAATTCCTGAAGAAGACCTATGGTTGTAAAGTTGATTTTAACTCTATTGTCAGAGTGAATTTAATATTACCATTTTGTTTTGCTTTGAGACATAGCAATACCAGGACACATCATGGATAGGTAAGATAGGGGTAGGGAAAAGGTGTGGGTAGCCCTTTATGTCAAGGAAGACAAAGAAGTATTAGAGGAAGTAGCCTGTGAAGACAGCAATATGGAACAGCAAACCATCACAACAGCGACAGAAGCACAGCACATTTTCACAACTGACAGTTCCCCATCCCCAAGTGTTCCCCAAGTTGAAATATATATTAAGGGGAGTGCAGGGGCTAGTCACTATTATGACATGGAACCATTAGAGGTAGGGTCCCTCTAGGGAGGGAAGGAAGAGACAGAGACGCCATGGGTGCATCTCACAATCACATCAGGTAAGAAGATGCACATAGGGTGGTCTACCAAATGGCTAGGACAACTTGAGGAGGAGATGGGGAAATGAGGAGATAGGGCAGAAACTCAGAAGACACATCAGGTAAGAATCTACACATGGGGGTGGTCTACAGATGGCTAGGGGTAAGAAGAGGAGATAAGGAGATAGGAGCTAGGGACAGAAACTCTGAGAAGGAGGCACAAATGGGGAGGTAGTGAGTTGGTGTCATACAGTAGGGATAGAAAGTATCCGCAGGTCCAGAAAGAGAACAGGAAAGGAAGAGAAAAGAAAAAAAAATGAGTAGGTACCCTTAAGTGTGTGTGTGTGTGTGTGTGTGTGTGTGTGTGTGTAATGTACGCACGCAAATAGTGCTTCTGGGAGTTGCTAGCCTGTAGGTTAACTATTGGATTGAGAGAATTTTGAGGGGTGAGGGTAAGGTCCAGATATAGGAAAATAACCACGATGGGAGAGGTGAGCAGCAGCGGTGTGGGGTGGCAGTCTTCAGGAGACTTTTTAGAGACTGCAGTGTTGTCCCATCTACAGGCACCTCTCTGAGCTGAAGGAGGAGGTTGCCTGACTTATGAACAAGATGGTTTGGCGCTAGAAGGACCAACCCCACACTCAGGGAACACAGGTCCACCTCCGCCTCGTGAGGGTGCTGGGAATGAAGAGCAACTGGACAATGGTAAGCTTGGGAAGGGTAAGAGTGGTGGGCGTAGGCACATCCCACTCCCATAACACTGGGGAACTCTACACTGCACTGGAAGGTAGGACTGTCCAACAGAGCTACCTGAGGTAGTGATGGGGACTGATGTGTATGTCCTTCATGGGGAGATTACAAGAAGGGGCATAGGACCCCAGAGAAGGAGGAAGGAATTCTGGTGAGTGATTTGACAGTAAAGGGGTACAGTTGTGGACATGTAAGAATGAGGAGAGGATAGTAAGTTGCCTTCCCAGTGCTGCGGCTCATAGGGATGGAAGGAGAACCTAAGGATCACCAGGAAGACTGGGAGGGAGGAGTAGATGTCATTGCCCACTTGGGGACAAATGACCTGACTGGGAAGAGGCCAGATGCAATTCAGGAGCAGGTCAGAAAACTGGGAGGGTCTTAGGCAAGTAGCACAATCTGTTACTTTCTTAGAGGAGCTACCTGTCCATGACAAGGCAGATGACACAATGCTCCACACCAGAGATTTCAACTTACAGTTGAGGAAATGGCACAGAGAAGAAGGATTCAGATTCACTGGGACTGAGGCTCCACCTGGAGGGATAGAGGCCTGTACAGGGGTAACAGCCTGCATCCTCCAGGAGGGGAACTGAGATCCTCAGTGAACAGTTTAAATGCTACATTAGTAAGCAGTTAAACTCTGCCGGAGTGGGAGGCTGAATAAGACAGGAAGACACAGTATGTCCCCTGCACACCTAAAGGGTCAGCAGTGGGAATCCTGAGGGTGAGAAGTCCCAAAGGGAACAAACACAAATAGTTAAGCAGGAGGGAGAGGAAGAAAACAGTGGAGGAAATAAGGAGAGCAAAGGGCAAGAAGAGGGAGGTGGCAGTACAAAATAGAGAGCCATGTGTGTAAATGTTTGAAGTCTGGGCAACAAGATGGCAGACCTAGAGCCACCATGGCAGCAGGATATCTGGGCATAACAGTAATTACAGAGACCTGATGCAATGAAACCAGGACTGGGATGTAGCTGCACAAGGGTATGCTCTGTTAAGGAGAGACAGGGTAGGAAAAAAGGAGAGGGTGGCACTTTAAATTAGGGAGAACATAAAGGTCACGGATATACAAGGGGACAGAGAAAGCGGATGTATTGTGGATTACCCTGGAGACAGGGAGTGCAGGCGCTATTAGGATAGGGGTGATCTAAAGATCTCAAGCACAGGGAGAGGAAGGAGACAAGGATATTCCAGAAGAAATCCATGGCTAACAAGGGTGAGGTACTGCTAGTGTGGGACTTTAATCTACCAGATGGGGATTGGAACCTCCTGCTTCAGCATCAGTTAGAAGTAAGAAATCCTAGACTCCTGCAGGGGGCATTCCTCAGGCAACTAGATAAAGAACCACTCATGAGGTGGGTGTTACTGGACCTGGTTTTGTCAAACAGGGACAGTGTTGCTGATGGTACAGTGGGAAGCCACTTGGGGACTGGTGATCATTGTATGGAATGGTTCAACATAAGTACTGGGCAGAACCCAACCACACTAAAACAAGGTCCTGAACTTCAGGATGGCCGATTTCAAGACAATGGGAGGTAGCCTCAATGAAGCCCTGGCAGAAATAGGAAATAAGGGTGGAGTAGAGGAAAATTGGACAATAATAAGGAAGGCCACTGAGAAGGCAACAAACCTTTGTGTCAGGTAGGTTAAGAAGAGCAAGAGAAGAAAGAGACCACAATGATTCTCCAAGGAATTAGCAGAGAAGGTAAAGGAAAACAAGCAGGCAAAATAGGAGGGTGTAGGCTCTTTCCCAATCTGGAGAAGTACAGGAAATAAAGGCCAAACTTAGAGAAGTACAGGCTGGGGATAAGGGGTTGGTAAGATAGTAGTAGTAGTAATGATTTTATTCATTATAATGAACAAGGTAAAGTAATCCCATTGAGTACACAAGTACACCCCATTTTCAAGGGACACTTCTAAAGTGCATAACCTGGTTACAGTATAAGGAGAAAATATACAAACATACAAAAATACCAATATACATATACTCAATAAATACATTTCCACATATTTGTATCACATCCATAGACAAAACTACACTAATACATAAACATTCATCCATTTTCCAATGCCATACAGCATTCATGAGATTTCTCACTTTGCCTATGATACCAAGATCTAATTTTCATCCAGCTTATTTTAACACCATAACTTCTCAAGTCAAAAGGCAGGTTATTCCAAATTTTTGGATACAAGTAAAACAACGTTGCACACCCATTCTTTGTCCTAAACTTTGGTACTTCAAACTCTAAATATTGGGCTGATCTCAAACCCTTACTTGATGTTTAATTTTCAGATCTTTAGCGATATATTTAGGTAATATATTTTCAAAGAACCTGCATATAATTTTAGTTACATGTTGATTTCTCCTAATATACAAGTGATCCCATCCTATATTTTTATATAGCTCACAATGATGTGTAAGTCTATGTAACCCTGTAATGTACCTAGCCATCTTGTTATATAAAATATCTATTTTTTCAAATCAGCTTTATTTGCACCTCATAAATTATATCCACATAATCAATCACTGGCACTAACATTGTATTAATCACATGAAGCCTTGTATTCCTAGAAAAATTACTTCATATTCTATACAGCATCCCCAGTTGTTGCCCTAATCTCCTGACTAAATTATTTATACGAACAGACCACTTACAATGTATGTCCAACCATAACCCTAGATATTTATACTATCGACCATCTGTAAGATGAAACCATCCTCACTATTATTTCCAATGGTTTTATATGTACATTTTTACTTTTTGTCGAAATAACATTACCTTGGTTTTAGTGGTGTTCAATAATAATTTAATCTTAGCATAATATTCCTGTATACCATCAAAGGCTGATTTCAATGTATGTTGTATACTATGAATGTCCATATCTGAGACATACTGATAACATCATCAGCATACTGATGATATTCTAATTTATCTTGCTTAAAATCTAGATCACTTGTGTATAAGTTAAATAATAGTGGCCCCGGATTGTTCCCCGAGGTACCCTTGTCTTATTTGCCTAAAATCTGAAGTATATGAATTTAGAAACACTTTTGTTTTCTACCTTTCAAGTAGTTGGAAAACCAGGCTACCACATTGTCTGAAAACCCCATGTTTAACAATTTGTCAATCAATATATCATGATTTAAAGAGTCAAATGCTTTTGACAAATCAATCATGATTGCCCCTGTTAACAATCCATTATCCATGGCAATCTGAATATCTCCTGTTACCTTTATTAATGCAGTTTGAGTACTATATCTTTCTAAAGCCTGACTGATTTCTATGCAGAATACTCTGCTCTTTTATATATTGCTTAACCTGCTTAGCTACCATTTTTTCACAGATCTTTGCTAATACTGGTATCAAAGATATTGGGCGATAATTACTAATCTCTTGCTTTGGACCAGATTTAAAAATTGGAATTACTTTTGTACATTTCCATTCATCTGGTACTTCAGCTGAATACAAAGATAACTAAAAAATTTGTGTCAAAGGATAGGCAACAACCAGGGCTGCAAATTTTAACAATTTACTACTAATCTCATCTAATCCAGTTGCCTTTCTTTCATTGATATGGAGCAGTTCTAATAAAACCTCGCTTACATTTATATGACCAAAATCAAATGACTGATCTAACTCCTTTTATTATTGGTGGAGTTATGTCTCTCAATTAAAGTAACAAATCTATACCCTCCTTTTTCAGCCCCCATATTAACAAAGGTCATTAAAACAATTGGCCACCTCTGGACATTGTTCCATCTCTACCATTATTAAAAGTTTTGGATAATCATTTTTACCGGATTTTGTAATTTATGAATTAATTTCAAAATTTACCTGGATGTGAAAACTGTGTATCCTTTAGCACATATTTGTAATAATCTGCCTTTGCCTTCCTAACATTCTTAAGATATTTATTCCTTAAGGCTCTATAACCACCCCAGTCCTCCTGTTTCTTTGATTTCCTTGCCTTTTGCCATTGAACATATATCTTTTACGTAGATTATGCAAGTTCCCATTATACCAAATAGCATTTTTAGCCCACGATAAACTTTTCTCACAGGTGCATGCTGATTACAAATATTTTCAAATTCTTCCGAAATACTGCCATGCCTCATTTATAGTGGAATTAAAGCTATTTTCTCCCAATTTACTTTTTCCAAATCCAGCATAAAGGCAGTATAATCAAATTGTCTAAACGTCCTTTTGAAACCCAATATCTAGTTTTAATACCTTTCTTTTGCTCTCACACACACCCTGATGATCACTAAAGGTATCTAACAAGACAGTACTCATTTTATATTTTTCCTTTCTTGTGGTAAAGATTAAGTCCAAAGTAGAAGAAATCTCACTATCTTTACTACTAATTCTAGTTACCCCATTAATTAACTGGTTTAATCCAAGTCTATTTGATAAATCAACAAGTTCATGATCAATTGTAACATGTTCTCAATTCACATTAGAATCGCCAATCAGCAATATTTCATGTGTAGTTTTAAATTTGTATAAATAATCATACAAAATCCCAAATTTTGATGAATGAATTTTAGGAGGTTTATATACACCCAGTATCACTATGGGTAAAGAAAGGGAATCCTAATTCCATTGTTAATACTTCAATCCCCTGAAAATCCATATCATTTTATAGAATTTTGATGTCTAATTGCTGTTTAGCATATATGACAACCTCCCACCTTTTGTTATGATCTTGTCTAAACAGCAAGTAGCCATCAATTTGAAAAAGAGAAGATGGGGTCTTTATACTTAACCACGTCTCAGTTAAGATAATTAAATCTACTTGATGTTCTAAAACCCATTCTCTAAAGACATCCATTTATTACTCAAACTGTGCACATTGAAATGCACAATTAAAAAATATTTCCTTTATAGTATCCATAAAAACTGCTTCCTTTGTGATGGACCTGGATTCAAGTGTATGTTTCACTAAGGATCAATAATGTAGTGAAAAGACAAGTTTAACCCATTTTTTCTTCTGTTGGGAATTTCTACTTACAAATATTTTAATTATTCTATTATAAGTATTAACCAGAGACATAGACCTGCACTTGATTGGACTCTCTGCTGAATACTACTTACTTTAAACAACATTTCATGTATCCCCGATGACATAACTTGAGAAGAAATTGACCAGTTTATATCCTTACCATGATATCCCGACACTGCTAATGTCCCTTACCAGTTTCTCTTTTCTCATAGGCTGTTATTGTATACATACAAATTAATAAAAATAATAAACTAATCAACCTAAACACAATATGAGTATACATACTTGTTTAGATTCCTGCACTGGAAAAGAAAAACAAAACAAAACAAAAACACCTTCTATCTATATAATTTTCTCCTAATCTAAACCATTAATTTAAAACTGTAATACTACTATGTTTAGTTATTAATTTAAAATCAAGTCTACACAGGAAATAACCACAAACTGCTAAACAGCAATATATCAACTTACAGTATGCTATCTAACTAATACTGTATATCCCCAAATCATTTAAACAAACGCACTAAAATGAATTGGTTTTGAACTAATAAAATATAAAACTCTGATGCCGAGTGGCGCTCACACCACACGCCACACTCACTGCGTGCATGCACGGTGAAGCAGCGCAGTTTTACGCACCAGAGATAAAAGGAAAATTCTCAGAGGGGCTGGAAAGTTCTTCTGATAAATGCACCAAATCTGGGAAACAAGATGCCAGAGTAGCAGACATGGTTGATGGAGGGGGGTGGATGTGGCTGCAATCACAGAGATTTGGGCCAACCAATACCAAGGACTGGGACATAAAATATCTGGGTATGCCACACTTAGATTGGGTAAGACAGTGGGTAGGGGTTGCACTATTTGTTAGGGAAGCAACAGTGTGCAGCAGACAGGAGGTGGGAGGATACCGTGGAGGTGGTATGGGCCACATTACAGGATAGAAAGGGAGGAGGGTTAATCTGGGGTGGTTCACATGCCACCCATGCAGTCAGAGCACATGGATGGGGAACTAAATGAAAACTTGAGAAAAACTGCAGGAGTAGGAGGGGTGGGAATGTGATACTAGGAGACTTTAACATGCCTGGGACAGGCTGGCACTCAATGCATACTCATCAGTAAAGGAGTAAAGACTGCTTGATGCACTCCAGGGTGAACATCTGACTCAGCCTGTTGAAAAGCCGACTAGAGAGAAGCACCCTGGACCTGGTGCTAGCCGATGGGGAGCAGGTCAGGGATCAGGTGGTGGAAGCCCTTTAGCTGACAGTGACCACTCCATGGTGTGCATTACCTTGGACATAGGGAAGAGAGGAACCAAATGAAGACCATGGTTGTGGACTTCAGGAGGGCAAACTTCAGGGAGATGGTAGATATTCTCAGGCAGCATATAGCAAAATCAGAAACCAGAATGGTCACGGAGAGGCAGTGGAAATCCTGAAGATGAGCATACTGAGGCCACGAAAACTGTGCCAGGGGTACAAAACAAGATGGCCAGAGCTAGGAAACCTTGCTGGTGGACAAGGGAAGTACAGGAGGAAGTGAGGAGTAAGACGTTGGACTTTAGAACCTGCAAATGCTCCCATAGTGAGGCAGACCGTGACGAGTATCATAGGATATCCAGATAGGTCAGCAGAAGGGTAAGAAAAGCCAAAGCTGATAAGGAGTTTCGATTAGCAAGAGGGATCAGGAGGGGAGAAGGATTCTTTTCAGATCGTAGTGAGCACAGGAATGGGGGACAGGGAAGAAAGCTGAGAAAGGAGGGGATGGGTAGAGGGGTAGAACAGGCTGAAGTGTTAAATGATTATTTCAGCCTCGATCTTCACTAGGGAAAGGGATGGGCCACTGCCTCAAGGAGGGAGCAGGAAAGGAGACACGGGGTTCTCACTGATGGGGATTCCAGGTAGGGAGGATGAGGGAGTCTCTCAAGTTTTTGAGGATGGATAAAGTCCAGGGCCAGATGACATCCTCTCCAGGGTTCTGAAGGAACTGGCGGATGTACTGGTGGCTCTAAAGACGGAACTATTCAAGTCTTCCTCCAATCAGGATGTGTCCTTCTAGACTGGAATTGGCCCATGTTGTGACCTTCCAAAAGTGTGGACAGCAGGATGAACCAGTGAACTACAGACTGGTCAGCCTGACATCCATAGTGGGGAAAATATAGTCCTCCCTCCTCCACTTCCCCCACCCGTAGCCAGTTCCACTTTATAGGTACTGGATTTGATTGACAACAGGAGCCTCCTGTTTGGGAGAAGAAAGGGAGTGATCATAAAGGCACAAAGGACCACCATCCTAGAAGGAAAAGAATAGCTCTCCCTCACCCCTTAGCGGCTGGAGGTCAGTCTCTGAGCAAGTAAGAAGGAGACTACTGAGGACTACAGGAACTTCCTGTCCCAGAACAGGAACAGCAGGAGCTGTAAAGTCATGGAGGCAGTAGGAAAGCAGGGAGAACAAAAGTAAATGAAGAGAGTAAAGAGTAAGCATACAAAACAACAGTTGAGGGGCCACAAATAAGACATAATTGGAGTGGTGCAGTGCAGTGGCTGTGGAACGTAGTCTTCCGGAGAAATTCTGGAGGATGCGGCATTGTTCCATCTGTAGACATCTCTGTGGGCTGAGGGAAGAGGTTGCTCATCTCCAGACTGAGCTGAACAGGATTTGGGGACCTCCTCTCCCATCCAGGGACTACCAGGGCTGATGCCGCTGCCTCAGAGATTGCCAAGAAAGAGAAGGAGTTAGACCACAGTGGGCCCAGGAGGGTGAGCATGGAGGAACAGGGTGCATCCCTCCAGTTGTACCTCTCCACACCATACTCCATTCTGGCAGATTGTGGTTCCTCCATGGAGGCACATGCAGTAGAGACCAAGGAGGATGCTGGGATGCTTCATTGGCAAGCCTTTAAACTAGTCAAGGGGAGGCACTGATAAGCAGCAGGAAAATCCAGCTCCCCTACAAATCAGGGTACTAAATGAGAAAAAGACCAGGTAGAAAGGTCAGTGGGGGTTGCCGCTACAGAAGGTAAAGCCATCAAAAATGGAGAGCAATGAGTACCAATGCCTGTAGTCTGGGTAACAAGCTTCCTGAATTAGTGGCCTTGATGGAGGAGGAAGATCTGGATATCGTGGCAGTCACAGAAACATGGTACACACAGAACCATGACTGGGACGAAACATACCAGGATACACTATCTACAGGAGGGACAGGGAGGGTAAAAGAGGAGGAGGAGTAGTTTCACATAAGAGAAGAAATCAAAGCAACAGAACAAACGGGTAAACAGGGAAGAGAAGAAGCACTGTGGGTCAATTTGGAGGCAGGCAATGGCACCACAATCCACACAGGGTTTAGCTACAGACCCCCTCTCAGGGGAGGAAATGGACATGGAAATAATAGAAAGTATACTTAGAATGGCAGATAAAGGGAGATATTGCTGATGGGTGATCTGAATATGCCAGATGTTAACTGGAGTGCAGTTGCAGCAGCCACTTCTAAGAGTGGGTTATTCTAGATGCCCTACAGGGGCATGCCTTAGACAACTAGTATCGGAGCCCACTCGAGAGGGAGCAATCTTAGACCTGGTTCTCTCAAATGGAGATGAAGAGAGGATCACAGATGTAGAAGTGGGTAGCCATCTGGGAACTAGCGACCATCGAACAGTATGGTTCACTAATAAACACAGCAATAGAGTCAAGCCATACAAAAGACAAAGGTACTGGATTTTAGGAGGGCTGACTTTGCTAAAATGGGTGAGTGCCTAAGGAATGCACTAGCAAATGGGCAGGAAGGAGGGTGGAAGAACAATGGGGAATAATAAAACTGCCATCACAGAGGTAACAAGCCTTGTGTAAAGCAAATAAACAAAATGAAATGAGGTAAGAAACCACTATGGTTCTCAAAGGAAGTGGCAGTGAAGGTTCAAGAGAAAAGAAAGCATTCAGGAAGTACAAGGAATCACAGAAGGAACAGGACAGAGAACTGTATCAGTTAAAGCAAAAGGAAGCTGGAAAGGCAGTCAGAACAGCAAAGGCCCAAACTGAGGAAAAGATAGCCAACTCAGTTAAGAAGGGGTTAAAACCTTTATAGGTACATCAGGAGCCGAAGGAAGACCAAGGAAGGATAGTGAGGCTTAATAAAGGAGGAGGGTGGGCAGAGGGTGACTGTGAAAAGGCAGAGATACTAAACAAATATTTTTGCTCGGTATTTACAAAGGAAGAGGGGAGGTACCTAAAACAAACAGTAGAAACACTCTGGATACAGAAGTTGATACCAGCCCATTTACAGAAGAAAGGGTTCTGAAAGAGCTCTTAAAACTGAAGGTGGACAAAGCAATGGGGCCTGATGGGATTCATCTCAGAATTTAAAAGAACTAAGGGTAGAACTAGTGACACCACTGACTACCCTCTTTAACAAATCATGGGAGGATGGGGTGGTACCTGAGGACTGGAGGAGGGCAGATGTGATTCCCCTTCACAAAAGTGGGAGCAAGGCAGAAGCAGGAAACTACAGACCTGTTAGTTTAACCTCAGTGGTAGGGAAAATGATGGAATCACTTCTGAAGGAAAGAAGTGTTGCGTATCTAGAGGCCAGAGGGCTCAGGACCCAAGGCAGCATGGATTCACAGCGGGAAGGTCATGCCAGACAAATCTGATAGATTTCTTTGACTGGGTGACCAAAGTAGTTGATCAGGAGGGCTGTGGACGTGGCCTACCTAGACTTTAGCAAGGCATTTGACACAGTCCCACACAAAGATTAATATACAAGTTAGCCAGCCTGGGAGTGGGTCCCAAGATGACAGCCTGGGTAAAGTATTGGCTGGAGAACAGGACACAGAGAGTAATAGTAAATGGAGTTCACTCTGAAAAAAGGGGTTAGTAGTGGGGCACCGAGGGTTCAGATTAGGACTAGTCCCTCTTCAATGTCTTTATAGTTTACATTGAGAGGGACTGGAAGGAAAGTATGTCTCTTTGCAGATGACACAAAGATCTGCAACAGAGTTGATGCACAAGGTGGGATGGAAAGGATGAGAAGGGACTTGGCAAGGTTAGAGGAATGGTCAAATGTATGGCAGCTTAGATTCAATGCTAAGAAGTGCAAGGTAATGCACCTGGGAAACAAAACCCAGGGATGAGTACACAATGGGGGTGAGATACTAACAACAACAAAATGGAAAGGGACCTGGAGGTAGTCATATCAGATGACCTAAAGGTGGGCAAGCAATGGAGAGGCAGCAAGGAGGGCTGGGGGATACTGGGATGCATAGGGAGAGGCATCACCAGTAGAAGACAAGAAGTTATTATCCCTCTGTACAGACAGCTGGTGAGACCACATCTGAGTACTGTGTGCAGTTCTGGAGACCCAATCTCTGCAAAGACATAGACAGGATGGAAGCTGTCCAGAAGAGGGCACTAAAATGGTGCAGGGTCTGCACCGGAAGACATAAGGAAGAGAGACTTAAGGAGCTTAATATGTATAGCCTCGAGGAAAGGAGGAGAGGGGGACATGATAGAAACTTTCAAGTGCCTCAAGGGAATCAACAAAGTCCAAGAGGGCAGCATCTTCAAAAAAGAGGTGCAAGAACAAGGGGCACAATTTGAAGATAGAAGGGGCTGCCTAGAGGTAATTTAAGAAAGTATTTTTCATAGAGAGGGTTGTGGATGTATGGAACGGCCTTCCAGAGGAGGTTGTGGAGTCAAAACAGTGGTGGAATTCAAGCATGCATGGGACAGTCATAAGGCAATCTTAGGGGTGGGGGTAGGAAGAAGTAGGCTGCTGGTTAACTAGGATCTGCATCTTATCCATCAAGTAGGGAAATGGGCAGACTGGGTGGGCCAAGCGGTCCTTATCTGCCGTCAAATTCTATGTTTCTATGTTTCTATGGGAACTTCCACAAAGGAGACACACAGGAGGGTGGTACAGGACCACAGGGGAAGAAAGCAACCCTGGTGGGGACTCAATTGTTAGGGGGGTAGAACTGGGGGAGGGAGGGAGAGGGAGGTAAGGTGTCTGCCTGGTGCCATGGCTTGAAGGAGCAGGAAACAAACCTCAGGATCATGGGAGCAGCTGCATGGGTGAGGGAGTTGGATGTCATTGTCCACCTAGGGAGAAATGACCTGGCAATGAATGGGATCAGAGCAGCACAGGTGGAGTTGTGGAAGGGCTTTTAGATGAGTAGCAAGCATGGTAACCTTCTCGGAGGTGCTGCCTGTCTATGGCATGTGTGAGGATAGGGTGCTCTGCCCCATGGGACTTGATCAATTGTTGAAGAACTGGTACAGAGCTCAGGTTTGGTTTCACTGGGGACTGGGGTCCACTTGAAAGGATACAGGCCTATCCTGGCACGATGGTCTGCATCTGTCTGGGAGGAACCAGGATCCTAGGTGATAAGTTTAAATGCTTCATTGGTAAGCATTTAAACTATCCAAAGGGGAAGTACTGAAAAGGAGCAGAGAAATCCCATCTCCCAAAAAACAGGATAGTTAGTGAGGTAAACCCCAAGATAGAGAAGTCTATAGTGAGAAGGGTAGGAGTAAACGGAGAAATAGGCAAGGTAGTAAGGATAGGGATGGGGCTAGAATGGGTAAGGCCATCAAACATGGATGGCAATGAGAACCAATGCCCGTAGTCTGGGCAACAAGTTCCTGAACTAGTGACCTTGATGGAAGAGGATATCTGGATATTGTGGTAGTCACAGAAACATGGCACACAGAGAACCATGACTGGGATGTCAACATACCAGGCACACAGTCTACAGGTGGAACAGGGAGGGAAGAAGAGGAGGAGGAGTAGCTCTCTACATGAGGGAAGGGATCAAAGCAACAGAACTAAAGGGTAAACAGGGAGGAGAGGAGGGACTGTGGGTCACTCTGGAGACAGGAAATTGCACCACAATCCACACGGTATTGTATACAGACCCCATCTCAGCGGGAGGAAATGGACAAGGAAATGATAGAAGGAACCCTAGGATGGCAGAAAAAGGGAGATATTGTTGATAAGGGACCCAAATATGTCAGATATTAACTAGAGCACCTTTGCTGTAGCCACATCCAAAAGCAGGGGTCATTCACGAGACCCTACACAGGGGCATGCCTCAGACAACTGGTATTGGAACCCTCTTGGAGGGAGCAATCTTAGACCTGGTACTCTCAAACAGGGATGGAAAGAGGAGCTCAAATTTAGAAATGGGAATTCATCTGGGAACAAGCGTCAGCATGAGACACTTTTTCTTAAACGAATATTACCTCGGAGGCAGACGACTTAATCAAACCTCCACTGTGTCTCATTGGTTAATACCTTCTGAAAGACAGTAATGGAGGTTGCCCGCCTGTTGCTGTTGATTGGTTACACATGCCAATGCCTCAGAGGCAGACCACTTAATCCGCCCTCTGCTGTGTCTCATTTGGTTATTCATCTGGTCTCTAAATGGACCTCCACATGTTTTTGTACTCTAATTGGGTGGTTCTAGCTTGTCTCTGATCGGTTGACGTACAGAATGTGCCCTTTTTAAAGACACTTTTATTTTAAATGAAAGTTGTCTCAAAGCAGATCTGCCTCTGAGGCAGGAATGGATGGGGCTCTCTACCAGGCAGGGCTTTTAACTCTATAGCTAAAGACCTGCACTTCACTGCTGTGCTAGCTTGGTGGTGTAGTGGAAGGGTCTATAGCCTGATAAACAAGAGGTTGAAAGTTTGAATCCACACAGGTCTCATCAGTTCTCTTTTGTCAGAATTCCATTTGAGTGGTGATTCATGGCAGCATGGTGTTAGAATAGTAAGTATAGTGATAGGGATAGTGGAGGCTTAATAAAGGGAGGGTGAGTGGGCAGATGGTTACAGTGAAAAAAGCAGGGATACTGAACTTATACTTCTGCTCAGTATTCACAAAAGAAGAGGGGGTTATCTAATCCAATCAATAGAAGCACTCTGGATAGGGAGTTGATACCAGTCTATTCACAGAAGAAAGGGTTCTGAAAAACTACTAAAACTGAAGGGGACAAAGCAATGGGCCCTGATAGATTCACCCAAGAATTCAAAAGAATTCTAAGGGGAGAAACGAGTGACACCACTGACTACCCATTTTAACAAGTCAAGGGAGGATGGTGTGGTACCTAAAGACTGCAGGAGGGCAGATGTGATTCCCTTCACAAAAGTGGGAGCAGGGCAGAAGCAGGAAACTACAGACCTGTCAGTTTGACCTCTGTGGTAGGGAAAGTGATGGAGTCACTTTGAAGAAGAAGAACTGTTGAGTACCTTGAGGCCAGCAGGGCACAGGACCCAAGACAGCAGGGATTCTAGCCCGGGAAGATCATATCAGATGAATCTAATAGATTTCTTTGACTGGGTGACCAAAGTAATAGACCAAGGAAGGGATGTGGACATTGCCTACCCTAGACTTTAGCAAGGATTTGACACAGTCCCACACAAAAGATTAATAAACATGTTAGCCAGCCTGGAAGTGGGTCCCAGGGTGATAGCCCAGGTAAAAAATTGGCTGGACAACAGGACACAGAAGGTAATAGTAAATGGAGTCCACTCTGAAGAAAGCGGGTTACTAGCCGGGCACCGAGGGTTCAGTATTGGGTCCAGCAGTTTTAATGTCTGTATAAGTGACATTGTGGAGGACTGAATGAAAAAGGTATGCCTCTTGCAGATGACACAAAGATCCTAATGGGTTGATACACAAGGTGGGGTGCAAAGGATGGAAAGGACTTGGCAGGGTTGGAGGAATGGTCAAGAGTATGGCAGATTCAATGCAAAGAAGGGCAAAATAATGCACCTGGGAAACAAAACCCAGGGAAGAGTACACAATGGGGAGTACTAAAAACAACAAAAGTAGAAAGGACCTAGGTAATCATACCAGATGACCTAAAGGTAAGCAAGCAATGTGAGAAGGTAGTAAGGAGGGCTGGAGGAATAACTGGGTTGTATAGGGAGAGGCATCACCAGTAGAAAGCAAGAAGTTGTTATCCCTCTGTACAGACAGTTGGTGAGACACGATCTGAGTACTGCGTGTAGTTCTGGAGACTCCATCTCCACAAGGACATAGACAGGATGGAGGCAGTCCAGAGAAGGGCAACTAAAATGATGGGGTCGCACCAGAAGCCATACTGAAGAGACTAAAGGAACTTAATATGTATACCCTCGATGAAAGGAGGAGAGGGGGACATGATCAAACTTTAAGTACCTCAAGGGAATCATCAAAGTCCAGGAGGGTAGTATCTTTCAGAAAAGAAAGTGCAAGAACCAGGGGCACAATTTGAAGATAGATGGGGATGGCTCAGGGGCAACGGAGGAAGTATTTTTCACGGAAAGGGTGGTGGACACAAGGAACAGCCTTCCTGAGGAGGTTGGGGTTAAAATTAATGGGGAATTCAAAATGCATGGGACAGACATAAGGCAATTTTGGTAGGGGGTAGGAAGAAGTAGGCTGTTGGTTAACTAGGATCTGTGACTTATCCAATAGGTAGGAAATTGGCAGACTGGGTGGGCCAAGTGGTCCTTATCTGCCATCAAAGTTTATGTTTCTATGAAAATGTTGAGGCAATCTTAAAGGAATGTTTGGTGGAGTTACTAGTGGTAAATGGTTTTCAGGATGATAACCAACATGGGTTTGTCTGGAAATTGTGTCAAACTAACCTAGTAGAATTTTTGACTTGGTGACAAGATCCCTGGATGGAGGAAAGCCGGTTGATGTCCTGTACATGGACTTTAGCAAGGCTTTCCAGTTTGGTCCTACAGAGAAGGCTTATTGGAAATTGATGGAACTGGGGTGGGGTGGTAGCAAACTGTCTTAGGCACAGACAGCAGAGGGTGGTGGTAGGGGGTAAAATCTCAACACTCAGAGAGGTCATCAGCGGGTTCCTCAAGGTTCAGTTTTGGGCCCCATCCTTTTAATGTATTCATTGCAGATATCAGGTAGTAAAGTGAGTTTTTGCTGATGATTCTAAATTGGGGCAGTAGTAGACAGCAAAAGGGTAGGAGGGCACTACAGGATGACCTGGGAAGGCTGGAGAACTGGGCCCATGTGTGGATGCAGATATAGCATTCTGCACCTGGATGTTAGGAACCCTGGGTATAACTGCCATTTTGTGGGGGTACAGCTGACTGTCTCAACTATGAAGAAGGATCTGGGGTGATGAATGATGCTAAAGGAACAACTCGGAGCAGTGCAGAAGAGTAGCAGCTAAGGCAAACAAAATGCTTGGGCTTATAGTAGCCAGGGGATAACATCCAGAAGGAGGGAGGTTATATTTCCCTTTACACTTCACTGGTGAGGCCGCATCTGGAGTACTGTGTGCAGTTCTGGTACCCCCACCTAAAGAATGACATCACACTGCTGGAGAGACTCCAAAGAAGGGAGGTGGGTCAGGGAGGAGTAGTGGATGTCGTCTACCTGGATTTCAGTGAGGCCTTTGACACTGTTCTACACAGAAGACTGGTAAACAAGCTAGGCAGTTTGGGAGTGGGTCCAAAGATAGTAAAATGGGTACAAAGTTGGCAAGTAACAGAACTCAGAGGGTGGTGGTAAATGGAGTTCACTCAGAAGAAGGTAAAGTAAAGCAGCGGGGTACCTCAGTGGTCAGTACTGGGTCCAGTTCTCCTCAATGTCTTTATTAGCAACATCACAGAGGGACTGGAAGGAAAGGTATGCCTATTCATGGACGACATTAAAATCTGCAACAGAGTGGACACACTGAGGGGATGAAGGAAGATCTAAAAAAGCTGGGAGACTTATCAAGGGTTTGGCAACTGGGCTTCAATACCAAAAATGTAAAATGATGCACATGAGGCACAAAACCCAAGGGAAACATATCATTTGGGGAGTTGTTAACAACCACAAAACAGGAAAGGTCTGGTGGTCATCATATCTGATGACCTGAAGTAACAAAGCAGTGTGATGAGGCAGTGGGAAAGCTAGTATGATGCTGAGGTGTAAACAGAGGGTATCACCAGCAGTAAAAGGGAGGTAGTATTACCCTGTATAGATCAATGGTGAGGCCCCCACCTGGAGTACTGTGTTTGGTTCTGAAGGTCCTATTTCAGGAAGGGCATAGATCAGGTGGAGACAGTACAGAGAAAGCAACCAAATGGTGCATGGCCTGCATCAGAAGCCCTATGAGGAAAGACTCTGGGAATTAAATATGTACTCTGGAGGAAAGGAGACATGGAGACATGATAGAAACATTCAAATACCTCAAGCGTATCAATAACATACAGGAAGGTGGCATACTGCCAGAAAGAGATTATCAAGATGAAGGGCATGATATGAAGCTGGAAGGGAGGAGACTTAGAGTATATGAGAAATACTTCTTTATGGAAAGGGTGATGCTTGGAAAAGCCATCCAGCAGAGATGATGGGTACCAAAATGGTAACAGTTTCAAACATGCAGGATAGACACAGGGGACTTAGTAACAGAGCTGGGGCAGGGGTGGGGGGTAAGGCCAGAGATCAATTAGTGTCTACAGTAGCACAGTAGGTAGGGACCTCAGGGCAGACTAGATGGGCAGGAGAGGCTTTTCTGCTGACAGCTTCACGTTTCTATGTAATGAGACGCAGTAATTACAGCAGAAATGGTCAGAAAGGTTTTGCAGCCTACAAGCATAGAAACACAGACTGTGTCAGCAGAAAAGGACTAGCTCATCTAGTCTGCCTCACTTTCCCTGCCTAAAACTACACCTTGGACTCTCACTTGGCCATAGGTGGCCCTCCTTTCTCTGTTTATTGTATTTGTGTCGCTACTTACTATTTACAGCATGTTTGAAGCTTTCACTGCCTTTGCCCCTACTGCCTCCCTCTGGCAGGCTGTTCCAGGTGTCTTTCACCCTTTCTGTGAAGAAAATTTCCTCAAATCTCTTTTAATCTCTCCCCAAGCTTCACAGCCAAAGTCTGGCAGTTGAAATTCACCATCAAAAAGTGCAAAGTGATGCACATAGGGAACAAGAACCCCAGCTCAGAATATTGGATGGGAGGTTCAATTGGGTGCCACTCTGAGGAAAGGAATCTGAGAGTTATCATAAGTGACTTCCTAAAACAATGTAGCTAGTTTAACTAGCCTACAGCAAGGCAAACAGGCTCATTATTGAGTGCATCGCTATGACTTGGGACAGTGTCCAGAGAATCCTCTTAGGAAGTAGAGTAGATAAGCAATATTTCAACAAAACTAAATATTCATATGTCCTGTAGCATGCCCCCACCACGGAACAATTATTCATCCCTGTTGCTAATGTTATAGTTCCTACTTACTTGGAATAAATGAAATCAAGTATTCCCACCACTGACGGTTGAATCCCCAACAAATAAACCTTTTTTCTGCTGAGACACTTAGCAGCCATGTCTGGAGAGGCAAAGTTCTGCTGCCACTGTAGAAGTCCACGCATTGTTTAAAACAAATCCAGTGATGTTTTGGGCACATATGGCCTGGGAACACATGGAGGCACATCAATATTAAACTCTGAAACAGAAAGGAGAATTATAAATTGGAGAAACACAGAGACACATGAAGGCACAATGATTTTGAAATATGGAACAGAAGGAGGGCTAAAAATTGGGGAGCGCATGGAGACACAGAGATATTAAATAAGAACTAAATTTGTCATCTCCCACACCAATGAAATGTCAATCCTCTGTGATCTCAGCTTCAATTGGCTCTCCTCAAAATCAAGTAGCCTCAAACTATTAAGTGATGAACTTAGACTAACCCAGCTAGACAAGAGCAAGACATAGGGTGGTGGTAAATGGATTTCTCCGAGGACAGGAGGGTGACCAGTGGAGTACTGCAAGGATCAGAATTGGGGCCGGTCCTCTTTAGTGTCTTTATAAATGACATTGCAGAGGTTAGAGGAAGGTATGCCTTTTGCAGATGACAGAAAAATCCACAACAGGGTTGACACTAAGGGGGGATGAGGAGGCATTTAAGCAAGCTTGAGGAGTTGTCAAGAGTGTGGAAACTAAGATTCAATGCCAAATAAGTGCAAAATCATGCACTTGGGGCACTAAATCCCAGCAGAGGAGAAGATGATAGGGGTGTGGTGACTGACGACCACCAAGAGAGGATGTTGGGTAATCATATCTGATTACCTAAAATTGACCAGACAATGTGACAAGGCAGTGAGGAGAGCCAGTTGGATGCTGGGGTGCATAGGGAGAGGTATCACAAGCAGAAAGAAGGAGGTGGTGGTGATACCACTCTACAGGTCATTGGTGAAACATCATCTAGGATATAGACAGAGTAGAGGCAGTCCAGAGGAGGGCAACTAAAATGGTGCAATGTCTGCACCAAAGCCCTATGAAGAGACTAAAGGACCTCAATATGTACACACAGAAGGAAGGAATGAAGGAAGATGGGGGATATAATAGAGACTTTCAAATACATCAAGGTGTAAATAAGATACAGGAGGAAGCATTTTTCAGAGAAAAGGTGTTCAAGAACAAGGGGTCATACTATGAAGCTGGAGGGAAGTAGACTCAGGGAAATGTAAGGAAGTACTTCTTCACTGAAAGGGTGGTGGATGCATGGAACAGCCTCTCAGTGGAGGTGGAAAGGTCAAAATGGTAACAGAATTAAAAAAAATGCATGGGATACATAAAGGGAACTTTAGTTGGTAGGAAAGGGATAAAGCCATCGATCAAGTAGGGTCTGCAGTATTACAGCAGGTAGGCAAAAATGGGCAGACTGGGTGGGCCAAGCAGTCCTTATCTGCTTTCAGTTTCAATGTTTCTATGAGCCGACAAGCCCAATTTCCCAAAATCCTCTTTACACCTCTCTTCTGGATACCATACTTACTAACAGTACCTGGCCACTCTTAGTAACTGCGACTGAGTCACCCGTGCATAATCCTACTGTTATTGATAGCTTATCTGTCCTACATAGCACCCATCCACCCCCACTTTCTCCTCTACCTGATGTGACCCCATTGAGCACTTCCCCATGTCCCTCTTTATCCCCTGCCTTCCTGCTTTCTCTTCACAAATATTAATCCCCCAATTTTCACACACCGGTTTCCCTCTCACCCCACCCCTTCACTTTAAAACCCTTCCCTTATCCATCTCTCCCCCACATCACCCAGCCCTGCCCTATCACCTTCTTCGTAACCCTGGGTAGATTCCTATCAAATCCCACCCCTCTGACTACTCAACCCCTTATTCTGTCGCCCTTTGTCTCTGCCCCCTTCCCCTCTTCTCTTCTTTTCTATTCTGTCCTCCTCCTTTGGTTACCACCACTTGACCCTTCATAACTCTACCGCATGCTCTAAAGCTCAGCTACCACTATAAATTGCTTATCCACCTCAGGTATGCTCTTAGTACTGTTGCAATAAAGTTGACCTCTCCTACCTGATGTATTTTAACTGTATTTGCTTGAATCTGCATCTGTATGTACCATAAGGTACTTGCCTGCTATATATACCCTATCTGTTTTGTAATGTCTACGTACCTTGTCTATTGCCTTCTGCTGGAACCTTTGTAAACAAGCTTTCAACTCAAAGATGTTATCCGAGATTCCAATAAATAAATAAATAACAGACCCCAAAGTCCCCACTCTGCTGTATTTGGTGTTGACTGCAGTGACCATCATGCTGTGGCCCAGTACAAAGGAACTGTAGGACATGGAAGCATAGGAATATGCAGACAAGAGGAGGCACAACGCCCATCTTGCTTGTCCACCTTATAAATAAACCACTTATACCCATTTTTAGTGGATATTTGTCTAGTCCTAACTTAAAAATATTGACAGTTTACATTACACAATTTCAGTGGGTAAGCCATTCCATATTCTCACCACTCTCTGGGAGAACCATGCTCTCCTCCTTTCAGTTTTAAATTGCCTACCCTGTAATTCAATTTATGACTGCTTGCTACTTTTTACTGTCTACAAATTTGATATTAGATGTAATCTCAAATCACTGTAAGTAGTGTATTTAAGAACTAGTATCATGTCACCCCATAGTCTCCTCATCTCCAGCTTGTAGAGGTCCAATTTATAACACTTTTGCTCATAACCTTATTGTTCATTCCTTTTATGATCTTTGTAGTTTTCCGCTGTACCCTTTATAATTTATATACTGTATGTTGGCTTTGTTTGTTGGGTTCCATAGTTGTCCACAGTACTCCAGATGTGGATAAACAAGCAACCTATACAATGGTAGACCACCTCCCTCTCTCTACATGTCAGATTCTTTCTTATATAGCTGATTCTATTACACTTTGAGACAACTTTGTCACAGTGTTTGGTGATTTTAACTTGCTGTCTATTAAAATTCCCAGATCTTTCTCATACTCAAGTTTTAGTTCTGTGACACCCATGTAATATTTTGCCTGCCTATTATTTGAACCAAAATGCATCACCATGCACTTTTCAAGGTTGAAGCTCATATTAATTGTTAGTGACCATGCATATAATTTATTCAGATCGTCCTGTAACTTTTTTAACCATGCTCTGTGTCAATAACTCAACCCACTTTAGCATCATCTGCAAATTTGGTTTGCCATGTCTCTATATCTGTTTGCATGTTCTATATATAAATGTTAAACAGTGATCATCCCAAAACAGACCACTGAGGACCTCCACTACTCATTCTGATTTCTGATGATTTGCAGCCATGTACTGTATTTTAACCGTCTGCACCCTATTCACCAGACACGATTTAATCCACTTTACTAGCCTTGGGTTAAATCCATAACTCATCTTTTGTATTAGCTCAGTATGTAGAACTTTATTAAAAGCCTTACTGAGATCCAGGAACACAACATCCACTGGTTTACCCGGTCAAGTACCTCACTGACTTTACCAAAGAACTCCATCATATTCGTTTCAAAGAGTTTCCATACCACTGATGCCAAGCTCACTGGTCTGTAGTTAGTTTTATCACTCTGTTCCTTTTACAAGGAAAACAAGCTGGCTAAAAGTTGTACACAAAAGGTGCTTCTCTTGCTTCTGTGATCTAGAGTTCCTTCATGACCTAGAAGCAATCAATTGCCAAGATATACTCAGCAACTGCAGTGCACATAGTTGCAGAAATATTTAATCAAAATTGTTTAGTTATAAACAGGTGTGCCCCATCGTTGCCCCAAATAAAGGGAAGAAACTGTAACTACCCTTCACTCAATCAAGCATTAAAAAAGCTGTGAGGGAACAAGATCTTCTTCAGCCAAAGCAAGCCTCACCAAATTGTGATTTAACAAGTTTGTATTGTGACAAAAGAGGAACCAGTGCACCAAATTAATCCGGTTAGCTAAAGCAAAGTACTACTTGAAACTAATAAAGGAAAACAGAAATGACTCCTCCAAATTTTAGAAGCAGTTGAAGGCCCTAGAAGGAGATGCAGTATCCTCTAAGATGTTCAAACAGGGCCTTGTTACTGGTAAGGTCTTCACAGTCAAACAGATAATAGTGGGTAGCACGATTCCCACTGTGCCTCCACTGGTTTGGCATTTGAGAACTTCGCCTGCCACCTCTCTGCCTCTTCCTGACCGTGTGCAACCCTGACCAGAAACTGATGCGTGCGCACACACAAACAAACACCTTTCATTTTCAACTTATCTCCTTTGGACAGGTGGAATGACACTGCAAAGATCTAGACCATAGAAACACAGAAACATAGAAGTTGATGGCAGATGAGGACCGGTGAAGGCCTGTATAGTCTGGCCATTTTTGCTATCTTATGAATGTGCCATGGGCCTGTGAATCTGTCAATGGCCAATCTATTCATATTCATCTGTATTGCTCCCTTATGCCTATCCCATGCCTGTCTGAAGCTCTGCACTGCATTCATATCTACCACTTCTTGAGGTAGGCGTTTCATGCATCCGCCACCCATTCTGTGAAAAGAACTTCCTCACATTCCCCTTAATCAGCCTCCTCTAATCTCATGTTGTGTCCTCTTGTCCTGCTATTTTCTTATATTGAAACATGTTAGACTCTTTCACCTTGTTAATGCCCTTAAGATGTTTGAATGTTTCTATCATATCACTCACTCCTCCTTTGCTCTAGGGTATACATATTGAGCTCCGTTAATCTGTCCTCATTTGTTTTCTGATGCAGTCCCAGCACCATTTTGGTTGCCTTCTCTGGACTGCCTCCATTTTGTTAATGTCCTTGTACAGGTGCAGCCTCAGTACTGCACTCAGTACTCCAGATGGGCCTAACCAGTGTCTTGCAAAGAGGGATTATTACGTACCTCTTCGACTTCGTATACCCCTACTAATATTCCTCAACATCGCTCTAGCCTTACCTACTACTTTAGTGGTCGGCTTGGATGATTTCAGGTAATCTGTGATGATGATGCCCAAGTCTCCTTCTTCCCTTGTGATTGCCAGCAACTCCCTCCCAACCTATAGGTGGCTTCAGGTTTTCTCTGCCCTACGTGCATGGTCTTGCACTTCTTTGTGTTAAACCCTATTTGCCACTCTTCTGACCATTTTACCAGATTATCCAGATCTTTTCTCATTCTGCCCACCACATCTGGATCATCTACTCTGTTGCAGATCTTGCTGTCATCTGCAAACAGACAAACCTATCCTCCAGTCCATCTGCAATGTCACTGATGAAAATATTGAAGAGGGCTGGCCCAAGGACTGATCCCTGAGATACCCCACTTGTGACTTGCATCTTTTCTGACTGTATACCATTTACCACCACTCTGTTTTGTTGCCCGCCAACCAGTTTGCCACCCAGTTAACCAACTTCTGACCCCTCCGAGCCCTCCCAGCTTATTAATCAATCTTCTATGTGGAACAGTATCGAGAGCTTTGCTGAAGTCAAGGTAGGCAACATCAACTGCTCCCTTGGTCCACCACTCTAGTTACCCAGTCAAAGAAATCTATGAGATTAGTTTGACAGGACATTCCTATTGTAAACCCATGCTGTCTTGGATCCTGTGCTCCCTAGGATTCCAGGAGTTGCACTATCCTTTCCTTAAGGAGTGTCTCCATAATCTTGCCCACTACTGAGGTAAGACTGACTGGTCTGTAGTTTCCTGCCTCCTCCCTGCTACCACTCTTGTGGGAGCGGGATCACATAGAACCCTTCTCCAGTCTTCTGGGACCTCTCCTGTGCTCAGAGACTCACTAAACAGTTCTGATAATGACTCTCCTGGTTCCACCCTTAGCTCTTTTAGTACCCTGGGATGCATGATATCAGGTCCCATTGCCTTGTCACCCTGAGCTTCGTGAGCTCTTGTAGGACCTTTCTTTTGTGAAGGGACTAGTGCACACCTCCCTCCCCCATGTCCATGGTGCTAAGCTGTGGGCCCTGCCTATCTTCTCTTCAGTAAATACTGAACAGAAGTATCTATTTAGGATAGATGCTTTCCTTGGTCCTCCTCACATACTCCCCTTTTCCACTTTAGTCTTAACAATACCTCCTCTGGACTTTCTGCTTTCGCTAATGTATCTGTAGAAGTCTTGTTCCTTCTTTACTGTTTGTGCTAGTGTTTCCTCAGTGTGGGCCATTGCCTGCCTTACTGCCTTCCCTGCTTCCCTTACTGATGTTTGGTATGCCTCAGTATCTTTATCCCTGCGTTCCTTTATATTTCCTGAAGGCCAGCCTTTTGGCTCTGACCTTTCTACTTCTGTTTCTGAGAACCAAAGTGGTATCCTCCTTCTTTCGCTCTTGTTTCCCACTAACACAAGGAGATGTTGCTTCAAGTATTGCATACTAATGCTTGCCCACTTTGCCTGTACCCCTCACCTGTATTTCTTCTTGCCAGGGTTAGCTGAACTCTGTTGGCCATCTTATGAAAGTCAGTTCCTCTGAAGTCCCATATTTTTGGTTTGGAATGGAATGTTTTGGTTCTAGTGGCCAAATTGAACCATACCATGTGATGGTCACTGGCCCCAGGTGACCTTCTATCTGGAGACCTATGATCCTTTCCCGTTAGTCAGTACTAGATCTAGGATAGCCCTGTCTCTTGTGGGTTGTTCTACCAGTTGTTTGAGGCCCTCCTGCAGGGAATCCACTATGTGTCTAGTTCAGTGGATGTTCCTGCTGATATTGTCCAATCTGTATCTGGCATGTTGAAGTCTCCCATTATCAGAACCTCCCCTTTAGCTGTCATGTTTGTGTATCTTCTAACAGTAATGTGTCTAGGTTCTCCCTGTCCTGAGACATATAGACAACTCCAGTTCATATCACTGTCCCATTTCCTGGGTGACCCACTCTTCTTCTGGCTCTTTATATGTATTCTGAATTTCTGTAGCTTTGATATTTTTCATTGGCGTAAAGGGCCACTCCACCCCTTTTGCACTTTGGTCTCTTCTGAACAGTACATAGCCAGGTACTGAAGTCTCCCAAGTGTGGTTACTGGTGAACCATGTCGCTAATGGCTACTATGTCCAGTTTAGCCTCTGTCATTGTTGCCTGAAGGTATCTGCCCTTTCAGCTCTGGCTGCTTGTCTACACCTGACATCACAATTCTGTTTACGACATCACAGTCTGTTGCTGGAGATAATTATAATATCCTAAACAGGGATTATGATGCCAGGTGTAGGCAAGCAGGCAGAGAAGAGAAAGTCTAGGGAGAGTAATCTCGTTTTCATGCCACTGGTCCCAGTAATAAAGAAAATGGGAAATATATTACACTAAATATATGCAATATGAATGGAAGTGAGTCAAAATGTCACTTTTTCAGTGTTGTCCCAGTGCTGTCATGGGCTCATTTAGTCAGAAAGCTAACCAACCTGAACAATTACAGGTCTGCTTCTATTCTCCCTGTCTTGGTCAAGCTGCTAGCAAAAGTGATTAATGATCAGCTACATTAGCACCTGGACCAGTTGAAGTTATTCTCACCATCTCAGTCAGGTTTCAGGGCCATGTCCAGCACCTCATCAGACTTAGTCAATGTTACCAATGACTGGTTATCTGTTATGGTCAAGAAACTCATCAATATTGCCATTTAATTGACCTCCAGTAAAGCCTTTGACACAGATGACCATGCCATCTTGCTACATAAACTCCACAGAAATTGGTATTAGCCCCACCCTGTGTCATGGCTCAGAAACATCTTAATGAGAAACATAGAAACATAGAATTTGATGGCAGATAAGGACCGCTTGGCCCACTAAGTCTGCTCATTTCTCTACCTAATGGATAAGCTGCAGATCCTAGTTAACCACCAGCCTACTTCCTCCTACCCCCTACTACACTTGCCTTATGTCTGTCCCATGAATTCTTGAATTTACCCCTGTTTTGACTCACAACCTCCTCAGAAGGCTGTTCCATGCATCTACAACCTTCTCCGTGAAAAATGCTTCTCGCATTACCTCTGAGCCGTCCCCTCTATCTTCAAATTGTGCCCCTTGTTCTTGCACATCTCTTTTCTGAAGATGATACCCTCTTGGACTTTGTTGATTCCTTTGAGGTACTTGAAAATTTCTATCATGTCCCCCCTCTCCTCCTTTCCTCGAGGGTATACATATTAAGCTCCTTTAGTCTCTCCTGTATGTCTTCTGGTGCAGACCCTGCAACATTCTGGTTGCCTCTTCTGGATAGCCTCCACACTGCCTATGTCTCTGTGAAGATGGGGTCTCCATAACTGCACACAGTACTCCAGATGGGGTCTTACCAACTGTCTGTACAGAGGGATAACAACTTCCTATTTTCTGCTGGTGATGCCTCTCCCTATGCATCCCAGTATCCTCCCAGCCCTCCTTACTGCCTTCTCATTTGCTTGCCCACCTTTAGATCATCTGATATAACTGCCCTCAGGTCCCTTCCCATTTTCTTGTTATCAGTATCTCACCCCTCATTGTGTACACTTCCATTGGGTTTTTGTTTCCCAAGTGCATTACTTTGCACTGAATTTAAGCTGCCATACATTTGACCATTCCTCCAATCTTGCCAAGTCCCTTCTCATCCTTTCCACCCTACCTTGTGTATCAGCCCTGTTGCAGATCTTTGTGTCATCTGCAAAGAGACATACTTTCCTTCTAGTCCCTCTGCACATGTCACTTATAAAGACATTAAAGGACGGGACCCAGTACTGAACCCTCGCGGTACCCACTAGTAACCCGCTTTCTTCACTGTAGGCTCCATTTATTATTACCCTCTGCATCCTGTTGTCCAGCGAATGTTTTACCCAGGCTATCACATTGGGACCCACTCCCAGGCTAGCTAATTTGTTTATTAAACTTTTGTGCAGGGACTGTGTCAAATGCCTTGCTAAAGTCTAGGTAGGCCATGTCCACAGCCTCTCCCTGGTCTACTACTTTGGTCACCCAGTCAAAGAAATTGATTAGATTCATCCGACACTGTGAATCCATGCTAGCTTGGGTCCTGTGCCCCTCTGGCCTCTAGGTACTCAACAATTCTTCCCTTCAGACATGATTCCTTCATTTCTCTACCACTGAGGTCAAACTGGCAGGTCTGTAGTTTTCTGCCTCTGTCTTGCTCCCACTTTTGTGAAGGAGAATCACATCCGCCCTCCTCCAGTCCTCAGGTACCACACCATCCTCTCATAATTTGTTAAAAGGGCAGTCAATGGTGTTACTAGTTCTCCCCTTAGTTCTTTTAGAATACTGGGGTGAATCCCATCAGGCCCCATTTCTTTGTCCACTTTCAGTTTTAGGAGTTCTTTCAGAACCCTTTCTTCTGTGAAAGGACTTATATTGACCCCCATCCATAGTGCTTCTATTGACTGAATTAGGTACCTCCCACTGCTCTTCCTTTGTGAATACTGAGCAGAAGTATACATCCAGTATCCCTGCTTTTCATTGTCTCTCTCTGCCCACCCACCCTCCTCTTTATTCAGCCTCAGTATCCCTCCCTTTGTCTTTCTTCACTTCCTAATGTACCTATAAAGGTTTTATCCCCTTCTTAACTGAGTTGGCTATCTTTTCCTTGGTTTGGGCTTTTGCTATTCTGACTGCCTTCCCACTTCCTTCTGCTTTAACTGGTATAGTTCTCTGTCCTGCTCCTTCTGTGATTCCTTATACTTCCTGAATGCTACCTGTTTCTCCCTAACCTTCCCCACCACCTCTTTTGAGAACCATAGTGATGTTTTCTTTCATTTTGATTTGTTTATTTGCCTCCACACAAAGGCTTTTGCCTCTGTGATGGCAATTTGATATTCCTATTGTTTCTCCACTCCTCCTTCTTGCCTGTTTGCTGAGTGCTTTTCTGAGGCACTCTCCCATTCTGACAGAATAAGCCCTCCTGAAGTCCAGTACCTTCACTTTTGTATGACTTGACTCTACAGCTGAGTTTACCATGAACCACACTGTTTGGTGGTCACTTGTTCCGAGATCGCTACCCACTTTTAGGTGTGAGATCCTCTTTCCATCCCCATTTGAGAGTACCAGGTGTAAGACTGCTCCCTCCCAAGTGAGTTCCAACACTAGCTGTCTGAGGCATGCCCCCTGTAGGGCATCAAGGATGGCCCTGCTTTTGGATGTGGCTACAGCAAAGGTGCTCCAGTTAACATCTGGCATATTCAGGTCCCCATCAGCAATATCTCTCCTTTCTCTGCCATGCTAAGGATGCCTTCTATCATTTCCTTGTGCATTTCCTCTCCCTGAGACATGGGCCTGTATGTAAACCTATGCGGATTGTGGTGCCATTTCTAGTCTCCAGGGTTCCCCAGTGCCTCCTGTGCTCCCTGTTTACCCTTTAGTTCTGTTGCTCTGATCCTTCCCTATACAGAGACAGCTCCTCCTCCTCTTCTACCCTCCTGTCCCTCCTGTAAATTGTGTACCCTGGTATGTTGACATCCTAGTGATGGCTGTTTGTGTACCATGTTTCTGTGACTGCCACAATATCCAGGCATCCCTCTTCCATCAAGGCCACCTCTTCAGGGGCTTGTTACCCAGACTACAGGCATTGGTACTCATTACCCTCCAATTTTGATGACCTTACCGTTTTTGCCCCATCCCTGTCCTTACTGCTTTTTCATTCACTTCAGTTCAACCTGATGCCTCCACCCCGTGCCACAAAAACAAGTTCATGTTTGTTTTTACTCAAACTACCAGCAGTCATTAAATGCATTCCCCTGCATCTCACTCTGATGGACAATAGATCAGAACTGGAAGTGCCTTTAACTATCTGGGCATCTTGCTGAACTGTAAGCTTTCCATCACCCATATAGATAATTTATATAATGAACTATGCCCAGGACTATGTTTCTATTACAGAAACAAATGCATCTTATAGTTATTAGTTTTCAGGCACAATCTCACAGACTTTTTTCTGTCCTGATGGAATCTTGAATGGGTTAAAGGGACACTGCCAACCCCATTTGGCCTCAAAGTGTCCCTAGTTTTAAAAACACATTTTATGATTGTTCTCATTCTATAGAGACTGCTGATGTTGATGGTTGTTTGATTCAGACACCTTTTCCTTTTAAAAGTAAAAACTGAGTGTCAACTATACTGGTGTTACCACACCAAAACAAGTTTGTTTACATTTCTTGACCAACTACAACTGTATCTTTCCTGGACTCAGAAACACCCCAACACTATCTAGCTACTTATTATGCAGCAGGCATAGATGAGACTTTTGAATCATGAGACTGCCCTGTTTGATGGTGTTTCTTATGTTCAGGAAGTATGCTGTAGCTTAGGTAAACAATTTGGAGCAAAACAAGGCTGTGTATAACTATACATTCCCAGTTCACTGAAGACCTGACATTTTATCAGATAAGTCTTGAGAGATTATAAAACAGTGTAAATCTTTACAACCTTTGCTGGGAAAGGGTAGCATTTAGAGATGCAGCAAATTAAAATCTGCAGGCAAAGTGAATGCAGTAGGCCACTACGTTGGCGACGTTCTGTGATTGTGTCCCATGGGAAAGGTTCACTGCCTTGTTATTATTACTTTGTGTTGTCATTTTGCCTTAAATGCAAGTAAGGTGGAGTGACAACAATATTGGCAGCATCCCAACCACACAGTCACCAGAATGAATGTGTATCCCCAAAGTGCTACTGTCATGTGTCCAGAAAACTCCCCAGTGCTGATGAAGTGAAAAGAGAGTGTAACAAGAAATGCAAAGTCTCCCAAATTTAATGGCGCACTCAGTCATGCGTGCAGAGGTCAGGTCACACAGAGTCACCAGAATTAATGTTCATCCCCAAAATGCTAATGTCTTGTGTCCAGAAAATTCCCCAGTGCTGACAAAGTGAAATGAGAGCACAACAAAATGCAGTTTCCCAGAATTATTGGTGCCATGCAAATGCACAGACAGATTAAGATTGCACTGCACTATCAAGGGATGCATATGAAAAGGCAAAACAACACCTAACCAGTGCTCACAAGTCACAAATCCAAATCTGGAAAGGAATACATTTTGCCAGTTGTGGGATTAGTGCTAGCGGTAACAATCCACTAGGAAAAAGATACCACAAAGCAGTATAAAAATAGAATGCAGGTGCAGTGGATAGCAGGTTCACACTAGAGATGCAGCAAATTTAAATTCTGCCTGCAAAGTGTCAGTGAAGTAGGCACTTGCTTTGTCACTCAATGCAAGGTGCTCACTCCGCCTTATCATTATCACTTCGTGTTGTAGCGGAATGACAACGTGAAGTGAAGTGGAAGTTGTTGTTTTCAATAGACTTCACCCTGCTCTTTAACCATAGCCAGGCAGGAAAAGGAAGGGAGTGAGTCATACAAGCAGACACTTGCACTTTCTCCTGTGCAGATGGAGACAGAGAGGGAGTGTGTTGTTTTGTCACTGCTGAGACTTGGAGATCAGAGGAGGAGGAGATTTAAACTTTGATTTATAGACCCAACAGCTTTTTATAACTATGCTGCATTTGTTTGTCTTTTCAATACTTTTTTTACTTAATGTGTTCTTTCTGTAAATTTATTTTCTTACCTTTATAAGTAGTTAGTTGTTTGTCTGTGTGACTGTGTATGTGTTGTGTGACTGTGTGAGTAGTCATTGCTCAGACTGAGGGAGCAGTAGGAGAAGATGGACCAGGGTGAGGGTCTGAGGGAATGTCTGGGGCAGGAGCAGCTCTGGAAGAGTGTGTTACTGGTAGGTGTCGTACCATACGGATGCGTGGTGAGCATGGCCTCAGGTTCCTGTTGGACCGATTGAAAATTCTGAGTGATCTCCCCTGGAAGCAGGACCAGCACCGCCTCCTGACTCTGAGGCACTTGAACCACCACCACCACCACGTCCAGCACCAGCTCCAGCACCAGGTCCTCTGGAGCAGGATGTGTATGTGCCCCTGGGCAAAGGTGTGGACCCCAACCCTGCTAAGCACCATGACCAGCCAGCTGCCAGTTCATCTGGCCCTCCCTGCCTGTGCTCCTGGGCCCGGTATGGATCCCAACCCTGCTGAGTACCATGACCAGCCAGCTGCCAGTTCATCTGGCCCTCCTGCCTGTGCCCCTGGGCCCAGGTATGGATCCCAACCCTGCTGTGCACCATGACCAGCCTCCTACCAGTTCATCTGACCCTGCCCGCCTGTGCCCCTGGGCCCAGGTATGGATCCCAAACCTGCACCATGACCAGCCAGCTGCCAGTTCATCTGGTCCTCCCCTGCATGTGCCCTGTGCCCAGGTATGGATCCCAACCCTGCTGAGCACCATGACCTGCCAGCTGCCAGTTCACCTGGCCTCCCTGCCTGTGCCCCTGGGCTCAGGTATGGATTCCAACCCTGCTGAGCACCATGACCAGCCAGCTGCCAGTTCATCTGGCCCTCCCTGCCTGTACCCCTGAGCCCAGGTATGGATCCCAACCCTGCTGAGCACCATGACCAGCCAGCTGCCAGTTCATCTGGCCCTCCCTGCCTGTGCCCCTGTGCCCAGGTATGGATCCCAACCCTACTGAGCACCATGACCAGCCGGCTGCCAGTTCATCTGGCCCTCCCTGCCTGTGCCCGGTATGGATCCCAACCCTGCTGAGCACCATGACCAGTCAGCTGCCAGTTCATCTGGCCCTCCCTGCCTGTGCCCTGGGCCCAGGTATGGATCCCACCCTGCTGAGCACCATGACCAGCCAGCTGCCAGTTCATCTGGCCCTCTCCTGCCTGTGCCTCACCTTCCCACACCTCCGTTGTTTGACAGTTTTTGACTGTGTCGGGAGGACAGCAGTGTGGTCAGGTGCTATCTATGTGAGGTGGAGGTGCACCGTGGCCCCCGGGGACTCACCTGGGGACTAGGGGCCAGTGCACTCTGACCCACATGCTCAATCATCACCAGTTGGAGTGGCAGGCTGCCACAGAATGGGCCATGCCTGCACCTGCTGGCCCTTCTGTGGCAGAGGGTGCAGCTGGCATGGCAGTGGCCCCTAAGAAGAGGGAGGGCAAGAGCAGCACCTGCTGCTCCACCAGCACCCAAACCACCACCACCACCAGCAAGCCAGCCTGTAGAATGTGGACTCCAGAGAACTGTGTGTAATGCAGGCTGACTTGGCAGTTCTCTGGAGTGCTGTTGAGGAGAACAATGAGAGGTGGAGTGCTGTTGAGCAGCAGTTGGATCACATAGAGGAACATCAGTTGCAAATTATGTCCATGCGGAACTGCTGCTGGATCACCATGGGATCTCATGTTAGTTTTTTTCATCACACCATGATGTGCCCCCACCTTCCTTGCTGTGTTATAAAATGTATTCCTCCACCATCCCCGACCCTTGTATGTAATAATACCCTTTTCATTGTCTTCCATATGCGTGACACTTTGTATTCTGAGCAGTGCAAGTATACTGTGTGCTAAACTGCATGTGTGCAGTTAGTCTTCTTTCCAGTCTGTGTATGTACTGCAAACACTGTCCAGCTCCTTGACTTAAAAACACCCATTAATGAGTACAATGGTGGGATAGTGAAGCATGAGAGATATTGCAAAACAGGCTTACAAAAGTTACATTACATCCAAGTAACCAGTAAAAAAATAATGTTGTGATTCGTGACATGATCGTGAAATCGTGATTTGTGACTGCATTTGTAACCGTGATGATGAAGAAACATGAATGCCTATGGCTGTACTTCCCAGGGCCCCAATGAGGTGTGTGGCACAAAACTCCTTGACTTGAAAACACTCATTAATGAGTACATTGAAGCATGGAGAGATACTACAAAACAGGCTTACGAAAGTTACAATACATCCAAGTAACCAGTAAAAAAAATAATGTTGTGATTCGTGACACGATTGTAAGTCGTGATTTGTGACTGCATTTGTGACCGTGATGATGAAGAATGTGATTTGTATCATTCACGAGTGACTCGTGAATGTGATGATGGTCCTGACTTAAAAATACATATTAATGAGTGCAATGTTTATGCTGAATTATGCACCACACCAGTCCAGTGCTCTGAAGGAAGCCAAAAAACAACTGTGACTTCAGTTACAGATGGAGATTGGACCCTAAAGAGATGCAAATACACACAGATTAAGATTGCACTATGCACTGAAGAGATGCATATGCAAAGGCACAACACCTAACCAGTGCTCACCATCAGAAATTCAAATCTGGAAAAGAATACCTTTGCCGGATGGGGTGAGCCGTGGGGAGGGGGCAGTGTACTGCACTGCTGCAGTAACAGTCATTAATACTAGTACCAGTACCAGTAAAGATACCACAAAAGTACAAAAATCACACAGCTGCAGTGGATAGCAGGTTCACATTGCTGAAATTACTATGTGGCACAATAAAAGGTGTCTGATTTGATGACGTGCCACACTCTACTCACAAACACACTAAGTAATGCATAGCAAATTTAAAACTTCAGTAATATAACCACGTATTTTAAACAAACTAAAATTATGCACTGCTGCTCCACAACAATCAGCAAAAAATGACAAGAATTATTGAAAATATTACTGTGTGTACATTAACAGTTATTATACAAGAAAAATATCACCAAAACAGAAAGAACTCTCTTTCTCTCAAGTTAATCTACCTACACCAGAGTCAGATACACCCTCCCCAAAGCACACTTTCACTGTCTCCTAATACATAAACCCAATGTTATACATTAACATTCAAAATCACACAAAAACAATAAACACTGATGATATGAGCACAGGAGGGTTTCCTACAATCGATGAACTAAGTTTGAGCAAAAAAAAAATTACTCAAAAGGCTTTTGAACAGCTTTTAGAAGGTTTGAATCACAGAGATGTCTCAGCACATTGTCTCCTACAGCTTCCTACACACACTACCCGAACTGAAGCTATGCAGAATAATAGAAGCCCATGTGACCTGAAACCCATGAATCACTGCAAAATTCACCTTCAGAGCTTAAAAACAAGGCAAAGTAAGGCTAAGTGTATTGCTCTCAATGTACTTCACCTTAAGATTTGTGGGAGTAGTGGTTTGGGAAGCAGGAGTAATGCAAAGTCATTGTTCTCAATGGACTTCATGTTACTCATCACAATGCAAAGTACTCATGCATTGCGGGCACTCAGCACTAATCCTTTTAGCTCCGCACCATTTCACAAGCTTAATTGAAGCCACTTTGCCCATCTCTAGTAACATTTATGAGGTATGAATCTTTCTTAAAAGATATTCATCCCCAACTGAAGTTAGTAGCAAAAATGTTTAAATGCTAGGCCTTTAAATGTGCAAGCTGTTCCATTTCAAAGGGGTAAACAATTCTCCAGTTTAACAGGCAACCAATATTTAACAAGCTGTTTCAGTTTCCTAATGGCCTTCTGATAAGAAGCTTGGAGTTATGTCTCCAACATTCTAAACAGAGAAATATTTATTATTTTATTTTAGTTTGTCATAGTGATATGTAGATGTGGAAGGATGCATTGAAAAGTCCAAAAGATGTGCTCCACAAAATTCCATTTTCAAGCTACTGATAGCAAAATGACTGAGGCACTCCCCCACCACCATAATAAGAACAGAAGGAGGGTCAAAAACTGAGGGACCATATGGTGGCACAATGACCCTGAAATCTGGAACAGAAGGAATGGTTATAAATGGGAAAATTCATGGAGGCACAGTGATATCAAAATTTGGAACAAATTGGATGAATACATGGAAGCACAGTCATATTGAAATCTGAAAGAAGGGGAAGGTAATAAACCAAGTAACAGTTATATATCTATATATGTTATAGTGGTGAAGTAGCACCATTACAGTTAGGGTTGAGTAAACTGTTTAATGTTAACCCCCTAACTTTGCCCTTTAATAGTTTTGGCCCAGTTCAATGGAATTACTCCCAAATGTGCATGTACAGTCGTGGGATGGGGGTCTTGATGTACCTAGTTTTGTTCCAGTCAGATGTGTAGATTCCACAATCCAGATAGTCCATTTTAGGAAACAAAATCAGGGTTTATTAGTTTTATGTTATTGCCTAGCACCAAGATGGTTTTGAATTTTGGTCTGAAATTTTCAGGGTAAAAGTGCTTGCCACAGAATAGTGCCTCATGTTGGTTTGGTGAAAAAATATGAATCTATTCCAGAGTTATAAGGATTTGAAATGTTGGTTCTGTGCATGCTCAGTAGGGTCTTTTGGATCACTGTTTCATACAAAAGAAGAATTTGGCTGTCTGAAAGAAGATTTCTTTTTTACGTAAGGGTAATCCACTTTCATGAGAGAAAATTCTTCTTTTGTATGTCACCCATCTTGTTTCATTTTTTCAACAACAAAAAATAGAAAACCCATAAAATTATATCCTGCAGAGACATCAGCTCATGCATCTTGGTAAACAGGTCTTGAATAGCTGGATTCTTGAGTTAGTTTTTTTTTAAAATGACTCAGAAATGTGGCTTTAATACATTTTAAAGTCCTCTTTCATCAGAAGATGTTCTTCTTCCATATGTCTCATAAAAGAAAAATAGAGGCACATAAAAGAAGATTAGGTTCACATGAAAGAAGAAACTGGACTTAGTTTTTTCTCACATTCTTGTTTCATATGAACCAATCCTCTATCATGAGCTCATGAAAATCTCACGAAAGAGGATTGGTTCATAAGAAAAAGTTGTTTATTTTGATTTTGTTGACTGGAAAGTGCACTAGATGAGCATTGCCAATTTTTAGGCACGGCCTGGGAGGTTACAGAACAATGATACAGCAGAAGGACAATTAGACATAGGTAAACAATGCAGTAAACATAAGTATTATATAGAAAATCAATAAACAGGCAAGGTAAACAGTTCAGAAAACATTTTGGACTTAATGTTTCTTCATGTTCTTTTATGAAGCAATCTTCTTTCATGATAAAATCTCAAAAAGAGGATTGGTTCATATGAAGAAAAAAGTTGGACTTAATTTTTACACATTCTTCTTTTGTATGAACCAATCTTCTTTCATCAGCTCATGAAAATCTCATGAAAAGGATTGATTGGTTCATATGAAAGAAGAAGCTGGACTTAGTGTTTTTTCACATTCTTCTTTCAAGTGAACCAAACCTCTTTTGTGAGGTCATGAAAATCACATCAAAGAAATTGGTTCATATGAAAGAAAGAAGTCGAATAGTTCCTTTTTTGGCACATTTAGCAAGCCATGTCTATCATAACTTTAAGTTAAGGACAACCCTATATCAAAATCAAGGTCTCAATGAGTATTACAGAGACTAACACATAATACGTTCTAAACAATTCAGGACCATATCAAAACAAAAAATTATAACATTTAAATTCCTAGAAGATAACACTGTAACTTTAATAAGGTGTAACTCTGTCAGTCTTCTGAGTTAAGGGACAATCTATCAAAAGAAAGGTCTCAATGACTATTACAAAACTAATACAACACACCCAAAACACTTATGGGGTATGCACTGCACTCCCAAATTAACTTTAAATTTCACTGTAGTGCCAAATAAAACCAGTGAAGTCTGATCATAAAAAATGCACCAAAGATGTGTCTCATCCTGGACTACAGTATGGCAACTTTCAGACCAAACCAACAAAAATTTACTGATTTATGGCTACAAAAAAAAATTCCATATCGATCAACCACCAGGAGTTAGGGGCACAGTTAAGATATTAAGAGGCTGAGAATTGCTTGTAATAGAACATGTTGATCTGTGTTGAATGTAAAAAGTATTGTCATCACTGTGACCTTTACCATAGCATTGATTGGTTTTCTTTGAAATCTAGAATGTTTACAGTATTCCAACAATGTTTGCACTTAGAAAATTGTGACTGGAAAGAGTACAAATACTGACTGAATCATTTCCTGTGTGTTCTAATTTGTATAGCACAAGAAGTACACAGATCTACTACTAGTTATACCAGACTGTAAAACCTCATTGAAACAGAGATATTTTATAACTAGATGTGTAGATAGTTGGAATTCACTACTATTGGAGGGAGTTATTGTACAGTAAATGTTTAGGGCACTTTAAAAGTGGCTTGTGACGAATTGTGAAGGACCTGGAGGCATCTAATTGTTTCAGTTAATTAACTACTAGGGATGGGTTTTGTGTATGATGTGGTATTTTATACTGCATTTTTGTTACTGTCATTTATGTATTTTAATGTCTTTATGATTTGATTGGTCGCTTTGGAAACAGGCACGCATGCTTAAATGTTGTTCCCTATTAAAACATTCAAATTCAAATGTTTTCTTTGAAGCAAGCCCTCAAAAAACAATCTAATAAAGGAGATAATTTGCTTTTCTGGAGGCATGAAGTGCAGGTACCAGTGAACCCTGCAATTCTGCAGCCAGATGGATGTGAATATCTCTGGAGGCATGTAAGTGCAGGGCCTAGAGGTCCCTATGCTCCATAGACTGCTGGATGTGTTCACACAGGTCCTAAAGAGAATAAAGACATTAAAACTACTAAAGTAGTGAAGCATGGTGTTAGGGTTTCAAATCCTACCCCCAGCAGCAAAAAGAAAAACATTCCATTTTCCATTGTTCTCCAGCCTTGCACATCAGGGGGGGGTCTTCCTTAGGTTACTCAACCCTAATGAGTCACTCCAGTCTGATATAGTCTTCAAATGTACAGAACTGTATCTCTCCACATGTTGCCAACAACCTGTGGGTCCTGTCTGAAGAAGACAGGTCACATCTGAACTTCTTTGCTCACTAAAAGGGTGAGTATTAGGTTGAGAACCCCAAGGAAGAGCCCACCCTTGATTCACCAAGGCTCTGGACAGCCAAGACCATAATATTTTTCTTTTGCTGCTTGGGGTGGGGTGGGATTTAAGGTTGGAAATGTTAACTCCAAATTTCTCGACTTTGTGACTTTAATCTGAACCTCAACTGGTGCATTAATGCAGTTTTTAACAAAGAAAATATGCTGTATGTATAATGGCACAAACAATGTGTGAGATAACAGTGTGCAAGAAGAGCATGCCAGATATAGGAATTGGCAAGATTATGTGAGCTGAGAAGTGTACTGTCTTGTTTTCAGAAATCTTGCCAGTACTGAAGGGTACTCTGGAAAGAAAATGGAAGATTAGGACAATCAACAGTTAGCTAAGGTAGTGGTGTCAGGCTATGGGGTATGGGTTGGTGGTCACCTGAGGGAATGCATGGGAGGATAAAGAATGTTTTGCTAGAGACAGGCTTCCTTTGAGTAAGGAGGAAATGAGGGTCCTTAATAACAAACTAGGGATTATATATCTAGGTGGTGGGATTTAAACTAGAAGAAGGGAAGGGCTGGAGCATGATAGGAGAACATAGGCTCTTCCATCAAACTGGAGGAATACAAGGTGAGAAACCAAACCTGGAGGTGGAGGGACTGAGTGAGGGGTGGTAGGAGTAGGAAAAATTCTGGTAGGGGCTAAAAAGTTGTTCTGATAAATACATGGAGTCTGGAAAACAAGATGCCAGAGTTGTAGGCATTGTTCATGGAAGGTGGGGTGGATATGACAGCAGTCACAGAGAATTGAGCCACCCAGTACCATGACTGAGACATGATAATTCCTGGGTATACCACAATTAGAAAGGATAGGACAGTGGGTGGGGTGGAGGGTTGTACTGTTTGCCAGGGATGGGATAGTGTGCAGCAGAGAGGAGGTGGGAGGATAACATGGAGGCAGTATGGGCCTCATTATTGGATAGTGAAGGTAGGAGTGTTAATCTGGGTGTGTTTTACAGGCCACCATGCAGTCAGAGAATATGGACAGGGGACTAATCGATAATCTGAGAAGAAACTGCAGGAAGGGAGGGGCAGGAATGTGATACTAGGGAGTTTAACATGCCAGAGACGGACTGGAGCTCCATGGCATCTTCATCAAGCAAACTAGCAAAGTGCTTGATGTTCTCCAGGATGAATTCTGACTCAGCTTGGCTGAAGCGCAAACTAAGGAGGGAAACATCCGGACTTGGTCCTAGTGATGGGAGCAGATCAGGATCTTAGACTTGGAGACGGAGGAAGCTAACAAAGATCACAGTAGTGGACTTCAGTGAGGGCAAACTTTAGGAGATAGCAGATATACTCAGGGCATATAAGCAAAATGGGATTGGGACAGACCTGCGGTGGGTCAGTGGAAATCCTGAGCGGGCTATCCTGGAGGATGCAAAAACCTGTGCCAGGCCACAGAACAAGATGTCCCAGCCAGGAAACCCTGCTAATGGACAAAGCGGTAGGCAGGAGGGAATGAGGAAAAGATGCTGGCCTTTAGAAGGTACAAATGTTCCCATAGTGAGGCAGACCTTGAGGAGTATCATAGGATTTCCAGGAGGTTAGTAGAAAGGTTAGAAAGGCTGAGGCTGATAAAGAGCTTAGATCAGCAAGAGGGGTCAGGGAGGAAGAAGGAATTCTTTAGATATATTAGGGAGGCGGAGGAAGGGTGAGGGCAGATGAGCACATCTGTGGGACAAGTCCTTTGTACCTGAAAATTTCAGACCAAAATCAGAATCCATATGTGAACTGTGAAGTGACAAAAACAGCTATCTTAAAATTCCTTTTTGTAAATAGCAATCCTTTCCCATGGTTTCTTTTCACAATTTGCAGAAAAAAGAAAATCTTTTTCAAAATGTGAAAAAGATCCTTTCATAAATTTTTTCCACAGTTTGCAAAAGGATTTCTGCATGTTAAAAAACATTTCTATGTAAATCTTGAGTGAATAAAGTTAAATGTGAAAAGTGTGGTCATGAGCATTACATAAACAAATGCCTGGCATACGGACAGTATTTTGGGTTGTGCCCAGAAAAAAAATCACTCTGCTAAGGGCGGCCCATCGACACAGCAGTTGGTTTCTGCTTGCAATGCCAGTGACCCAGGTTTGGGAGCAGACTCAGGTCACTGAATGGCCATCCAGGGAGAAGGCTTGAGTGTCCCACAACTGCTCACCTTCTTCTGGGGGAAGGGAGGGGCCAAGGCCCATAGTTTGCCTGTTTCTGAGCCGAGGCTTGGGGTACAGCATGTCCTGTTACCAGGAGGTCCAGTCGAGCATGTGGTGGACATCAGTGCATAGCACTTTGACGCCAAGGACACGCACCACGAAGGGAGAAGAGGAGGAAACACCAGTGTCAGTCTCTAGGTGCGGAAACCCAGCAGAGACCTTGACTGCCCGCACCTGCCTGATGTCCCTGGTGGATTTGACTCCAGCAAGATTCCGGTGTGACTCTGCCCTGCCCCATACCCGCCTGGGGCATACAGCCACGGCTTGACGGGGAACCACCAGGGCAGAATTGGGGAGGTTGCAGAGGGAAGTTATTGCCATCTCTTTTTCCTGAAGGAGGGCACCGGCACTGAGGAAGGAAGTACAAACAGAAATAAAACATATATATATCACTTTGCTAGAGTACAGTAGTGGCTACAGACATGGCCAGATATTTCCAGATATTTCATGAAATTTCTAAAGAGTTTCTTTCTGCTGTCCCTACTGTGTGAAATTAGTGCGAATACCTTTTTTGAATATTCGACTAATGTTTGGTATTCGAGTCAGCACAACTGAATATTCAACCGGATATTCATATTTGTAAAAATAACCCCCTTCCCCACCTGAGATAGCACCCAAAACCCCTCCTCCACCCTAGTTTCCCAACCACTATTACAATATTTAAAAAAAGCAGCACATTCTTTGGGGAGGCCAGTGCAACCCTACCCACTTCCATGCCGTCTGCCAGTTTTCATTACTAAATCAAAATTAACAGTCCTCCCATGGTCCTCCTCCACCCCCCCCATAGCCAGCAGCAGTCCCAACCTCCTGCAGCACCCTGCATGCACCTAAACAAGATTTATAAATGTAAAAAAGGCAGCTGGCACACCCTCCCTCCTCCAAGGCTGGCTGCCTTCTTGTGAATGAAACCGTGCCTTCTTGTGTATATGAGAGAATGAGCAGATCCGTGATCAGCTCATTCTCGTCAGTAACAGGTGATGGTTCATTCACAAGAAGGCAGCCAGCCATGGACGAGGGTGGACTGTGCTGGCTGCCTTTTTCTTACATTTGTATATCTTGTTTAGTGCAGGAGGGTGCTGGGGGTAGCGGGAGCTGTTGCTGCGATACCTGGGGTGTGTGGCAGAGAACCACAGGGAGGACTGTTAACTTTAATTTAGTAATGAAAACTAGACCAGCCATGGAGGTGGGAGGGTTGTGCCAGTCCGCCCCCAAAATTTGCTACATTTTTCTTGTTAATATTGTAATAGTGGTTGGGGAAACTTGGGGGCGAGGGTTTTTCTGGTGCTATCTGAGGGTGGGGAAAGGTTTATATTATTCCTGGATACGGATGAATAGTGAGCTATTAGTTATTTGGATTCTGAATAATGAATAACTTATTATTTGTGGTATTTGGGAAATAATATTCATTATTCACACAGCCTAGTGTAAATGGAGAAAGCAAGAGATTTCTATAGAAATATCACAGAAATGTCAGGAAATATCTGGCCATGCCTTTGGCTGGGATGTATGTCGGTGGGTAAACGCAATGAGATCCATGTTGTTAGACAAGATGCACTGGAAAATGGAATACTTTTAGTACTGAGACTGTGACTACCTATAAACCCAAGACTTGTACTAGGTTTTATACTAGGCTTTGCAGACAGACAGAAGGCTAAAAGCCCATTTTAGTCTGCCACCCACAGAAGGGTATTAGTTTCCCTTATTTGGAGATATCTATCTAACCTCAATTTGAAAATATTTAGAGTATCTGAATCTACTACTTTTCAAGGAAGTCCTTTCCACATTGGGATAATTCTCTGTGTATAAAACTCTCCTCTTAATACTCTTGGGGTAAGTTAGACATAACTGAGAACCATGACTTCCCAAATCTATAGTTCTAGATGCTATATGAGATTTAAATCCAACATCAGATTTTTATCTCTAATGATGTTGTACATTAGCAACAAATCTCCATGTGTTCTCCTCAGTTCCACAAGATGAAGACCAAAATTTGTCAGTCTATCCTCATATGACAGTTGGTTTGGGCCATGAATCATCTCGGTCAATCTTCGTTGCACCCTCTAGAATACTGACCTCCCTCATCAGGTATGGACTCCATACTGCACTATAATAATCCAGTAATGGCCTTATAAGATTTCTATGTAGAGGCAGAATAAAGGCACAATGCCTTGTTGTAAACGTCCTCCTTATTGCCCCTATGATCCTATTAGCTTTGCCTTACTTCATTACAATGATTTTCAACACTAAGGTCATTTGTTATTAATATTCCTAGATCCCATTCTCTGTCAACAACTCTTAGGATGCTTCCGTCTAGTGTGTATGTTGGGCACCTATTTTTGTCCCGAAATGCATCATGATACACTTTCCAGATTAAATTCCATCTTATTCTTTAAAGCCCATTCCTCTAACTTAAGAAAATCATTCTGCATAACTTTGATTTGTGCCCCATCCGTAGTGTCCATTAAGATCTTGATGTCATCAGCAAACTTATTTGCATAACTGCCTAACCTAATATGAAGATCTAAAATGAATAAGACAAAAAGCAAGGGTCCCAACACGGAACCCTGAGGGGCCCTGCTTATCACCTGCCCCATATGTGATAGATAACCTCTTATCCTCACTCTTGCTTTCTGCCCCAACCAGCTTCTCACCCAATGGGCTATTTTACTATTTATGCCTATACTGGCAAGTTTATCTATTAAAACATCATGAGGGACCTTATCAAAGACACGCTTGAAATCAAGGTAGATGACATCAACTGATTTTCCTGAGTTCAATAAACTACTAATTTTGTCATAAAATGTTAGTAGGTTGGTTTCACATGACCTACGTTTCCTGAACCCATGTTATGTCTCATCAGTGATCACCATAATATTTAAGTCATTCTCCAGCTTGTCTCTTGTAATTGATTCAATTGTCTTACCCAATATAGAAGTCAGACTTACTGGCCAATAATTACCCAAGTCTTCACTGTTACCCTTTTATACAAAGGCACCCCAGTCTCAGCTCTCCAATCATCAAGTACCACTCCTCAGAGACAGATTATATAAACAATGCAAAGGTTCCCCAACCATTCTTTAATTTATAGCAAAAACCTCCCTCTCTACTTTCTTACTCTCTCCCATACCCCCATTTTTCTCACTGTCCTCCCTGAATTTCTCTACTTCAGCTTATTCCCCTCCCATCTCCCTCTACCTCCTCTTTCCCACTATCCCTGTATCCCCTTCCTCCTGAACCTACGCCCTCATCTTTCTTTATTTCCCCTTCTTTCTTTACCACCCTCCAGTCCTCTCCCACCTATTTCCTCCTATTTCTACTCCTCTCCTCCCTAATCCCCCACCTCCTAGGACAAAGCCTCCTCAGGCCGTAGCTTTAACACTATCTTACCCACGTCCCTATCTGGCTGCCTTCCCTGCCTTAGCTCAGGCTCTTTCATTTTTACTGTTGACCCACTCATTTCTACCCTGAGCTGCCGACTCCAGTCAACAGTCTTGTCTTACTTGACTATTTCTTGAATTTGATGCTGAAATCTCTGACAATTTCTAAGCATGGAAATCAAAAGTGTATTCTTGTTACATAATGAATAATTCTATGTATGTAACCAGTGGAACCCTTAACCTGTGGAATCGTTTTCTTTGCAAGTCTATTTAGTACTGCAGATATATCATGTTGTAACTATGTTATTGCTGTTATTGTTGTATTTAATCTGTCTTGTACCATGCCTGACCTAGAACCTTGTAAGCAGAAGCCTGTGACTCAAAGGTATTTAATCCCAAACTGACATAAATAAATAAATAATAAAAGTATCAGGTCCAGCTGATTTGGTCACATCTAATTCATTCCAAAAAGTTTTTCCCAGTACAGCCACTTCAAAGAGTTTAACAAATTTAATTTAGAAAGTATAAATGGGGAGAGGATGATAACAGTATAAGCTTAGCTAAATCAAACAAGAGAATACTGAAGTCACCCAACTCACCCAATGAATCAACAGACTATCTATGATTTTAAATTTCAATTTTGCTTTAATAGGTAACTTCAGTATAGTTTTCTTAACTGTTCTACATTTGGGTTAAAAATCCTTCATCAGGAACTGGTTTCTAAAGTAAAAGACATAAAAATTTCAAAAATATTTTCACTAAACCTATCTTTTCTTTACAAAAAGAAAAATTCTTTATATATTACACAACTTATTAATTTACAAGTGTGTATATACTACAGAAAAATGAATTTATACTCCAAAATAAAAATATTTAATCACCTTTTTGCAAGTTTTTCCGTAATTTTAACTGAGTTCTCAGGTTTGACTGCAACCACTGTTGCAATAAAAATAATCAAGAAAAACATCACATTACTCATATTTTCTAAAAGATAACTCTTTTAATATCATATTTGTTTACAAGTTATAATAACATTAACCTCAATATACTACACTTTCAAAATGTTAGTGTTTGTCTGGTGCACTGTAATTCCATTAGCTACATCAACAACCTGAACTCATTACAAAATCATTGGTATTCTATTTAAATAACACTTTTCCAATGTTAAGCTTTAAAACTAATTTTACTGGGGCATCTTGCTAAGCATCTTTTATACAACACTTGTTTAATTCTATCTACCCATTCATTCCATTACAATTTCACTCCACTAGATCATATTATGTTTGAGATTACTATTAGTGCTTTCTCGGTTTAAATAACTCAACACCTGAATCAAATCATTGTTATCTCAAGCTAGTTCTGACCTGAAAACTTTATTTACTCTTCTCTCAGGTTGAGCAGCGTATGTTTATGAAGTGCAAATCCTTCACTTTTACCTAAGTAAATTTAAACAGAAAGCGTTAAGGTTCTGTATAAACTTTTCTAACATAAACTCCTTTAGTATTACTGATAATGTTATTTGTACTCACATAATGTTCGTTTCTGTCTCTTCTAGGTGGGATCAATGCATGAGGGCTAAACGGACTGAATTTATATCCACTGCCTCTCCCCTGAATCTGGCACAGATGATAAATGTCACTAATAAGCTAAAACAGCCTATTAGGTGTGCCAGACCCTCACTTAGCGGCACCTAATTACCATAATACTAGGTGTCAAGGGACTTCTACTTTACATACAGGGGAGGCAGTGGATATAAATTCAGTCCGCTTAGCCTCATGATTGATTCCCCACCTAGGAGACACAGAAATGAGTATTATGTGAGTACAAATGAAATTATCAGTAATACTAAAGGAGTTTATGTTAGAAAAGTTTATATGGAACCTTAACGCTTCTGTTTAAATTTACTTAGGTAAAATGAAGGATTTGCACTTCATAAACATACGCTGCTCAACCTGAGAGTAGAGGTAAATAAAGTTTTCAGGTCAGAACTAGCTTGAGATAACAATGATTTGATTCAGGTGTTGAGTTATTTTAACCGAGAAAGCAGTAATAGTAATCTCAAAACATAATATGATCTAATGGAGTGAAATTGTATCGGAATGAATGGTAGATAGAATTAAACAAGTGTTGTATTAAGATGCTTAGCAAGATGGCCCAGTAAAATAAGTTTTAAAGCTTAACATTGAAAAAGTATTATTTAAATAGAATACCAATGATTTTGTAATGATTTCAGGTTGTTTGATGAAAGTAATGGAATTCAGAAAATTCAGAGGAACACTAAAGTTTTGAAAATCTAATATATTGAGGTTAGTGTTATTATAACTTGTAAACACATGTGATATTAGAAGAGTTATCTTTCAGAAAATGTGAGTAATGTGATGTTTTTCTTGACTTATTTTTATTACAGCAGTGGTTGAGTCAAACCTGAGAACTCAGTTAAAATTACAGAAAACTTGCAAACAGGTGATGATATATTTTTTATTTTAGAGTATAAATTCACGCTTTTCTGTAGCATATATACTTTTGTAAATTAATAAGTTGTCTAATATATAAATAATTTTTCTTTTGTAAAGAAAAGATAAGTTTAGTGAAAATATTTTTTGAAATGTTTTTATATGTCTTTACTTAGAAACCAATTCTGATGAAGGGTTTTTAACCCAACATGAGAACAGCTATGAAAGCTATAATGGAAGTTACCTATTAAAGCAAAAATTTACATTTGAAAATCATATGATAGTCTGTTGATTCATTGGGTGAGTGGGGTGGACTTCCAGTGTTCTCTTGTTTCACATCAAATTCATTTGATTTTGCCAGTATTTCCTCCTTAGTTATATAAGGACTATCCTCACATGTAACAATAGCATGAGCTGGAGAACTAGAGGCTCTGTACATGGAATAAAAATAGGAATTCAATGCTTCAGCCATCTCAGTTGGTTTATTTGAAATTGTGTTTTTTAACCATGATCGGACCAACATTCCTGATGGCAGATCTTTTGTTGCTATAAGAAAAACGTCTTCCCCATCCCGTAAGTGTGCCATTCTAAATTCTGCTGGCTTTTTACTAACTCCTTATCATTTTTGTGTTTTAGCCAACTGTTTCTATATTGTGTACTTACTGTATTCAGATCTGTCCTGTCTCATTTGCCTTAATGCTCTTTCTTTCAGCTTAATTTGGGTTTGTAAATTTCCTATTTAACCATATTGGTATTTCCCCCTACCATTATATAAATTTCTTGTGGGGACATATTTATGCTCTAACTCAATCAACTTGTTTTGATTTTCAACCATAATGTATTTGCATCTTCTGTTTCACTGTACCATATCCATTGTTTAAGTTCTACAGTAAGTCTAGTAAAGTTAACCCTTGCGTAATCTTTTATAATAGTCTTCCCCGGAGTTTGTGGTACAATTTTAAGTTCATATAATATGACATTATGATTACATCCTAATAAGGGTTTAAGCACCTGTACATTGCTTGTATTCTCACCCATGTTAGTCAATATTAAAACTAAAATATTGTTTTGCCTTGTTGGGCTATCTACAAGTTGTGACAAGTTATTACTAAGCATGTATCCAAATAGTCTTGCTCTTGCTTACATTTTGCATTTGAGGCCAGTTTGTACCAGGGCATTAAAACCACCCATAAGGATGACATTGTTGTGCCTGGCAGTCTCATTCATACTTTCAGCAGGGGCTAAGTTATCATTTTCTTTTGTATCAGGTGGTCTATAAACTGTTCTGAAGACAACTTTTTGTTTGTCCTGGTTTTCAGCTCTTCCCACACATAGTCAATAGATGATAATTCATTGCCACAGAGGCATAATTGCTTACTTAAGATACAATTCCTGATGTACATTTCAACTCAACCACCAAATCTTTCTTGTCTATTTTATACAGCAACTTGTACCCTTGATCTCCTGACCTTTTGTTGGCAAATCAGACCACCATGATTCAATAACAGCAGCGATATTAACATCTTTATCCTCATCAACATCTCCAGTTCAGCCATTTTGATTGAATTTAAGCTTCTAGCATTAGTCAGAAGAATATTCCACTATGTTTTCCAATTTTATTTATACTTGGCAGATATTGTAATTTTTCTCAATATATATCATCGCCATTCAGTTGCTCCTGGACTAATAGTTTTTGAATTTTTCTCATGCCCATTTACCACCCTATGGAACAAGGTACTCAGTTTCCTTGTCCCTTTTTACTAAGGTGCAAGCCTTCATAATTAAAAGATCCCCACACCCATCACATTCTTCATACATTTTAAACATCTAATACCGTATTGTAGTGTCCACTTTCTTAACCAGTTATTATACATCTTTATCTGCTTTATCTTTGCTGGTCCTGCTCTGGGTACTGGTAAAACTTCTGATATAATACACTCAGCCTTGTAGTTCTTTATTACTCTGCATAACTCTTGTATCTCCCCACTGCATCTTCTACTGTGCCATTGCCAACATTGTTTGTCCCCAAATGTACAAGTACCATTTTGGGTCCTTTTATGTTACTTAACATGTCAGGGATCATACTAGTAATGTCTCAAATTTTTGCTCCCCCATATGTACAACATATGTTACATTTGATTTATTTCCATGTGTAGAATAACAGTTGGTGTATCTGACCATAGAATTTCCTTACATAAATATCTGCTTCCCTGTTTTCTGATGGGTGCTTCAGAGCTATGAACATTTGTTAGGAGATGTTGACTATATTTATCGTGAGAGACTTTACTTGTATCCTCCATACACTCAATTGAGTTTGGGTGAACTGGACTTGTTGATAATGTGGAAATTAAAATTGCTTGCTCCTTTTGCCCTATTTCATCAGTATGTATCGTACCACCCAGTGAATTTTCTTTTCCTAGCATTTGTAACATAGTATTTATAACTATGGTTTGATTTTCCTGAATAATACTTTCATTACTCCCATTTTCTATTAGATTTAACATACCATCTCCTAGATCTATTTTCTTTGAGAAGGATGACACTCTATTGTCAGATTCAACAGCAACAAACACCCATTCAGTATTTTCACATGATCCCTGTATCATAATATCACCATTTGAATCATTGTTTGAATTTACTATGATCAAAACTTAATTTGCCTGACTTTCTAAATTATCCATTAAAGCGTGCTAGGGGCTCATAATGATTTGTATGTTCTGGTATTAGTCCAATAGCCCTCCGTCTGTGCTTTTTGTTTTACATATAGGATGGGATATTCAGAAATGTGCCAGATGCCAGCACAAGCGATGCAGCACAAGTTCAATGCACCATGGTGCAATGGCGCGATATTCAAAGGTTGCATGAGGCGACATGCGCCAATGCAGTATGGCTGAATATCACATGAATGCACCAGAGTGCAGCAAAGGTACCAGGGAGCAACCCAACATGTGTAATAGCACAACCATGGGTGTGCAAGGGCAGAGGAAGATGCGGGACACATGGATCAGTTATAGGCACAGCAAGGAGCAATGTACCAGGGAGGAGGGGTGGCCACTGGGGAGGTGGTGGAGCCAGGCAAGAGGCACAGCCAGCCCACTATGAAACACCACCCATGGAGCATGGGCATGTAGCCTGTCCCAATCACATGCACCACAGTGGTGGACATAGGAAAGGTGGCACCAATGGCCAAGGATGGGCCACCACCAGCCACCTCCGCTGGATGACATGCAGTCCACCCAGACACAGCTAGCCACACCCTTACAAACAGCACCCAACACATATGCCACACATCCCGAACAGCCAGCCCATGGCCACTCCAGGGCACAGCCACTGACTGATGAGTGAACACCACCATGCAGAGAACAACACAGGTGCACCACAAAGCCACCAGCACACACCACTGCAGCATGGCTCACTCGCCAGCTGCAAAGCAGACCAGACACAGATGGGTAACCATATAAAATCTGTATCAAATATATAGTAAAACAACACAACTGGGTACGAGGTAGGGAAACTATATACAGTGCAGGAACAAGGAAGGGAAGACAGGGATGGGGACAGGGAAGGCATGAGAAGTGTGGACAGGTGCAGGAACATCTGGTTCAGGCCCAACAGGCCCTACAGCTCAGAGGTAATGTTAGAAAGTATTTTTCACAGAGAGGTTGTGGATGCATGGAACAGCCTTCCTGAGGAGGTCATGGAGTCAGGAACAGTGGGAGAATTCAAGAATGCATGGGACAGGCATAAGGCATTTCTAGTGGGGATAGGAAGAAGTAGGCTGTTGATTAACTAGAATCTGCAGCTTATCCATCAGGTAGGGAAATGGGCAGACTAGGTGGGTCAAGCGGTCCTTATCTGCTGTAAAATTTTATGTTTCAATGTTTCTATATGGCCGTGTGGTCCAGCCTCATGCCCGCCCATGCCCCCACCCATCTGTTCAGGCCACAGGGCATGCCCACTCATGCCTGTGTGCCATGCCATTATGGCCATCCTGGTCATGAGTGTCTGTCCACCTACCTACAAGTGCCGTAGTGCTCCTCTGCTATCATATCCCTGTGCTGGCATGCCATCCTGGTTGCCGGGGATCCCTCTGCCGGGGGCTTCCACCACCACCACATGGCCCGTTGGCCACGTTGTCCCCACTGCTGTTCCCTCGTCGACCTTGACAGCTATCCCACGGTCAGTGGCTATGTTGTGCAGCACAGCAGGCCAGGAATAGGCCACAGGCCTTTGAGGGGCTGTACAGTAGGGCACAGCCAGCCCTGTCCAGGCAATGAAATCATGCCTTCAGCAGACCAAAGATATGCTCAATGATGTTCCACATGCTGGGTGTGCCTCATTGTACTGCTTCTCCGAGGGGATGATGGGGGCCTGGGGTGAGCAGCCAGGGCCGGAGTGGGTAGCCACTGTCACCTGTATGGATGGGGATATGGTTAGCCTGGTGTCCTATGTTGCTGAACCCCTTGTCCTTCACAGCCACAACCTGTGGTGCCCCTACTCTGGTGGTTCCCCATGCCCTGTTGTATCTAGCTGCCCGTGGTCTCGCATACTCACCCATTAGGTGGCCGGTGGGGATGTCCCCACTCTTGAACCTGTGGCAGAGTGCTGAGCTGTGCCAGATGAAGGCATCATGTGCTCCCCAGTGTGTGTGACACAGACATTGATTATGTGCCCTGGCATCACACACCACCTGGCAGTTGATACTGGGGTAGCCCTTTCTGTTGATGTAGGTTATGCCCTCCAGGCCAGGTGGCATGCAGATGCCAACATGGGTGCAGTCGATGGCCCCTAGCATGCCAGGCATATGTGCCACCCTGTGGAACTCCTGCATGTTCACTGTATGCTATGCTGTGTGCTGGGGAAGTGGATGTATTCTGCAGAGTGGGCGTTGAGGGTGTGTGAGGAGGCGTGACATGGCCAACTGGGTTTGACTGTGGTGTCCCTTTGGTTTCTGGAAGGTGCCCGTGGTGAGCAGGCACATGACATCTGTTACCTTCATCTCCACTGTCAGGCATGGCTCCATCTAGTGGGTACCTGCATCTCCTCACTGCACTGCTCATAAAGCTGCCTCAGAATTGCCTGATTCAGGTGATACTGGCCCACAATCTCCTTATTGTAGTAGTCCTCGAAGGTGGTGCGGGCATGGTACCACCTGTTCCAGATGTACCACCGATGGGCCCTTCCATGGCCATTCTGCCCTGCCTTCTGCCTCCCACACCCCTCATTATGGCCTCCATCTGGAAAATGGCACTGGCCATGGCCCTGTTGTCCTGTTCCCCTGGGTGTCTGACTCCACAGGCCCTCCTGGCTGTGTGAGGCTGTGTGGGCTGCTCAGCAGGGCCCATGCCTGTGTACCCTGCCCCTGGCTGGTGCCTGTTGCATGTGGCCTCTGACTCCCACCCTGTGGGTTCCTGTGTTGCTCCTTTCAGGCTTGGTGCCACTGTGTCACACCAGGCACACACACACACACACACACACCATTCCCTCCCTGTCTGTCACACTCACACTCACACACCTCACTCTCTCACACACTGTCACTCCCTCTCTGTCTCTGTCTGTTTCCTCTCCTTGTCCCCTACTGTGTGGTTTGCCAGCCTGTCTGTCTCCCTCTGTCCTGCTCCCCTCTGGCACAAGTGCCCTTCTCCTAATTGCTCCCTGTATTTATAGGCTCAAGACTGCTCCGCTGACAACGCCATTTTGCTCCACACTTGTGCCATTTGTCTGGTGTTGAATATTGCACTGTGCCACATATTCATGGCGCCCCTCTGCCTTTGTGCATGCATACATTCCCATTGCGCATTGGTGCACTGCCGCAGTTGCTGCCACTGAATATCGCTCTCTGGTGCATTTCCTCAGTTGCGCATGTGCAATCCAGTTGTGCAATGTGCAACTGCTTTGAATATCCGCCCCTTGTGTCATCGATTGAGGTATCCATTTCTAAATCATTCATATCCACTCCTCTTCCTCTCTTATACGGTTCAAAGATATCTCCTTATGTACCTTTGTCTTTCCAATGACTGTTTTCATGTTATTGATTTTAAGTTTGAGCATTTTAATTTCTTTATCCTTGTTACTGAGCTGTATTTTCAGCTCATTTAATTCTATACATCATCCACATAGGGAGTGGTTCAGAGCTGTTATTTACAGAGGTACTGATCAGCCCACACCCATAACAGCAAATCCCCAGTTCACCACCTTCTAACTTAACAAGTAAAGGATACATACTTTCTACCTCCATTTTAAACTTTGTATAATGTTCGTCTTGGCCTAATCCAGCTAGCCATGCTGGTCATGCTGATCATACGCTTTACGCCGTGTCTTTGCTAGAAGTCTTTGCATGTGTTGACTGCACTCACACCACACTGTGCTTGCTTTGCTCGGTGCACCAATTTATCCCCTTCCTCCTCGATAGGACTTCCAGGTCACATGACCACCTGGAAAGTGAGTGCAGTAACAAAACAGATGGAAATTCTAAATAAAGTGCCCCAAAAGTGTTTTAAGCAGAACCTACTGCTCAAATTAGGTCCAGTGACTTTAAAATACAGTCTATTAAAAAAGAAAACAGACAGACAATGACCTGCAGTAGTTTGCTATGGTGTGGCTGGGACTACGATTCCCAGAATACTTTCTTGTCCTTCTGCACACCAAGACAGGTTTAATACAGACACACCAGCCAAGAGTGATGCAACCACTGTCAGACCTGTCTTACCAGATAAACTGGTCACACAGACGTGGATAGTGGATCGTAGACTGATTGGAAAGTAAATCTGAGCATAAATGGGAAAATGGTGATGCTCAGATTAGACACTGGAGTACAGTGTAATGTGATGTATTTTCAGATATAGAAGGCAGTGTCTGGAGAAGCTGTTCAAAGGTTGTCATCTGGATTGGTTTCTATTCTGGGCATAAATGTGATGTGACAGGCAAAGTGATGCTGCTAACATGTTTTAAGCAAAAGAATTACCTGTAGCCATTTCAAGTGATTAATGCAAACATGACCCCAGTGTTGGGCTACTTGTTTGGAAATGAAGCTTATAAAGAATCTATTTTCAGTAGATGCTGCAAATGTAAGTGCAGAAAAACCACAGAAAGAATACTGGCTGAATTTGCTGATATATTTGAGAAATCAGGATGCTTAGCGGTGAATAACACATTAAAATAGATAAGATAATCAGCTCTGTGATCCACCCCCTAGGAAAATACTTTTCACATTACAAGACATAGTGAACATTGAGCTAGAGAATATGAAATGATTGGTGGTTATTGAGAAGGTGGAAAAACCCATGAGCTGGGTCAACTTGATGGCGGCTATAGGAAAAACAAAGTATGAATTTGCATAGATCCCATAGATCTTAATAGAGCAATTAAAAGGGAACATCACCCAATGAAAACAGTTGAAGAGGTTGCAGGCAAGCTAGCAGGGGGCCAAAGTAGTCACAGTGTTAGATGCTGGGCATGCTTTCTGACAGATTAAACTGGATGGGCCTAGCTCTGATCTAGGGACTTTTAATACACCTTTGGGAGGTACAAGTTCATGCATCTACCCTTTGAGATTTGCTCAGTACCAGAAGTCTTCCAAAGAAAATGTCACACACTTTTGCAGGGCTCAAGTGCACAGAGACCATTATGGATAAAATCCTAATATGGGGAGCTAATGTACAAGAGCACATTGAGAGGTTACAGAAAGTTCTACGAGAGATAAGCATTTGTCTGTAAACCCCAAAAATCAAAGATCAAATGTCATAGGTCCAATATATTGGACACAAGTAATGATGGGCTGTTGGCAGACCTCGAGAAGATAAAAGCAATTACCCAGATGCCTGTTCCTCAAAATAAGAGTGACTTACAGAGATTGATGGGCATGGTAACCTACCTGGCAAAACTCATTCCAAACCTATCAACTGTAAATAAGCCATTGAGAAGTTACTAGAGAAAGAAACAGCATGGCACTGGAGGCGCACCTCAACAGGCCCGTCAAAACTGAAAACAGTTGTCACTAAACCCCCAGTGCTGCTTACTATGATCTAAGGAAACCTGTTGTCTTATCTGTTGACACATCTTCAGAAGGGCTGGGTGCTTGTCTACTGCAAGAAAGCAGGCCTATTGCTTTTGCTCCAGATCACTTAAGAAAGCTGAGAGAAATTATGAACAAATTGAAAAGGAAACACTAACTATTGTGTTTGGCTGTTCAAAATTCCACCAACATACTGTATATCTGTGGCAGACCAAGGGTCCATGTTGAATCGGACCACAAACCCATAGAAAGCTTTTTCAAAAAAATTTGCCACAACCACACCAAAATTAAACGCATGATGCTAAAACTGCAAAGGAATGATTTAAGAGTACAGTACAAAGCGAGTAAAGAACATCATATAGCAGATGATTATGAATAAAGAAAACAAAAGAATTAAAAAACACTATGGTTCTCAAACGAGGTGGCAAGGAAGGTTAAGGAGAAAAAGAAAGCATTCAGGAAGTATAAGGAATTACAGAAGGAGCAGGACAGAGAACGGTATCAGTTAAAGCAGACAGATGCAGGGCAAGCAGTCAGGATAGTAAAGGTCCAAACCGAGGAAAAGATAGCCAGCTCAGTTAAGAAGGGAGATAACACCTTTAGTAGGTACATTACAGGGCGAGAAAGACCAAGGGAGCATAGGTGCCAGAAAGGAAAAAGATGAAGGTCAAAGGACAGACCAGCCCCTGGGTTACTACTGACCTTTTAACTCTGCTCAAGCCAGAGACCACCTCTGGCATTGTGCTAGTGCAACTCCAACACAAGTAAACATACAATTATACAAAGCAGCCAGAAATGATTGCACTCGAAGAATACGGAATTCTAAACGCAACTATTACAAAGAGGCTCTGACCAACTCTTGGGGCCAGAACAAATTCTGGAACAACATGAAAGAACTCACAGGCAAGGATCCTAAAGCACCACCCACTATGCTCAACCTTCATGGCACTCCTACACTCGACCTAGGTATCATCACCAGCACTTTTAATAATGCATTTACAAACCTGGACAGTGTCCTTCCACCAAATTTTTTGATGACCTCCCCCAGCTCCTCCCAAGTTACCCCCAACTAGAACATACAACCCCAAAGTTTTTTAAAGGAGTTCCCACCACAAGTAGCTAGAAAATACATTCAAAAGGCCATCGGCAAACAAGGGTACAGTGGTGACTCCTTGACCTGAAACTGCTGGCACAAGTCCTCGATGAAATCTTAGAACCACTTACAAAGATCTTTAATCTCTACAGCTTAGATTGGGCCATTTCCCTCTCTCTGGAAGGAAGCCAATGTCACACGGTTTGCAAAAGCGGAGATAGGACACTGCACACAATTACAGACCTATCTCACTCCTCCCCCACTATCCAAAGCGCTGGAGCGAATAGTGTCGGACCAACTAGTTGAATTCCTGGATAAGTACAATGTACAGTGCCCAGAGCAGCATGGCTTCAGAAAAGGGCACAGCACCACCACTGCACTACTGGAATTTACAACCTTCATCCATGCCACGCTTGACAAGGGAATTGTGGAGGGCAGTATTTATAGACCTTACCAAGGCATTCGACACGGTTAACCACCCCTACTGCTCAAGCAACTGTCCTCCATTGGGATCTCCAGCGATGCCCTTCCATGGTTCACCAGCTACCTTGATAATCGTATCCAACGTGTAAGGATTGCGAGGGATCTCTTGGATGAGAAACCGGTCCGCTCCAGAAGTCCCCAGGGGTCTATTCTGGGCCCTCTACTCTTCTCCCTCTCCATCAACAATCTCCCCAGTGCCTGCCACCAAAAATATTATTATCACACGAGCAGATGCAGTCCTGTTTTCCAGCCACCATGTCATTACAGTCCTTGAATCCCAGCTGCAGCTCGACTTCAATCGCGCCATGACTACTGGTTCAATTCTCATAACTTGTCCTGAACCACAGCAAGACTAAAGCCATGTCATTCTGTAACCGACAGAGCAGGCACAACTCTCTGTCCCTCACCATCAAGAACCATGCTGGGAACCCACTCGAACATGTCAAGGAGTTCAAGTACCTTGGTATTACCCTGGATAGTACCCTCTCCTACACTCTGCATATTGACACTGTTGCCAAGACTGCCAATATACGGATTGGACTACTACACAAACACAAGCACTGTATGCCTGCAGATGCCCTTAAACTAGCCATCTACAGCTCTGTCACCTCTATCATTGACTACGGCCTTGCCATCTATGGCTCTGCCCCAACAAGTGCCCTCATGGGATCTCAGTTCTCTCAACAAAGCCTGTAGACTACTGGCGGGTGCAGCCCGACAAACTCACACCTGTGACCTCTATGCACAGGCCATCTGGCTACCTCTACACAGCAGAATACAATACCAGACCTGCTTACCTTACCAAAAGATTCTCCTTGGTCTCATGCCACCTGGTGTTAGCTCACTCCTTACTACCTACAGTGGCACTCAACAAACACGTGGTGCCCAATCTCTAACCTTTCAGGTTCCCAGATGTCGTACCTCCATGGGTCAGTGGTCCTTTATCTATAGAGCCGCTCAAAGGGTTCAATGCCCTCAATAAAGCACTTTCCTCTACTACACTTGGACTCTTCAAAAGGAATCTCAAACTTTACCTCAACTCTACCACACAGTGTGACTGCTTTGTTGAACAGAGATCTCTCAAACACTTCCCAGCTCACTCATGTCTCACAGCCCACCCTTTCACAGTCTCATTCCCTCTGGCTGGGCCTTCCTTGTGACTCCTTTCCTGCTTCACACCTCCACTGGTACAAGACATTCTCTCCACCACCATCGGACAGTGGCCCATTAGCCTGCTAACTTCCTCTCCCAGTCGCATGCCTGCAATACTAACTGCCTATGGTGCTCTCTATCTCTTATTGTTACCGCAGGCAGCTGCCTACTCAAGCTGCTCGTTTTATGAATATTATCTCAAAGTATGTTATAACTGAGTATCTTTATTTTTTCTTTTAGTTATTTTGGTTGTTTATTGTGCATTCTTTTATTACCTCTGTATGTATGTTGACCCTCATCCTTTGACGTGGAACTTTGTAAATGAGCAGTTTCTGCTCAAAGACATTTGTAATCTGAGAATTTAATAAATAAATAAATAAATGAAAGGGGAGAGTAGAGCGGTAGCCACTCCACTTTTATTTCTGTATGGCAAAAACTAGTATAGAAAAAGTGCCCTTTGTACCCTCATAAGTGCCCTTTGATTCTCAGTCCCCTCAGCTTTTACTATCTTCCAGCACCGTTGCAAGGGAGGGATAGTGATGCTTAATAAATGGGAGGGAGGTGGGCAGAGAGCGACAGTGAAAAGACAGAGATACTGAACAAATACTTTGCTCAGTATTCACAAAAGAAGAGAGGGGTACCTAAACTAAACAATAGAAGCACTCTGGCAGAGGGTTCGATACTAGTCCTTTCACAGAAGAAAGTGTCATGAAAGAACTCTTAAAACTCAAAGTGGACAAAGCAATGGAACCTGACAGGATTACGCCCCAGAATTCTAAAAGAACTAAGGGAGACCAAGTGACACCACTGACTACCCTTTTAGCAAACCATGGGAGGATGGTGTGGTACCTAATGGCTGGAGGAAGGTGGATGTGATCCCCCTTCACAACAGTGGAAGCAACACAGGGAACTACAGATCTGTTAGTCTGACATCAGTGGTAGGGAAAATGATGGAATCACTTCTGAAAGAAAGAACAGTCGAGTACATAGAGGGCAGCGGGACACAGGACCCAAGGCAGCATGGATTCTCAGCGGGAAGGTCATGTGTCAGATGACTCTAATAGATTTCTTTGACTGGGTGACCAAAGTAGTACACCAGGAAGGGGCTGTAGATATGGTCTTCTTAGTCTTTAGCAAGGCATTTCACACAGTACCACACAAAAGTTTAATAAACAAATTAGCCTGCCGGGAGTAGGTACCACGGTGATAACCTGGGTAACATAGACATAGACATAGAATTTGATGGCAGATAAGGACCGCTTGGCCCACCCAGTCTGCCCATTTTCTACCTAACAGATAAGCTGCAGATCCTAGTTAACCAACAGCTTACTTCCTCCTACACCCCACTAGGACTGCCTTATGTCTGTCCCATGCATTCTCAAGTCCCCACTGTTCTCAACTCCACGACCTCCTCAGGGAGGCCATTCCATGCATCCACAACCCTCTCAGTGAAAAATACTTCCTCACATTACCTCTGAGCCATCCCCCTCTATCTTCAAATTGTGCCCCCTTGTTCTGCACAACAGGATGCAGAGGGTAATAGTAAACAGAGCACACTCTGGAGAAAGGGGAGTTACTAGTGGGTATGACAGGGTTCAGTACTAGAATGGTACTCTGTAATGTCTTTATAGGTGACATTGCAGAGGGACTGGAAGGAAAAGTATGCCTCTTTGCAGACAATACAAAGATCTGCAATGGGGTTGATACACAAAGAGGGGTGGAAAGCACACTTCTCAACCTCCCTCATCACAAATCTGGGACAAGGCTTAAAATGATCAGGGACAAATGACCAAAATCAGGGACACATCTGAAAAAATAGTAATATTAGTTCCCGAAGCTATGTACAACATGCTTCTTAGTATGAATAACATTTTCTTAATGAGAACTAGACTGTGACACCAATGGCTGGAATTATTTTGTGATTCAAATCCCTACTCTTCAGTGACAGAAATGACAAATTTAGGAGGGACAGGAGAAATTTCTGAGGCAAAATCAGGGACAGTTGAGAGGAATGGTGGAAAGGATGACAAGGAACTTGGCAAGGTTAGAGGAATGGTCAAATGTATGGCAGCTTAGATTCAATGCAAGGAAGTGCAGAGTAAAGCACCTGGGAAACAAAACCCAGAGGAAGAGTACACAGTGGGGGTGGGTACTAACAACAACAAAATGGAAAGGGACCTGGGGTACTCATGTCAGACAACCTTAAGGTAGGCAAGCAATGTGAGAAGGCAGTAAGGGGGCTGGGGATTCTGGGATGCATAGGAGAGGCATCACCAGTAGAAATCAGGAAGTTGTTATCCCTCTGCACAGACAGTTGGTGAGACCCTATCAGGAGTACTGCGTGCAGTTCTGGAGATCCCATCTCCACAAGGACATAGACAGGATGGAGGCAGTCCAGATGGGGGCAACAAAATGGTGCAAGGTATGCACCAGAAGCCATATGAAGAGAGACTAAAAGAGTTCAATATGTATACTTTGAGGAAAGGAGGAAACAGGGGACATAATAGAAACTTTTAAGTATCTCAAGGGAATCAACAAAGTCCAAGATGGTAGCGTATTTCAGAAAAGAAATGCTCAAGAACAAGGGGCACAATATGGAGATAGAGGGGACAGCTCAGGCACAACATGGGGAAGTATTTTTTCACAGAGGGTGGTGGATCATGCATCCACCACCTCTCTGAACAGCCTCCTGAGGAGGTAATGGGGTCAAACACAGGGAAATTCATGAATGCATGGGACCGACATAAGGCAATTATAAGGGGTAGGAGGAAGTAGGCCACTGGGTAACTAAGATCTGCAGCGTATCAATAGGTAGGAAAATGAGCAGACTAGGTAGGCCAAGTAGTCCTTATCTGCCAGCAAAGTTTGTTTCTTTGTTTCCATATAGATGCCAAGTAGGGCTGTGGGAGAACATTCTGTGCCAGAAACTGAACTAGACAAATATGAGGTTCACACAGTGGACTATATGCCTATCAGTGATGAAAACTGAAATTGTTTCAGCAAGAGACTGACAAAGTTTAAGCATTAGTCAAGCTGAGAGACACTGTTTTGAATGGGTGGCCCCAGGAGAAAACATCGGTGCACTCCGAGATAAGGCTGGCAGTTCAGATGAAATCTCGACAGAAAATTGACTGTTGCTGAAGGGTGAGAGGCTGATAGTTCCCATTATCACTAAGACCAGTCATGTTAACCAGATTACGCAGCAGCCACTTGGGCTTTGAAAATGCAAGCACAAAGCCAGAGATCTTTTATTCTGGCCAGGGATGAACAGTCAGGTTAGAGACATGGTGGCCCAGTGTGGCATTTGCAACCAATTCAGGAAAGCACAATCTAGAGAGACACTGCAGCCACGTGAAACACCAGAGAGACCTTGGCAATTGGTTGGGGCTAGTAGTATAAGTTCATATATCTCGTCAAATGTTAAATTTCAGCCAATCAACACGTGCCATGTCATTTGACAGGTGGGCGTGGCCTAAAAGCGGACCAATCAGAATCGCCCGTGTTAAACGGAAGTCCCTCCCTAATTAGCGCTAGCCCGCCCCTTCTGGCGGAAATGACATGCATTGAACCCGTGTTCCGTTCTGCGTAGGAAAATGACATACATTCAACCCGTGTCCCAGACGCAGGAAATGACCTAACACCACCATTTTGTAAGCGCCTTATGCCCCTCACTCCTCGATCCCCTGCCAGACCATCCTGGCTCGAACCCGAGTCCCACCATGCTAGCTTGAACTCCTGCATCCCCTCCTTTCACCTGCACCCCACCAGCCTGGCTGAACCCCTGTCCTCCGCCCCTTCTCGTACACTCCTTGATCCCCTGCCAGACCATCCTGGCTGGAACCCAGAATCCCACCATGCTAGCTTGAACTCCTCGTCCCTCCTTTCTCCTGCACCCCACCAGCCTGACTGAACCCCTGTCCCCCGCCCCTCCTCGTGACACTCCTCGATCCCCTGCCAGACCATCCTGGCTGGAACCCGAGTCCCACCATGCTAGCTTGAACTCCCTGGCCCCTCCTTTCTCCTGCACCCCACCGGCCTGGCTGAACCCTTGTCCCTTCTCCTGCACCCACCATCCTGGCTCGAACCCCTCCCCCCTTTCTCCTGAACCCCACCATCCTGGCTCAAACCCCTGTCCCTCTTCACCACGTGCTCCTCCCACCCCAAAAAATCAGTTAGTATTTATGTAGCGGTATGTCCCCCCATGTAGGCCTGGTGTATAACTGCAGGGACATGTGTGTGTTTTTGATGAGGATATTTTCAGAAAGAAGTATCTAGGAGGGGACCTGATCATGCAGAGGTTTCACAGATCTGTGTGAGACCCCACACCCCCGAGGAAATTCATCTGCCTGTGTGAGTACCCTTTTCTGTTTTTGTAACAGTATACAAAATTATTTAACATGCATCTGTAGGACTGTGTCAAACTTGCATCAAAAGGATAGCTTATGTATATGCATGTAACATTTATAAGCTAAAACGGGGGACCTCTCTGTAAATAAGATGGTTCAGCAGTTTTCTCTGGATAGCATTGCAACAATCGCAAAAACTAATTATTTATACTTTTGTCATGAATTAGAAAGAATAAAAATATATCAGAAAAAGGAATACACATACCTATAGTTCACCCCTCAGCTCTGTGTAGTATCAAGGAGAAGGCTGAAATGAAATGTGTGTCGTGATATTTATAATGTTTTGAAAAAATGATATATTACAATGAAAATACAGAATGTAAAATGATAATGTTTCTCTTTCAAAATAATTTTAAACACACAGTCTTAAAATGTATCTACAGCTTTGCTTAGAGTTGTTGCAAAAAATACACACAGTGTGTGTGTGTGTGTGTCCCTCATTAGACACGTAGAAAAAGCAATGTCTTTTATGTATGTTTAAAATATAGATGGTGGGGGTTTTGGAGCCTGGTGGCTGTGTGTGTGTGTGTATGTGTGTCCGTCCCTCATTAAGCACGTAAGAAAAGCAATGCCTTTTATGGATGTTTAAAATATAGCTGGACTTTTGGAGCTCACGGTCCTGTTGGCTGTGTGGTAGGGGTCTTTGTCTGTTAAGACGTGACAAAACATCTGTTGTTCATTTACACAGCCATGGCTGCAAGGCCTATTGATTCTCTTTGGAAACATGTGTGTCTCAAGATTTTGGATTTCAGGGTCTGTAAAAAGTAGCTTTATGCTTTTGTTGCAAAATAAATGTCTATAGTTACATTATCAAAAATTAAAAAGTCATGTAGTACTAAATAGAAAAATAAATGATATGTTACAAAGAAAAGATAGAATGTAAAATGATAATGTTTCTCTTTCAGAATAATTTCAAAGCACACAGTCTTCTTAAAATGTATCTACAGTTTTGCTTAGAGTCGGTGCAAAAGAATACACACTTTGTGTGTGTGTGCTATGTTTTACCGAATTACTAATTTAAAGGACGCAGCTGTTTAAAAAGACAGAATTTCTGTTTTGACTTTTCAAAACATAACTTAACCTGGCACTCCACTGCCTCTCTGTGTTTTAAGATTGATAAAAAGCATCTGTTTTAATTAGACTGTGACCAGCCTATTAGCAGAAAGAATTTCTTAATGCCTTCCAGCTGTTGAGGAAGTGAGAAACAAAGCCTACATTGACTAGCATAGGTTCTTATATATCCCCCCTTGGAGAATGGGGGTTGTTGGTCTGATGGACAGTGCCAGATGTTTTTCACTACTTGCCACGTACTTGGGGTGGGGAGGGGGTCTGAGTCATTTTTATATAAGCATTTCAAGATACTGGAAGCTCAAGTAGTAGTTGTGTTAGTTTAGCTCTGTCCTTTTGTCTTGAGCTAAAAATTAAAAATATTCAACAATTAGCCATGGAACCGTGGACTCCTGATGAAGAGCTTATCCAAACATTTAATCGTTTGGCTAATACACAGTTGAACACTACAGAAGGTGTGTATTTTTTAACTAGAAATAGTAGATGCTGCATGTTTTAGAGTTTAAATGTTGTCTTATAAAAGTTTTAAAATACCAAGTAGTGACAGGGGCTTATTTTCTGTTTTTAAACAGCCCACAGAGAAACCCTGAGGGAGAGGCTGGCTAATCCCCAGATTATGGCTACAGAAGGTGTGTATTTTATCTAGAAATAGTAGATGCTGCAGGTTTTAGAGTTTAAATGTTGTCTTATAAAAGTTTTAAAATACTGAAGTAGTGACAGGGGTTTATTTTCTGTTTTAAACAGCCTCACAGACAAACCCTACAGGTGTGAGAGGGAAAAGAGATCATTACATGAATGTGATGTTTTCAAAGACATGCCAGAATTTCTGCTGGTGTCAGTGACCAGAATACATATAGCATAACTGAACAAGATATACAGCCATCTACTGAGCAGTGGTTCAAGAGTCTCTGCAGTTGTAAATGAACCAAATGTGCCAATAAACATTGTACAGCCATCTACGAGCAGTGGTTCAAGAGTCTCTGCAGTTGTAAATGAACCAAATGTGCCAATAAACATTGTACAGCCATCTAGGAGCAGCGGCTCAAGAGTTTATGCCCAAAGGTTTCAAGAAAGTGACATTGACATGATCAATATTGGAAAGCCTATATTTTTAAAACAATTGATTGTTTGTTTAATGCCTTAGTAATTGAGGGCAGATTATCTAGTGAGGATTACGATCATCAGCTGCTTAAATCTGAGCTTTTTAAAAGTTCAGCTACTGTACTGAACAGTGTGCTTGGTTTAGTCCATATTTCTAAATTCTCAATCAAGGAAATGAAAATGATGCTTAGTGCCGCCCACATGTATGAAAAGTACAGGGGCTTGGAGGAAAAGTTGCCAAAACAAAGAACAAAATACAAAGTGAAAGCACAGAAGCTCTCATAAACTGAGTACAAGGGTTGCATCACTAGCAAAATGAAAAAAATAACAAATGGGGTCAAAAAGAAAAATCTGGGTAAAAATAAAACAATACGAGAAAAGTTGATCAGAAAAGTAAAACATGCCAGGAAAATATTACAGCGTAGGTTGTTACAGAATGCTACAAATGGTCTGCAGTCTGAATTAGAAAACCATGATGATGATGATGATCAGGTTAACAGGGCCCCCCTACAGTGTATTTAGAAGCTGTACAGGAATATGAGCATGAGTTTAAAAAATTTAATGCTACAGAATTTCATCAAAGATATAAGTTTATAAATCTAGATAAAATAAAATCTTTACAGAGGCTATTGCTGCAATGCACCAGGCTATAGAAAGTTTGTTAGACAGTGTGAAGAAAAACACAATATGGGGATTTTATACAGGTAAGATTAAATGCTGCTTCTTTGAATCACCCTTGTTCTCAAGAAAGACAAGACCAAATGAACTAAATGCTGCAACCTTCTTAGATCAGATAGCTGATATGCTACAGAGCAATACTGAAGTAATTACTGATTCCTCTATACATCTTGTGGTAACGACCATCAGAAACCACCAGGGGTCGGGGGTGGGAGGCGGACACTGAGCTCCATCTTGTATAGCAGGATTTTACAAAAAGAGACGATACCTGATTGATTTAAATAACAGAGACAATAGTTTGTGTTTGGTGGCTCCATTCTCGCACTCTTAAATCCCATATGGGTGACAGTCAGTTGTTGAACAAGGCTAAAATATTGTATGCTGAGCTAGGTTTGTCAGACCAAAGACCTGTCACTTTTAGTGATGTGTCACAGTTTGAGCAGCTTTTAGGAGTCAAAATTAAGATTTTATATCATAATGAAGAAACTGGCAAACATTTTCAACAGGTCCAGAAAGATTTCCTAAAACACTGTTTGTATTATTACATGAAGCGCATTTTATGGCATCACTAATGTAAAAAATTCATAAAGCACGGTACCTCCTCTTGAATATTGTGATGTAACCTACAGCCATAGGAAATCATATCTGTGCACAACAGTGCAAAGTTTGTTTCGACCAGTGTTGTCTCGAAAAGGAAATTGGCACAGTATCTTGTCACAAATGTAAGAAGATTTGTAGGTCTTCAGCGTGCCTAGAAAGACATTTAGCTAGAGCTGATGGTGATACAGGGTCTTGTAAATCCATGAAACTGTGTGAACAATGTTTTGTTTTTACAAGGGATCTCACATATAAATTGATTCAGTGTAGCAGATGTGGTTCTTTCATGACAGCAGACAAGCATCTGTGTTACATGTCACCACTCACAGATGTAAAAGCATTGAGAAATATATAGTGTTTGATTTTGAAGCCACACAAGAAACGGGTTGCACATACCAAATTTTGTATGCTAAGCAATTAGATGGGGAGAGGTCCTGGGAATTCGAAGGTGAAGATTGCATAAAAGATTTTGTAGGACATTTTATTGATGCCCCATTTAGACACTACACATTTATAGCACACAATGCCAAAGGCTATGACAGTTACTTTATCATTAGCCTTGGTGTTAAAAAATGGGGAAGTAGCCTTTAGCAATCTCATTCTCAAATCCAAGCGCTGCAGGATTTTGCTAGTTTAAAAGGAAGAAAGCAATGGCTGTCAATAAATCTGATGTGTAGGGATGTCACTGTGACACAGAGTACTTTTCCTCCTTGTGAGCAATTTAATATCAATTCTTTCCTTGACTAGCTGGCTAATGATAAAGTAACTGTCATAGCCTTTTGCATTGTGTGCTATAAATGTGTAGTGTCTAAATGGAGCACCAATAAAATGTCCTACAAAATCTTTTATGCAATCTTCACCTTCAATTCCCAGGACCTCTCCCCATCTAATTGCTTAGCATACACAAAATTTGGTATGTGCACCCCGTTGCTTGTGTGGCTTCAAAATCAAACACTATATATTTCTCAGTGCTTTTTACATCTGTGAGTGGTGACATGTAACACAGATGCTTGTCTGCTGTCATGAAAGAACCACATCTGCTACACTGAATCAATTTACATGTATGAGATCCCTTGTAAAAACAAAACATTGTTCACACAGTTTCATGGATTTACAAGACCCTGTATCACCATCAGCTCTAGCTAAATGTCTTTCTAGGCACGCTGAAGACCTACAAATCTTCTTACATTTGTGACAAGATACTTGCCAATTTCCTTTTCGAGACAACACGGTCGAAACAAACTTTGCACTGTTGTGTACAGATATGATTTCTTATGGCTGTAGGTTACATCACAATATTCGAGAGGTACCGTGCGCCTATGAATTTTTTTACATTAGTGATGCCATAAAATGCGCTCATGTAATAATACAAACAGTGTTTTAGGAAATCTTTCTGGACCTGTTGAAAATGTTTGCCAGTTTCCTTCATTATGATATAAAATCTTAATTTTGACTCCTAAAAAGCGTTCAAACTGTGACACATCACTAAAAGTGACAGGTCTTTGGTCTGACAAACCTAGCTCAGCATACAATATTTTAGCCTTGTTCAACAACTGACTGTCACTCATATGTGGATTTAAGAGTGCAAGAATGGAGCCACCAAAACACAAACTATTGTCTCTGTTATTTAAATCAATCAGGTATCGTCTCTTTTTGTAAAATCCTGCTATACAAGATGGAGCTCAGTGTCCGGTCTCCCCCACCCCCGACTCCCTGGTGGTTTCTGATGGTCGTTACCACAAGATGTATAGAGGAATCAGTAATTACTTCAGTATTGCTCTGTAGCATATCAGCTATCTGATCTAAGAAGGTTGCAGCATTTAGTTCATTTGGTCTTGTCTTTCTTGAGAACAAGGGTGATTCAAAAAGCAGCATTTAATCTTACCTGTATAAAACCCCATATTGTGTTTTCTTCACACTGTCTAACAAACTTTCTATAGCCTGGTGCATTGCAGCAATAGCTCTGTAAAAGATTTTATTTTATCTAGATTTATAAACTTATATCTTTGATGAAATTCTGTAGCATTAAATTTTTTAAACAGTGCTCATATTCCTGTACAGCTTCTAAATACACTGTAGGGGCCCCTGTTAACCTGATCATCATCATCATCATGGTTTTCTAATTCAGACTGCAGACCATTTGTAGCATTCTGTAACAACCTACGCTGTAATATTTTCCTGGTGTTTTACTTTTCTTATCAACTTTTCGTATTGTTTTATTTTTACCCAGATTTTTCTTTTTGACCCCATTTGTTATTTTTTTCATTTTGCTAGTGATGCAAACCTTTGTACTCAGTTTATGAGAGCTTCTGTGCTTTCACTTGTATTTTGTCTCTTGTTTTTTGGCAACTTTTCCTCCAAGCCCCTGTACTTTTCTATACATGTGGGCGGCACTAAGCATCATTTTCATTTCCTTGATTGAGAATTTAGAAATATGGACACTGTTCAGTACAGTAGCTGAACTTTTAAAAGCTCAGATTTAAGCAGCTGATGATCGTAATCCTCACTAGATAATCTGCCTCAATTACCAAGGCATTAAACAATCAATTGTTTTAAAAATAAAGCTTTCCAATATTGATCATGTCAATGTCACTTTCTTGAAACCTTTGGGCATAAACTCTTGAGCCGCTGCTCTTAGATGGCTGTACAATGTTTATTGGCACATTTGGTTCATTTACAACTGCAGAGACTCTTGAACCACTGCTCGTAGATGTGTACAATGTTTATTGGCACATTTGGTTCATTTACAACTGCAGAGACTCTTGAACCACTGCTCGTAGATGGCTGTATATCTTGTTCAGTTATGCTATATGTATTCTGGTCACTGACACCAGCAGAAATTCTGGCATGTCTTTGAAAAACATCACATTCATGTAATGATCTCTTTTCCCTCTCACACCTGTAGGGTTTGTCTGTGAGGCTGTTTAAAAACAGAAAATAAACCCTGTCACTACTTCAGTATTTTAAAACTTTTATAAGACAACATTTAAACTCTAAAACCTGCAGCATCTACTATTTCTAGATAAAATACACACCTTCTGTAGCCATAATCTGGGATTAGCCAGCCTCTCCTCCAGGGTTTCTCTGTGGGGCTGTTTAAAAACAGAAAATAAGCCCCTGTCACTACTTCGGTATTTTAAAACTTTTATAAGACAACATTTAAACTCTAAAACATGCAGCATCTACTATTTCTAGTTAAAAATAACACCTTCTGTAGTGTTCAACTGTGTATTAGCCAAACGATTAAATGTTTGGATAAGCTCTTGTCAGGAGTCCATGGTTCCATGGCTAATTGTTGAATATTTTAATTTTTAGCTCAAGACAAAAGGACAGAGCGAAACTAACACAACTACTACTTGAGCTTCCAGTATCTTGAAATGCTTATATAAAATGACTCAGACCCCCTCCCACCCCAATACGTGGCAAGTAGTGAAAACATCTGGCACTGTCCATCAGACCAACAACCCCATTCTCCAAGGGGATATATAAGAACCTATGCTAGTCAATGTAGGCTTTGTTTCTCACTTCCTCGACAGCTGGAAGGCATTAAGAAATTCCTTTCTGCTAATAGGCTGGTCACAGTCTAATTAAAACAGATGCTTTTTATCAATCTTAAAACACAGAGAGGCAGTGGAGTGCCAGGTTAAGTTATGTTTTGAAAAGTCAAACAGAAATTCTGTCTTTTTAAACAGCTCGTCCTTTAAATTAGTAATTGTAAAACATAGCACACACACACAAAGTGTGTATTCTTTTGCACCGACTCTAAGCAAAACTGTAGATACATTTTAAGAAGACTGTGTGCTTTGAAATTATTCTGAAAGAGAAACATTATCATTTTACATTCTATCTTTCTTTGTAACATATCATTTATTTTTCGATTTAGTACTACATGACTTTTTAATTTTTGATAATGTAACTATAGACATTTATTTTGCAACAAAAGCATAAGCTACTTTTTACAGACCCTGAAATCCAAAAATCTTGAGACACACATGTTTCCAAAGAGAATCAATAGGCCTTTGCAGCCATGGCTGTGTAAATAACAACAGATGTTTTGTCAGCCTTAACAGACAAAGACCCCTACCACACAGCCAACAGGACCGTGAGCTCCAAAAGTCCAGCTGTATTTTAAACATCCATAAAAGGCATTGCTTTTCCCACGTGCCTAATGAGGGACGGACACACACACACACACACACAGCCACCAGGCTCCAAAACCCCCACCATCTATATTTTAAACATACATAAAAGACATTGCTTTTTTACGTGTCTAATGAGGGACACACACACACACACACACACACACACACACACACACACAAAGTGTGTATTTTTTTGCAACAACTCTAAGCAAAGCTGTAGATACATTTTAAGACTGTGTGCTTTAAAATTATTTTTGAAAGAGAAACATTATCGTTTTACATTCTGTATTTTCATTGTAATATATCATTTTTCAAAACATTATAAATATCACACACACATTTCATTTCAGCCTTCTCCTTGATACTACACAGAGCTGAGGGGTGAACTATAGGTATGTGTATTCCTTTTTCTGAATATATTTTATTCTTTCTAATTCATGACAAAAGTATAAATAATTAGTTTTTGTGATTGTTGCAATGCTATCCAGAGAAACTGCTGAACCATCTTATTTACACAGAGGTCCCCCCGTTTTAGCTTATAAATGTTACATGCGTATACATAAAGCTATCCTTTGATGCAAGTTTGACACAGTCCTACAGTTGCATGTTAAATAATTTTGTATACTGTTACAAAAACAGAAAAAGGGTACTCCACAGGCAGATGAATTTCCCTCGGGGTGTGGGGTCTCCACACAGATCTGTGAAACCTCTGCATGATCAGGTCCCCTCCTAGATACTTCTTTCTGAAAATATCCTAATCAAAAAACACACATGTCCCTGCAGTTATACACCAGGCCTCACGGGGGCAGATACCACTACATAAACACTAACTGATTTTTGGGGTGGGAGGAGCAAGTGGTGAAAGAGGGACAGGGTTCGAGCCAGGATGGTGGGGTTCAGGAGAAAGGGGGGGCAGGGGTTCGAGCCAGGATGGTGGGTGCAGGAGAAGGGGACAAGGGTTCAGCCAGGCCAGTGGGGTGCAGGGAGAAAGAAGGGATGCAGGAGTTCAAGCTAGCATGGTGGGACTCGGGTTCCAGCCAGGATGGTCTGGCAGGGGATCGAGGAATGTACGAGAAGGAGGGAGGCGGGACAGGGGTTCAGTCAGGCTGGCGGGGGTGCAGGAGAAAAGGAGGACGCAGGAGTTCAAGCTAGCATGGTGGACTGAGGTTCCAGCCAGGATGGTCTGGCAGGGGATCGGCGTGTAAAGGAGGGCGCGGGGACAGGGGTTCAGCCAGGCTGGTGGGGGTGCAGGTGAAAGGAGGGATGCAGGAGTTCAAGCTAGCATGGTGGGACTCGGGTTCGAGCCAGGATGGTCTGGCATGGGATCGAGGAGTGTCGAGAATGAGGGCATAAGACGCTTACAAAATGGTGGTGTTAGATCATTTCCTGCACAAGGCGGGACACAGGTTCGAGCGTATGTCATTTCCTCGCAGAGAGGCAGAACACGGGTTCGAATGCATGTCATTTCACCAGAAGGGGCGGCTAGCGCAATTTAGGGAGGGACTCGGTTTAACACAGGGTGATTCTGATTGGTCCGTTTTAGGCCACGCCCACCTGTCAAATGACGTGGCATGCGCTGATTGGCTGAAATTTAACATTTGACGAGATATATGAACTTATACTACTGGGGCTGGCCTATTTGAATTTGAAAGGGAACATTATCTGTCAATGGTTGAGTACTACTCCAAATACGCTGAGATATCCAAGTTGCAAAATACAACAAGTAAAATGGTGATTAGCCATATTAATTCACAATGTGCAAGACATGGTATCCCAGAAATACTTGTAACAGATAACGGCCTACAATTTTCCTGCATTGAATTCAGAGACTTTCAATGAAAGTATGAGTTAAAACATGTAACATCTTCACCAAGATACCCCTAGAGCAATGGCATGATAAAATGAGCCATTCAAACAATAAAGAAACCATTCAAGAAAGCACGAGTGGACTATCACAACCCTTACATAGCACTCTTGGAATTGAGAAATAACCCAGTGGAGGGCTAGGATCACCAGCACAGCTGCTTATGGGCAGAAGAACCAAAACTTTAATGCTTATCAGATCTGTGCTACTTACACCAAAAGTGCCTGAAGTTGATGTGCAAGCTATATGTGAGAGACTCCATGAAAAACAAAAATCTTATTATGCATGCCAACCACTCCCAGCCTTACAGATAGGAGAGCCTGTTTACTTGCAAACTCCTGAGAATACCTGGACCCCGGCAACTGTGGAATGCTATGCTGAAGAGCTACGCTCTTATACGGTCCAAGCAAATGGTAAATTGTATCGAAGAAACAGGAGGCACCTTTTGTTAACCTCTGAGCCACACACGCTCCTGTGGCCCACAGAACTCGCACATCCGAGAAGAAGAAGAGAGAAGAGAGTTGGATGACATTTATGTATTTATTTATTCATGACTTTGGTAACCAGGTAGGTGTGCTGATCCAGAGGACTGTTTTCAGGCATGACCTCAGCCACAAGTAGCAAAACTAATACAAGTAAACGTGAGCACAAAAATACAATACATACACACCCATCAAGTAGTGGTGAGGTGGGAGTGAGAAACAGAGGATTATATTATGACAAATGAATGGGCAGGGTAAGCAGGTTATACTATACCTGATATACACAGGCAAAACACTGGTGGGTAATACAGATGGTGCAATATACATGCAATACAAAAATTGATGGTACAACAATCCCCCAAAAAAAATTCAGGTGCAATTTACAGACTGCATATGTTCAGAGATCTAGAAATAAACACATTTCATGGCAAGGGTGGGGTTGTGACAGGAAAAAACAGGGATGGTAGGGGATAGGTTAGGGTTATGGGGTGGGAGGGAGTGGCAAGGAAGTACAGAGGTGGGAAAAGAGGCAGGCTGGGGGCTGTAACGCAGTCTGGCAGCAAGTGCTGCCTCAGTGCATTAATAGCTTAAGGAAGTTTTAGATCCTAATGTTACTGTGTGTGGGACAGTGACAGCTTGCAGCTGTAAGAAGCCAGGCTTTTAGGTTATGTCTGAAAACATTGTGGTGTAGGATGAGCGAACAGATGGGGTGCTTGTTCCACAGGGAGGATTCTGAGACTAAGAAGCTTGATCCTCATAGTGGTGGTAATGGGGGTACTACTAGCGGGGTACAGAGGATGCCCTAAGATTCCTAGGGACCACTCTGCCTGTCAGGGGGGTGAGTAGGGGAACAATTGATGGTTATGGAGGGAGTTGTCTACCAGACAGCCTATCGCATAATTAAAGCGGCCTTGTAGGTGAGCCATCCTAGCAATTTGTAGAGTGAGCAGTGGTGGAACAGTATAGGGCTAGAAGGATGAAACAACAGCTTGAGTACTATGTAGTGTTTAGCCATGAGTACAGGGTGGTGGATAGGTGTGAGTAGACAGGGGAACAGTAGTCAAGAAGGGGTAGTGGATTTCCATGAATGATGGCAAGGCACGCCCGCTGACGGGTATTGTTTTAATGGTATGCAGCGCCTAGCTACTGGCGAATCCTACAGACTGTTTGGCCTTACATGTTCAGAGAAGGAAATGGAGGGTCAAGGTAACTCCTAGATATGTGAAAGATGTGACGTTCTCAAGAGGAGGACCAGCAGGGTGAGAACCAGCAGGGAGGAGTTGGCTTTAGCTAGAGAGGCTGAGCCAAAAAGCATGGATGTGATCTTTTTTCATTGACTAGGAGCTTGTGAGAGGAACCACTGATGAGCGGATGCGTAATTATGTGTGAGGGTGGAGAGATACAGTCAATAGATTTGTCGCCATGATAGATGACCAGACTCCAGCATAGAAAAGAGATTTACAGCTGAGGCTGTCCTAGGGGAACAAGGAAAAGAGAAGCTGCCTGAGTATGGAACCCTGTGAACCTCAGTGAGCACAGTAAAGGGAGCAGAGGACGCCTTGCCAATGATCACAGACTGGGGCCTGTTTGATAGCTTCAGAACCAGTCAGTAGGTCTATGGGTGCAGCCAAAGAGAGGCAGTTGAGAGGAGGAAGTGGTGCTAACCAGGTCAAACACTCTTTGATAGATCAATGAAGACAGCACCCGTGGGTTTGTCCTGGTCCATGCCTCTAAACACGTGGTTGGAAAAGAGGGCCAGGGCAGAGGAGGTACTGTTTTGCTTGTGGAAGCTGTGCTGGAGGGGCATAGGAAGTTATACTTTTCCAGATGCCCTGATAACTGAGAGTATATAATTTTTCAAGCAGTTTGTTCAGGTGGGGAGAAGGAGATATGTCTATAATTGTCAGGGGACAGAGGGTGCCAGCTTTTTTTATTCTAAGTTTATTGAATTTTCCATATAGCCATAACATGAAGTAAAGAGTATGCACAGATACAATTCACAGGAAAACATTATCAACTCCATGCTAAGGCCCCCTCCCACCCACCTATCCCCACCCCAGATTGGCACTATATAGCTTCATAGGTTCATAGGATTTGTAGCAGTTCAGTAGGTATTACTACCTTTTATGAACTCGCCACCAGAAGGTCAAAGGTGGAATTTAAACTTAACATCACCCATATATAAATCCAATTTGGTTTTAAATTATTCCATAGTGGTACTTAATACTACATTCTCAGGAAGTTTATTCCAAATATTAATCACCCTTGTGTATACCAGATGTTAACTGGATAACATGTACTGCAGCCACATCCAAGAGCAGGGTCATTCTCGATGCCCTGCAGAAGCAGGCAACCTTAGACAGCTAGTGTCTGGAACCCACTCAGGAGGGAGCAATACTAGACCTGGTACTCTCAAATGGAGAGGATCACAAATTTAGAAGTCAGTAGACATCTGGGAACAAGTGACCACTGCACAGTGTGCTTCACAATGAGCACAACCATGGAGATAAGCTATACAAAAACAAGGATACTGGACTTTAGAAGGGCTGACTTTGGCAAAATGGGTGAATACCTGAAGAATGCACTAGCAAATGACCAAAAAGGAGGGTGGAAGAAAATGGAGAAAAATCAAAACTGCCATCATAGGGGCAACAAGCCTTTGTGTGAAACAAATAAAGAAAATAAAGCGGAGTAAAAACCACTATGGTTCTCAAAAGAGGTGGCAGGGAAGGTTAAGGAGAAAAAGGCTGCATTCAAAAAGTATAAGGAATCACAGAAGGAGCACGACAGAGAACTGTATCAATTAAAGCAGAAAGAAGTGGAAAGGCAGTCAGACTATGAAAGGCCCAAACTGAGGAAAAAATAGTCAACTCAGTTAAGAAGGGGATAAAACCTTTTATAGGTACATTAGGAAGCATAGAAAGGTTAAGGGAGGATAAAGATTAATAAAGGAGAGGGAGGTGGGCAGGGAGACAGTGAAAAGGCAAAGATACTGAATGAATACTTTTGCTCAGTATTCACAAAAGAAGATGAGAGGAGTTACCTAAACCAGACAATAGAATCACTCTGGGTAGGGGTTGACACCAGTCCATTCACAGAAGAAAGAGTCCTGAAAGAACTCCTAAAACTCAAGTGGACAAAGCAATGGGACCTGATGGGATTCACCCCAGAATCCTAAAAGAACTAAGAGAGGATCTAGTGACGTCACTGACCACGCTTTTAACAAATCATGGCAGGATGGAGTGGTACCTGAGGACTGGAGGAGGGTAGACGTGATTCCCTTCACAAAAGTGGGAGCAAGGCAGAAGCAGGAAACTACAGACCTGTAAGTTTGACCTCAGTGGTAGGGAAAATGATGGAATCACTCTGAAAGAAAGAATTGTTGAGTACCTAGAGGCCAGCAGGGCACAGGACCCAAAGCATCATGGATTTACAGCAGGAAGGTCATGTCAGATGAATCTAATTGATTTCTTTGACTGGGTGATCAAAGTAATAGACCAGGGAGGGCTGTAGATATGGCCTACCTAGACTTTAGCAAGGCATTTGACACAGTCCGGCACAAAGATTAATAATCAAGTTAGCCAGCCTGGGAGTGGGTCCCAGGGTGGTAGCCTGGGTAGCAAACTGGCTGCACAACAGGACACAGAAGGTAATAGTGAATGGAACACATTCAAGAAAAGGGGTTACTAGTGGAGTACCTCAGGGCTCAGTACTGGGTCCAGTCCTCTTTACATCTTCATAGGTGACATTGCAGAGGGTCTGAGGAAAGGTATGCCTTTTGCAGATGACACAAAGATCTGTAACAGAGTAGATACACAAGGAAGGTAGAAAAGGATGAGAAGGACTTGGCAAGGTTGGAGGAATGGTCAGACATATGGCAACTTAGATTCAATGCAAAGAAGTGCAAAGCAATGCACCTGGGAAACAAAACCAGGGAGGTACTAACAACAACAAAATGGAAAGGGACCTGGGGTAGTCATATCAGATGACCTAAAGGTGGGTAAGCAATGTGAAAAGTCGGTAAGGAGAGCCAGGGGATACTGGGATGCATAGGAAGGGGCATCACAGTAGAAAAGAAGTAGCTATCCTCTATGCAGACAGTTGGTGAGACCTCATCTGGAGTACTGTGTGCAATTTTGGAGACCTCATCTATGCAAGGACATAGACAGGATGGAAGCAGTCCAGAGGAGGGCAACTAAAATGGTGCAGGGTCTGCAGCAGAAACCATATGAAAGAGAGACTGAGAGAGCTTAATATGTACAGTATACTCTTGATGAAAGGAGGGACAGGGGGTCATGATAGAAATGTTCAAGTACTTCAAGGGAATCAACAAAGTCCAGCAGGGTAGCATCTTTCAGAAAAGAGATGTGTAAGAACAAGAGACAAATTTAAAGATAGAGGAGCTCGGGGTAATGTGAGGAAATTTTTTTCATGGAGAGTGGTGGATACATGGAACAGCCTTCCTGAGGAGGTCTTGGGTCTAAAACAGCGGGGAATCTCAAACATGCATGGGACAGATACAAGACAATTATAGTGAGAGGTTGCAGGACATAGGCTGTTGGTTAACTAGAATCTGCAGCTTATCCAGTAGGTAGGAAATGGGCAGACAGGTGGGCCAAGTGGTCTCATATCTGCGCCAAAGTCTATGTTTCTATGTTATACCAGTTGTTCCTTTTAAAGTGTTGTTATAAGTGCCTTTAATTTTAATGAATGTGTTTCTAGTATCAACAATCGACAAATTTTTAAGTAAGCCTATTGTTTCTAGTTTGAATTAAACCAGTATTAAGAATACAAAGCAAATAATATAATATACACAGTCACAGTAAGAATGACATGGAGGCTTTGAGTAATATAGGGTGAGAACAATAGACGCTTTCACTACTGTGGTGGTACCCTGTCTGCAGAGAGCATGAAGGCCTGCCCATACTCTCTTTATAACGGAAAGAGAACCTCCCAGATTAGCTTTGAGTTGTTCAACCTAAAGATTAAATAGGGAATTCCTCAGCCATTCGGTGTATGGTATGGTATGGTTATCCAGCCAATGGCGAAGATTAGTTTCTTCAAGGTAAGATATATCATGGCTATATGATATCTGTGGACTTTGATGGGAATCTTGGAGAAATTCCCAAGAAGACATGTCTCCAGCATAAATAGTTCATCGAGACCCAGCAAGGGTCTGCTCTGGACCTGATCATCTCCCACAGGTCTTGAATTGATGGACATTCCCAGAAGATATGCTAAGGTCTCCTTCCTTTTGCCTGCACCTATTGCAGAGAGCATCTGAGCCTCTACCCAGTTTATGGAGCTTAATGGGGTCCAGTACCTGTCATTTAAGAGCTGAAACTGAGTGAGCTTCAATCTATCCTGGAAATATACAAATGTAAGCTTTCCAGAAGGAAACCCAGTTGTCTGTCAAAGCAGGAAACTGGGCAGTCAAATACCTAGGGACCCCACAAAGTGCATCAAGTGCCTTTTCCACAGAAAGGCATATATCTGAGAAACTGCATGGGTTTACCACATAGTAAACCAGGAAGTCGCAGCCAATGCTGACCCCTAGTTTCAACACTGCCCGAGAATTTTTTCACCAGTAGGTGCCGTAGTTGTAAAATCTTGAAAATATGCTTCCCTGCTATATCATATAACAACATAATTGCCTTAGAATCTAAGCAGGCCCTTGGCAAAAAATCTTGTACCCTGAGATGTTTGATTGAGGAGCCAGGATGGGAGATAAGTTTTCCCACCACATGTTGCTTAGGGTCTTTAATATTCCTGTATTGTAAAAGGTGCAAAATTGTGTGTGTATTCAAAGAGAAGACCGTATAGGGGATCTACACAGCACTGGAGGGATAACTCTAATAGGAATATACAACAAGTTCTCTTCGAGACATTTGTGCTGGAAATTAACTCCCTTTCTAGTGTGAACCATACAGGTACATTAGGAACAGAAAGCAATCTCTTCCTGGGGTGAAACCATCTCATGTACTTAGCCGCTTGGCTGGCCCAGAAATATAGAAACATAGAAACATCGAATTTGATGGCAGATAAGGACCACTTGGCCCACCTAGTCTGCCCATTTCCTACCTAATGCATAGGTTGCAGATCCTAGTTAATCAACAGCCTATGTCCTCTTACCCCCCACTAGAATTGTCTTATGTCTTTCTCATGCATTCTTGAATTCCCCACTGTTTTGAGTCCACTACCTCCTCAGGAAGGATGTTTCATGCATTCACAACCCTCTCCATGAAAAAATACTTCTTCACATTACCTCTGAGCCATTCCCCTCTATCTTCAAATTGTGCCACCTTGTTCTTGCATCCCTTTTCTGAAAGATGCTACTGTCTTGGACTCTGTTGATTCCTTGAGGTACTTGAAAGTTTCTATCATGTCCCCTTCTCCCTCCTCTCCTCGAGGGTAAACATATTAAGCTTCTTTAATCTCTCTTTGTATGTCTTCTGGTGCAGACCCTGCACCATTTTAAGTTCCCTCCTCTGGACAGCCTCCATCCTGTCTATGTCCTTGCGGAGATGGGATCTCCAGAACTGGATGCAGAACTCCAGATGGGTCTTACCAACTGTCTGTACAGAGGGATAACAACTTCCTGTTTTGTACTGGTGATGCCTCTCCCTATGCATCACAGTATCCCACCAGCCCTCCTTACTGCCTTCTCACATTGCTTTCCCACCTTAAAGTCATCTGATATGACTACCCCAGATCCCTTTCCATTTCTATTGTTGTTATTATCTCACCTCCTGTGTACTCTTCCCTGGATTTTTGTTTCCCAGGTGCATTACACTGCACTTCTTTCCATTGAATCTAAGCTGCCATACGTTGGACCATTCCCCCAACCTTGCCAAGTCCCTTTGCATCCTCTCCACCCCACCTTCTGTATCAACCCTGTTGCAGATCTTTGTGTCATCTGCAAAGAGACATACTTTCCTTCCAGTCCTCTGCAATGTCACTTATAAAGACATTAAAGAGGACCAGTCCAATACTGAACCCTGTGGTACCCCACTAGTAACCCCTTTCTTCAGAGTAAACTCTGTTTACTATTACCCTCTGTATCCTGTTGTTCAGACAATTTTTACCCAGGCTACCACCTTGGGACCCTCCAAGGCTGGCTAACTATATATTAATCTTTTGTGTGGGACTGTGTCAAATGCCTTGCTAAAGTCTAGGTAGGCCATGTCCACAGCCCCTCCCTGGTCTACTAGATTGGTCACCCAGTCAAAGAAATCTATTAGATTCATCTGACATGACCTTCCTGCTGTGAATCCATGTGCCTTGGGTCCTGTACCCCACGGTCTCTAGGAACTCAACAATTCTTTCCTGTAGAAGTGATTCCATCATTTCCCTACCACTGAGGTCAAACTAACAGGTCTGTAGTTTCCTGCCTCTGTCTTGCTCCCACTTTTGTGAAGGGAATAATGTCTGCCCTCCTCCAGTCCTCTGGTACCACACCATCCTCCCATGATTTGTTAAAAGGGTAGTCAGTGGTGTCACTAGTTCTACCCTTAGTTCTTTTAGAATTCTTGGTAAATCCCATATAGCCCAAAGTGTGGGAATTTCAAGCCCCCAACTGTTGTGGATGCTGCCAATTTCGAATAGGCCCACCTAGGCCACTTTCCTAGCCAGATAAAGGAAGATATGAAAGCATGCACCTTCTTGAACCAAGCTAGGGCAGCCAGGAGTTTAACATACTGAGTAGATAAAACAGTCTAGGTAAAATATTCATTTTAAGAATACTAATTCTACCCCAGAGTGAGAAGGAAGAGATTACCATCTTTTGAAATCCTGCTGAATAGTATCTAGGAGAGAATTAAAGTTTTGCTTTTCATCAGATTATAATTTCTAGACAGTATTAGCCCCAGATATTTAAGATATTTAGGACTCCACTGTACCCCAAGTGAAGAAATGGCATGCTTATGGAACCTCTGGTTGAGGGAAAAACAGTGGTCTTACTGAGATTTCTATTGTAATTGGACATCTCCCGTATTCAGTAATGATAGACAAAGCTATAGGGATAGATTGTGCTGGGTGTATCAGGTGAAGAACACATCATCAGCATATGCTGAGATTTTAAGGGCATGGCCATCAGTAGTAACACCCTGTACTGCTTGATGGGCCCACAGCTTGAACAACAGAGGTTCAAGGTAAATATTGAACAAGAGGGGAGAGGGGCACCCTGCCTAGTCCCAGAGTGTAAGGAAATATTTTGGAAAAAACGTGTGTTACAATATATTCTAGCTTGGGGTTTTGATATAGAGGACACCCATAACATAAATTTGGAAGGAAAATCAAATTTGTGCATGGCTTAAACAAAATTGCCAGTCTACAAGGTCTAACATCTTCTCCTCATCCAGGGAGAGCAGACCAGCAGGAATATCCGAGTCCCTGGATGTGGAAAAGACGTGTGCTAATTTGCAAAAATAGTCTGCAGGATCCTACCTCCATAAACCCCACCTTATCTCCGTGGATAATATGCGGTACTACTTTCAATCTAGTGGCAAGGGTTTTGGACAAAAGTTTGATATCACAATTCAGAAGTGTTATGGGACTGTAACTACTTGCTAATTCTGGGTCTTCATCTGGTTTATGTAACACAATAATTAAGGCTTCTTATAGAGAGTTGTCTATTGGGTATCCATCAGTGTCCATGCAAATAAATGGGATAACCAGGAGTTAGGTGTTTGCTGAAAGTTTTGAAGAAGTTCAGGAGAACCCATCTGGTCCAGGTGCCTTATCAGCCACTAAAAAGGAAATGACAGTCCCAGTCTTGGCCTCCAAGATAGGAGTAATCAGCCCTGCTGCTGGACTCGGGTGAGGTTTGGGAGATCGAGAGGCGAAGATATTCCCTAACTGTGCCAAGATCTGGACAATTTGGCCTGGGTCTACAACGGTTCTTATTAAACTCAGCATATTCTGCCATAATCTCCTTAGGGGTAAGACAAGAGAACCAGTCACTTGTGAGCTAAGGCTTTGCACTAAACAAGAGGATTCAACTTTTTTCAATCTTAGAGCCAACAGGTGGCCTACCTTTTCCAATTGATCAATATTTTATTTATTTATTTATTAAACATCAGTTTACAACCTTTGAACCAGAGGCTCGTTTACAAAGGTACCTCGTCACAGAGAGGACAAAACAGTGATAACTAACAATTACAGGATAACAATGTACAAGATTTGAAGGAACATGAGTACATAAAATAGTTACAATTTGCAAGGTTACAGGATTGGCATAGTTCACGTGAGGTTGAGAATAATTAGTACATCAAGCAAAAACAGAGAAGGGTCAATACAGTGCTAGCTTAGAGGAGTCAAGCAGAGAGGTAATGGAACCAAGTATAGAGGAGGTATTAGGTTGGTGCAGCCACTCAGGAGTTTTGTCAGATGATTGGGCAGGAGAAAGCTTAGAAGCAGCCACAGCTGCGTGTAGTGAAAAGGTGATTACAGAGGGAGGTTTTGAAATGAGAGATCATGGGAGCGTCAGAGATACTGGTGGGAGGTGTTATACCAGGATGGGGCATGATAGTGGTAGGCCCTTTGTCCTTGTGAGGTCCTTGCCCTAGGTACTATCAGCATGGTTTTGCAGGAAGATCGAGTTAGAACTAGTGGATTTGCTTGGTGGATAAGGGCAGTCAGACCAGGTGGGGATAGCCAAGGAGAGTTTTTTGTTAGGAGGCAGGTTTGATACCTAAGACGGTCATCAAGATCGAGCAGATTTGCCTGGGCATATAGATGGCAGGTATGCATAAGTCTGGGAGCCCGGTGATTAGCCTACAGGCCTTATTTAAGGTGAGGTGGATTTTGTTTAGCGAAGTCTGGTCAGCAGCCCCATAGACTGGTAAACCATAATCTACTAGTGACAGAACAGAGGACATGACTCTGAGTCAGAGGCATCAGGGGAGACAATTTTTGTGGTGGTAAAGGATACCCAACCGAATATTGGTGGCTGAGGCTAGGGCAGAGATATGGGCATGGAATGAGAGGGCAGGGTCAAAAGTTATCTCAAGGTACTTGTATGTGTGGACTTGCTTGAGTGGGACCTTGGAGCTGGCGAGGACCTGAAGTGGAAAATTACTAGCTTTGTTTTGGGGGTGGGTAAGAGCATAGTTTTGTTTTTAAGATTGATTACAAGTCTATGCTCTTTGAACCAGGCGTCCGTGTCATTATAAGATAATTGCAGGAATCCTGGAGGGTGGTAGGGTTACGTCAGAGGTGAAGATAACAGCTGCCTGCATAAAGTAGGAGTTTACCAGCACAAGCACCTGGCAGGGAGTTGAGATAAAGGGAAAGAGCAAGGGCCCAAGAATGGAGCCCTGGGAACACCAGAGCAAATAGGGCAGGGGTTGAGAGTGTCCCATTAATTTTAACACACTGGGACCGGACAGACAGATAGCTGGAGCACCAGGAGACAGGCCCAGCAGCAAAGCCTGTGTGGCTGAGGTGCATCCAGCAGGAAAGGATAGGAAACAGTGTTGAAAGCTTCGACAGGTCAATGAATACTGCACCTGCTAAGAGCCGAATCCAGACAGGAATGAAGAAAGTTAGAAAACTCAATGAGGGTGGTGTTGGTACTGTGTCCAGCATGGAAGCCATGCTGTTCAGGGCAGAGGATGCTGTATTTGGTTAGATACTCTGAGATTTGGGCGGATACTACTTTTTCTCACGGCTTTTGAGAGTGGTGAGAGGATGGAGATGGGACGATAATTACCAGAAAGGGACCTATCACCACCCTTATGATAGGTGTGACAGTGGCGTTTTTCCAGGCAGAGAGAAATTGCCTAGACAGAGATTTATTAAAGGCTGGTGATTGGGTGATAACCAGGTCCAGTACCTGGCAAAGAAGACTCAGGTCTAAGGAGTCACTGCCAGTGGTATTGCTCTTTAGGGCCTTGGTCAGATACGGTCTGACTTCATTGACAGTAACCCCATGTAAATGGAACCAGGGGCATGTGAGAACAGGGTCAGGTGTGTGGGGGGTCAAAGAAGTTGCTAGGAACGACAGGGCTAAGGTCAGTGAAGGATTTCTTGAGATAGTTGGCAATGAGGGTAGGGTCAGTAGAGATGGAGCCTTCAGTGTTGATTTGGGATGGTGTTGGATACGTGAACCCACATTTAGTTGTTTGATGTTGTCCCAGAAGGTTCTGGCATTCCCCAAGACAGGTGAGTGAAGCCTGATAGTGATCAGCCTTAGCGTATGGCTCAGGTACATTGTTAAGAGCAGCTGCATGCATGCCTGCCTGTCTGCAGGATGGCCAGTTTCTGTGGCTAGGTGCCACAGGTTATCCCTGTGCTAAGAAGTTGGAGCAGGGAAGGTGTAACTGCCGCATTTTGAATGTAGTATGGTTGAAGGTGTGAAAATGTCACAGGCTTTGTTAAACATTAAGGTGAAGAAGGTTAGGTCCGTATTAATGTTGGGGGCGGTCTCTATGGGGGACCAGTCAATTTGGGCTAGGAATTGCTTCAGGCCTTTCAGCCCACCTGGTCGTAACCGCCACTGTAGGGTGGGCTGTGTGTGGATTTGGTAAAGGCAGTTGTCCAATGGAAAAGTATAGGGAGTGGTCACTAATTTCATCAGGAAGGACTTGTATATTGCAAATTTGGCTAGGCAGTTAGTGAGGACCACATCAGAAGAGTGCTTGACCCCATTCTGGGATTCACTCTCATTGGTTGGGCAACAAGTTGTGTTAGGTCAATAGATGTGAAAGAGTCACAGGTAGCAGAGGATGGGGCTAAGCCAGTTGATATTTAGATCACTCAGAAGGATTTGCTCAGAGGAGTGGGGTGAGAGGTAATATACTCAATTAGCGGGACCAGGGCCTGAGCTTGATTTTTGGGGTATATAGGCGGTGGTTAGAAAGAGGGACCTCTAGAGGATCAGGGTCAGTTTTAGGGTTAGGCCTGAGCCCTGAAGTCAAGGACAGGGGCTGGGAGGGCTAGTCCTGTAAGTGAGTCTTTGATATAGATAGCACAGCCCCCGTCTACCAACACGTCCTCTCAATAAAGGGAATAGCCAGGGAGTGAGACAAGGAGTCAGGGGTAGAGTCAGATAGCCAGGTTTCAACTAGAGAGATGATGTCAGGTTTGTGGACTGTGACCCAACATTGGAGTGAGTCAAATTTCTTCAGGAGACTACAGATATTCATAGACACAACAAGAAGCCCAGGAGATCCTGTCGATAAACTATTGTGGGTCGGGCCTGGGTTGGGATGTATATTCCCAGACAGGAGTAGGAGGATAAGTACAGACCTGGACAGAGGGCGGTGGAAGGCGTGATTGCGTCGGGCAGTATAGTAGGAGTAGGGGAGCTTTGGGACACAAGGGGTAGAGCAAGGAGGTACAGACTGGGCAGGCTAGAACAATAAGTTGCCAGTAGGTGCATGGGGAAGCTGGGTGGTGACTAGGGGTGGTAACGATAAATTAGAGTGCAAAGTGATAGTAGAGAAGGAAGGAGGCAACTCAGGGGCACAGGGGAAGGTAGGGCTGGAATGCAAGTGGGACACCAGATTGGAGGAACTGCGGAGCCACAGAGACACCTGGGTTGGATGGAGGCCTCAGGAAGAGGAGAGGAGAGGTACGACAATAGGAGGTGGGCAGGCATATTAAGGTGGGTCTGCAGGCAGCAGTAAAGAAAAGGATAGAAGAGGGTGAAAGGCCTACCAGTAAGCGTTGGTGCCACTTTGATACAGTGGTAGAGTCCCTGCCTCTGGTGCACAGGGTACCAGGATCAAGGCTCACCTGGGGTAATAGGAAATGGCCCAGGGTGAGGCTGTGATCCACAGTCCAGATGCAGACCACCAGCAGTGGAGGGCATGAAACTGGGGTGCTAAATAGTGACTCCTAGTGGCCAAAGATGACAGTATGCTATTGTGGGAAAGGGTAACAGGTGCCCAGGGCTACAAGGTAGGGAGGAGACAGTGGGTGAAGATAGTGGGGGGCCTAGTGGTAGGAGAGGGAGAGATAGGGTAGTTGGATAGGAGGGAGAGAGGGATAGGTGGATAGAAGAGCTGCAGGGATGAGCAAGGAGCTAACAGGACAAGGATGTCTTAAGAGTAGAGAGACACAGTGGCCCCTAGTGGCTGGCGGGTATAACCTGCTAATGGAAAAGTGGGCACTAGAAAAATAATGGACAGGAAGTGATGTCGGCAGACCCCACCTATATAGCTAGTGATGAGCCTGGTGGTGGGGTAGGCGGGCAGTTGACGCACAGCGGATCAACAGGCTAACACCCTCACAAGGTGCTCCTTCAGAGGTAGTTTAATTACCTCGCCTGCACCTGCGACGGTCCCACTCCTGGAGGGAGCTCTTTGTGTGTTTTTAATATGGCATACTCTGCCTTTTCACTGAGAAGGAAGTTGATCTCATAGACCTACCAACAGAGCCTGGTCTGAGTTTGACATGGTAGGAGCCATTAAGGCCTCTAGACTTCATATCCTGGACAGTAAGGATAGAGCATTTTGGTCCCTTTCCGTCTTCCTGCATGAGGCCTCCCTTATAAACACCCCCTCAGGAGCACTTCAGGGCCCTCCACTCTAAGTCTGGTCTTGCTGGCTGTGGAATTCAGGTTAACCTTGGTATACTCCTCAGTTTCCTGTGTTATTAGTTTGACAATGTCATCATCTTTAAGAAGCTGATTATTCAGCTTCCACAGTGATTCCTTAGTGGGATCTGCTGAGAGGGCTATATTGCAAGTGACCAGCGGTGGTCAGAGATCACCTCAGGCTCTATGTTAGCCACTATAATTCCTTGCAACAATGTCTGGCTAGTAGGAAGTAATCTATCCTAGATGAAGAGCCATGAACAGTGGAGTGATAAGTAAATTCTTTTGAGGTGGGGTGGAGCCCCTCCATGGATCAGACAGGCCAAGATGGTCCACAGAGTCAAACATGGCTCTGTGCAGGGAAAATCCTTTTCTTGGGGTCTGACTTATCTAAGTCGGGGAAAAGGTAAGTTCCAATCACCCCAAGCATGGAAGATTTGTAGAAGGTGCCAAAACTTGTAACAACTCGGTGAAAACAAGGGAGAGTCAATATTTGGACCATATATGCACCCCAATACTATTACAGTTCTATCTACTAGACCTTTAACAGAGATAAATCTTCCCTTTGGGTCCCTAATCACCTGTTCTGGTATAAAAGCGGTATTCTGAGTCACTAGGACAGTCACTCCCCTACTTTGGGTGCTATCCCAGCATTAAACACCTGGTCCACATATTGCCTCCAGAGGAGGGTCCCTTCCGAGTCCAAAGGTGCGTTTCCTGAAGAAAAGAGATTTCCTTTAAATAATCTAATGTGTTTCAATACCTCATACCTTTTGTTTTTAGACCAGAGACCACGATAATCCAGGAAATAATTTTTTTAGCACATGCCATTCCTAATAATAAAGGATACCATATCAAAATGAGATCCTGTGTTCTGGAAGTTATTAAACCACATTCCCAAAGTTCCAATCCAGATCCTCCCTGTCCCCCCACTATACCCATCTCAACCGAAGTCTCCTCCCACACATTACTCCAGTCCCCCTTTCTACTATATGACTGTCCCCGATCTTCTGATGGCATGACCCCTCATTTCGGGAATGCTGCTAGTGAAGATCCAGGCAGATTACCCCTCCCTTCCCAACAGCTTTCCAGTACGTGGTGTCTTCCACTGTACTTCTACCCCCCCTTCCCACCACTCCCTCCCTTCCCCAGCTGCTTAAGACCAGTGTCCTACCCTCATGGAAAGGGACCATTCCTCAAAAATGCACAGAATAAAACTGCCACTATGACGGGAGTGGAAGCGCCACACCACACCCAAAGAAGGCAGTGCAATTAAAACCTGGATTTATGTCAAATAGCATGGAGGAGCGGGTACCTATTATCCACACAGGGTGTTCCCTCAAGGCCATTCCATTCTTACCTGTAAGGGATTAACCTTCTGCTTGTCAGTGAGCTTAAAGCACATCGTCCCATTAGTGAAAATGGCGGGTCTACCTGAAAAGCATCAGTGGAAAGGTGTAATGTCCCTTCCCTAATCCTAAAGTAATGGGCATGATTTATTCCCCAGGGCCCTCTATTGGCTGCTCCCACTCAGAGCCACTGTACAGTGACATCACAAGAAAACCAAGGGAGCACAAGATAAAGAAATGGAACCTCCTGAGTGTCCCCCACCACATATTCCATTAAGGTCGCCAGCTATGAAGAACTTCTGATGAAGGTACCCCTAGCCCACCTCCTTCAGTAAGCACAGGATAGAAGCCTGTGGCTCCAAACTAAAATGCCACACCACTAAATCTCTGTGGTCTACCAGTACCTTAAGTGGCGCTGGTGGGAGTTGAACTCATAAGCCTAAGCATAAACTTTAATACCTCCCTTTGCATAACTTGCATATCCTTCTAGCTAACCAACTTTCCTTGTAGCAACACTAATTAAGTAACACAACAATTCAATGATAATTATACAATTTTAAGCAGATTAGGACAGGTAAGAAGTGTCCACAGCTGAGTAAACAGCACAAATGTTTGCTGAGTCCACCTTCTTTCCATTGCGCCATAGAAATTTACCCCATGAGATCTTAGCAGGATATCAGCCAGATCACAGCCAATGCAAAGAAAAGGGTTCAAAATGATATCCTTTAGTGTTCGGCTTCTCACATATTCACTGCCTCATCAATAATTCAACAACTGAAGCCCTGAGCTCGGGATGCAGGCAGCAACCAGCTTGGAAGTGATTTGGAAAATTTTCTTCAGCTCCGCTTCTGCAGTGTTTGGGCCTTCCAGCGATGTCCACTTCCTGTTGAAGAAGACCTGAAGAATAGCTGGATACAGCATGTGAAATCTAATGTTAGCAGCAAGCAATTAGTGACAACCCAGTGGTATTTGGCCCTTTCTGGCACACTGCTGGAAGGAAGTGTTGGGTCCCTCTAGTTGGGGAATGCTCCCACAGGACTTCTTTAATTCTTTGAACTTAGCCAGCAAGTGTTGGTGCTCTTGGTAATTAAGGAATTTAAAGATGAAAGTTCTGGGCTTCTTGTGGTGGCATTGGCCTTAGAGCTTGATGGCTAAATTGTTACACGAGGTCCCTGCACCCTAATTAATCACTTTCAGGTACACCGAAGACAGCTAATGTTTAGGCATAGGTTATACTAATATTTAGGGCTAAGGGCATCTACCGATAAGAGTAGATGTCAGGATATGAATGCATATTGTTGTAATCCACTTTTGCATGCTAATGCACACATATTATACCATGTAATTTCTGTCTATTTCTTACTTGTCAGATGCCAAGACACCTGTCCTTGAAGTAATTATAATATGTAAGGCAACATTGCCATCATTTGGTGATGTACACCACTACATCTTGTTATGTAAGACTCTGTATAAGAACGCCTTTGTTCTAAAACTGATGACTTTACAGAATTATATAATGTTATCTTGGACTGTGGAGCCACCTCTAATTTAGCCAATAGGGCTCATCTCTGTAACTAGAAATGTTTCTATCTTTCAGTAACCATAGTAATTATCATAGGTATATAATGTTATGCACAGGCTTTACACTTCGGAGACCCGAGATCCCAAGAGACTACAGAGAAACCTCGAGGTGTAGGGAATGCTTAGCACTGGCTCCCGGTTCGTATTGGTAAGAACTGCTTAGGCAACTATGATTTATCCTTCTGTAGTAATAAACTTGTTTATTACTCGAATGCGACTTGTTTGTGATTATTTGCATTCCCAATATTGCTAAGAACCTGAAAGGAGGTTCAGACCTCTTACAAATTGCGCACCGTGTGCAGGCAATATTTGGTGTTTGCAGGTTTTCACTGGTTGCTGTAAATTTTCCCTTTCCCCACGGGACTGTAGGTGTACACTCCTCGCAACACCTCTCCCGTCTTTTCTACCAGTTTGTAGATACTTGCAAAGTCTGGCTGACTTTTGGGTGTGGTCAATGCCGTCTCGACCCACCCCATAGCAGCTTTGAATTGCAAGCCTACAACTTATACAGTAGCCCGCTGTGTTTGAAGTACTCGTGTTGTGGATCGATACGCAACACGCGGTCTTTTTCACAGTTTGAATTTCGTTCCTCCCACACAATGGCCACAGTATCAGATAGCTGTGCAGAACTGAGACTCGATGTCTCTAACTTCCTTACCTTCCGTGGAGGATGGGCTGACTTCATGGGCGACGCAAGTCAATCTGAAAACCCTGTAGTGTCGATTTCAACCCAGTATAGAGACGCTGACAATCTACCAATAAGCGCCGCGCTTAAAGGGTTGATTGTCGCCACTCTCTACGCTGCTTTAGAAGCCTCTGAAGCAAGGTTTCGCACCCTTGATCTGCAGATCACATCTCTTAAGCGAGAGATGGGTTTACAGGAAACTGAATGTATTCGATTCAGCAGAACTTGGAGTCAGAACTCAAATCTCGCGTAATGAAAAGGATTCACTATTGCATCATTCAGCACAGGCTGGTGAACAAGAACTGTGTACTCTGAAACAGGAGTGTGAAAGTTTGAGACAGGATAAAAGTCAGGTTGTGCAAATGAATGATTTGTTGAGTGCTGCGAATGCACAATTGAGTGATGAAATGGGTGAGCTTCAGGACGACATCAACCAGGGCACGAACGATTTAGAAATAGCCTATAGGACAAATTAAGCACTGAGCGCCACAGCACTGTTTTGCAAAAGCAGAAGCAGGATCAGGTTGATATGGATGTTGCAAGTGTGAATCATGATGAATGTAAAGCTAAGATGGATAAACTACGCCATCAGCGAGGTTTTGACTGGCCAATGTTAAGGCAATGGGCGAGCCCTGTTTTCCCCTCGCCATCAGAAGGGGAGCTATCTGATGATGACGCTCCACAGCACCCCAGTCACGCCCCTACTATGGCCCAGATTCCCCACCCAGCCATCCACAGTATGGCGGGTCCCCGCCCACTTCTCCAGGTCACACGTCGACGACGCCGTGACGCTCATCATGGGAAATGCCATTATGGCGGCGCCCATGATGGGGGAGCAGGCCCAAGTTTGGTCCCGACGGGCGCCCGAGTAGCTGTTATTAGTGTGAAGACAGGCAAGAGATTGAAACCATGATTGATAGAGCATTAGGTAATGTTCCTCTTCCTGAAAGAAGTGTGAAAGCCATTAAAAGTCAGACCCGACAAATTTTCCAGAAGCTGGCACTCAGGAAGGTGTTGTTCATACTGCAGCGGAAGCTGCAGCTCGCGCAACATTAGACAGTGCGAGGGCCTCACCTCTGCCTGATCGACCACCGACTAATCCTCTACAAATGGCCTACTCCGCTCAGCAAATTGTTGACAGTATCGGTCGGATGAGTCCGGTCCGACAATCTCAGTTGCCATTTGGAAAAGGTGCATTCCAAATGCAAGATGCTTAGCCTCGCCGAGAATACCAGGTCCAAATACTACGCCAGACCATCGATCCTGGTTTATGGGGCCAAACTCCTGAAGCAGTTCGCCAGGATGGGAACTCTACCTCTGACGAAGTTGCAGCTGAGCTCATCTCCGCTCATAGCCCAGGTGTGGTAGGAGTAATGCTGGCACACCCCGTGAAGCAAAATGCTAAAGAAAGTCCAGCGACCTACCACCAGAGACTCTGGATGGTCTACCGAGCAGGGAAGCATCTGGCACAAGAAGCTGCGGATGTAGATCTTATTGAATATAAGACCTTGTTCCTAGAACATGATCCCAGCTGTTAGAGAAAAGGTAGAGCCAACCACATACCCCAACACGGATAAGTTTGCCGATATTCTTCTGAAAACCGAGAGGGTGTATCAACTGTACATCCGTGATTTGGGTTCCGGTTCCAAGAAGGTTGCCGCCTGGAACCCGCCTGGGACCATGACACATTACACCGTGGAAGGGAAGGCCCAGCAACAGCAGCCTAACATCCATCGCCCCTCCAGCTAGCACTCCAGCAAAACCCCAACAGGGCCAACAACAACAACAGTGGGTGGGAACTGGAATTGGCCTAAAACAGAAGGCACAAGGGCAGAGGAAACTATTACAAAGATCGTGTCCCTCATACAAGGAGATAGCTGAAGAACACTCAAAATTTCTAGAGCTCCTGGGGCAGAGTGCTCCAGCGACGCTGTTCCTGCACAGAACCTTGCAGCAGTACAACCAGTGACCCATGCCACCACTGGTCATGGGGACACAGGAAGTACAAGCTCTCAGGCCCACACAAGCCTGAACCCGAAGCTCCTCCTCCATTGCATCAGTGCAACACTGTGAAGTCATCCATGCAAGTCAAGCCCAACATCTGCATGCCTCCAGCAATACAGATTGACAATTACAGGCCCCAGTCCGCATTATAAACAAGCTGGTCTTGGATACAAGCGGAAGGCCCTGCACCGAGGCCGAGGTCGGGGCCGCCACTAGTTGTCTTATTAGATACAGGTGCAGCTGTATCTGTATTACACGATGAACACCTGGACGTCCCTTGGTCTACCGGATGGAAGACCAATATGTCAGGAGTTGATGGTACTAGGCTAACTGCATACCGCTCCCTACCCTTACCAGTAGAGCTAGGCCATTTGAAGGCCTCACATGCTTTCCAACTAATGGTACTGCATGATCATCCTAGTATCATCGGGATTGACTTCTCCTACACCACACACGGCTGTGTGGTGGATCTAGCTAATATGCTGATACAGATCCAGGGTCAATACCATACGTCTTAATTCCTGACTCACATGCTGTGGTGACAATATCTATCAACAACAAGGAGTATGACGTCATAAGATTTGTTCAAGAACCATGAACTTTTCCCAAAACTCCTACCTATTCTGCAGCGACTTTTGGAAGCATTTGCAGTTAACAAGCATGATTGTGGCAGAAATATATAGCGTTATCGAGGTGCCAGGCCCGGCACATGAGAGACAAAGGCAATACCATTACCCACTGAAGCCTTACCCTCTCTCTGAGAAACGATCAAGTCACTCCTCAAACAAGGAGTAATCAGAACCTGTGTTTCCACTGCTAACTCTCCTGTTTGGCCATGAAACCCACAGGTGCCTGGAGACTTACTATTGATTACAGGAAACTGAATCAGGTCACTCCCAGTTGCTCCTCAACTGTGGCGCGGCACCAGATGTGCTTCGACTTTTAACACCAGATCAAAATGGTTCAGTGCCCTGGACATCTCCAATGGTTTTTGGTCATTACCATTGGCCCTCAAGAGTCAATATAAGTTTGCCTTCACCTTTGAAGGACGACAGTACACGTGGACTTGCTTGCCACAGGATTCCATAACAGTCCATCCCTCTTCCATCTACACATGATGGATGCCCCACAGAGTTTCTCGCCCCCAATGTCTTTACATAGTATGTAGATGACCTGTTGTTGGCCACTGCCACACAGGAACAACAACTGGATCTCTAGGACGAACTACTGACTCTCATTCAGAAAGCAGGTTTGAAATGCAACCCAGCAAAAGCACAATTATGTCAGAAAGAAGTACTCTTTCTGGGTTTGAAAATAACTGACCAAGGCCGGAGCCCTACTTGGAAAAAGATTCAGGATTACAAGACTTCTGCCATTACCCACCAGTGTGGCAACTCTTAGAAGGTTTCTAGGTATGGTAAACTACTCGAGAGATTTCATTTGTGATTTTGCTCAGAAAGCTGCTCCTCTGTATGACCTACTCAAAAGGATGTTTCATGGAATTGGGGCCCTGTTCATACCCAGGCTGTGACATCACTGAAGCAGGCTTTGGCCTCCGCCTCCAGCACTGGTAAACCCCAATCCAGCTCTACCATTCCATCTAGAGTGTGCCACCTCTGACATTGCTATGTCAGCAGTATTGCCCAGAAGGTGCATAGCACCTGAGACCTATTGCATATGCATCGCAGCTTTGACCCCAGTGGAACAGAAGTACGGTCTTTGTGAAAGGAACCTTCTAGCTACCTACTGGGCTGTCAAGCACTTCCTGTATATCATTGGGTACTCACCACTGATTCTCAACACTAATCATACACCAACTACCTTTCTGCTCTCAGATAGAGTGAAGGATGGGTCAGTCTCTACACCAGGCTGACACATTGGTCACTTCTCCTACAGGATAGAAATATCCAGGTCCACCAGACCAAAGTTCCGTCTCTGCTAGCTCATGGTCTCCTTTTCCAGGGAGAGCCCCATGACTGTACACTGCAGTCACCTGACCTCCCAGATCCAGGTCCATTCCTCCCTGCCACACCAGAGATACTGGAAAGTGCCTCTTTGTGCCGTGTTTTCACTGATGGTTCAGCATCATACTATCAGGGAGAACAGATTGCAGGATGGGTATTTTGGTGGTGTATCCTATGGGAACACTGTCACGATATCTAAACGGTAGTGTAGCTTTCCTCAAGTATGCAGAGATGGCAGCGGTGGCCATGCACTTGAGTTTATCCAACATGGAACTCAGGATACCATCATTTTACAGACTCTAATTGGGTTTGTTGCTCCCTTACAGAATTTCTCCCTTTCTGGCAGAAGAACTCCTTCCTCTCCTCTGATGGCAGTCCAGTGAAATACAAAGAATTGATAATCTACATACACGCATTGGCACAGAAACACCCACACAAACTTTATGTGCACAAGGTCAAAGCTCACTCCTACATGATCCCTATCATGCATTCAGTGACACAGCAGATACCCTTGCTAAGGAAGGGGCCCGAGGGGATGTCTGGATGATGGATCATCCAGAGGCCAATGCAGCTGTACATGTTGCAGCTCTCAAAAGAAATCTGAATCTTTCTCCCTGGACCTCTCAGCAGCCCAGCATTTGGACACTGAACTCAAAGAAGTGTTCAGATTCCTTGACAAAGGTACTGAAGAAAGACTCCACACATAACCCATATCGCAGGCATGAAGGTAGTTACACTTATCCCCTGATGATAAACTCATTTGGTTCCAACCAGAGGATACTACCACTAAATTATGGATAGTCCCCAGACATTTAAGATCTGAATTTTTGCACCAAGTACATGATACTCCTACTGGCGAACACCAGGGCAGAAAATACCCTCGGCGTCTCAAGACCACTGCCTGGTGGCCTGGTATTACCAAAGATGTTAAACAATACATTGATAATTGCCTTGTTTGTGCACAAAACAATCCCATACCTACAAAGCGAAATGCAAAACTTTTACCACAAAGACACACTGGCCCTTGGCATGCCATCCAAATTGATTTCATTGGTTCTTTAACCAATACTAGTAGAAACAAGTATGCCCTGTGGTAACGGACTTATTTTCTAAGTGGTTGAGGCTTTCCCACTAAGACGTGCACCGTAAAGACAACTGCCAAAATCCTGGTTGAACAAATTTTCTCCAGGTGGGGCCTGCCTCTCAAGGTAGACTCGACAAAGGAACCAGTTTTACAGGTGAGTTGATGAAAGAGTCCCTTGAACTTTGGGGTTCAACAATGTTCCACATACCCTATCACCCTCAATCCTCAGGTCAAGTAGAAAGAGCCAACAGACGGATTAAGCAAATGCTTTCCAAATTCATTGAGGACAATCCCAAGACCTGGGATTCCCTATTGCCTTTACTCCTTATGGCAATTAGGTACACCTCAGCCACCACCCAGCTCACACCCTTTGAGGTGATGACTGGAAGACAGATGAGATTGCCTGAACACTTGCTGTTTGACCTACACACCTCCACGGCAGACCATGTGTCTGTGGATCAGTATGTAAAGCTCAGAAAGACCTCATACACACACCTTGTATGCTGCAAACTGCATGGGCAAAGCCCAGCAACAGTCCAAAATACAATTTGATAAACATGCACAAGAAGTGGATTGGCAGGTTGGAGATCAGGTAATGGTACTTCGATTTGGTACATCCCACCCACTCCTTCTTCAATAAGTGGGAAGGCCCTTACCCCATTGTCAACAAGCTCAGTCAGGCAGTCTATCAAGTTAGACTCCTCCACAACAATAAACTGACTGACAAGTGGTTACATGCAAACCAGTTGAAATTGTACAAAGGAACTTAAACTTACTTTTCCTAACCCCACTTGGAGGAATTGTACTAATGTACTAATCTTTGATCTTCCTTTTCAGATACACTGACAAGATGGCTATCTTGTTCCTATTCTCCTCCTTGCAGGAGTGATCCTTTCACCCAAGGCACGGTACCGGACCTCCTTCACACCTGGATCCTCCAGCACCTCCAACAGAGGGAGTTTCCATTAAAATACCAGATACTATGATTACTGTCCAGGAAGGTTCCGATGCATACCTCACTGCCTCGGTCGTTGCTCCTGACAAATCTACCCTTCAAATTGAGTGGCAAACCACATCACAAGGACAAATTCTCCCGTGCAAACTCTCCAAGGAACTTTTCAGGGTTGGCCCAATGCCAAATTATCCCCAAATGGTTCACTGTCCTTGTTACAAACTGCATTAAGACACTCTGGTTTGTACAACATCACTGCTCTGACTGATCCTTCCTATTGTAACCTCTCTCCCAAGATTCTGCCCACAGATTCTGTGTTGTACACCACATGGCCTCTGCAGCCATGTATCTCTGTTTTGCCTCCCACTGAAAAACAGCTTTTGAATGTCCAAAACATAACCCTGGTCCCCGTGAGTGGTCTCACAGCCACTGCCCTCCCAGGTTCTTTGATTAATAATTTACAGTTCATGCATATACCTGTTTTGTTTAACCTTACTTACTGAATATGAAAGAATTTGGTATGTGTCACAATACCAATACATCTGCATTTTATACTACATTGTTGCTTGATAGTTTAGCTGCATTTCAGATTCGTACTAAGGACCCTTTCACTGGGGTTTATTCTACTGAACATAGAGGTAATTTTAGGAGGAAAACCCTCCTAGTACTCTTATTCATAAACATACTAAAAGTGAGGTTGACAGTTCTGATGTTACAGGTGCTACAGGTACTGTCACAGGTCTTTTGGTACTGCCATGTCTATTTGGAATAAAGCAGACATTGCTGCTATCAAAAGTCATTCCACGAAGTTCTCCACTGGTTTGGTTAATAATATCCTACCTCCATTATTGCATGGTGTGGATGGCCTTAGTCAGGAAGAAAGATACACTGTATACAACATGCATGACAATGCTAAAGCCTTCACTGATTCAAAAGATAAAATTAACGCAATCATACAACAGAACAATAGAGAAGCTGAAAAACAATACATTGGTAGGGAAATCCTTTGTTCTGCATATGGTTCATACATCCTCACTACCATCAACAACCTCTTCCTTGACTTAGAAACTGGAAGAATCCTGACATAATACATGACAGATGCATCTCTAAATGGTATTGTCCTAAATGTAAACTTTCAACTTGTGTTTCCTTATGTATGCAACAGACTTTGTCTATTCCTCTCCACAGCGAGAAATTTGGAGTTTGTGACCAGACACCCAAACACTGGTCCTTGTTTTCTACCAAGAAATGTTCCATAACAGATACCATGTTTGTCTCCTTTACTGTCTCCTTACCATGTTTTGATCCCCTACAGCTTTGTTCGACAAGCTCGCACTGGCACATTCTATTGGGCATTTAGATGGCGACATCTACAGAGAGCGCATGGATCTACCACCTTTACTGGTCTACCACTCCTTCCTGGATGCCTGGGTGGCACCGCACACCGGACTGCTGTCAGAAAAGCAATACATCTACTTGTGCCGGTGTGATGTGTTTGATGTCATAAGCCCTGTTTGTGGCTACTCTCCAGACAGCATTGATTGGACTTTCACTATCGATGATGACATCACTGAGAATGGCACCAACTCTTTTGACTCGACGCTGTCGCCAGATCAGCTCTACCAGTCCTATCGTGAGGAAGCTCATCGCCTGTCAACACGGATTTTGAAGACGACCTACACATGCTCTGTCCAGTTGCAAAATGGAGACTACCTACTGTACGCTCACAATATAACTCTGACGGAGAGTACTGTATCATGACTAATGTTAAGTCTTATACATATGGTTCTGTTACTTGTTCAATTGATTACCCCAACTTCTGCTTTGTTCCCCACCAGAAAACTGTTATTGGACATACTGTCATAACCCCTGCTCCCTTATGGATGCCGACATTATTGATGGTAACCCAGATTATTTACTCACACTTTCAGAATACTTACCATACTTTAATGTGCCACATAGATCCACTGACACTTACACTGAAATCCCTTTAGACAGAAAGGACACACATCTCATCCACATCAGCAATAATATAACCAAAGCCAATGAAGCTGTTCTTGACCTGATCAATGATGGAGATATGAATAACGCATTGACTAACACCTGGTTAGAGATCACGTTTAAAGGTTTTGTTATAATACAAGCATTTTGATATTCACTTTGATTGTTGTCTTTGCTGCCTCGACATACACTGCGCCAACACCAGAGCAGCTTGAGTTCCTTTACAAGGTCACACAGTCAGGCTTGTAAACGCCACTGCTCTGTCCATTCCCCTGGATTTGCCTGTGTTGCCCTTGAGGCACAAGTGGGGAATTGTTACACGAGGTCCCTGCACCTAATTGTTACCCCTAGGGTACACCGTAGACAGCTAATGTTTAGGCATAGGTTATACTAATATTTAGGCTAAGGGCATCTACCGTATAAGAGTAGATGTCAGGATACGAATGCATATTGTTGTAATCCACTTTGCTTGCTAATGCACACATATTATACCATGTATTTTCTGTCTATTTCTTACTTGTCAGATGCCAAGACTCCTGTCCTTGAAGTAATTATAATATGTAAGGCAACATTGCCATCATTTGGTGATGTACACCACTACACCTTGTTATGTAAGACTCTGTATAAGAACGCCTTTGTTCTAAAACTGATGACTTTACAGAATTATATAATGTTTCTTGGACCATGGAGCCACCTCTAATTTAGCCAATAGGGCTCATCTCTGTAACTAGAAATGTTTCTATCTTTCAGTAACCATAGTAATTATCATAGGTATATAATGTTATGCACAAGCTTTACACCTCGGAGACCCGAGAGATCCCAAGAGACTACAGAGAAACCTCGAGGTGTAGGGAATGCTTAGCACTGGCTCCCGGTTTGTATTGGTAAGAACTGCTTAGGGCAACTGTGATTTATCCTTGTAGTAATAAACTTGTTTATTACTCGAATGCGACCTGTTTGTGATTATTTGCATTCCCAATATTGCCAAGAACCTGAAAGGGAGGTTCAGACCTCTTACAGGCTCTCTCAATGATATAGTCTGTCCCAAAAGGTAGGGACCAGCAATTTTGGATACCGGCTTCTGAGCAAATATAATCAGGTTAGAGCCTCATGATAAGGGAGCCCGAGCACATAATATTATTCGGTGGCTCCATCCTCTAAATCTTCCACTTTGGCTTCTAATTTAGTGATGTGTTGCCTAGTGACTGCCATTGCAAGATCAAACTTCTCCACTTTCTTTCCACAGAGATGATTTGGACCTCGCAGTCTCCAGTACGCTGAGCTGGCTCCTTTATCTTATTTGTTGCAGTCCTTACTGTAGCTTACTCCAGATTGGTGTCTGTATGTTTATTACAAAATCTGGAAGTCCTAGAGGGTATATTGAGCAGCTTGAAAAGAGCTGGTTAGAGATAAACCACAGGCAGGTGTAGCTGGAGCATTGACGGTCATGAAGGAACAGTAGCCTCCTCATGGAATCCCAGCCTTGTACCATGGAACAGGTATGTGGTATCAACCAGAGGACTGATGGAAAGGGAGGACAACAAAGAGCATAACACTCAAACAGAACAGAGTCTACAATCAACTTACAAAGTATATTGTTATTATTAAGGGTTACATATAGAGCAATGTCAACACTGGAGTCAGAGTGCTAGAGCATGGCATCAAGTAAGCACAGGGATCTGGGAACATATGGAAGTTTATTACCATCAGCCAAACAATCAAAATCTTTATTTACCCAGGCGATCAACATTGAGCAAGCTCATTTACAAGGTGGACCTGCAGTTTGCAAGGACAAGGGTACAGAATAGAGTACAAATAAAATATATATAAAACAACAGTGGCAAGACGTACAACAAAATATATACAGTGTAGAAATAAAGGTAAATAATATATACAGAGATGCCTTTATAATCCTATCTGTCAATAACATGTTCATAGCCTGTAAAGGAGTCCCTTGGATATGGAAAAGCACATGGAAGGAGGCAGGGACGCTGGCAGAAAGATTCTAGGATACTAAGCAGGTGGTATCAGGGCATAAGAGTGGGTGATGGGGATGTGTTGCAGTGAGTACATGAGTACCAGTGGGACTGGAATGGACTGAGGTGAACCTGTAGTACGGTGGGACTAGAATGGACTGAGGGAGGGGAGTAATCTTGGTAAGGGAACACTTAGTTTGAACAGGAAGGACTTAGATTGAGCGGAAACATCAGCTGGACAACTAGGAATGGTGGAAACAGTTACAGAGCTCCACAAATGTTTTGGCATACAGGGTCTTGAACATAGCAAGACTAACAAGGGAACTAAGTCTCAGGGATTTCTGTATCCTATTCCAAAGCATGGGCAGGACAAAGCTTATGACTGCTCTTCCAAAAGCGGGTACCGCCCTAGGTACTTTCAGGGAAACCAGCAGTGACTTCTCAAGGCATAATTCCAATCAGGCTTAGTGGGAGACAGTCAGCAATGTATTGCAGGAGTTTGTTGGTGATGGCTCGAGCTCCAGGAGGGCTGCATTTCTATACTACCTGTGTTGAAGGAGGGCCAACCCACAGTTGCAAATAATGAACTGTGGTGGTGGAAAGGAGGCCCATTATAAATCTCAGAGCTCTATGACACAGTACGTCCCATTTAGCAAGGTATGAGGCTGGGCACTGACCATACATGAAGTCAGCATAGTCAACGAGAACTCCAACTATCCTGCTTGTGTCCTGCATTCCATCTGCAGCAGGATGCCTGGGCTGCAAGAAACAGGGACCATCAGTAAAGAAGAAAGGACTGCCTGAACTGTAATATTCTGCCCTGAGAAGTATAGTTGATCTGGTTGGTGAGGGGCTCGGGGAGCCATGACCAATCCAATTGCTGGAAGGCGGAGTCTGAGCTCCATTTAAATCAGATCCGCATGCTCCAGCATGAGCAGAGCGTGAGCAGAGTCTGATCATTTCCGACCGAGTTCCTTTGTAAAGAAGTTCTTTTAAACTATTTGGAAAACTGAATTGGGGTCTTGCCTACTGAGAAACTCTGATTGGGTTGTTGAGCAGACCAGAGCTTACCCTCTTTAGGGTTTTTGAGTATTTGTGAAATGAGGGTCCTAAAATGTGGTTTTGTTTTCTTTTAACTTGCTTAGTAATATGCCCAGTGTTTTGAAACAATGTAATAGTGCAAAATGAGGAGGATTTGATTCCTGCAGTTTAATTAAGACATCTGTGGAAGGGATTCCAGTGCAATAAAATACAGTATATGGGTTCCAGGAGAAGAAATTATTTTTCCTTTATAAGAGACTCTATAGTGGGGGTAAATAAATGTAGAATATTTATGCACTTTAAGAACAAGATCTACAAACAAATGTTTGTCTTATTCTATTGATGGGAGGATATCGAATGAATCCTGGACCCCCAGTCTGTTTAAAGTAATTTATGATAATGCAAGAAATTTAAAAATAAATTAGATATGTTAAGAGCTTGGGAGACTTTGGAGTGTCCTGAAATTATAGCTCTGACAGAGACTTGGTTGACCCCAAATATAAGTGAAAGGGAAATTGAGTTACAGGATATACTACGATAGGAGAGATAGGGAAAAGAAGGGGTGGGGTTGTTGATGTATTTAAAATGGAAATTGGGTGAAACTGTGATGATATATTCAGGAGAAATAGGGATGGTAGAATGTTTGCTAGTATTAATAAAGAATTTAAATGTGGTTTTGAGCTTAGTATATTCTCCCAAAAGCTAAAATAGTGGATTTTGATAAATTGGCTCATTTAATACAACAACATACAATGGGGTTGGATTTATTAATGGTAGGCGATTTTAATGCAGCATGGAAACCAAGGGTAACGCCTAAAGACAAGTTTTAATTTATTGAATTGGCACCAAAACATTGCAGCTTCTACTAGGAAAACACATATAATAAATGAGGGAATATATTGGATTTAGTTTTTCCTCAGATGGAATTAAAGTTATTTCTATGGAAGTGAAGCAACCTATATTTGGAGATCATTCCTCTATTGTATGTGTGGGGAAATGAAAATAAGAAGGAAATATCTGTAAATCTAGTCCCAAAGAAAGTAAGGCATCGAAATTTTAAAAATATAGTAAAGAGCCTTTTCATATGAGTTAAGAAAATGTAGGTGGGGCAGGTTGTTCTTAATCTCTGATTTGTATTGGGCCATTGAGGATTTTTCTAAAATGTTTGTACAGGCCTGTGATAAGGTTGCACCTTTGAAACTGGTGTCTGTAAAAAGGTGAATGTTCCTTGGATTACAGATAAGATAAAATATAGTATACGTTATAAAAATAAGTTATGGAAAAGGCCAATAAAACATTGGACCCTGATGATTGGATTAAATATAACAGCGAACGGAATAAGCTTAAAGAAGAAATTAAAATTTCACAAAACAGTATTATAGAACTAAGGTAGAATATAGTAATGATCCAAGACAATATTGGAAATTGATAAAATCATTTGAAAATGCTGTGGAAAATAGACAGCTTATCCAAATCAGGAAGGGATATTTTATTATCAACATTTGAGTCTGCAGAAAGGTTAAATCAATATTTTGTCTTATTACCTGACATAGAAATTCCAAAGCAGCCCTATATAGAGAAGGCCAAGGGATAAGTGGCCATTAAATAAAATAAGGTTCAGGTTTAAAGTAATAACCTGTAAAGAGGTAAAGAGAGAATTAAGGAAACTTAAATCTAATAAAGCCTCAGGTTTGATAAAATAGAGAAAAGGTTTCTAAAAGATTCTTTGGAGGTGATTGCTCTCATTTTAGCAAGACTTTTAACTGGAGTCTGATGGAAAATAAATTTCCAACCCTGTGGAAACAGGCAAAGATTGTACCAATTTATAAAGGTAATTCTCAGTGGAACCAACAAATTATGGGCCGATTTCACTATTGTCGTGTCTGTCAAAGGTCTTGGAGGGACTAGTAAGGGTCAGTTGAATAAGTACCTGAAACAGGCTCTCACTGTCTCCTTGCCAGTCAGGATTTTGTAAAGGGTATTCCACGGACACTGCACTCACCAATTTATTTGATAACATCGCTTCCCAGTTAAATGGGGAGGATTAGTGGGGAGGTGTTCATGGATCTCCAAGGCCTCTGACACCATAGACCATGGTAAATTGTTAGGGAGAATGAAGGAGTTGGGAATAGATAGTGAAACTATATCCTGGTTTGATTCTTACTTGCCAGACAGAGTTCAACAAGTTTTGCTGATTAAATTTCATCTAAACCAGCTTTTGTAAGTAGGGGAGTCCCCAGAGCTCGGTTTTGGGCCCTTGTTGTTCTTAATGTATGTAAATGAACTCCCAAAAGTGGTACAAAATTCAGTTTTGAGTATGTATGCAGATGATACTGTTCTGCTGGCTAGAGGAATTAAAATTCAAGAAATGGAGAAAACTCTTCAGAATGACTTTAGTAGGATGGAAGCATGGTTATATAGATTAGGGTTGGTACTGAATAGTAAAAAATAAATTCAATGGTATTTCATAGTATAGGAAGAAATAAAATAATTTTCCGAAAATCTTAATTAAAACAGCTAAAAATAAATCCTTAAACCAGGTTGAGTCATATAAGTATTTATGGATTACTGTAGATAGTAGTTTGAGTTTTAATACTCATATAAAAATCTTGTTTATAAAAACAAATAACAAATGAGGGCCTTTGTAGATCTAAATATTGTTTGGACTATCAAATGAGGAAAGACATAGTAAACCAATTGATTATTCCTTGTATAGAGTATGGGATTCATATATATGGTATGTCAAATAAATCAAATTTGAGGGCAATACATGTCCTTTTAACAATTTAGCTAGATTTGTACTAAAGTGTGAATATTACACTCATCATTGTGAAATGTTTAAGATCTTAAAATGGGAACATCTAGAACAAAAAAGGGACCAAAAATGGCTGAAACAAATACATGGGGTAGTTCATAAACAAAGTCCTAAGTATCTTATGGATAGAATTCCATCTTTAAAGCATAGTCATCAACATAATCTAAGAGATAAAGGGGAAGTAAATATGTAATGCCTAAAATTAATAATAAATATGGTGAAATGACCTTTGGTATGAAAGTTATAAATTTGTGGGCACCTATTGGTTTGAAATTGAAGCAGATTCAAAATCTGAACTTTTACGAGAGCAATTGATAAAGGGTTGCAAATAAGATGTATGTGTAACGGTGAGAAGTTTTTTGGGAGACATAACATCATAAACTGTAAATAATGATTCTGAAGGAAATGTCTTACGTGAAATGTGATGTTTTTGAAATATAGATTAATATTAACCATGTTTGTCTAGTGAAACTGTGTAACATGTATGTAGGTTTATATAAACTATGTTTGTCTAGTGAAACCGTGTAACAAGTACAGTATGTAGTTTAAATTTATGGAATGTATTTTAAGTGCTTTTTAAAACTTATGAGGAAAACAGGTACATCTTGAAAAAGGGTCTATGACCCAATGATGTTGTAAACCATCTTTACCTGTATAAAAATAAACTTTACTACTACTACTAAAAATTAGTGAAAGGAACGTGATTGGACAAGCTGTCTTTGGCGCTCATGGGTCAGGAGGTGATTTATTCTGAAGAAGAGTCCAAGCCTCTGCCTCAGCTTTTTCAGCAGTTCTTCTATATGTTCCACAAAAGAGAGTTTATTGTCTATGCAGACACACAAATACTTGAATTTCTGTATTTATTCAAGATGTTCACCTAGTAAGGTAGAGATAGAAGGTAATGGACCAGCAGCAGCAGATAATGCCCCTGGCCAGTTGGTGAGAATAGCATTGCCTTGGTTTTCTTGGCATTAAGTAGTAGTCTTACTCAGGAGCTGGTGCTGCAGGATGCTAAAGTCAGTTTGCAGGTCACCCCAGGCAGCTTCAGGAGAGTCATGGCTTATGTAGAGCACCGTGTCATCAGCAAACAGGTGAATGCTTGCTTCCTTAATGCCTACATCCAGGCTGTTGATATAGATAGCAAACAGTAATGGTCCCATATGGCCCCTGAGGGACACCTCTTTATCAGTTTAAGCGAAGAGAGCTCCTTCAGCCTAGATTTGTTGTTGCCTACCAGTGAGGTAGTCATGGAACCAGCACAAGGAGGTTTGGTCTAGGTCTATTGTTTGTAAAGTGGAGAGGAGCAAACAGTGGTCGACAGTGTCAAAGGCCTTACTGAGATCCAGGAAAACTGCACAGATGAATTTTTTGTTGTCTAAGTCCTTGCCAGTCGTTAGTTACTTTTGCCAGGGCTGTAATGGTACTGTGCTTTGCTCTGAAGCATGACTGCATAGGGTTTAGTAAGTTTGAGTTGTCTATGAAAGATCTCAGCTGGTTATCCACAATTTTTCTAGGAGCTTGGAGAGTATGGGGAGGAGGGAGATTGGCCTATAGTTATTTAGGTCACGGATCCCCTGATTTAAACAGGGAATGACGTGAGCAACCTTCCATAACTGAGGGAGGGAACCTTGTGTATAGGCAGGTTGAATAAGTGGGAGATAGATGCAGCAAGGCTGTGATAAGCAATTTTCAAGTAATATGGGTCGAAGAAGTCAGCCCCAACACTTTTTAGTGTCCAATTTTAGGAGATCTTCAATTTCCTTTACGGAGGTGGGAAGAATGAGAAGGTTACAATATTGTTACTCGGTTCCGGGAGCTTAGTGTTGATCTGTGGTGTAGTATGCTTACCGGTGTGTTATCGAATGCTAGGCCTGCAGTGGCAAAATGATTGTTGAAGGCCTGCAGGATCTCGTTTCTGTCATTGATTATAGCATTGTCAGTGGTAATTTTGGAGGAAGCACATTTCCTGGAAAATGACCAGTCAGTTCTTTTAGTGTGGACCAGAACTTGGTAGGGCATTTCAATGCAGAATCTAGCTCAGATCGGTAAAATTGGCCTTGGCCTCTCTGACCATCTTACTGCAGGCGTTTCTAGCTGTCCTGAAGAGACACCAGTCTTCGCCTGTGTGTGACTTACAGCCTTTTCCCAGAGTTGATATCTTTTAGTAAGGCAGCCTTGAGGTCCACTTAGAACCAAACACATGTTCTAGCTTTTATACGTGCTTTTACCAGAGGAGCATGGTTATTTAGGGCACTGGTTATAATTTCATGGAAGATGTCGTAGGCATTACTCACCGACTTAGCAAAGTAAAAACTCTGCTAGTGCAAAGAGTTTTTTAATTCATTGAAGTATGCGAGAGGATCAAAGTTCCATCTGGACCTTTTAGTGGAAAATTTAGATGTTGGTGAGGGTTTAGCATCAGTTCTTATACCAGCAATAAAGCAGTGGTCACTAACATCAGCTGAAAAAATTCGGCATGGGAAAAGGAATATGGTTTGCTAACGAGAAGCACATCCAATAGGGTGCTGTTCATTGGGTTTTCTTGTTAATGCGAGTTGGCTCAGTAATAAGTTGTGTGAATCCGTGGAAGTCACAGAATTGCTTCAGGTGTACGAGACCTTAGTCAACCAATCATAATTACGGTCTCCTAGAATAATTGTTTCAATGGGGACAGAGCCCATAATAGATGACAGATGGGACAGGAGCTGAGGCCCCACTGATGGTGGTCTGTAACAGCCTATGATACGGAAAGCCATTGATGAGGAAAGTTCAACTTTAAGGGACAAACATTTAAATCTACCTGCAATAGAGGTAGAGCCTAGGATGGACACTGAAAATTTGTTTTTGATGTAGATGACCACTCTGCCTCCCCTGGGCTGCCTATTGGCTCTAAATAGGAGGTAGTTAGGATTTTAACCTCTATCTGGGGTGGATGCCAAGCCAGGATTCAGAGAGCACAAGCACGTCTGGTGCGGTATGAGTAATCCATGCCTGGACTGATGTAAACTTCTTTAAAGACTGCAAACATTTGCATGCATTAAGCTGACTCCTTTCAGTCTTGTAAGGTCAGATGGAGATGAGAGAGATTTTTGGGACCAGGGTTGAGTTCAACATTACCTGAACACAAAAGTAGTAGAACACAATTTTCCTTAGGGAAGCGAGGAGTAGTTTGAAAGCACGAATCTTTCTGCATCTAGTATAAGTTTGAGGCGGAGGTCTGAGTCCAAGTTTCCCCTTGTGCTGACCTCGGGATGCGAAGCCTATGGTCCATCCAGAATAGCACCCAAGATGTGTAGGTTTTGGGTGGGTGGGGTGAGGGGCCACATATTGGCAACAAGGTAGCGGTCCCACCTTGAGGAGATTCCACAATGTGATAAGAGTGCCCCAGAAGACTAGTCCCAGAAGGGCTAGTATACCAATAATTTAACTTGCCCCCATTTGAGGTGTGGGTGTCAGGGGAGACGTGCTTGGGGCATGATCTTGCAAATATCATAGGAGGGGGTCCTACATAGCCTGATATTTTGCCATGGTATTTGTACTGAGATAAGAGTCTTTCAAAACACTCTAGGAGGGACAGTAGATTATTGAGCAGCTGTGCTGTTGTAGGAACTTCTAGGGTGCTGTGCCATCTTCTCAGGATAAGACATTTAAACTCATTGAAAGTGGCTGAGATCCAACTTAAAGTTGAAAAAGTTAAATATGTTGCAACATCATGGGTTCCCAGAGGAAGTAGCTCCTGGGAGGGTAATAGGCAAGTGATGACCTAGCTAACAAGTTAGAAACACCTATCCAAAAGGGTTGTATGTTGGGGCAGGACCAAAGAATATGATATACAGTAGGTCACCCTAGGGGCCCCGCACTCCAGTAATTGTCATCTGGAGCAAGGCGGGCTTTGTGTAGTACAACTTGTGTGCGGTGCCAGAAGTGTAATATTTTATTCTGGATTAGCTGTGCGTTGGGGTCTCTGACAGCTTTAGTGCAAACAAAGGTCCTAGTCTATATCTTCAGAGCTTTTACCATGGCAAGCAGCCCAATGAACCAGTGCTTTGACTGTGAGTTTAGGCAAGTGGTTTCTTATGGAGATAGATGGCACCTGCTCTTCCCTGACACTTATGGACCCAAGACAAAAGTGGGTGTTCTAGAAGGTTAGACCCTGGGGGTTGGATTCGAGAAGGAATGTGAGGTACAGCATTTCTAAACTGCAAATAGCACCAGAAATCCAAACTCTCCAGACTATCTGTGGCCTGGAGCACACTGAAAGAGTCTATAATGTTGAAGTGTGGCATAAGGAGATCATCTAAGACTCATGCGTTTGCTGTCCCTGGTGTGCTATTTGAGTGGGGTCCAATCCACAGAGATGTCAGGATTATCCCAAAAGAGGTATACAAAGGGTGAGCCATGTGGAATGCCCAGGAGTTTCTGAATGTTCCACCAGGCAGCAAGTGTGGGCCCATGACTAAGTGAGATCTCAGGCTTCTTGCCTTAGAGGAATAGAGGCATGCTGCCGGAGAACAGCTGGTGCACTGAGATGCTTCAATGTCAAGCCCAATGGGAGGTTCCTGCATTGGCTGAGCCAACCATCAGATCATCCGAGCAGTTGTGAAAGCCCATGCGAGGCCTTAAATCATGATAATCCCCAGCCCCTTTATCCCAGTGCATCTGCAACATTGTTCTGTTGAAGTGAGGTGGTTTCCTTCCCAAAGAAAACCACTGATGTTTATCAATCCTCTCAAACCATTTACTGGGGATGCTGAGCAGTAGGTAAGCTAGCAAATGGAGTAATTTAGGTACTGCTGCCATTTTAAGAGCCACCATTTTACCTATTTGTGAAAGATGTAAAGGTTTTCACCTTTCACATTCTGTTTTAAGCTCCATTAGGAGAAAGTTGAAGTTTATATCACAGATTTTGGGAAACTGCAGGGTAATATGAATACCCAAATAAGTGAGGGCTTTATCGGCCCATCTAAGTCCAAGGGGTTTCTTTGGGGATTCTGTACAATGACAGCTGAGAAGCAGGATCTCCATGTTTGCTCTGTTGATCTTGATACCAGAGAATGCAGGAAAGGTGGACGGAGATCTAAAAAGATAGGAGGTGGAGTCAGAAGCTTGGGTAGTAAGGACCAATAATTCATGAGCATATAGCAGAGTTTTGTATTCTTGTTGTGCAACTGGTATCCCTTGTATCCCTTGATGGGCCTTGATGGCAGCTGCTAGTGACTTGATAGCAAGGACAAAAAGTAGGACAGAAAGGGGCATCCTTGTTGAGTGCCCTTACCTAATAAAAATGGATCTGAGAGAGTAGAGTTGGTAAGAACCTAGCTAGGGACTAGAATAGATGGTGTATCTTAGTAAGAAAGTTAGGTCCAGATTCCATATGTCAAAGTACTTCTAGAGGTACTCCCACTTGCAGGAGTTGAATGCCTTTTCAAAATCAATTGCAATGGCAGTGGCTGGGGAAGGGCATTTTGGCTAGATGAGTCAAGTTAAACAATATGCAGATATGGTCCGAGCTAAGCCTGCCTTTGATGAATCCTCTGGGAACGATGGATAAGATTAGGTGGCATGGTCACCGATCTGGAGGCAAGGATTTCACAAGACTTTGCTGTATACTCCAATAAGGGAGATGGGTCTGTACCCTGTGGGGTCAGTGGGATCCTTCCCTTTTTGGGAGGAATGGCTACATTGGCCTTTATCATAATGGGAGAAATGTATCAGTGGAGGTGGATTCCACATACAACCATTCTATAATGGGGTATATAGTCAGGGTTGTAGGAACTCCATTGGGAAACCATCCCCTCTTGGGGCCTTTCTAGGAGTGAGAGATTTAAGGGCAGTTTCAATTTCTGAAACATACAGTGGGGACACCAAGATTAATATTTTTTCGGGCGACATTTGGGGAGTTGCAGAGGGTGTAAAAATGCTGACAGCTGCAGAAGGTCAAGGGTAAAATTAGAGCTGTACAGGAACTGTAATACCCCTCATAAGTTGACTGATCTGTGAGTCTTTGAAACAAATTTGACAAGTATTGTTCCATAGGACAGCAATATGACACTCTGATTGTTGTTTTATAAGTTTTCTAGGCAAGCACTTTGCTGTACCTTTCCCAGCCTTTCACATAATTATGGTGAGCTCTGAAAAGAGCCAGTCTGACTTTCCTAGTTAGATGGGTTTCAGTTTCTAATTGGAGAAAAATAAGTACCACCTTAGAGAGGGCTGGATTTGTATTGCCTTCCAAGAGGGCCTTGAGCCGAGCTTCCTTTTGCTGAAGCTCATCCTTCAACCGCTTAATATGCACCTCCCTTTCCTTCCTGAGGTGAGCAGCTTAGCCATTAATGAGCCCACTCATGGATGTTTTGAAGGCATCTCAGAGAGTGCTCACGGAAGTTTGGCAATCATCATTCATCTGAAAGTAGGCTACAGCTTCCTTCTGTGTTCAAGTTGGAAAATCTGAGTCATGCAACAAGAGAAGATTAAGCCTCCAAGATGGAGAACATTGGGTTACTGGTCCCCACAAAACTCCAAATTGTAGAGGGACATGATTCAATAGTATTCTGGGGGTGAATGGCAGAATCTAACATCAATTGGGATAAGGGACTGAGAGGCCAGCCAGAAGTCCAACCTGCTATAAATGTGGTGCACAGCTGAGTAACAGGTATAATCAAAGATTCTGGGGTGGCAGTCTCCAGACATCCGTAAGAGCCTGATCAGTCATTCACAGCTTAACTGTCTGCACAGCATGGGCATGTATTTTGGTGTTACCATGGCTGGATCCAGAAGATGGTCTAGCACAAGGTTAAAATTCCCACCCAGGAGGAGAAGGACATGTGGTCCTTAAACTGTGTGATTTCAGTGGCCAGATGGCAGAAAAAGGATGGGGAGTCCTCATTGGGTGCATAGAGATTCCCCAGTGCTAGAGGTCCTGAGGGGTATTCATGAGAGCCAGGACCCATCTCCTGTCCAGATCACTTGCTGATTTCTACAGCTGCCATTGGAGGGAGTGCTGGATGAGGATAGAGACCGCCCTTTTTCTGTTTAGCAGAACTATGTGCTTCTGTACCTATGCAGTCACACTTAAGCTTTATGCCAAACATGAGCAGTTTGGTTTCCTGTAAGAAAGCAACCTGAGCGTGCAGTTTGTTTAACTGTGTGAGTACCTGCTTTCTTTCACCGGATAGTTTAAATCCCAGACTTTCCAACTGAGGAACTGTAGCTCAGCCATGAGAAGTCATAAGGGTATACTATATCTTAGATATGCACCAGGTAAAAGGGTAGAAGGTCTAGCAGGTGATGTCAGGTAAGCAGTGATGGTCAGGCTCCAAGAAGCCATGCCCCAGAAACTGCAAACTCCAGTGATAATAAGACAGCAATGTGACTATATCAGAGTAGATGCTCAAAAGAAAACAAAGTTCGACAAACAATAGGAACCAGAGCTATGTACTCAGACAAAATTGTCAGAGGAGATAGGGAGATAGACCAGCCAGTAATAGGAGTCCGAAGGTTCCCCATCGCACTCCTGGGTTCAGCAGCAGTGGAGGAGCCAGTAATAGGAGTCCAGGTTCCCCACTGCATTCCTGGGTTCAGCAGCAGTGGGAGCCAGTAATAGGAGTCCCAAGGTTCTCCATTGCACTCCTGGTTTAAGCAGCAGGTGGGGAGCCAGTAATAGGAGTCTGAAAGGTTCCCACTGCATTCCTGGGTTCAGCAGCAGTGGGTGAGCCAGTATTAGGAGTCCAAGGTTCTCCACTGCATTCCTGGGTTCAGCAGCAGTAGGGAGCCAGTAATAGGAGTCGAGGTTCCCCACTGCATTCCTGGGTTCAGCAGCAGTGGGGGAGCCAGTATTAGAGTCCAAAGGCTCCCATCACACTCCTGGGTTTAGCAGCAGTGGGCGAGCCAGTAATAGGAGTCTGAAGGTTCCCCACTGCATTCCTAGGTTCAGCAGCAGTGGGGAGCCAGTAATAGGAGTCTGAAGGTTCCCATCACACCCTGGGTTCAGCAGCAGGGGGAGCCAGTAATATTCATTAGCATGAGACAGCTGGCTACTCCAGTTAGGTCCCTGGAGTCTTCAAACTGAGCTAGACTGCAAAGCAAGGCAAGGGCCAGTGGGGGTGGTTCAGGAGGAACTGATGGATGTACAGTCCACCTAGGCATCCACTGCCATAGTACCCGTAGTCAAATGGACAGAAGGGTATGAAATTAAGGAACATAGAAAGCTTAAGAAATCCACAAAAGGGGGTGAAGGGAAGGATGCCTCAAGGGATCCAGGCATACGGGAGGAAGGAAACAAAATCCCCTACTAGAAAATGAAATATCCATTTGAGGAACTTAATGGTTAGACACTGAAACATAGGAGCATAATCTGAGTGTCCCCTCCCTAGAATTAATCTATTCCAGCCCCCATAGTTATGGGGAAAACCACCACTGGTTCTGGTGAGTATACAGAGCAGTAATATTTATGATAGTCTGTAGTAAAAGAGAGACTGTTGGATGGCTACTCCCAAGGTATGAACCTGGGAAAAGAAGGATTGTCCAGTAGGAAGGGTGCTTAAGCTCAGGAGAGAGATGAGGGTGGGGAAAGGATGAACAAGTACCTAATCAAGCCCTTCCAGCATCCTCCATGTTAGGCCTTTGAGCTCAGGTCCTATCGACTCCACTCAGAGCCTAAATAGGACAACCCTCCAATGCTACGAGAAATGACTGAATAAAACACACATGAGCAGACAGATACGGACAGACCCTTATTAGTATGTACTTCACAAATGCAGCAAACCACAGGCAAAACAGCACTCACGGCCCAAGCATTTGAGGAGGTGAGGGTGGAGTGCATATCAAGTAACATGATTAAAGGATATGCCCCAGTGAACACTGTCCTCTCCATTTGAAACATGTCATGATTAATCAGTCCCAAGGGATTTGTGTTGGATGGGTTGGTGGCCCCCTTGGGAGGCAGCACATGATAATAGACAGTCAGAACAGGGCACATGTAGGAACATCAGGCAGCAAACTGTAAATCTCCTCATTGCTAAGGGTCCGTGTATAAAGTGGAGTTACCTTCAGGCAGGAGGAAAGGCAGATAATGGGGCCAACTGTATATACTGAACATAGCTGTGCCTTTTGCTGATCAGATTAATGTGCTTTGCTTATACTAAGTATTTATCTCACCCCTGTTCCCCAGGATACATCTGGAAATGAGCTTTATGGCTCAGTATGTATTTCCTGGTAAATTTATTTCAATAAATAAATAAATAACACCAGTCATTTTGCAGGAGCTGGCCGAGGGTGATAGAGCATACAAGACGGGTCAGCTAGATCCGGTTTGAGCAATAGATTCGGCTACTACCCCCAAGCAGTCAGATTGACACTGAAACAGAGTTTGTTTAAACAGCATGCTAGTACAGAAGTAGCTGCCAGGGTCTGAGATACAGAAGTGGCAATAAGAATAATGATTAAGTCACCCAGGAAAACATGCCAGTACGAATCTAGGTGCAGCATCATTCAGTTTCTCGGGGGTGGGAACTGAGTGTAAGTCCCACACAGGAAAACCCTGTAGGAGCGTTCAGGCAGAGAATGTAAGCCCCACCCTCCCCATTGTCCCATAGAAGGATTCCACTGTTAAGCCTCAAACAATGTAAAGTTTGTATGAAAGGAACCTGTACTCCATGGGTGGGGTGACCCGGGGAGTGGAAGAGGAAGAAACAGTCGAGATAAATAAATTTAAATAAAAATCTGATGATGCAGCTGTAACCTCCCTACAAATGGGAGTTCCTAAAACCTTCCTTTGGTGTGCCTAAATGCCCACTGTCAGGCTGGTGTTCTTTTTTAGCTGTTTAAAAGAAATTGCATGAGAGTGCCCAATCCTCTACATCTGTCTCTTTAACAGCTGCCTATTTTGCAGTGTATAATTAGTCTGGGTGGCAGCCGAGTGTGTCTAGGCTCGAGTCCCACCTGGGCTGCAGTGCTTTGCTTCTTTCTGCCATCGCTAATTGCACAGAGGGAGCTTATTGGAATCTGTAACTGTTTGCTGATTGTCTGCTGTAATAGCAATAGTATTGTAGTTTGTCTAACCTGCCTTCTTTGCAGCATGGACTTTCTGTATTGCACCACCATTTTGGTTTTGGACTGCCAGTCAGCACCAATCAGTACCTTTGGGGACTCTAAATGGAGCCTGTCCCCAGGGGCCTTGTAGGAGTGAATTTCTGTAGGAATTGTAGTTTTCCCACTTTGGTGCCTAAATGGACCTGGAGGAGGAGCCCTTGCTTGACAGACAGATGAATCAATGAATCGAACCTTTGGATCTCCGAAATCCCCAAGCTGCCTGCAGCAGTGAGGCAGAAGTGAGTTGGAGCTGGAAGAGTGAGCAGCTCCAGCTCGATGAGCTGCTGTCCCGCAAGGTAGTGTGGGGACTTGGCGGAAGGCGGAGTCTGGCCTGCCTGCCTTCAGCCTCCTGCATGGAGAGATTAGAGAAGCTTATTTCTGATCACACCTCCGAGCCATTTTGTTGTGCTCTGATTAATGGGCACCCAGCAGAAGAGTCAGTCTAAGATTGGAGTTGAGAGATTGAACAGCCTAGAGATTTAAGTAGCTGCTCTCGTGGTTGCATAGGAAACTGGTGGAAAGGCTGAGTTTGGCCTGTCTGCCTGCTGTCCCTCAAAGGGATCTTTAGAGAGTGCTTAAATAACTGGACTGTATCCAAACCAATCTGCATAAAAGCCACTGAATTTTGACTGTACCTTGAACCTGAAGAAGACTGAAGATTTGTTGTATGCAATCGGCCTGTCAGGACATTGATTCATCACAGAACTCCCTGTTTTGCTCAGAGACACTGATATTGCTGCCAAACTGCAATCCGCTTTGTGGTATGGTGATTGCTTTACTATAAATGTGCTGTATGCTGTTAGTGGGTCGTGATTTGGTTCCCACTATTTAATTGTGTCACACTTGCTGGAAGCTACATCCAGCCTTCCTGGACTGATATCCGAACTCTTCTACCTGGCCTGAGCCTTGCCACACTGACCCAGCCAGCTACTTCAGGCACAGAGAATAGCATTGACGAGAGACTCACCCGAGAATCAGCCCCTGCTCAACATCTCAAACAGGAACAACACGTTGTGATTTGTGTGGCCTGCTTCTCCTGACATACCAGTTATTAACCTGCAGTCTCCATTTCATCCCTACAGTGTCTATTGTGGGTAGCGTGAGTTAACAATCAGGGTAGCTCCCTGCACCATCAGCTAAATCACAAGTGTTGTCATCTGAGTGCATTGCTGTTTTTCATTTCACAAACTGAGCCTCCTGGCTCGGATTACAAATTGTATGTGGTTGTGCATGCCTTTTCTTTTCATCACAGTGCCCGACTAGCTGCAATGCCGGCCTACCACGGGCAATGTTCCAGGCTAGCCCACCTTACTTCCAACTGGGTACCCAGAGTGTGTGACAGTGCAGGGACTAAAAGTGCATGCATAATTGCCCAACTAGATCAGTTTTAGAATCAATCAACCTGATTACGCCCTCCTTGTTCAATTCCCTGATTAAATCAGATCTAACTCTTTTGCATTTAATCTGACTGTAGTTCCAGTTTGTACCAAAAGCATTGTACTGTTGTTATTTGCTGTGCCTAACCTTGTTTTACAGGGGTCTTCTAGGGACGGACTGGTGGAACCAGCCCTGGTGATAATTGTGAACAGTGTTGGAATTTGTATGCTGATTAGGGGCTACTGTACCTGTGTATGCTGTTCATTGTTTAGGCCACTAGAAGGAATGAGGGTGTCACAGTGTCCCAGAGGGCTGTACCCAGGTCAGCTATGCTACCACTAACCCTGTCCTCCAGGTGGAGGCACCGGATTCAGTATCCAGGCCCTTTAACCTGCAACTAGTCACGCAGGAGGGTAATAGCCCTTGGGATAGTGCCACCTAGGGGTCGATCTTGGAGGCACTGCTAGGATTAGTGCCCCTAGTGACCGAAGTAACCAATGTTTGACGCTGCTGAAAATTTGGGTGCCAACTGGTTCCCACCATTGTCACGGATGATAGGGATGGTTCCCATCTGTATTTAGAATGTAAGAAGCAATAATGTAAATAAGTATAGTAATACTAAGTGTAGGAAAATACATAACTGCTGTTACTACAGAATATATCTAGAGTATCCAGAATAAATATAGTAATGTGATAAGTTTACGTTTTGATGCATTAGTCATTATCTTTGTCTTGTATACTATTGCATAGTAAATTGTCTTTTCAGTATTATTGTGGTATAGACTTGATGTGGATGCCAAGTTTTTACAGGCAGAGAAGAGTGTAACCCGCCTAAAAATGGGGGTTCCTAAAGCCTTCCTTGGTGTGTGCCTACATGTCTACTGCCAGGCTGGTGTTCTATTTTTAGCCATTTAAAAGAAATTACATGAGAGTGCCTTGTCGCTCTGCACCTGTCTCTTTAACAGCTGCCTATTTTGCAGTGTATAATTAGTCTGAGTGATGGCAGTGTGTCTAAGCTTTAGTCCCACCTGGGCTGCAGTGCGTTTGTTTCTTTCTCACCATCGCTAATTGCACAGAGGGAGCTTTATTGGAATCTGTAACTGTTTGCTGATTGTCTGCTGTAATAGCACTAGTATTGTAGTTTGTCTAACCTGCCTTCTTTGCAGCATGGACTTTCTGTATTGCACCACCATTTTGGTTTTGGACTGCCAGTCAGCACCAATCAGTACCTTTGGGACTCTAAATGGAGCCTGTCCTCAGGGGTCTTGTGGGAGTGAATTTCTGTAGGAATTATAGTTTTCCACTTTGGCATCTAAATGGACCTGGAGGGGAGTTCTTGCTTTGACAGACAGATGGATCAATGAATCGAACCTTTTGGATCTTTGGGAAATCCCCAAGCTGCCTACAGCAGAAGTGAAATAGAGCTGGAAGAGTGAGCAGCTAAAGCTCGATGAGCTACTGCCCGCTGGGTAGTGTGGGGACTTGGCGGAAAGCTGAGTCTGGCCTGCTCTGCCTTCAACTCTCCCACTTGGAGAGATTAGGGGAGCTTTATTTCGGATCATGTCTCCGAGCCATTTCGCTGTGCTCTGATTAATGGGCACGGTGAGCAGAAGAGTCCGCCTGAGATTGGAGTTGAGAGAGTGAACAGCTTAAGAAATTCGAGCAGCTACTCCCGCGTAGTCGCATGGGAAACTGGTGGAAAGGCTGAGTTTGGCCTGCCTGCTGTCCCTCAAAAGGAATCTTTAGAGAGTGCTTAATTAACCGGACTGTATCCGAACCAACTGTGACAAAAAGCCACCGAATTGTAACTGTACTTTGAACTTGAAGAAGACCGAAGCTTTGCTATATGCGATCGGCCTGTCAGGACATTCATTCACCATAGAACTCCTGGTTTTGCTCAAAGACACTGATATTGCTGCCAGACTTTAATCCGCTTTGTGTATTGTGATTGCTTTACTATAAATGTACTGTATGCTGTTAGTGGGTCACAATTTGGTTCCCCAATATTTAATTGTGCCACGCTTGATGGAAACTGCATCCAGCCTTCCCAGACTGATATCCGAACTCTTCTACCTGGTCTGGGCCTTGCCACACTGGCCCAGCCAGCTACTTCAGGCACAGAGAATACCATCGACAGAGACTCACCCGGGATCAGCCCCTGCTCAACATCTCAAACAGGAATGACACCTCAGTGATTCGTGAGGGCCCTGCTTCTCCTGGCATACCAGTTGTTAACCTGCAGTCTCCATTTAATCCCTACTGTGTCTCTTGTGGGCAGTATGAGAACACTCAGGTAGCTCCTGCAATATCAGCTAAATCATAAGTGTTGTCATCTGATTGCATTGCTGTTTTTCTGTTCATGAACTGAGCCTCCTGGCTCGGATTACAAATTGTGTGTGGTTGTGCAAGCCTTTTCTTTTATCACAGGGCCCTGACCAGCTGCAACACTGGCCTACTCCAGACAACGTTCCACGCTAGCCCACCTTACTTCCAGCTAGGTACCCAGAACATGTGACTGTGTAGGGACTAAAAGGGCATGCATAATTGCTCCGACTAGATCAGTTTAGAATCAGTCAACCTGATTAAGGCCAACTCTTGTTCAATTCCCTGAATAAATCAGATCTAACTCTTTTGCATTTAATCTGACTGTGGTTCTAGTTTGTACCAAAAGCATTGTACTGTTGTCATTTGCTGTGCATAACCTTGTTTTACAGGGAGTTCTAGGGTCGGACTGGTGGAACCAGCCCTGGTGGTGTAAGTGCAAACAGTGTGGGGATTTGTATGCTGATTAAGGGCTATTGTACCTGTGTATGCTGTTCATTGTTTAGGCCACTAGAAGGGAAAGAGGGTCACAATGTCCTGGAGGGCTGTACCCAGGTCAGCTCGCTACCACTAACCCCATCTTCTGGGTGGAGGCAACCGCTTAGTACCCAGGCCCCTTAACCTGCAAACTAGTAATGCAGGCGCAGGGGTAGCTCCTGGAATAGTGCCACCTAGGGTTACACAGCCAAGGAGTACCCTAGGCACCAATGGAAGGGGAGATGGGAAATGAGTAACCATTCTGGTAAGCAGGGGGCAAAAGTGAGGCAATGGCAAAAGATACTGCAAAAACCCAGAGCCAAAAGGAGTTTGAAGCACACCATCTGCTTAGGAGGCTTACTGTCAATCAACAGGGTTTGACTCATTCCTGCTCCCACCAGTAACTCAGACAGATGCAATGTCACCAGAGAAAGCCTGTGAAAGCCTGCAGGCAGAAAAAAGGGTTCTCAGGCTGTGGAGAATACGGGCATGGCTTTGCTGGGAGAATCTGGGAGGGAAGAAACAAAAGGATGGGAAGAAACAAAATTGAGATCAAATAATGAATACAGTGCCTGGTGAGTAACACATTTTATGAACCAGTAAATAAAAGCAATACACCTGCAAACATGCGTGATGGGAGGGAATTTGAGAAAGCACATCTTACATACAGACAACTATGCAGAAACAACCTAGTAACCAACACAGGGCACTGTAAAGCCTCCTTCAGCCCAGCACCTCCAAAAAGCTCCATATAGGACAAGACAAAGATAAAACAGTATCCAATAATTATACAGGAAAACAAAAGCCAGGATCAGTTAATAGCACCTTTAGGTCTGGATCGCTAGGACTTTAATGGATCCCATGGTAGGGATGGTGCCCCATCTGCATGGTCATGGTTAGGTACAGTGTGAGAAGTAGTGGTAGCTTTTAAAGTAGTAACACTTGTCGTTTTTAAAGTCTTTGCCCTGCTGTTCAAGAAGAGGTATGCTTGTGCGCCACTCATCTTAGATTAGTCAATGCAGTATGGTCACTGAAGATTGTGCTGGACGAGAGAAAATTCTAGTTTATGTCCTCTTAGATATTGAAAACTCCAAAGTACACCACAAAAAGCATATATAGCACTATACTTCCATTTTATGTGCCGTTTCTCAATGAATACAAAATATTATGAAACTGTTATCAAATATCCAGAAATTTAATTGGCTGAGGAGCTTGGATCAGTGTTGCTATCCCAGCACAACAGCACTGGAAAATGATCTGTAACAACACTAACCTGTTTATATTAGCACACTGTCTTATCACCACACTGCAATTCACGGCTATATGTCAATTTGCTCCTGACAGTTGGCTTTTAAGAAATTGTTCTGGACAAGTCACCCATTGACAAAGTTCTCCTGAGAAATCTATTCCCTAGCAATTCATTCCCATGGTACAAAATATTATAAAAACTTTGCATGGATGCCATTTTACCCACTGGAGGATCCAATATGTTTGAAGCCATTAAAAAGTATCTGTTGTACTGTAAATCTTGTGGGAGCAAATTGTCAGGGAATAAGTTTGTCAGGAAGCCAATTGCTGATGGAGTGAGTTGCACAATACACATTATTGGATAGGAACTGTCTAGAGCAAATTGACGCTCACCACAATTCACTTACTTGACTGAAAAATGCAGTGTCTGCAATCTACTGGCCAAACAGCATAATTACAACAAATCAATTGGACTATTTTTTCCATTTTCTTTTTCTTTTTTTTCCTAATTTTTATTATTTAAATAAATTAAAAATAATGATTACTTTACTAATCCTCATAGAAACATTTCAGAATCACATTAAGACACTCCAGGGTGTACTTTGTTTTGGGATAATGGCATTCTCGAGTGGTGGAGCACTCAACCTTTGGTCTCATGTTTCAGCCCACCATGCCATGCCATTATCCTAGCACAAACCACACCCTGCCATAACTTATTACCTGATTAATGGATAGGCTAGTTTTATAGAAATCTTGTGCAAGACTAAAGCAGATGTTTAATAAAAATCATTTCTCCAACCCACAGCAGGATTTCTTACTTTTTCCCTATACATAAGCTTCATAAAGTAGTAGTAATAAAATGTATTTATACAGGAGTAAAGTTTTACAGAGTTAAAATCTTTACAAACACCATTAGGTTGATGAGTGTCCTGTTTACAAGGTGTCCCTGTGGATAATTAGTTCTAAGAAAATAAAATGTTACACAATGATTCAACATACAGAATAAAAACAGATTACATTGGACAACATTAATTTCTACAGGTTACATCAGACAGCATTCATTTCTAGGTCAAAGTTATTTATACTCAATGTTATTGGGTATTTATCTATTACAAGTACAACTAAATAGAAGTTCTTGTTTCATAGCACCCTAATATATTTATTGGCATTTCAGAAGTTCTTATGTTCAAGGGTATCTTATTCCAAGGTAGAGGCAGCTTTAAAAGTAAATGTCATCTCCCCATATTTGTTTTGGACCTTGGTATACATAGCTCTTCTGGCACCGTTCTTCTCAGCTGGTATGTATGAGTAGGTGTTGTTATTTATTTATTTGAAAATCCAATAGGTCTTTTATTTTTAAGTATAGGTTCATAAGTTCATGGTGTATACAAGTTCAGGGCAAGCCCATAACAAACTCATCGCCATTTACTCCTAATGGCAGAAAATAATCTTTTGCACCCATATACTGGTCAAGTCTGCATTTGAATTGTTTGATATTGTCACTTAATATGACAGACAAGGGAAGGAAATTTCATATAGGAGGAAGTCTTTGAGTGATGAAGTTGCTTCTTGTAACTTTTTGTTAAGGCTAACAGAAAATTTAAATTGTGTGATCTTGTATTGTTTGTTGATACATGCATCGCAAGGCAGATGGTTTCAACAAAGGCAGGTTCTTGGAAGGCCCCGTGAGCCAATTATAAATCTCCCCTGAGTGCTCTATATTCAAGGAGTATAGTCCCATGGATTTTAGTCTATCTTCATTCTCAGTATTAGCCAGATTATTTATTTTTCTAGTGATTTTCTGTTGAACTTTCTCTATGATGGCTTTTCCACCCAATGAGGTGGTGCACAGAAGGGAGCACAATATTCAATGTGTTATCTGTATAAACTGGTGTATAATGGGATAATAACCTCAGGTTTCGCTCTTCATGATTTAGAATGCAACCAATTATGCCATGGAACTTTTAAGCATTTAAGTAATATAAATGTATTAAACTATATAAGTATAGTGTACATTAAAGTGGTCCAAATTTCTTGCTTTTAGTTTCTAAGGGTTTCCAATTTAGTATTTCATACATTAGGCAGTGATGTGTTCTGTGAGGCAATGAGAGACTCTAATAGCAAACCAATTGATAATTCCAATAATAGACTATGGTAGTCACATCTATGGGTATTCAAGCTTAATAAGCTTGCAAAATTGATACTTGCTACAATACATTGGCATTTGTCTTAAAATGTAATTTTGAATACATCACTCTTCTTAGTGCTCCTATCATGTGGGTCACTGTTTTAGCAATAATATCAATATGGTGATCAAATGCCGGCTTGTGGTCAATAATAGCCCCTAAATATTTGTATGTGTCTACTTGGACCTTTTTCATTAAATATATTTTATTTCAAGTGTCATCATAATACAATACATCCATGGGTATCTTGTAAAGACTGAGAAGACAATATACATAAGTAGTAACAATGTAGATGGAGTTTACTTCTCAATCTAAATGAATTTGGAACAAAAAAAATATTGTTTGCAATACTTAAAGTACTACCCCATAACCCACTCTATCCATTATCCTCCCCCACCCATTCCCGTGCCACAGTAGGTAGCTTATAACTGCTTCATGAACTATATATGTGGTGAATTTAGAATACCTATGATTTCCAAGCTATGAGAAAGGCTTCCAGCGGACCCCATCTTTCCAGATAGTTATGATTTCTATTGGCTAGCATGGTATGTGTTTTTCAAGTTGAAAGCTAATAGCACCTCTTTATGCCATTCTAATGTTGATGGCAAAATATTGTCTTTCCAGTGCCTCATAATAATTAGCTTGGCCACTGCTGAAATCAAAGCAATGTGTGCTTTCTATGTTTAATGGTTCCTGGGGAAAATTATTAAGAAGGCAAACTTCGAGTAAATAAAGTTTGTAATCCAAGTAATGGGTCTAATGAATTTGTAATACTTTGCCAAAAAGGTAAAAGCTTTAGAGCAGGACCACAACATATGATAAAGGTCACCTGGAGAGTCATTACATCTATGACACGGGGAAGGATGGAAGCCTTCCCATTTTGTACAGTCTGTCAGAGGAGAAATATAAGTTATGCATCACATTATATTGCACCAACCAAAGTCTATCTTGTTTAGTGAACTTGTATAGGTTACACCAGAGATTATGCCAGAGTGGGGTTTGGTTGATAGTGATAGCTTATTTCCCAAGTAATAGCATACACCCTTGTGTAGACATTGATCTATGATTTGCAATTTTTGTATACCTTGGATATTGCATGAGATTGGTTTGCCATCAGTAACACTGGCTATAATTCCATAATAGGAGAAGAAACATGAACAATTTTCCCAGATACAACAGGATAACCTGCCGAATTGGCAATATTTAAAGGGATTTGGGTCTCTAATCTTAGTATTTTGAGAGAGAGTTGAGAAAGGTGGAGAATTTTATGTCCAGGCGCCAAATCACCCAATTTTAGATTCTGCAAAGAGGGCCAAAAAAGGGAGAGATGGGTGTCAGAGCAATTTGAAATTAATATTACCAATAAGGGCTGTTGTAGTGATTTGTACCAATTAACAGTCCAATGTTTTGCATTTGGAATAGCACCTTAAGAGGCCAACCAATTGGAGTGTGTCTCAGGGCTTTAGGTAACAACCAAGGGGGAGTATAGCAATGCATTCAGTGTACAATGATATGTATCTGCTAACACTGTCTCAATCACCAAAGGGGCTTGAGAGAGCCAGGAGGTCTTTGGCTGGTGTCAAAATCCAATTTTTCTAGCTTGTTATATGCATGGTACAATACTAGGTAAAAAGGATGGAAGGAAAGGCCTCCTTGAAGTTTTGGTGCAGTAAGCTTAAAGTATTCTCATTGGACCTTTTTCCTTTCCACAGATACCGATTAATCAAAGTTTGTAATTTAGCAAACCAACTTTTTGGGAGAAAATGCCCAACATATTTAGGGATAAAGAATTTGGGGTAAGACATTCATTTTGATGGTAGCTATTCTACCCCATAGTGAAATTGGTAAGGAACCCCAGCTTGCCAAGTCTGTTTTAAGGGTCGCCATTAGTACAGAGAAATTTTCTTTTATTATATACTGAATTTCTAAAATCTTCAGGCCTAAATATGTTAGGAATTTGATTCCACACCAGATTCGATCCCTCAATATCTGCAGGTAGGGCTTTCCTGTTCATAGGAAACTCCTTTTGTTTTGGAGGATTCAGTTTAATAAAGGAGACTTTAGAAAACAGTCCTATCTCACTGAGTATGGCAGGGACACTATAGGTTCTGTTTTCCACATGTAGTAACAAATCATCTGCATAAGCAGAGATAAGACAATGAGAAGTTCCAACTTGTATACCCTGGAGGTTTGGGGAAGAAAGCATTTTCCTAATGAATGGTTCTAAATATAAATTAAAAATTAGGGGAGAAGGGACAGCCTTGTCTGGTGCCACGTGCAGTGGGAGGAGTCAGATAATAAACCATTACACCAGACACGTGCTGTAGTAGCATTGTAGAAGAGTTGGACCCAGCTGATAAAACTAGGAAACCGAATCTGTCTAGGACTGTAAACAAGAAGTCCCAGGAGACTCGTCAAATGCTTTTTCAGCATCTACTGAAATCAAAACACTAGGGACATCTAAGTGGTTGGACAAAGATAGTAAATGTGATAAGTGATGAATGTGATATCAAGTTTTCTGTATTTTGTTGTTTTTTAGATTTTGAGGTCATAAAATACATTATTTGCATTTTAGTATTCATTAGTACTTTTAATCTGTAAACCATTTTCGAGAGTATGAAAATCTGTGAAGTTTTTGTTTCATTTCCATAATGTTTTTTCTCTGCTACTAATACTGTACCATCGCTAGTATAATGAATATTGGTTTGTTTCATATTATAAGGAAGTTGTTATATCAAAATAATAAGGCTCAAAATGGACCTTTACTGAAAGAGTTCCAGATTATGTTTCATTCACGGAAACCATTTGTGACCTGTTGGTTCATAAATAAATACTAAAATAGTTGAAAAGAAAAAATGGTGACCCTCAAAGTGTTGGCTTAGGCATGTAATCAAAATAAGAAAATAGCATGGCAGTTTGAGATCAGAAATCCCAAAGGAAAGGCACACTGCTTATAGCCTAACTCCTACTGTATAAACTTGGACAAGTCTAGAAATGCAAGAGTCCAGGAGAAAATCATCCAATATTACCCTTTTTCTGTACCATTACAGATGACTTTCCCAGTGGCACAAGATCTTCTCAATGTTCTTGCTAGGAAACAACCAGAAATAGCCACTTTAAACAACAATACACTGGGAACGATTTGTCTAATGCAAGTTATTACTTATTAATCCCCTTATCATGCACTTGCACAATACATTGACATCATTTCTTGCAAAACTGTCATTTCCAATTGAACATTTCCATGTTTACCTAATAATTCACTGTATTCTGAAGCTGCTTACCTTGCCAGAAACCAGGCTGGTTCCAACTCCACTTCATTTCATTTTCATTTTATTCAGGGTTAAAACCCACTGAGCACTGTTCATTTGCAGTGGAGACCCAGTTCATAAGGCAGTACAACTTACACACAAATACATCACCATAAAATATTGTAATGAATACAGAAATGTATACAAAATAAAACTTAAAAAATAATGTTTCTTAAAAAAAAAAAAAATAGAAACTTATAAATACAAACGGTACAGCCCTGAAGATAACATATAAGGTATATATCAATAAAATTCAGAAATATGTATAACAGTGCAAATTTGTAATATACCACCTTTTCAACCCAGAGATCAATGGCAGCTTTTTCTCCAAAGAATTAAAATGAGCAGGCATGGAATTCCATAAACAGGCACAAAGCTACAAAAAATGTGAAGAGCATTTGTTCTTTGCCTGTGGAACATCTAGTTCAAGAACATGTGCCTTACACAGAGAAGATTTAACTTTTCATATTGCGCTATGTTCTGTTAAATAATCTGGGACCTTTCCTAAAACAAACTTATAGGAACAAATTAACTCATGAAGGCCCTTTCTGTTTTCCACAGAAATCCATTCCAGCCATCGATAAAGGAGGCAATGATGGGTCTCTTTGGGACAGCTCAAGATCAACCTGGCCAAACGATGGTACAGAACATCCAGTTTATGTAGTCTGTTAACAGTGTCATATTCCCACAGGAAATCAGCAGTGTCAACAATGGGAATACCTGCAAGTGTCCAATCTTCTGCATGGTCTCAGAATCAAGACTACTGTACCCCTATTTCTCCAAAAGAGGTCCACTCTGTTCCAATCTTCCCAGTCAGATATTCCAGAAGTCTATTTCCAGATCCCAAAGTGTCTGTCCATAATCTGAGATATTTATTGTATATGCATCTACGGCTTCCAGCTGGGACCCATTTGCAGCAGTAATGGCAATTTCTGAGAGTTTTAAACTTAGCATGATGTTCCAAAATCATTGACTTTTAGGTTAGTAGTATTCTAAACACAGTTTGAATTCTTTTGAAAATGCCTTGAGTTCAACAACATTTCTCTGAAGATTGTTCAGGATAGACACTGAAGATATACTGGCAGTGTAGATGACAGTGTCATCCACATACAAATTATATTTTGTGTCACCAATACTGTCACCCAGACCGCTCAAGTAAATTAAAAATAAAAGTTGCCCTGGGACGAGCCTTGGGGTACTTCCTAGTAACTGCAGAAGGTCCATATTCTATCCTAGTTGCTATTGTTATCTGCCTTTAACAGGTTTGAAAAGCCCTAAACTATCTAATTGCAACCTCATCCATGCCCAGATTAGACAACCTACACAGCAAAATATAGAAACATAGAATCAAGAGGCAGATAACAGTCACTTGGCCCACCAAGTCTGCCCATGTTCCCTACCTGAGAGTCTCACTGCAGACCCTGCTGATCTACAGGTCTTTCTCATTCCCCTTCTTTCCACTACACTCTTGTGCCTACTATAAGCATGCTTGAACCCCACCACTGCCTCCAACACCTCCACTGGGTGACAGTTCCAGGCATCCACCACTCTTTCTGTAAAGAAGTACTTCCTCTTATCTCTTCAGAATCTCACGCCTTCCAGCATCATAGCATGTCCACTTGTTCTTGAGCACCTTTTCTTCTGAAAATACTTCCCTCCTGTACCTTATATACCCCTGTGAGGTAATTAAAGGTTTTATCATAGTCTCCTAAGTGCATTATTTTGCATTTTTTCATATTGAAACCCAGCTGCCATACCCATGACCACTCCTCAAGTTTTCCCAGGTCCCTGTTCACCCTTTCCACACACACACTCCAGGAGTGTCCACCCTGTTGCAGATCTTGGTGTCATTCACAAAGAGGCAGACCTTCCTTTCCAGGTCCTCTGCAATGTCATGTATAAAGACATTAAAGAAGACCAGTCCTAGCACTGATTCCTGAGGTACCCTGAAGGTCATCTTTCCTTCCTCAGAGTGAACTCTGTTTACCATTACACTCTGCTGTCTATGTCCTAATCAATTTCTTATCCATTTACCACCTTTTGCTCATCTCTAGGCTAACCAGCTTACTTAGTAGTTTCCTTTGTGGATCAGTGTTGAAAGCCTTACTGAATCTAGGTAGGCCATGTCCAGCTCTCCTCCTGATCTAATTTTGTCACCCAGACAAAGAAAGTTGTCAGATTTGCTTGACATGACCCTCCCTCCCCCAAAACAAATCCATGCTACCTTAGGTCTTGCAGCCCATTGCAGTCACCATATTCACAATCTTTTCCTTCAGCAGTTTCCATTAGTTTTCCCACCACCAATGTCAGGCTGACTGGACTATAATTTCAGTTTCATCTCTGCTACTCCTTTTGTGAAGTGGGACTACATCTGCCTTCTTCCAGTACCCAAGAACCACTCTAGTTTCCAAAGATCTGTTAAATAGGATTATCAGTGGTGTAGTCAACACCTCTCTGAGCTCCTCAATACTAGGGGTGTGCGAGTACTGAATGTTAAAGTCTGAATAACATGAATAGTATGGTATTTGTTATTCGGATCCGAATAATGAAGTGTCACTATTTGGTTGGTATTTGGGACAGCCTATTTGATGGGAGTTTGAGATCTCATGTGACTTGTTCAGCCAATCAGTGAGCATTTACAAAAGCTCACTGAAGACAGACCATGTGACTGCCACACTTGCAGGCTGCAGCAGAGAGAAGACAGAGGTGGAGAGGCTCTGATTGAGATATTCTGATTTCATACATTATCGTATTATTGTGCAGAAAACCTTTCCTTTTTGTTAAATTGTGTTCACTGTGTTAGTGCCTGCTACTAGGAAGTTTTTTGTCAGGCAAATTGACCTATTGATGTAGCAGCAGCTGATGTGTAGCAGTAGTTTTATTTTCACACAGGCCTTTAAATGGGTGGAGGTGAAGAAGTGACTGTGAGATGAAGGAAACTTTTTGTGGAAAAATCTGGGCTAGGGTTCCACTTTCATTGGGGAGGGATTGCTGACTCTATCTCCTCATGGTTTATTGGTAGGTGTTGCTGTGCACAGTACCATACCAATGCCACGTGCCACCTGCCTGTGTGACATCTGGGATTTTTTGGCACTAAAATAAATCAGTACTTCAGTAAATAATAAAAGTATTACCATAGTTCTAGCTTCACTGCTGGGTAGCCTGTGATGTGGCGACCATGATTCAGTGCTTTTAAAGGGTGACTCAATCACTCGGCTGTGCATGGGGCTACCTGGCAGGGAGCAACCGGATTGGGGAGGTAGGCAAATATAGCGACAGGATGTAGCTTTATATACAAGCATTGGGGGAACAATGCTGTGCAATGGGCAGAAGTGGAAGGAGGGTTTTGGGGGTGTAGTGCGGTCGTGGGCTGCTGAGCTGGCTGTGTTTGTGTGGGGTTGGTGGCAGGCTGTTGTTGGGAGGTGCCGGGTTCACTTCTGGGCACACTCGATTTTGCACTGGGTCCGGGATTTTCTTTTTTTACTTTTGCACCCCCAACATGCAACCCCTGGGTTGAGAATCCTTTAGTAGGGGGTGCGGGGTGAAGCCCTATATAAAGTCTTGAGGCACAGCCCCCAACATAAAAGTAAAAACCCTAACTGTCATGCGCCTCTTTGTTGTTCCTCATGAGTGTACATCTCCCACATTTTTGGGGCAATGTATATTCTCCCAAGCAGTGATCACTATTCTACGATCACTGCTAAGACATGGAACCCACTACTGTAGTTAAAATCTGTCTTTAATATTGGTGCTGTAATCTGGGCTCAGGTTTCATCAAAGCTTAAATTAAAATACCACCAACAGTTTAATCTGGTTCAATATCAGTTGGTTACCATCTGTATCACCCCCGGTTACCCCTGAAAAAGGGACTTCTAGTCTCAGTGGGCCCACCGGTCAACAAAATTCAATCAATGAAAGCCAGTAGCAGTAACCTCAGAGGGCAGTCAGCTGACTCAGTCCCACTGCCCCAGCTTAGGTCAGGTAGTGCACTGCCCAGTCACACACACACTACTTGCCTACATGCCACTTGCAAGAATTTTGGCACCAAAATATATCAGTACTTCAGTAAATAATAAATGTATTACCATAGTACTTGCTTGACTGCTGTAGTTAAAAATCTGTTTTAATATTGGTGCTGTAATCTGGGCTCAAATTTCACCAAAGCCAATAGCAGTAACCTCAGAGGGCAGTCAGCTGACTCCCTCCCACTGCCCACAGCTGGGCCCAGGTAGTGACCTTCTCGCATCCTTGCCTTTCATTGCATGCTGCTTGCAAGAATTTTTTGTGGTAAAACAAACCAGTACTTCAGTAAATAATAAAAGCATGACAGTAGTTTGGGGTGTTTAGAAATTGTTGCCACCTTGTAATACAATGGCAGATGGAGGTGGTAAAAATATGTGTTGTCCAGCCCCAGCAAATCTACAATTGAGGAACAGGTTGGTGAAGCTGAATGTGAGTGACAGTCAGGTTATATTCAATGCCCAAAATTAATATTTACTCTTTCCAAGCTTATTTCTTCCTGAAACAGCAGCACTGTGGTTTCTGGTCAGCTAGTGAACTGCCCATTGACATGCACACAACTTGCCTGCATGACACTTGCAAGAATTTTTTGCACTAAAATAAATCAGTACTTCAGTAGGGTGCTTCGAGAGAGATGGTGGTAAAGTCAGGGCAAAAGGAAAGGGTTCAGGAAATATAAGGAGACCCAAAGGGAGGAGGACAAGGAGGAGTACCCACAGTGTCTAAAGGAAGCGGAAGGCAGTAAGGAGAGCAAAAAGGCATGGACTGAGAAGGTTTAGCACAGTCAGTTAAGAAGGGACAAGACATTCTTCAGGTACATCAGCGAAGAAGAGAAAAACAAGGGAGGATTACAAGGCTCAAGGGAGAGGAGAGGAATGCAAGGAAGATGACATGGAAAAGGCAGAAATACTGAATAAATATTTCTGCCCAGTATTCCAGAAAGGGGAGAGGCAGGGGCATGACAGTACAGCAGTTGTCAAGGGGTGAAGGGTGGACAACAGTCCATTCATAGGGAAAAGAGTCCTGCAGGAGCTCACTAAATTAAAGGTGGACAAAACGATGGGGTCAGATGGCATACACCCAAGGATATTAAGAAAATTGCAAAGGGAGGTAGCAGAACCTCTGGCAGCCACGTTCACTGAGTCATTCAACACAGGGTGGTACCAGAGGATTGGAGGAGGGCACATGTAGTCCCTCTACACAATCTGGCAGCAGGGAGGAGGCAGGGACCTATAGGCCAGCAGTCTCACCTCAGTAGTTGAGAAGATCATGGAGACATTGCTTAAAGAAAGGATAGTGGTGGGGCATCTAGAAGCCATCAGAGCCCACACCCATAAGCAACATCGATTCACAGCGGGAGGTCATGTCAGACAAATCTGGTTGATTTCTTCGACTGGGTGACAAAGGAAGAAAATCAGGGTTGGGCAGTAGACATTTCTTACCTTGATTTCAGCAAAGCCTTTGACACTGTTCCACAAAGGAGGCTGATAAATAAGCTGGGTAGGCTGGGTGGAAGGTTGCAGGGTTGTAAACTGGGTTAGAAACTGTCTAACAGACAGGAGGCAGAGGGTGCCGATAAATGTGGTGCAGTCTGGGAGGAGGGATGACCAGTGGGGTGCCTCAGGGTTTGGTCCTAGGGCCAGTCCTGTTCAATGTCTTCATTAGTGACATAGCAGAAGGGCTGAAGAGAAAGGTCTGGCTATTTGCAGATGACACCAAGATCTGTAAAGAGTGGATAACCCAGAGGGGTGGGAGAAAGTGAGGAGGGGCCCAGAGAAGCTTGAAAAATGGTCTGAGGACTGGCAACTGAAATTTTTCAAAAAGTGTAAATGTATGCACCTGGGACACAGAAACCCTGTGGAAAGCTACAGGATGGGGAAGTTGCTGACAGTCATAAGGAGGAAAGGGACCTGGGGTTATTATTTCAGATGACCTGAAAATGTCAAAGCAGAGTGCTGTGGCAGCTGGGAGGGCCAGTGGCATGCTGGGGTGCATAGGCAGGGATATCACCAGCAGAAGAAGGAGATAGTGATGCCATTGTATAAAACCATGGTCAGGCCTCACATGGAGTACTGTGTGAAGTTCTGAGGCCTCACCTTTGTAACATAGAAACATAGAAACATAGAAGTTGACGGCAGATAAGGATCAAGGCCCATCCAGTCTGCCCATTTCTTTTTCTACCTTATAAATGTGCCATCGGCCTTTGCTCTATCAGTGGCCTATCTATTCAAGTCATTTGTATTGCTCCTTATGCCTATCCCATGCCTGTTTGAAGCCCTGCACTGTATTCATAGCCACCACTTCTTGTGGTAAGCCATTCCATGCATCCACCACCCTTTCTGTGAAAAGAATTTCCTCACATTCCCCTTAATCGGCCTCCCTCTAATCTCATGCTGTGTCCTCTTGTCCTGCTATTTTTCTTATATTTAAACATGTTAGACTCTTTCACCTTGTTTATGCCCTTAAGGTGTTTGAATGCCTCGATCATATCATCTCTCCCTCCTTTGCTCAAGGGTATACATATTGAGCTCCGTTAATCTGTCCTCATGTGTCTTCTGATGCAGTCCCTGCACCATTTTGGTTGCCCTTCTCTGGACTGCCTCAATTTGGTTAATGTCCTTGTGAAGGTGTGGCCTCCAATACTGCACACAGTACTCCAGATGGGGCCTAACCAGTGTCTTGTACAGAGGATTAATACCTCCGCTACGACTTGTGATACCCTACTAATACCCCTAACACCCCCTAGCCTTACCTCTACTGCTTCAGAGGTCTGCTTGATGATTTTAGGTCATCAGTGATGATGATGCCCAAGTCTCTTTCTTCCTTTGTGACTGCTAGCAACTCCCTCCCAGCCTATAGGTGGCTTCAGGGTTTCTCTTCCCTATGTGCATGATTTTGCACTTCTTTACATTAAATCCCAGTTGCCACTCTTCTGACCATTCTGCTAGTTTATCCAGATCTCTTCTCATTCTGCCCACCCCATCTGGATCATCTACTCTGTTACAGATCTTGGTGTCATCTGCAAACAAACAAGCCTTACCCTCTAGTCCATCTGCAAGGTCACTAATGAAGATGTTGAAGAGGACTGGCCCCAGGACTGATCCCTGAGGTACCCCACTTGTGACTTGCATCTCTTCTGACTGTATACCATTTACCACCACTCTCTGTTTTCTGCCCCAACCAGTTTGCCATCCAGCTGACCAACTTCTGACCCACCCCGAGCCTACCCAGTTTATCAATCTTCTATGTGGAACAGTGTCAAAAGCTTTGCTGAAGTCAAGGTAGGCGACATCAACTGCTCCCCTTGGTCCACCACTCTGGTTACCCAGTCAAAGAAATCTATGAGATTAGTTTGACAGGACCTTCCTTTGTAAACCCATGCTGTCTTGGATCCTGTGCCCTATGATTCCAGGTGTTGCACTATCCTTTCCTTAGGAGTGCCTCCATAATCTTGCCCACTACTGAGGTAAGACTGACCGGTCTGTAGTTCCCCGCCTCCTCCCTGCTACCACTCTTGTGGAGCGGGATCACATGAGCCCTTCTCCAGTCTTCTGGGACCTCTCCTGTCCTCAGAGACTCACTAAACAATTCTGCTAATGGCTCTGCTAGTTCCTCCTTTAGCTCCTTAAGTACCCTGGGATGTATGCCATCAGGTCCCATTGCCTTATCCACCCTGAGCTTAGCAAGCTCTTGTAGGACCCTTTCTTTTGTGAAGGGAGTAGTGCTCACCTCCCCGTGTCCATGATGCTGAGCTGTGGGCCCTGCCCTACCTTCTCTTCAGTAAATACTGAGCAAAAGTATCTATTTAGGATAGATGCCTTTACAGGGTCCTCCTCCTCACATGCTCCCTTTTCTCCATTAAGCAGCAATACCCCTCTGAACTTTCTCCTTTCACTAATGTATCTATAGAAAGTCTTGTCACCTTCTTTTACTGTTCGTGCTAGTGTTTCCTCAGTTTGGGACTTTGCCTGCCTTACTGCCTTACCTGCTTCCCTTAGGGCAGTTTGGTATGCCTCCCTATCTTCATCCCAGCTGTGTTCCCTTATATTTCTGAAGGCCAGCCTTTTGGCTCTGACCTTTTCTGCTACTGTATTTGAGAACCAAAGTGGTTTCCTTCTTCTTTGCACTTCCTTTTCTGTCTAACACAATGGGATGTTGCTTCAAGTATTGCATCCTTAATGCTTGCCCACTTTGCCTGTACCCTCACCTGTGTTTCTTTTTGCCAGGCTAGCTTAACTCTGTTGGCCATCTTATCAAAGTCAGCTCCTCTGAAGTCCCATAGTTTTGCCTTGGAATGGGATGATTTAGATGTAGTAGCCAAATTGAACCATACCATGTGATGGTCACTGGCTCCCAGGTGACCTCTACCTGGAGATCTGTGATCCCTTCTTTGTTAGTCAGTACTAGATCTAGGATAGCCCTGTCTCTTGTGGGTTGCTGTACCAGTTGTTTGAGGCCTCCCTGCAGGGAATCCACTATGAGTCTAGTTCTGGCAGATGTTCCTGCTGGTATTGACCAATCTGTATCTGGCATGTTGAAGTCTCCATTATTAGAACCTCCCTTTAGCTGTCATGTTTTGTATATCTTCTAACAGTAATGTGTCTATGTCTTCCCTCTGGTCTGGGGGCCTGTAGACAACCCCAGTTCTTATGGCTGTCCCATTTCCTGTTTCCAGGGTGACCCACAGTTCTTCTGGCTCCTTATGTGTATTCTGAATTTCTGTAGCTTTGATATTTTCATCAACATACAGGGCCACTCCTCCCCCTTTTTGCACCTCGGTCTCTTCTGAACAATACATAGCCAGGTACTGAAGTCTCCCAAGTGTGGTTACTGGTAAACCACGTCTCACTAATTGCTACTATGTCCAGTTTAGCCTCTGACATTATTGCCTGCAGGTCTGGGATCTTATTTCCTAGGCTGTGAGCATTTGTGTACATGGTTTTCCATTGGCCAGATTTTGGTGTGTTAGTTGTTGGGTGAAGTTTGGCCTTACCCCTGTCGTCATATGGGAGACAAACCTTTTTCTTACCTGGTGATGCAAATGAACGGCAAACATGCTGAATTCCTGTTTGACCACTAGCTGAGGGAGGGTGTTCTTCCATTCGACGATGGGGTGCTGCACCCCTCCCCATTTGCTAGTTTAAATGTTCTGCAAAGACATCAAACTTCTGCCCCAATGCACTGACTCCCTCTTTAGTCAGATGCAGTGCATCAAATTTAAAGAACTTTCGCTCCCAGAACTGTTGCCAGTCCCTACAAAACTGTGTCCTTTTTCCTGGCACCAGCCCTTGAGCCACGTGTTTAGCTCCCTATCTCCCCTTCTCTGACCTTCCGTCCATCTGCTCCTCTCCCAGACTGGCAGTAAGGGCATTAACAGGCTGGAGATGGTCCAGAGAAGGGTGACTAAGGTGGTACAGGGCTTGCAACACAAGACTTATGAGGTGAGATTAAGGGACCTCAATATGTACTCTCTGGAAGAGAGGAGGAGAGAGGAGACATGATAGAAACATTGAAGTACTTCAAGGATGTAAACAAGGTGCAGGAGGAAGACATCAATACAGAAGGAGCACAAGAACGAGGGGCATGACATGAAATTGGAAGGTGGGATGTTAAGAGAGAATGAGGAAGTTCTTCTTCACAGAGAGGGTGGTATATGCATAATGGTCTGCCTCAGAAGGTGGTGGGAGTAAGCACTGCGGATGGATTCAAGCATGCCTGGGACAGGCATGGGGAACCATAGAGGTAGCTATTTACATCAAGGATAAATTACCTGCCTCCTTAATTGACTCAGCCTCTGTCCCAAAAGAATTCAAAAGCTTGTCATTAAAGGTTGAAATTGCTGCTGATGTCTCATTATGTATATTAGGATGCTACAGACCCCATCATCTGGACTACAGTTGTTAAAACATCTTGGAAACATCCTGGGTCCGGCAACTTCAGAGTATATCATACTAGGGCACTTCAACTTAGACTGGCTCTCCAGTGCATCCACACCACTTAAAATGGTCTGTGATTCCCTGGGTAGTCACAGCTAATAAACAAATCTACTCATCCTAACAAGCTCAACCTTAATACAGCACTCTCTTGGATATCATTTTAGTTAACAAACCCACTTATTCTCCCAGCTGGTGTCTTTTCTCTGATATTAGTGACCATTGCTTCATCACATGTGTAAGATTCACTCTTAAATCCACAACTGCACTAAAATTCTCATTTAAAAGGTGCATATGCAACTTTGATCTCCATGGGTATATATCAGAGCTAAGAGACTCCATGCGATGGCAGGACTTATATCTAGTCCAAGTCTCTGACTACGGCTTATGATATTTTCTCAGAAATTGTGCTAGGGCTTTTAACAAGTATGCTCCCATAGTAAAAAGTTTGTGCCAGAAACAAATCCTGTCAGTGGTTTATGGAAGACCTGAAAGATGCTTTGCAGAGTAGGAATGTACTCAGGAGAACTGCTAGGAAAACTAATTTAATAAATGACTGGCATTCTTTCCGGAGGGTGAGGAACCTCTGCACCAAAATGGTCAGAGAAGCCAAAGCTAATTTCTACTGCTCTCAGCTGGAAAGCTCCTCAAGAAATGCCTCAAATTCTGAAGGACGATCAAAGACATTGAAGGTCACACCACTGTTAATTCCCTACCTACTAAATTATTGATCGACAATACTGTCATCTCCCGACAGACCGTCTATCCTCCTCACCTCAATAATCATTTTGCCACTGCAGGGGTAGTCTTTGACTCCTCTCCCGCAAATATCCTCCGCTAACAACTTGGATTGGATATACAAGAAAACCCATCCCCAGTCCATCCTTCTCTCTGCAGCCTACCTCCCAGAAAGAATTTGAATATCTCTCCTTCAGTTGGACACTAGGAAAGTGCTGGGGAGCTAACCTCATTGACCTGTACTTCTTAAAGGTCGATTACTGTGTCCTCGCAGTCCCAATTACTCATCTCTTCAACTTATTTTTGTCCCAGGGTGACCTACTGCCCATTTGGAAAAATGCACTTGTGGTCCCTTTGTTTAAGTTAGGAGATCCTAGTGACCTCAATAACTACAGGCCAATCTCTCTACTTCCAATCCTGTCAAAGATGCTGGAGAAAATAGTGAACTCCCAGCTGTGGAAGTACCTGGAATCAGAAAAATTGCTCAACCCATTACAATCCGTTTCAGAGCACAGCACAGTACAATCTCTGCTCTAGCAAGGTGACAAACGACTGGCAGCTTGAATTAGACAAAAAAATGTTGTCTGCACAGTTTTCTTGGACTTAAGCAAGGCATTCGATACCGCTGAACACAGACTGCTTCTGTCGTCCCTCCAGAACATTGGTTTGGATTCCCTATCCCTTAAATGGTTCTCCAACTACCTCTTGGGACAACTTCAACAAGTAAAGGCAGAAGGGAAGTTTCTCACAAAGCCCCTATTGAGGGGTGTACTGCAAGGCTCCATTCTTGGTCCTTGCTCTTCACCATTATATTAACAACATAAATGCCCCATCAAAGAAGCACAAATACACCTATTAGCGGATGATACTGATTACTCTATGCTAGTAGCCCCACCCTGATGCAGCCTGTAAAGCCTTTCAAAATTAATTTAATCTGCTGCAACATCATCTTATAAACTGGAAACTGCTCTTAAATGCAAAAAAACCAAAGCAATGTTCCTCTCACCCTTCACAATGCAATAAATCCTGCAATTTCTGGGACAGTCCCACAGATCACTACCATTCTAGGTGGCGGTTGGACTACGTACTCAAAGTTCAAGTACCTGGGGTCTGGTAGACCACAGACTTACTTTCTAGATCGCTTAAAAGAACTGGCAAAGAAACTTAGACAAAGACTTGGTCTGTTCTTTAGGATTAATAATCTCCTCACAAGAGATGCTAAACTGAAACTGATTCAAACTACCTTTCTTTCCCTATTGGATTGCGTAGATTTTCTATATAGTCAGGGACCTGCAGGTACCCTAGCCAAACTTGATATGTTTTATCAAAGAGCCATAAGATTTATCACTGGTCTTTGTAACGGTGTGGATATGTATTTCATAGGTTACTGGCCCTACCTGTCTAAATCACTAATGAAGGGCCCCTGCCCTTCATTAATATTTTATTTTCACTGTAGGAGAAGTAACACTTGTCCCCTGTACAAATTGTTTATGTCTCACCAGTATCATAATACTTCTTCTGTTGGACCTGTTTGTCACTCAGTGTTTGATGTGCTGGCGTAACATATCTTTTTAGGCGTTGTCTTAGAGCCATCATATATTCTAGGACCCCTTTTTCCTATCTTTTGTGTTTCTTCCCAAGATTCTTTAATAACGTCTAATGGTCCCTGGGGTTATGACCATAAAGAAGGGTAAAAAGGGGAGTAACCTGTGAGGCTATGGCACTTCTCTATATGAAAATAGAAGATATGGTAAAATAGATCCCAATTTCTACCTTCTTCATTAACATATTTCTGTAACATTTTCTTCAAGGTCTGAATAAACTCTCTGTCAAACCGTCAGTTTGAGGGTGGTAGGGGAGGTTCATATTGCTTGGATGCCCAGTAACCTATATAACTCCGACAACATTTCAGAAGTAAAGTTTGTTCCCCTATCGGTTAATATCTCTTTTGGGATGCCCACCCTACTAATACCTTTGCCAGCTCTTCGGCCACTCTCTGAGCTGTAACTGTTCTCATAGGTATCGCTTCTGGGTACCGGGTAGCATAACAAATGACCAATATAAACCGTTACCTTAGAGCTGGTCTCCAGGGGTCCTGCCACATCCATGGCAATCCTTTCAAAGGGCTGGCTAACTAAAGGGATGTTTTGAGGGTACCATATCCTTTTGCCTATTCTTGCAACCTTCTGACATTCAGGGCAACTCTGTACATACTCTGCTACCATTGCATGTATTCTAGGCCAATAGAAATGATCTATAATCCTTTTAATGTGGTATCCCTCCCAGAATGCCCTGCTAGAGGAATGTCATGGGCAAGTTGCAATATCTCTCTGGAATTTTTGTGGTACAACCAATTGTAATACCTTATTCCTATCTTTGGGATTTGTACATTCTCTGTATAAAATATTATTCAACAGTAAATATTTGGGGTCCCATCATCATTATCTTTTCCAACCTGTAAGAAAAATTGTTAAGTAATTCATCCTGATTTTGTACTTGAGATAGTCTCTGAACCATAACTCATAAGTCCATTAATCTTTGATCCTGCCAGTCCTTTTTATTCTTTCTTTTTTCTGCCTTCCCTTTCGTGACTTCCCCGGGCTTCAAATAGTTCATCAGAAAAGGGGAATACAGTCTCCATCTGTTCATTTACCTGTTTTGTTTGTGATCGTGGTTACTGCTACCACAGGTGCTAGTTCATTTGTTTCCATCAATTTGGAAAACTCAGGGATGGTCCTGACCAATGATCATCGGACAGGCAAATGAGGGTACCACTCAACTGCCATTTCATTAGTGCTACCATTAATAGTGACTTTCATTGGGGCAGTTGAGTAATAATGGGTGTCTCCATGGATGCAAGTGACCATAGTCCCATCTTCCAGTTTCTCCACCCTTCCACTAGGTCCGTCTCACCAAAGTTTGTCGACTCCCAGAATCCAACAGTCCTATGATCTTATGGGGTCCCATTTTAACTGTTGGGATGTATAAGCCAGTTGGCCAAGGCCAAATGTCCAAAGTCCTTTTAACTGTTGGATCCGTAAGGTGAATGGGAATACTCTGGGTTAATCTAATCTCATGCTGTATGCCACACAGACGAAATAATAAGTAGATATATCATGCCAACTTACTAAAAACTGTGGCATGAGAGACCCAAAGAAGTTAATCTGAGTGGTTGTCTCAAACTGAACCCCAAGAAGAAGCCAGAAGGTGAAGGAAGGAAACATATTCAATTCAGTGCTTCAGAGTAACTGGTAACTGGTATTTTTCTTTTAAACTTAGATTGTAGGCTTGTAGTGACACTATACTTTCTTTCTGTGTTGTCTTTACTTATAATTGTTTTGGGCTGTTGAAAATTTAAAAATAGTGGTGGTGTAATTCTGTGCTGTCTTTAATTGCTGCAATTTGCCCCTTCCACCCCTTCCCCAACTCTTAATTATATGCCTGATAAATCTGATTGACAGGAACTAAACACAGGGTATAGTAAGAGGTGTGAAGTAGGAGGGGCATAAGGGGAAGAAGACCACCCCAGCATGACAAGTGTTTTGACTCATTTATTTATTTATTGGTTTCTTTTTCCTTAAAAAAATATATATCTGAGGATCAGTTACAGGATTTTAGTACTGTAAATAAATAAAAAGAGAACTAAGAGAGCTTCAGTAGCAGATAAGTAGTGGAACTGCAGTATAATGTGGGGTGGTCAATGCAGTGGCTGTGGGCAGCCATATTCAGGCAGACCTTCTGGACACCGAGGTGCTGCCCCTATCTGCATGCATCTCTCGGGACTATGGGATGAGGTAGCCAGACTCAGAGCGAAGTAAACTGGGTCAGGAGTACCATCACCCTGTCCAGGAACCACCCAGTCCAATGCAGCTGCCTCAAGGATGCTCGGAACGAGGAGCACTTGGATGACAGTGGCTCAGGGAGGGTTAGAGCAGTCAGGCAGAGGCACATCCCAGATCCTATTCCTTCTCAAGAACTCATATGCCACACTGGCAAATGAGGACAACCAAATAGAGGTACCTAGGAAGTGGAAGGAAAGGATGGGAGGTTAGGCAAGGAGGTGACCTCAGTGGGAAAGCAGTGGACCCCAGAGGATGAGGAAGCTAATCCTGGTGGGGACTCCATCATAAGAGGGATCCAGCTAGGAACACAGGAGGGGAGGACAGGGAGGTGAGGTGCCTACCTAGGTGCCACGGCATGGAGGGATGGAAGGAAGATACTGGGATCACTGGGAAGGCAAGACAGGAGGGTGAGCTGGATGTCATTATCCACCTAGGTACTAATGACTTGGCAAATGTGGAGCCAAAGGAAGTTCAGGAAGAGTTTAGGAAACTGGGGAGGGGTTCAAGCAAGTAGCTACTCTGTCACTTTCTCAGAAGTACTACCTGTGAGAGGCAAGGGAGAGCATAGGAGTGCATGCACCAGGAACTTTAACTCATGGTTGAAGAACTGGTGCTGTGAGGAAGGGTTTGGATTCATTGGGACTGGGGACCATCTGGAGGGATGGAGGTATATTCAAGCCTGACGGCCTGCATCCATCCTGAGGGGAATCCAAGCACTCAATGATAAGTTTAAATGCTACATTGACAAGCATTTAAACTAGCAAAGGGGGTGGCAGGCCAGCAAGGACGGTACCTGCTTTGCTTACCCCCACAGCTAGTAATGGAACCAGTGAACGAGAGGAGGGCTATCTCTGCAAAGCAGTGTGCAAAAGATGGAGATTAGTGTCCAAAAGGTGGATAAGCAGAAAAGGGCAAAATTCAGCAGAAGGGCAGACAGCAAGGAGAACCAGGGATAAATGACAACCAAGGAAGGGGCTGAGTAGAACAATGAAGCAGTCTAGGAGGTCAAATCATGGAAAGCCATGTGTGCAAATGCCAGGAGCCTTAGCAACAAGATGGAAGATCTGGAGGCTGTCATGGTACAGTCAGACCTGGACATTGTGGCCTTTACTGAAACCTGGTGTAATGATAACCATGACTGGGAGATGGCCATACCTGGCTACAACATATTCAGAAGAGACAGAGCAGGCAGGAAGGGAGGAGGAGTGGCACTGTATGTGAAAATGACATAAGGGCCAACAGATCCAGGAGGAACAAAATGGGGAGAGATACTGTGGGTTAAGCTGAAAGGAAAATGGGGCCAGCCATCCGCACAGGTGTGGTCTATAGACCACCAGCCCAGGAGGAAGAAACAGATAGGAGTTGATGCTAGCCATCCAAAGGATGGCAGACAAGGGTGAGGTAGTACTGATTGGAGACTTCAATATACCAGACGTGGACTGGAGCATCCCAGCAGCAGCATCAACTAGGAGCAGATTTATCCTGGACTCCCTTCAGGGTGCCTTCCTCAAGCAACTGGTCATGGAACCAACTCGGCAGAAGCAGTACATTGGACCTTGTGCTCACAAACAGGGACAGTGTGATGGGGGTAACAGTGGGGAGCACCTGGGTAACAGTGACCACCAGTCATTGTGCTTGAAATCACAGAAAGAGCAGAACCAAACCACACAAAAACACGTATCCTGGATTTTAGGGGGCAGACTTTGGGAAAATGGGGAGATGCTTGAAAGAGGAATTAAGGAATGGGACAGGAATCAGGGATTCAGGAACAGTGGGCAGTATTTAAATGGGGATTATAAGAACAACAGAATTATGCATTAAGCAGGTTAGCAAGAGGAAAAGAAAGAGGAGACCATTATGGTTTTCAAAGAGGTAGCAAAGAAAGTGAAAGCCAAAAGATTGCATTCAGGCAATACAAAAGACACAGGCAGAAGGGGATAGGGAGAAGTACCAGGAGAAACAAAGGGAGGCAGGGAAGTCAGTAAGGGCAGCCAAAGCTCAGACAGAAGAACACATTGCAAAATCAGTGGTTAAAGGGGACAAACCTTTACAGGTACATAAGTGAAAAAAGAAGGACAAAGGGAGGGATAGTGAGACTGAAGGGGAGGATGGGGGCGCTGGAGGATGACAACAGTAAAGCTGACATATTGAACAGGTATTTCTGCTCAGTCTTTACTAAGGAAGAGGGGGTAATGGGTCTGAAGGAGTACAAGGGGTGAGAATGGTGCAGAAATGGACACAAGTCCCTTTACACAGAAAGGGTCCTGAAGGAACTGGAAGTAATAAGAGCTGATAAAGCAATGGGGCCAGATGGGTGCACCCAGGGTCCTTAAAGAACTAGAGAGGTGGTGGCTGAACCTCTGGCTATCCTGTTCAGCCAATCACTGGAAACAGGGAGGTACCCAAAGACTGGAGGACAGCAGATGTAGTCCCCTTATACAAAAGTGGGAACAAAGAGGAAGCAGGAACTACAGACCAGTCAGCCTCACCTCGGTAGTGGGAAAGATCATGGAAGCACTACTGAAGGAGAGATTGGTGGAACATCTGGTTGTCAATGGACTACAGGACCCAAGGCAGCATGGTTTCACCAGGGAGGTCATGTCAGACCAACCTCATTGAATTTTGACTGGGTGACTAGGGAGGTGGATCAGGAGGGCAGTGGACATGGCCTATCTGGACTTCAGCAAGGCCTTTGGACACTGTGCCACATAGAAGTCTATTACACAAACTGGGGAATATGGGTGTGGGCAGGACAGTAGTGTGGTGGGTAGGTAACTGGCTGGGTGGCAGGACACAGAGGGTGGTGGTAAATGGCTGTCACTCCACAGAGGGAAGAGTGACCAGTGGGGTACCACAGGGATCAGTGCTGGGACCGGTCCTATTCAACATCTCATCAGTGACATTGCACAGGATCTAGAAGGCAGAATTTCACTGTTCGCTGATGACACAAAGCTCTGTAACAGAGTAGACACACCAGAGGGTAGACAGAATGAGAAGAGACCTGCAGAAACTTGAAGAATGGTCAAGGGTTTGGCAGTTGAAATTCAATGCAAAGAAGTGCAAGATAATGCATATGGGGCACAAAAACCCTGGCACAATATATCAGTTGGGGTGGGATATAGCATGCACCAAGCAGGAAAGGGATCTTGGGGTTGTCATCTCTGATGACCCAAGGTAGGGAAACAGTGTGACAAGGCATCAGGTAAAGCAAATAGGATGCTGGGATGTATAGGCAGGGGCATCACCAGCAGGAAAAGGGAGGTCATAATTCCACTATACAAGACACTAGTGAGGCCCCACCTGGAGTACAGTGTACAGTTCTGGAGACCATACCTCACGTAAGGACATAGACAGGGTAGAGAAGGTTCAGAGGAGGGCAACAAAGATTGTGCATGGGTTACATCACAAGTCCTATGAAGACAGGTTGAAGGAACTGAACATGTACTCCTGGAGGAGAGGAGGGAGAGAGGGATATGATAGAGACATACAAGTATCTTACAGGGAGGAACAGGGTGCAGGAAAACACTATTTTTAAGCGAAAAGATGTTTCAGGACTAGAGGGCATGGGATGAAGTTGGAGGGAGGACGATTCAGAGGAAACATGAGAAGAATTTCTTCACAGAACGGTGGTGGACAAGTGGAACACCCTGCCAGAGGAAGTGGTGGGAGCTGAAACAATCATGGGATTTAAGAATGCATGGGATAGACATAAAGGAATTCTAGAGGTCAGGGTAAGGGGAAGTAGACTTCTAGGAAAACAAACTGAACTTACAAGCTCAATGGGCAGACTAGGTGGGCCATAGACCCTATCTGCCGACACTGTCTATGTATCTATGTATGTAACAATCTGAACTAGACATAGCATATGAGAGGCTGGAACATAGGGGCCAAAATCAGGAGGTACAAATAAATCCTACACTGACTACAACACAACACATACAGTTACAACAGTTGTTAAACAAATATACTGAACATTTACCAGTGTACCTGGTCGAGCGGTAGGCATACAGCATGAGATTAGATTAACCCAGAGTATTCCCATTCATCAGAAACCATATCGGTTACCGGTACAAATAAGAAAGGAAGTAATACAGGAGGTGAGGGCCATGGAAAATTGAGAATAATACAACCCTCACATAGTGCCTGGTCCTCACCTATGGTAATAGTCAATAAAAGGAGGGAGGGATTCGCATTTGTTTAGACTTCCAAGGTGAATGGTTTCCTTTTGATAGATATCCCATGCCCCGGATAGACATTATTGACTGCCTAGGAAGTGCCAGTATATATCTACCCTTGACCTCACAAAAGGCTACTGGCAGATACCCCTACCCCTCAGTCCAGAGAGATTAGTGCTTTCAGTACCCTCTGTGGGCTTATTTGAATTTGTAACGATGCCTTTTGGCTTACACGAGCCGCCACATTCCAGCACTTCATGGATCAAACACTTCAGCCCTATACTACATTCTCAGCTGCCTATTTGGATGATGTAGTGGTATTTAGTCCAGATTGGGAAACACACATAGGCCATCTAGAAGAGGTTATTGGAGCACTAAAAGGGCAGGGGTTACCATTAATCCCAACAAATGTAGTCTGGGACAGAGGGAAACAAAGTACCTGGGGTACATAATTGGAAATGGGGTCATCCGGCCTGAAGTTAGTAAGGTGGAGGCAGTATTACACTGTGCTATTCCCCAGACTAAGAAACAAGTCCTGCCTTCCTAGGACTAGCCGGATATTACGTCCGCTTTATACCTAGATTTTCAGCTATCGGGACCCTAACAGAATTAACCAAAAAGAAATACACAAATAAAGTGGAGTGGACAAAAGCATGTGATGAAGCATTCAGACAAATCAAAGCCACTCTATGTGCTTATCCAGTTTTAAGAAGCCCAGACTTTGAAAACCCTTTTAGTGCAGACTGATGCATCAGGGTAGGTTTAGGGGCTGTTCTCACACAGGTTATAGATGGGGAGGAACATCCTATTGTTTATATAAGTAGGAAGTTACATGTAAGAAGCGTAAATGCTACAAGAAAAGTGTCTGGCCCTCAAATGGCCATAGCCTAAATATTATCTTTAGGGATCGTGGGTCAGTTGTTGCTGATCAGTGGTGGAGGAAGGGTCCACCATTTTGAGTATAGTCCATCTGTGTATTTTTCTTTTGTTTTACCGCTTGAAAATCTGTGATTTTGTAACAAGCTGGTTCAAGATGAAATGAATACTGAAAAAGTGCCAGACGAAGACTGAGTTATATATATATTTTTTTTCCTTTATAATAAAATTCCCACATAGCTAAGTGGGTTGCACCTTACTGGAGTTTTGTCCATCTTTAAAATCCCACACCGCTACACTCTTCCTTACTCAGCCCACCATTGTGCAGTGGGATGGTCATCCTTGACTTACAGACGGCAAAAAATGCTGTGGTTTGACATACAAAGCTATCTCAAATAAACTGCCCCAGTATTTTTTTAATTCAAGATTTTATTAATTTTGAAAAAGGAAAGAAAATACACTTCACATGGGGAATATACACATGATATGCAACAGTAGTAAACCAATACTAACCCTACAAAGAAACCAACAAAGATAAATCCTCATCCCCCACCAAAATCCCTCTAGCCCTCCCTCTCCCTCCACCCCCATGAGTATGCCTTAAATTGTTATTAGAAAGAGGAGAAGAGACAACATCATCCCTTAGTCAAAACACCTGAGACCAAAGCTCCAAAAATAAACACTGGATACAACTAAGTTACAACATGCTTACTTTAAATATAGTGCTGCAACTTGCCCCATTTGTCAAAACCTGTCACGTTATTATGAAAAACCTGCAATCATTCTTTTCAGTTCTGAAAAAACAGATATGTCCTTTAACCATTCACTATAGAAATAGTTAACTGGTCCATCCAATGTTTAAGAACAAGCTTTTTGACAATGATGGCTATCAGAGCCATTGGAATCTATGTTCCTTGACTTGGATACCAGAGTACAAGTCTTGAAGACAAACATCGATCATGAAGAGGTCTTCCAGCCCCAACTAGGGGTCCAAGTTAGATCAAATTTCTTGCCAGACAGGGGATACTTTTCACAGTACCAAAATATGTGCACCATGTTCCTCTGCTTTGCCACATCTAGTGCAGGTGGATCCGTAGCCTACCCAATTTGGCTAATCTCAAGGGCATATAGTGCATATTGTTCAGTATGTGATATTGGGTGAGTCTAAATCTATCTTGGACTGGTATATATAGAGGTCCTTCCAGATCCGAGCCAGTCAAGGTTCAGGTCCGAAGTAAGGCGCCCAGATTGAAGAGCTGGTGAAGGGGTTGGAACAGGTAGTAGTCAAAAGGAGGGCTATATTGTGCATACACAGTGAGGATTTAAGGCATATTCAGTTACTTGAGTCAATAGGGGCCTTACCAATGATGAGCGAGACTTGACACCAAAGAAAGTTCCTATAAAATGTCTTAGTTGGAACACCTTAAAAATCTGGTTCTTTCTTCTAGTCGGCCCGCCCGCAAGCAGTGGATTTCCGCTATGACGCGGCGACCGGCCCGGGAACGGACTCGGGTCACTGGAGGGCTGGCCGGGGAGAAGGACAGAGCGTCCCATGGACTGCCTCCTTCTCCGGGAGGGATGGGGAAGTGCTGGGTCTGCCGACTCCTGGTGGAGACCAGGTGTGGCTGACCATCACCTCAACAGTGTGTATCGGAGGCAGGGCAGGGACGCCCGGCCATTGCACGCCCCCGCCTCCCGAAAAGGAAAAAGGGGAGAATGCCATCAGCTCTTGATAAAGCCGGTCACAGCTTCACCAGCCTCTCAGGCCAGCCCCGACCTAGTCCGATGCCCGCTGCATGTGTCCCCAGTGCTGCAGCCCCACCGTGGGGTAAAGCCACGGGTATCGGAAGGGCGCGAGGCCGATGGGGGTGGAGGTGACCAGCAGAAGGTACCGGCTACCGCGTAGGTATAAAGAATAAATAGAAAAAAAAAAAATCTGGTTCTTCAATCATGTCAAATTTGGAGAGTATTTCAGGAGAAGAGAGAAGGTTGTCCTGAGAAAATAGGTCTTCCACTCGTGCCTCCTGCAGTTGTGGAGCCATTGATCTGGAAGGCAGGAGCCACCTATTCTGATATTGAGATTTAATAGAATTGGTTGGCCCATGTCATATTTAAGAGGTATTTTAAAGTATGAACAGCACTGTGACAGCACTTTGAGGAAGTATTAATTACGAGTTCTCACAGTGCCACCGGCAGTGATAATCTTGTCAAATAGAAAACGGTGGAAGGATTTATGTCATTAGACCTAAGAGGTCATCCTCTTATCTGAGCCAAATGGGAGTGTAATCCATATCCCTTGAGAAAGCCATCTCCCAACTTGGATAAATGACTCACCTAATAGTAAAAAAGGAAGTTAAGAAGACTACAACCTCCCAGAGCCTTGGGCTGTTGAGTTTATAAAGGCACGGTGGGCATGTTTGCCTAACCAGATGAATATTGAAATCATGGAGTGTAATCATTTGAAGAAGGATATTGGAAGCTATAAATTCAACAGATTTAAGGGATAAAAGAGACGGGAAGAACATTCATCTTAATTACACTTATCCGAGCCCATAAGAATAGGGTAGGTTCTGCCATCTCTGGAGATCCTGTTGAATGGTCACCACTAAACCATCCAGGTTAAGTTTCTTGGTGGTAATGGGATTCCTTGTTAAGTATATACCTAAGTACCTGATTGTCTGAGAGGTCCATTTAATACCCAGTTGAGCAAACTCCGACTTCAAAGTATAGCTATTCAGAGGAAACATTTTGGTTTTGGAGATATTTAATTTATAGTTAGATAACCTGCCGATTGACTAATGACTTCTAAGGCGTGTTCCAAAGAGGATGCTGGCTGTACCAGATGAAGGAGAATATCATCTGCATTTACGAGAGCTTTAGGGTCTGATTATGAATTGGGATACTTTAATTTGAGGAGACCGCTTATATGGCAAAGAAGGGTTCTAAAAGAGCTTAAAAAGGAAGGGTGAAAGAGGGCAACCTTGCCTGGTGCCCTTATATAAGGGGAACCTAACAGAGAAAACCCCATTGCAAAAATCTTGCTGAAGGAGAGGAATAGGCTGACTGTATCATTGCAAACACTGCCCCAGTATATCTCTGTCTGTTTACCTTTTGCACTCTGGGGAAGTATGCCCTGAGAAGTACCTCATATATCTACCTTCACGCTTACAAATCAAAATTCTAATTGATAGAGAAGCCATCAGCTTTATGCTCCCTCAACTGTGGAACACGCTGCAAAAACTTTGAAATTAACTCACCCCATCAGCCTAGCAGCTTTTAAATCTCTATATCTACATCATCACAAAGAGTCCTGTGCCTGTCTCACCCTAAATAGTGCCTCCTATAAGTCCAAGCACACTCTAATTACTGCTGTTAAAGACTGATCACATCTATAATCGACTCTTCCTCTCCTTTTTCTACCCCCGTATCTGTCCTTCCACATTCCTTTGATCCTGGTTCCAGCTCTAAATTCTCGATACCATATCACTATATATCTTTTATATTAGGTATTATTTATGTTCGTGCACCTGATATGTATATTTCTTTACTTATATAAAAATTGAGTCCTACCCAAAACTAGCTGCATCTTCTGTTCCAAACATATACTACTGTCAATGCTACCTGCTGATACTTTGCATATACTGTATTATTGTATCTCAATTTATTTTTATTATTATTTGCTGCTTTGTCTTCTCAGAAAGAACTGGAAGGGCAGGATCAGTTGTCATTCAGGACAGTAGCTGCTGCTGTTTTCACAGGGTTCTTGTGGATATTACTTGGTAGGTTAGCTCTTTTCTTTCTTGCTTCTAAGGGGCTAGCAGGGTATTGTTCTGGGGATCCTGGATGTTTGTAAACTGATTTAGTGGCTGTAAGTGGGGCTCTTTTGTGGATGTTTCACTTTGTAACAGGCTGCGCTGGTAGAGGCCTATTTCTTCTGATTTAAAACCTGTTTGGTGGGATTTGCTTGGAGATGGTTCTTTAGTTGCAGGGCTTGGAGGGAGACACAGGGCTGATACACTTTCTCTTGTCAGGTGTCTGCCCAAGACCCGCCTCCCCACCCCTCCTCCCCAGAAGTCTGCAAATTTATAGGGGAAGACCTGCCCTGCAATTGGAGGAAAAGGCTGCTGGTGCAGCTCATGTAGTTCTAGCCACTGGGGTTGGATTTAAACACCGGAGAGAGGAGCTTAGGGAGTTGTTCATTTTCCTTACATGTTTAATGTGTTGTACTGCACCTAGTAACAGTTACTGGTGTACAGTGGGACTGTCTCTAGGATTAGTGGGTGACCTGATTAGGCAGTAGGGTATCTTGGAATAGGGGAACCTGGTGGCTCACCCAAGGAAAACTATTTGAAAGGGGATGGAACCACACATCATTAGGGCCGCATCTTTGGGAGGGTGGTGGGGTGCACAGGGTGTGGAGCAGCCATGATACTGGACTGGGCTTGGAGTTTGGTGGTTGCCAGTGTGCTACCAGCTGGCACAACTAAGGAGGAGGTTGGGGATGAGGAGAAAGCTGGGGAAGGGGGTGGTATGGTTGGGGAATGGGGCTGGAAATCTTCCACAGGGTTGCACCAAGCACTGGGGGGGCAGTATAGGGAAAGGAGTGCAGGAGAATACTCAGGGTCAGCAGGGACCCTGGCAGAGGGGGCCCAAAAAGGACACTACCAGGAAGCAGGCAAGTAACTGGGGACCTCACAAAGGGGGGACGGAGGGACAACATTCTCAGGGAAGTAGGCGGATAGCCAGTGCTGGACAGAAGGAAGCAAGGCAGGGAGGTTGGTCAGACCTTATACTCAGTAACCGCTTCAGTCTCTTCTTCTGCTCAAGGATGGGGGATATAGCCACGACAGAGGTGGATTAGAGACAGAAAGGGTGCAGGAGTGGGGGCGGAGGCAGGGGGCCAGATAGCAGGAAGAACAGGGGACCTGGAATGCAGGAGAATGGGGGAGTAAAATCGGAGCAGGGGAAGAGGGAGGAAAGCGCAAGGAGAAGGACCAGTTGGGAGGAAAGGTAAAGAAGGACCAGAAGTACAAGGATGATTCAGTAAAGAGAGCTGAGGGGTTAGGCCAGGGAGCACGATGAGCAAGGAGGAACTGAATGGAGACAGGAAGTAAGGAGGATGAGCCAGGCTAGTTTAGCAGATGGGGGAGAAGGACCAGTTCACGAGCAGTGAGGGGAATTAACAAGGTACAGAAGGATACTCAGGAGGAGGAGGGGCATAGGATTGGAGGGAGGAGTGGCCATGGTAAATAAGGAACGGTGGCATGTGGCACCCAGAATAGGGGAGGAACAAGGAGCCAGCTGGGTGGAGGGGCCTGTAGAAAGGATGAGGGACATGGAAGGGGGGAATGGAGAAAGGGGTGGTCAGAGTGCTCCTGCTGGGGATTCTATGATCAGGGTATCAAATGGGATAGGGAGGGAGAAGCCTGGCCAGTTAGAACAAGATGCTTCCCTGGACTAATGGTGCACAGGGCTAAGCACGAGGTATATCAGCTGGCAAAGGACTGTGGGGTTCCCCAGACATACTGGTCCACCTGGGCACAAATGACATTGAGGGAAATAGTGAGCTAGAGATACAGGCAAGATTCAGGGAGCTCAGGGTCTGTCATGACATAGGATGCACAGTTTCCTTCTCAGAAATCCTGCCAGTGCCAAGGGCTAGTGGGGAACACAAAGAAAAATTAGGGAGATAAACCAGTGGCTCAGGGAGTGGTGTGAGGCCAGAGGGTATGGGTTGATGGGGATTGGGGAGACCTGGGAGGATAAGGAGCTGTATGCTAGAGATAGACTACATCTCAATTTGGAGGGAGGGAATCCTTGGTTGAAAATGGAGGAGTTCATTGGTGAAAAGTGGGGCTTAAACTTGTGAAGGGGTGGATGGGAGAAAAGGCAGTCAAGGGATGCCGATAAAGGAGGGACTCTGTCTCCACTCTGGGGACCAGGAGGATTGCAGGAAAGACCAACTGGCAAAAGTGCAGACCAGGAGAAAACAGAATCCCCAAGGAACACGAGCAGGGAAATGAAACTATAGGGAAAGGGTGGAAGGTAGTCCTGCTAAATGCCAGGAGCTTGAGCAATAAAATGCCTGAGCACCAGGCGATGTTAACTGAGGGAGCAGTGGATGTGGCAGCGGTCACTGAGACTTGGGCCACTGCAAGACATGACTGGGACCTGTACCTGGAGGGTTACACTATGTTCAGGAAGGACAGGGGAGGGAAGGGGAGGAGGGTAGCAATGATAGTAAAAACTGCATTGGCATAGGGGAGTTGAGGAGGGGAGGGAACCGTGGAGCGATTTGGGTCACCTTGATAACAAGGGGGGCAAGAGAGTAAAAATAGGAGTGGTGATAGACCCCTGCCCTGGTGGAGGAGCTGGAGACAGTCTGGTGGCAGATGTTAGGAGACACTGCAGACTGGGCAGAGGAAAGGTGGTGGTGTTAGGGGACTTAAACATGCCAGGAACAGACTGGGAGACTATGACATCCTCTGTGACCAGGGAACAGAGGTTGTTGGATGTCTTTCAAGACGCTGCCCTAACTCAGCAGGTGAGGAACCACCAGGGAGGCACGGGTACTGGATGTGGTCCTGGCAGACAGTGACCAGATTGGGGCCTGGAGGCAAGGGACCCATTGGAGGGAGTGACCATGCCACAGTCTGGTTCTGCCTGGACCTAGGAGGGGTAGAAGGCTGCACAAAGACGGAAGTAACCGACTTCAGGGGTGGATTTTAAGGAAATGGGAAGGATCCTTAAGGAGCATTTGGATGGGATTGGGTCAGACATGGACGCTGATTAGGTGGGAAATCATCAGGAGAGGGTGCAGGATGCTACCAGCACCTGTGCAAGAGTAAGGCGAAAATGCGGTAGGGCCCAAAACCCTGTTGGTGGACCAGGGAGGTCCAGGAGGTGGTTGGGGAAAGAAAGCAGCCTATAAGAAATCCAAGTGCTCAAGGAGTGAAAGGGATCGAGGGGAGCATGAGCTGATGGCTAGAAGGCCACTAGAGTGGTGAGGCGGCTAAGGCAAGGAAGGAGCAGAACCTGGCCAGGGAAATTAGGAGAGGGAAAAGGGGTTCTTTAGATACATTGGGGAAAGATGAAGGGTGAAGGGGCAGATTAGCAGGATTAAATCAGGGAAGAGATGGGCACAAGACCCAGAGGAGCAGGTTGAGGTACTAAATGAGTACTTCACCTCAGTTTTCACCAGGGAAATGGGGATGCTGCATACACATGGGAGGAGACAGAGATAATGGGAGGAGGGGACCCTTACCAATCGGGGCAGGTCTGGGGAGAGGGGGGCATCACTGGCAGGTGGGGAGGGCCAAGCAGGAGAAGAGGTACTGGAAGTGGAAATCACAGCAGAGAGAGTGAGGAAGCCCTCAGCACCCTTAAGACGGAGAAAGCACCAGGGCCGGATAAATTACATCCTAGAGTGCTGAAGGAACTTGCAGATGTCCTGGCTAAAACCCTGGCAGAGCTTTTCACCATCTCTGAGGACAGGGTGGGTGCCCCAAGACTGGAAGGTGGCACATGTAGTGCCTATCCACAAGGGGGATCAAGGAGGTGGCAGGAACTACAGGCCTGTCAGCCTGACATCAGTGGTGGGCAAGGTGATGGAGGGCATTGTCAAGGAGTGGCTAGGGGGGCCCTGGATAAGTCAGGGTGCCTGGACGATAGCATGGATTCATCCGGGAAATCGTGTCAGACAAACCTGGTGGAGTTCTATGACTGGGTGACAAGTGCCTTGGACCTGGGTAGACCAGTGGATGTCCTCTTTCTGGACTTCAGCAAGGCATTTGACTCTGTTCCTCACGGGGCCTGTTGGATAAACTAGGAGAAATGGGGGTGGGAAACCAGATGATCCGATGGCTGAGCAATTGGCTCCAGGACCGGATCCAGAGGGTCGAGTTGGTGGGATAATCTCTCCCAAGGAGGGTCATTAGTGGGGTCCCACAGGATCAGTCCTGGGCCCCTTCTGTTCAACGCCACGATCTGACATAAGGACAGGAATCAGGAGTGAGATGAGTCTCTTTGCAGATGACTCGAAACTGGGGCAGTGGTGGATGGGGAGGAGGGAGGTGGCCCTGCAGGGGACCTGGAGGCTCTGGAAAGATGGTCTAGAAAGTGGAAGCTGAGGTTTAATGCAGGAAATGCAAGGTACTCCACCTGGGGCCAGAAACCCAGGCCAAGTGTACACCCTGGGAGGGAAATACTACAAGTCTCAATGGCTGAGAGGGACCTGGGGGTGGTGGTGGATGTCAGATGAACAACTCTGAGACTTGTAGGAGGGCAGCAGCTAAGGCCAACAGGATGCTGGGATGCATCGCTAGGGATCACCTCAGAAGGAGGGAAGTGATACTCCCTCTGTATAACTGCTTGGTGAGGCCGCACCTGGAGTACTCGTGCAGTTTTGGAGGCCACACTTAAAGAGGGACATTAACCTCCTGGAGAGGGTCCAGAGGAGGGCAACCAAAATGATTTGGGGCTTGGGGACAGGACCTATGAGGAGAGGCTCAAGAGCTAAATATGTACACTTTGGAAGAGAGAAGGGACGGGGACATGATAGAGGTCTTCAGGTACATGAAGAGGGTAAATAGGGAGGAACAGTGAGGGTGCTTCAAAGGAAGGAGGAAGGGGCCACTAGAGGGCATGGGTGGAAGCTGGAGGGGAAAGATTCAGGGAGAAAGGAGGAGGTGCTACTTCACTGAGAGGGTGGTAGAGCCATGGAATGCACTACCTAGGGGGCTGGTGGAGGCAGAGACAGTGGAGGGGTTCAAGAGGGGTGGGACAGGTACAGGGAAGGGTTCAGGAAGCAAAACCAATGCAGCAAGAATATCCGGAACTGGGAAGGGAGAAGCCAGAGAGGCGGGGACAGCAAGGTCAGCACCCAGGGTGGGGGCTGACTAAACGAGCAGACACACGAAAGACCATAGGGCCTATTCTGCTGGCATTTTAGTATGTTAGCGTTAGTATTTTCTTGTGTGTTGCATCCCATGTATATTGTCCCTTGTTTCTTGTTGACAAACTCAGGTCCACCTCGAAAATGAGCTTGCTCAATGGTGATTGCCTGGTTAAATAAAGACTTTGACTGATTGATTGATTGATTGATTGATTGATAGATTGATAGATAGAGGTACAGCAGCTGGTGGGTCGGTAGCAGTAATCCAGCATAAGGGCTTATGGGCAGACTAGATGGCCCAGGTGGTCCTTATCTGCAAAACAATTTCTATGTTTCTGTGTTTCTATGTAAATAATAAAAATATTACTGTAGTTCTAGCTTGACTGCTGTAATTTAAAATCTGTCTTTAATACTGGTGCTGTAATCCAGGCTCAAGTTTCACTGAAGCCAGTAGCAGTAACCTTGGAGGGTAGTCAACTGACTCCACCCACTGCCACAGCTTTGGACCAGATAATGACACTGCAATTGCATGCACACCACTTGCCTGCATGACGCTTGCAAGAATTTGCTTTGTGGTAAAATAAATCAGTACTCAGTAAATAATAAAGCATGACAGTAGTTTGAGTGCTTAGGAAATTGCTGCCACCTTGTAATACAAATGGCAGATAGAGGTGGTAAAAAAACATGCATTGTCCAGACCCAGCAAATCTACAATTGAGGAACAGGTTGGTGAAGCTGAATGTGAGTGACGGTCAGGGTCATTTGATTCCCAGAATTAATGTTTACCTGCTCCAAGCCTATTTCTTCAAGCAATAGTAGCACTGTGGCTGGCACAGAGAAAGCAGTACAAGCACAAGCAGAAGGACACTGTTTGACAGCGATAACCACCACTGTGTCCCCATCTGTCACCGATACCACTATCACATCTGTCGCTACTACTACCACCAGAGAGACCCTGCTCTCCACAACTGGCAGCATGACTACTCCAGCCAGTCCTGCAATTGTGATTCCAGCCACTACTGATACTATGAACCCTGCCGCTACTGTAACAATATCACCACAGTCTGTTGTCCATGCAACACGCAAAATATTACCAGTGTGACCACTACAGTGGCTTCAATTATGCCTACTGCTTCTCAGATTCTCACTACTCCTGAAAACGTTGTAGAGGAGGATCAGTCATCTGGTTCTGAGTAGTTCCCTCCATGTGAATTACCCAGTGACATGTCATCTTCTTCATCAGACGAAAATGTGGTGACTTTGTGGATGAGGCAAAGTATGCTATGTACCCTGAGGAAAAAAAAAAAGGTGGCTGGCAAACAGCCTCTAGGAGTAACACAAGTACCCAGGGTAGTAGAAGTAACAGTAGAGTGTAACCCACCCTCACTGGCCCCCTTGTCTAACTAGCAGGGCTGCTCCTCTTACCACTTGGCACCCAAGACAGGGATGGGGTTGTCACTACAGTTCAGTTTACCAGTACATCTTCCTTCTGAGCTTGCCATACACAGACAGGCAAACCAAGTTGTGGCAACTACCTGGCACACACCTGGTGGGACCATTTACCATGGCCATCAATCTGGGTCCCTGGGAGAAAACGTTTGCTCACAATTATGCTAGGTTTGTACTTCTGGCAAGGGGCACCCAAGTAAAGCCAGACACAGTGGAAGCAATAACAGTACTGTCCAAACCAGGTTGGATTCTAGAGTGTGACTTTATTCACATACATAGAGAATAATCACAAAGCGAAGATGGACCCCCAAAGGGCTACTCCTACTGGTAATGCAGATTACTGAGGTACAGAGAACACACACAGTGAACCATCAGGTTCTGACTTGAACAGCGAACACTCTGGTTCTGAATAAGGAGTTTGGCACACGGCCAGTACTAGGGGACTTTCCCATATTTCATGAGGAATTAATAGTGGCACCTCGACCACCAAAGAGCACATACAGGCTCACAGAGAATCCAACCCACATCTGGGTAAACTTTTTCTTCAGGCACTGGCCAAATGGACTGAATGAAAACACAGGTGCCCAAACTGAACCTGAGAGGTAAACTGGTTGCTCCAGACGGGGATCTCCCACCTTTGCTTCCAAATTTATACTCGCCATTCATCTGGTTAATAACACCTCACAGAAAACTTGTAGATGCTATCTTGAAATGTCTTTCACATTTAACATACTACTTTACACACCTCTGAGGTGTCAGGAAGTTAAAAGTTCTGTAATTGTCACTGTCTCTTCACTAGGCCCCAACTTTAGCAGACACTTTAAACAGAAAACAGTCTCAGTGTCAGAGTCCCTTTGTCAGAGAAAATTCACCACAAGGAATACAGGTGCCCCAGGGCTTTCCACACAAAAAGTCACAGGTATCTGAGAGCAGTTGAATCTCAGGCAGCTTCAACACAGTCCAGACTGGACCGGGAATTGTCCCTGAACTTGAATCCACCCATCCCTCCTGGATGGGGCACTGTGAAAACCACTTGGCTTGGTTTCCACCACTTCACCACTAGGCTGTACTGGCTCACACTAGGGTGAGAAACAAACAAAAACACTACTGGTAGCTCTCTGACAGAACTAAAGAGAGGGATTGCAGTACCTGCAACCTCCTCCACTGTCTCCAACTGCATATTAACTACACTCTAACTGAAAATTCTAAAGCTTTCTCCCTGCAGCTAGCTCGAGTGTGGCGCATGCTGCTGCGACATTTCCAAAGTGGCGCCATCACTCCAGGTCAGCTGAGACTGAAAAACAGAGGTGACACTGTGAAATCCATTTAACTGGCATTTCACAAGCTGCCTTCCTGCCTGCCATTAATTCTAAGTGGATTCTAGTAACCCCTGGGAACAAGGGGTTACATAAGCATAAGGTCCCTCCTCTAAAAGACAAAACAAGCAATACTGACATTTCTTTGGCAGGCTCCATCATAGCCTGAAGGATACCCAAGGATGGCACCACTGTTATGGCACCATCAGTGGCAGTGGTCACAGGGCAAGAACATCAGAACAAGACAGGTACATCTGTTAAAAAATAACTGGGGATGTGGTGCTACCAGAAGCACTGGTAACCGCTGTGTTGAGTACTGTGTGGCTGCGTTTCTGTGTTAAAGGAGGACACAAGGAAGGCAGTCTGTTCTTTCTGCAGCACCATTTTAAGCCAAGGGAAGTCACTCTGACTTAACCACAGCATCATTAAAGAACCACTTGAAGCTTAAGCACCATCGACTGTATCAAAGCTCATCTGGGTCTAGATCTGACCCTGGTTTCACCAAGACCGAACCTCTCTGGAGGACAGGTGGGTACTCTTGGCAGTGGTACTGGTACCGACAGATCTGATTCAAGCAACCTTGTGGTCATGGCACTGCTTCCTCACTAACGCAGATTCCCCTACTCTGGTCACTTTTAGTGACTCCAGTGATACTACAAAGCAGAGACAGTCATCAGTAGTTCACACTACTGGTGAAGCGGTCCACATTGGTGTCTCCCAAGGCAGTTCCAATAATGGATGCTCTGCATGCACGAACAAAGTATCTTGCTTCACATCCAACAGCACCGAAAATCATGCAGCTGATTGCCGAGATGATGTCGCTGGATCTCCAGCCTTAGCTGTAGAAGATACTTGCTTCTGACAGCTTCTCCACTATTTGCACTCACGTTATCAGACACCATATTGTAACATATTTTCAAGGAGTGTATTACAACGAATGATGATTGTGTGTGTGATCTGCTGTTGCTGCACTGCTTGCAGAGGCTGTTGGTGGTGTTTTTCACTGTACGCCAGATATCTGGACTAGTGACAACTCCCTGCATGCCTATCTCTCCTTAACTGCACACTAGTGTGTGCAACACCCTGCTGCTGCTGTTTCTGATGCATCACTTGTGGCTCACCCTTGGCCCCCCATAATCTGGTAGTCACATTAGATCAGCTTTGCTGAATGTCACACTGATGGAGGAAGAACACAGAGCACATAATAATCTTGCATTCCTGCAAGACATGTTGCGATCTTGGACTATTGTTAACACCAGTTTAAAAGTTATTTTTTATGTTACGCACTTGGCGCAGCAAACATCTTATTGTGGAGGAGATTTGGTGGTGCGGTGTCGCTGTTGGGCGTAATGCAGGGCACTCACCAGTAGGTGCGCCCTCATTCCCCAATCAGCCTGCATGCCGCACCACACCATTCATACTAATGTGGCAAGCACATCTAAGGAAAGGACTGCTGCAATGCAAGCACAGCTAGTCACATGCAGTGACCTTCCTACGTGCTTTGCCAGCTACAAACATGGTGGCACAGTGGCCACTAAACTGCCAACTTTGGGGTGCCCAATCCCTCGGTCGGCTTACCCTGCCCCATGTATGTGCCAATGGGGAGCCCACTCCCATCAGCATAATGTGTCCCACTCCTTTTTGCTTGCCGAGGGGTTCCTAATCCCTCTCGGCTCATGCACCCCTCCGCTTTCATTGTTTGCCGATGGGGTGCCCAATCCCCATCGGCATCCATCCCCCTTCCTGCTTTAATGTGCCGATGGAGGGCCCACTCCCACGTCGGCATGATGTCTCCCTTCTTGATTTTGGGGGTGCCCAGTCCCCTCAGCTAGTGTCCCCAACTCCCAATGTGCCTATGGGCAATCCCCATTGGCTACTGTATCCCCCAAAAAAACTATAAAAAGAAAACCGTCCATGATGTTTTTTTTTTTAACACCTTTAAACAGAAAACAGTCCCTTGTAGTCTCCCTACCCCTCTCATCACATGCACCCACCCACTGAGCACCCTGCCTGCCCACACCTCTCACCCAATACTTACGTCTGGAGCTTGGCGAACGATCTTTGGTGGACTGGGGACATGTCTGCACTCTTCAAAGCCGCCACGAACTGAAAGAATGCCGTAAGCTGTATAATGGAATAAATGGTTTTTTTCAACTTTGATGCATATCTCGGGCAGTTTTTGAATTTCGCACCAAATTTTCAACATGGGGTTTTGGGCGCTCCTCATGAATTCTGTCACTGTTATGACTTTACTCAGTCCCGAAAGGTGATTTTGCAGTCACTGCATGGAATCATCTTTCGGGACTGATTAATGCAAGGACAGTGGCAGTGTTCATGAGGTGGGCTCTCAAAAGCCTATGTTGCAAATTATGAAAAATCCAAAATGGCTGTTTTACGAGCGGCATTGCGCAGTTGCTACGCACGCCATAACGCCAAGAATTGCAAAATTTTCATGCCAGATTTTCAACATTGTCATTTTCTACATTCCTTGTAGAACAGTACAGCTGTCATTTTTCACATCCTGGCAGAAATGTGTTTCTGCACTTCCTGCGCACAATACTGCTGTCGCTGTGGGAAATCAGTGTTTGGGGCAGATAAAAAAATGTCAGTGATACTGTTCATGAGCAGAGGTCCTAAAATGCCTATGTTGAAAATTTGGAACAATACTCCATAAAATGACTGTGTTACAGGCGTGTGTGCGCAGTTTGCACACACAGTCATTACGTTGTGCATTTGTAATATTTTCACTCTGGATTTTCACCATTGGTATTTTTAAACAATTCTTGATGAACAGTAGAGCTGTCATTTTATATATCCTGCCCAAAATGTGTTTTCGCACATCTGGCACAGAATAGCGTGGTCGCTATGCGTAAATCACTTTTTGAGACAGTTTGAGGAAATTACAGTGACACTGTACATGAGCAGAGGTGCTAAAATGCCTATGTTCAAAATCTGGTGCCGAAAGTAGATAAAATGACAGTGTTACAAGTGTGCATTGTGCATTTCCACGCACCCATGTAATTTCGCAAATTTGAAATATTTACATGCCACATTTTCACCACTGCCATTTTTACACCTCCTTATGAACAGTACAGCTGTCATTTCTACATCCTGCCAAAATGTGTTTCCGCATTACACTACCAAAGTTAATGCCAGCGTGACAACATTCAGCATTGACAAATGCTTGTTTTTGTCACTGACAATGACTCAAACATGGTGGAAGCCATCAGTGATGGATATTTTGTGAGTATTTGTTGCTTTGCACAAACACACACATGCACACACACACACACACACACACACACACATTGAATTTAGTGGTGACTCATGCACTGCATAACAGCACTAGGAACAGCAACATATTATCCACATCTTGTTCCATCTGCAGTCATTTCCATCATTTTGTAAAAGCCATAAACAAACTGTCAGAAGTTCAGGAATGCCTTGGTCTGGCCCCAACACTATGTAATACAAGATGTTAGCATTCAGTGGAATTAGTCATACCTGATGCTCGCAAGACTGCTGGAGCAAAAGCGGCACTACACAAAATGTCCATGGAGGCAGACATTGGAGGGGTCCTAGGATATCATGATTGGTTAGTTCTTGAGGGCATTGTGAAGGTGCTTTTGTCATTTGAGAGGAGTACATGTGACCTAGGCACTACCACAGCCTTACCTAATCAGGTTATCCCGCTAGAGATGCAGCAAATTTAAATTCCGCTGGTGAAGTGGCTGAAGTGGCTAATTTTGCTGTGCAAAGTAAATCATAAAATTTTCTGCATTAGGCAAAATTACACCTTTGTGGGTGAAATTTCACCTTCCGCTGTGAAATTTCATCTTCCAAGGTAATTACCTTCTGGGCTAAATTTCACCGCAAAGGTGGAATTTCGCCCGTGAGATGACATTTTGCCATTCGCCAGTTGAAATTTCTCGCCGCTCTGCCAGGTGAAATTTTGTATTTCACCCGCAAATGGGCAGAATTTCACACACTTCACCCACCACTAATCCTGGCCAGCGTATTCTCAAAAGATCATTACAATGGTTTTGGCTGACAATCCAAGGATCACACAAGATGTCACTGTGCTTGATGCAGAACTTTGATGCGAGTTTCTCCATAGTCATGAATAACAGCAACCACGTACTTGCTACCATAATGGACCCTCAGTTCAAATGTGAGATCCTTCATAGAGCCATGGACAGCCACAGGGTGTCTCATTTTAGGCAACAGCAGTGTGCAGAGTTACAACGGTACCAGGCAGGCAGAGAGACACTCAGAAGGGAAGGAAGATGCTCCAGTTCATGGTCCTGAAGGAGAGGAACAGCCAGCTGGTGGCTTGGATGGTACTGGTGGAGATGGAGAAAAACAGAACAGTGGCAGTGCAGAGGAGCGTAACTGGGCATTACTCAGCATATCACTGCATCAAGAGCAACACAAACGCTCACAGTTTCAGCCTTTCTCGGCAGAAAATTTACCGAATGGCTACTTTGCAGAATCAACTGAGCCATTTGAAGTTGATCCACTGGGCTACTGGATTCAGAAAACGAACTCCCTCCTCACCTGGCACAACTTGCTTTAAAATATAAGCTGCTGCCCCTACAAGAGGATGTTAAGCACTGCTGGTGATGTTGTTGAGCCACGCCATTCCAAACTGGACCCTCAATACATTGAACAGGTAGTGTTCATTATGCCAGTAGTTGGCTACGAGTATGATCTGCCCACATAAAACCGGTGGTATGGTACTACTGTCGATGTCCCTAATGTTATGAGTGTTAGCTTTTTTTCTTTTTAGCCAAGTATCTTTTTCTATCACACTAAATATTTAAAGGGTAACTCTCCACCTCTGATCTACAGTACGCTGCTGTACCATGTGGCCCCTCTGAAACTAGACAGAATTAAATACTGTATAATGTTTCAGTGCACTTACTGTTGTGTTCGCGAGCTATTAATTAGCTTTTGATCCTGTGACATGCTGCCATGCCCATAAACTGAAATTCCTAGTGTAACATGCGCAAGCCCTCAAATGATGCAAATGATGAGCAAAGCCATGGGGTCTTGTGATGTATATGTGTTCACAATCAATGTTACTGTATAATGGTTTAATAGAGCACATGACCACACGTAGTGATTGTAACCCTACATATCCCATCTTGAGGCAGCGCAATTGGTACCGTATAATAAGCACAGCCATGCGGTCTATTAAAATATTAAACAAAAACAGGATTTCAGGCACACAGACATCCCTTAGCAGCTTAGCCCATTGGTCATGTCACTAAGGGCTGGCAGTGTGGGACACTGGGAACTTGAGTTAAGAGACATGGCAGGATGGTGGGGCAGAGGCTCAACCAGAAAAAAAATACACAAAAGTAGTTGAACCAAACAATTATATTTAACTGTTCTGTTCCATTTGTGTAGTAAGAATGAGTTCACCTTTCCTTTAGCACACATGTGATGTTCATAAATCTGTTTGACTTTATACACGAGGATGATGCTATAACATTCAAGGCTGAGAGTAAGACCTCTTGCAAGAACACATTGGACACTGCTCTAGAACTTTGCTGTGCATTTTACTACAACTTTTACATAAATGTACCTAATGTTCAAACCCCAGGAAGTCTTACTGTATTCTGACTAATGCAGTTAGCCCTTCCAGTTGAACTGCCCTGGAAAGGAAAAAGTTAACTCTATGCAAATGCATAGAACATTGACTCGAGCTTGGTTTCAAACCACTGTCCCTGGCACATTCTATGTAACTGCCAGATTCTTTACTCAACTGCCTATGAAGTCGCCTCGGAGATCTCTCCCTCAGCTCCTTCGGTTGAAGTAAAAGTTTTGTCAGTTTCTACAACCACCGTTTAAATTTTATTTAATTTCAAACCTCTGTCCTTCAGTTACAGGTTAGACTAGACTAGGTTTTCCACTTTCCAGTAAGTTTTTGGTTTCTGATCAGTGTTCCGCAACTGGGAGTAAACCAAAGATTTTTCTTATCTTCTAAGGTAAATCTCTTTGTAAAATCCTTATAGTTGTAGACCAGTAGATTTTGGTAAGAAAACAGTTTTTATTCTTGGTTTTCTCCACGGCTACTAAACCATCTACTTGCCAAATCTCCTCTCTTATCCTGGTCTAAACTGCCCACTGTGGATAAGTGTTAGAACTTATTTTTCTCAGTTGTTGTAGTTATTCACAGAAACCCAAGAAAAGAACCAGTCCCACTGGGTTCCAACATTGTACCGAGTGCAGTAAACCATTTACTAAAGCTGGTCCGCACCTCGCTTGTGATCCCTGTCTTGGGTTTGAACACCATAAGGTAGATCGTGAATCTGTAAAATGTCTCTCTGTCTACGCTTGATAGGTGGCCAAATAGACTGCAGGAGAGAATGGCTGAAAAATCTTCTGACACTTAAGGTCGGTCCGGTTCCACCGTGAAAGATAAACCAGAGGAACCGGAGAAGGTGCCTTCTAACCAGGGCAAGACCTCCACAGGGAAAAAGATGCTGACTCAGGCCTTCAAATGTCTGTAACTAAAAGAAAAGAAAACAGCTGGTTCAGAACGCAAAAACAGATGAATGTGGTTCCAACACTGGAAGAGATAGTGAAAGCCATTCAAATGATACAATCTCTACAGACCGGTTCAGGTGAACTGGGTCAGCATTCTATCTCTCAAATTCCGTCCAAACACCAAGTACTGTTTTCTCTCCCGGTTTATTTGGGTCTGAATCCTTTGTGGAAAAAGTGGGAAGAGGAGGAGGAGGAGGAAGGATGAATTTGGCGAACCCATTGAACCTGGGGTTTCACCAGACCACCAGGACCCTGAGTCCCCTCCTCGCTCCTCTGGGGACTCTGCTTCCCATTTGCCTTTATAAAGAAGGTAGCAGAGGCTTTAGAGCTCCTGCTCAGGAAGCCCTTGAGGAAGAAGAAGAGCCTGATTATGTGGAGATGATGGATGCGGCTACTTCTAAGAGACTTTTAATCCTCATCCATAAGTCCTTGAAAAGACCGGCTATGAAAATTCTCACTCCTACTTCTATATCCCCAGTAGTCAAGAAAGTGGACAAGAGGTATTCCCTGGCTGGCAATGACAATGAATTTCTGTTTAGCCACTGCGGTTTATGAGGGAGTGGCACAGGCTGCTGCTTGTGAGAAGCAGGCATCTCCTTGGCCTCACATCCTCCCGAGAAGGACTCCAGAAAAATGGATTATCTGACTAAAAGGGGTACCTGGGGCTTCACTATGTATACATGGCCTATGTGTCCAGGTACTAAAGTCCTTATGGAGTCTGTCCAAGAATTGGCCAGCAAAGCCCCTCCCAGCTAGCAGCCGATCTGGGGAACTGATTAAAAATGGAGTGGAAGCAGCTAAATATCAGTTCCAAATGGCTATGGATACCAATGACAGTGCTTCCAGGGTATTGGCCACTGCTGTATCTCAAAGGAGGTTTGTATGGCTAAGATGCACTAACCTCTCATAAGATGCCAGACCAAGGCCTTGGATTTACCCTGGTGTAGAATTCTCTCTTTGTGGAACAAACTGAGACATATTTAAAAAGATGGATAAATACACGGTGGCCTACAAGAGTGCAGCAGCCAAGGAGAAGGCTACCACCACTCAAAGACAGCAAAGTAGGGGATGCAGGGGCAGACCTTATCAGAGCTTTTATCAGGCCCAGGCATTTCCTGCCTACCAGCAGCAAAGAGGCTACTTTAGGGGCAGAGGCAGAAGATACATAGATACATAGACTGTGGCCGGCAGATGAGGGCCTATGGCCCACCCAGTCTGCCATTTGAGCTTGCAAGCTCAGTTTATGTTTTCCTAGGAGTCTGTTGCCCTACCTGACCTCCAGAATTCCTTTATGTCTATCCCATGCATTCTTAAATCCGTGATTGTTTCAGCCCCACCACTTCCTCTGGCAGGGTGTTCACTTGTCCACCACCCATTCTGTAAAGAAATTCTTCCTCACGTTTCCTCTGAATAGTCCTCCTCCAACTTCATCCCATGCCCTCTAGTCCTGGAACATCTTTTTGCTTAAAAATAGTGCATTCCTGCACCCTGTTCCTCCCTGTAAGATACTTTATGTCTCTATCATATCCCCTCTCCCTCCTCTCTCCAGGAGTACATGTTCAGTTCCTTCAACCTGTCTTCATAGGACTTGTGATGCAATCCATGTACCATCTTTGTTGCCCTCCTCTGAACCTTCTCTACCCTGTATATGTCCTTAAGTAGGTATGGTCTCCAGAACTGTACACTGTACACTGTACTCAGGTGGGGCCTCACTAGTGTCTGTATAAGCGGAATTATGACCTCCCTTTCCTGCTGGTGATGCCCTGCCTATACATCCCAGCATCCTATTTGCTTTACCTGCTGCCTTCACACTGTTTCCTACCTGAGGTCATCAGAGATGATAACCCCAAGATCCATTTCCTGCTTGGTGCATGCTATATCCTCACCCCCAACTGATATATTGTGCCAGGGTTTTGTGCCCCATATGCATTATCTTGCACTTCTTTGCATTAAATTTCAACTGCCAAACCCCTGACCATTCTTCAAGTTTCTGCAGGTCCCTACTCATTCTGTCTACACCCTCCGTGTGTCTACTCTGTTACAGAGCTTTGTGTCATCAGCTGAACAGTGAAATTCTGCCTTCTAGGTCCTGTGCAATGTCACTGATGAAGATGTTGAATAGGACCAGTCCCAGCACTGATCCCTGTGGTGCCCACTGGTCACTCTTCCCTCTGTGGAGTGACAGCCATTTACCACCACCCTCTGTGTCCTGCCACCAAGCCAGTTACCTACCCACCACACTACCTGCCTGCACACCCATATTCCCCAGTTTGTGTAATAGTCTTCTATGTGGCACAGTGTCAAGGCCTTGCTGAAGTCCAGATAGGCCATGTCCACTGCCCTTCCCTGATCCATCTCCCCAGTCACCCAGTCAAAAATTCAGTGAGGTTGGTCTGACATGACCTCCCCTGGTGAAACCATGCTGCCTTGGGTTCTGTAGTCCACTGACAACCAGATGTTCCACCAGTCTCTCTTTCAGTAGTGCTTCCATGATCTTCCCCACTACCGAGGTGAGGCTGACTGGTCTGTAGTTCCCTGCTTCCTCTTTGTTCCCGCTTTTATATAAGGGACACATCTGCTATCCTCCAGTCTTTGGGTACCTCCCTGTTTCCAGTGATCAGCTAAACAGGATAGCCAGAGGTTCAGCCACCACCTCTCTTAGTTCTTTAAGGACCCTGGGTGCACCCATCTGGCCCCATTGCTTTATCAACTCTTATTACTTCCAGTTCCTTCAGGACCCTTTCTCGTGTAAAGGGACTTGTGTCCATTTCTGTACCATTCTCACCCCTTGTACTCCTTCAGACCCATTACCCTCCTCTTCCTCAGTAAAGACTGAGCAGAAATACATGTTCAATATGTCAGCTTTACTGCTGTCATCCTCCACACAGCCCCCATCCTCCCCTTCAGTCTCACTATCCCTCCTTTGTCTTTCTTTTTCACTTATGTACCTGTAAAAGGTTTTGTCCCTTTACCCATTGATTTTGCTTCCCTTACTGACCTCCCTGCCTCTCTTGCTTCTCCTGGTACTTCTCCCTATCCCCTTCTGCCTGTGTCTTTTGTATTGCCTGAATGCAATCTTTTTTGGCTTTCACTTTCTTTGCTACCTCTTTGGAAAACCATAATGGTCTCCTCTTCTTTTTCTTTTGCTAACCTACTTAATGCATAATTCTGTTGTTCTTGTAATCCCCATTTTAAATACTGCCCACTGTTCCTCAACCCATATTCCTGTCCCATTCCCTTAATTCCTCTTTCAAGTATCTCCCCATTTTCCCAAAGTCTGCCCCTAAAATCCAGGATCGTGTTTTGTGTGGTTTGGTTCTGCTCTTTCTGTGATTTCAAACCACAATGACTGGTGGTCACTGTTCCCCAGGTGCTCCCCCACTGTTACCCCATCACACTGGCCCTGTTAGTGAGCACAAGGTCCAGTATTGCCTTCTGCCGAGTTGGTTCCATGACCAGTTGCTTGAGGAAGGCACCCTGAAGGAGTCCAGGATAAATCTGCTCCTAGTTGATGCTGCTGTTGGGATGCTCCAGTCCACGCCTGGAATACTGAAGTCTCCAACCAGTACTACTCCTTGTCTGCCATCCTTTGGATGGCTAGCATCAGCTCCCTATCTGTTTCTTCCTCCTGGGCTGGTGGTCTATAGACCACACCTGTGTGGACGGCTGTTCCCATTTTCCTTTCCAGCTTAACCCACAGTATCTCTCCCCATTTTGTTCCTCCTGGATCTCTGTGTCCCTTATGTCATTTTCACATACAGTGCCACTCCTCCTCCCTTCCTGCCTGCTCTGTCTCTTCTAAATATGTTGTAGCCAGGTATGGCCAGCTCCCAGTAGTGGTTATCATTACACCAGATTTCAGTGATGGCCACAATGCCCAGGTCTGACTGCACCATTACAGCCTCCAGATCTTCCATCTTGTTGCTAAGGCTCCTGGCATTTGCACACATGGCTTTCCATGATTTGACCTCCCTAGACTGTTTCACTGTTCTACTCCAGCCCCTTCCTTGGTTGTCCTTTATCCCTGGTTCTCCTTGCTGTCTGCCCTTCTGCTGAATTTTGCCTCTTTCTGCCTATCCACCTCTTGGGCACTAATCTCCATCTTTTGCATACTGCTTTGCAGAGATAGCCCTCCTCTGGTTCACTGGTTCCACTGCTAGCTGTGGGGTGAGCAAGTAGGTACTGTCCTTGCTGGCCTGCCACCCCCTTTGCTAGTTGAAATGCTTGTCAATGTAGCATTTAAACTTATCATTGAGTGCTGGATTCCCTCCAGGATGGATGCAGACCATCAGGCTTGAACAAGCCTCCATCCCTCCAGGTGGGTCCCCAGTCACCAATGAATCCAAACCCTTCCTCACAACACCAGTTCTTCAACCATGAGTTAAAGTTCCTGGTGCATGCACTCCTATGATCTCCATTGCCTCTTGCAGGTAGTACTTCGAGAAAGAGACAGAAGTAGCTACCTCTTGAGACCTCCCAATTTCACGTCACTCTTCCTGAACTTCCTTTGGCTCCCCATTTGCCAGGTCATTAGTACCTAGGTGGATAATGACATCCAGCTCACCCTCCAGTCTTGCCTTCCCAGTGATCCCCAGGATCTTCCTTCCATCTCTCCATGCCGTGGCACCTGGTAGGCACCTCACCTCCCTGTCCTCCCCTCCTGTGTTCCTAGCTGGATCCCTCTTATGATGGAGTCCCCACCAGGATTCGCTCCCTCCTCCTCTGGGTTCTACTGCTTTCCCCACTGAGGTCACCTCCTTGGCTAACCTCCACATCCTTTCCTTCCACTTCTCTGGTACCTCTATTTGGTTGTCCTCGTTTGCCAGTGTGGCATATGAGTTCTTAGTGGAATAGGATCTGGGATGTGCCTCTGCCTGACCACTCTAACCCTCCCTGAGCCACTGTCATCCAAGTGCTCCTCGTTCTCGGCATCTTTAAGCAGTTGCATTGGACTGGGTGGTCTCTGGATAGGGGTGATGGTACTCTGACCCAGTTTACTTCTGCTCTGAGTCTGGCTACCTCATCCTGCAGTCAGAGAGATGCATGCAGATAGGGCAGCACCTCAGTGTCCAGAAGGTCTGTCTGAATATGGCTGCCCCACAGCCACTGCATTGCACCACTCCCCACATTATACTGCAATTCCACCACTTGTCTGCTACTGAAGCTTTCCTAGTTCTCTTTTATTAATTTACTGTCCTAAAAATCCTGCCACTGATCCTCAGATAATTTTCTTTAAAAAAAAAAAAAAAAAGAAACCAATAAATAAATAAATGAGTCAAAACACTATCGTGTTGAGGGTGGGCTTCCCCCTTATGCCCTCCTACTTCACACCCTTACTATACCCTGTGTTTAGCCCCTGTCAATCAGATTTAACAGGGTATATAATTAAGAGTTGGGAGAAGGGGAGGGAGGGTGAAAATTGCAACAATTAAAGATAGCACAGAATTACACCACCACTATGTTTTAAATTTTCAACAGCCCAAAATCAATTATAAGTAAAGACAACAAAGAAAGTACAGTGTCACTAAAACCCACAATCTAAGTTTAAAAGAAAAATAGCAATTACCAGTTACTCTAAAGCACTGAATTAAATATGTTTCCTTCCTTCCCTTCTGCCGTCGTGCTGGACCTAGGTCCCAAGCCCAAGGTTCCTGTAGAACAGACCCCTGAAGTGATTGTCCGGGTCACCTCCCCATCCCAGTAGGAGGTGGGCTGGCTTTACTCAGGCTTGGAAAACCATTACCACAGACAAGTGGGTCCTGGAAGTAATAAGCCAGGGTCTTGCTCTGAGTTTCAAATCATTCCCCAAAACAAGAACAAGACTATTCAAAGCCTGCCACCAAATCAGAAACAGTCCTATTGGAGGCAGAGGTATCCACTCTACTGCAAAACAGAGCAGTGGAACCCGCCCTTTCCTATAGGGAAAAGGGTTGTACTCAAGGTACTTTCAACCTTGAAGAAAAATGGGAGTGAAGACCAATTCTGGATCTAAGATATCGAATCAACCATCTGACAAAACCAAAATTCAAGATGGTGACTTTGGCTTTGATCCTTCCCACTCTTAAGACAAGGGATCGGCTGGCATCCCTGGACCTCAAGGATATCTATTTTTATATCCCCATCAGGCAGTCTCACAGACAATACCTCAGGTTCAAACTGCCCTCAGACCATTATCAGTTCAAGGCACTGCCCTTTGGACTGTCCTCTGCACAAGAACCTTCACAAGTGCCTGGCAGTGGCCATGGTGCACCTGAGAAGGTTAGGGATCACAGTATTTCCCTACCTGGACAATTAGTTAGCCATAGGCATTCTCCCCAGCAGGTAGAGGAATCTCTGGTTACAAACACAGGATACCCTACATGTTCTAGGGTTCCTGTTCTGATGCAATTTTATCCAGCTATTGGAACACATGGCTGAAGCCACTGCTGTGGTCCAGGGGCGGGTTCCAGATGACAGATATTCAGTTCCACCTCAGGTCCTTTTGATCCTAGTGGAGGGATTTTCTGTCCAAAGGTAATACCAGTGACTTCCACACTGGTATATGCCCTGCAGTGGTGGTAGGACAAGGACAGCCTCAGGATGGGGTTCTTTTACTGCAACAGTCTCCTTCCATGGTATTGACCACAAATGCTTCCCTCCTAGGGTGGGGAGCTCCTTGGGGATCACACTGCACATGGCACGTGCTCCAAGCTGGAATCACTATTACACATAAATCTGTTGGAACTCAGAGCAGTGTTGCTGGCACTGCAATCTTTTCTACAATGGTGCAGGGAAGGTAGTTTAGGTCAGGACAGACAACGCAACCACCATATACTACACAAACAAACAGGGAGGGACCAGGTCCACTGCCCTCTGCACAGAAGCCATGAAAGTCTGAGTCTGGCCTACTCTCTCAAAGTCTCTCCATCAGCAGTTCACCTGCCAGAGAAGGACAATACCTTGGTAGATGCTCTCAGCAGGATCAATCAGAGCCACAGTGAACTCTGAACAGGCAAGTCCTGTTGATAGTGTTCAGGACATGGGGCATGCCAGATACTGATCTTTTGCAGCCCCAGACTATCATCAGTTGCCCCAGTACTGCTGCAAACCACTAGTTTGGGGTTTGGTTCCCTGGATGCTCTGATCTTGGACTGGACAGGCAAGTTCTTGTATGCCTTCCCTCCATTTTCCCTAATGCTCAGGGTGCTGAGAAGCTCAGGGAACAGCCTGTGACAATGATTCTGATTGCCCTAGAATGGGCTAGACAACCATGGTACTAGTGTTACAGACTATGTCAGTCTTCAGTCCAATCTGCCTTCCCAGGAGGCACAACCCTCTGACCTCCTCCCAAGGGAGTATCCTGCCCAATCTCATGTCACTCAGGCTCAAGGCCTGGCTCTGGATGACTTACAGTATGCAGGTTTGCATCTCTCGGAAGGGTCATGAACATCTTAAGGTCTCCAGAACACCTTCCACCAGGAAGACTTATACCACAAAATGGAAGGAGTTCTGTATATGGCATTCCCAAAGCGACACAGATGTACAGGAAGCTGGCTTGGCAGTCCTGTTGGACTATTTAGCTCACCTTCATTCTCCAGGCCTCTGGTCTTCTACTCTCAAGGTGCATTTGGCAGCTGTTTCTGTCTACCTGTCAGCAGGGAAGGGTCCTTCCTTGGCTTCTAATGCCATTTTCAAGACATTCTTTAAGGGTTGCTCCATTTAAGCCTCCTCTTAGAGAACCTACTCCTCTGGATCTGAAAGTTTGCATACACAGCTCATGCAGCCTCCTTTCAAACCCAAGTCCTCAGCAGAGCTTAAGTACCTGATATGGAAAACTGTGTTTCTAGTGGCTATCACTTCAGCTAGAAGAATCAGTGAGTTACAGGCCTTGTCAGTGGAACCAAATTGCATTGCTCTTCACTGAGATAAGGTTGTGCTCAGGACAAATAGGAAATTCCTTCCCAAAGTGGTCTCAGAATTTCATCCATTACATTGCCTGTTTTCTTTACAGACCATTCCAGCTCAGGTGGAGCATAGGCTGCATAGCCTGGATGTAAAAGGTATATCAGCTATTACCTGGATCAGATAAAAGGCCATAGGAATTAGTGTACTCAGCTGTTCCTCACCTCTGGAAAAGTGGGAAATGGTAAGCCAGCCACAAAACAGCCATCACAAGATGGATTATGGCCTGGATTCAGTTCTGCTATGGCAAACTGGGTAAGGAGCCACCAGTGGGTCCTAGGGCTCACTCTACTAGGGGAAAGCTGCCTCCATAGCAGCTGCTAGGGATGTTCCCTGCTTGAAATTTACAAAGCAGTTACCTAGAAAACTATTCATACATTCACCAAACACTACTGTCTAGATTCCCAGGCTAGAGCGATGCCAGGTTTGGCACAGCAGTATTGCAGAGCCTATTCCCTAAGCAGGTTCTGTGTGTCCACCTCCAAGGGAACTGCTTGGTAGTCTGTATTAGTCGAATACAGTAAGACTTCCTGAGGTTTGAAGAAAAAATTACTTACCATGTAATTTTGTTTCTTTCAAGGAGCCTTATTGTATTCTGACCTCCACCCTGCCTCCCTACTAGAACCTAGGGGCACTGCACTCCAGCTGTCACTCTAAGAAATGTTGCAGCACTGGGTGATTTTTTTCATGGGCATCCATGACTGGAGTCTTTTATGCCTTTGTTGGCTTTATAGTCTGTTGACTACATCAGTTAGATGTTAATTGTTAGTTTAATAATTTTGGCTTAGTTTATTTCATTACTATTTTATCACTATAAGTTTGCTCATAAGAATCCAGCAGTTACATAGAATGTACTAGGGACAGTGGTTTGAAACCAAGCTCGAGCTGAACGTTCTATAGAGTTAACTCTTTCCTCTCGGGGAAGTTCAACTGGAAGGGCTAACTGCATTAGTCAGAATACAGTAAGACTCCTTGGAAGAAACAAAATTACTATGGCAAGTAATTTTTCTTCTTTAAGCTCTGCTCTCCACTGGTGCATATATAAGCAAATCATATTGATTTCAGCACAAAAGTTTCCTTTACAGTTGTGCATATGACACCAAAGCAAGATATGCCATTTTTCTTTTGAAACTAGGCATTTGGTACACAGGTCTTATCATCCCATACATTGGGAATTATTCTTCTCAGGCATCCAGCAACATTTAAGTGTTCATTCTCTTGAAAGAAGCATGGCACACTGTGCCTTAAGTCAGTCTCTGTCTCAGTATCCAGCTTCCTGTCATGTCATCTTCTTCACCCTTCAGCAGCCTTCGACTGTCCATTCCCTTGAAAGAAGCATGGCACACTATGCTTAAAGCCTGTCTCCATTCTGAGTGCCTGGACACTTGTCATGTTATATTATTCTCTCTCCAGCAGCCTTTGAATGATCTTTTCTTGAAAGAAGCATTGCACAGCATGCCTGAAGCCAGCATCTCTCTCTGAGTGTTCAGACACCTGTCATGTTGTTTTTCACTCTCCTGCACCTTTCAAGTGCCCATTCTCTTGAAAAGAACAAGATACACTGTGCCCGACGTGTTCTCCATCTCTGAGGGTCCAGACACCTGTCGGGTCATCTTCGCCTTCCAGCACCATTTGAATGATCTTTCTCAAGAAAGAAGCATGACACACCGTGCCTGAAGCCAGTCTCTGTCTCTGCGTGTTCAGACACCTGTCACGTCATCTTCTTCACTCTCCCACAGCCTTCAAGTGCCCATTCTCTTGAAAGAAGCATGGCACATAGCTTCAAGCCAGTCTCTGTCTCCAGTGTTCAGCTACCTGTCACGTCATCTTCTTTTTTAATTCAAGTTTATTCAGCTTTTCCCTGTTACAGAGCAAGAAACAATTACATACATCACTCCAATATACAGTACATTCTGATATCATAATGAACATGTCCAGAAACATTGTCCAAATGCTTCTCGCTGTCCCCTCCCTCCCTCATCCTAGCCCTCCCCAAGCAGACAGAACAATATTACAGGGCACATACTGTTCAATTACCAAACAATTTAGTCTTGCACTCATGATGAATAAGTACCTGTTTGGAGTAGATACAACTCATGTAGTTTTCCCATATCTTGCGGTGCCTCAGCAAGCAGTCTCTTCTATTCGCACTGAATTTCTCCATGTTCAAATTAAAAGTAATTCTTGTAACCACTCTGTGTATGAAATTGAGGTACCATACACCCAATGTTTCAGTAGTACCTTTTGGTGGATGATATGATGGGCTATGTGATACCTCCTTACCTTTATCTTAACCCTGGAATAGGCAAATCTGAGGACTGAAGGAAGGTTTGAGTCCCAACATGGAGTCTGCTCTTTCCTTAATCGTGTCCCACAGGGACTTAACCCTGGGCATTCCCAAAATTGTGTAATAATGCCCTTCCTGTTGGTGACAAGCATTACATTTTGAATCAGGAATACAGCCAATCTTGTGTAACTTTGATGGGGTACCTGTCACATCATCTTCTTAACCATCCAGCAGCCTTGAGTGTCCATTCTCTTGAAGAAGCATGGCACACTCAACAGCCTGTCTCCATCTCTGAATGTCTGGACACCTGTCATGTCATCTTCTTCTCCCCCAGCAGCCTTTGAATGATCTTTTCTTGAAAGAAGCAAGACTCACCATGCCTGAAGCCAGTATCAGTCTCCAAGTGTTCAGCCACTTGTTACATTTTCTATTCACCCTGCAGAAACCTGGATGCATGGAACAGCCTTCCTGAGGAGGTTGTGGAGTCAGGAGCAGTTAGAGAATTCAAGAATGCATGGGACAGAAATAAGGCAATTCTAGTGGGGGTAGGAGGAAGTAAGCTGTTGGTTAACTAGAATCTGCAGCGTATTGATCAGGTAGTGAAATGGGCAGACTAGGTGGGCGAGCAGTCCTTATCTGCCATCAAGTTCTATGTTTTATGTTTCTATGTTTCAAGTGTCATGGCACACCATGCCTGCAGCCAATCTCTGTCTCTAAGTGTTCAACCATCTGGCATGTCTTTTCAACATTTTCATCAGTGACATCGCTGATGAGCTGGAGGAAAGTATGCTTGTTTGTGGATGATACAAAACTCTGCAACTGGGTGGGCACAAGAGGGAGTCTTGAGGATGGAAAAGAATCTGAACAGGCTGGAAGGATGGTCCAAAATTGGAAATTGAAGTTCAATGACAAGAAATGCAAGGTCATGCATCTAGGTAAAAGAAATCCCAGGAAGTGATGCTTGCTGCTAGGACACCAGCTTGAAGTAACACAGGTGGAGAGGGATCTTGGCATAATCATTACAGATGACCTTGGGATGAACAAGCAATGTGAAAGGGCAGCACAGAAAGCAAATGGCATCCTCAGATGCATTGGAAGGGTATAACTAGCAGAAAAAGAGGTGATAATGCCACTCTACAGATCATTGGTCAGGCCACATGGAATATTGCATCCAGTTTTGGAGGCCGCATTTGAAGAAGGATATCAACAGACTGGAGGCGGTGCAGAGAAGGGCTACCAAAATGATGTAGGGTTTGTACCAGGAGCCATTGAAACCAGACTGGCTGACTTACAGTTGTACTCACTTGAACAGAGAAGAGACAGGGGTAACATGTTAGAAACATTTAAGTATATGAAGGAATTAACACGGTGCAGAAGGTAAACCTGTTTCAGATGAAATCAGAGGTTGTACATGAGGCCACAATTTACAACTGGCAGGAGGTACATTTAGAGGAAATATCAGAATTACTTTTTCAAGAGGGTGGTTGACCCTTGGAATAGCCTACTACAAGAGGTAGCAGACTTAAAAATGTAAGAGAATATAAACTTGCATGGAATAAACACTACACGCAAAGAAAGAAATAGTCTAAGAGGAGCATGTAGGTATACTGGGCGACTAGATGGATCAAGAGGTCCCCTTCTGCCTGCAAATTCTTATGTTCTTATGTTCCTGTGTCATCTTCTTCACCCTCCAGTAGCATTTGTGTGTTTATTCTCTTGAAAGCATTGCACACCATGCCTGTAGCCATTCTCCATCTCTTGGTGTCCGAGCAACTGTCACATTGTCTTCTTCTTCCTCCAGCAGCCTTTGAATAATCTTTCTCTTGAAAGAAACATGGCACACCATGCCTGAAGCCAGTCACTGTCTCAGAGTTTTCAGCCAACTATCACATCTTCTTCTTTACCCTCAATCAGCCTTTGAGTGTTTATTTTCTTGAAAGAAGCATGGCACAACATGCCTTAAGCCAGTCTCAATCTTCAAATATTCAGCCACCTGTTACACCTTCTTCTTCAAACTGCAGCTGATAATAATCTTCGAGAACACACGTGTCCTACTGACATTGCATTGAAAGGGAATTTTTGTCTTTGGGGTTGGGTTGGTTACTTATGGCTGGTAAAGATTTAACTTGACAGCCTCTTAAATATTTGTTTTCTTTTCTTGTTTTGTAGGTATGTATCACATGGGTGATGATAGATACTGTTGCTGCGTGATTCCAGCCTGAATCAGGATGACAAATGCTTGCTTCTGGTGATGACATGCATTTATCAAAAGGATTATGTAATGCGAACTGATAAAATGACAGCAGCGAAGAATACTGGGAAGGCTTGGGGTGGGTCAAAGTTGGTCAACTGGGTGGAAAACTGGTTGGTGGGCAGAAAACAGAGTCGTGGTAAATGGCACACAGTCAGAAGAGATGCAAGTCACAAGTGGGGTACCTCAGGGATAAGTCCTGGGGCCAGTCCTCTTCAATATCTTCATCAGTGACATTGCAGATAGACTGGAGGGTAAGGTTTGCCTGTTTGCAGAGGACACCAAGATCTGCAGCAGAGTAGATGATCCAGATGAGGTGAGCAGAATGAGAAGAGATCTGGAAAAACTGGCAAAATGGTCAGAAGAATGGCAACTGGGTTTTATTTATTGAATTTTGCTGACTGGGCCTAGAAGTCCCTTTTTCAGGGGCAACTGGGGAAGGGGATACCGATGGTAAGCAACTGAAATTGAACCAGATTTAAGCTGTTGGTGGTATTTTTAGTGAATTTGAATTCACTTAACATGAATAGTGAGTTTAATGCAAAGAAGTGCAAGATCATGCACATGGGAAGAGAAACTCTGAAGCTACCTATAGGTTGGGAGGAGTTGCTGACAATCACAAGGTAAGAAAGGGACTTGGGCATCATCATCACAGATGACCTGAAATCATCAAAGCAGGCCACTAAAGCAGTATGTAAGGCTAGAGGGATGTTGGAGTGTATTAGTAGGGTATCACAAGTTGTAAGAGGGAGGTAATAATCCTTCTTTACAAGACACTGGTTAGGCCCCATCTGAGTACTGCGTGCAGTACTGGATGCCGCACCTGCACAAGGAAATTAACAAAATGGAGGCATTCCAGAGTAGGGCAACCAAAATGGTGCAGGGACTGCATCAGAAAACATATGAGGACAGATTAATGGAGCTCAATATGTATACTCTAGAACAAAGGAGGAGAGAGGTGATAAGATTGAAACATTCAAACATTATAAGGGCAATAACAAGGTGAAAGAGTCTAACATGTTTCAATATAAGAAAAATAGCAGGACAAGAGGACACAGCATGAGATTAGAGGAGGCTGATTAAGGGGAATGTGAGGAAGTTCTTTTTCACAGAAAGGGTGGTGAATGCACGGAACGGCCTACCTCAGGAAGTTGTGAATATGAATACAGTACAGGGCTTCAAACAGGTATGGGATAGGCATAAGGGAGCAATACAGATGAGTATGAATAAATAGGCCATTGACAGAGTAAAGACCTATGGCACATTCATTCATAAGGTAGAAAAATGGGAAGACTGGATGGGCCTTGTGGTCCTTATCTGCCATCAGCTTCTATGTTTCCATGTTTCTAATACTAGAAACATAATTTGTTGGCAGAAAAGGACCACTTTGCCCAAACAGTCTGCCCAGATTGTCCATCCCTGCCTTATTAGTTTCTGCAGACCCTACCATGTCTCCAGTGACCCTTCTGCCACCTGCCTGTTTTGAAATATATCCCTGTGCCTATCCCATGCATGCTTGAAGCCCCAAACTGTTTTGCTGCCATCACTTATGTTGGCAGTCTATTTCAGCGTCTACCACACCTTAAGTGAATAAATATTTCTTCACATCTCTTGAAATCCCCGCTCAGCTTCATTACATGCCCCCATTGCCCCAGTATTTGTGTTCTTTCTCATTTGAGATAGACTCCCTAATGTGCCCTCTTCACACCTGTGAGGTCCTTGTGTAGGTCTCTATCATGTCACATCTTGCTCTCCTCTGTTTCAGGGTGCACATACAGTGCATTTATGCCAGTGCCATTTTAGTTGCCCTAGACAAGAGCGTTACCTTACCTATAGCCTTTGGTCAATCTGTGACAAACGTCTGTCACCCTCACCACTGACCAGTGCAGTAGTATGTTGCCTTTTGGGCTACTGAAAGGCTGTTGGGGTGTGTTCACAGCAGAATTAACTGCTGTACTTCAAAAGGCAAGGAAGTGGACTTTAACAGTGTTACAACATTTTGTTTAAAAAATCACTTATTTTGGGCCAAATACAGAATAATGGACTACTAATAGCTGGTGAACCAAATACAGATATTCAGCTGATTATTCAGATTAAGGTATTCACACTCCCCTACTCAACACTCTGAGATGCACCTCGACTGGCTCCATCGCTTTGTCCACTTTTAGGTTTTGAGTGCCTTCAAGATACTCTCCTCTGAAAAGGACAAGTGTTCATCTCCCCTTCACAGCTCCTGTTACTTTTTGTGATCTCCCTTCCACTTCCTATGAACACTGAAGAGATGAATTTGTTCAAGATGTCTCTTGTCCTGGTCTCCCTCTGTACAGCCACTTCCTTTTTAACTTTACAATCCCTCCCTTGGCCTTCCTCTTTTCACTTATATACCTAACAATTGTCTTCTCTCCTTTTGTCATCACTTGGGCTATTCTCTCTTCCGTTTGTGCCTTTGCACTCCTTACTGCTTCCCTGCTTCCTCTGTTTCCTCTAATGCCTCCCTACCCTCCTCCATCTGCATCTCCTTGCACCCTCTGAATACTACCTTTTAGCTTTTATTGTTTCCTGCACAGTTTTGTGAACCACAGTGGTCTCTTTTTGGGCTGGAGTGGCGGAGACCTGCAGTTCTATTGCTTTCAGAAAATGGGGACTCTGCATTCTTTGCATTTTTCCTTCCTAACAACAGTTGCATCACAGTTCCTATGCAGTCTCTGAAACCATCTGCTATGTCAATGCAGTCTCTCATAGGTTCTATTATTTGTTATGTGGGATGGGGTGAGGGGTAGTGTAGTTTAATTACACTGACTCACATTGCTAAGATTCCTGGCTTTCATCCACGTTATATGTCTGCATCAGTGGGGATGGGGGCCTGGGCTGCTTTAGTGTGACATTACTCACCTTACAGACACCCCAGCTGTCTTACATCTTTCATGTTAAGTGTGTGTGTGTGGGGGGGGTAATAACTATCAGATTTCAGTTTGGAAGGGTGAGAAGTTTGGTGCTATTGTCATTTGTACTTGTAATATGATCTATGGTTGCACTGTCTCAATACTATGCATTTATATGTAAGTAAAACTTATACATAAAAGGTTTAAAAAGAGCTGTTCCAAACATTGGCTTGGTGCTAGATTCTATCACTGCTAAAAACTCTCACACTGTAGAGAAGCAGAAGTATGCATTTTCTGTATCCATTTTATCCTGGAGCATAAAATGTTTCTTAAATAGTTCCTACATCTGGAAGGATGGGAATGGTCCTGGCTAGCTTTAGCTTACAGACATTCAGCAACAGATCCCATGGACCTGAATGATTTTAAAATTCCTGCATCATTTATAAAGACAAAAGTAAAACCTGTTTGTCAAAATCAAGTTCTTATTTTGAAGTGTATTGCCATTGTTGTTACTTATTTTTTGTATATTTAGTAGGAATGAGTATTATTTTAATGTTAATTACATTTGGGAGAACTTTAAATACACTGTAGGACACAGCTGGTGGTACAGTATTTTCAAAATTTTAAAAATGATACAGTTGTGTCAAGACAAAATTTGCATCATGCAGACACAGCATATAATTACACCATATTTTTAAAGCTGCATCAAAACATCATTTTACACTTGCATCATAACTGTAGCATATTTGCAATATAGTTGTGGGATGCATCACTACTACATCACGTCTGTGTCACTTTTGCATCACTAATCTTCAGTAGATGCAAGTGCGGAGCAACGATTGTGGTGCAGCCATCTTCTGATGGTAGCGACCCTTCTGATACAGACACAGCTGTGATCTGTGATACAAAAGTGATGCAACTTGCTGCTGCATCTGCAGCAAATCTTTGAAAATACAGGCCTGTATATTTACCTCCCATCGCAACCATCTGTCATAAATTCCAGTCAACTACAGATAATGGGCCCATATTAAAGCACATACCTTGCAATACAGATCTGCAACAAATAGAGGAAAATAAGATGAGGGCCCATGTCTGGCAACATCTTCTTTTTCCTTCTCAAGTTCACGATCAGAGACTTACAGCACAGAAGATGTTCCACCTGTTAATTGAAAACTACAGACTACTGCCCATATATACCACATGTGTTGCTATTAACCTTGCCTTCTCTGAAAACATATACCTTTACCAGCTGCCTTACAATGAGAGGAAAGGAAGGAAGGAAGGAAGGAAGGAAGGAAGGAAGGAAGGAAGGAAGGAAAGTCATACTGCTGATTCCACCATTTTTTGAAACATTACACCTGTACTATCTGCCTTAAGATATTTAAACTAATTTCTAATAATTTTAAGGATGAAGCATCTTAGTATCTAAATTGGAAAATAAGGTGTTTCTTCACAGACACCCCTTCTATGAAAAGTTCCAATCATTATGGCAAGAATTACAGTTTAAAATTGCCCTTCTGATAAAAGATGCACCTTGCCAGGGCTATGAAGATGATACCGGGCAGCAGGGTAAATCATGCGGGGAGAGACTGAGGGTCCTAAATATCTACTCCAGGGAGGACAGAAGGGAGAAGTGAGACATGATTGAGACCTCCAAGTACTTGAAAGAGATTAATAAGGCGAATAGGGAGGGTATCTTCAAGCTAAGCAGCAGCAAAACCCTGAAGGGGCACAGCCTAAAGCTGTGGGGTGGGTGTTTAAGAGGAGGTTAGAAGATACTTCTTGTCGGCCCAGTGGCACTGAGGGTTGAGGCACTGGAAGCTACCTCACACCACACCGGTGCCCCAGGTTCAGGAACGAGCCTGGGTCATCTAGGGTCAGTGGGGAGGGAGGATTGAGCATCTGGAGGACAGCTTTCCTCTCCCAGGAGGGAGGATTGCACTCCCGCTGAATGACTGCCCCAGGTGGAGGCCTGGGGAAGTGCGGATCTGTAGGGTGCAGAGTGAAAGGATGGGTGCTGCAGGACTCTGTTGATGTGCACTCGCCTCCATGCTTGAACATCTGGTGTGTGCACCCCAGCAGTGGGGATCAGGATGAAAATGGTGTGTGCACCCCAGCAGTGGGGATCAGGATGAAAATGGTGTGTGCACCCCAGCAATGGGGATCAGGATGAAAATGGTGTGTGCACCCCAGCAATGAGGATCAGGATGAAAATGGTGTGTGCATCCCAGCAACGGGGATCAGGATGAGAATGGTGTGCACCCCAGCAGTGGGGATCAGGATGAGAATGGTGTGTGCACCCCAGCAGCGGGATCAGGATGAAAATGGTGTGCGCACCCAGCGGGGATCAGGATGAAAATGGTGTGTGCACCCCAGCAACGGGATCAGGATGAAAATGGTGTGGCACCCCAGCAACGGGATCAGGATGAGAATGGTGTGTGCACCCCAGCAACGGGATCAGGATGAAAATGGTGTGCACCCCAGCAGCGGGGATCAGGATGAAAATGGAGGAGAGAAACAAATCCTCCAGCTGCAGGATGAAGCCTGACTCTCCGCATGCTCCACTCCCAGGCCAGCCAGAAAGGTAAGCCACGTTAATTCCTGAATGTTGGGGCTGGGAGGGTCAGTCTAAAGGGGCATGGAGGACAGGACCATAATCAGAATATGAAAAAAAAAAGAAAAGCACTTTTTCACAGAAAGGGTTATGAGCAATGGATTGCTCTGCCAGAAAGGTGTTATCACTGAGGACAGTGGGCAGCTTCAAGAGAAGCTGGATAGATATTTGGGGAAGATAAAGGTAGTGGAAGGAGGGGAGAAAGGCAGTGGAAAGGTAGAGGAGGGGAGCAGAGACACCAGTCTGTGCTAAGAACCCTGGGCAACGAGCAGACTAGATAGACCAAAAAGCCTAATTCTTTTGGCTTCTTCATACAGTATGTTCGTATGTGCTTGCAGCCTTAAGTAAGAATGTTAATTCTTTCAGAAAACAACCTACTCTTCTGGGTGATAATCCATTCTTTTAACTATATAATATGAATAAATAGGAGATTATGTCTTATACAGTAGCTGCTGTTTCATATATTTTCTTGGTTGCTGCTCAGAAACCACTCTGTTCTCAAGTCCGCTCACAGGTAAGCATTCATTTGCCTACTCTGCCATCTTGGCCTGGAACTCCCTCCCATCTGCTGTACACTCCTGCCCCACCCTGTGACTTTTCAAAAATAACTACCTCTTTCATCCTTAAACTTACAAACTGCTCTTGCTTCCACTAATCCTATCACTCCATATTACTTTTCTGCTAAAAGTATGATTTTCCTGATGCTGTTATGATCACACTGTATTATCTTTTGTTAAGAATACATTTTCCTGAAGCTATTAAAATGTTTATGTCTGTAAATATGTTCAGCTAATGTCCCATAATCTTGTAAATTCAGGATTTTAATCTGTACATATACTTAATTTTTGTCCTCATTGCACTTACTATGGTTGTATTTAGCTGTAGAAGTCTCTGAAATGCCACATTATTCTGTTTACACTAGCACTTTGTTTATACCAGTTGTACATCGTTTGTATGTCTCCCGGTCGTCACTGAAAAAGAGACTGCAATGGTCTCAGCTGGCCTAACAGTTTACCAAAATTCAAATAAATAAATAAAACAAATGCTAATCAATGCGAACTATGTTCCTGTGTGATCCCACAAAGGGCACAGTAAATACTTTTGTTATTGCACTGTCATATTTATTCTGATTCTTTTGAACGAGTTGAATTCTTAAAGTAAACAACATATACTCTCAGAACTCACTTCCATTCTCATGTCTTTATGTCTGTTTAATAGAGGTTTCTTTCCTAGCCACCGCTGGCGCAGCTGCAAGGCATCTGCTTGTGGTGCTGACATCCTGGGTTTGGTGATTGACTCGGGATTCATAGGGACAGCAGGGGAGGAAGAAGGATTAAACATCCTGGGACTGCTCTCCTTCTCTGGGGGAGGGGAAAGAGTTTCCAACACTTTGCAGACCCTTGGCAGAGACTGGGTACTGCTGCAGTTGGTGCCATCACCTTAGGGGCAGGGTGGATGCTGGGCATCTTTGCATGTCACTGCCCCAGGGATCCATCACTCAAAAGGCAGTTGGCCCCTGAGCATGACTCCCTGCTCTGCCAGCATCTCCACTGCCGCCTAATGTTTGCCAGGGAGTTCCCACTCCCATAGGCCCTATCCTGGAGGTAAGTTGGGGCTTGTCAGCAGTGTCTCTCAGGGGGCACTCACCCTGTGGCCCTGCCCAGAGGTAAATCTGGGCTTGGGGACAGTAGGCAGGGCAAGACTGAGCTCCAGTAAGGATCCGGGCCACACCCACCCCTCCCCAACAAAGTCGTAGGGTTTCTTCACTTCTCAATACATGTCTGTAGAGGTTATATTTCCTCTCACTCCATAAACTGTGCATGTTATGTTTGTTAAAACAGGAAAATAATGGTCCCCAAATTAGTCATGTTCTAATATAACTATTCATAATAATGTAAATGATTCAGTTAGTAACTAGCACACCATTATTATTTTGTCGCTGTATGGCATCTTTAATTTTGGTGGTTCAGTGTTGCTAGTACACATCCCCAAAGTATAAATCAAATAACCTCATTAGCCTGTGTAACCCCTAGTAGGCGCTATCCCAAGGGCTACTACCCCTGCCTGCTTTGCCACTAACAGGTTGAGGGGCCTGGATCCGATGACGGGTGCCTCCACCCAGAGGTCGGGTTAAGACAGTCTGATATGACTTGGTCACAGCCCTCTGGGTCTCAGCAGCCCCCTTTCTTCCCACTAGTGGCCCACACAATATATCAGAATTACCTTCACAGTATACACTTACCCCCAGGATTAGTTCGGTCAGCTTGGTTCCGGGGACCCCCTGTAAAACAAGATGATACAGTCTGAACACCACAGCACAATACTTTAACATAAATGAAAACCTCAGGCAGTGAAACTTTGCTGAAACAAACAGATCTGATTTATTTAGGGGATATAACAAGGACTGGGGAAATCAGATTAATTAGTTTAGCCACATTAATAATCACAGTACTGTGCACATATTTCAGAGTCCCAAATGTCCCAAACGTCACTCCTACTGGGTACCCAGGCAACAAGAGGCTAGCCTATTTGATGCAGCTGGTTGGGGCCCTGAAGATGGAAAATGCATGCACAAGACCCACTTTGTGATCCGGAGCGGTAGGCTCAGTTCGTGGAAGGAAAAAGGAAAAGTAATCCGATGGAACACTTGCAATTTGATAACAGATGGTAGGGAGCTACCCTGCTTTGTACTCACAAACTCAATGCTGGGAACTGGAAGGAAGGCAGATTGTCCTGGATTGCCAGGAGGAGCAGACCATGTGGAAAAGGTCCTTGTGACTGGACCCAACTGCAGTTTAAAGCAAATGGATGTAGTCTGGCTTAAACTGGGATTTACTTACAGCTTCATGCACTCTGTTCACTGTACAGGGATTTGAAGCGTGATTCCCCACAAGCACTATACACATTTATATGTAAAAGGAAGTACTATACCAGGCAGGCTGCTTCTCTATCCCGATCATAATAACTGCACAATACCCGGAAAACACACAGCAGATTCAGTTCTGACAGACCGAGCACGATTTAGCAATTTCTCCAGTCTTTTACAGGGTGAGCCTGGTTTCTCACTTCTGGTGCTTCTTTCTCCTTACAACTCTGATTCAGTCCACACTGGCACTCACAAACAGCTGCAGGCTGAACTTTGGGGCCCGCCAGCGTGAAAACTCAGCGGCGCAGGAGCACAGATCTCCTTCCCTCTTCACAGTCACAACTCAAGTGAAACTCCAATAGACAAAACTGGGCACTTCCTTTGGAGTTCCTCCCAGTTCTTGGCTGGTATGGCTGTCACTCACAATAAACTCCCATGTTGGTGGAAAAAGGCACGAGGTCAAAACTACATTTCCCAGAGTCACTGCCCATACAATCCTCTTATGGCTGACTCAGCTTAAGAGTCCAAGTTCTGATTTGCCACAGCAGGCTCCAGTTTAAAAGATCCTCACACTGATTGGTCCAATTCAGCAGTTCAGGACCAACATGAGGGAGACAGTCCTGGCTATAAGAAAGCAGGTTAAAGCAAACTGCACTTTCATTATTATTTTAACAGGTTATAAGCAAACAATTACATCTTCTGAAAGAGCTCCTCTGCCCATATAGTGACTGCAGAATGGAGTGATTTGCTCAGTAGCCCATATGGGGACTCGAGCAGGAAACACACGAACCCCCATTTCAAAGTAATTATCTGCAGTCTGGCAGCTCTTAGAGTGACAGTACATAGAGCATCAGGCACTCTCACATAATTATTTTTAAATTGGCTGAAATACAGAACACCAGCCTGGTGGAAGAATTTGGGCTCACCCAAAGAAGGCTTTTAGTGACCCCCATTTGTAGGGGGTTACACCTGTATCAGCATCCCATCTGTAAGACTGCAGCACTCAAAGTACTAAAGATTCTAAAAGACACCTTTATACTGTAGCAAGGTTATTCGGTTACACAGGGTCACCATCAGCTGTGGATGATACTACATGTGTTCCAGGCCACCCTCACTGCCTTCTTTTAACAGAGGTACCCTCCCTAAAATGCCAAGTGAACAAATGATGCACCAGGCATCACTGCATCACTTGGTGTGCCATGCCATTACACAGAATGTGATGACATCATACACTACTGATGACACAGCTGGCCATCCAGTTGCTTGCAAAAGCCTGCAAAACCCCTCCCAGGCCAACACAGTCAGCACCGCACAAAAAAAAAAAAAATTAAGTGGGGGTTCTGGTATGATCAGAGGCTGAATTCATTAAGTTCATCGGCTTGGACCTAAAAATCAAATAGCAGCACCACCTAGGAACCAATACAGTAATAGAAACATAGAAACATAGAATTTGACGGCAGATAAGGACCGCTTGGCCCACCCAGTCTGCCCATTTCCCTGATGGATAAGCTGCAGATCCTAGTTAACCAGCAGCCTACTTCTTCCTACCCCACCCCTAGAATTGCCTTATGACTGTCCCATGCATGCTTGAATTCCACCACTGTTTTTGACTCACAATCTCCTCAGGAAGGGCCTCCATGCATCCACAACCCTCTCTGTGAAAAATACTTCCTTAAATTACCTCTGAGCTGCCCTCCTCTATCTTCAAATTGTGCCCCTTGTTCTTGCACACCTCTTTTTTGAAAGATGCTACCTCTTTGGACTTTGTTGATTCCCTTGAGGTACTTGAAAGTTTCTATCATGTCCCCCCTCTCCCTCCTTTCCTTGAGGCTATACATATTAAGCTCCTTAAGTCTCTCTCATATGTCTTCCAGTGCAGACCCTGCACCATTTTAGTTGCCCTCCTCTGGACAGCTTCCATCCTGTCTATGTCTTTCGGAGATTGGGTCTCCAGAACTGCATGCAGTACTCCAGATGGGGTCTCACTAGCTGTCTGTACAGAGGGATAATAACTTCCTGCTTTCTACTGGTGATGCCTCTCCCTATGCGTCCCAGTATCCCCCACCCTCCTTGCTGCCCTCTCACATTGCTTGCCCACCTTTAGGTCATCTGATATGACTACCCCAGGTCCCTTTCCATTTTGTTGTTGTTAGTATCTCACCCCCATTGTGTACTCTTCCCTGGGTTTTTGTTTCCCAGGTGCATTACCTTGCACTTCTTAGCATTAAATCTAAGCTGCCATACATTTGACCATTCCTCTAACCTTGCCAAGTCCTTCTCATCCTTTCCACTCCACCTTGTGCATCAACTCTGTTGCTGATCTTTGTGTCATCTGCAAAGAGACATACTTTTCCTTCCAGTCCTCTGCAATGTAAACACTAAAGGCATTGAAGAGGACCCGATCTAATACTGAACCCTGCGGTACCCCACTACTAACCCCCTTTTTCAGAGTGGACTCCATTTACTATTATTCTCTGTGTCCTATTCTCCAGCCAATTCTTTACCCAGGCTGTCATCTTGGGACCCACCCCAGGCTGGCTAACTTGTATATTAATCTGTGTGGGACTGTGTCAAATGCCTTGCTAAAGTCTAGGTAGGCCATGTCCACAGCCCTGTAATAACAGTAATAATGTGATATATCATAAAATGCTGCCATATGCTGGGGAATAGTGTAGTTCAATAAAGGAATAATGCACGACAGGGTGTGCTGTGGGACAACACCACACCTGGGGATAGCATGAGGCCGAGGCCGAGTGAGTCCACACCCAGGCGTGGGTTATCCCAGCACGACACACACCCTGGAATGAATTATTCCTATTATACAATGTCTCATGTATTTTTTAAATAAAAATAAGAAAACATTTTTAAAACTGTATTTTTCTGTCATTTTGAAAGCGTAGGAATACTTAGTGAACAAATAGTGCTGATTATCTTTTCCCAGTAGGTGGAGCTGCTGTTTTGTTACTGTCAGTCTGTGGCTCTGCCTTGAGCCCCACCTTCCTTAATGTGAACCTGTCTGCCTCTCCTGTGTTTTTAAAATTGTGTACGCTGATAGAACAACAGCTCATTAAATTAGGAGTTTTTAAATTAACTGGTATGAAGCCATCTGTGCGATTGGGTCAGCTGTTCCTTTCCAATCAGCATGGCATAGCAGACTGAGTGCAGTGTTCAAAAGTCAGGACACTGCACTTTAACTGAATACTTGTTCTCTTCAGTTTTGTTCCCCAGTACAAAAGATATCTAACTGTATTGGGAGAATATAAGTCAGACCCAAACAGAATTTTAATGAGCAGGGGCAAGGGAGGGGTGTTGCACCAGCCAACTTCCAGGTTTAGGACAGCATACTTTTTCCCTGGTTCTACTGAGAAGGAAGATGTATTGGGTACTAAATGGCAGCCCATCAAAGAAAACACAAGTGAGTTACACGCTTTAAATGTTCATTCTATTTCAAAGCCACATGCCTAGCTGTACACACTGTCAGGTAGTTATCTATATAAGCAGTTTCTAAGTCAGCTGCCGCTCTCCCCACTCATTGTTCAGAGCAGTGGAATGGGCAGTGCTGAACGCGATGGTGGGGAGGGCTGTGGAGTGATTTTGTTTAACGCTTAATGAGGTCATCAGTATGATGACTAGATCGATGGTGTTACGCCAGAATAACACCACGGGTCCAGTCCCACACTGACCAGTGAGAGAGTCCGAGATTCTTTCTTGCCATTGTATAATGGCAATTAAAGCCCTTTCTATTGCAGTATTAATAAATGTTCTTATAAGCCCATCATGCTGATTATTATGGAAATAAAAAAAATAGGTAGTAAACTTGAAAACTTAAGATACTGATAAGCTGAGTATTTTAAAAGGTGCAGAAGTGGGGACGGGAAATAGGGTGGGGTCCATAATAATATCCAGTCATGGCCTTTACCAACTATATTGAACAGGCCATGACTCAGCCATGGCTTGCTATAACTCTGAATATCATTATGAATTTCAGTGACTACCACAGCAGCACTGATTTGTGTCATAATTCACAGCACAAGTATTTCAAGGCAGCTACTTGTAATACTCCTATTTTCAGAAGTGATATTTCTACTGACAGGAGATGAGAGAAACATGGTAAAGAAGAAATATTTGAAACTCTGTGCTTCAGAAAACATTGCTACAAATGCAGTCCAGAAAGCAGATAGTACACATTTGATGCCTTTCAAAATTATCTCTTTATAGTCAATTTTCAAGATTAAAAAGAAAATAGTGGCTGGCCCAGTGGCGCGAAGGACTGAAGCACCATGGACGTACCTTCTGCCACACCAGCAACCATGTTTGCAGTGCTAGCGGGTTAACTGGGGTTGAATGGAGAGCAGGAGGATCAAGCATCCCAAGGACAGCTCTCCTACACCAGGAAGGGGGACCAGTGGTTGGTGCTTGCCTGGCCCTAGAGGAGGCTGGGAGATGGCACAACAATGCTCTACAAGGTGGGTGGAGGTGGGCAGATGCCCAGTGTGCCATGCACAGGAGCATGTGTGACACTGCAACTGGTGCCACTGCATGCCCTTTCCTCCAAGAGGAAAAAAAAGGAAGCATATCTCTGGCAGTTGGATGATGGAGGGCTTCCAGGTCCCACTCCCGACCAGCGGGGCTAACGGAACAGGATCAATCTTTGGTGGGGCCTGGGAGATCCCTTGCCAACCCAGGGGAGCAATTACTGGGGAAGATGGTCAGCATTAATGGTGGACTTCAGGGGATGGGGCTTGGGCTCGCTCCTGAACATGGGCAGTCGGAGACAGGGGAAAAAAGTAATAAAAAAAAAAGATTAAAAAGAAAATGTCTGGACACTTGGTGCAGTGGTTAGATTTCCACTTGTGGACGCTGGCAACTCGGGTTCGGGAATGGACCCAGGGCACTGGAGGGCCAGCCAGGGAGAGAAGGTTTGAGCATCTGATGACTACTCACCTTCTCTTTTGGGAGGCGTAGGGAAGGAGGTGACCGGTGCTTGCTGACTCCTGGCGGAGGACAGAGGTATGGCAATAATGCTTGGTCCCACTGACTAAAAGGAGCATGGTGAACAACAGTGTATGCCTTGACATTAGTGGCATGCCATACCCCAGGGAGAAAATGGAAAAGAGCTTCATGACTGACCAGATGATAGTCACTGGCTCCCACTGCCACGGAGCCCAGGGCAGTAAAAGACCACATCAGCAGCACCCAGGCCAAGAAAGTGTGTGCTGTCCTGTTCACCCCTGTGCCTTCTACCTCAGAGGAGGAGCACCCTTCCAGCCAAGGGCTATGCCTGGTTACCAGGAAGGCCTGCAATGTGGGGTGGCGGTGGCTGCAGTCAGAGCAGGGTGACAGTGAGGGAATAAGTGGCCTGAAAGTCAGGCCAGCCAGGAGCTGGGGAGCACAAAAACAAGAAAATGTAGTTCATTTGAACCATATGACTGATAGGCTAATGAACTGGAGATATGATCCTATTGAGAAATCTTAACAAAACATTACTGAGAAATGCTAGAGATAAAGCTGATTTACTGAAAAAAGAACAATGAAAAGCCACTAGAAAAATAAAATTCATGAACTCATTTTGTCCAGTAAATTCAATCATTTGGCAGGTAAAATTGTCAATGTAATGTATTGTAACTGCCTTATCCTGCTTGGTGACAATGATGTGACGTCAGCAATGGGTGATACCCCATGCATTAATTTAAGCAGAGCAAACAGTCTGAGAGACAAGTAGGTCCATAGCTGATCTGAGACAAATCAGGCAGTTATTGTTAATAACCAATAGTTACCGTACAAACCAAAAGGTTACTTCAAATGCTACACTAAACTGTTAGAAAAACTGATAAAATGGGGTTAAACTCGTACATTATTACATGGATTGCAGACTGGCTAACTGATTGTACACAGATAGTGAAAATCAGTGAAACAACAGCAGGTGAAATAGCTGTGACAAGTGGGGTCCCACAGGGATCAGTCCTGGGCCCATGCCTTTTCGCATCTTTATTAGTGACTTACACTTGGTCATGATAAATCATGTAAGTAAATTTGCAGATGACACCAAACTCAGTTCTGAGCTGGACTCTGCAGTCAAACTACATAAACTGGCTAAAGACCTATAACTATTAGAGACCTGGGATAAGGATAATCAGATGTCATTTGATGTGGAAAAAATGTTCCACTATTCACTTAGGTCTGAACAATCCTAAACATTTACACTACCTAAATGGACGTCCTATAAAAACAGAGTCATCAGAAAAAGATCTAGGTATTATAGCTAACAATTTGCTATCATCAGTGGACCACTGTAAGAAAGTGGCACAGACCACTAATAGACTGCTTGCTGCAATCAAAAGATCTTTCTCTATGAGAAATGAACACAGTATTGTCCAATGGTACAAATCGTTCATACTATCACATTTAGACTAAGCCTCTTCCTGTTGGGCACCTTACCTGACTAAGGACAAAATCTATTGGAAAGTGTTCAGAGAAGAACAACTAAGATTATTCCTAGAGTCAATAAATTATCTTACCAGAACAGGCTTGATAAATTCAATCTGTATGATTTACAATTACATGAAACTGGGGCATCTTTTGATGCTTTTAATATCCTAAATGATAAACACCTCTTTAAAGAATGTAATTTAGCATGGCTATCTAAACATAATAATTTAAATATGCCATAATAGACGGCTTTATATTCAAAAGCAAAAACAGATAGAAGAAAGCATTACTTCACCATTCGTACTTGTAAACTTTGGAATTCACTGCCGCAATACTTAGTAGACTTGAATAATTTTGAGCATTTCAAGGAGAAATTGGATGAATATCTATTGGGTATTTAATTCAGTGCACCCCACTGGTGTGGGAAGGCAGTCTAGATGGGCTGAGTGCCTACTTCTGCTTTAATAAACCGAGTAAATGTAAGTATGCAGATATGCACAGTCTGGTAAAGAGTTAGCAGTAACAGTAGTAGTGAAAACATTTATTCATATCATGACAAATCGGAAAGCTCAACTGAGACAAGCTCATTTCTACTGAGGTCCTTAGTACAAAAGTAACATAAGTTGCAAAATAAACCTACCTAAGAATTATACAAAAAAACACAGAAGACATAACAGTAAGACAAAATACAAGCATCAATAAATACATAATTTACTACATTAACCACATCAAAAGATTAAATATAACTTATGTTAATTCTGTTATGGTTCTTTGTCTAGCCTTGTTTACAAATCAGGTCTTTATTTCACTTGTACAGATTTTTTACCATCAGACTGAAAATTAATGGCAAAGAATTCCATAGACTAGGTCCATTATAGAAATTTTTTTTTGTTCTATAATTTGGGAGCTTAAATTTAATCAGACCATCAGGCCTTGTTTAATTGGTCTAATTACAAGGTTATCTAGGATATAATCAGGACTAGGCCCCAAAGCTCTTAATCATAAACAGAACAGAGAACAGCAAGAGGAAGGAGGTGCTGTTAGAACTATACTACCCTACTGGGACTATAGCCCTCCCCACCATTAGCCATTTCTACTTTTATAAGCACAGGATTTGACTGACAACAGGAACTTCCTGTTTAGGAGCAGGAATGGAGTGATCACAGAGGCACAAAGACTCATCATCCTAGAAGGAAAAATAGCTTTCCATTCCCCTGAGCTGCTGGAGGTCTGACTCTGAACAAGTAAGAAGGAGACTACTGAGGAATATAGGAACTTCCTGTCCCAGAACAGGAAGATCAGGAACTTTAAGGGCATGGAGGCAGTAGGAAAGTAGGAGGAAAAACATGATAAATAAAATAATAATAAACAGAGACATGAAAGAGTAAGTATACAAAACAACAGTTAAGGGCCACAAATAAGAATGAGAGTGGTACAGTGCAGTGGCTGTGGAGTAGCTGTCTTCCAGGAGATGTTCTGAGAATGTGGTGTTGTCCCATCTGCAGGCACCTCTCTGGGCTGTGGGAGGAGGTTGCTCATCTCCAAGCTGAGTTGGCCAGGATTCAGGGACCTCCTCTCACCCAGGGACCACCAGGCCACCGCCGCTGCCTCAGAGGTTGCCATGAAAGAGGAGCGGTTGAACCACAGTGGGCTCAGGGAGGGTGAGGGTAGTGAACAGGTGCATCCTCTAGTTGTACCTCTCCACAATTTATATGCTATTTCTGGCAGTGTGGTTCCTCTATAGAAGCATCCCAGTGGAAACCAAGGAGAATACTGGGAACTTCCATGAAGGAGACCCACAGGAGGGTGGCATGGGACCCCACAGAAAGGAAACAATCCTGGTGGGGACTTATTGTTAGGAGGGCAGGCTGGGGAGGGAGGGAGAAGGAGGCAAGGTGCCTGCCGCTCCATGGCTTGGAGAGACAGGGAGCAAATCCAGGGATCATCAGCAGCACCTGCACAGGGAGGGAGCTGGATGTCATTGTCCACCTAGGGACAAATGGCCTGGCTGAGAAAGAGATCAGAACAGTGGAGGAGGAGTTTGTGGAGTTGGGAAGGGGCCTTAGACAAGTATGCAGCACAGTAACCTTCTCGGTGCTGCCTGTCTATGGCATGGGTGAGGCTAGGGTGCTCCACACCATGGGATTCAATCAATGGTTGAAAAACTGGTGCATAGCTCTGGGTTTTGGCTTCATTGGGGACTGGGGTCCACCTGGAGGGATGCAGGCCTATACTGGCATGATGGTCGCATCTGCCCAGGAGGGAACCAGGATCCAAGGTGTGATAGGTTTAAATGTCAAGGCTACTTAAACTAGCTAAGGGGAGGCACTGTATAAAGTAGCAGGGAAATCCTAACCTCCCGCGCCAAACAAAATAGGGTAGTCAGTGAGGTAAACACCAAGGTACAGACATTGATAGGGAGAAGGGCAGTGTAAATGGAGAAAAGGCAAAGGCAGTAAGGACAGGAATGGGGCAAAAGAGGTAAGACCATGGAAAAATGGAGGGTAATGAGTACCAATGCCTGCAGTCTAGGTAACAAGCTCCTGAACTGGTGGCCTTGATGGAAGAGGGACGCCTGGATATCATGGCAGTCACAGAAACAAGGTACAAAGAGAACCATAACTGGGATGTCAACGACTCAGGGTACACGATCTATAGGAGAGACATGGAGGGTAGAAGAGGAGGAGACATAGTTCTGTGTAAGGGAGGGGATCAAAGCAATGGAACAAAGAGGTAAACAGGGAGGAGAGGAGGCACTGTGGGTCACCCTGGAGACTGGAAATGGCACCACAATCTGCACAGGGGTTATATACAGACCCCCATCTCAGGGGAGGAAATGGACAAGAAAATGATAGAAGGCATCCTTGGTATGATAGAGAAAGGGAGATAGTGTTGATGGGGGACCTGAATATGCCAGATGTAAACTGGCACACCTTGCTGCAGCCACATCCAAGAGCAGGGTTATTCTCGATACCCACAGGGGCATGCCTCAGACAGCTGGTTTGGAACCCACTTGGGAGGAGCAATCTTAGATCTGGTACTCTTAAATGGGATGGAGAGAGATCTCAGATCTAGAATTAGGTAGCCCTCAGGAACAAGTGACCACCAAACAGTATGGTTCTCGAAACTCAGCTGCAGAGTCAATACAAAAGTAAGGGTACTGGACTTCAGGAGGGCTGACTTTGTCAAAATGGGAGGTGCCTCAGAAAAGCACTGGCAAACAGGCATGAAGGAGGGTGGAGCAACAATGGTGAAACATCAAACTGCCATCACAGAAGCAACAAGCCTTTGTGTGAAGTAATAAATCAAAATAAATAAAAAAAACACTATGGTTCTCAAAAGAGGTGGCAGAGAAGGTTAGGGAGAAAAGATAGCATTTAGGAAGTATAAGGAAACACAGAAGTAACAGGACAGAGAACTGCACCAGTTAAAGCAGAAGGAAATGAAGAAGGCAGTCAGAATAGCAAAAGCCCAAACCAAGGAAAAGATAGCCAACTCAGTTAAGAAGAGGATAACATATTTTATAGGTACATAAGAGAGTGTAGAAAGACAAAGGGAGGGATAGTGAGGCTGAATAAAAGGACGGTGGGTGGGCAGAAAGGGACAGTGAAAAAGCAGGATACTGAACAATACTTCTGCTCAGTATTCACAAAAAGGAGGGGAGGTACCTAATCTAGTCAATAGAAACACTCTGGATAGGGGGTCGATCCCAGTCCTTTCACAGAAGAAAGGGTTCTGAAAGAACTCCACAAGCTGAAGATGAACAAAGCAATGGGGCCTGATGAGATTCACCCCAGAATTCTAAAAGAATTAAGGGAGAACTAGTGATACTGCTGACTAGCTTTTTAACAAATCGTGGAGGATGGTGTGGTACCTGAGGACTGGAGGAGGGCAGATGTGATTCCTCTTCACAAAAGTGAAAGCAAGAAAGAGGCAGGAAACTACAGACCTGTCAGTTTGACCTTAGTGGTAGGGAAAATGATAGAATCACTCTGAAGGAAAGAATTATCGAGTGCCTAGAGACCAGTGGGGCACAGGATCCAAGGCAGCATGGATTCACAGCGGAAAGGTCATGTCAGATGAATCTAATCGATTTCTTTGACTGGGTGACCAAAGTAGTAGACCAGGGAGGGCTGTGGACATGGCTTACCTAGACTTAACAAGGCATTTGACATAGTCCCACACAAAGATTAATAAACAAATAAGCCAGCCTGAGAGTGGGTCCCAGGGCGGTAGCCTGGGTAAACATTGGCTGGACAACAGGACACAGAAGGTAATAGTAAACAGAGTCCACTCTGAAGAAAGGGGTTACAGTGGATACCGCAGGGTTCAGTACTGGGTCTGGTCCTTTTAATGTCTTTATAGGTGACATTGCAGAGGGACTAGAAGGAAAAGCATGCCTCACTGCAGATGACTCAAAGATCTGCAACAGGGTTGATACACAAGGGGTGGAAAGGATGAGATGGGACTTGCAAGGTTGAAGAAATGATCAGCAGCATGGCAGCTTGATTCAATGCAAAGAAGTGCAAAGTAATGCAATTTGGAAACAAAACCCAGAGGAAGAGTACACAATGGGGGGTAGTAATAACAACAACAAAATGGAAAGGAACCTGGGGGTAATTATATCAGATGACCTAAAATTTAGCAAGCAATGTGAGAAGGCAGTAGGGATGGCTGGGGGATACTGGGATGTACAGGGAGAGGCATCACCAGTAGAAAATAGGAAGTTGTTATCCTCTGTACAGACAGTTGGTGAGACTCCATCTGAGTACTGCGCCAGTTCTGGAGACCCCATCTCCACAAGTTCATAGACAGGATGGAGACAGTCCAGAGGACGGCAACTAAAATGGTGTAGAGTCTGCAACAGAAGCCATATGAGGAGAGACTAAAGGAGCTTAATATGTATACCCTTGTGGAAAGAAGGGAGAGAGGGACATGATAGAAGCATTTAGGTACCTCAAGGAATCAACAAAGTCCAAGAGGGTAGCATCTTTCAGAAAAGGGACGTGCAAGAACAAGGGACACAATTTGAAGATAGAGGGGATGGCTCAGGGGTAATATGAGGAAGTATTTTTCACAGAGAGGGTGGTGGACACATGGAATGGCCTTCCTGAGGCAGTTGTAGGGTCAAAAACAGTGGGGAATTCAAGAATTCATGGGACAGACATAAGGCAATTCTTGTGGGGGTAGGAAGAAATAGGCTGTTGGTTAACTAGGATCTGCAGCTTATCCAGTAGAAATGGGCAGACTAGGTGGGCCAAGCCATCCTTATCTGCTGTCGAAGTCTGTGTTTCTATGTTTCTATACAACAGTACTATATGCAATGAATGCCTCTGTAAGGCTGATTCATTGTAATTTTCATAGAGGTCAATCCTATGAGTACTTGGGGCATCCAGTATAAATCTAGTTAACTTGTGATGAATAGTATCTAATCTATTAAGGCTCCTTTGAGGAGTACATAAGTACACAATGTCTCCATAGTCAAGTGCGCATGACTAGTATATGTACCACATGTTTTCTGTTTATTTCTGTCATACAGTTCTTATTTCTATATAAAAACCTAAGCATGTCCCCCTTTCTTTCAACAGTCTCAATATGTAAATTCCACTTTAGTGCTGGGTCTAATTGTATTCCCAGGTATTTATAGCCATGGACCTGTTCTAAGTAGAGATTACTAAATGTCTTAATCTGGAGGATGCTTTGGTGAACTCATGTTTTTCTGCCTAGAAAAAGTACAACCTGGGATTTCATTACATTCTGGACCAACTTGACTTCAGGAGAAAGCACTGCAATTCATCAAATGCCATCTGACGTGGGTACTGGATACTGTCTATGAAGTACCCTCCATACAAATGACGGTGTCATCCATGAATAAATGGTATCTAACCCTATGATCTAGCATTCTAAATTTATTCATATAGATGTTGTACAAGATTGGACTCTAATATTGAGCTCCTCTGGCACACCCAACACCATAGTCCCACATCTGATGTCCAACCACCCATAGTTACCATTTGTTTCCTCCCTACAAGATATTGTGAAACAACATGACTACTGAGCTAGACATTCCAACATCTTGAGATTGGACAGGAGGCTATCATGGGCCAATGTATTAAATGCTTTGGATAAATCTATAAAAACAGCTCCATAGACATCCCCCTGTCCAAAACCTCAGTAATATCCCCTGCAACCTTTAGTAATCCTGCTGATGCACTATGTAATGGCCTAATGCCTGACTGAAATCTATCTATAATCTTTTCTTCCTCAAGTAGTGTTGTAGTTTGTTTATTTATTCAATCTCAGATTACAAAGTACCTTTTGAGCGCCATGCAGCTCATTTACAAAGGCTCCACGTCAATGGGGGAGGGGTTACAATTAGACAAAGGGAGAGCAAACATTATGTTACAACATACATTGCCAGTTCATAATACAATGATAATATACAGAGATAAAATAAAGGGATGGAAGAAGTAAGGAATTAGGTAGGGAGCAGACGAGAATTAGGAAAGGAAATAGGGGCTGTAGTAGTGTTTTAATTGGCAGGAGTGGGAAAGTAGCAGGCTGGGGCTTTGTCAGTGTTGTTAAAATGGGGAGGTGGGAGAAGGAGGGTAGAGGTAGGAGTTAGTGGGATGAGCATGGGCAGGGGAAGTGGCAGAGTGGCCTAGTAAGTGCAGAGAGGTGTGGTCAGGGGAGAAGGAGCTAAGGAGATGAGAGTATACCGTAGTAGGATTAGGTGTTACAGTTGCAGGTGCTTTCAGTTATGAGATGCTGACTGAGCATTTGCTTAAACTGAAATATGTTTAGGTAGCATAGTCAGTTCACTGTATAGGCCATTAAACCAAAGTGGGGCTCAGTACAGAAAGGAACGCTGGCATTGTGAAGTTCACAACGTGGAATGAGAAGGTTCCATTTCCAAGGTGCAAGTGTGTTGGGTCTTGAGGGGTTTGTTTAACAGGCATCCAACGCCCAGTGGCAAGAATCCAAGGAGCACCTTTTTGGTCAGAAGGCATGTTTGGTATTTGATCCTACCACTTAGCTGAAGCTATCCAGATTGAGCACACAGCTCACAGATGTGGGTGAGGTGATCAGCACCTGTGATTAGCCTACAGGCTTTGTTCAGAGCAACAGCAAGTCTTTTGAGTGATGTGGTTGATGCAGCTCCATAAATGACTAAGCTATAATCAATGACCGACAGAACTGAACTGTAGATTGCAGGCTTCAGTGCTTCCGGAGTCAGACTCCATCTGTATCTATAGAGGAGCCCCATTCCTGGTATTGACATTCCTAGCAACATTATTTATGTGAGGCACATAGGTGAGGTGACCATCCAGGGTTACACCAAGGTATTTGAAGTGCTGAATTTGTTCAAAAGGGGCACCATGGTTATTTGTAACTGGAGTGCATGTGCCTTATAGTTACATCGAGAAGATGAAAACAACAAGACTTCTGTTTTCTTGTAGTTTAGCACCAATTTGTGAGTATTAAACCATTTCTCAGCTTCCACGAAACCAAGTTGTAGATTGCTTTCAAGCAACTTGGGATCTGAGTGGCTAGTAAAGATGATAGTGTCATCTGCATAGAAAAGAGTGCGTTGATGACAGGCAGATGGCAAGTTGCTCAGGAAAATACTGAACAGGAGAGGCCCCAAGATTGAACCTTGTGGTACACCAGGCTGGACAGCCCTCTGTTCTGAGACTACATTAGATATATTCACCTCTGCAGTCTATCTCTGAAGTAACTTCAGAACCATTTCAGCTTGTTTGGTGAGAGATCAATTTTAGAGAGTTGTCCAAGTTGAAGTGTGTGATTACAGTGTCAAAGGCCTTTGTTAGATCTATAAAGGCTGCTCCTGCTAGTTTGCCTTGGTCGATGGGTTGTTGTATAAAACATGTAAATACTAGCAGTGCTTTGGTAATGCTATGCCCTTTCTAAAGCCATGCTGTTGTGACACTGGATAGAGTAAGATTCGAGATAAGCTACCGGCTGGTTGGCAACAACTCATTCAAGCACCTTGGATAGAGGAGGGAGAATAGATATTGGTCTATAGTTGCTATGCAAGGAATGATCACCGGATTTATGAACTGGGGTAACTAGGCAGTTTTCCACACTTCCGGGAATTGTGACAGGGTTAGTGAGAGGTTTAATATCTTAGTTATGGGTAGGAGTACTGGCCTAAGGTGAGAGTGATAAGCTTGAGGTCTAGACAGTCTCCACTATGTCTCAATTTTTCCTAGCCCCTTACTTTGTAGTTTTCTGACCTGATTGATTGAAACCTTCTTAAAGTAGAAAGGGGGTTCTCAGGGATCTTTCCCTGATAGCGACCAGCAGTGTGGGCAGACTTATCTTTGAAAAGTCTTGTGGGAGGATACTGCTCAGATTGGTGAAGACATCGTTAAAAGTGTTTGCAATTTTAAGAGGGTCAACAGTGGGGTACCATCAAGGTTCAGCATTGTAGGAGATACCTTAGGATCTTTGCCAGCTTATATCATTGCTATCTGACCAACATTTTATGCTATTTCCCAGGCACTGGTTAACATCTCCCTATGGAATTTATACTGCCTGGTGAATAGCCCTCATGCAGGCATTTCTAGCAGCTTTATAGACTTGCAGATCCTGTTGTTTACCAGTGACTCTGGTACAGTGCCAGAGATGGTCCCGTAGTTTCATACTGAAAGGAGCTCAGGAGTGATCCAGGGTTCACTGTGCTATGGACATTCATCTTTTGAACGGGCATGTTGAGTAGCCAAAAGTCTCTCAAATACTTTATCTATAACTGGTAATAGGGATATATGTCTGTAGTCTCTATAAGTTTGAGTTTGTACACCCCTTCATGAAGATTTAAAGTTGGAGACATGTGAATGTACTAATTGTAGTACTGACTTTGTCACATATGTTGTACGCTGTAACTGCAATACGATATATATGTGGAGAACAGTGCCCAGCTTGAAAAGCAGTACACAAGACCACTGAGCAGTATTTTTAATAGGAGACTTGACCCCCCACTTGGGAGTCATTTGTTTGATTGCCATAATTCACATCCTAGAGAATTAAAGTTCACAGACACTGAGAGAGTGGGTTCTTTACGGGGATGAGTGAATAAACTACTGTGGAAAAATCAAGCTGGATTTATGAATTACAAAGCATTACTGTGCTAGTTTAAACAAGCAATGGGATTTGAAATCTTTTTTAAAAGATTAACTAGCCTCGGCCCCTGAGGAAGACTCATCGAGAATTGAAGTGCTTGGGCTTCCTACAGCCCTAAAGACTTTTTACCTGTAGCCATACCTTTACATCTAGCATTTACTGCATTTGTCAGCTTTCTTGCTTGTATTGGATTATATTTATACTTAACATGGTTCATGATATTACTGCCATTAAAGAATTTTCTGTATTATGCTGTGCCTAGCTAATAGTTTCCTTTGTGAGTGCTCAGGACTTTTGGATTCTTTGCTTCTCCGCCTCAGAGCTGGCTGCCCTATTTCCCTGAATACCGTCCCCTGCACTAAATATTGTGCCTCCTTTTGGAACCAGAAACACCAAACAAAGAGACTGTTTGCAGATAAGGATCATTCCCCCATCTGCCAATTTTTCCTGCCTACAATAACACCACAGATCCTACATGAGCTCCAGTCAGTTCTCCTACCCTCTTCACTGAGATTCCATTGTGTTCACCCCAGGCATTCTGGAACCGACCACTGTTTTTGTTCCTACCAACTCCAATGAAATACTGTTCCAGGAAACCACCACTCTCTCGCTGAAGAAGTACTCCTCATATCTCTCCTGAAATTACACCCCAGCTTCATATCAGGTCCCTTGTTCCCAAGTGCCTTTTTGTCTAAAATGACTTGCCTCCTGTACCTTATTTTGTATCTTTTATAACAACGTTGATTGAAACATTGTTGAAAATTTGGTATAAAAATATTACAAATAACACATGTATGAGCCTATGCTATTTGCAAATGCTGGCTCCTAATTTTGATACATTTCAATATTTTTACTCCAAATTCTTCACCTGCAGCCCCATCGGCTCTGGTCGGACTCTTATTCTTTTGGTGGTTTACCATGTCAGAGGCCATGGAGACTAACCTGATGTTCAGTGGTTTACTTCAGAAGTCATTTCAGTATTCTCAAACAAAACAAGAAGTCCAGCACTCAACGCCACAGATTTGTAAAGAGACGAACAGTCCAAAAACATATGAAGTGCCCTATATTTATTAAAGTACCACACAAAGCACCAGACGCATTTTGAATACAAAAGTCTTTATCAAAAGGCATGTAACTCACAGAAACAGTCACTTTATATACTGCCACATAAAGATGACATCACATCGGATCACCTGATCAAACATTTCTTAAAGTGTCAGTGTTTCCATAAAGAAGAAAACAGCACACAACTTTAATATACAGTTAAAAACCATTAAGGATCTAATAAATAACAGCAAATCGATTGCAAATATGCAAACACATTATGACAATAATAAGGTAAGCAGTAGTTAAACATGCAAAGAAGATGAAGCATCCTTTGCATTGTTGTATACATATTACCTATAAAACAAAAGACAAATATAATGTAAGAATCAGATTAAACATTTATATTATTCGAATCACTAAATTACAAGCTTGTATAAAAAGTGCATGATATTCAAAAATCAAGAAATAGAAGAAGGGACAATGGGGGTGGGGAGGAAAGGGAACATTGAATCTTACTGAACATATATATCCAACCTGTGCAAGGAAGCAGAAACAAACAACAAACAGAAACCACAATTTTCAAAGGAGAAAACAAACAGCTCAAATACGATAACTGTTGCTTTGTTGAGCGAGCGACAATAAATTCAATAAGTAGAGTGGTACGCTGGTGTGGAACAGTAATATTTAAGCAATAAGGCATGCCAAGGTGTGTGTTATCATGTAATAACGTCACTCCTGGGGTGGGTTGTAGCATGAGGCGAAACCGAATGCTTCCACCACCCCAGGAGTGACGTTATTACACAATAACACATACACACCTTTGGAGTGCCTTATTGCACTATACAATGGCTCGATGTTATATTAAAATAAACAAAACATTACAAATGTTTTTAGTAGATTTTGTGTTTTGAAGAGAAAGAAATGTTCCATGTGTTGAATTCCTACAGTGCTATTATTGTGTAATAACAGCACTGTCTCAGGCACCCACTGACCAATCAGAATACAGGAAATTTCCTGCCATTGTATAATATAAGATAGCTGCTATCTCAGTACAACATCAAATATGAAAAGTGAAAAGTACCGCCTATACATAAAACATATACTACCCAATGTACATGGCAACTGCCTGGAATGTGCAGGTATTTGAGACAAATCTAATATCTATAAAGACAGAAAAGAGAGTAAATTAGACAACCTCAATATCATTATTGGCTGCTACTAAATGTAACATCCCTTTATATTTGTCATTTGCAATTGTGTAAACACACTATGAGGCTAATCTAAATATTTCAAAGAAAGACACATACCACACCCTAGATCCTAAGACACGAAAGACAGAAGAAAGAACATGGTTAGAATACATATCATGCTGCTTGACTCATTTCTTCAAATATGGCATCACATCAAAGGCTCCATTCAGGCCTGGACATTTACACGCCTGTAAGGTAAATATCCAAAAGCCTCCTCTTTGCTTTAGAAGTTTGTCAAAATCACCCCACTGGGGTTTGGGCACACTTGTCAATGGTGTTAAACTGAAGAACGTGGTTTGCTGGATTTGTAGCTTGGAGAACATATAGTGTTGTGGACATTTTACAGCTTTATTGATAATAGCACAGCAGTGTTCTCCTACCCTGATTGTAAATTGTCGCTTGGTCTTACTCTACATAGCAGGCACTGCAGCTACATAAAGCCAGGTATACCACTCCAGTGCTCTCACAGGTAAACAATTGTCCAATGTCAAGGGTCTTACCCGTTGTACATTCTTGAAGTCATTACCTGTGGAATCATGTTGGCAAAAGGTGCATTTTTTACATTTAAAGCATCCTGTTATTGTGTTGGTTAGCCAGGTATCCAAATGGGTCTTTGTGGCTACCTGTGAACCAAGGTATCTCTTAAAGAATCTGCTTATCTAAAAGTAACATGTGGAGGAGTACCTGTAAGGGAATTGAGACCAGGGTCATAATATGCCAGTTACTCTTAAAATTCTCTATGTCTGAAGCATGAGCAGAAAATGTTGTGATAATATTACATTTCACTACTAACTAAATACGGACCAACATCTTCTGTAGTTTTTTTTTCTTTATAAGACTTTGTCTGTCTTGATTAGTAACATATATACTTGCCTTCATAACTATTTCACCACTGCCCTTCTCTGGATTCTCTCCTGCATGTCTACTGCTGCTTGTTAAGTTTTCATCTGTGCTACAGTTTTGTCTCTATCTTAAAAACTGTCCCTTAGGTATGTTGTTAATGGTGTGCCTGGGGTGGCAGCTAGAGGCCTGTAGCAAACTGTTTTAGCCCATCCTTTCCTACATATTGTATGTCTATTGAAATGCTGCCATGTTCATCCTTCCTAATACATGGATCTAGAAAGAAGATTTATTTCTTATTGACAGTGTATACAAATCGCAAATGTGGGTTGGTATTGTGTAGGCATTGTATGTAGGACTCTAGTTCATTCAAATCCCCTTCCATAACATAAACATACCATCAATAAAGCAATGCCATAGATCTATTCTTTTCAAAAACGGGAGCAGTATCTTGGTTTCTGACATTCATTCACCCATTGTCCCACCTCACAAATCAGCCACACTAAGAGTGAAAGCGACCCCATTGCAACATCCTTCGTTTGTAGATAACATTTTTCCAAGAAGGTGAAATAAATGAATTTAAACAAACTCTATATAGTTTAAGCAAGAACACTGTACTTCATTTACAGGAGTTTCCGCCTTGGTTTAGGAAAAAGCTATACACTCTAGAGCTCCTCTTGTGGTATATTATTATACAAAGATTCAATATCCAAAGTTACCAAGTAAGTTTCTGTATTGCTCTCAATTTCATCCAGGATCCTCAAGATATCAATAGTGTTTTTCAGGTAAGAATTCAATTTACATACAAAGGGTCTTAACAAATAATCAACAAACTGCGAAAGTGGTTCAGTTATTGATCCTATACCACTGATGATAGGTCGACCAGGTGGATTAGTGAGTGTTTTATGTACCTTGGTAAAATATACATACAGTGACATCCCCAGGATGAAAGCCAATTCTACAGCATTTTGCAGCACTTTGCAGTATGCTGCAGCAGATCTACTGGATAAAGCAGTATAATTTAAGTAATAATTAGTCCCTTTTGTCATTCGGGAAAATATGACACTGCCTGGGATAGAGTAGATGCAACAGTTCCCTTCATGACAAAAGGTACTATTTGCCATTGTAATTATTTTTTTTTTTTTTGAAATAGTTTCATCAGGAAAGGCACACTGAACAACAAGATGCTCGCCTCCCAGTGCGACTCTGGGGAGGGGGGTACAAGGGTGGATAACACACAGGTTATCAACTGAGCAAATAACAGAGGCAAGTAGCAGCATATGGATACAATTACATTAAAAGACAAGCAACAACACATGGAGTACATTGATATTGTATGGAGCATATAACAATTACTTGACATACAGCAGCAATACAAGGAAAATTTAGTACACAGTAATATGCAGGTATAAGCAACAGGAGACATAGAACACATGATGGTGCAGGACAAAAGGCACAGGACAAAAGTGTATAGGTTGGGGCTATATGTCAGCATTTATAGCAAAGCTAAGGCCGCTGGTCAGGTAGTGGGGAGGGAGCAATTGGCGCATGGCTGAATCAGGTACAGGAGCAATTAGTGGTGAGGAAGTTAGGAGGTGTAGAAAGAGAGTGGGCAGAGGAGGAACGCTGAATTTGAGGTAGGAGATCATTCCATAGCTTGGGTAACTGGTGAGAGGGCGGCTTGTCGGCAGTAGTCTTCCGCCTAGGGATTGATAGTTGGCAATAGTCTCGGGATCTAAGATAATGAGCGGGGAGGGGCAGCTGAAAGCATGGAGGAGAGGTAGGGATGGTGCCAAGCCATAGATTAGATACATATTTAGCACAGTGTGAAATGCGGTGGTTTCAAGGGATGGTAGTGCCAGGGAATGGTAAAGGTTGTAGTGGTGGGTAAAGGTCAGCATTGAGAGCAAAGCAGCAGAAGTCATTAAAAGTGTGTCCAGCTTAGATAGGGTGGACTTAGGGGCTGCACTGTAAACAATGTCACAGTAAACAAAGGAGGGAAGTATCATCTTCTGGACCAGTTCACGCCGGACGGGGGCTACTAGTGTTCCTATAAGTGCATTTGAGCATGGGGCTTAGTTTTTTTTTTTTTTTGGAAATAGCATCAACGTGGTCTGAGAAGGAAAGATGGCAGTTGAGCATACCCCCAAGTAGCAGAATGAGGAGACATCTTCGAGTTTTTGACCATTCAGGGTGTGGAAATAGGGAAGGGATGGGAGTCTGGACAGGCATTGTCATGTGCCAAAAGTCATTGTGGCAGTATTTTTACATTTAGGGACAGCGGTTGAGAGCAGAACCATTGCTGTACTTTGTTGAAGTCGGTTTGAGGTTAGTTTGTACCACTTCAGGGTTGGAGCCTGAGGAGAAGGAGTACAGTGTCATCTGCATACATGTGGATTGAGGTAGTAGAGCAGATGAGCGGTAAGTCATTTAGGAATATAGAGAACAGTATGGGTCCCAGATCCGACCCTGGGAGACACCAGTAGTTAAGGAAGAGGGAGAGGGGAGAGATAGCATTTGCTACTCTAACAGACTGGGTTCTGCCAGAGAGGTAAGATCCAAACCAGTTGGTGGCAGCAACAGAGAGATCTGATTCAGCGAGACAAGAGAGCAATATGGGGTGGAGATGTTGTCAAGGCTTTTGCAAGGTCAACAAAGATGGCTGAGATGATCAGCCCACTGTCCATACCAATCAGGATGGAGTCAGTAAGCTTATCAGGGAGGATGCAGTGAGTGTCCCTTTCTGAAACCTGACTGGTAGGGTGTGAAGAAATTAGAGTCGGTGAGGAAGGAAGTAAGTTACATTTACATTTACAAATTACATTGCTTTATTCAGTATGTCTGCTGTAGCATACTGCAGAGTGCTTTAAAATGGGTTTCATCCTTGGGGACGCCACTGTAGTTGCTCTAACTGGAAACTTTACCATTAGAAAATCTTTTATCTTGCCATCAATTGTACCCTGTTGAACAGCTTCTTGTAAAAATTAATCTGTTCGCCAGTTATATTCATCGGTGGGATCCTTATAAAGGTCAGTGTAAAATCTGAGTCCTTTAATTGTCTTAGTACTTTTTATTGTAGTCACTGTGGTATTCAAAATGACTACCCCACCCAGGTATCTGCTGGTTTCAGGCCTACAGACTTATCTCTTTGTAAGTCTTGAGTGCTGTTTGTTCAACTCTGGTCAGATTTTTCATATTTCAACACTGGCAAATTATCAAAATATTTCTCAAAGCCCTGCACACATATTTCTTTAAAAGTCAAAATAGCAGCTGAAGGGGAGGATAGAATTGTGATTTCCTCTAAACTTAATTTCATAATTAGTGGTATCAGGCACTTGATCATGTGAAGCTTGTGGTGTTAATGTAGCATCCAGCTCTGCTCCTCTATTAATTCTACTCATTTCTTGCTTCTTAAAAATAATCTGAAATATTAATTATGACAGGCAGTTTATAGGTCAGTGTAGGTTTGAAACCTATTAGCAGGAACAGTGAGACAGAATGAGAGTCCTTTATTTAAAAGAGTGATTTTCAGAGTCTGTCAAATTCTTATTGGATTAATTATTTACCTTCGCCGATTTGAAGTTCTCCTGTTAGTATGGAATGGGGTGTTGCTGAAAGGGACATGGGTTCTCTTGATATTCTTGCTGGCGTCTCTCTGGATAATTCCAATGCATCTGGTTCTGTTGCTGGTATCCTCTGTTGTTGAAACATCCACCCCTTCTTTGAGTTCCTCTTCTCTTCCCCGACTTCCTCGTCTTCTGCCATCTTCTGTTGAAACCCTTGGAAGCAGTTGATTTATGTACTCCCTGCCTAAGCTTCTATGTGTGTGTGTGGGTAGTCTTAGTGCTTGTATTGCATGTGGTAGAGATGGGCTTGATGTTGAGCTCCCATTAATGGTGGTTCGCTGGGCCAAAAACAATCTCACGATTAACCTGTGTCAGACTCACTGGCATCTGTGCCTAGGTTAAGGGATACATGTATGATTTAACCTAAGCACTGATGCCAGTCAGTTTGAAACAGGGGAATCTGTGGATTATTTTTAGATAGGGGCCATCAGCCCAGTGAACCACAATTAATGGGGAGCTCAACATCAAGCTCCCACCTCCACCACCACCCCCATGCAACAACAAGCACAGCCCCCCCACACACACACACACACACTCACACAGAAGCTCCAGGCAGGAGTACATGAATCAACTGCTTCAAGGGTTTTGAAAAGAACATGTCAAAAGAGGAGGAAGACAAGGGTGGGGTCAAAGAAGGGTGGAGGTTTCCACAACAGAGGATACCAGCAACAGAACCAGAAGCATTGGAATTATCTGGAGAGACCCCCAAGAATATCAAGAGAACCCACATCCCTTTCAGCAACATCCTGCTCCACACCAACAGGAGAACTTCAATCGATGAAGGTAATTAATTTATCCAATAAGAATTTGACAGACTCTGAAAATCACTCTTTAAATAAAGAACTATCATTCTGTTCTACTATTTCTGCTAATAAGTTTCAAGCCTACATTATATTGATCTATTAACTGCCTGTCATAATTTAAGTTTAAGATCAATTTTTAAGAAGCAAGAAATTAGTAGAATTAATAGAGACGCAGAGTTGGATGCTACGTTAACACCACAAGCTTCACATGATCAAGTGCATGATACCACCAATTATGAAATGAAGTTTAGAGGGAAATCACAGTTCTACCCTCCCCTTCAGCTGCTATTTTGGCTTTTAAAGACATATATGTGCAGGACTTTGAGAAATATGTTGACAATTTGCCAGTGTTCAAATACAAAATATCTGACCAGAGCTGAACAAACAGCACTACAATACTTACAATGAGATAAGTCTATAGGCCTGAAACCAGCAGATACCTGGGGTGTGGTAGTCATTTTGAATACCAGTGACAACAATAAAGAAGTACTAAGACAATTAAAGGAGTCGGATTTTACACTGAACTTTATAAGGATCCCACCGATGAATATAAATGGCTTACAAGATAAATTTTTACAAGAAGCTGTTGAACAGGGTACAATTGATGGTAAAATTAAAGATTTCAGTAAAGTCAGTAAAGTTTCCAGTTAGAGCAACAATATATACTTTACCCAAGGTATAAAACACTCACTAATCCACCTGGTTGACCTGTCATCAGTGGTATAGGATCAATAACTGAACCACTCTCACAGTTTGTTGATTATTTGTTAAGATCCTTTGTATGTAACTTGAATTCTTACCTGAAAGACACTACTGATATTTTGAGGATCCTGGATAAAATTGACAGCAATACAGAAACTTACTTGGTAACTTTCACTATTAAATCTTTGTATAATAATATGCCACAAGAGGGAGCTCTAGACTGTATAGCTTTTTCTTAACCAAAGAGGAAACTCATGTGAACCAAGTAGTGTTCTTTCTTAAACTGTCTGAGTTTATTTTAAAATTTGATTCTTTCACCTTCTTGGAAAAATTCTATCTAGAAATGAAGGGTGTTGCAAAGGGGTCCACTTTCGCCCTAGTGGGGCTAATTTGTATGTGAGGCAATGGGAGAATGACTATGCAAGGTACCAATATGCTACTCCTGTTTTTGAAAACTAGAGCTATGGCATCACTTTATTGAGGATGTTTTTATGTTATGGAAGGGGATTTGAATGAACTAGAGTCCTACATACAATACTTACACAATACTAACCCACATTTGCATTTACGATACTGCCAGTAAGAAAAACTCTTCTTTCTAGATCTATGCATTAGAAAGGATGAACAGTGGCAGCATTTCAACAGACATATATAGGAAAGAATGTGCTAAAACACTTGTTACAGGCCTCTAGTTGCCACCCCAGGTACACCATTAATAACGTATCCAAGGGACAGTTTTAAAGATTGAGACAAAATGTAGCACAGATGAAAACATTAACAAGGCAGCAGTAGACATGCAGGAGAGAGTCCTAGAAAGAGGTACAGTGGTGAAATGGTTATAAAGGCAAGAGCATATGCTGCTTATCAAGATAGACAAAGTCTTATAAACGAAAAAATTACAGAAGATGTTGGTCTATATTTAGTTAGTAGTGACAAATTTAATATTGTCACATTTTCTGCTTATGCTTCAGACAGAGAGAATTTTTAAGAGTAATCGGCATGTTCTTAAAGGAGACCCTGATCTGTATTCTCTTAGGGCACTCCTCCACATGTTACTTTTAGATGAGCAGATTCTTTAAGAGATACCTTTGTTCACAGTTAGCAACAAAGACCCATTTTAGATCCCTAGCTAACCAGGATGCTTTAAATGTAAAAATGCACCTTTGGTCAACATGTTTCCATAGGCAATGACTTCAAGAATATACACACGGGTAAGACCTTTGACATTGGACAATTTTTACATGCGAGAGCACTGGAGTGGTATACCTGTCTTTATGTAGCTGTAATTCCTACTATGTAGGTAAAACCAAGCGACAATTTACAATCTGGGTAGAAGAACACTGGCTTGCTATTATCAACAAAGCTGTAAAATGTGCCACAGCACTACATGTTCTCCAAGCTACAAATCCAACAAACCATGTTCTTCAGTTTAACGCCATTGACAAAGTGTGCACAGCCCTCAGAGGGGGATTTTGACAAACTTCTAAAGCAAAGAGAAGGATTTTGGATATTTACCTTACAGGCGTAAATATCCGGGCCTGAAAGAAGTCTTTGTTGTGATGCCATTTGAAGAAATAAGTCAAGCAGTATGATATGTATTAGAAACCATGTTCTTTCTTCTGCCTTTCGTGTCTTAGGATCTAGGGTGTGGTATGTGTCTTTCTTTGAAATATTTAGATTAGCCTCATAGTGTGTTACGCAATTGCAAATGACAAATATAAAGGGATGTTACATTTAGTAGCAGCCAATAATGATATTGAGGTTGTCTAATTTACTTCTTTTCTGTCTTTATAGATATTAGATTTGTCTCAAATACCTGTACATTTCAGATGAATTGCCATGTACATTGGGTAGTATATGTTTTATGTATATACAGTAGATTTCTGATATATGCACATCCCTGGGACAAGCTGAATCTGTGCATGCAACCGAATGTACATACAACCAGAATGCCATAGAAATGAACTGGTGCATACTGAAATCAATGGGGATCCATTTACAAACGTAACTCACATGCTCACAAATACACCTAAGCCATTTTACATGCTGTTAAATGTTATTTTAAGCAATATGAGAAGTGACAGCCTTTACCATATCACATATATGTATATTTTTGCTAAACTGAACGTTCATGATACTGACCCACTTCCGCTGCAGCAAGTAAGAGTGAATGTGACTTTCAGTGAGTAGCATGGATTTTGAAGTCAGACCCTGCCATCAGTCCATGACCCTCTGTGTGTTAATCAGAACCGAAAACTAACAGTAGTAACTAGCACTATGGTGGCAGGGGAACAGGTTAACTGGGCTCTGCATTTGTCAGGTGACTAGTGGATTAGCTATTGTGGACAATCTAGTGACTGCAAGGAATGGCAACTGATCGTAACTGTCAAAGAGGTGACAAGAGCCTTCTGGGACCTGTTGGGGGTATGTCAAGATGACAAATGTGCATATAACCAAAAACGTGTGCATACAAACAAAATAATTAACATTGTTGGAATAGGGCAAGAATTGGGACTTCAGTTTGTTGTGCATACATCCAGAATGTGCATACATCTGTATGGCATCCAATGGAATCCACTGTACTTTTTTTCACTTTTCATATTTGATGTTGTAATGAGATATCAGCTATTTTATAATATTACTGTTCCACACCAGTGTACCTCTCGACTTATTGAATTTAGTGTTGTTGTTCAACAAAGCAACAGTTATATGTATTTCAGCCGCTTTTTTTTTTTTTTCCTTTGAAAAGTGTGGTTTCTGTTTGCTGTTGTTCTCTGCTTCTTTGCACAGGTTGGATATATGTTTAGTAAGACTGAATTGTTCCTCTTCCTCCCCCACACTGTCCCTTCTTCTATTTTTGATGTTTGAATATCATGCACTTTTTATACAAGCTTGTAATTTAGTGATTTGAATAATATAAATGTTTAATCTGATCACTTACATTATGTTTGTCTTTTGTTTTTATAGGTAATAATATGTATACAACAATACAAAGGATGCTCCAGATTCTCTGGATGATTAGCCTGCTGCTTATCTAGTTATGGTCATATTGTTTTGCATATTTGCAATAGATTTGCTGTTATTTATTAGATCCCTTATGGGTTTTAACTGTATATTAAAGCTGCACGTTCTTTTCTCCTTTATGGTAACACTGGCACTTTAAGAAATGTTTGATCAGGTGATCCGGATATGATGTCATCTTCATGTGGGGGTATAGAAGGTGATTGTTTCTGTGAGTTGCCTTTTGATAAATAATTTTGTATTTGAAATGCCTCAGCTTGCTTTGTGTGGCACTTTAATAAATATTGGGCATGTTATACATTTTTGACTGCTGCTTCTCTTTACAAGTCTGCGACGGTGAGTGCTGGACTTCTTGTTTTGTTTGAGCTGCATTTGTCCTAATCACCTCCTTCCTGGTGCATTATTCTCTTTTGTGTATTACTTATTCCAGTATTATCAAGCATCATCAAGACACCAAGTCATCAGAAAATGTTGAAAAAATAACCTGATGACTGCATGATGATCCCAGGGTGACCTAAATAATTGTCATGCAGTCATTGTAATCTCATCCTAGAGTCATGTGTCCTGAGAATTTATGAGGACAAGAATTTAAATAAGACTGCTTCTTGTTTAAATGGCAAAACAATATTTTAAAATCTGTTAGATCACAGATTTGGAGCGTTGGAGCATAAAAGATCCAGGCGAGGTCATTTGAGGTACTGTAAAGCTGATATATTTAGAGAGCTATTGATGCCTCAAAGAAAACTTAAAAAGCATAGTAATTAGGTACAATTCTGCCTGCATTTCATTTATGTTTTATATATTTCTCCTGCCCATTATTTATTACCAAGAACATTTGCATGAATGTATGGTCTTTATCCCTTATAATTCCATTAGAGTCCATCTCCCTATATATTAGTATTTATTAATAAGACGATAAGGTGTGTATTATCTATAAACATCACCCTGGGGTGGGTTTAAGCACGAGGCTAAGCAGAGGCTTCCACCCACCCCAGGAGTGAGGTACATTACACAATAACACACACCTGGAGTGCCTTATTGCAATTATACAATGGCTCTATCTTATATAAAATAAAAAATTAAAAACGTTTTAGTAGATTTTACTGAGGCAGTATGTCTTGGTTTCTAAGAGAAGAGAAAATAATAGAGATGTTTTTCATACAGTGATGTTATTGTGTAATAACATCACTGTCTTAGGCATACACTGACCAATCAGAGTCCAGGATTCTTTTTGCCATTCATAATACGACGCACAGGGTGTGGTATATCAGGATATCGCCACGCCTGGGTGGTTGGGCACGAGGCCACAGGCCCAGTGTGTCCAACGCACCCAAAAGTGATGATATCCCATGATATACCACACCCTGGAGTGCATTATTGCTATTATGAACAGGGTCTAAAGTTTCTCGCAGTAAAAAAATTTTGAAAACTCTTGAAAGTGCACGCTTTCAGATGTTGGAGGAGTATCTTTTAATAAAATAGTTCCTGAGAGTTCTTGGCAGCAGGTGGCACTGTTTTAAATGGTCTGGATAATCTTTGTCAGGTTGCCAGCACTACTGTGTTTGACACAGTTTTACTGTCGACTTCCTGTTGATTCTTGGAAGTTAGTTGTTTTGGCACAGTGATTTTTTTAACAAATTCAGCTGGTTGCCAGTGCTTTAGTGTGGTCTGTGTTTTTTTTTTTGGGGGTCACTTGAGCGGGATTGATATGCGGCATGAGGAAGCAGGACGACGCCTGGCATGTGTGAGTACCGCTTTAAGTTTCAGTATTTAGTTTGGTTGTGGTAGAGGAAGTAAGAACTGTAATTTTTTTAAACGCTACTGCCTTCTTGTAATGGATGGCTGCGCGTATGCCTCTCTGGAAAGGTGAGTGAGGAGAGAGATAGTAAACTCTCACACAGTAGCTTTGTTGAAAGAAGCCGAGTTGAGTTGTGGCACTAAATTCTGCAGCCGGATTACAGGGATGTTGGCAGGGAAATGAGAAGATGGCAAGTGGATTTTTTTTTTTTGAAGACGCATTGGATCATTGTTTCTGGCAGCTTGAGTTGTGCTACTTTCTCCTCGTGGCACAGTTGGGGAACACCGCTCTGAGAGCAAGAAGTTGGTGGTTGAGCTTTTTGAAGTCGATGATGCAGCCCGACATCATCACGGCTTCAAAGAGCTTCTCGCCAATCAGATTCCTGCATTTTCGATCCATAGTTCATAATGTAGCTTATTCCTGCTTCAGGCATAATCCCCTGTTGTGACATTGCAGTCTGTTTCCATGGGAGTAACTGTGCTATCACAAGCAGTGCTCTATGACTTCAGGTGGGGAGAAAGTAGCAGGAATAGACAAACTCTTCAGGAGCAAAGCTCCTGTTTTCATACAGATGACCTCAGTAATAAATAATGGGAAGAGGAATACAGCACTAATGGGAACTGCCAGCTGGACTGTGTCTAAATATCAGGTTTTGTTAAAGTTCTCCTGAATGTACTGTATCACCAGCTCTTTAAGGGATAGGGTAATGTAAAACTCTGGGAAATACACTAGAATACTAAGATGTGGTGCAAAGGACACCAGTATACAGAAAAGGGCATTTCAAATGTAATTAGCCAGCACTGTTTAGTAATCTTTTTGTTGAACAATATGTCTGTCTCCTATCTCAGCAGCTACATTACACGGGGCTTAATGTTAAGCTGCCGCCTTTAAGTGCACTTAGAACCTGCATGTAGTTAACTGTTGCACTGCTAGGCAGTGCCATGTATGCCTGTCAGTCGGAGAATTTTTCAGTATGGGGCTTGTCCTCAGGAGAAGAACATCTGCAGCACAGAATAAACCTGCCTTATTATTATTTTATCGTCCATCTAGTTATTCGCAAGGTAAAGGTGGGGTCCTCACCAGCAGCAAATAGGCTCTGAACTGCTTCCTTTTCCATGAAAACTAAGAAAGAAAATACTGAACCTTTCTGTAATTTTTATTCATAGGAGTCGAAACTAGAAGGACTGGTCACTAATACTCTCTTTGCATCCCAAGGACAATACAACTTTACAGGCTCTGGGCTGGTATGTGGGCGTCTTAGGAACAATGCATGGCATTTGTATTTACCATGCATGGCAACAACCACTGTCATGAGATACAAAAGTTGTATTTATTGTGCCAAATGAGGTAACAAACACTATCCTGGTGTGCATTTGTATATTGTCTGGCTACACCGGGGAGCTCACCCTAACAAGGGAGGTGTAGCAGTGAGTCCACTTGGTGTGCAGATCTGAAATCCCTGGTTACACCCGGCAGCAACTCAAGGGTTTGGCAGACCACAGAGAAGGTGAGGGGTCCATTTAGTGGCAGACAAAATAACCAAAACACCACACATGCTGGAGAATGCAGCTCTTCCAGACCCCCATCTCACGCTGTCTCAGGCTGTGATACCCCAAAGTCCTCACCCAGAATGCTTGAACTGTTTGAATGTTACTGCACCACAGCCTTAGCTGCAGACAGAAAATGATGAACTGTCCCCTGTGTTATACAGCAGCCTACAGCCTCCTACAGTACCAAGACACTCAAAACAAAGGCTATTTACCACTGCTGACAAGCAGATCACTGAGTGAACTGAACTGTTCAAAATGAAATGTGCTAAATCCAATGACCCACGGAGTTCCACAGACTGTAATCCCCCAGCTCCCACCTCGTGGCAGAACTCCATGAAACTTCTCCATTGTACCAGGCACACAACGGCCACAGATTTCAACTGCAGCCACTGTCAAACAACCTCTTGCAACAGAAATTGTAGCCATAGAAAATAAAATTACAAACCTATGATCCCTGATGCTGCCTCTCGACAGGCCTGCAGCAAACTGCCACTCATGTTCCCCACCTTGCATTCAGTGCCAGCCCTCCTGCTGAATTCCACCACTCAGAAAACCGCCCAGAAGGGACTGCTTTAAATTGAGACAGACCACGATACAGCCCTGCCGCCCACAGCAACTACTGCCACTACTATGGAACTGATTCTAGCCACACCAAGCATCTACAGAGCAAACTAAACAGCTCCTCTCCCTGGGCCTTGCAGCTTTCCAAATGTGGTTCTGCAGAAGACATCAGCTCCACTCCTCCCCATCGCTGCTACCAGCACAGAGCCTATGCACTCCGACTTGCACTCTCTCCCCACATGAACACTGCAGCTCAGGGCCTTACTACTGTTCAGCCACCCTCCTGCATCTTTCCTATGGATCAGTGCCGCTCCTATGCATCACGGCTCCCCGACTCTCCATGCTTCCAAGCAGCAGCCTCCCTCAAAGCAGCAAGGAACTGCAGCTTCATAGCAACAAACAGCTGCTCAGGTCCATCTGCACTTCACAGCTGAGCGACACTCCTCCCAAAATACACAGATCTCCTCTTGCTCTTGCGGCCACTTGAGCCTCTCACAGCCACTACTGCATCATCGAGCCACTGCTCCCTCAGCCACGCCAAACATACTGGCCAAATCAGTAAAAATAAAATACCAGACTGCTGCTACTATGGAGCCGATCCACCCCCGACTCCTTGCTGCCTGCACAAAAAGCTGCCGCCGCCATGTAACACGGGAGCCCACCTTCAGTGACTAAATAAACAAATGAAAAACACTAAGCGTAGAAGGAATTTCAAGCAGGGTACAAATAACATAATTGGAAGCAGTGTCACACACAGGACTTTCAAAATAATAAGTACAGTTTCAGGAGCCCACATGGAACAAATAAATAATCGTGGGCAAAGAAGCTCAAGCAGGGCACAGAAACAGTAAATAAATATTGCAAGTACAGCCAGGAGATCAGTAAATATACTGTACCAAGGGAGCTATCAAATGACTGCACTTACTAAGCCATATAGACAGTAAAAGCACTACCAACAAAACAAATACCCAGCAGTAACATAATTACAGTAATTCCCCTCAGCTTCTGACTCACCAAAAATATGGACAGCCCGCCATTTTTCTGTGCCAGGGTTGGGAAGGACAGCAGGGCGGCAATCGCCATTTTGACCATTGTACATCAGCCAGGCAGCCTGTGGAAGAAATCCTCCATCTTGTGCAAAGCAAAACAACAAGACAGGAAGTGACCCTTAACCCCTGCTGGTGGCCATCTTGCTACAGTCAGGCAGTCAGAACCCACAGGAGCTGCATGTCACAATGTGGCAGCCATCTTGTGAAGGACACAAATTGACCTCATTCCATTGAAATCAATAGGAGTCCTATTGAAATGAATGTACACTGCAACAAAAAGCTGATTTTTGCAACAAAACCTTTATTTAAATAACAAACAACACAGAATTGAGTGGGAAGTTCTTTATTAAGACATCACTGATGAACTTTGCTACAAAAATTTGTACTTTTGTCTACAAAATAAATTTTGCTTGGCACTTCATCCACAACACGACATCCAGTCTCCTGCATGATGGCAACTCCTTCTCACCTGTACGACCTTCGCTCAGTGAAACGAAGCTCCTCTCCAACCATGATGTCTGACAATGACACAGAGATGGGTGCCGGAGCATCCGAGTCTCACCGCACCCACCTCAAGGACGGGCTACAAAATCTAAACAATCCTCCATGACATCCAGTCTTCTATTTCTGCTTAAGGAGCACCAGCTATGCAAGCTATTCAAGACAACCTGGCCTACATTAAAGCCCCTGCACCACAGTCCATGGTCCATACCAGACTACAACTAGTTCCCTTCTCAGCCTTGCCTCACTAAGACGCTGTCGACTGACTGGAACACTTCAAGCATGGAATTCCTTCAAAGACTGGACTGACCCTTGCGATCTCCAATGCCTTGCACTTGCTTCTGAGAGGGACTGCCATTTCCTGGTTCAATGCACTTCCAGACCAAGTCAAAGGAGATACTGACACACTGTAACCACCTTCAAAGCCCATTTTCTCCAAGCACATCCACCCTGGTTATTAGAGCAGCAGCAGTGGGAGCACACCATGCAACCCTTGGAATCTCTTGAAGCCTTCATAGTGGACATTGAGTCTCACTGCAAACGTCTACAGAAACCTGAGAAATAACAAATCACAATATTTGTTCTGGGACTGCTTCCTCAACTCCGCCTTTATGTAATCCAGCAGAAACCAACCACCTGGATAGACACAATCCAAGTGGCATGACTTGCACAACAATCCATAACAATGTCCCAGGCTACCAGTGTACAAGCACTCTCAGTTGTCGCAGTTAGCCGCACTCGCAATATGTGTCCAGCAACAGCAATCAATGATAGAGACGCCACTACAAGTATCAATACTCTGCACCGCAGCTCAACTGCTTCTCCTACTACCTCTGTCAATGTCCTTTGACGCTTCAACAGTGAACTCACCCACCTCTGCCTTCACGAGAACCAGTGACCTGCCAGTGGTGTGGATTCAGGGGACACACTGTAGCTGTCTGCCGAAAGCTAAAATATAACAAAAATCAAGAGAGACACAGGCGCCCACTGCTGCACTATACAGCAAGATAACCGCAACTACTCCCAGGACCAGGGAAACACAGCAACTGACCACCCTCTAACTCTCGCAATTCAAACAAAACACTTCCTTAGACTGCTGAACTCTGGTACACTTTCACGGGCAATGGTACCTGTCATCTGATCACCTCTCCTAGCAAACTATGCACCTGTAACCATCGGAGATTGGTCTACGATGCCTTGTTGACACTGGAGCAGAAATATCAGTTATCAACAGCAGTATTCTAAACAACCAAGCTATTCATCACATACCTAATGTCTCTCCAGCCAACATAAAGTACATTATCACATCAAGTACAGCTACAGTTCCTATCACAGGCATGGTTCATCTCAAGCTTCTTTGGCTCACAGCAAGCTACTGTCCAGTTTTACATAATGTCTGATCTTCAACCTGCAATACTTAGGCCTGACTTCCTCAAAGCTCACAAAGCCATCCTAGACTTTGCCTCAACCAAACTGTCGCTAGATCCTCGGAGGCAACTTGCAGCTGTAGACTCAGTCAATGTGCCTCCTCATTCAGAAATGGTTTTGATTGGCAAGATTTGATGTGAACCATTTCCATAAGGTGTTGTTGGCATTGTCACAGATCCTCCGTGCTGCATTCATCAGGTCTCCTTCCGGGAAATACCTTATCAGCAGTGCATGATGGCGCAGTCTTCCAAAATACTGCAACTTCCCAGATGAGCCAGTGGTCATTTCAAAGGGTGCCAACATCAGAAAGTTTATCTGCTTGTCTTCAGGGGACCAGCTCCATCTCATGCAAGAACCTCAGCCTGGCTCCAACAACTCTAATCCTGTCGGTGCTATCACTACCACTCCAACTTCAACAGACTTACCCCTCAGTCAGCGACTATCATCTTCTAAATTTCCAGCATCTTCAATGGAAAAGCAACAACTTTTGAAATTCCTGAAAAATTACCCAGATGTCTTTGTTGGTTCAGATAACAAGCTCGGATACTGGGATATCCTGCAACACATCATCAAAGTACAGCCCAACCAGAAACCAATCCATCAGCGAGCCTACAAAGTGAGACACAAACAGAAATAAGTCCTCAAGGACATAATCAAAGACATTCTTGACCAAGACATAGTCAAGGAATTTACAAGACCCTGGGGTGCACCTTGCTTGCTGGTGGTAAAAGGACAAAGGTATCACTTCGTGGTAGACTACAGAAAACTAAATGCCTACATGGTGCAGGATGCTCACCCTTGCCTACAACTGAAGATGCTTTAGAGAGTCTTGGTACAGTCAGTTCTGCTTATTTCATCACTCTAGACCATCAGAGTGGGTTCTATCAAGTTTCCATTGATCCAGCTTCTCGTCCATACACAGCATGGTGCTGCCACTTGGGACTTTTTCAGTTCAAACATCTGCCTATGGGTTTTCGGAACAGTCCAGCCACATTTCAACGTGTTATAGAAGCTGTACTATGTGGTTGTCATGGAAATCTTGCTAGTCTACCTGGATGATGTGAATGTCTTCAGCAGAACTTTGTCAGAGCACGCCCAACATCTCCAAGAAGTGTTCGAATATCTTAGACAAGCCAATCTCAAGCTTTGCCCAGAAAAGTGTTGTTTTGCACAACATCAGATTCATTACCTGGGACATGTGGTTAGCCCTCAAGGCATCTCTCCAGATCCAGACAAGCTCTCAGCAGTCAAAGACTATCCAGAGCCTAACAATCTCAAAGACCTTCAAGCTTTCCTGGGCTTGTCTGGCTACTACCGAAAGTTAATTTGCAACTATGCCAAGATTTCAGCTCCACTGTATGCCCTCACCAAAAGGGATGTGACTATATTTGGACTTCTGAATGTAAAGAGGCCATTGAAACCTTAAAACAAAACCTAAACTCTTCTCCAATATTGGCCTACCCAAGGTTCGACCCACCATTTAAGCTCTACTTAGACACTAGTTCCTTTGCTGTGGGGCGTTCTGTCAAATTCAAGATAGAACAGAACGAGTTGTCTCCTATGCCGGGTGCTCTCTTTCCTCAGCTGAGCAAAACTATGGTATCACAGAAAAATAATGTCTAACCATGGTATTTACCATAAAGAAATTTGACTGCTACCTTAGCTACTCCTCCTTTATAGCTATTGTTGATCACTCTGCCCTCAGATGGTTATTCGAAATGAAGGAGCCAGTAGGCAAAGCTTGCTCTGATGGATTGCCATGCTGCAATCCTACAACACTCAAATCCAATACAGACCAGGTCGAGTTCAGTCAAATGCCAATGGTGTCAGCTGGAGATGATATCCCTCTGCATCCTCCTCAACAGATGAAGAATTCTGCTTACAAGCTCTTCCCTTCCATGCCATGGATGTGCTTCCTGTGGACACTCCTACAGCACCTCACTGCTTTTACTGCTCCCTACTGCTTCTACAGAGAGAGACACACAAATCCTCAGCTACTGCAAGCAGCCAAGAGCTGCTCATCTCTCTACATCTGATTTATCCCTGGCAACTGTTAAAATGCAACAAAGAACTGACACTCAATTTATGGACATAATCTCCTACTTAGAGTCTGGAACCTCATAACAAAAGAAACATCGCCAAGATGTACTTTTCTTTGCTTCACAGTACTTCCTCAATGACGGTGTGCTTTTCACATTTGACCAAGGAAGGCAGGGTAATCGACAGATAGAACTCATGTATAGCTAGTTGTGGCAGCCTCTCTAATCCCTCAAGTTCTTCTTTCCACTTTCTGGAGGTCATATGGAAATACACAGAACTCTGGAAAAGGCAAGGCTTCACTTCTTCTGACCACACATGAACAGGGACATTCTCCAATTTGTAAAATCCTGTCGGCCCTACTCCCAGAGGAAGCCTCCTGTCAAACCAACAAAGGCACACATCATCCTCATGACTGTAGTCACTGAATCGTTCCAAACAGTCAGCACTGACATTCTTGGGCCCTTACCAACATGCTCTGACTCTGGCAACAAATACATCCTTGTCTTTGTGGACTACCTGATGAAGTATTTGGAACTCATCCCCTAAAAGACATTAAAGCCATCACTGTGGCAAGTGCCTTTCTCAACTCAATCATTTGTCATCATGGTACCCCATTGTACCTACATTCAGATAGAGGCACTAACTACCTGTCCACCATTGTCTGAGAAACTTGCAAACTTCTTGACATAAAAAGACACATACCACAAGCTACCATCCACAAAGTAATGGACAGAGTGAAAGAATGATGTCTACCATTCTCGGCACACTCTTCAAGTATCTGGATGAGACTTATGACACCTGGGACCATCTTGTTCCCTTGTGCAGTATGCATACAATACCAGCCCTTGTGTCTATAGCACAGAATACACCCCTTCTTCTTAGTCCATGGACATCACCCAAGAACTCCACTGGACAGGGATTTCACTGCTAGCAGTTCCTAAGTCAGCTTCTTCTTTCATTATGCCTTTTCTGGAACAGCTGGAACTTGCCCGATGAGTTGCAATCACCACATTGGGCCAGAGGAAAATTGGCAATGCAAAAACGTCTGTAGCCAAGGCACATGAGCCTTCATTCTCTGTTGGGGACATTGTTTATTTGTACTGATCTGTTCTTGTTCCAGGTGCTACCAGAAACTGCTTCGCCCCTGGACTGGTCCCTTCTACATCGTAGAAAAGCTTCCTCTGGTCCACGCTCATCTGCGACGATGTCAGGTGGCAACTGGTACACAACAAAATCCATATAAACTGACTGAAGCATGGGTACCTGAATAACAACCTTCCAGATGACCCCAGTCTTCCCAGAAATGAAGTTGCCCTTAAGCCTGCCATCCTCTCTGAAGCTGAGATCCCTCCAGACAGCTTGCAACTAGTTCCTACAGATCTTCCCACTTCTGACACTCTCCAGCTGGATTCCGTTTAACCAGATGATTTGCCTGGGACTTTCTTCTTCTCAACATTCTTCTTCTCAGGACTCTCTTCCACACACCACAGTGTACCAGATTCGGGAAGATCTTACTGAAGAAGTTCACAAATGGATCCTGGACTTACAGAGTCAAATGGTGTGGATTTGATAGTGGGCAGAACTCCTGCATCGCTTTTAATGACCTGACCCATCCTGTCAGGAACTAGTGCAATCTACTCATGCCTCCATTCCCACTGACCGAAAAGTCGACGGAGGTCTTGAACTTTGTAAACTGGACTCAATGAAATGTGTTGGTACTAATTCCTTTCTGTCTTATAACATTTTTTCCTTAGGAATGTCTTTACCTTACCAGTCCACCTGTTATTGATTCTGCAACTGTTAATAAAGTTTGACCTGCATTCTGGGTATCCTCCTGCTGCTACCCTTCCCTCTCTTCCCTTTTCCTTCCCCCACACTTTAGTGCTTGTGGCATGACCAAGTCTCAAGTACTATTGTGTTTCCCCACTCTCTGGTGCTACTCTGACTGGTCCCCAGTGTAGTCCAGGTCCCCCGCAGTGGATTTCTGTTTAGGAAAGTAATGCCTTGTAATGCATGAAAATGTTTATTTTTGACTTTAAAGCTCTACTTAAAATATTTCTTAGAAGCTGTTATAAATTTATTGCTTGTTCGAGTGCATCTCACATTCACTGTTCCAGCAGTGATCTGAAGCACACATTAAGCATGGGGCTTAATGTTAAGCTGCCGCCCTTTAAGAGCACTTAGAACCTGCATGTAGCTAATTGTTGCACTGCCTGGCAGTGCCATGTATGCCTGTCAGTCAGAGAATTTGTCAGGCTGGGGCTTGTCCTCAGGAGAAGAACATCTTCAGCACAGAATAAACCTGCCTTATTATTATTTTATCGTCCGTCTAGTTATTCGTACGGTCCAGATTGGGTCCTCACCAGCAGCAACTGAAGGATCTGGCAGACCACAGAGAATGTAAGAGCATTTTAGTGCCAGACCAAATAACCAAATGCCACATATCTGTGGAGCAGACAGGGAAACCACCTGCCTGTCTGCAGTTTTCTGGTTTAGCTGTTTTGTTTTTCCAGTTCAAACTAGCTGCATTTTAAGTATAAGTTACCTGGACCATATTCCTATACTAACAGGCATTTTTGTAACTGTTTTGGGAAATTTTTCTTTGCATCTCAGTTTGCCAGTGATCACTGTTGCTTTCAGTATTTCTATTTCCTCAGGTTTACCAGGAAAGTGTAACTATTGGTGAAGGGTCATATTGTGATGGTCTATTCTATTTCTAAGGAATAATTCATGATAAGGTGTGGTTGGGCTGAGATTTACCTACACCTGGTGTGCTTCGGTTACTAGGTCAGAGGCTGAGTGACCATCTACACCAGGTGTGGGTAAACTGTGCTCAATCCATGCCCCATCATGAGTTATTCCAATTGTACAGTTAGGAATGGTGACAATTACACAAGAAAGTGAAGGAAAAGTTTTTTTTTTATTTTGTATGTTGATTTTAATAAAATATCCCAACTTAAACAAAATACTTCTTTACTACTGGGCAGAAGCCCTCCTGAGCCCATGAAGACAGCTGGCCACAACATGAATGAGCTGAACCTACAAGAATGATTATGACTGAAAATAACACCACTATGATTTTACCGATGCTGGTTAACTCTGGGTTGTCTCCAACTGCAACACTACAGCTTAAATCTGACCTTTTTTGTTTTAATTTTTCCTCAATGGCTATTCAAATATGGTGTCAAAAGTGGCATGAGAAAGCTGGCAGGAAGTAGGGGTGTGCAATACCTTATCCTGAGTATTCTGCTGAATTTTTAAATGCAGACCACAACACTATTTGGGTATTTAAAGAGTATTTGCTATTCATGTTTTAAAACAAAGATAAAGAAACAGTCCCCACCCTCTCTCCTGCCCATACACTTTCAAATATATAAGCCCCATCCCCTACCCTCAGTTTGAATCCCAGTCCCACCTCTCCCATGGCCAGCACCCATTATTTGATCATTTAAGTGTATTTGTCAAAATATAACTCCAACAAGGGTGACGGCACAACCCACCTACCTCCACAGCCAACCACTCTCTTCAGGCATTGTTGCACTAAGATAATATCTTCCCCACCCTGGCAACAGCACCCTCACCTCCCACCAGCACCCATTTTACAAGCGGGTCATGATAAAGATGACAGAAGGTGACTGACAGAGCCCACACTTGACATGGGTGGCCACCTTGTATTGAACAAAAGTGCTTATGCTCTTGCTTGCGTAGTAAAACAATTGAGCAAGCATGCAAGCACTGTCATTCACTAGAAGGTGGTGCACTGTGGAGGAGGGTGGGCATGTAACTTGCTGCCTACCTTTTTCCTGAATCGCTGTTTGAAAAGGAGTGCTGGGGGAAGAAGGGTGGATGGAGGTGTTGCCGGGTGGGGGACTGGAGGACATATCTGTTTTAGAGCAACAAGTGCAACAAGCACTGAATGACGATGGCATGCTAGAGGCAGACAGGTTGTATCAGTCGCCCTATGTTGGAAATTGTTTTTACAATTGCACTTTTATCGAACTGTGGGTGCTGGGGAGGTGTAGTTAGGGTTCAGACTAAGGGTGGGAAATGCAGGCTTGTACAATTGAAGGATCTGGTGGTAGAGTAGTGTGGAAGGCTTTTTTTTTCTTGTTTTAAAGAAATAGTATTTGTTATATACTAATAGGCACGAATAGTGCCACTGTTCATTTTCGGATCAGAATAATGAATGTGCATTATTCACAGTACTCGAAATACTATTCATTACTCACACAGTCCCAAGCAAGTAGTAGCCAGCACCTTAGTGGGGGCAAAATAATAAATGTAAAAAACAGAAGGGCAGGCCACCTTCAAGACCCTCAACTGTCTGAGACTGCTCTGGCACTCTAGCAAAATGGATGTATGTCCTAAGTTCAGAACAGCAGTGGCTGGCAGGAGATTAAAAAGCATCTAATAGGAGGCCGTGATGGACCTGATGTTTCCCATCACTATTTAAGCAATTAGAAATACAGAACAGAGAGAAAGAGGTAGGTTGAGCCCACCCTTCCCTGTATCAGGCAGTGGAACTGTATTCTACTGTGTGCCCTTGTTTCACGCCTGGGTTTGGCAGACAGGGTCTCTTGCAGATCTTTCCTGTCCTATCTCCTCTGTGTTCCTCTGTTCCTGAACATACTCCCTTCCCTCATTAGTTGGGCAGTTTGCCTGGCACCAGTGACCATACACTGTTGTAGCTCCATACAGAAGCTGGTAAAAGCAAGTGGAAGTAAAGTAATATAATGCATGCAGAAACAGTTTTATTTTATTCTTTTGGTAACTGGGTAAGGCCCGCTAGGCCTAAGTACCTGTTTTCAGGGCAACCCAGGAGTACTGGTGGTAAAGGACTCACTTAGAGTCACATAGTATGCAAATGGAGGTTGTGAAAATTAAACCCAGGTCTGCTGGATGTACCAAACTCATTCATGGCGCACTACTCTAGCTTCTAGGCTATACTACCAACCACAACATATGGGCCAGCGTGTGTGAAGGAAAACAGTGCTGCAGAATTACTGCAAAATTACTGTTGGTATATTCTAGAACTTTGCAACAACTGTTTAAGACAGCATGTACTGCACTTCTAAACAAGTTAACAAATGTTTCTTAGGTGCTTGCTTGTTTTTATATATTTATAGTAATAAGAAAGTTTAGATATTGAATAACATTGATTGTACTAAATGCATTATCTGTTTGTTATGCAATGCTACATTACTGTTTACTTTCTGAGAACATTGATGCTCTCCTGAGCCTATGAGAACTGGGGAGATGGAGCCTAAAGGAACTGGGAGGTGCAGTTTTCCTGTAAAGTAATCCCTGCTAATTGGGACTTGAGTTGGTTAATGTCTGTCACTGTAGAAGAAAGATTACATAGGAATATAGAAGTTGATGGCAGATAAGGACCGCAAGGCCCATCTAGTCTGCCCATTTTTCTACCTCATGAATGTGCCACAGTCCTTTGCTCTGTCAAAGGCCTATCTATTCATACTCATCTGTATTGCTCCCTTATGCCTATCCCATGCCTGTCTGAAGCCCTGCACTGTATTCATATCCACCACTTCCTGAGGCAGGCCCACTCTTTCTGTGAAAAGAACTTCCTCACATTATCTTTTAATTGGCCTCCCTCTAATCTCATGCTGTGTCCTCTTGTCCTATTTTTCTTATATTGAAACATGTTAGACTCTTTCGCTTGTTAATGCCCTTAAGATATTTGAATGTTTTGATCATGACTTGTGATATCCCTACTAATGTACCCCAACATCCCTCTAGACATACCTACTGCTTTAGTGATCTGCTTAGAAGGTTTCAGGTCATCTGTAATGATCGATGCCCAAGTCTCTTCTTCCCTTGTGATTGCCAGCAACCCCTCCCAACTTGCAGGTGGCTTCAGGGTTTATCTTCCCTATGTGCATGATCTTGCAATTCTTTGCATTAAACCTCAATTGCCACTCTTCTGACCATTTTGCCAGTTTATCCAGATCTCTTCTCATTCTGCCCACCCCATCTGGGTTACCTACTCCGTTGTAGATCTTGGTGTCATCTGCAAACCGACAAACCACTGTTGGAGGCACTATTGAAAGAAGGAACTTGCACAGATTGATTTACAAAGACTTTGGACTTGCCACCCAGTACTCTAGAAATGTTCCACAGTGCCAGAATTTAATTAAGGTTGCTGTGATACTCCAGTCTTTTATTTGTTATTTTATTTTGCTTGCTCATCAAATAAATAGCTACTGTGTTTTTCATTAAGATTTGCCTGTCTGTGCTCTTCCTGAATGCCCATACTATGACAGATGCTCAGCTCCAGTTCAGTGGCAAACTGCTGTGATGGCAACATCTGGCACTGGCATGGTGACAGTGCACAGACAGCACAGGAAATGACATGCCTGAGCACCCTGCCCCCAAAGATGTCAGGTTGTGGTTGCATATTATCTGAATTCATCAATTAGCTTTACTGCACAAGCAAGTAACATACTGTAAGTTCTTTTTACGCCTCCATGGCCTCACCCTCCTCAAGAACCCACTCTGTTGGACACAAGTCCAGCTACCACAGAACCCTCTTGGCACTTATGATCTCCAGGCTGCCAGGTTCCTGGTTCCTCTCATGATCCAGCCTTTGAAGTAACCAGTTGATGCTGGGGATTGTATTGCTGAAGTCAGGGATGGAAACACCTTGATAGGTTAGAGATTGTGGTGATGCACAGAGGTGACTGATAGCATTGGTTCAGGGGGTTATGATTAGCGTATAATGTCTTTATAACATCTTTATAAGTGACATTGCAGAGGGATTGGAAGGAAAAGTATGCCTCTTTGCAGACGACACAAAGATCTGCAACAGGGCTGATACACAAGGTGGGGTGGAAAGGATGACTAGGGACTTGGTAAGGTTGGAGGAATGGTTTAAAGTCTGGCAGCTTAGATTCAGTGCAAAGAAGTGCAAAGAAGTGCAAAGTAATGCACATGGGAAACAAATATCTAAAGGATGAGTACACAATGGGGGTGAGATACTGACAACAACAAAATGGAAAGAAACCTGGGGTTATATAGAAACAGAATTTGACGCAGATAAGGGACCGCTTGGCCCACCAGTCTGCCCATTTCCCTACCTACTGGATAAGCTGCAGATCCTAGTTAACCAGCAGCCTACTCTTAGTCATATCACATGACCTAAAGGTAAGCAAACAATGTGAGAAGGAAGTGAAGTGGGCTGGGGGATACTGGGATGCAGAGGGAGAGGCATCACCAATAGAAAACAGGATGTTGTTATCCATCTGTACAGACAGTTGGTGAGTCCCCATCTGAGTACTGCGGCAGTTCTGGAGACCCCATCTCTGCAAGGACATAGACTGGATGGAGGCAGTCCAGCAGAGGGCAACTAGAATGGTGCAGCGCCTGCAACAGAAGCCATATGAAGAGTGACTAAAGGGATTAATATGTATACCCTTGAGGAAAGGAGGAAGAGGGGAGACATGATAGAAACATTCAAGAACCTCAAGGAGTCAACAAAGTCCAAGAGGGTAGCATCTTTCAGAAAAAGAGATGTGCAAGAACAAGTGGGCACAATTTGAAGATAGAGTGGGGACGGCCTAGGGGCAATGTGAGGAAGTATTTTTTCACAGAAAGGGTGGTGGATGCATGGAACAGCCTTCCTGAGGAGGTTGTGGTCTAAAACTGTGGAGAATTCAAGAATACATGGGACAGACATAAGGCAATTCTTGTGGGGGTAGAAAGAATAGGCTGTTGGTTAACCAGGATCTGCAGCTTAACCAATTGGTAGGGAAATGGGCAGACTAGGTGGGCCAAAGCTGTCCTTATCTGCTGTCAAAGTCTGTGTTTCTATGTTTCTAGTGATGTGTGAAGTCAGCATAATTCACTCTGCAAATTATTTTGCAAACTGCACTCAATTCTCGGAGCATAATTCATGAAATTTGTCAATTGTGGAACGCAATTGACCATGAAGTATGGAATTTTGTTGGTGAAATTCCACACTTTATGGGTATTAACTGATGTATACCAGTAGTGGCGACCCCTGCTGATCACCAACCCCAGTGTAAAAAAGTACATATGAAATCCTGATGTCAGTGTCCCCCTCCCATGCTGATCGCTATCCCCAATGTAAACTTAAATGTTAAATCACTGTGCCTAGTGCCCCCCACCAACTGCCGCCCCAATGTAAAAATATATGTTACATCCCTGGTGTTTAGTGGTCTCCTCCTCCTCCGATCACCGTCCCCTAATGTGAAACAAACAAAAAATATCATCAGTGAAATCCCTGGTGTCTAATGGACCTCCACTTCATCACTTAATGCTTCACCACCCCACTTACCCTAACCCTGAACGGGTGACCAGCAAAGCCCTCCACTTTCAAGTGCACTCATTCATTCCAGGTCAGTTGCGCCTAGCCATGGCTGAGAGTGGAGGGCTGTGCTGGTCGCCCACTCGGGTGGGGTGGTGAGCGCTACCTGATGAGGTTAGTCCACTAGACACCAGAGAGTTCATTGATGATATTTTTTTTACATTGAGCCAGCGAATGTGGGGGTGGGGAGAGCTACTACACACTATGGTTCAAAATACAGTTTTGTACATTTTGCCTGCCGATCAGTGTGGAGGGGACAACAGACACCAAGGATTTAAAAATATATTTTTACATTAGGCCAGCAATCAGTGGGGGGACTCAGACATCAGGGACTTCAAATATATTTTGTTACATTGCGCCAATGATCGGGCGGGGAGGGTAGCACTAGGAAACAGGGTTTTGGTGATTTAGAATTTGTAACTTTTCTTGCTTTGGGTTTGTACTTAAAATCAAAAGCTAGGCAAAGTCACAGATAGTGAATTGTCACTTAATGGGACAATTTCGCAAATTGATCCACAGAGCTGAATTTGGTGACTTTCTGATCATTCACGAGCTAAGAAAAACTTCACTGCATTTACAGTCATAATCCACTGCAAGGCCATTTTCTCTGTTCTGGTCTCTACCCTCCTACCACCCATGAAAGCAAATGTCTGTGTCTTTAGGAGTGTCCAGAACTGGCACATGGTCATACGCTCCATTCAAAATAACACCACCATGCCACCACCAGAAGCCACTCGTCACATAATGAAGCAGGGTTTGAAACGCATCTGCCTTGGCAAACACTAGCAGATTATTTATAGGGCATTGGCCATATAACATTTCCATTGACCAGCCCTGCTGGTTTCAACAGGAATGTCAGTGGATTGTGTGGAGTTTCCCAGCAACTAGCTCAGAGAAACATAGAAACATAGAAGTTGACGGCAGAAGGAGACCGCTAGGTCCATCTAGTCTGCCCATTTGTTTTAGACGTATTTTGACACTCTAGTTGACCTCTGTAGTCAGGGCTTCCTTGTGTCTATCCCATGCATTCTTTAATCCACCCAAACTGTTGACCCCACAACTTCTTGGGTGGGCTGTTCCAGGCATCCACCACTCTTTCTCTGAAGAAAAACTTCTTGGTGTTGGTAGAGAACCTCCCACCTTGCAGCCTGAGGTCATGTCCACTGGTCCTGGAGCTCTTCTTGAAGTAAAAAGTTCCTGTGCCTGTACCTTGTTAATGCCTTTTATGTACTTGAATGTTTCAATCATGTCCACTCGCTCTCTCTCTCTGCTCCTGGGAGTACATATTCAGTTCCCTAAGTCTTTCCTCTTAGGGCATGTACTGCAGATCCTGAATCATTTTGTTGCCTTTCTCTGTACTGTTTCCTCCTGGTCAATGTCCTTCCTGAGGTGAGGCCTCCAGAATTGACTCGTATTCCAGGTGAGGCCTGACCAGTGATCTATACAGCGGTAGTACCACCTCTCTTCCTGATCGTGATACTCCTCCCAGTGCAGCCCAGCATTCTGTTGGTCTTCAATGTTACCTTCTCACACTGCTTACTAACCTTCAAGTCATCTGAGATTATTATTCCCAGATCTCATTCCTGGTTTGAGGCAGCCAGTCTTTCACCTTCTAGGTAATACTCCTTTCTTGGATTTTTCTTTCCTATGTGCATGACCTTGCACTTTTTGGTATTAAACCTCAGCTGCCACACTCCAGACCATTCTTCTAGTTTCTTGAGGTCAGCTTCCATCTTGCTCACTCCTTCTGGGGTGTCCACCCTGCTACATACAGTATCTTGGTGTCATCTGCGAACAGACACACCTTCCTTCCAGTCCATCAGTGATGTCTGCCATAAAACATTGACGAGCACAGGCCCTAGCACTGAACCCTGGGGCACCCTGCTGGTCACCCTGCCTTCTGTCGATTGTGCTTCATTAACCTGTACCTCTGGATTCTGCCGATAACCAGTTATGAACCCATCTGACTACTTCTGGACTAACCCCTGTGTGTCAAGCTTTACCAGCCTTCTGTGTGGAACCAAGTCAAAGGCCTTACTAAAGTCTAGGTAGATCACATCCACTGCCCACCATCGTCCACTATTTTTGTAGCGTAGTCAAAAAACTCTGAGCAGATTTGTCTGGCATGACCTACCTGCTGTGAAACCATGCTGTTTAGGGTCTTGTCAGCTGCTATTTTCGAGGAATGCTATGATCATCTGTTTGAGTAGTGTCTCCATTACTTTCCCTACTATAGACATGAGGCTCACTGGTCAGTAATTACTAGCCTCTTCGCAAATGCCTGATTTGTGGTGGAACCACTATTGCCTTTTTCCAGTCTTCAGGTACCACATCAGTCTTCAAGGTTTCATGAATAGAAGTGCCAGAGGGCTGCTAATTCTGCCCCTGGTTCCTTGAGGATTCTGGGTGCATCTCATCTGGTCCCATGGCTTTGTCTGCTTTTAGCTTATTTAGCAGCTCCTGTACTTGTTTCTGTAAAGGGACTTGTGTCTACCCTGGTCCTGGGTGTTGTGTTTTTCAGGGCTGGGCCATCCCTGGGTCTTCTTTGGTAAACACCAAGCAGAAGTATTTGTTGAGGAGTTTGGCTTTCTGGGTCATGTTTGGTGCATTTCCTTCTCAGTAGCACACCTTACTATCCCCTTTGTCTTCCTACGTTCCCCAATGTATCTAAAAATTATTTGTCTCCTCCTTTGCCCCTTCTGCTATCTTTTCCTCTGTCTGGGTTTTGCCTTTCTAATTTGTTTTTTTTTTTTTTTTTATTTGCCCTTTTTCTGGTAGGACCACTGGGGCCATCCGCCTGGTCACGGCCCCGGTTTGTTTGACTTTCTCATTTTGTCCTTGTACGACTCCCAGACTTTCTCAGTTTGGGTTTCCTGGTATATGCTGTATGCCTTTTCTTTTCTCTGACTGTGGTAGCCACTTCCTAGAAAACCATAAAGGATTTATTTTTCTTTTGCTTTGCTGACCCATCTAGCACATTGATCTTTGGCAGTCTGTTTTGCCACTTAAGTCTCCTCCACGTGACCTCCACCTCCTCAACCTCTGTTTCCATTAACCTGCCACTTATGTTGTTCCTCATTTTGAAGTAAGCACCTTTATCGTTGAGTGGCCGGTGTCCTGTGTTATGTTTACCTTAAAGCTTACCATGCGATGGTCACTGTTGCCCATATGACATCCCACTTTGATGTCCTTGATCCTTTTGGAGTTTGTGAGGACAAGATCAAGAATGGCATCTCCTTGCATTTTAACAAGTTGGCACAGTCCTGCATCTTGTAGTGACAATAAGTCCCCACTTCTTGTTGGTTCTGCCTGAGTGTATTCCAGTTAATATCTGGTAGGTTGAAGTCCCCACCAGTATTACTTCACCTTTAGACATTTTGTGGATTTCTCTATTAGGTCCTTGTCTCCTTCATCTCCTTGATTTGGGGGCCTGTACATGATGCTGATTTTCCTTGTCCATGTCTACTGTTGGCCATAATGACTCAAAGTCCCCAGGTTGCCCTTTAACTTGGTGGCTTTTATTTCCTCCCCAATGTAAATGGCTACACCCCCTTATTTTGCCCTGCCTATCTTTCCTGAACAGACTGTAACTGGGAATGGCCGATCCCATCCGTTGTTTTTCATGAACCACATTTCTGTTACAGCCATCCAGTCCAAACTTTCTGTTTCAAGATGGCTGTTAGTTCAGGAAGTTTGTTGGTTAGGCTCCAGTATTTGCAACCATGCTTCCAGGAATGTACATCCTCTTTGACGTGAGGCTGTACCTTCTTCCTGGACTGCTCCAGTTTGCTCTTTCCAGCCAAGAGATTATGGAGGTTGCTGGTCCGGTGGATGTTGGCTTGGATTTGTTTTCTGAGGATGTATGCACATTTGGCATTTTGAGTGCTGACCAGCCCACTGATGGCAGGGGTGTGAGCTGCATCATACTCCCTTTATCTAGTTTAAACTTCTTGTATAGACATCAAATTTTTGTCCGAGTGCTTGCACCTTCTCTGTTTAGGTGCAATCCATCGTATTTAAAAGCTCTTCCCAAAGTTGTGCCAGTTCCCTGTGTCGTGGTATCCCTTGTCTTGGCACCAATCATGCAGCCATGAGTTGAATTTGCCTACTTCAATCTGTCTGACCTGCTTGGTGCTTTTCTTTTTCCCCACACTGGCAGCACTTCTGAGAAGACTAATTTGGACGAGGGAAGAAAGTTTGTCAGCCAGGTCCTGGGAGTGTTTCTGGCCTCCTTAACTGTGTGATTTGTCAAGTCATTGGTACTAAGGTGTATTGTTATATATGTAACATCCTGATTCCGCACAATTGTCTTTTATGTGTTAGTGTCCCTGCTTGCAGAGGCTCCTGTAGACACTTTCCACAATGTCGCTTTTAACATTTTGGGTTAGGTGGTGTTCCACCCTCGGATCATGGAATCCCAATTATTACAGCTCCAGTGGCCAGTGGCTGTAAAACTTAATTTCAGCCCCTATGCATTACCTCACCCTTCCGCAAAGGAGAGTTTCCTCTAGAAGTTCTGTTTCTCTCCCTATTGGCCGCTGTTGCTATCATTCTGGTCTTAAGACATGAACACAGACAAAAGTAATGGTTTATTTCTTTTGTTAGTAGGTGATTTGGGGCAGAAGCTGTACAGTAATGACTTAATTCCACATACCATCAATATAAGGTATTTATTAGTATTTATTATCTGTATCAAATAAAGACTACTTTCTACTATAGGAGTGTGGGAGTAAAAGCAGAATAATAGATAGTTGAGTATGTATTACAAGGAGTAATAGCATCAAGAGGTTCTGAGGACATGGAAACCTGGAGAGCGAAGCTCCACATAACAGGTATAACAGTATATTTAATACTTTTCCAAGTTACTAAGCATGCCTATTTGAACGCTGCCTAATTGTGGATAATAAACTGAATCATTTTTATGTAACTGTTGTGACTAGTTGAATTATATTTATTAAATCTTCTTTAAACTTTTTAGGTGCATGGTTGGGATAAATCCAGACAAAGGAACAAAGGTATAGTACAACAAAATAAGACAATAATACAGTACTGATAAACCCCAAGTACTATCGCTCATCAATGCCCTTGCTGATTTTGAATGAAGAGAATATACATAACACATCAACATTCAATCTGTATATACAAAATCTATCAGTCAAACCTAAACAGCAATCATCCTTCTTTTACAGAAATAGGGTCTGCTTTAGTTTCTCAATGCATATGCAACTGGTTAACTCTTTATTTATGTCTCAAATTGGCCATGGGGATTATATTTAGATGATACTTTGATATTGGCCTTAGAGTGCTTGATCCACTGTATCACAGTGCTCTGAGATCTGTCTCCAGCCTGCCAAGGAAGACCCATCATTGCAACCATTATGCTTCAGTTGGGTGGCAGTCCCTGGCTGCCTGGAGATTGACTCACTGGTTAATTTTTATTTACAGGTTTGTCACAAAACATTACCATTGTTTCTATTAGAACTTCTTCAGTCTAAACAACCTAGTAAATATTTATTAAGCTCTTCTGAATTGCCTCAGTTTTCTATGCCTAAGTAACAGACTAAATTTGGTAATTACATTTTGGCTGTTACTGTGGCAGGTTAAATGCATTTGTCAATGCCAAATGTTGCTTGCTTATATGTTCTGTTTAGGTATTTGAAGTGATAGTTCCATGCCCTCCTCCCAAGTCATCCACTGTGTCTTTCACTCAGTATTCACAGAAGAGTTGGGGGCAAGGGCATAACAGTACAGTAGTTGCCAAGGGGGTGAAGAGGTGGACAATAGTCCATTCCAAGGCAAAAGAGTCCTGCAGGAGCTCACTAAAATTGAAATTGAGCTCACAAATTAAAGGTGGACAAAGTGATGGAAACCAGATGGCATACACGCCCAAAGATATTAAGAGAACTGCAAAGAGAGATAGCAGTACACTCTGGCAGCCATGTTCACTGAGTCATTCAACATGAGTGAATTGGAGGAGGGCACATGTGGTCCCTCTACACAAATGCAGCAGCAGAGAGGAGGCAGGAACAATAGGCTATTCAGCCTCACCTCACCTCAGTAGTGAGGAAGATCAAGGAGGCATTGCTTAAAGAAAGGATAGTGGGGCATCTAGAAGCCATCGGAGCCCAGGACCATAGACAACATGGATTCACAGTGGGGACATCATGTCAGTCAAATCTGGTTGATTTCTTTGACTGGGTGACAAGGGAAGTGAATCAGGGTGGGGAGTGGACAACACCTTGATTTCAGCAAAGCCTTTGACACCATCCCACATAGGAGGAGATGATAAACTAGCTGGGTAGGCTGGGCATGGGGAAAGGGTGGTAAACTGGGTTAGAAACTGGCTAACAGACAGGAGGCAGACAGTTGTGGTAAATGGGTGCAGTCTAGGGAAAGGGGGTGACAAGTGGGGTGCTGCAGGGTCTTCATTAGTAACACTGCAGAACGGCTGAAGGAATTTTTCTGGAATTTTCAACATAGCCATTTTAAGACCTCTGCTCATGAACAGTGTCACTGTGATTTTCTTAATCTGTCCCAAACATTGATTAGCACACCAACAGCTTACTGTGCGCTACATGCACAGAAACACATTTTGGGTGACATGTGAAAATGACAGCTGTACTGCTCATAAGGAGGTGTGGTAAAATGGCAATGTTGAAAATCTGAGTGCAAATATAAAAATTTGCGAACTTACAAGTGTGGGTAGGAACTGCGAACGCACGTCAGAAACAGTCATTTTAGGAATTTTTTCACCAAATTTTCAACATGGGATTTTAAGACCTCTGCTCATGAACAGCATCACTGTGATTTTCCTTATGTGTCCCATACATTGAGTTCGCACACTGACTGCACCATTGTGCGCTATATACGGGTGGAAACACATTTTGGGTAAGATGTGAAAAATGACAGCTGTACCACTCAAAAGGAGGTGTGGTAAAATGGTAATGTTGAAAATATGGAGTGAAAATATTGAAAATTCGCGAACTTACAAGCGTATTGAGGAACTGCACAACACACGCCTTAACACAGTCATTTATTTGGAATTTTTTCACCAAATTTTCAACATAGACTTTTGAGAGCCCACCTTATGAACACTGGCAGTGTCATTTCATTAATTGGTCCTGAAAGATGATTTTATGCAGTGACCGCCAAAATCACCCTTAGACCCAATAACGCCATGAGAGTGCAGACGTGTTCCTGGTCCACTGAAGATCGTCACGCTGAGCTCCGGAGGTAAGTATTAAGTGAGGGGGGTGGGGAGGCAGGGTGAGCAGGGTGGGTGCAGGTTGTGGGGGGCAGGGAGACTACAGGACCTTTTTGTTTACAGGTTGTTATTTTTTTTTAAGAAGACAACGGAAGTTTGCCACGCTGGGTGGGCTCCTCAGCGGCAGCTAAAAGGCTGTTTGGGGGCCTGGAGCTGGCGGGGATTGGGCACCCCGCGGCTATGTAACAAGCTTTGCCATGTTGGGTGAGCTCCCAGCATGGACCTGGACAGCTTTTTGTGGGGAGCGTGGAGCCGATAGGGATTGGGCACCCCCTGCTGGCCATACAGTGTGTGCGTGGGGAGGGAGCGATCAGCATGCAGTATGTGTGCTTCGTGATGTGGTGGGGAGAGCTCTGCTCACTAAAGCAGAGCACTCCCTTTCAACTGTATGACCACTGCATTTTCAACTGCTATCATAGACAGCTGCAGCAGTGATTGGGAACCGAAGCGCGCCTGCAAACACACTGACTGAATTGGAACACGGTGCCACACCTCCAAAAACTCGAATGATGGCATCTATGTTTCCTGCACATGCGCAAACAACATAAAAAATGAAACTGAATTCTTTTATCTTTGTCATGCTATAAGTGTGTGTTAAAAATTGTGCATCTCATGTATGTGACTGCTTCTGATGAATCCATTAACAAAACTACAAGTTTTAACTGATGTTATATGTCATGTCTAATGTGTGTTTTATATTCTATTTTATTGTTAAATGTTGGATGCAATTGTATAGGAGAGTATACTTTCAGTTTGTGTTCCAATAAACGAATTGAATTGTATTTTAAGGCAAAATTATACATAAAAATCTGTTATAATGGGCACAGAATATATAGGATAGTGGATGAGCAACTATGCACAACCAGTGGGTTGTGCCACAGAGGTGTTCTGATTCTCTCATCTTGAGGTCCATGGGAATCAGATCCTCAAGGTGGCACAACATACTGGTCGCATAGTGTTGCCCATCTGCTATTCTATATAGTGTATGGGCATCCATGCCTATTTCAGACATCGTGACTTTGTTTCAGTGAACTGATGGTTGGGGGCACTTGAGTGTTGGTTGTAGGCTCAAATTACTGGCACGATGTGCTGCAGAAGTTTCTACAAATTTGAGTTTTGAAAACAATAATTTGAGGTTAATTGATAGGCAAAATCAAGTATGTGGCAGCACTCCAAGTTGTTCTTCTGCAGTAGTGACAGCACTACTGTGGCACAACAACATGATGACATCACTATTGCAGCAGAACAGGCATATTCCAGGCATGGAATTCCATGCATAACAGCATTCTACCATACACTATATATAATCAGCATTTTTTGTATGTGGAAATGTTTTACATATTGAACTCAATGTTCTGCAAACATATTTATATTACAATGAGAAATTAAATTTTTCACTGTCAAGGCAGAGAAACTCACAAAATGTAGGGGAATTAATTTCTTTACTACATTGCAGGTTTACATATGCATCTACTGTCTGTTGTTTTCAGCAAAACTTTTATTGACAATAATTTTGTGTTTGCTTGTGCACATGTCCATGAAACATATTGTGGCAACTTGCTGGAGAAGCAGGTTGTGGAGACGCTGCAGTGTTGTGGCCAATGCCTCCACTGTTTTTTGGGGCTCTTCTGTGTGTCACCAATGGAGAAGTTGCTGGCTATGACAGTAGTCTGCAAGCATGCTACTAACTTGAAATGATTCCACCGCTGCAAGGGGAGCAGCCTCATTGCAGGGCATTCCTTGCCTGGTGTAACATTTCAATAAACATGGTAGCAGCTGTTGACATCCTCCTTTCACAGTCCCCAGTAAGCTGACTTCAGAGGTGCCCAATCCCCCTATTGACATGCCCCTCCCAATTAATTTGCCGTTGGGAGAGCCCAATCCCTGTCAGCACATTTGCTGTGTTTTGTCTGTTGAGAAGGATGCCCCTCGGCATCATCCCCCCAACACAGACACACTTGCTGATGGGGTGCCCATCAGCAAGTTCGGCATGGCATCAGCATGTTTAAACCCCCCAACGCATCAGCATTTTTCTGCCCCATCCCAATGTGTGCCACTCTGGGAGCCCACCCCAGTGTGGCTAATATGACCCCACACTCTACACCTGTAAGTCACAGTGTGGAATCACCTTCCCACCGATTAATGAAACAAGTGTCACTGTTCATGAGGTGGGCTCCCAAAAAGCCTATGTTGCAAATTTGGTGAATAAATTCCAAAAATGACTGTGTTAAGAGCGCGTGTTGTGCAGTTACCACGACGCTTGTAAGTTCGAGAATTTTAATATTTTCACCCAGTACATTGCCATTTTTCCACACCTCCTTGTGAACAGTACAGCTGTCATTTTCACATCCTACCTGAAATGTGTTTTCACACATGTGGTGCACAATGGCATGGTCCCTGTGCAAAATCAACGCTTGGGACAGATTAAGAAAATCACATTGACAGTGTTCATAAGGAGAGGTCCCAAAAGCCTGTGTTGCAAATCTGGTGAACAAATTCCAAAAATGAATGTGTTACCAACGCATTGTGCAATTTCTACGCATGCTCTTAACTTCAGCAATTTTTATATTTTTTACTCCAGATTTTCAACATTATCACTTTTGCACACCACCTTATGAACAGTACAGCTGTAATTTTTTCACATCCTGCCTGAAAATGTTTTCGCAGCTGTGGTACACAATAGGAATGTTTGCTATGCGAAATCAACATTCGGGACAGATTAAAAAATCACATTGCCACTGTTCATGAGCGGAGGTCCCAAATGCCTATTTTGAAAATGTGATATAAAAATCCCCAAAATAATTGCATTACAGGTGTGCATTGCACAGTTTCTAGACACACCCATGACTTCGCTAATTTTTTATGTTTCTCCCAGATTTTCAACATTACCATTTTTACACCTCCTCATGAATGGTACAGCAGTCATTTTTGCATCCTGCCTGAAACGTGTTTTCGCACCTGTGTCACCAAATGGTGCAGTCGCTGTGCAAAATCACCTTCGGCTAACGAACTGATTGTGCCACTGTTCATGCGGTGGAGTCACAAAAGCCCATGTTGAAAACTTGGAGTGAAAATACCAAGAAACGCCCAGGGTGTTAGGGTTTCCCACCATAACGCCTACCCTGTAGGGACTGACAGGCATCAGGGGAGTGACCTGGGGTTGTTGACAGTAATGCTCACGCCATTTCACCCCACTCCCACCCTGCAGCCAGTGACAGGCATCAAGGTATGCCTTGATTCTTTGGCCCCAAAGTTTACTCCATTCTCCTATACTGCACCCCTTTTCAGCGTATTTCCTTATGGAGTGGGGTGAGTGTAAAGCCTGAACACCTTAATGCACACCTCGACACTTGTCGGTGTTTGCAGGGTAGGGTGAGGTAAATGATGTGAGTGTTATGGGCAGTGACCCAAAGGTACACCTCAATGCCTGTCCATCTCTGCAGGGTGGGGATGGGGCTGGCGCAGTTCAATACTTCACTGCCATTCTTATTCTGTATCTGTCTAACTCCTGCACTTCCAATGCTAATGCCAGCAAATGTTCACGCTGACAAATGCTTGTTTAAGTTGAGTGAATTATGTAAGGGGCATGCTCTGTCTAGGTGCGACAATGACTCCTGGGAGATGCACTTTCACCAAACATTTTTACATTTTTTCCAGGGTGTTGAGTGATCCCTTGCATAATGGCTAGAACTGATACCCCATGTAACATTAGGAATATTAACCTCATGTGGAACAACACATCTGTTCCTGTTCATGACTGCCCCCCAACAAATGAAACACGCTTCTTCTGCGTGTCCAAATACTCCAGATGGGCTGGATACATACTAGCAGCTATATGGCTACCAGGTGACAGACAAGTTACATTTATGTGACATAGAGGCCTTTCCAGTCCACTGTGCACATTGTGCTTACAGATCGCAGTTGGAGAAATGTCTTTCCTGTCACTCAGGGTTACAATGGCCACCACTTGATGGACTTTAGTTTTGCAGCCTGACTCCGCTTCATGTCTGCATGGACTTCAATGCCTATCATTCTGAACCTCAGACTCCAAAAGTTCTGGAATGTACAGTATATGGCCTTCCACAAGGAACAACCCACACTATCCTATCTCATGTTACCCTGGGAAACCGGTCTCATTTTCCCAAAGAAGTGCCTAGAATGGACGATTCTTTACTACCTCTACATACTTAGGCTCCTCATACTAAGGAGTATTAAGCTACTTGGCCACTAAAGGTAGTCCCTGCATGATTTGGGTCCAGGTTATCCTAAAATCCTTCCATCTCTTACACCTCAGTCTGCCATCTCCACCCATCCAAAGTGGGCCTGATGGATGTTCCCCAGTAAGTTGTCCTGTTACAGATCATTTGGAGCATCTTCCCCTGCCTCCTTGTTGCTTTTGATTGGCTCGGCCTGCTCTGCTGAGGCTGTTAAGGGTGCTTTAAACTGTGTTTATGACAATATGACTTTGAGTGGACTAGTTAGTTTATTTTTTTAACTATTGAGCCTTGATCATACTTTTTATTCATATTCATGTATTTATTCAGCTCTTTGCTGTCACTGTCTGTACAGCTCCCTAGGCTTCAGGAAAGGGCACCTAACAAATAAATGTGTCTTGTACAGTATGCCAGGAAATTCCAGAAGATGTGCAGTATTGTATACCCCTAGAGAGTAGGGAGAATGATCTAGATTTACATTTTAATTAGATGAGCTTACAACAATTTCTGTTTTTCCTTAGGTAACTGCTAATTTACTATGCAGTCTGCATGCCATTTTATTACATTATAATGTTGCAACAGTATTTTAGGACATTAGGGTATAAAAATGTTTGATTGAAGAATATTTCCAATTGTTACGCAGTGTTCCTAAGTGACTAATGTACATAGTTTTCTTCTCAAAACTAGATTGCATAACTTTACTTTACTGATTAATGTTTTTCAACTCAAATCTAAAATTAAAACTATTTATTCTTACATTACATAGACATGACCCAATTTAAAACCTTTAAGCACTGTTCAAATAAAGAATTTGCACTTCACTCATTTTGTGTCGTGTTCTTATTTTTTCAATAAGACATATTAATTTATGGGACTTGAAATCTATACTTTAGATGATACAGACCTAATACATAACTACCAAAACACATCAGCATGTTAATCAATCAATCAATCTTTATTTCTCCAGGTGAAACACCATTGAGACAGCTCATTTACAAGGTGGACTTGGGTCGGTGCTTGCATAGTACAGGCAGCTAAATGTAGATGAACACATAGTACAAATAACAAAATTTGTCAATGCCGAATGTTGTCACGCTGACATTGGCTTTAGTAGTGCAGGCGGAACACATTTTGGGCAGGGTGGAAAATGACAGCTGTACTGTTCATAAGCGTGTAAAAAATGACAGTGTTGAAAATGTGGCATGTAAATATTGCAAATTCTTGAAGTTACAAGAACGTGGGAAATGCGCAATGTATGCTTGTAACACAGTCATTTTATAGACTTTTGGCACCAAATTTTCAACATAGGCATTTAGCACCTCTGCTCACGTACAGTGTCACCGTCATTTCCTCAAAGTGTCCCAAAAAAGTGATTTTGCACAGCGACTCGCGCTTATTCTGCAATGGACGTACGAAACATATTTCGGCAGGATATGTAAAATGACAGCTGTACTGTTCATCAAGAGGTGGAAAATGCCAGGGTGAAAATCCAGAGAAAACTATTACAAATGCACAATGTTACGATGAGTGTGCAAACTGGCGCAACACACGTCAGAATAGTCATTTTATGAGATATCATCAAATTTTCAACATAGGAATTTTAGGACCTTGCTCATGAATAGTGTCACTGTCATTTTATAATCTGTCCCAAACACTGATTTCTACAGCAACCGCGCTATTGTGCGCCGGAAGTGCGGAAACACATTTTGGCAAGATGTGAAAAATGACAGCTGTACTGTTCACAAGGAGGTGTAGAAAATGACAATATTGAAAATCTGGCATGAAAACATTGCAAATTCGTGAAGATATGAGCGTGTAGTAACATGTGTAATGCACGCTTGTAAACAGCTATTTTTTCACCAAATTTGCAACATAGACTTTTGACAGCCCACCTTATGAACAGTGCCACTGTCCCGAGATATTCTGAGTCCCAAAAGGTGATTCCACGAAAGGACTGTGAAATCACCTTTGGGACTGAGTAACATCATAACAGTGACAGAATTCATGAGGAGGGGTCCCAAAAACCTCATGCTGAAAATTTGGTGCAAAATTCTAAAACATGCCTGAGATATGCATCAAAGTTGAAAAAAACTATTTATTCCATTGTACAGCTTACCAGCATTTCCTCAGTTCATGGTTGGCTTCAAAGAGTGCAGATGTGTTCCCGTCCACTGAAGATCATTGCCAGACCCAGGGGTAAGTATGGGGTAAGGGGGGTGTGGGGAGGTAGGGTGCACAGTGGTGGGTGCGAGAGGGGTAGGGAGACTACGAGGACCATTTTCTGTTTACAGGTGGTAAATTAAAAAACGCGGATGGTTTTCTTTTTACAGGTGTTTTTTTGGGGGATACAGTAGCCGACGGGGATTGGGCACCCCGTTGTCACATAGGGAGGAACATTAGCTGAGGGAGATTGGGCACCTCTGAGCACAGAAGAACTGGGGATATCATGCCGATAGGGAGCGGGCTCCCCATCGGCACATTAAAAGTGGGAAGGGGAAAGGATGCCAACGGGATTGGGCACCCTGTCGGCAAACAATGAAAGCGGGGGTGATGAGCCGAGGGGAATGGGCACCCCTCAGCAAGCAAACAAGGAGGAATGGGAACATTATGCCAATGGGGAGGGCTCCCCATCGGCACATTCATGAGGGGCAGGGTAAGCTGACCAGGGAATGGGCACCCGGGTCGGCAGTTTAGGACATTGTGCTGCCATGTTTGTAGCTGGTGATGCACATAGAAGGTCCGCTGCATGTGACGAGCTTTGCTCACACTCAGCGGACCTTTCCTTTGATGTAAATGCCACATTAGTAAGCATGGTGTGGCGCCGCATGCAGGCTGATCGGGAATGAGGACGACCTACTGGTGCGCATGCCCTGCATTCGCCCAACAGCGACCGTGCCTCCAACTCTCCATCATCAGATGCCGGCTGCGCAATACACCAACATAAAAAGAGTACAATCTTACATCTATGTTACAGCCTGTACAACATTTACATGATACACAAGAGAATAATACAATCATATGGTACAGTTGTCACTTTGAAGCCACGGTTTTCCAATAATAATCGAGAAATAAAAGATGTAAGTAGAACATTAAGGTCTTACTAATGGTACAGTATGTGCAACAATTACATGTTTCGCAAGGTGATAAATACATCCTATGGTACCATTGTCACCTTGGAGACACGGTTATCCCAAAAATAGAAGAAAAAGAAAAAAGATGAAACCAGGATATGAAGGGGATAGGCTCCAGAGTAATAAGTTTAGCGCGGATAGTTGCAGTGTTCTTTAAAGGTCTGGCAAAGATGCTTTTAAAAGAGGTATTTTCACTTGAGAACAATTTTTAGTGTTTTTGCATTTTATTACATATGAAGGGAGGTAGTGACTTATGGCTGCTTTACCGAACGTGATTTTACCTACGAATTGCAAGGGAGATATACTGAGCTTCTGAGAAGGTAGCTCCCTGGATGGCAGAGAGGCAGGCAGTCAGTGATGTAATTAGGAGCTTGTTTGATACGCTCATGTGTCCATAGGATGGCATTTTTGTGCCGCTTATAACTAAGTGAGTTCCAGCCAAGCATGGAGTAAAGGGTACAATGATGTGTAGAAAATAAAGCATCAGTAATGAATCTAATTGTTCGATGGTAGAGGGTGTCAAGTTTCCCTAGGGCTGAACTTGTCCCTTGTCCATACAGGATATCTGCATAGTCTAGTAGTGGTAAGAATGTAGCTTACACTAGGCAGATTTCTGCTTCCTGGTTAGTAAATGCTTTATCCAAAAGAAGATACCAAGTCTTTGTCTTAACCTCTTGACTAAGTTTTCAGTGTGGACTGAAAAGGATAGCCTGTCATCAACCCAGAATCCCAAATATTTAAAATTTGACACAGATTTTAGGGGCTCACCTAGAAGCGACTGGATAGCAGGGATTTTGAGGAATCCTTAGTTTTGATTGTAATGGATTTGGGGCAAAAGCATGGCCTTGGGTTTTTAGCATTTAGCAATAGTTTTAGATGCAGCCGATTTCTGGAGATGGTTGAATTCAAGCTGGCGGTCATTACAGGCTTGCCCGTTGTGAAGGCCTGTCTATGAATAGCACGGCATTATCTGCAAATAGATGTATTTTAGCATCTGATATTCCATCATTTAACTTGGTAACTTGGTAATTTGACATAAAAGGCCAAGCCCATCGAGAATGTCCTCCACACATGTGGACCATTAATAAGTTTGTTATTTATTTAAAAGCCATCTATCTAGTTTAATCTTGAAGGTATTAATGTTCTCACAATCAACAATTTCCATGCGGAGGGAATTCCACACTCGGAGCTCTTATATTGAAAAATTGCTGTCTTTTATTTGTTCTTGTTTTTTCAATTATAATTTGTTTATTATGAAGTCGGGAACAATTTTCCTAGATGCATAGGGATGTCGCAGAATCCATTAATATAGAAGATGAGATCATTTTAAATAATTGTAGCATGTCACCTCTTAATCTTCTGTTTTCCAATGAATATAATCCTGTTTTCTGAAGCCTAGTTGCATAATCATGAAAGAGAGGTGGGGTATAATTTTAGTTGCCCTTCTTTGTACCCTCTCAATTTTGCAATGTCCTTTATCAGATATATGGGCTCCACAAGGAGAGCCGAATCCAAATAGGGCCTAACATGAGACTTATATAGTGTCATTATACATTCTTCGGTTTTAGAAACGTATGTATTTTTATCCTACGTAACAAAGCATTGGCTTTGTTCACATTATATTATAGTGGTTTGAGAAGGACAAACGATCACGATCATGATACCCAGATCTTTTCAACAACTGAGTCTCGTATTTTGGTTCCATTGAGATAATATGGTTGTACAGAGTTATTTTACCAAATGCAGCACGGAACATTTGGATACATTAAAAGACATCTTATTGGTAGTTGCCCATGTTTCAATTATTTTAAATCTTTCAATATAGTGTTCCTACTGTAATCAATATGCACAGGTCCTCCCAGTTTGGTGTCATCAGCGAATTTCATAACTTATTCTGTGATCCAATCTTTAGATCACTTATAAGAATGCTAAACAAAGTGGGGCCCAACACAGATCCTTGGGGACCCCACTTGTCACAAATCTGTCCTCTGATAATACCCCATTGATTCTAACTGTTTGAGTTTGTTCGTAGCCAGTTATTCACCCAAGTTACAATACATTTAGAGAATCCTAATGTAACCAGTTTATTAATTAGTATTGAATGTGAGACCTTGTCGAATGCTCTTACTATAATCCAGCAGGACAACGCCCACTGGAGTATTTTGATCAAGCTCATTACTTATAGTATTATAAAAGATAACAGGTTTGTAGTACATGAGTACCCTCGTTTGAATCCATGTTGCGTATGATCATATATATTAAGTTCGAACATTTCTTTATCCATTAGATGTTTAATATACTTTTCTAATAGTTTACAAGGTATAGAGGTTAAACTAATAGGTCTATAATTCTCAGTTTTAGAATGCACCTGTTTTAAAGATTGGGGTAATAATAGCTGATCTCCAAATAGTAGGCACAATTTGTTCAGTAAGTGACTTATTAAATATGATTGTAAGTGGGTGACAATATTGTCTATGGTTCCATAAGAAATTTGGAAGTAATACCATCGGGCCTGGGCTCGTAGTTGGTTTCAAAGTTCCCAAAGTTTATAAGTGTCAGAGATAGTAATGATATAACTCTGAAGAACAGGAGTATGAGGAATCGTTCTAGGTTCTTTGTCTTGTTCAAAGACAGAACAAAAATACTTATTAAATTCAGACGCAGTCACCATATCTGAGAGAATAGTTGAATTATTGATAATTATTGGACCTACTTTATTAACAGTACCCTTTTACTATTTAAGTATGAATAGAGACTTTTATGTGAATCCTTGGTATGGGCAATCTTGAATTCTAGGTTCCTTTTAGCCAAGGTAATAGATGTTTTAAGTTTTTAAAGCATCCTTGTACTTAGTATAAATGTCCTTCTTGTCCTCCTGTTTGCTCTTTTTAGCAAATTAAATAGTTTCGCTTATGATTACTAAGTTTTCTGATATTGTTACTATACCAAGCAGGGACCTTTCCTTTATTATTGTATCTCCTTCTCACCGGTACATGTTTTTCTTCTAAATTATGTATAATTTTTTCAAAGGTGTTCCATGCATCATTTGCATTAAGGTGCCAATAATGAGTCCCAAGATAGAGCAGCCAGTTGTTCATTGATCTTAATAAAATTAGCTTTATCATATCGCTTGATCATGCAGCTGTTATTAGGCGACATGTGTGAGTTAAGCCATGGAAAATTGAATAGTCAAATGGTCACTGTTACCCAGGGATCCAACACCGTAAACTTGATAAAGCTGTATTCATGTTAGTAAAGACTAAATCGAGAATATTGTTCCTCTAGTAGGATCTCTTACATGTTGTGTAAGGCCAAGATCAGTAATAGCAGAGATCAGCTGTAAATCGTATGAGTTATGTCCAGAGAGAGTATCCCAGTTTATTGATGGGAGATTAAAATCCCTAGAATTATGACTAAGCCATTATCTGCTATTTGAGCCATTTCTGCAGTTAGTTGGTGTAGATAATCAAGGTCTGAGGAGGGTGGCGATAACAGTTCCCAACCAAGATTTGAGGATGCCTTGGGCTGCAAGTATACCCAAACACTCTCAGTAGATACTGTTGTTGAAACCTCAAATGAGGGAATATCATTTGTTACATAAAGACTAACCCCTCCTCCTTTGGTCATCAGGTCTGTTTTTAAAATAGTGTTTAAATCCTGGAATATTTACTATCCATTGTTTATCCTGGTTACCCCATGTTTCTGTTATAGCAACCAGGCCAATGTTAGACTCTGAATTTTTAGTTCCAGTTCCACCATTTTAGGAACACTAAGTGCTCTCGCATTACAAGTCAAGATATTCAGCTTGTATATATTATTTAGAGATGGTTTATGGATTCCAGTCTCCCCTTCGTTTTAGTTTAAATTGTTGTTTGAATGACAGAAATTGTCGACCTAGGAGAGAACTATTCTCACGGCTGAGATGTAATCCATCCCAGCAGAAGAGGGCAGGGTTATCATTGAATTCTCCCAGTGGGTGATGCACGTAATACCTTGTTTTAGGCACCATTTCCGAAGCCATTCGCTCATAGATTTAATTTTCCTTGAATACAAAAGGAGGCACTAGGTACTGGGAGAATTTCTGAAATGCCAATGTTACATCCCTCTCATTTAATACGTTACAGAGAGCAACTAGGTCCTGCTTAAGTTGTTGTAATGGGGTTCTTGCTATGTCATTTGTTCCAGCATGGATTATAACTAGGGTTAGTGCCTGCTGCATGTAAGGCAATACTGGTCATGGCAGTTATATCAGAAACCTTAGCACCCTGTAGCTTAAGCAAGATCTATTAATTTTATCAGGATTACAAATGGTTCGATCTATGAATTTAACCATAGAGTCACCTAAGACTACAACCTGGGTAGGGTACTGTTTTTTGAAGAGGAAGATATGGACTTTCATCCTGGGCAATATTAGATAGACACTCAACCCTTCAATTATCTCCATCAGTAAGGAAGCCAGTGGTTCATAGGAATTATGTAGTGAGATCGGAGGGTAATGATCTTGACTCCTCTGTTTGTAAGTTTGAATTTTTATTCGAATAATAGTTGACCAAGCGGCAGTGTCGGTCACTATCTGGCGCTTGTGAGGGGGTCCAAACAATGTGGGTAGAAGCGGTTTGTTCGGTAAGTTAAAGTGGTCTTTATTCTCAAGTTACCCTTGGGTTTCAGTGAGTGTTAGTGATTTCACTATGGGACTTGTTGATCACTAGGGTACCCTGGGGACAATTTGCATGGAGAAGGGGAATTATTGGTTTCCAGTAGGAGGACATATGATCAATGTATTCTTCTAGTGCTTCTATTTCTGGGTCAATAGTATGCTGAGTAATATCAGAAGTAGCCTCCCAGGATTACGGAGTCGGGATATTTCATCCTGTAGGGTTTTAATCAGAATACATCTGTCACATACATAATTTGCAACTTGTTTACCTACTGCATACATTTGACAAGATGTACAATATTTATTTGCTTTCTTCATTATAATATTAACTAAAATTCCAACTATAAATACAGTACCTTAGATTTCCCTTTATATATAAGACCATAAATTGTTGTTTAACACCGTTGCCCCGATGGTCATGATGGACCACGATAGACGCGCGCTAAGACGCGCGTGTCTCTAGCGTCCTCCGCGGCGCGCTTCGCGACGCCGCCCGGGCAGAGAGCAAGTGTTTTAATGTTGGTCGGACCGGAAGTGCGTCCGTCACGCTACTCCGGTTTCAAGGCTAGCACAAACGGCCAAATTAAAGTTTTAGGGCTCTAAAATAGCCCTTTACAGTGTGTTTTAGGTTTACAACAATCCTTTAATAGGGCACTGTCAGTCAGTGAGGAGAATAGCTGGTGTAACTGGGAGGCACGAGTAACACAGTCCTCCAGTATCCCACACTGCCCTGTGGACCTAGTTCAGGAAGTAGATGAAAGCCAACCACAATAACACAAGATGGTATATATAAAATAAATAAATCAAACAGGCACAGTTCAAAATTGCAGCATACACTCTCTCAGTAAGAGTGCTATTTAGATTATTGATATAGACAGCAAACAGCAGTGGACCTAGAATAGACCCTTGAGGCATTCCTTTTGTACAGTTTTAGTGTAGAGAGATTGTCATCCACTTTCACTTGTTGTTGACGACACGTGAGATAGCAAGTGAACCACTTGATTGACAGTGGGTCTGCTTTGACAGCATGCAGGGTGGTGATGAGGAGATCATGATCCATTGTGTTGAAGACTTTGCTCAGGTCAAGGAATAAGGAGCATAGTATAAGGAAACACAGAAGAAGCAGGACAGAGAACTGTACCAGTTAAGGCAGAAGCAAGACAGAGAGGGAAGTCAGAATATGAAAGGCCCAAACTGAGGAAAAGATAGCCAACTGACTTAAAAGGGGGATAAAACCTTTATAGGTATATCATGGAGCGTGAAAGACAAAGGGAGGGATAATGAGGCTGAATAGAAAGGACGGTGGGTGGGCAGAGAGGGACAGTGAAAAGCAGGGATACTGAACGAATATTTCTGCTCAGTATTCACAAAAGAGGAAGAGGGGCAATGCCTAATCCAATTAACAGAAGCACTCTGGATCAGGGGTTGATTCCAGTCCTTTCACAAAAGAAAGGGTTCTGAAAGAACTCCTAAAATTGAAGATGGAAAAGCAATGGGGCCTGATGGAATTCACCCCAGAATTATAAAATAATTAAGTGGAGAACTAGTGACACCACTGACTACCCTTTTAACAAATTATGGGAGGATGTTGTGGTACCTGAGGACTGGAGGAAGGTGGATGTGATTCCCTTTCACAAAAGTGGGAGCAAGACAGAGGCAGGACACTACAAACCTATCAGTTTGACCTCTATGGTAGGGAAAGTGATGGAATCATTTCTGAAGGAAAGAATTGTTGAGTACCTAGAGGCCAGTGGGGCACAGGACCCAAGACAGCATGGGTTCACAGCAGGAAGGTCATGTCAGATGAATCTAATTGATTTCTTTGACTGGGTGACCAAAGTAGTAGACCAAGGAGGGGCTATGGACATAGCCTACCTAGACTTTAGCAAGGCATTTGACACAGTCCTACACAAAAGATTAATCATAAAATTAACCAGCCTGGGAGTGGGTCCCAGGGTGGTAGCCTGGAAAAAAACATTGGCTGGACAACAGGATACAGAATGTAATTGTAAATGGATTCCACTCTGAAGAAAGAGGGGTTACTAGTGTGGTATCAAGAGGGTTCAGTACTGGGTCCAGTCCTTTTTAATGTCTTTATAGTGATATTGCAGAGGGACTAGTAGGAAAAGTATGCCTCTTTACAGATGACAAAAGATCTGCAACAGGATCAATACACAAGGAGGCAGGAAAGGATGAGAAGGGACTTGGCAAGGTTGGAGGAATGGTCAGAAGTATGACAGTTTGATTCAATGCAAAGAAGTGCAAAATAATGCACCTGGGAAACAAAACCCGGGGAAGATTACACAATGAGGGGGAGGTAGTAACAACAACAGAAAGGGAAGGGACCAGGAGGTAATCGTATCAGATGACCTTAGGTTAGCAAACAAGTATGAGAAAGGCAGTAGGGAGGCTGCGGGGATACTGGGATGTATAGGGAAGACATGGCCAGCAGAAAACAGGAAGTTGTTTTCACTCTGTACAGACAGTTGGTGAGACCTCATCTGTAGTACTGCATCCAGTTCTGGAGACCCCATCACCACAAGTACATAGATAGAATGGAGGCAGTCCAGAGGAGGGCAACTAAAATGGTGCAGGGTCTGCAAGAGAAGCAATACAAGGAGAGACTAAAGAAGCTTAATATGTATATCCTTGAGGAAAGGAGGAGAGGGGACATGATAGAAACTTTTAAGTACCTCAGTGAAATCAACAAAGTCCAAGAGGTAGCATCTTTCAGAAAAGAGATGTGCAAGAACAAGGGGACACAAGTTGAAGATAGAGGGCGGACGGTCAGGGGCAATGTGAGGAAGTATTTTTCAGAGAGAGTGGTGGACACATGGAACAGCCTTCCTGAGGAGGTTGTGGGGTCTAAAACTGTGGGAGAATTCAAGAATGCATGGGACAGACATAAGGCAATTCTTGTGGGGGTAGGAAGAAATAGGCTGTTGGTTAACTAGGATCTTCAGCTTATCCTGTAGGTAGGAAATGGACAGACTATGTGGGCCAAGTGGTCCTTATCTGCTGTCAAAATCTATGTTTCTATGTTTCATACATACTTCTTGTTGTCTAAGGCCATCTGTCAGTCGTTAGTGACTTTAGCGAAAGCGGAGATTGTGCTGTGGTTAGGCCTAAAGCCAGATTGGTCCACACTCAGTAGGTTATACTTGTCTAGGAGATGCCTAAGCTGTGTATTCACTACTTTTTCCAACACGTTTGACAGGATAGGGAGTAAGGAAATTGGGCAATTATTATTTAAGTCACTGGAGCTACCTGATTTGAAGAGTGGGATAACTTGCACAGTTTTCCATAATACTGGAACTGAACATTGCATAGGAGACACATTAAAAAGATGAGCTATTGGTATAGCTAGAACATAATATCCTATTTTTAGGTAGTATGGCTCTATCTGATCTGCACCAGGGATTTTCCTGGTGTCTAGCATCAAGAGGAGGTCCTCAACTTGTTTTACTGTGACTGGTTGGAAGATGAAGGTTGCATGACTGCTTGTTGTGCTTAGCTTAAAACTAATTAGGATTTTGTTCACATAGCTGAGCTCATGGAATCTGGCTGTGAGGTGTCAAAAGCTAGTCCTGCCATTGCAAAATGGTTATTTAGAAGTTCGAGAATTGAATGTTTATCAGTCATAGTTACATCACCTTGAATGATTTTATGTGGGAGAGAGTAGAGGGGAGTAACCTTGATGTCTTTAGAGTTTTCCAACATTTCTTGGTGTCATTAGAGGCACAGTGAATTTCTGATTTGTAGTACTTAGCTTTTTCTGTTCTAGAAAGCTAGTGCATCTATTCCTGGCTACCCTGAAGGCTGTCCAGTCGTTTGGGAGTTTAGTTTTTCTTGCTTTCCTCCACAGAGAGTCCCTGTGCAGTAAGGCTGCTTTCAAGCCGCCAGTGAACACTGGGCAGATTTTTCTTTTGGTTTGGATTTTTACTAAGGGCGTGATTATCTGTAGCCTGAGCAAATTTTGTAGAAGTGCTCAGATGCAGTATCCACAGTTTGGACCACATAAAAGACCTCCCAGCCTGCATGCAGGAGGTCTGAGCAGAAAGCTACCAGATGAAAATTCCTCCGCATCTCTTATAGATGTACTTGGAGGTTGACACCGCCCTAGGAGTAGACCCCACACAGGCTATTGCACAATGATCGCTGGACGTTGTTGAAAAAATATGCATGCATGAGTGAAAAGGTGAACTTTGTTGACTAGTATTATATCGAGTAAAGTACTCTTCTCTGGATTTTAACATTGTCGTGTGGTTTCGATATTAATTGTGTAAGACCAAAGGTGTTGCATAGCTCTTTTAGGGGTTTAGATGCTGCAGAGAACCAGTCCGGGTTGAGGTCATCCAGTAGTAGTACTGTGGATAGTGTGTCTAGGACATCACTCAGGTGGTTCAATAATTTTGAGCCTGCAGCAGAGGCCTGTAGCATCCATAATATAAACTGCACATTCAAAACATCCCTTCATAACCAACTAGTTAATACCCACAGCTGCTCCTGTCAATAATTGCCACTGTACTTCTACCACATAGCACCAGACAATGCCTCTGCACAGCTCCACCACACCTCCCCCACGCCACCCTGGTTCCCTGCCCTCTGCTATTACCTGCATCAGATGAACCTTGTAATAACTGAATTGGTTAAAATTGTGCTCAGCGTGAAACCATTTGTGTAACGTTTGTCTACTACTGTCATGAACTCTGTAAACTTGTAACTGTCCTCTCTGTGACAAGGTACCTTGTAAATGAGCCTCTGGCTCAAAGGTTGTAAATCGAAACTGTACAAATAAATAAAATAAATAAATATGCATGGCAGTTGTACTGGTGAGATGTACTTTAGAGTAAGGCATTCAAATTCCTTTGGCAGGGTAGTTGCATTTACCACTGAGGTAGCATATTTGTCCCTGGTGTATATTGCTACACCTCCACCTCTCATAGGTCTGTCTGTTCTAAATATATTGTATGAGGGAATGTTTATTTCATTGTCCAGAGTCGCAGGCTCGAGCCAGGATTCTGTAATCACCAGCACATCTGGGCAGGTGTGGTTAATCCATGTTTGGATGGCCTCAGATTTCCTGATCAAGCTGCAGGCATTAATGTGTATTAGGCTCATTCCGTTTAGTTGACCAATTTGGGAGGGGTTGAGATTGGGAGTATAGGTCCAGGATTAAGCTCAACATTCCCTGCACAAATAAGTAATAATAAGAGAAGTTTTTGGTGGCTTCAAAGAAGCCATAGCAGTCAGCTTTTACCTCTCTTATGGTATACCAGTTCAGTGGGAGGTAAGGATGAAGTTCTGGCTGGCCATGGGCAGGCACGTGAGGTGCAGTAGTGCCCTAATGGAGTGAGAGCGGCATAAAAGAGTAAACTATGCCGGCCAGGGTTTTAAGAACCTCATGTGTAGAAAAGACACAATGCTACTCTGACATTTGGTATATCTTCCAGAACAGTGAGGTACTGACCGAGGCTCAGCAGTATCACAGGCAAGGAAGTTGAGACATGCTTGTGTTTAAGGGTGACTCAGTGCAATAGTACTGGTAGCATACGATGGGGCCTGCTGAACATAGAGGTGTATCAGTGCAGTAGTACTGGTAGCATACGATGGGGCCTGCTGAACATAAGGCAGGGGATTTTGTCATCCTGGCCTAATCACTAATAGGGCTCACTGGGCACTGGGCATGTGAGCTGAAAACAAAACGAATATGTGGCCGCATGACATATTATATAACTGATGGTTCCCACATGGTACAGAATCTCTGTAACAATGCATTTCATGTTTGGCTGTGATCTCAAATTATAAAACGGAATGCCTATCTAGTGGTGCAGAGGGATAAGGTGCTGGATGCCTTACCTATTGTCATGCTGGTGACCCGGTTTCAGATGTAGACTCTGGCTGCTAGGAGGTGGACAGAGTGGGAGAGGATCAAGTGTCCAAAGACTACTCTTCCATACTGGGAAGGAGGGAGGCTAGCTTACTCATCCTGTGCCTCCCAACTGGTGGAGGACAGGTAGTGGAGCAACCACAGGGAGCACATAGGGAGGGGCCACGGTTTTATAATACATACATTCACATTCAACCATGGCAGTGGAAGGAGCAAACAGAAACAATGGGGTGGGGGCTTATGAAGCTCAGCACATCCAACCTGGAGAAGCATTGTTACGTGTCACATAGATGCTCTCAGCAGATAAGGACTGCTAGGCCCAGCCAGTCTGCCTATTTAAGCTGCCTAATGAAGCATCCAGTAACCCTATCTGGTCATTGGTTTTAGCTTTTTCTTCTATCTCTACTATTCCTTTGTTTCTGTCCCATGCATGTTTGAAGCCAGCCACTGTATGGGCTGCACCACCTCCTGGGGCAGGCTATTCCATGCATCCACCACCCTTTCTGTAAAAAGAACTTTCTGACATTTCCCCTTATCGTCCACCTCAGTCTCATGTCGTGTCCTCTTGTTCCGGCACTACTATTAATTTGGAGTATGTTGTCCCTTTCCCACCTTGTTAATGCCTTTGAGGTACTTGAATGTTTTTATCATGTCACCTCTCTCACTCATTTGTTCCAGCATGTACAAACTGGGTCCTTAACTTTCTCCTTGTAAGGCTTGTGATGTAATCCCATCACCATTTGGTCACCCTCCTCTGCAATGTCTCTATTTTGTCAATGTCCTGTCAAAGTGTGATCTCCAGAACTGTGCACCATATTCAAGGTGAGGTCTTACCAGGGTCTTGTCAGTGGAACTATTACCTCCCTCCTTCAGCTTGTGATTCCTCTTCAATACACCCCAACATCCCACTGGTCTTTCCCACCACCTTTGCCGTCTGCCTAGCGGCCTTCAAGTCATCTGTGATTATGGCCCCAACTCCTCCCACCTGGAAAAGAGTTATAAAATAAAATAAAAATACAAAGATGGATGAAATCTGCTTGGGAGAATGAATCTCGCCTGTAAAGTTAGCTCATCATAATGTAATAGTGAAACTAGTGCACACAAGCGGCCACCCTACAACCACATACAATAAATGGCTCCATTTTATAATTGCAATAACTCACTTCAGGTTATTTATAATTGGAAAAACATACCTTCTCATGTGGTTGGAGGAGTCAGCAAGTGGCATTGTACTGAACACATGGGAGGTATGACATTATCTAAGTATAACACATATCCTAGTGTGCCTTATTGATTAATTTACAAGGGGTACTGGCAGTACAACAGCACATATGGTGCAGGGACAGATAACAAAGGAAGTCAGGAAGCACTAGTTCAAAGAAAGGGATGAAGAAACATAGAACAGTTTTCCAAAGGACGTTGTATGCACTAAATGGAGATGACAGGGTTCAAAAATGGAGTTAGACAAACATGTGGAAAGCATATGGGAGATAAACTGGGGAGAGGAAGAGGCAAAATTACTGATATGAGCAATTTAAACTAATGTGTTGTAGACAGACTGTATGGTCTGCATGATCTTCATCTGATGCCAGTAGCTATAATAGCAAGCTTCTATCCTTTAGGGCACTCCATATTTACAGTAGTACTGTAAGCTATGTAGTGCCCTGAGTCAGCAGTATTTTGAAAGGAAATGCACAGGTGTTGTTCAGCTGTTGAACTCAAATTACAGGACAATGGCTGCAAACGTACTACTGTTCATGGCTGGCTCACATGTTATGTAATTTACATTTTGCAGCTTAGATCGATTCCCCGACCTCCCAGGTGGACCCAGCTACATCCACAAGTGTCCGTGCCTCTTACCTGCTAGGGTCATCACCCAACATGCTTGCACCCTCATGGTGTGGACCAGCCAACCTTGTACCAACCTTCCTCCTCTTCGGGGCCACAGAGTGGGAGGTTCACTGGGTGTCCTAGTGGGAGACAGTGGCTGGGGTTGGGGTCCAAGTGTGCCTGTAGTTCATGGTGCATGAGCAATTTTCCCAGTAAGTGCCACTCATGGGACCTCGGCTTGTCAGGAGGCACAAGCATATGTGCACAGTGCATGCCTTCATGAACCTCAGCCGACATACACCCTCCTCATCCACTGTCAGGCTGCATTACCACCTGGGGTCACCCAACTGAGTCTCGAGTGGCAGTAACAGCACTCCCTCCTCCCCAGAGGAAGACAGCATCTGTTTGGAATCTCAGTTCCCCTTTCAGCCACCTATGGTTCAAGCTCATTCCTGATCTAGGGTCACCAGCATGCAAGTAGTACTGCTACTGTTGCACCAACAGACCTGACTTATTTTATAAAGTTGTGACTGAAGAAAACAAAAACACTGGTGAAGGATGACTGTTTGCAATTCACGAGTAAAAATATCTTTTAAAATATGCAAGTGTTTTAATTTGAACCATTAAAACACTCCAGGGTTGTGATTCATGTAAGTGATAACACAAGACAGGGTGTTCGTTATAATGCATTATGAAATGGGTAGAAAAATGCTGGTCTGACTGGCAAAGAGGTACTTTCAACCAGGCCATTACATCCAATTAGGACCCATTTCATAATTTTAATAAGACACTCCAAGGAGTGTGTTATGATGGGCTAACAGTCCTTCTCAAGTGGTGGAACAGCATTAGGTTTCACCTGTGCTTCAACCCTCCTGGGGCAAGCTGTTATCCCACCATAGTCGCCCCTGTCATGCCTTGTAACTTCAATAATGCGCCTCAAGTGGTTGTTAGGCATAAAGCATAATGTGTTATCCTGTATATACTACATACTAACATACTAAAATGCCAGCAGAATAGGCCTAATGGTCCGCCGAGTCTGCTCGATTTTCATCACCTGCACTGAGGACCGATTTTGGTGTCCCCCTTCCCATTTGATTATACTGTCCCCAGTCCCAGATGTTCCACCTGTATTGGGCCTGGTCAGATTTACCCTCCCCAGTACCTGTCCCATCCCCTCTTAAACCTGTCCACAGTCTCCACCTCTACCAGCTCCCTGGGCTCCACCACCTTTTCAGTGAAATAACATCTCCTTCTCTCCTCTGAGCCTCCCCTTCCAGCTTACACCCATGATCTCTTGTTGCCCCACCCTCCTTCCTTTGGAGCACCCTGACTGGGCCTTCTTTATTGATCCCTTTCATGTACTTAAAGACCTTCACTATATCCCCTGACCTTCCTCTCCTCCAGGATGTACATGTCGAGTTCCTTGAGCCTCTCTCATAAGTCCTCTTCCCAGGCCCCAGATCATTTTGGTTGCCCTCATTTGGACCCTCTCTAGGAGTGTAATGTCCCTATTTGAATGTGGTCTCCAAAACTATACACAATACTCGGTGTGGCCTAACCAAGCAGTTGTACAGTGGAAGGATCACTTCGCCTTTCTGAAGTAATCCTGGTGATGCATCCCAGCATCTTATTTGCCCTTGCCGCTGCCCTCCTACAGGTCTCTGAGTTGTTCATTTGACATCTACCACTACCTCAGAACACTCTCTCACCTCCGTGACTTGAATCATGTCTCCTCTCAGGATATACCCTTAGCCTGGATTTCTGATTCCCAGGTGCAGAACTGCACTTCCCCACATTGAATTTTAGTTTCCATTTTCCCGACCATCTTTCCAGAGCCTCCAGGCCCTCCTGCAAGGCCACCCTCCCTCCTCCCCATCCACCACTGCACCCATCTTTGAGTCATCTGCAAAGAGACTCATCTCACTCCTGATCCCTCCTGATGTCTGAGATGGAGGCATTGAACAGGAGTGGCCCCTGCACTGACCCCTGGGGAACACCCTAGTAACCCACCTTGGGGATGAGGCTAACCTCCAACCACCACCTTCTGAGTATGATCAGAGAGCAAATTTCCTATCCATCTTAACAACTGTATCCCTACCCCCATTTCCTTCAGCTTAGCCAGCAGGCCACTGTGGTGTACCAAATCAAATGCCTTGCTAAAGTCCAGAAGAAGATGTCCACTGGCCTACCCTGGTCCAGAGCCCCTCGTCACCCAGTCATAGAACTCAACAAGATTTGTCTGGCATGATCTTCCCATGACAAAGCCATGCTGCCATCATTCAGATACCCAGTTTGTTCCAGTAACCCCCAGCCTTTCTTTGACAATAACCTCCATCACCTTACTGACCACTGATGTCAGGCTAACAGGCCTGTAATTTCCTCCTCCTCTCTTGATCCCCTTGTGGATCAGCATGACATGGACCACCCTCCAGCCTTGGGACACCCACCCAGTCCACAGAGAGACGTTGAAAGCTCCGCTAGAGGGACTGCTAGGACATCTGCCAGTTCCCTCAGCACCCTGGGATGTATCTCATCTGGCCCAGGCACTTTCTCTGTCTGAAGGGCCTGAGGGCTTCCTTACCTTCTCCACTGGGATTTAGCCTCCACGTCCTCCCCTGCACTGCTGGCCCCCACCTGTCTGTGGTGGCTACCCTTCCCAGACCCATCAGGGCCCCTGGTCTCATCGGATCCCACCCTTGCTCTGGTTTGCCCCCGCCTCCTCGAAGACATAGTCCCTCCATCCCCTAGTAAAAACTGAGGCAAAGTACTCATTTAGGACTTCTGCCTGTTCTTCCACCTCCTGTGCCAAACCATCCCCTATCCTTAACTTGATGATCTGCCCTCACTTTCCTTTTTCCCCAAGGTATATAAAGAACCCTTTGTCCCCCTCCAGATCCCATTTTCCAAGGACTTCTCCTTTTTGCCTTAGCTGCTTTCACCACCCTGGTAACTCTCTTGGCTGTCAGCTCATATTCCTCTTGATTTCTTTCACTCCTTGAGCACTTGAAGTGCCCATAGGCCACCTCTTTTCCCTCACCATCTCCTGTACCTCCCGGCACCTAGCAGGGCTTTCTGGCCTTACCAAACTTACACCTTTCCCTTGCACAGGATCTGGTAACCTCTGTATTCCCTCCTAATGATCCCCACCTGCTGTCAGCATCCATATCTGGCCTTATCCTGTCCAGACAATCTTTAAGGATCCTTCCCATCTCCCTGAAGTCTGCACCCTTAAAGTCGGTTACTATCGTCCTTGTTTGGTTTTCTCCCCAGGTCCAGGAAGAACCAGACTGTGCGTGATCACTCCCAGTCAACGGGTCCTCACCCCAGGCCCCCTAATCTGATCACTGTCCGCCAAGACCACGTCTCAGTGTCTGGGCCTCCTAGTTGACTCACTTACCTGTTGTGTCGGAAATGCATCCTGGAAGACATCCAGCAGCCTTTGCTCTCTGGCCACTGGTTATGTCATAGTCCCCCAGTCTGTTCCTGCATTCTGAGTCCCCCTACCACTACCCTTCCCCTACCCAATCTACAATGTCCTCGAGATTTGCCACCAAACTTTCTTTCAGGACATCCGCAGTGCTGGTGGTCTGTATACCACTCCGACTTTTACTCTCTTACCCCTGCATCAGCAAGGTGACCCAAATAGTCTCCACATTCCCTCTGCCTCCTCTACCCTCCAGTACCCATGCCATTTATGACAACAGTGCTACACCACCTCCTTCCCTCCCCTATCTTTTCTGAACATAGTATAGCCCTCCAGATTTAGGTCCCACTCATGCCTTTGAGTAGTCCAGGTCTCAGTGACTGCTGCCATATCTACCTCCCCTCAATCAGCATCACCAGAAGCTTAGATATTTTATTTCCTAAGCTCCGAATTTATCAGAACCACTCCACCCTTTCCCTGCTCTCCTTTCTCCTTTGAGCTCCTATTTCTCAGCTCCTGCACCCTACCTAGTGACCCATTTCCATATCTCCCTAGCTCCCTAGAGGAGGAGACCCTGTCCCTCTTTATCATACCCTGCTGGCACAGCCCTTTTTTGATCCCTTCTCCTTCACAAATTTAAACCCACCTTTCACTGATGAACCCAGCAAGTTTGAGCTTTAGGATTTCCTTCCCTTCCAAATTAAGGTGGAGCCTGTCCCTAGCATACAGCCCCTTATCCTCCCAGGTCTCCCCGGTCCCCAGCAGGCCATACCCCATTCTCCACACCACTCCCTGAGCCACTGATTTATCTCCTAATCTTCATCTTGTTTTCCCCACTGCCCTTGGCTCCAGCAGGATTTCGAAAAGGAGATCTTATAGCCTATGAAAGGCATACCCTGGCCAACTCCTGGAATCTTGCCTGAATTTCTAGTTCACTATTACCATTTATGTAATTTTTCCCAAGTGAACTAGAATGTCAGGTCCTCACTTGCCAGTGAATACAACTCATGCTTGGCCTTGTGCACCGTCAGGCATGGGTGGCATTTGGTTCTGCCTCTGATCATGGGGTCCCCAATAGCAGTACTCTAGCTTCCCCTTGCCTTCCTGTTTGCCCTCAGGTTCCCCTCCTTCCATGCCCCTCCTCATCACTTCATCTGGTTTCTCCCCCATAACTGGCTTTTCGTACCTCCACAATCTGGGTGTTGAATGTAGCCCTTCACTATTATCCCTGGTCACCTCCTCTACCCTTGACCTGGCCTCTTTATCCCCTCACCTGAGTATCTTCTGTATCTCTTTCCCACTCCTTACTAATCCATCCATCCTATCCATTTGCCTACTTGGTTTACTGCTTGCTATCATCCCATTTACGTCCTGTGCCTTCCTACCTGTTGTGCTCCCCTGTTCCATAACATCAGCCTCCTCCTTGTTCCCTGATCCTCCTTTTCTTCTCCCATCCTACCCCTCTTCCCCATCCTGTCTAGGACCCCTTTATTGCTCCCTTGCCTCTTTCCCCCTTCACCCTATCTATCCATTCCTGCCCCAGCTTCACCTGCAGCATCATCATCCTCCTCCTCCTCCCCACCCCTCTTCTACCAATGGCGTAGAGGTTAAAATAATTGTAGAGCCTTAGCCCATCTCCCAGTGCCCTCCCATCCCTCCTGCCTCTTTCTTTCCTTTGGACACCCCCAGACTCTTGCCTACTGCTGTGAAATTTCCACCTTTTGGCCCCACCTGCACAGGGTCCTTAGGAGCCCCCTGTGCCCCCCTTCCTTCTCTCCTAGTGTGAGCACCTATCTTCACTCCTTCCCAGCTGGAGGCCCCAGCACCAAGTGCTTCCATGTAGGTGACCACTTGCATCCTACTTCTCCCACCCCCAGCACCCCAGCTGCCTTCAGATACCCTCTACCTCCTCCTTAAGCTGTGCCAGCTGGTGGCACACTGGGCATCCCCAAACTTCCAAGCCCAGTCCAGTATCATGGCCGCACCACACTCTGTGCACCCAACCACCTGCCCAAAGATACCTGCTCTAGTGACATATGGTCCTTCCCCATCATCACAGTAGCCTTTTCTAGGCCAAATTTTATTTATTATTTATTTAATATTTATTAAATTTTGTAACTGGATAAGCCACTGGGCCCCAAAGTCCCATTTTCAGAGGCGACCTGGAGTTAGTTACATATAATTGTACATACAGGCAAGTAATACAGTGCAGGACGTATCATACAAGATTACAAAGACAGTATACAGTTTTGTGGCAGAGGGCAGTTGCTACATTACATTACAGAAGACAACAGTGGTGGCAGATAGATGTGGAGTGATAAATGATTTAAGTGCACACAAGAAGTTCTGCATAGGACAGGGTACTAGGTTATGCAGTCATTAGTCCTTACCCTTAAAGGGGCAGTTTTGTACAAACACAATTGACACAAGGTGAGGTAGGCTAGCCATCGGAACAGGGGCAGGGACTAAGATTAAGGAGGTGAGTGCGAGTGCCTTCTGAAATATGGCTACGACGGTGCTCCTGAAGGGGCTGGGGAGATTATTCTCGATGTAGGGCTAGGTGAGCAAAGGATTTTCCCAGTGGCAGAGCAGGCCATGGGATTTCCAGTAGTTTTGTGATACCGAGTATGGTAGAGGCTGCATAGGTTGAGGTTGGGAGAAGGATGCTTTGGCGATTGCCAATCTTGTCTCTGATATCATGTTATAAGCTTAGATGATAGAGGAAGCCCAGTTTTTAGTGGATGCTTTTGTTACCAGGTTCATGGGGCTTCAGAGTGAGTCCCTGATCTAATGTGAGGCCAAGATATTTGACAGATTGTACTACCTCAGCTTTGGAGCTGGATATGGTAGCAAGTGGTAGAAGATAGACCCAGGAGGGACCCAAAGTTTTGGCCTGAACAGTATTGCTTTTGTCTTATAGGGTTTAAGTACCAAGCGTTATCAACTGGCCAAGTCTCGTCTTAATGAGGTCTGCTTGGAGCAGGGGTCCTAGGTCGGATGGGTGCACCCCAGTTCTATATAGTACTGAATCATCAGCATACTGTACTACTGAGCTGCCCCCACAATGGCCATGGAGGTCATTGATGAATAGGAGAACAATAGCAGGCCTAAGTTTGATCCTGTGGGACCCCTCAGTTAAAGGTAGGGGTTCAGAGGTGACCCCTCTCCACTTGACCTGTTCAGAGCAGTCAGTGAGGTAATTACAGAACCAGTTGAGGGAGTGCTGGTCAAGTCCAAATTGGCTAATCTTTGTTAGCAGGAGTGGATGATCTACTAGGTCAAGGCCTTGGTAAGGTCGATGAAAACTGCCCCTGTGGAGGTACCCTTGTCCAGGGCATCCAGGATATCGGAGGCCAATCTAATAAGGGCAGTATCGGTCCCATGCTTTTGTCCAAATCCATGTTGTGAGGGGGCCAGGAGCCTGTTGGCTTCCAGGTAGTCCTGTAGTTGGCTGTATACTAGCTGCTCCTTGATCTTTGCCAGGTGCATAGGATGGAGATGAGTCTGTAGTGGCCTGTCATTTCCTAGCTCCACCCTTATGGATTGGGACTATGGGCCTGTTTCCACATTTTAGGTACTGTTCCTTCCAGGGATCTGTTTATTATCAGAGCTATAGGTAGGGCAATGACTGGGGCAGTGGCCCTAAGCAGCCTGGGATCCAGTCCATCAGGTCCTGAGATCCATTGGGTTTTAAGGATTGTAGGAGGGGTAGCACTTCTTTGCATGCACTGCCCATAGGTGGAAATGGGCGATCAGAGGGTCCTGAGATTCCGTGGCTTGGAGGCCGGAGGTCCCAAATTATCAACTCAGTGGCTCTACAGTTTCTCGAGCTACCAGTACCTATACTCTAGGCAATTCCCCCATATAGCATGCAGACTTTTAAACTTGCAATGCTTGGGTGGTTGAACTTTTCCCAACCTGACTATTAGTCTTAAGAGTTAGCTCATGGGGAAGTTTACAACTCCCTAAGCTCCTCTCACCCAGCCTTTAAACCCAACCCCAGTAGCTAGAACTACATGGGCTGCACCTGAAGCCTTTTCCTCCAATTGCAGGGCAGGTGTTCCCTATAAATGAGCTGTGCTCTGGGGAGGAAGGGTGGGGAGGGTGGGATTTGGGTCCACATCAGACTCTCACAAGAGTGTATCAGCTCTGTGTCTGCCCTCACTGCACCTCCAAGCACTACAACCTCCTCTGGAGGAAGGTCCCACACAAACACTGTATTAAACAAGTCAGCACTTCTGCCCTAAAAGTCCGCAGACTGATAAGATATTAAAGTTTATCCAGCTACTAAAATGCTTTCCCAGCTGCTCGGCAAAATCAGGTTCACACAACCTCTGCCAGCCCCAACTGTTTCTGCCTTTTAAAATATGGAAATCCTTTGGCTAATTAAAGTAGGAAATTCATCCCATAGGGGGCAATTTTATCCTTAAATCCCTGAGGGCGAGAGGCACCGGGGCCCTGATGAGATCCAGACTTGAATCCTCAAGGGAGGCCGCCCATCTGAAGCTAAGCCCCTAACCTGGCTGATAAACCGGTCCTTTATGCGGAGGGGTCTGTCCTTGAGCCATGGAAGCAGGCCCTAGTGATCCCCATTCACAAGGGAGGGTCCACTGAGCTTATTGGGAACTACAGGCCTATCTCCCTGTTATCCGCACAGCTTAAATTACAAGAGAAGCTTGTATACTAACTACGCTAATATCTGAAACACACCAGATAATCTCTTCATTGCAGCACGGCTTCAGAGCCAAGCATGGGACGGACACTGCACTAACCAAATTTTCGGGTTGATATCCTGGGCAATAATGACTCAGGGGTCAGTGCACAGGCGTGGTCTTCATGGACCTGTCTCAAAGCGTTTGACCTGGTAAACCACAACCTCCTTTTACAAAAATGCGCTCTTGGCATGGACGCACATGCCCTAGGATGGTTTGCTTAATTACCTTACGGGCCAGACCCAGAGGGTCAAGTGGAAGGACTATGTCTCCGGTCTGCACCGCTCAAAGTAGGAGTACCTCAGGGGTCAATACTTGGTCCCCTTCTCTTTACTTTGTTTATTAACGATCTGCACTTACATTTGGGAGCAGCAGCGCCATCCAACACGCCGACGATGCTGTCATTTTCCGAGCCTCCCTAACTTAGAGAACTCGGGAATGCCCTCCAAGAGGACATTCTTCTGATGGAGCACTGGCTCACTCGGAATAAAATGGTATTAAATACCAGCAAAACTAAAGCGATGTCATTCAGGCCCAGATCCTTGGGAACCGAGAGGTCCTGTCTTCAGCTGCAGTCCAGAGGGGGTGATAAACTTGAGGTGGTTACCCACTAAATACCTAGGGCCAACCTTGGACCAAGGCTTCACCCAAAAATCATGTTGACCAACTCACCAAAGCCATACATGGAAAACTCGGTATCTCTACAGAATAAAGGACCAGATTATCCCTGAAGCCAGAGTTGCCATTGCAACTAGCGTCCTTCTCCCAAGCTCACTTTTGCGGCGCACCTGTTCTTCAAGGTGTGGCCTCTACTGAACTTGGCAGGCTCCAGACCTTAAACAATAAGACTGTCTGATTTGCAACATTATCTCACCCTAGGACACACCACTGCGAGGCTCAATCCAAGCTCAGCTGGCCGTCATTGGAAGTCCGCCTCATCTACCCCACTACTATGTCTCACTTTTAAGCTTCTGGGGTCTTTATCTCCCCTAGTCTCAAAGGACTAAGGTAGTTAAACCAACCTGAGGAGTCTCCATTCCTCAGGACAAAACCACCTAGTGGTCCCCAAAACAAAGACTAAAGCTGGGTCCAGGTCCTTTGCTTTACTGCACCTTCCACTGGAACAAACTCCCACTGGAGGTACGGGAGGCAGGTCGAGCTCCTGCTTCAGGTCTAAGCTCAAAGCCCACCTGCTCGCCAGGAGCACTTGCCAATGCATAAGGAACTGACCTTATGCCACGGCCCTCCTCCTCTCTCCACCTTTCGTATTGTAAATGCCATTAAGTCTTTCACAGTTATACAGTATGGAATTTGCCTTATGTGTGTTATCACTGTTAAACCATTTGGAATTTACGCAAGTTTACAGCTCTGCTTACCTACTTGTACTGTCTGTTAATCTGTATGTTATTTTTACAGCTCTGCTTACCTGCTTTTACTGTTCTGTTTACCTGTATGTTATTTTTTACCCGGTACGCCCCTGAAAAAGGGACCTCCAGGCCGAGTGGACCTACCGGTCAACAAAATTCAATAAATAAATAAATAAATGAATAAACAAATTCCCTTTGTCTCCTCAGTGGTGGAGTTACGTTGTTGCCCTCTGCTCCCACAAAACAATCAGGCAACCAAAGCAAAATTCCCATCTATACACATAGCCCCCAGAACCTAGAACAAACACCAATACAAACAGGTAAAATTGAAAGCACTTTGTGTTGCATTTACTTCCTTCCTGAAGATAGCAGTCGCCTTCACCTGCTGCTGTTCCTTCCTGGATGTCCACTTGACTCCTGTAAGGTGCTGAGCTCCTTAAAGCTCTTTTGCTTGGCAGGTTATTTAAAGTAGGGAAAATCCCTTTGGCTAATTAAAGTAGGAAATTCCCTTGTTTAAAGTAGGAAATCCTTTGGCTAATTAAAGTAGGAACATTCCCTTTGTCTCCTCAGTGGCAGGTGGAGTTATGTTGCTGCCCTCTGCTCCCACAAAAACAATCAGGCAACTAAAGCAAAATTCCCATCTATACACACAGCCCCTGGAACTCAGAACAAACACCAATGCAAACAGGTAAAATGAAATCACTTTGTGTTGCAGTTACTTCCTTCCCTGAGATAGCAGTCGCCTCTTCCTCACTGCTGTTCCTTCCCTTAATGTCTGCTATAAAATACACTTTTATTTGTTAAACAAATACGTAGTTCAGGTGAGGTGTGCAGTTGTTAGAAAATAATCAACAGTCATGTGATGTGTCTCAACATATCAGGTTACATGATTTTCATGGTCCGTTTGATGCACTCTATGTGGCAGAGTGTTAAAACACCCATTATTCATGGCATAATACTTAATAAAGCTTCTAAAACTACACACAAGCTGCATATATAACGAGCTTAAACTTTACCTGAAAACCTGATGGCGGTTTATTGACCTCTCGTTGTTTGACGAGTCATGCACTGATCCTGAGCAGCTGGTAGTGGCCTATAATGGGGCCATCTCTGCTGCTGTTGATCAGATTGCACCAGCCCATGTTCACCCCCTCCTCACGCTGTCCCGTTGCCCCATGGTTTGATGGGGCGTTGAGAGGGTTGTGGAGGTTGGGGTGAGGTTGGAGCATCGTTGGAGGAAGACTGCCTCTGATTCAGACCATCTTATTTTGCTAGAGCATTATAAGCTCTACCAAACAGCAATTTCCATAAGAAGGCAGTATTCCTGTCCAGGGAAATTTCTGTCGCCGAATCGACTGGCTCAGCTCTTCAAACTGTCGACAGACTGTGCAACCAGTCTGTTGGCAGATCCGTCGAGCTTTTACACAAGATGATTGGGAGATCGCCGATTCTTTGCAATAAGGTGGAAGACATTCGAGGCAGTGTCCCGACCCCACTCTAAGGTTGTTGCAGTTGATCAAAGTTTTGTTTCAGAGCCCGAGTTTCCTGGAGTTCCTTTAATCTACCGGATTTCGAGACACTATGAGGATTGTCCGTGAGATACGCCAATATGCTGTAGTTTGGATCCGCCCTACTTCCTGATTATGGGTTGTAGTGAGACTATTGGCCCGGTCCCTGCTCGATTATCCGGTGCTCTTTAGAGATGGGAGTTTTCCTAGATCTCTGAAGGAAGGGTGGTGACTCCTTCTGAAGAAAGCTTTTAGACCCAGATGACCTAGCAACTACCACCTGATCTCTAACCTCCCTTTGTGGGAAGGTTATTGAGAAAGTTGTGGTGGCACAATTGGATAACCATTTGACCATCCATAATTTATACGAACCTCTCAGTCTGGTTTTCGTAGAGGCATAGCACCGAGACTGCTCTGGTTTGGGTGCTCAATGATCTCCTGATGGCGAGAGATCGGAGACACCGTTCTATTCTGGTTCTTCTTGATCTGTCATCAGCTTTTGATACTGTGGATAATGGGGTTTTGCTCGAACGCCTGAGGTCCATTTGTGGACTATCGGTGTGGTCCTCAGATGGTTTTCATCTTACCTCGAGGGAGAATGCAGAGAGTGGTCTTGGGTTGCATTCATCAGGGCCTTCTCTCTGTCTTGTGGGTACCTCAGGGCTTGGTGCTTTCCCCATGTTATTCGCAGTATATATGCTACCCCTCAGAGACATTGTAAGACAGTTTGAGCTGAGGTTTCACTGTTGTGTTGATGATACCCAGTTTCACGTGTCTTTGCACCTGACCAGGCTAGTGCTATCTCGGTGCTGAATAACTGCCTCGTTGATATCCAAGGCTGGATGAATACCAGTGGTTTGAAGTTGAATCCGGGAAAGACTGAGGTTATGGTGGTGGACCCCGGTCACAGGGTTATGGGTTTAGGGCGGGGTCCCCTCTGGATTAATTCTGGGGTAGACCAGATCCCTACCTCTGAATGGGTGCGAACCTGGGTGTGGAGCATGACACTGGTCTGACCTTCGTTATCAGGTGTCTGCAGCTGTCAGGACTGCATTTTTCATCTTAGAAACATCACCAGGATTAGGCACCTGGTTCCACCTTGTGATTTGCGGTTTGGTCCACGCCTTTGTGACATCTCGTCTTGATTATTGTAACTCCTTTACCTAGGACTTGCTGGGGTTGATATCCGCTGCTTGCAGCAGCATGTTTGTTGACTGGGGCTTTAAGAAGGTCTCATATTACCCCTGGTGCTGCGCTCTGCACTGGCTGCCATTACAGTGGCGGATCACCTTTAAAGTGGGTCTTTGACCTACAAAGTCCTCATGGTCTTGGTCCTGACTACTTGAAAGAGCTTGGTGCCCTACACCCCTCTGAGACAGCTTCGCTCGGCTGATGAGGGGTTGCTGGAGATCTCGAGGGTAAATTTGAAGTCCTCTGAGCCCATGCCTCGGTTTTGTGGCTCCTACCTCTGGAATTCTCTGCCCGTCAGCTCTGAGGGAGTACGATGGTGGAAAGTTTTAAAAGGGCCTTAAAGTCCTTTTTATGGATAAGACATTTCCTGTTATGCTGTAATTGGTTATTTTAATCTTGTAATATTTGCTGTATTGTTTTACTGTATGCATTGATTATGCTGGTGTTTTCATGTTTTATGTACAGGCCTTGAAAATTTGAAAGGCGCTTAACTAAATAAATTTTATTATTATTATTATTATTAATGTACAACTCAAAATAAACAACTATATATTTCAATAAAGTTCTTAATTTGTTATGGGGATAAAAACAGAAAGCAGTGAATATAATTCTCAATTTTACAATAAAACTACTTAAACATTACCGTAAAAACATACTTATTTTACAGGTATGACCATGAATGTTATGGTTAAAATTAATTAAGCACTACAGTAATAAACATAATTCATTTACGGGTATGGCCGTAATTTTACTGAAAACTACTTACATACTACAGTACTATTCATGGTTATGGCAGTAAATGTTATGGTAAAACTACTAAAATATTACAGAAATAACCGTAATTCATTTCGGTTATGCCCATAAATTTTACGGTAAATGCTAATTCAATACTACAGTGTAATAACCGTAATTCATTTATGGTTATGATTGTATATTTTGTGGTAAAACATATTGGGCTGGATATTCAAACTGCCCCATTCTGTGGTGCAAGCCCTTGCGATGCACAAAATAGTTAGCGCTTGGGTGTGGCGGGTGATATTCAATGGAGTTGCACTATTGAGCAACTCTTTTGAATATCACCCTCAACCACAGCCACTGTGCATGCCGAGTGGAACTTGCGCCACAGCAAGTGGTCAGAGGGAGCATTCTAGATGCGTGTGGCTGCAAGTTCCATTGCGCCATGTGCAAATTTATGATATTCAAAAGGTGACATGCAAATGGGGCCATAATTCATGTTAGCAGGGGCCATATTTGCATCTATTTATGGTCCCATTTGCATGCCATAAGCATGCAGGTGCGCCGATCCCTGAGGACTTGTGCCTGGCGCTTCGCAGGCAGCAGCCGAGGACTGACGTCCCTGTAGCCCGATCAAGGGCATAACTGTTGAACTTCTGACTTCGACTGGCCCGATCAGGCATGTAGTAACTCTCCTCTAACTGGGTTCGATCACGGGCATAAGTAGAAGTAACCCCCCTCCCCCGACTGGCTCCGATCATGGCAAACCCATAGTAATCCCCACCCCCACTAGTTCGATCGCGGGCAGAACAGAGTTCAACCCCCCAAAGAACATATCTCTGGTGGTCCAGTAGACCGCAAGCCCGATCATGGGCATTAGAGTCCACCACCCCCAAGGTCCACATACCCTGGTGATCTAGTGGCCCCACCCCACCCACCCATGGAGCCCCACCACCCTGCTCCCCGTCAGCCGGCGGGTGGCAGTATCCCACCCCTGCCGCCGCCACCCACCAGCTGACTGCTCGGTAGGGCTGCACGCCGTTGGTTCCGAACGAGAGCCATGGTGTGCAGCCCATACTGCATAAGGCAGTCCAGATATGTGAATTAATTCTTATTTGTTGCTTATTTAGAAGGAATGCAGGACAAATGACAGTAATGCTACATATAAAAATTAAAATAACGTAAATACATTTTCACAAGTGGTGAGGTATTCTTTGTTGAGGGCTGAGGAGGACCACCATTGACTTCGATGAAGAAAGCTACGCTAAATCATAGCCCAATTACAGTACCTCTTAATCAATTGAAGGAGTTAAAAGACTAAGTGAAACATTTTTTCTGGATTCATTTGAAAGGTCACATCTACACCACATACCTGTCCAGAACCTGCTCTTCTTCTTTACTCAGTGCGAAGTTTATATTACTGTAAGAATACAGATACTTGAGGTTGTCACAGCCTAAGGATTTTGGTTTCTCACAGAACCACATAACTCCTGCCTTCTTTTCAGAAAAGTCACACAATGGACCTGGAGATGTCAGGTTAAAATGGCAGTCAGTGATTTCCTCTTTACCATTTGACTGAAATATCCCCTTGAAGGATATTTTGTGAGGATATTGTTCTCTGCCTTGTCGTATAAGTGACACAGCTTGCCCGGAGTGCATCAGCTTGATGGAGATAGAAACCTCTCCTGCCCAGAACAGTTGGAATGATATCAAATAGGTTCCATTTTTCAAATCAAGGACTGTTCCACTCGAACTTGCATTTAAGTGGTTGCTAAAAATTTGGCTCGAAGAAGTCTCCACAAATGCAATCTTACTTCCAAGGTGGTTGTAAGTTTGTACATAAACTGTGAGAATGTCCCCAGTCCTGTACGTGTCAGAGGGATTAATAATGAAATACCTGCTGTTCCTTGCACTGGTGATGCAGTTAAAATCCGGTGGCACGAAGGTAAACTTATGAAGTAAGTTTCCATATATGCTGTCAACTTCTGACAAGATGCCTGCTGCTGCATTAACAGTATGCCGAATGGATTTGTTTTATGAGATTCCAATAGTCAGTGTTTGGCTTCAGTGAAAAACCTGGAAGAAAACATTTCAGAAGTCAAAAGATGGGGCACATAACAATCCATCCATGGCTGGTGGAGGTGCAGCACTTGGTGCAAGAGGCTTTGTGCTGTGCTATGAAGAACAAGGAAACATTGAAAGGTATCAGCAAAGTAAAGACTCCTCATCCATCTCATATGGTCATTTTTCTACCAGAGGCATTCCAACCTGCCCTTTGTCATGCTTAGGTTGAATGCCCAGTGGAAGTTTATCTCCTTCCCTGTTTTCCCTTCACGGTTTCAGTATTCACAAGCCCTTTATAGTTGCCCCATGCCTCTGGAAACCTATCACTATCTTTTGTTTTTTAACTTTTTTATCTTCCTCTTCCACTGGCCGGAACCACCTTCAGTTGACATCGAACACCTAATCCTGCCCCACCAAGATACTCCTGACTCCTGTCCACCTGTATCTCACTTGCTAGGCAGCCCCTTGGTTTGCCCCTCAAACTGGGTTTACCTTTAGTTCCATGGCTTCCCATACTGAAATCCAGTCCCCAGCAGGCAGAGGTGAAGGCTAGAGGAATTGCAGAGCCTAGGCTGGCATGGTTCGGTAGTATGTGTGGTGGCAAAGAGTGGCTTCACCTGTCTAACCAGCATTAGTTTCTGCTTTTCAGTTTCTCTAATGGGAGCAGGCATATATGATGTCCTGAACACTACACAAGCTCCGGCTGCACAATGCGCTGACACCTGTTGCATCTCACCAATCCAAGCATTTGCAAGGAGTCCAGATCATTGACCCCCACTCCCAACTGCTGCCAAGAGGCACACTCTTTGCTGGAGCCCTCACACCCACTCCCTCCAGAAAAGGTGAGTTGTTCATCAGACGCTCAAGCCTCCTCCCTGCCCAGCCCTCCAACACTGTGGGCTTCTTCCCAAACCTGGGTCATAGGTGTTGTAAACAGCAGTACTACTGCTGTCTCAGTGAGTAAGTCACCTGTCGCCATCTTGATATTTACCACCTCCCACGGTCAGATGTTTCCATCTATTCACCCTCTTCTGTGAAGAAGTGCTTTTAAAGCCTTTCCTGAATCACTCCCCTCACCACCAAGTTTATACTTGTGTGCCCTAGTTGCTGATCTCACACTATGCTTAAACAGTTCATGAAACTCTTCCATGTTTAACTTTTATATACTTAAACATTTCTATCATTGTCCTCTCTTCTGGCCTCCAGTGGGATATATGTTCAGGCTGGCTAAACACTTATCAAGCAATATTTCCTGATGACCCTGTATACTGCTTGCTGTCCACCTCAGGACAAATTCAATATAATCTTTATCCTTTTCAGGAGTAGATACCAGGACTGGACACTACCAGTCTCTCATGACTTGTAAAGTGCTTTGGGATACAGTTTGTATGAAAAGCACACTACAAGTTATTCAGCATGTTATAGATCCATTAACTATGGCTGGGCATACCAATTTTCAGGTCTCTTGTAAAAGGATGGTAGAAATGCAGACAGCCAACATAACAAAGAAATTTTGCAAAATTCCCAAATTGTCAAATAATTTTCAGAAATTCATAAAAATTGGCCCTGCCCGAGAAGAAAGGTCACAGGTAAGTAAAGTACACTTATTCTTCAACTGCTCGTGTCCCTCGGAGTCTACATAAACAGCAATAATTTTACTGTACTACACCCCTGATGCTTTGTTCTGCTTCAGCAAGATGAATTTATGTAGGTGCTGTACATTTCAAAATGTTGTATGGAGAGGAAATAGTACATTATCCTTCACTATCCTCACCTATGTTTCGTATGACAAATCATATTTACTGTACCACTAGCAATTAAATTCAGCACACATTTGATTTGCAGTTTTTTCAAACATTTTAAAGATGTTCTGATTTTAATGTGACATAAAACTGACTACATTCTGACCATGTTTATGTGAAAAGAGAAATTTGGGGGTTAAAAGAAAACAGTACTGAAATGAGGTGGAATGCATATTCTCCATGCCAGAAACAACTTTGGTTTCTGAACTGGATCTGATTCATGAGTGAAGCCATGGTCAGCATCAACACCAGTGTTATCCCATGAACTCTGAATCTGTGTCCAGCCTCCATAACACATACTGTATACACACATGTGCGCACACACATTCACACACACATTTACACACTAAAACAAGTCCACAAACACATACACAAACACACGACACTCAGACACACACACAAACACAGTGGCAGGCACACCACACAGACACACAAAACACACACACACACACAGATACAGACACACTCATGTAGACACACACAAAGGAAAACACACACACAGGCACACAACACATACACACAGAAATTCACTGGCAAAGCATACACTCACTACACACACACGCACACACATATAAGCAAACGGACACACACAAGGAAAGCAATACACATGAACATAGAAACACATGCACACAGAAATACACTGACACAAACATACACACACAACACACACACAATTTACTCACAAGTACATAGACAAACATACAAATATTCACATGAACACATGGAAAACACAGACGCACACACAGACAAATACAGACACACACACACACACACACACAGAGGAAAACACATACACACTGACACATACATGAATAAACAATACACACACACACACATACACAAGGCAATATTGACACAAACATACTCACAGATACATACACATACAAATACAAAACACACACAGGCACGCACACCCACACAGACACAAACACAGACATGCAAGGACATACACAGGCAAACACACAAACATACACAAAGACATGCACAGAAAGACACACACAAACATTGTACAAACATACACACACACACTGACACCCAGACAAACACACACATTCACACAATGAGGTACACACACACACATGGACAAATAAGCACACTCTCACACACACACACACACACAACACACAAACACACACACCATACAGACGCAAACACACAGTCACACAAACACAACCATCCACACACCAAAGACACACACACACACACAAACACATACACAAACAAACATATATACACAGACGTAAACTCAGACACACAAGAAAAACACAGATACAGTCACATGTACATGGACACACAGACACACCCACATACTGGCAAACACATAAACACAAACTCACTGGTACAACACACACACACAGACTAACACACACACACTAACACACAGACACTTACAGACAAACACACATACATATACACCCACCCACATGCACTTAGACAAACACACAAACATAATGTATATACACACCACAAAATATTGTTGATTATTTTTTAAAGCTCTTGACTGAGCCAGCAATACTCTCTGTCATCCAGTTGGGGTAACTGGCAACCTCACTGTCAAATTAAACACAGGCCACTGACCTTATTTTCACTGGAATCACAGCAGCCCACTCATTTTACAAATAGGGATCCACAGCTGACCACTGACACTACTTTTGCATTAATCTACAGCAGCCTTACTTACCTATCTTTAGGGTATTCAAAGCAGCGCACTAACCCTACCTTCAAGGGAACCCATCAAGCCTGCTGACCATACATTTAGTGGATACACAGCACCCTACAGACCTTACCTTCAGTGGATCCACAGCAGCCCTACTAAAAGCTGAACTAGGTTTGGAACAAGCTGAAGAACACATTACAATGGTATTTAGAGACAAGAACAAAGGAGTCCTCTCAGTTTATATTATGGCTTCAAATATGGAATTCACAAAGAGAATTTGGTCGAAAACAAGAGAGGTAAGCTCTCTTGGTTTGAAGTACTCCCACCGGATATGTGGAAAACAATTGAATAAACAGCCTTTAATCAGGAGGGTGTTAATGATGAAATGAGATATGAGTTTTTGGTTGTATCTTATCCATATCAAAGTGGAATTTTCTGAACAGGTTGCCTCCATCACAGGAAATGAGACAAGGTGACATTAAAATCATATCAATCTTTGGCCTAGATAGACTGAAACTGGGAAAACCAGCAGATCCTCACTGGTTTTGTTTTAGCTTTGTTAATTAGTACTTTAAGACTAAAAATTAGAACAGATGATATTATATTCATTAAACAAACATGTTCCAGTGAGTGGGGCAACCAAGATGCTATGTGCATTAGATCACTGATCGTATACAAGATTTTGGAAAATGCCCCCAAATTAGAGTATGATGGCATATTGATTGTTGACATGAACTTAAATGAGTACCCCTATTTAAGTCATGTGTGTGAATGACTTGGAGTGGAGAGGAGTAGTGTATTATAACATCGGAGGGTAGAAGCACACTTTATTGCCTGGAGTATTGCAGGCCTAAAAAACAAACTGTTGGTTATTGAATGGTACACTTGTATTACTCAGTGTGAAGTGATTGCTCTCCAGGAAACATGGACATTGCAATGGAGCAATATGAAGGGCTATGAGGCAAGTTCACCACCAGCAACTAAGCATAATAAATTTGGCACAGCAATAGGGGACTAATTATTTTGTTAACAATAAGAAAAGGGATAAGAATACTACAAAGATATAAAATAGAGCAAAATCATATTATTGTGGTAATCAAATGGGATCAGCATGTTGTTGTTATAGTAAATGTGTGCATCCTCTAAAAGAGCATAGGTAATCCCTAAATATCATAGTGGACAATTGACAGAAGAATTGGACATTGTTTTCAAAAATTCCCAAGCAGTACCCTACTGATTGCTGGTGATGTTAATGCCTGTATAGCCAATTGGGACAATACTGATTCTTATGAGAAGTACTTGCACCTGGGAACCTTAGAAAAAGACAAAGCCAAGACCAGAGTAATAATAAATATGGTAAAACATTAATAAAATTTATAGGAGATAATGTTTTATTAATACAGTACTAAACAGTAGGCTCCCAGGTGATGAAGCGAGGAACTGTACTCATTTTCACCCACTGGGCAATGCCTTATTGATTATATTTTCTCTAGTCCTGAACACTGTCGCCTTTTCAAATATCTAAAGACTGAAATGAAGGCAGAAAGCAATCATGCTCCATTATGTCTTAAAGTATCACTCAATCAAACAATCAGCTTTATTTATAAGAAAGCGCCTTTTCAAAACCAAAGCGCTTGTACAAAATTCATTAAAACAATTAATAAAACTAAGATGAACATATAAAACCCCATGGTTGCAATACTAATAATTGGCATATGCCATATTAAAAAGAAAGTCTTTAATGCTATTTTAAAACTTTGGACGGTTGGACTATCTCAACCTGACGAGGTAGAGAATTCCACATGGTTGGGGCTGCAAAACTAAAAGACCTGGCCCCAAATGTCTTCAAACGAACACTGGGAATCTCTAGTAATCTCTCGTCAGTGGATCAGAGAGAGTGGGAAGGACAGTACGGATGAAGGAGATCTTGCAGGTAACCAGGTCCCTGATCGTGTAGGGCCTTATAGGTCAGCAAACTGACCTTGAAGGTGATCCGCCACTGTACTGGCACCAGAGCAGTCCACGAAGCACAGGCGTTATATGACTGGACCTCAGAGGAACCAGTCAATAGCCTGGCTGCCGCATTCTGCATGAGCTGCAGGCGTGGATATCAACCCCTGGTAACCCAAGGTAAAGGAGTTGCAATAGTCAAGGTGGGAGGTAAGAAGGCATGGACCAAAGTTGGAAGATCGGTGGAGGAACCAGGTGTTTAACCCAAGGATATTCCTCAGATGGTAAAAGAGGTTTTGACAACTGCTGACACCTGCGATTTAAGTGTCAAACAGTCATCAAACATAATGCCCAGGTTCTGCACCAGGTCTGAGGTAGTTAGCTGTACACCCCAAGCCATAAGCCTGAAGGTGATCCAGCCAACAAACGTGCCTCCAGATGACCTAGATCCACAACCAACACCTCAGTCTTTTCTAGGTTTAACTGCAGCCAACTCCCATTCATCCATTCCTGGATTTGGTGAGACAGTTGTTAAAGACTGAAATGGCAGCATCCTGGCCGGGCACAAAGGCCATGTATAGCTGAGTGTCATCTGCATAGCAGTGAAAACTCAAGCCATACCACCTAATAATCACTCCCAAAGGCAGCATATACACTGCATATGCTTCCTTTGGGAGCTAAATGGAACCCTGCAGCACCCACAGGATAGGGAAGTGATGCCGAGGAAAATATCCCAGACACCACCGTCTGAGTCCTACCCTTGAGGAAAGATCTAAACCATCTGAGGACCATGCCAGACAGTCTGCAGATGAACCACAGGTGCCCCAATAGCACATCATAATCTATGGTGTCAAATGCTGCAGAGATCAAGAAGGACCAAGATAGAATGGGTCCTTCTGATCTCTCACTATTAGGAGGTCATTACACCCGGACAAGAGCTGTCTCGGTACTATGTCTCTTCCTAAATCCAGACTGGAGAGAATCATAGACATTGTGGCTAGTCAAATGATCATCCAGCTGCAACGCAACCAATTTCTCAATAACCTTACCTACAAAAGCAGGTTAGAGACAGGTCTGTAGTTAACCAGACAGTCTGGGTCCAAGGAGGATTTTTAAGAAGGAGCCAAACCACGGCCTCCTTTAGAGGATCAAGAAAGATCCCTTCTCCAAGGACATCCAGTCTATCTCCGCAAGGACCAGACCGATTTTATCCACACAGCCCACTAAGAGACGTGTAGGCCAGTATCCAAACTACAGTTGGTCAGTCACAAAGATTGAATGATCATCACAGTGTCACTGATCATGGGGATGCTGAAGTCACACCACAAAACTAGGCATCCGACATCTCCTGCCGACCATCACAGCCCCCGTTAAGGAAGGACAAGTGGATACTCAACCTGATTGCAGCAACCTCATCTGAAAAGAATAGAGCAAACTCCTCACACCATTCTTGAGAAAAGCACTTCCAGACTGAAGACAGGTTGGATTGCACAATCAATCCACAGTCCGGAAAGAGCTGAGCCGTCGATTCTTTGCAGCAGCAATCTCCCTGGACAGGAATACTGCCTTCTTATGGTAATTGTTGATTGACAGACCACATAATGGTCCATCAAACTAAGTCTGTCACACTCCAGGCCAGATCTCTGCCAGTGCCTCTTGCCTTGTCCCACTCTCCTCAACTCCCTCAAAGCCTCATCAAACCAAGGAGACTTGGAGCGAAGAGTGAGGATGAATCTGAACAGGTGCAATGGAATCCAGGGCCCCTACCACCACCTTGTTATAGGCAAGTACCAGGTCCCTGGATCCATGCATTTACTCAGTAAACCTGATTGGTCCTGCACCGCCATCAGGACATCTGGTGAAACACCCTCAAAGGGTGGTACTGGACCATCTCCGTGAGGCTGGCCTTGAAACTGAACCCAATGGCACGATGATCAGACCATCCGACTGGTTCCATCACCAAACTGGATATCTCCATCATCAGGAGAAACACCAAGTCCAATGAATGACCACTAGTATGGGTCGGGGAGGAAATAACCTGTGTGAAGCCCAGCGAAATCATTAACTGGAGGAAGTCCTGACCAAACTGCGAGTTCATCTTCGGCCAGGCATTGAAATCCCCAGAACCAACCATCTGGGGATCCCAGTCTCAGGTCGACAATGAAGTCCACAACTTCCTGCAGGAAAACATTCTCGGCTCCTGGTGGACGGTAGACAAGAAGTATCCTGCACCCCACACCTCACTCATGATACATTCAAAGGAGTTGGTAGTTCCCACTGACACTTCCACTAGGCCCAGATCGGATCTAAAACAGATGGCAACACCCCACCCCTACAATCCATCCTTGGGTGATGTATCACTGAGTACCCAGCTGGAATTGCTGATGCCAACACTGGACCAGTAATTTCATCCGCCAGGTCTTGGTTATGCAAGTCAGGTCTGATGATCCAACAAAATCCGCTATTACCGTGGTCTTGTTCTTAATAGACCTGGCATTGCTTAACAGTAGACACATAAGATTGCTCAATCTAAAGGGAAGCTATAATATATCTTGGCAGAAGACACCAGGAGAAAGGACTGCTGTGTGACTGGACTCTCTGCTAGGACTAAAGTAGAAGAACTTTGTACTTGGACCTTTAATTTAGGGTAAAAAACTAACATACAAAACAAAAAAAAAAAGTGTGTGTGTGTCTGTCTGGGTTAACTGAACTGAATGGGTATCTGAACAGTTATAGGTGTAAATATCAGGTGATTGAAAGGACTTAACTGCTGTGAGGTTTAAATTACTGGTAGAAAGATCTAGTAAGTAGGGGAGTGGCTTAGCTAGAAGGAAGCTACATTTAAAGACTGCCTTAGAAAGATTCTGCTAATATCTTGGCAAAATACACCAGGAGAAAGGACTGCTGTGTGACTGGACTTCTCTGCTGGGACTATATTGCCCTCCTTACCTCCCTCCACCCAAAGCTAGTTCTATTTTTATAGGCACAGGATTTGACTGACAACAGGAACTTCCTGTTGGGGAGCAGGAAGTGAGTAATCACAGAACCACCAAAGACCCAATATCCTAGAAGGGCAGGAGTAGCTCTCGCCCCTCTAGTTGCTGGAGGTCTGCCTCTGAGCAAGTAAGGTGGTCCACTGAGAAATATAGGATATTCTTGTCTCACAACAGGACAATCAGGAGCTTAAAGGGCAAGGCAGAAAGTAAGGAGAGAGATAGAAAAAACAGAGGAAAGAGTAAGGATTGAAAACAGTTAAGGGGCCAGAAATAAGACATGATTGGAGTTAGTTAATTGGATTTGATTGGAGTGGTGCAGTGGCTGTGGAGCAGCAGTCTTCCGGGAGACGCTCTGGAGGATGCGGTGTTGTCCCATCTGCAGGCACCCTCTGGGCTGAGGGAGGGTTGCTCATCTCCAGGCTGAGTTGACCAGGATTTGTGGGACCTCCTCTTCCATCCAGGGACCACCAGTGCCACTGCCGCTGCCTCAGAGGTTGCCAAGAAAGAGGCGGTTGGACCACAGTGGGCTCAGGGAGGGTGAGGGTGGTGGAACAGAGGTGCATCCCTCCAGTTGTACCTCTCCACAATTCCTATGCCATTCTGGCAAAGTGTGGTTCCTCTCATGGAGGCACCTGCAGTGGAGACCAAGGAGGATGCTGGGAACTCCACAAAGGAAACCCACAGGAGGGTGGCAGGGGACCCTGCAGGGAAGGAAACAACCCTGGTGGGGACTCCATTGTTAGGAAGGTAGAACTGGGGAGGAAGGGGAGAGGGAGGTAAGGTGCCTGCCTGGCGCCATGGCTGGAGGGACAGGGAGCGAATCCTCAGGATTGCCGGAGCAGCTGCACAGGGAGGGAGCTGGATGTCATTGTCCACCTAGGGACAAATGACCTGGCTAAGAAAGGGATTAGAGAAGTGCAGGACGAGTTTGTGGAACTGGGATGGGGCCTTAGTCAAGTAGCACACACGGTAACCTTCTCGGAGGTGCTGCCCATCTATGGCATAGGAGAGGCTAGGGTGTTCCGCACCATGGGATTCAATCAGTGGTTGAAGAACTGGTGTGGAGCTCAGGGATTTTGCTTCATTGGGGACTGGGGGTCCACCTGGAGTGATGCAAGCCTATACTGGCATGATGAGCTGCATCTGTCCGGGAGGGGAACCAGGATCCTAGGTGATAGGTTTAAATGCTTCATTGGCAAGGTTTTAAACTAGCCAAGGTGGGAGGCACTGTAAAGGAGCAGGGAAATCCCAGCCCCCAAATAATCACGTAGTAGTGCGGCAAACACCAACATAGAGGTGTCGATAGGGAGAAGGGCAGGGTAAATGGAGAAAGTGACAAAGGCAAGAAGGACAGGGATGGGGCAAAAGGAGTAAGGCCATCAGGAAATGGAGGGTAATGAGTACCAATGCCCATAGTCTGGGCAACAAGCCCTGAGCTGGTGGCCTTGATGGAAGAGGGTTGCCTGGATATCGTAGCAGTCACAGAAACATGGTACACAGAGAACCATGACTGGAATGTTAACATACCAGGGTACATAACCAACAGGAGAGACAGGCAGAGGAGAAGGGGGAGGAGTAGCTCTCTATGTAAAGGAAGGGATAAAAGCAACTGAACAAAAGAGTAAACAGGAGGAGAGGAGGCACTGTGGGTCACCTTGGAGACTGGAAAGGGCACCACAATCCACACAGGGGTTGTGTACAGACCCCATGTCAGGGGAGGGAATGGACAAGGATATGATAGAAAGCATTCTTAGAATGGCAGAAAAAGGGGAGATACTATTGATGGGAGACCTGAATATGCCAGATGTTAACTGAGCACATTTGCTGCAGCTACATCCAAGAGCAGGACCATTCTTGATGCCCTACAGGTGGCAGGCATTAGACAGCTAGTTTCAGAACCCACTCATGAGGGAGCAATCTTAGACCTCATACTCTCAAACGGGGCAGTGAGAGGATCTCAGATCTAGAAGTGGGTTGCCATCTGGGGACAAGTGACCATCAAACAGTGTGGTTCACGTTAAACTCAGCACAGAGTCAAGCCATACAAAAGTGAGGGTACTGGACTTTAGAAGAGCTGACTTTGGCAAGATGGGAGAGTGCCTCAGAAAAGCACTAGCAAACAGGCTAGAAGGAGGTGTGGAGCAACAATGGGACTCATCAGAACTGCCATCACAGAGGCAACAAGCCTTTGTGTGAAGCAAATAAACAAATCAAAATGAAAGAAAAAGCCACTATGGTTCTCAAAAGAGGTGGCTGTGAAAGTCAGGAAGAAAAGATTGCAATTCGAAGTATAAGGAAACACAGAAGGAGCAGGACAGAGAGCTGTACCAGTTAAGGCAGAAGGAAGCAGGGAGGAAGTCAGAATAGCAAAGGCCCAAACTGAGGAAAAGATAGCCAACTCAGTTAAGAAGGGGATAAAACCTTTATAGGTACATCAGCAAGTGTAGAAAGACAAAGGGAGGATAGTGAAGCTGAATAGAATGAATAGTGGGTGGGCAGAGGACAGTAAAAAGCAGGGATACTGAATGAATATTTCTGCTCAGTATTCCAAAAGAGAAGGGAAGTGCCTAATCCAATTAACAGAAGCACTTGATAGGGGGTCGATCCCAGTCCTTTCACAGAAGAAAGGGTTCTGCAAGAACTCCTAAAACTGAAGGTGGGCAAAGCAATGGGTCCTGATGGAATTCACCCCAGAATTATAAAAGAATTAAGGAGGAACTAGTGAAACCACTGGCTACTCTTTTAATAAATCATGGGAGGATGGTGTAGTACCCAAGGACTGGAGGAAAGGCGGATGTGATTCCCTTCACAAAGTGGGACCAAGACAGAGGCAGAAACTACAGACCTGTCAGTCTGACCTCTGTGGTAGGGAAAGTGATGGAGTCACTTGAAGGAAAGAATAGTTGAGTAACTAGAGGCCAGTGGAGCACAAGACCCAAGGCAGCATGGATTCACAGCGGGAAGGTCATGTCAGATGAATCTAAAGATTTCTTTGACTGGGTGACCAAAGTAGTAGACCAGGGAGGGGCTGTGGACATGGCCTACCTAGACTTTGGAAGGCATTTGACACAGTCCCACAAAAGATTAATAGTCAAATTAACCAGCCTGGGAGTGGGTCCCAGGGTGGTAGCCTGGTAAAACATTGGCTGGACAACAGCACACAGAAGGTAATTGTAAATGGAGTCCACTCTGAAGAAAGAGGGGTTACTAGTGGGGTACCGCAAGGGGTTCAGTATTGGTCCAGTCCTTTTTAATGTCTTCATCAGTGACATTGCAGAGGGACTGGAAGGAAAAGTGTGCCTTTTTGCAGATGACACAAAGATCTGCAACAGGGTTGATACACAAGGAGGCGTGGAAAGGATGAAAAGGGACTTGGCAAGGTTGGAGGAATGGTCAGAAGTATGGCAGCTAGGATTCAATGCAAAGAAGTGCAAATAATGCACCTGGGAAACAAGAACCCAGGGGAAGAATACACAATGGGTGGGGAGGTAGTAACAACAACAAAAAGGAAAGGACCTGGGGATAATCATGTCAGATGACCTTAAGGTTAGCAAGCAATGTGAGAAGGCAGTAGGGAGGGATGGGGGTATACTGGGATGTATAGGGAGAGGCATCAGCAGCAGAAAACAGGAAGTTGTTATCCTCTGTACAGACAGTTGGTGAGACCCCATCTGGAGTCTGTGTCCAGTTCTGGAGACCCCATCTCCGCAAGGACATAGACAGGATAGAGGTAGTCCAGAGGAGGGCAACTAAAATGGTGCAGGGTCTGCAAGAGAAGCCGTATGATGAGAGACTAAAGGAGCTTAATATGTATACCCTTGAGGAAAGAAGGAGGGGGGACATGATAGAAACTTTTAAATACCTCAGTGGAATCAACAAAGTCCAAGAGGGTAGCATCTTTCAGAAAAAGAGACTTGCAAGAACAAAGGAACACAATTTAGAGATAGAAGGAGGGTGGTTCAGGGGCAATGTGAGGAAGTATTATTTCACAGAGAGGGTAGTGGATGCATGGAACAGCCTTCCTGAGGAGGTTGTGGGTCTAAAACTGTGGGAGAATTCAAGAATGCATGGGACAGACATAAGGCAATTCTTGTGGGGGTAGGAAGAAATAGGCTGTTGGTTAACTAGGATCTACGACCTATCCTGTAGGTAGGAAATGGGCAGACTAGATGGGCCAAGCGGTCCTTATCTGCCGTCAAAATCTATGTTTCTATGCCCTTTGCCTCCCTGTCAAGATCAGGAAACAAAGTCTCATACTCTCAGGAATAACTAGGGACATGGTAGCCAGCATCCTAGGAAATTCTCAAATAAATTTCAACATAAATACATTAGCTCAATCAATCACAATTTATTTGTTAAGTGCAATTATGAAAGATTTAAAACTCTCGGTGGTCTGGTACTCTCTTATCTGATGAGGTAGAGAGTTCAACAGGGTTTGTCTACATATGCAAAAGAACTAGCTCCTGGTGTCTTCAAATGGACCCTGGGAACCTATAACAATCACTCCTTGGTGGAGCGGTGCTGGTGGAGGTATGGAACATGAAAATCTTGCAGGTAGCTGGGTCCCTGTCTGTGTAGGGCTTTAAAGGTCAACAATCTGACCTTGAAGGTGATCTGCCAGTTTACCAGCAGCTAATGCAGATAGTGGAGCATAGGTGTGATATGGCTAGAGCTTGATAAGCCAGTCAACAACCTGGCAGCTGCATTCTGCACAAGCTGCTTAGTAAATAACTTTAAGCACGTACAGGATTGTAACTTCTAGCTACAGCATCTGTATGAAGCACTAAGAAACAAAATTACTGTAAACTCGCTTCAGATAGAGACTTTACTTAAAAAAAACTTGGTTCAATGCTTCTTATAGGGAAGTTAAAAGAACCTGAACAGGATGGTCAATTGACCAAAAGCACCATTCAAGGACAAATTTTGGTTGATTAAATCTGAGAGGCAGTATAGTGCAGTGGTTTAAGGCTCTGAGCTACAAACCTGAGACCTGGGTTTGAATCACACAGCCCCACTTGCATCCTGTGTGACCTCAGCAGTCACTTAACTTACCTGTGCTCCCAGGTTGCACCTGTAAACAAGCTTTTTAACCTCTCAAAAAAAGAATTCAACAAAAGCAATGGCCATTCATGTTTCAAAAACTACAAATGGATAACACTAAAAGCTTCTGGAGAATGGTTGCACAAGGAACAAATTAATTTCATTCATCCCTGTCAGTCTGTATTCCCAAACAGAAATGGGTAGCACATTTTAAGGCTATTTTTACCATAACAGAACTATTGTCAACAATGGAGAACTCCACGTTGCTTGTTAGAGATACAGTATACACCATTAATGGTGATGACTGAAGAGGTGAATGTTGTCATCTCGAAACTATAAAATAAAACAGTACCACATCCTGATACCATCCCAGCAGAAATTTAGAAAGAATACAAAGACTTCTGGTCCCTATTTGAACATGTTTTTTCAATATGTCTTTTGCCCAAAATGTATTCCACCGTCCAGGTTGAAAAACATAATTGTTCTGACTCATAAAGAAGGCTTGTTTTATGTCTTGTGACTATTAAACCAATCAGTCTCCTGGATATGAATTCCAAAATGTTTTCAGGATATTAATAGTCTTATGGCCTGGGTGGACTCCAAGTAGCCCTATATTCCCATTTCAAGACGGATTTAGGATAGGCTTCTCAACAACTGATAATATTGTTTGCCTTACCCATCTAATTGAGAAATATTTTCACTGAAGAAAGATGAGACTGTATGCTCTTTTGTGGATTTCAGAGCTGAATTTTACAGTATAAACAGAGAAACTTTATGGGAAATATTATCAAGCACAGGCTTGGATTTTGCAGTCTTATACCCATTACATTTATCATATTATCAAACAAGTACAGCAGTGCGCTATGATAATAATGGAAGCCTTACAGACTTTGTCAAACAAATAGAGGTGTTAAACAAGGCTGCCTATTAGTCCCCTTTTATTTAACATCTACAGTATATAGATTCCTTGTTGAAGTTTTAGAAAATACTGATTGGTATTATCCACCCAAAATAAAGTTTTCTGTTATATGTAGGCATATGATGACAATATTGTTTACTTTTCTCTCACTAAGACCAGCCTTCAAAGGAAATAAACACTTTCAAATCTAAATGTGACAAGTTAGAGTTAAATATAAATCTCAACAAGACTAGATTATGATATTCAGAAAAGAATTAAATACTCCCACTTTCACTTAATGATAAAATCGAGATTGTGAAGGAGTATGTAAATTTAGGAATAAAATTTATGTCTCACTTGAACTGGGCCCTGCATTTAACAGAGCAGAAAAGAGAGCAAAACCAGTGGCAAAAGCGCTACTAAAATTAAACCACAGGCACGGTGGAAAACAGCTGCTGTCACCTTAGGGCAGGACAATTAAAACTAAATCCTATTTTACTATATACTGAGCTGAGATATGGGGAGCTCATAACACAGTTGATGTAGAAACCCTTCTTTACTTTTATAAATCTCTCTTTGAGTACTTATCACTATGGTCAATAATATGGTGAGAGCAGAGATGGGCAGAATTCAAATACAGTAAATGCCCTGTTAGAATTTAGATTGACCTCATACTAGCTTAGTGTCATAAAAGTGTAACTTTATACTTAAATAATGTCTCAGAGAAAAGAGCTGTTGGGTATCTGGAAAATAACCTCTAAATGGTTAGACAGACTACTTTTGTTTTAAACAAAGTTGCCTTCAACATCTTTGTTAAGATTTTCAAGGAACATCAATATAAGGTACTCAATATAAATCAGTTATTCAAAGGCAGCTATTCGAACAGGTCCAAGAAGCTGATATGAAAGCAATTAGATTCAAAATCTGCCCCATGATATAAAGAAAACACAATAATGCATAATATAGACGATTACAGCCTCAATTGCCTGAGAACAGAAAATTAATTACTTGGGCCAAATTTGGAATTATAACTTCAAAATATTTTCTTTGAATAAACATAACCCCTGAGATATGGGTCATAATACTTGACTCTGTAACCTGAGCTTCTAAGAGACCATTACTCATGCAATGCTGCAATGTTCAATCACTGTACGTAGTCCCAAGGGATACGTTGTTAAAAATGCCCTGAATATCCATGCAGATCAAAACAATGATCTCATATTTATATTACTTCATCCCTAGTTTCTTCAAGCTGCAGACATGGTTTGCAAAATTCTTAGCCTCGTTATAAAAATTAAGAAAAATGCTCTTGTAAGGACCTCTACCCTTTGAATAGAGTAAACAAGAGGATAGTCTCCTACACCTTTGGAAGTTCTATTTATTCATTCCTACTGTTTACTAGACTACAAGGGATTGTCATATTTTCTTTTAACTTTGGAGAGCCACTCCAATTGATATTTGAATAGGCTTCCAGGGATCCACAACAGCCCATTGACCTTACCTTCATGGGATACACAGCAGCCCACTGAATTTACCAAGAGGGATCCACAGAAGCCTAATGACTTTACAAGAAGGGATTCATAGCTGCCCACTGACCTTACCTTCAGGGATCATCAGCAGCCCTATTTCCTTACATTCAGGGATCCACAGTTGCCCACTGAACTTACCTTCAGGGAATCCATAGCAGCCCACTGATCTTACCTCTGGGGATCCATAGCAGCCCACTGAACTTACCTTCAGGGGATCCACAGCTGCCCCTGAACTTACCTTCAGGGATTCCAAAGCAGCTCACTGACCTTTCCATTGAGGGAATGTACAACAGACAACTGACCTTATCATCAGAGCATCAACAGCAGCTCACTCTTTTAACTTCAGGGAACCCCAGAAGCCCACTCATTTCCTTCAGGAGCCACAGCACCCCATTGGCCTTATGTTCAGGGGAATCGTTTCAGCTCACTAACCTGACCTTCAGGCAATTGACAGCAACCAACTGACCTTACCTTCAGGAGATCCACAACAGCCTACTGACCTGACCTTCAGTGGATCCACAACAGCCTATTGACCGGACCTTCAGTGGTCCACAGCAACCCACTGACCTTACATCAAAATGCCAACAGCAGTGTATTGATCTAATCATTGGGGATTACCACCAGTTCACTGACCTTACCTTTGAGGGAACCCACAGCAGCCCACTGACCTTACCTTCGAGTATATAACTCAGACCACTGACATTACCATCGAGGAATCCACAGCAGCCCACTGACTGTACCTCTAGGATTTACATAGTAACCCACTGACCTTACCTTCAAGAGGTCTACAGCAGCCCACTGACCTTATCTTTGAGGGGATCCACAACAGCCAATTGACCTTAACTTCAGAGAGATCCATTGCAGTCCATTAACCTTACCTCGGTGAATCCCAGCAACCTTAAAGGGGACACAGCAGCCCACTGACCTTACCTTCGAGGAGATCCACAACAGACAACTGACCTTATCTTCAGAGCATCACCAGCATCTCACAGATATTACCTTCAGGGCATAAACAGTTGCCCACTGATCTTACCGGCATGGGATCTACAGCAGCACACAGACCTTACCTATGTGAATCCATTGCAGCTACTAACCTTATATTTGGGTACTCTGCAGCAGCCCACTAACCTTACCTTCAGGGGATCCACAGCAGCCAGCTGACCTACCTTCTGGGGATCAACAGCAGCCATATGACCTTGCATTCAGGAGATCCACAACAGCCCACTGACCTTACTTTCAGGGAATCCATAACAGCCCACTGACCGTACTTCTATGAGGTAAGCAGCCCACTGACCTTATCTTCAGGGTCTTCAGGGGAGCAACAGCAGCCCACTGACTTTACCTTAAGGGAGCCACACCAGTCCACTGACCATACCTTCAGGGATCAACAGCAGCTCACTGACCTTACCTTTAGGGGAGCCACAGCAGCCCACTGTCCACAGCAGCCCACTGACCTTACCTTCAGGGAGCCACAGCAGCCCACTGACATTACCTTCAGGGATCAACAGCAGCTTACTGACCTTACCTTCAGGGGAGCCACAGCAGCCCACTGACATTACGTTCAGAGGATCAACAGCAGGTCACTAACCTTACCTTCAGGGGAGCCACAGCAGCCCACTGACATTACCTTCAGGAGCCACAGCAGCCCACTGACATTACCTTCAGAGGATCAACAGCAGCTCACTAACCTTACCTTCAGGGGAGCCACAGCAGCCCACTGACCTTACCTTCAGGGAATCCAAGCCCACTGACCTTACCTTCAGGGGTCCACAGCAGCCCACTGACCTTACCTTTACGGAAGCCATAGCAGTCCACTGACGTTATACTCAGAGGATCACTAGCAGCCCATAGACCTTATCTTCAGGAGATCCACAGTAACCCAGTGACCTTACACTCAGGGATCCACAGCAGCCCAAAGGCCCTACCTCAGGGATCGACAGCAGCCCACTGATCTTACTCTTCAGGGGAGCCACAGCAGCCCACTCACATTAACTTCAGTGCATTAACAGCAGTTCACTGATCATACCTTCAAGGAAACCCATAGCAGTGCACTGACATTACTTTCAGGGATCTACAGTTGCCGACCATTCTTACCTTTTGGGGATCAAATGCAGGCCACTGAACTTAGCTTCAGGGATCCAGAACTGTGCATTGACCTTTACTTTCAGAGCATCAACAGCAGCTTACTGATTTTTTTTCAAATTGGATATGCTTTATTGAGTTTTAAAACCAAAATGAAAATACAACTCGGTTACCACAGCAGTAGAGACTAACAGCAACAAACTGAACACATACTGTACAGAACAGGTAAAACATGTAGACTAGAACAAATCGGGTGCAAAATGGGTGAAACCATAACAGTAAGTGCAGGAAAAAAACAAATGACCAGCCCTCACCCCAAAGAAACCTGCCTCCCCTCCTCCACCGGAGGAACCTACAGTATCTAAAAAAAAAATAAGAAAATCTGAGCATTCATAGTCAGAAAAGAGCATAATAATTATCCATCAAGAAACTGCATAGCAACAATGACAAAGGGGTTGTAGTGCATCAGGACTAGAGACCTGTGAGAAGAAAACAAGAGGTATAAAAGTCCTGACCAACTATGATGTTAGCAGAGTGTACAATGGCTCCCAAATCCTCTAATAAGTGTGAAGCTGGTTAGACAAACTGGCTGTAGTTCGTTCCTCCTGCAAAGCAAAAAGAATCTCCCAGAACCATTCAGTCACAGATGGGATATTTTGGTCGAGCCAGTGTCACCTTCTTCACACAGAAAGAGATGAGATTCATATGTACGCGTTGGTTACCAATCAGTGTATCCCCATATTTCCACAATATACATATCTCAGGAAGGAAGTTCTTCAGACAACCCCAAAGAGTCTTATGTGTCCTGGATCGCTTCCCAGAAGGTGTAACTTTTCAGAGCCAGAGAACATGATATAATGTACCAGAAGCCTTATAACATCTGGAACAGATATTTGAGGGAAGCCTACCAATTCTATGTAACTTGTCAGGTGTGTACTAGAGGTTGTGCAACACCTGGAATTGAAGGAGACGGTATCAGTCCCATTTAATGTATTTGTAGAAATGTTTCCAGAGTTGGAGCCAGTTATGGAGACAGTCAGTGGAGGCAAAACCTGATCCCAATAGTAATATAGCTGGCACTCTGAATCGGCCACAAGGTAACATAATGACAGTAATAATTGGAAATAACATGGGAAGATTGAGCCCAATAAAACATAGAAAGAACCTAGGCCTCATAGGAATTGTCCCAACAGCTTGATCTAAAGTGATACAGAAGCATGTGTTTAAGTTGAAAATATTTGAAACAGGCTGAGGGAGCAGTCAGAATTTGGCCTGTGCTTCTTTGAAGGGGTGTTAACGCTCGATCTTGAACAAATCTACTACCGTTGTCATGATAGCAAAAGGTCAAAAGATGTACTAAGTAGATTACCCCAAATCCTGAAATTGGGATTCCTAATGAAAGTTTGGGAAATATCTCAAAGTGAGGGAGTAGGCAGTACAACACAGAACCATGTGTGTACTGAGCAGACTCTGCAATGGGGTAACGGTAATGACCTGGGAGCTTTCTTGATAGGGGTATAGAGCAACACACAAAGATCCAGATCCCAGACCTGGAGGCAACAATGACAGAGGCTAAACTGGACATAGCAGCCATTAACAAGACATTGTTCACCAGTAACCACACTTAGGAAACTTCAGTATCTGGCTATGTATCAGAAGAGACTGAGGTGCAAAAAAGGGGTGGCCTTTATGTCAATGAAAATATCAAAGCTACAGAATTTCAGAACACACATAAGGAACCAGAAGAACTGTAGGTCACCCTGGGAACAGGAAATGGGACAACCATACAAACTGGGGTTGTTTACAAGCCTCCAGACCAGGGGAGGAAGTAGACACATTGCTGTTAGAAGATATACAAAACATGACAGCTAAAGGGAGGTTCTGCTAATGGGGACCTCAACATGCCAGATATAGATTGTTCAATACCAGCCGGAGCATCCACCAGAACTAGACACATAGTAGATTCCCTGCAGGAAGGGCCTCAAAAAATTGGTACAACAACCCACAAGAGACAGGGCTATCCTGGATTTAGTACTGACTAATGGGGAAAGGATCACAGATCTTCAGGTAGAAGGTCACTTGGAGGCCAGTGACCATCACATTGTATGGTTTAATTTGGCCCCTAAAACTAAATCATCCCATTCCAAGGCAAAAATATGAGACTTTAAAGGAGCTGACTTTAATAAGGTATCCAGCAGAATTAAGCTAGCCCTGGCAAGATGAAATACAGGTGAGTGGGTACAGGCAAAGTGGGCACGCATTAAGAATGCAATACTTGAAGCAACATCCCATTGTGTTCTGGAGAAGAGCAAGAGCAAAACAAGGAAGAAACCACTTTGGTTCTCAAAAAAAAGTAGCAGAAAAGATCAGAGCCAAAAGGTTGGCCTTCAGGAAATATAAGGGAACACAGCAGGACAAAGATAGGGAGGCATACCGAACTTCCTCAAGGGAAGCAAGAAGGCAGCAAGGCAGGCAAAGACCCAAACCGAGGAAACACTAGCATGAACAGTGAAAGAAGGGACAAGACAAACCTACCTGGTTACCAAAGTTATAAATAAAAATAAGTAAATAAAGAAATAAGACTTTCTATAGATACATTTGAAAAGAAAAGGTCAAGGGGGTATTGCTAAGATCAAAGTGGATAAGGGAAGTGTGTGGATGAGGACTGAGGAAAAGCATCTGTCCTAAATAGATACTTCTGCTCAGTATTTACTGAGGAGAAGGTAGGGCAGGGACCACAGTTTAGCACCATGGACACAGGGGGAAGGAGGTGTGCACAAGGCTCTTCACAAAAGAAAGGGTCCTACAAGATCTTGCTACGCCCAGGGGTGGACAAAGCAATGGAACCTGATGGCATACATCCCAGGGCACTAAAGAAGCTGTGGGTGGAACTAGCAGAGCCATTATCAGAACTGCTTAGTGAGTCTCTGAGCACAGGAGAGGTCCCAGAAGACTGGAGAAGGGCTCATGTGATCCCGCCCACAAGAGTGGCAGCAGGGAGGAGGCAGAGAACTACAGACCAGTCAGTCCTACCTCAGTAGTGGGTAAGATTATGGAGGCACTCCTTAAGGAAAGGATAGTGCAACACCTAGAATCCATAGGAGCGCAGGATCCGAGACAGCATGGGTTTACTACAGGAAGGTCCTGTCACAACTAATCTCAGATTTCTTTGACTGGGAAACCAGGCATAAAATCCACCAGGCAAGCCACTGATCAGCCCCAATAAATGAGTCAAGTCCAGAGCCAGCAAAACATATCATCAGTAGTGCAACAGTAGAATCTCCCAATTAGAGATGACATCAGGAGTCAAGGATTAACGATCTATGTAGAGGTCAGGAAACACTTTTTCAGTTCTGGAGAGGCTTGCTTAGCCAAGACATAAGTAAGCCAGAATCCATGGTGGAAAACTGACAACCGGGCTGAATAGGCAACCTGTGGATCCCAGCAGCAATAAGTTTTGCTACGAGTGGGTAGTATGTGGCCCACTTTGTCTGGTAGCCACAGGAAGGTCCTGGGCTATTCAAAGTTTAACTCCTTCCCACAATATTTCCCAGAGCTACCTTGTCTTTATCAAAACATGTTGTTTAAGGGCCGCACAGTGGCAAGGAGGGCTGAGGCATCACTGCTTTACCTCCTGCCATGCCGCAACCTGTGTTCATGGTGCGAGCGGTCACTGGGGGTCAGCCAGGGTGGAGAGGATTGAGCATCTGGTGGACACCTCTCCTCTCCCAGTGGGGTGGGGACATGGACCAGCACTTCCCTGACCCCTAGCGGTGACTGGGAGACCAGCATGACAGGTCCCATAACATGGGAACAGAGGTGGAGCAACTGCTCAACATACAGCACTGAGGACATGCATGCTGGGCATCACTGGTGGCATTGCACACTCACTGCTGCCCAGAATAAATTGGAAAAATGGTTCACGCTGCAGCAGGATGACGATAGTCCCCCCACAGCACCACCCTGAGAGGACACCTCCTGAACTGGATCCATGCCGTGGGTGGAGTATCTCCCCACCCCTGCCATGAAGGGTAAGTCACAGGGGCAATAGGGAGGGGTCTGATGCTCAGGGATGGCACAGGGAGGGAACATCAGAGATAGCCAACAGGAACCAGGGGAGAAACAGCAATATAAAAAAAATGTTGTTTATCTAAATAGTTCAACAATGTTATTATAAGGAGATGGGGAGGGAGCCTTCTGCTGGCCTAGGACATAGAGAATGATGGACCTTTTGAGGATGTAGACCGGATTGCTTGTGGATGGACTGGCAATATTGGCCGGCAGCTTTGAGAGAAAAACATAGGTGTGATACCATCCACGTCTTCTGGAAGACTGAAAATAACTATATTATTTTGGTGACTTTGGCCATCCAGATCTTCCAATTTAGCCTCCATTTTAGTGATCTTCTCTTGGAGGAAGTAATATCAGGTTCAACCCTGCTATTGCCAATGTTCAAGAAGAGTCGGGCTGCCACATCTGAGACCACATTCGTGGCTTCTCCAAGGTCCACACACATAGATTTCAGTTCCCTTGTGAGGTCTTGAAGGGCTGGAATTCTTCCAGAAATTTGGTCTCCGTTAAGAGGACAGGTGCCAGGGTGGTAGTGGCAGCCTTCCCAGTTGCTGAGGTTGTGCCCTTGGAGTGCTTTTGAACTTTTGTCCGGGGTTTGTGGTAGTGCATGGTGTGGAGCTGCCTGGTGCATTTCTGAATCCATCGCTGCCACAACCTCACAAAAAGAGTTGCACACTCCAGAAATTAAGTGTCAGCAGAGAATCGCAGACTTCCAGTAATGCTCTGTAAAAGAAAATACTCAAAAGCTGCAATAAAACAAATTAAAGCAGATAAAGTGGAGTGTGGTGAAGAGCTGCTACTCAGAGATTTGCATCACGTGACTCCACTAGCTCACTGATTTTACTCTCTGGGGATCACCAGCCTGACCAGCCAACTGACCTTACTGTGTGTTTTTTTTAATATGCATATATATTAATTTTTTACCTCCAAGGAGCCTGGCAAGTGACTCTGGTTCCTCTTTGGAGGGACTCTGTCTCAGGCCCACCTTTCCCACCCTACTGTCCCCAGTGATCCCCATGGGTTGCCCTCCATGACAGGGCCAGGGCTAGGAGTGCTGGCTTCCTCCCACACTGAAACACAAATCCAGATTCTGGGTGTTAGGATCAGTGCTGGCGGAGACCATCGTGGAACCTGCCAGCTCCATTTTCCTGGTTTTCTCCCTACCCCGACACCCCACCGACTCAGCACGTTGGCTCAAGCTTCCCAACCTGTATCTCCACCCCAGCCATCACTAGAGGGTGATCAGAGAGTAGGACAGCTATCCCTTCTCTCCAAGAGAGGAGAGCATTCCTCCAGATGCTCAATCCTCTCTCTCTCTCTGCTGATCCCCAGTGGCCAAGGCTCGTTCCTGATCCCAGTTTGCCAGAGTGGCGAGGTGTGGTATCCAGTGCCTCAACCCTCAGTACCACTGGACTGGCTACTGACCTTACTTTGAGGGAACCACAGCAGCTTGCTGATCTCACCCTTCATGGGATACCAATAGCCCACTGACCTTACCTTCAGCGAATCCACAGCAACCCGCTGACCTCATTTTCAGGAGAACCACAGTACCCCACCGACCTTACCTCTAGGGGATCCAAGGCCCACTGACCTTAACTAAAGGACCCACAGAAGCACTGACCTTACCTTCAGGGGATCCACAGAAGCCCACTAACCTCACATTCAGGGATCCTCTGCAACCCACTAACCTTATATTCAGGGCAGCCACAGCAGATCGCTGACCTGACCTTCAAGAGACGTGACAGCAGCCCACTGACCTTACCTTCAGGGGATCCACTGCAGCTCACTGACCTTACCTTCAGGGGATGTACAGGAGCCCACTGACATTACCTTGAGGGGATCCTCAGTAGCCCACTGACCTTACCTTCATGGACTCCAAAGCAGCCCACTGACCTAACATCAGGGGATCCACAACAGCCCACTGAAATTAAAGAGCTAGTGTACTGCCAGGAAACTGCCTTCAATTAATTGTAACTTTCAGATGTAGTCAGCTATCACTTCTTATATCTCAAGTATTTTTCTTTTCTGTTTGCTAATTAGAAGATTTTTCCCGACAGTACTGGGATGATGTGTGGAGCAGCACTCTGTCTGGGTTAGAAAAATGTCAGTTCTGTTCCTCTCACTACATCAACACTGAGACCACACTGACTATGACATCACTAGTAACCAATGAAAACCATTTCTCACTGCCAGGTTTCACTTTCACATGAAGAACCAGGGACTGGCTCTCCTGGTTACTAGTGATGTCACAATTTCCTGCATTTTGATTGGTAGTTTGTGAGAGTCACTGCTCAGGCTGCAAGGATTTTGGTGCCTCAAGATGTTTGGTCTCATTTCTGACCACGTAGTGGAGGAACAAAATTGACTTTTTTTTCCTCCAGACAGAATGCTGCTCCACACATCACCCCAGTACTGCCAAGTGGAAAAGCTTCTAATTTACAAAGAGAAAGAAAAATACTTCAGATACAAGAAGTGATAGCTGACTGCATCTGAAAATTACTATTAATCCCAAGCAGTATACTAGCTCTTTAACTTCAGGGATCCACAGCATCCCACTGACCTTACCTTCATGTGATCCACAACAGCCTCACTGACTTTACGGGGAACCCACAGCAGCCCACTGACCTTACCTTTAGTGGATCCACAGTATTCCATTGGCCATACCTTCAGGTGATCCAAAGCAGCTCACTTTCCTTATCTTCAGGGGATTTACAGCAGTCCACTGACCTTACCGTCAGGGATCCATATCTGCCACTGACCTTACCTTCAGGGATCCACATCTGAAACTGACCTTGCCTTCAGGGATCCACATCTGAAACTGACCTTACCTTCAGGGATCCACATCTGCCACTTGACCTTACCTTCATGGGATACACAATAGCCATCTGACCTTATTTTCAGGGGATCCATAGCAGTGCAGTGACCTTACCCTGAGGAATCCACAGTAGCCACTAACTTTACATTCGAGGGATCCACAAAGTCCATTGACCTTACCTTTGAGTGACATGATAGCAGCTTACTGACCTTCTCTTCAAGGGATTCAAAGTAGCCCACTGTCCATACCTTCACTTGCCTTCGGGGATCCACAGCAGCCACTGACCTTAGCTTCATGCAACCTCTCAACCTCTTGCCTCATGAATCAGGGACAAGACTTAAAAAATCAGGATAAAGATCCCAAATCAGGGACACATCTTAAAAACTGGTACTATTCACTCAGAAAGCTGATAGAATAAAGGAGTTGTGTTAAAATGCATTTTCTGTAGAACAAGAAGTCTGTAACTTTAATGTTTGACATTATTTTGTGCTTTTAATCCCCACTGTTCTGTCACAAAAAAAAAAATTTTATGGAGACAGAGGAAAATTTTGAGGCCAAATCAGGGATGTCCCTGAAAATCAGGGACAGTTGAGAGATGTAGCTTCATGGGATCAAAAGTATGCCACTGACCTTACCTTTGGGGATCTACAGCAGGCCACTGACCTTACTTTCAGGGGAACCACAGTAGCACACTGACCTTACCTCCATGGGACCACAGCAATCCACTGACCTTACCTTCAGGGGAAACATAGCAGATCACTGACCTTGCCTTCGAGGGACCAGACAGCAGCTTACTAACCTTACCTTCAGGGATCCATGATAGCCTACTAACCTTACCTTCAGGGGATCCATGATAGCCTACTAACCTTACCTTCAGGGATCCATGGTTGCCCACTGACCTTACCTTCAGTGGACCAACAGCAGCCTACTTGACCTTAGCTTCATGGGAAACCACAGTACCCCACTGACCTTACTTCAGGAGATCTACAAAAACCCACTGACCTCTACATTCAGGAGATCTACAAAAGCCCACTTACCTTATATTCAGAGATCTACAGCAGCCCACTGACCTTACATTCAAGTGAACCCACTGCAGCCCACTGACCTTACCTTCATCACAGTAGTCCCTCTGACCTTACCTTAAAAAGGGAACTCGCAGCAGCCCGCTGACCTTTTCTTCTGAGGGATCCACAGTAGCCAACTAACCTTAAGGGGATCCAAAGCAGCCCATTAACCTTTACCTTAGGGATCCACAGCTGCCCATTGATTCACCATCAGGGTTATCCACAAAAGCCCACTGACCTTGCCTTCAAGAGACCCATAGCAATGCACTGAACTTACCTGCAGGGTATCCACAGCAGCCCACTGACCTTAGCTTCAAGGGAATCACAGCAGCCCCCTGAGCATAGCTTTGGTGGATCCCAAAGCAGCCCTAGTTTCCTTCCCTTCATGGGGATCCATTGCAATCCACTGTCCTTACCTTAGAGGGAACCAACTGCAACCCACTGACCTACCTTCAGGGGATCACAGCTGTCCACTGACCTTGTCTTCAGAGCATAAACAACAGCCCACTGACCTTACCTTCAGGTAGAGCTGGGCAAAATTAGCAAATTCTGAATTCCTGAATATTTGCACAATTCTGTGAAATGTTTTGAAATTTTCAGAATTTTCTGAAATTATTTAATTGCCCATAATGTACTTTGCTGCAGCGAGAGGTCTGAGCTTCAGCAAGAAAATTATCTGGTTGAGCTGTGAAAGTGTGTCAAGTTTCATAGCATTTGTATGATGGATGAAGAAGTTACAAGGGCTCAACATCTGGAAATATAATATTTACACAACATTTCTGAAACTATTTCTATGCTTATAACTTAGCTACCTTTTGAGCTAGATAATTGAAAACTTAGATGCATTCTTTCTTGGAAGAATCATCAATAGAGCTAAATAGAGATATACTGGTTACATATATTGTATGTGTTAGCCAGGTACAGAGGAAGGCTACAAAGATGATAGTGGGTCAGCAGAGTAAGGCATACGAGGAGAGGTTGAGGCCCTGAACATGTACTCCCTGGAAGACAGGAGAGAGAGGGTGGACATGATTGTGACCTTCAAGTACTTGAAATGGATAAAAGATTGCTAAGGAGAGTCTTTAAGCTGAGCGGCAACCATAACACGAGGGCACAATCTTAAGCTGGAGGGTGGGAGGTTTAGAGGGAGGTCAGGAAGCACTTCTTCACAGAGAGGGTAGTGGAAACTAGGAATCCACTACTGAAGAGGTCATCTCATTGAAGACAGTGGGCAGCTTTGAGAGAGGCTGGGATAGGTATAGGGGAAGGGAAGGATCATGGGTAGGGAGGATGGGAGGAGTGGAGGGAGCAGGGACATTATCTCAAGCTGTGGACCCTGCAATACAAGCAGACTTGATAGACTAAATGGCCTTCTTCTGCTGGCTTCTTCATATGTTTGTATGTTCATATGACCTACCTCCCAGCACCACCCGGGCTCGCTTCTGAACCTGGGTCGTTGCATGGCTGCATGATGCTCTGATGCCGGGCCATGGGGGTTACAAAGCCTAATATTTAGGGTCAATGAACCTAACAACGTTGGTGATATTCTCTTCTCTAGTGTTAATTTTATAGGGGATTCAAATTCTGCAGTTTACATAATTGTGAAATGTCATTTTAATTTAAACATTTCCAAACGTTTGAGGCTTATGCCTGTGGCTGGGGTGATTTTCCAGAGCACAATTACAAGGCAGACACTTAGCTTGGGTGCATAAAAGCACTGACATAGCACTTATCATTTTATTTTTCTTAAAATTATAAAATTAACAGAAAATAAAAGTCAGGTATCACTTCAAATATTTTGGAAAGACCAATCCAGTTCAAACAATGGCTCCTTCAGTGGTTTATTGCTTTCCACAGGTTCAAAACAGTCTCCAGATTGTAGAATAGCTCCAATCTCTATGCCTCTGTATTTATTCTCACTGTACCAGTTGACCTCTCCGTAGCAGCCTCCAGGCTCAACTGCCTAATGTCCAGAAGGGGGGAATATTGATATCCCTGGGTCATAATCACATGACTCAGACCCTTAACATTAAAAGCATCTTTCTTTATCTATGGTATAGGTTTGAACACTTCATAGAGTCCTCAGTGTTATAATGCCTTCTACCTTTCCATTACAACACCAACTTCCCACTATACTAAAGTGTAGTTGGTAATATTTAAAGAAATACAGTAATTAGGCCATTAATTGCCTAGCAACCCTGAGGCAGCTACCTTAGTTACTATAAGATTGACAGTAATCAGTCAGACTGTCCTATAAAACAGGGACATTAGAGGACGCTCAATCCCTAGGAAATCCCTCCAGTCTAAAAGCCTGCACAACAGAAGCAGCACTGTTGTGGACAGTACTGAAACAGACATTTCTATATACTCCAGTAAGTCTGTTTTCTGTGTTATATTCATGTTATTTCTTTAAAAAATCGAGGACACAAGGACACAATATTGTTTGCACAACTAAATAGGGTAAAACAGGATTCTCCATGTCTTTTCAACCATTGTTCTTGTTTCTAGGTATATCATATTTTCTGAAAGCTAAAACTGTTTTTATTTGACAGCATCATTTCTAAGCAGGCTCTCTGAGTTATACAGCTCTAATCAAGCCAGTAGAGCTGTAGTGCTTTCAGTTCTGCAGGAGCGGCGTCTTGAAGTTGCAAAACTCTTGTTTTGCATTTGTCGTTACTTCTGTCTGGCCACTTTTCCCATTTCGTTGTTCTGGCCCCAGAAAGCTTGCTTGTCTCACACAGACACATGTTAGCCACAGGGCAACCTCCTTCAGCTTTCTGAGGTGGATAGAAACTCCTTTTGGCATGAGTCACCTGCAGTGCGACTCGAGAAAGTGAAAGCACATCACTTTCCCTTTTAGGCGGCAGCTAACATTTCCACATGCCGTGCTGCCTCCTCTTATCTTTGCCCTGTACAGATGCAGCTTTTCTCTCGGTATGAAAAGAGTAGTTACCGAGAGGGCAAAGGAAGGTTTTGAGGAGTTGGGCACCAACTACTCTAAACACTATATACATTTCTACAGTTTAACCTGTATGCATGCAAAATCATATCGCGCCTGCCCCGAGTAAACACAGCGGCTCAGATGAAATTCTGTTATTAACATTTCAGCATTTATTAACAAGATACATATATTTCCCTCCTTCCTGGCTCTATATATACCAAGATAATCACTTTCACTACAACAAACGTTGTAGTATAACTGTACAGTCTTTCTTTCTATGATTCTCACTCCATTTCTTTTTCTAAATACACTATATACCCTTTTCTATTTCTATACCAGCAGCCTAAATCAGCTGCCCATGTATTCACAGCCCAGCATAGCTAACGTTTACCTTTCTATACACTGCTAGCAGCCATTCAGGGGTACAAGACAAGGCAAATACCACTCAGTACAACCTGTCTCACCTGGCAACTCCCTGCATATCTGGCTGCTAATGTATTCTATCCTATTTAACCTAGCAAAATTTAAGTAACGTTTAGTAGCAGCTTTTTGGTAGCAGTTTTAGTTACTTCTTGAGGGGTGCAAATACCAGGGCACCCTTCCATGACAGAGGTCACTCTGTCACAATGCCTCAATCACCTTTAAAGCTAGAGATCTAAGCGTATCACACATATGTTTGGGAACCAGCCCTGACAGCATAACTACCATATAACTTCATTAATTCTTGTATAATATAAGTCAAGCACTTCAGCAATGGGTTTCAGTTGATAATTGTTACTCCAGATCTTGGCTTCAAGTGCTGGACTTCTACTATACAAGACTAAATGAAATTCTATAGTGGGTATGGTGTTAGTGCTAGTTTCTTGTGGATGGACATTGTTAGCTATTACCCTGCACAACAGGTATCGAAGCTGCTTTGTCTTGCTGTCTATGCACATATGTATGGGCATTGTAAAGTCACCATACAAAATTTGGTGCAATGTGAAGAAAAGCTTTTAGGGTACATAGTTGTAATTTTAAAAACTCTGAAAGTTTGGTGGCTTTTAACTCAGTTACTTTTAAAGAAAGAGAAATGAAACGTAATACAATTCTGTATGGGCCTCAGAAAGGTCACCATACCACATTTGGTGCAGTCTGAACAAATATTGTTTAATTTAAAGGAAATACCCAAAATCAGAACTGTGGTGAGAAATTTCACAAATTTCCACGGAAATCTTGCAAAATTTCATGGAAGCAAAATCAGCAATTCTCCAGAATTCTGCTGGCAGAAGATAAATTTTGATCTGCCCTAGTGACTGGACAGGACTCAACCCTAGGGTACTAAAAGAACTCTGGGAAGTATTAGCTTCCCCTGACAGCCTATTCAGCAAATCACTAATAAAAGGAGTGATTCTGGTGGACTGGAGAAGGGCTGATATCTGTCACTAGTTGAAATATAAAGTGCACACCATTCAACAGTTCACCCCAGAAACCTTAACTTTCTTATATTGTAATTTTATCTATGCAATTTAATACTAACACCCAAAGTGCCATTAAACCAGGAACATAAGCAAGTATTTAGAAGGAACTAAAGCCGTATAAAAGCATGAGAAGCGAAAAATTATAGATTGAGCTTCATAAATAAAATATTAATACAATCTAAGTTAATGATCACATAGCCATCTAGCTTAATTAATGGTGTTTCAATATAAAAGACCAATTGTGATGCATTTAATTAACAGATTTTCCATTCAATTAATAAGCTAACTAGAGGCACATAGAAACATAGATTCTGTCGGCAGGCAAGGACAGCTTGGCCCTCTCAGCCTGCCCAGTTGGTTCCTGCCTAGTCTGTCTCTGCAGATCTAATTGTAGCCCACTCAACCATCCAGGCTACTGGAGCAATGCTGCAGCCCCCTTCCTCCAGGAGCAAGCGTTAGCTCTGTTTCTACTGAGCTCAGGTGAGGGACTATAAAAAGCATTTTCCTGGATTCTGCACTAAGTGCTTTGCACTTCAATGCAACCACGCATCTCTGGACATCTGTATTTATATCAGCTAACTGGACTGATAGTATAGCCTAGAGGTTAGAGTAACGAGCTATGAATGAGCCTGATATGTCCAACAAATCAGACCTGGGTTTGATTCTCACAACCTCCACTTGCATAGTGTGTGACTCTGAGCAAGTCCTTAACTGCCAGTGCTCCAAGATCACTCCTGAAAACAGGCACCTGTGCCTAGTGGGCCTTACCTGGTTACCAAGACTAAAATAAATCATTTCTTGTCACTGTATGCTGATCTCTAGCTGGTTATTACACTACCTACTGGGTTACTTTAAGGGATCCTTAGCCCAGTAAAACATTCTGCTAGTTTACTGTTACTGAATGCTGATGTCAAGATAGTGATTGCTGAGATCCCTGTTTTATTGCAACACTGATTTGAATGATTTGTTGTATTTCCTCATGGATCCTATCATCATTGTGCTTTCCCTGTTCGTTTGTTTATTTTGGTGCCACTGTGTTGCTTCCAGTTGTCTCGCATGTGCAATCAGTTGCCCTTCCTCCCCATTCTTTTGTTTCTCTGTCCTCCTTTGACGGCTCCTCTCCTTTATCCAGCAGGCTCACCTCCTTCATCAGCCCACTTGACCATCAGGCTGCTGGAGCCACTGCTGCAGCTCCCTCCCTCCCCTCCCTCTCCTCCAGGAGCAAGCATTAGCTCTGTTTCTACTGAGCACAGGTGAGGACTATGTTTGCTCAATGCTGCTATGAGGCAACTGCCCTACCTGCCACCACATCCACCCTTGGTTGTCATTTCCTTTATGTGTGGTCATTAGTCACATAACATGTCACGTGATAGCATCCAGTTTTTCCAAAACACCTCACTCTCCATCTGCTCCCTATACTGTCTGACCACTAACCACTAGGGTCCCTAGTGCTACCCCAATCTTCCTGCTCCCTCCCTTTTCTTTCTTATCACAGAGAATCCACCTGTTCTAAAACTCACCCTGTCCCTTTCTGGTCACCTCCAGGAACCCACCCTCAGCAAGTAGTTCCTCTTATGGCACCCCGAGTTGAACTCTACCCTACTGCACTGAAGGTGGAGACTCAAACCCTGCACTATGTTAGTCTCATGCTTCACGCTTTTAGCAACCCTTATCTCTTCCTCAAAACACCCCAAATTCTCCTACCACCATCCTCAGCCACTGTTCTCATTTCCTCCCCTCCCTGCTCTCTCAACCACCATGTCACTCCTCCCATCTCTCCTGTTTTCCATGCTCTTTCCCTCCTGCTCTTCTCCCCTACTCTCTCTCCACCCAGACCCATAAAACCCGTACATCCCCTCCAATCCCCCCACCTTACCAATCTACCAGCACATTGCATCCCAAACTTTTGAACATCCCTGCACCCTTTCAACTATCCTTGGTGACACCTTGTCCTCCCTCACTCTTCCCCTCTCTCTCTACTACCCTTGTTTCACAAAGCGCATCAACTTCACTCTATCCATGTGCTTCAGACCTATAAAAAACAAGGCAGTATCCCACCTCTCTACTTTCTCCATGGTCCTCATCTTGCTCTTCCTCCTTATGGAACTATCCATCCAAACCCCAGTCCTTGCAGCCCCTCACCAAGGAACCCATCTTCAATGAATATAAAAATGACAGCTTTATTCACCTCAGCATTCAGAGTCTCACAGCCCAAATGGATGATTTCCCCACTGACCGTAGTTTATGGTCAGCTACCCTCGACACTACATCAATTGCCAATGCCTTTGAATGCCTGTCCTTAAAACTGAAATATCTACATCAATGGCCCTCCATGTCATAGGATGTTATAGACCCCCATCCTCAGGGTCACAGCTCCTGTCCCATCTATCGTCTACTATGAGTACCAACACAATGGAAACAATTATACTAGGGGACCTTAACTACGACTGGCTGGCAAGTGCATCTCTTCCACTTAAATCCTTCTGTGACTCTCATGGGCTCACTCTACTTATTAATGAACCTACTCATATCAATAAGAAAAACCCTACGAAAAATACACTATTAGATGTACTTCTAGTAAGCAAACACCATTTCTTCTCCAATGCTGGGATCTTTTCTGCTGATGTTAGTGACCATTGCTTTGTGCTGGCATAAGAGCAGTCCCTAAACCAACAGCCTCAGCAAAGTTCTCTACCAAAAGATCAAAATGGAATTTTGTCTCGCTTGCATATATCAATGACCTGAAAGCATCCCTGCTTTGGCAAACCTTTTTTAGCCAAATCAGTAGAAACAGCATATGCCATTTTCTACGAAATTGTATCAACACTCTTAACACTCATGCCCCTTAGTCAAAAACCGCATAAAGGCTAGAGTGCTGGCTGGTTTATAGCAGACATTAAGGCAGCACTATTAAAAGAGACAAGCTCTGGAAGCTAGCACATAAATCCCACAAAGCCAAAGAAGGCATCTTTTCAGAACAACCTGAAACCACTGTACAAAGCTAATTCGGAAACCAAGTCCAACTTCTATCGCTCTGAACTGGACACTGCCTCCAACTGCCCTACCAAGTTCTGGTCCACAATTAAAGAACTTTCTGGTAATACCACAAGAAACACTCTCCCTTCAAAAATTATTTATGACAATGTAACTATCAACAACAATAAAGAGATACTACAAGCCTTCAACTATCACTTTGCTACTGCAGGGCTAGCATTTGATAACTCACCTGCACGCAACCTCGTTCCCAGCTTACCATGCAGCTTTCAGAATCTAGTCCCTCAGATGCAGTCTTTTCATTCTCTCCAGCCTCACTAAAGAGGTTGAAGATCTCCTCTCAGTTGGACACCAGAAAGCGTTCTGGCGCTGATACCTTCAATCCATACTACTTAAGATTGCCTGTCATGTCTTGGCTGTACCTATTATGCATCTATTTAACTTGTCCCTTTCTCAGGGACCCTCCCCAAACTGTGGAAGACCGCACATGTTATTCTGTTGTTTAAATCGGAGACCTCTGTGATCTAAACAAATACAGGCCATTCCCTTCTCCGGTACTATTAAAACTTCTGGAAAAATCGTGAATGCCCAGCTGAAATCTTTCATAGATGATACTAACCTGCTAAACCCAATGCAATCTGGTTTCAGAACTGAACATAGTACAATCACGGACCTGGCCAAGGTGACAAATGACTGGCAGCGCGAGCTAGAGAACAAAATATTTGTCTGCGCGTTATTCTAGACCTAAATAAGCCTTACACTGTCGACCACAGCCTCCTTCTTTCTTCATTAAAAGCTATTGGTCTAGATTCTATCTCCTTGTGTTGGTTCCACCTTTCTGATGGGCACCAACAGGTCAGAAGAAAGTGAACTCTCCCCTCAAATCTGTTAAAAGGCGTCTTGCAGGGATCCATCCTGGGCCACTCCTGTTGCCATCTACATCAACAATATAGACTCAGGCATCTGTGAGGTGAAAATTTATCTGTTAAGATGATCCAGTGATTTATCTAAGCTGTACAACTCCTGAAATTGCCTGTAGCAACCTGCAAGCTGACAACATACTTCAATAGCAGCTCCTTAGTAAAAATTGCTACTTAATGCCAAAAGACAAAGGCAATGCTATTTTCACCTATTAACCATGCAGCCTACCCTACTCTACCCCCATCACCACCATCCCTGGAGAAACCCTGGAATTTGTGCAGAAATTCAAATACCTGGGGGTCTGGCTAGACTTCAAACTCTCCTTTGCAGGCCACCTGGAGATTTGTTAAAAAACTGAGGCAGAGACTAGGTCTCTTCTTCAGGTTAAACCGCCTACTAACTACAGAGGCCAAAAACAGCTAGTTCAGTCCGTTCCTTTCCTAATTGATTCACGCGACTTTATATACAGCCAATGTACTACTTCATACTTCTGTAAATTGGACATATTTTACCACAGAGTCCTGCGCGTTATCACTGGTCTCCCTTCTCCACCCATCACTGCTCTTTATATGCGGCCATAGGTTGGACTTCCCTACACTACAGGCAGAAATAAAATGCAGCTTTCTGGACATACAGAGCTATCACTGGCAAACTTCAGCAGTACATTGTTGGTTGCCTGACTCTCAATATGCCTGGAGCCTATACCCTAAGAAGCTGTTCACTGACTTCTCAGAAAGTGCCCAAAAGCCCTAACGCATTTTGGGAGAGCTGCCATAGTTTGTTCTACCGTCACTCTGGAATGTGCTACAGAAATCACTGAAACTGAGGACTCCTGTTAGTACTGCTGTGTTTAAGTCCTTATACTCAAAATACATTACAGAAGCATGCAACTGCTGCCAACGATCCTAGCTCTGAAATGTGCTACAGAAATCACTGAAACTGAGGACTCCTGTTAGTCTCACTGTGTTTAAGACCTTAGACTCAAAATGCATTACAGAAGCCTGCAACTTCTTCCAATGTCCTAAACTTACCCACCTTCACATCCTTCCTGCTTTTCCCATCCTCTTTTCTTCTTGTGTCAATTGCATAACTTGTCTGTGACCCACCTACTTATCTACCGCTCTAAATCTCACCCTCCCTCCACCTATTCCTTGTATACCCACACCAGCATCTCATTCCTTTGCTCTAGTATTATCTCAGTTCCAGACTCCTCCCCCACTGGCTGCCCACTTCTCCCAACACATGTTCTCCCCTTCATCGCCTGGGCCTTTTAAGCTGACTATGTATGTCTCTTCACTTGTAGCATCCACTTCAATAATCTCTTGCTGGACTATAATGTCTTTATCTTACAGAAATACTAAACCATGTATGTTGTTGTATCTGGCCTAAGTTTTACTGACTTGCTACCCTATTGTTATGTATACCCTTACCGACTGTCTTTACCTGAACCCAAATGTACTTTTACTTATCCTGTCTATTGCAGGCCTACCTGTACTGTTGTACTCTTGCATCTACTGTCTATTTGTCTGTATATAAATGCATTGTTACTTGACTTGTGTAATGCAGGTCCACCTTGTAAATGAGCTTGCTCAATAGTGTAGCCTGGATAAATAAAAGAATTTGGTTGATTGATTGATCGATTGATTTCCAGGCCTGGGAAGCTATTAATGATTTCAATGTGATCTCTTTCTCTGAAATCTGGCTTACCCCAGGATGCATTATGGTGAGATTGAACTTGGTGGTTGCACTCTGGTTAGAAAAGATAGACTTAAAAGGAAGGGGTTGTATGTTCTATATTTCTAACAAATTCTCATTTACTGAACACAATCCCAGTATGGAGTTGTCCCTTCTGAAAACCCTCTCCATTCCTCCCTCTGGGCCCAAATAAAACCCTTACCCTTACCACCACCTATCTTCCCCATCGGACCCCACTTTCCGATCTCAAATCACTACGCCTCAAACACATCCTCCCTCTCAACAGAGGGTGGATCCTTCTGGGGAACTTTAGCATTAACTGGGTCTCCAGCCAATCTGACCCTGCCAAATCCTTTATTGTAATTTAGGCCTACACCAGCTCATCACCTCTCCCACTAGATATAACTACAAAACTGGTACCCAATCACTTATCAATTGGAAAATTGTCTTGTACCCCACCTGCATTACGCTACGTCATCTTACCCGACTCTATCAGCGAACATGTGGCAACTTTATTGCTTTTGGTCCGCCTTTCGCCACCCAAATCCCCTTATTCATCTTTACTAGAGACTGTCAGATCGGAACAATGATTTAATAACCCATGATCTCAGCCTCAGCAAGAACAAGGGGGCACAATTTGAAGATAGAGGGGGCGGCTCAGAGGTAATTTAAGGAAGTATTTTTTCACAGAGAGGTTGTGGATGCATGGAACGGCCTTCCAGAGGAGGTTGTGGAGTCAAAACAATTGGTGGAATTCAAGCATGCATGGGACAGTCATAAGGCAATTCTAGGGGTGGGGTAGGAAGAAGTAGGCTGCTGGTTAACTAGGATCTGCAGCTTATCCAGTAGGCAGAGAAATGGGCAGACTGGATGGGCCAAGCGGTCCTTATCTGCCATCAAATTCTATGTTTCTATGTTTCTATGTTGTTGACTGGTCCTTTAATGAGGGACCTGGTGACTGCATGACGCCATCCTACAGGAATTCTCCAACATCCTAGTCAGTATCTGTGATTAATATGTCCTCCTAAAAAATCCGAGCAAGGGGAAAATCAATGAATGGGTCACTCCTAATATCATAAAGTTGATGAGGACCAGGGCAAAGCCTGAGCCTGTTATTCAAAGCATAAAGACCCTACCCAGCTATCCTCTACAGCTCCCTCCACAATAAATGCAAATCTGCTGTAAAAAGGCAAAAATTACCACCTCCATAATCAACAACTTGGGGAAGCATTTAGCCCTTGTCAGCTCTGGGGTACTCCTCAGCTCACTACAGGAAAAACCAAAAAACTCCAATCCCACCACCCTGTTCCATGGCGGAGTCACATCAACAAACCAACCAATGGGGTGAACATCTCTAACTCTTAACACATGTAGGGTATTTCCACTAATTTAGTGGTGTGGTCACAATAGGTCTACCCAGACCTCATGACTTATAACAGAAACATAGAATTTGATGGCAGATAAGGACGCTTGGCCTTCCAGTCTGCCCATTTCCCTACCTAATGGATAAGCTGTAGATCCTAGTTCACCAACAGCCTACTTCTTCCTACCCCCACTAGAATTGCCTTAAGTCTGTCCCATGCATTCTTGAATTCCTCCACTGTTTTTGACTCCATCACCTCCTCAGGAAGGCCTTTCCATGCATCCACAACCCTCTCTGTGAAAAAATACTTCCTCACATTACCTCACAGCTGCCTCCCCATCTTCAGATTGTGCCCCTTGTTCTTGCACATCTCTTTTTCTGAATGATGCAACCTCTTGGACTTTATTGATTCCCTTGAGGTACTTGAACATTTCTATCATGCCCCTCCCTCCTTTCCTCGAGGGTATACATATTAAGCTCCTTTAGTGTCTCTTCATATGGCTTCTGGTGCAGACCCTGCATCATTTAGTTGCACTCCTCTGGACAGCCTCCATCCTGTCTACGTCCTTGCAGAGATGGGTCTCCAGAACTGCACACAGTACTCCAGATGTGGTCTCACCAACTGTCTGTACAGAGGGATAACAACTTCCTGTTTTCTACTGGTGATGCTCTCTCTATGCATCTCAGTATCCCCCCAGCCCTCCTTGCTGCCTTCTCACATTGTTTGCCCACCTTTAGGCCATCTGATATGACTACCCAGGTGCCTTTCCATTTTGTTATTGTTAGTATCTCACCACCCCCATTGTGTACTCTTCCCTGATGTTTTTGTTTCCCAGGTGCATTATGTTGCACTTCTTTGCATTGAATCTAAGCTGCCATATATTGTGATTCTCCAGCCTTGCCAAGTCCCTTCTCATCCTTTCCACCCCAACTTGTGTATCAACTCTGTTGCAGATCTTTGTTTTGTCTTCAAAGAGACATACTTTTCCTTCCAGTCCCTCTGCAATGTCACTTATAAAGACATTAAAGAGGATAAGTCCCATTACTGAACCTGTGGTACCCCACTAGTAACCCCTTTCTTCAGAATGGACTCTATTTACTGTTACCCTTGTGTCCTGTTGTCCAGCCAGTTTTTATCCAGGCTACCACCGAGATCCACCAAGGCTAACTAACTTGTTTATTAATCTTTTGTGGGACTGTGTCAAATGCCTTGCTAAAGTCTAGGTAGGCCACGTCCTCAGGCCCTAATACACCTATGAACCTATTATTTTGGGACCTCAAAAAATACAAACCTCCTCCTCCATCCCTCCTCCTTTTTGCCCTGTCCCCCATACCAACATTTCTGATCTGTCCCCCAATTTCTACTTTAAAATCCTCAAGCCTGCTGACACCATCAAGCTCATTCATGGTAAAACCTGAAACCCAGCAAAGGGACTGACAAGATTGACTATAAAATCTTTAAACTCTGCATCACACCCTTAGTGGCTCCTTACCAGTCTACTCAATCACCCTCTGGTCTGGCTCCTTCCCTAACACCTGGAGGCAGTATAGTGCAGTGGTTTAAGGCTATGAGCTGCAAACCCCGGACAGCTGGGTTTGAATCCTACAGCCCCCGTGATACTGTGTGACCCTGAGCAAATCACTTAACTTCCTTGTGCTCCCAGGTCGCTCCTGTAAAAACAAGCTTTCAGTTTAGTGTGTCTCTCCTGGTTAAAAAGCTGGAAAACAGCCACCATCAAACCGCTTATTCAAGTCCGGATCCAGAAACGAGTCAGAAACTGCCACCCTAGTTCCCTCCTCACGCCTCTCTAAAATTATTGAGAAGGCAGTGCACTCTCAACTCACTGCCTCACCTCGAATCCTACAGCCTACTCCTTATGCTCACCATGGCTTCAGATCCAATCACAGCACCAAAACAGCCCTGGTCAGGTTTACTAATGACATACTCAAGGCCAATGACAAAACTCGCTACACCAGATCTGTCCTTGTTGACTTGAACAAGGCGTCAACCTCAGAGACCATGCCCTCCTCTTCAAAACCCTTCAAGATCTGCACCTCTCTGATAATGTCATCAATTGGTTGGTAGCTACCTCTCTGGGAGATCCCATCTAACCTCCATTGAAGGTCACTCTCCTCTGCCCGTCGGATCAAATATGGAGTCCCCCAGGGCTCTATCCTGGGCCCCTACTATTCTCACTGTTCATCAATAACCTTCCTCTATCTGTCAATCCACTCAATTAGTTCTACACCCAGATGATGATGCCCTTTCTGCAGCCACAAAAACACAACTGAGATGTCCCGCAATCTACAGTCCGATTTCAGTAAGTTCCACTATGGTTCTCCGGGAATAGCATGGTCCTTAACTCCAAGAAGATTAAAGGATGCCTAAACAACATTTTGACAACAAACTATTCAAAATCTGACTTCATGGGTGACTAAAGGAAAGGCTTGTTGTATTCATTAATTTAAAACTACATTTACACGATTTACCTAAATGTGGTTCCACAGCATTTGAAATATATAAAATCAGCCTTTCAGTTTCAAGAAAATTGCCTTACCTGCTTTCTAAAATGACTGTCAAATGTGTTAAGTGATGGCATCATTGAGCCAGAGTCAGAGAGCTATATGGCTCTCTACAGTGCTAACTAGTTCTTTGTTCCTTTGTATAGAATTGTTGCACCAAAATGGCCAAAACTATGTGCATTATTTTGATCAATACACGTTAGGCTATGGTTCTGTTCATTTTGTTTACTTAAACGTGTTGAAATTGTGTTTAATCCACGCGACTTTTCTTTGGCAAACCACAGTACAGTATAAATCTTATGCTGGTATTCTAGTGGTTATGGTGGATCAAGTATGTTACAGTGGGGTGCTGGGTGGTGTGCATGCTTGATATGAACTTCTTAACATTTGTATAAAACCTTTATATTGTCTGCTATTATTATTTTTAGTACGCTTTTGAGAGAACCTACAAAGTAATCCATAGTTTGAATGTAAACATTTGTACAATCAATTAATCAGACTTATTCAACAAAGTGAAATGCAGCAGCAGCAGCAAGCAAGTATGTTACTATGTGGGGGGGCAGCCTCACCCTTTCACCCTCCCTAAAGCCACCACTGTTTTGTAGCAAAGTTCTTGTGTAGTCTAACGCCAGAGTTCATACTTTCTGAAATCAAAATATGCCTGTCTTGTCTTTTTCCATGGGAAATAATAATAAGAAGAAGCATAATCAGCATGTATATAGTGCTTTTCATACACATTGTATCCCAAAGTGTTTTACAAGCAATGCTAGACTGTTAGTGAAGTGACTGAATGTGTAGTGGCAGCCATTTCACACATTAATACCAACACACAGCCATGTTGGAAGTAGAATGTTGGCCAGGACAATGGGGTCAGGTAGTGATCATAGTGCTGGCAGCCCCACATCTTATATCTCAGAGTGATCTGCTCATATTTCTCCCTTCTGTCTTCCCCATCCCTGAATATAGCAGTATCTTGCAAGAGTGGCCTTCTCTGTCCCCCTCTGGTATTCATTCTTACTCCTTCTCTCCACACCAAAAACAGGTGGGATCATCGCCTTCTGCATCATGGATGCAGGTAATAGTCCCTGGGTTTTTAACATATTAAAATAAACAAATATTTCCAGTAAGTCAGGCTGATAGCAGCAGGGATCAAGGAAAGATGGCCTTTCCTGTCCTTAAAGATGAGAGTTACCTTTGATTACGCACTATCAAATGACGTGTGTGTACATCATTATACACATCATTAAATATTACCTAATCATAGGTGGCTTAGATCTTCTATGGGTAGGAAAACTTATTTTTAACCTTGTGCCCTGCTGCTATCAGCCTGGCTTACAAGAAAATCACGTTTATTACTAATATGTAAAAAATAACACGGGAGATGTACTAACCGCATCTCCATGATGCGAAGGGTAGTGAGTCCTACAGTTTTTTGTGGGGAACAGAAGAGAAGAATGAATGCCAGAGATGGACTGAAGAGGCCATTCCAGCAGTAAACAGCTATATTCAGGTTAGGGAAGACAGGAAGGGGTGTTGAGCAGATTATTGTGAGATCTGAGATGTGGAGCTGCCAGCACCGTGATCACTACTTGACTGTGGATGAGAGCATCCAGTGATGGCAAATGCTCAGAGTGGTAGGGCTGCACCTAAACTGTTGCTTAAATTCAGTGTAGGAAGATTACCCTGGGGTGGGGGATGTTGACGCTTGTTAGGACAGTATCAAGGGAGCCTGTATAGCTCATTCAGGATTCAGAAGGTGGTAGCCAGTCAACTTGGCATTGTGGAGTAGGGCACAGAAAAGTACTTGAGAAGAAATGCCAGAAACTGTCCCAAGGGGTTCTGCAGATCACAGGTAAAGGAGTAGACTGACACCGAAGTCGGAGGATTCACTAAAGGCATTAGTATGCCTCTTCTGCTAGATAATGTTGTGATCCATACTAAGTGCAGCCCTTGTGAGGGCATGAACAGCAGCTTTTCTGGTGTGTCCTGATGCTTACTGTTTGGCCTCTCCAGGAAGACCTGGTTGTTGGTTAATGAGGTGAGAAAAAACACAACAGATGGGCTGTACTTACTACCTTCACTGTGCAGAAGGGTGGAGAGCCACTCAATGTTTACTGTGGGACCAGAAGTCAAACATTGAGAAAGTGGACTGAGAGTGATTTGGGAGGCATTTTTAACAGTACCAGCTGATAAAGCATATCAGTATAGGTGTGCACAACTCCCAGAGGTACAAGATTACAAGCTGAGGTGTGATTATTCTTCATTGAGACATGAGCTCAAATGTGGCCAGGCAGTATTAAAGACAGGGTGATGGATGTAGGAGTGTCCAACAGAAGGCAGGCAAGGTGAAGGGGGTTGGAATGGAAAAGACTACAAGAGAAGCTTATTTGTGGATTACCAAGAAAGCAAGAGCTTTGGAATTGACCAGACCAGTACCTTCGCTACAAATTTCAAGGCATCACATAACCATTAGATCATCAGGTATTTGAAGTTGTACTGTACTGCGGTTTGCTAAAGAGAAAGTCAGCTGGATTACAAAACATTTTCAGCAAATTAAAGTAAACAAAACAAACAAAACCATAGCTTGACATGTGTACTGATCAAAATAATCCATGTGTTTACACATGTTGATCATTCTGGTGAAACAATTCAAACGAAGGGGAAGAAGAACTATTTATCACTATAGGAGTCATGTGGTCTCTGCTCTCTGGCTCCAATTATGTCATCATGACTCATCATTTAACACACTTGGTAGACATTTTAGGGAGGCAAGGCTGTTTTAAGAAAGTGAAAGGCTGATATTTACATTTTTCAAAAGCTATGAGATTGCATTTATGTTATTTAGATCAATGCAGTTTTAGTATAAATTAAACAGCAGCCTTTACTTTACCTCGCTATGAAGCCTGATTTTGGAGTTTGCAGTTTTAAAAACTGCTTGTTTAGGTACCTTTAAACTCATGATTTCTCTGGCCCCTATAAAGCCTCAGAATCAAGCTACTTCCTCATCAACAATTCAAATAATCTTTTCAAGCAGGTTACTGAATTCAAATACCTCAGTCTCCACTAGGACCCCCACCCCCCACCTCCTACAAACTGCATGTAAACAACCTCATTAAGAAGATTCATGCTAGACTTAGTCTGAAGTGGAAGCAGGAGCCTTCTGATCCTGTAAAGAAGACAATGTCTTGCTACCTTTCTACTTCTGTCCCTCATTGACTACGGCTCCATAGTTTTCTCCCTTCAGCATCTTCACTCCTTTACTCCAAGCTAAGAACCACCTATAACAGTTTAGGATGTTTCATCACTGGTCTCCCATAGAATACTCACTACTGTAGCCTCTATTCCTCCCTCAGCTGGCCCTCCCGGAAAGAAAGTTGCACCTTAAAATGCTCTCCTCCTTCACAAAGTATACCTCAAGCAGCTGCCACCCAAGGTTAACTCCCTTCCCACTCTCTGTACCGGACAGCTGACCCAAGGTTCCACCACCATGGTCTTTGACACTCCATTTTGGACCAAGCAGGCTCAAACTCAATCTCATACGCTGGGACAAAGCTGTACAAAAATTTACCCTCGAAATCCAGGCCTGTAATACCATCCAGTCCTTCAACTCCTCCCTCAAGGCCTACCTCCTGAATGCTTCAGACTGTAGCTGCTCAACTCAGTCCCGACACTGTACCCATCCTGGCACGCCATGAATGCTCCTTTCTATGACTGACTTGCACTTTCCCCAACTCATGCACTTTTTATTTTTCTTATTTTGCCTCCTACTACCTAACCTTAAGCTATTTCATCTCCCCACCCTATACATCTCGAGATCACCAGATTAACCTCTTTACCTCTTTGTATTGTATCTTCTATCGCTTCTCTGAGAATCCACTATTGTTTTTGCTGTTCTTTGTTTATTCTTGTATTCTGTACATCCTGAGATCATCCTATTACCCATTCTACAATCCCATATTATATTACTTGGTTTCTCCTGTGAATGTATTTTTGTTTCTGCTGTACTCTGTTATTTCTGTATCTTGTACTTCAGTTATTATTTGCATTTTGTACTCTACCACATATGTAGAAAACAGGTAATTTTGCTCACATATGTTCCAATATACAAATAAAGATTGATCGATTAAATGATTATATCCCATGTATGCTTGAAGACCCTACTATTTTGCCTCCACCACTTCCACTGGCAGTCTGTTTCAGGAGTGCACCAATCTTTCAGTGAAGTAGTACTTCCTTATGTCCCTCTTAAACATCCCTCCTTCCAGCTTCATCACATGCCCTCTGGTCCTGGTGCGCTTTCTCATTTGAAAGAGACTTCCCTCCTGTACCCTGTTCATCCCTCCCCAGTGAGGTACTTGCAGGTCTCTAAATATCCTTTCTCACTCTCCCTCTTCTAGGGTGTACATGTTGAAATTCTTGGTCTTCCCTCATAAGACTTTGGAAGCCACCCCCACACCATTTTAGTTGACCTCCTCTGGACTGTCAGCACCCTGTCCATGTTCCATCAGAGGTGCAGCCTGCAGAACTGGATGATATACTCCAGGAGGGTCTTGCCAGTGATCGATACAGTGGTAGCACCACTTTCCTTCTGTGCTAGTGATACTTCTCCCTGTGCATCCCAGCATTCCAGTGGCCCTACATACTGCTTTGTCACACTGCTCTGCCTCTCTGAGGTCATCTGATATAATAACCCTAATGTTCCTTTACTGCTTAATGGCTGTCAGAACCTCCTTCCCATCCTATACTCTGCTCCTGAGTTCCAATGCCCCAGGTGCATGATTTTGCACTTTTTGCACTGAACCCCAGCTTCCATGCCCTTCATCACTTCTCAAAGTCCCTACACATTCTGTCCACCCACACCTGAGTATCCACTCAATTACATATTTTGGTGTCCTCTGCAAACAGGCATACCTCCCTTCCAGTTCTTCCGCAGTGTCACTTATGAAGACAGTAAAGAGGACCACACCCTGTACAGAACCTTTGCTGCATCCTGCTTGTCACCATCTCCTCATTAGACTCAGTGCTGTTTACCACCAATCTCTGTCACCTATCGGTTAACCAGTTTCTTACCCAATTTAACATTTTGGAGCCAACCCCTAGGCTGATCAATTCATTTATCAGTCTCCTGGTGGCATAGTGTCAAAGGCTTTGCAAAGTCCACATAGGCTATGTCCTGTCCTACCCTGATCTATTTCCCTGGTCACCTGGTAAGAAAAATTAATCAGATTAATCTGGCATGGCCTCGCCACCCACAGATCCATGCTACCTTTGGTACAGTAACCCACTGGAATAAAGATACTCTGCTAAACTTCCCTTTAACAGGGTTTCCACATTCCACCTCCTTTGATGTGAGACTGACCAGCCAACAGTTGCTAGACTCCTCCATTTTGCCACTCTTGTAGGCCACTATGTACACTGCCTGTGCACTGTGTATCCATGGCATGAAGGCAAACCTAAATCCTAATCTAAGTCTGAGTCAGTCAATGGGAGAGGGCAGGACAAAATGATAGCAACCAATGGAAGCAAGTCTACCGGCAGAGTCTTAGAGGTCAGGGATTCAATGGTTCGAGGGTTAGAGAGGGTAGTGGAGGAGGGTTGGATGGGAGTGAATGATACAAAAACTTCCTGGTGCCTCAACCATTTGGGAATTAGAGTAGGAGGATGACAGAGAAGGTGAAGGGAGCGGGGTGCTGGTACACCTCGCTACAAATGATTTGGCAAACCTGTTGGTACAGATGATGGATTGGAACTTCTATAGACTAGGAGACAGATTGGCAGTGCACTAAGCCTCCCTGGCCTTTTCAAAGTTCTCCTGCAGGAGCCGTGAGGGGAAGCAGGTTGGGATAAGGAGTGATGTAATAGAAGAGTTTAACAGGTGGCTTAAGGGATGGTGTCTGGAGAAGGATGCCACTTTTGGGGATTTAGAAGGACTCCACCTAGCAAGAGAGGGGCCTGCATCCACCTGGGGCAGATGTTTGACATCTAAATCATACATTTAAGCTGACTGTGGGGAGACTAGGTCTAGTGGGATCATGGTGGCAGGGATAGAGTCCTAGCTAGACTTCCCCATATCTGGGGACATGTAGCAGCACAGAGGTTACAAAGAAGAGCTGCAGCCTGAACTGGGCCAGGTTAGGTGACATTAGAGAGGGGAAGCAAAATGTGCAAACACCAAGAAAATAGGAGGATGAGAGGACAAGAAATGCACAAGGATAGTAGCAAAGCAGGATCAGGGGCCAGATGGAAGGGGTATGCTTTAATGCCAGGAGCCTGGGTAAAAAATCAGCAAGCTCTAGTTGCTGATGGTAGGCACTGAGGTGCTCCTTATAGCCATCACAGAAATGTGGGGTTAATGATTACCTTTGCTCAGTCTTCACTAAGGAAGATGGTGGGCCCTTCTACAGAGTGGCATCAAAGCTGAAATTAAGGAAGTTGCTGAAATGAGGCAGACAAGATTTACAAGTGAAAGAATCCAGAAGTAACTGCCATCCTTAAAGACAGCTAAGGCCCCAGGACCAGGTGAGTTGCACTGAGGATTACTCAGGGAGCTGACATTGGTACTGGGCTGAACCTCTGGTAGTTCTGTTTTACAGCTCACTGATGATGTGGGTAGTCTCGAGGATTGTCGACTTTGTCAAGAAACCTGACAAAGTGCAGTGTGTCAGTCCAAACATTGAGACTTTCTGGGATAGTGAGATGAAAGCAAAGGTGCTGGTGCTGCTGATTTTAATAAGTAAAGGATTTAAGCATCTGAGACCAGTATGGTGCCTGTGACAGGGCTGAATATGGCCCTGTCCCAGTTGTTATGCAGAAAGAGTTTAAATGCAAGGCTCTGTTCTATCTCTCCTTTTCTGTCTCATCTCTGTCTGGTTGCACAACCATTTTCTCATGAGACCTAGGACTCGATCACCTCGATGGTCTCACAGTTGTTTGCCTCTTGCTGTCACTCTACCCTCACTTGTTGTTATGTCTTTTCTCCCCTTGCATATCTGCTGGTATAAAATATATATCTGAATCGTGTGGAAATGTAACTGATACTGGGATCCCTTTGTTTAGAAATGTATATTGTTTTACTGTTGAAATGTATATAGTTATACTGAACAGGTCTTTTATTTTTTATTTTGTGTTAATAATAAAACTCTTGTTGCAAATTTTACAACTGCGTCAGGTTTTCCTATGCTTCCTGATCTGTGCCTGATGACAGATGGTGTAAGAGGTGGGATTTATGCCATGCATACTCTAAGCCAGGAGTTTGTACATCTGCCTGGAGGTAAACTTACAGGCAGATTTTGGAGAATTATGTATGTGGTTGACAAACTTAGGACTGGTATTAAATAGTAAAAAACAAAATGTATGTTATTTGATAAAGGTAGTAAATAATCTGGGAAAATGAACATGCAGTAGAGATTAAAACTATAAAATTGAAGTTTTATCTCAAGTATCAGAATCCAAATATTTAGGAGTATGGGTAGATCAGAACCTAAGATTTGATTACCATATAATTGATACAATCTCAAAAAAAAAGATTGGGAGCGCTTAGACGCCAAGTTATTGCATGAACAAATATATGAGGAAAATTATAGTGAATCAACTTCTTATTCCAGTCCTTGAGTATGAGAACCATGTATATGGTTTTGACACTAAAAATAGTTGACAAAAATTAATACACTGTACAACCATTTGGCCTGATTCATCCTTAGAAAGGATTTTCATGCTCACTGCTGTGAAATTTATAAGGAACTTGGGTGTTTTCCACAAGATGTTAAGAGGAAACTAGTTTTGGCAGCACAGACCTATCAAGTTATGAATTTAAAGCACTCAAGTTACCTTTATGATAAATTGGTAAAGAAATCATACATAAAAATTTGTGAGGTATAAATTTAAGAGAATTTGCACATCCTAAATTTAAAAATAAATATAGCGATATGAGATTTGCACAAGCTGCTATTAGATTATGGAACTCGATAAAGTCTGTGGTTTATAAGATGCATAGAGATGTAAAATCCATCATAACAGATATAAAATTAGAATTTACTATTCACTGTAAGTGCTACGGGTAGATAAATAGGACTAAACAGATGTATTTTGGGTACTATAAATTAGGCTACTGGGTTTTGTTAAAATAGGTTGAAATATGGGGATATTTATGTAAACATTGCTTATGCACTTTATGAATGTAGTATGTTCTGTGTTATTGATTAGTTGTTTGTTGTATTCTGTACTAGTAAATGTATTATGGTATAGGCTTGTTTATAAAATGGTCAAACAAATCCAAGACTTGATTGGCTAGTACATCTACTGATCCGAGTCCTTATCAGAAGATATACTAGCTAACCGGCACTAACCTCCTGTGCCCTGCCCGTAACACCAACATATCACTAAACTTTACCAACTGTAAACGAAAACATGTGGTGGCACAGCTCACCTCACACTAGCAGGAAATAACACTTCTCGTCACAGCAGCTGACTGCTGGCATCAAGAAACATGTAGCCTGTAAATACAACATTCTCCCATCTCTTCCATAACAAAAAGTCTGCAGATTTGGTACCTTTTAAATTTCTTTTTCAATGCTCATCTGCCCCACAAGAACAGCTGAACAGGTATTTTGTGAGAAACCATAATTTGTGCCAGCCTACCATACCGAGTGGTCACACCAGTCAAACCTAACTGAAAAAAGCTTTGATAGTGCAGACATTTACTTTCTTTTATCTATTAAAATTAACTGAAAGTTGAAGAAATACTTAGAAGTTTTGGAAAACTTAAAATCAATGCATCCCACTACCGCCGCTGAAAGCCCCACACCCCACCAAGCGCAGCCCGCAGCTAGCATTGCAGGGAACCATGATAGCTGCACCTGAACAACAGTGGCACCAATGGAGAAAACAGCAATGATTTAAATGCCACACTGCATCCAAGTTCCCTTCCTGCTCAAGCCCAAAACTTGTGGTATTTTGTAACTTAACTCTGACCTGTGTTTCACTGGTTCAACAGGACCGTAATTGAATGAGCCCAAGCATGTGCACTGGCTTTCAAATGCCATTACTGATCCACTAATCAAGCTTCGAGTAAAATCTCACACCAGATCTTTTATCTGTAGTTTTAAAATAAAATAAAAACGCTGTTCTGACTGACCAGCTGAAAGTTACATCAGAGATCCTTAAGCGCTTATGTGAAAGTGCTATGTATGGCAGCTGCATTGAGACACATGTGCTGTCAGTAAAAGTGGATGTTCAATGTCAGGCAAATGGCTGACTTCAAACCCACCACCAAAGAAAATATTAGGATAGCACCAGTCATAGGCAGTTAGCCCCATAAGCTGAGGAATACATAGGGAGCTCCTATACTGCCCATAAACAGTTCTGAAAGTACTTTCATGGGGAGTGGAGGGACTATTTTTGTATCTGAAGAATTTGAATATTGTTTGCTTTTTTTTTTTTTAAAACAATTACTTGAGGACCCATTAAGTAACTTTTCTTAGGGGCCCATTTTATAGCGCGATAACACACCTGAATGTGGTATCTCCTGATAAGAGCACGCCCAGTGCATAAGGCACTTGCCAAGCGCCCCATGCCTAACAACGCACCTGGGTGTGCTCTTATCAGGAGATAACCACACCTCGCTGTGTGTTATTGCTTGCATATTGTATTGTATTATATGTATTTTATATGATGATTTTGTAATTACTTTAACAGGACCATCTTGAAAACAGGAATCTTTCCTAATGATGTGTAGATCCACCAATATACTGTATAAAAATAAAGATTTTACTACTACTACATGGATACTAGACCTGGTACCAGGGAGACATAGAAGAAAGGTATGGATTCTGCAGCAGCAAGTCCAGGAGTGGTTACCAGGAGAATGGCAGCCAAACTAGCAGAGACAGAAGTCCAAGTTAAGACTGCACAGCTAGCATCAGCTGTGGAAAACAGCAGGTAGTGAGAAGAACCTGAAAGCTTGACTGCCTTTTTCAAATGATGTTCTATACAACAAGAAGAGATGGAGAAACAGAGAAAAGAAGAAATGCAACAACTCGAGCAGCGGAGGAGAGAAGAGATGCAGCAACAGGAACATCGATGGCTTGCCTTGCAAGTTCTCCAAGCTGGAGGATCTGGCACTGGTCTAGTAGAGCAACAGGACATAAACAACTTAAAATGCCTTATATTGAGCGTACATGACAACTTTTGAAAGGGTTGACACAGCATGCCAGTGGCCAAAGCAGCTATGGGCAATTAGACTGGTACCTTACCTGAGAGATAAAGACGAACTTGCCTACAGCAACATGGACATACTGCACAGTCAGAAAACTATGACCTGGTGAAAAGCGAAATCCAGAAAGGTATGACATCTCAGAAGAAACCTACAGGCAGAGATTCTGATCTCTAAAGTACAACTCATTCGATAATCCTTGAGAAAACTTGCCTGACACAGATAACTCTTGATAAAATGGCTCCAACCAGAGGACAAAACAGTCCCACAGACTATTGACACATTTGTAATGCAGCAATTCATCAACATCTGCCTACAGATGTGCAGCTTTGGGTGGAGAACACCAACTCAAAAATGGGAAAAGGCTGTTTCTTTGGCGAAGACTACCAAGTAGCCAGACAGACACCACAGCAGTGAGGTAACAGCCATGCACCAGTAAGACATTATTTTCCCATTTAAATGCCAAGCTTGATAAGAACTCTGGTAGGGGTAACAAATCTGCACCCAAAGGCTTTATTTGCTATAAGTGTAATAAGCCAGCTCATATTGCAAGAAATTGCTGTAGTAAGAAGAGTGATACTAGAGCAGATTTGTCCTTAGCTAATTGGGGCAAGTACTTAACATATGTGAAGGTGGAAAGATAAGACTGTGAAGGTACTTAGTTATAGATTTGGGAAGCAGACAGACCCTAGTACATATTGAAGTGCTAGGAAAACGATGTCCAAAAGGACCAGGTGCTGGTGTCATCTGCATCTATGGGGGGCACTCGACATTTTTCCCACCAGTCAAGTGACTGACTATTAATGGGGTGCCACACCAAATGAAAGTGGAGTAGTACCTAAGTTACCTGTACCTGTGATTACTGGAAATAACTTTTCAGGATTTACTGAGTTAATCAAAGAGGAGTAAATCCTGATGTTTCAGCAGCTGTGGTGATGAGCTCAGGCAAAAAATCTCAGATGGTGGGGACTCTTGCTTTCACTGATTTTGATTTGGACTTGGTAGAGCACAGCTCCAAGATCTTGAAGTCCAGGAAAGAAAGACACATGAAGAAATAGTGGCAATGAAAGACTGATGGACATAAAGGGTTAACATATAAAATGCTGAAACTAAATTGATAACTGATTGTGATTTTCTTTCAGAATAAGTTAATGATGTTTCTCTCAGGGTTATTTTAAGCAGCTGGGGTAAAACCAAACAGGGTGAACCTATGTTTAAAAAATCTAATGGACTAGTGCACATAGTTTGGGTTCAACTCAGACACAGGGCCAGCTAGAACAACTGTTATACCACAAAAGTATAGATCTGAGTTGTTACAGATAGCACATGATTGTCCTATGGCTGGTCATTCAGGTAGGGATTGCACCCATGCCAGATTGCTGTACAAATTTTACTAGCTTGAAATTCATGAAGATGTTGCTACCTACTGCAGTTCTTGTGCTGAGTGTCAGAAAGTAGCCCCAGTGACTAGAAAAGACAAGGTGCCCTGGTGCCCTACCCTTGAAAGATGTGCCTTTTGAGAGAACTGCAATGGATGTGATTTGCCCTTAGCTAAAGTAAAGGGTAATCGATTCATTTGGTAGTAGGTGATCATGCTACTTGATACCCAGAGGCTGTTTCTATGTGTACTGTCACAGCCCCAAAAGTTGCAGCAGAGCTTGCCAACATTTTCAGCAGGGTGGGCATACCAAAAGAGATTATTGATCTAGGTAGTAATTTTGATGCTTCATTACTGAATAATAGGTATCACTGCCATAAGAACCTCCCTTATCATCCTCAGACAGACAGTCTTGTTGAGCTGTTAATCAAACCCTAAAATACATGTTAAAAGGTTTGTAAATGGGGATGAGAAAGACTGGGACCAGTATCTTACCTTACCTGCTTTTGCTTACAGAGAAGTGCCACAGACATCTGTAGGTTTTTAACATTTGAAAAGCTGTATGGTAGACAACCTAGAGTGCCATTAGGTACGAGAAGGAAAGGGAGGATTGGGGAGTTCAACAAATGGCTGGGGAATGATGTCAGTCTAAGGGGTATGGGGTGATGGGGGACTGGGGCAGTACCTGGGAAAATAAGGATGTGTTTGTAGGGATACGCTGCACCTCAGTGGGGAGGAAACAGGTATTAAAGCAGAGGTTTGAGGGGTACATAGCATCAGGACAGATTTAAACTAGGTGGGAAGAGGCAGGAAGACAGCTAGCAGGCAGGGATCCCAGAGGGTGGAGCCAGTGTCATCCCCCAAGCTCATAAGAGAGGTATTTGAGGGGGACACAAGGAGTGGGGGATCACGGTGGGGAGGAGAAACAGGTTGGAGGTGGTCTCGCTGAATCTGAGAAGCTTAGGTGACAAATCGGTCAAACCACAGGCCTCTTGGCTGTGGGGAGGGTGGACATTGCAGCCATCACAGAGAGATGGGCCACCCAGAACTAGGACTGGGATATGATGATTCCAGGGTACAGGATATTCAGGAAGGACATGACTAGGGGAAGGGGAGCGTGGCAATCTATGTGAGGGAGGTGATAAGGTGTATGAGAGAGGAGGGTGTAGGGCAGGACAGAGGCCCGATGGATGCAGTTTCAAGACTCTAAAAGAAAGACACTAAGGGTGGGGGTAATGTTCAGGCAGCCAGATAAGGGGGATGACCTGGATAGGGAGTTGACCAAGCAGATTAGAAGAGTCTAGAAAGGGGGACACCATAGTGGTGGGTACTTAACCTCCTGGGGTGGACTGGAACACCCCAACCACCATGTGTGCAAAGGAGCAGAGATAACTAGATGTACTTCAGGACTGCTTCCTTGGTGCAAGTAGTCCATGAGCCTAACTAGGAGGGTGGACTCTGGACCTGGTATTAACAAACAGGAGACTGTAGGGATCTGGGATTGGAGGACCCCCTGGCTGGGAGCAACCATCATACGGGTGTGGATCACACTCAACAGAGGAAGGTAACAAGAGGAACAGGTACCAGGGGATTGATTTTAAGGGAGTGGACTTTAAAAGGAAATTTTAGTTACATATCTGGTGGGAATTCAGACATGCATGAGTGCCAGCCAAAATGGAATATCATTAAGAAAGGGCTGGCAGGGGTCACTGAGACCTGCACCAGGACATGGAGCAAGAAGGGAGAGCAAAGAAGCAGAGCTGGCTGACTCAGGAGGTAATGGAAGGGGTGAGGGTCAAGGAAAAGCATTTCAGAGGCTTAGGAAATCAAGAGGCAAGGAGAAAAGACAAGTACACAAAGAAGTCCAGGGAGGTTACCAGGCTAGTCAGAGTGGCCAAGGCTTCCAGACTGCTGAGACTGGCACAGGGAATCAAGGAAGGGAAAGGACTTCTTCAGATACATTGGAGAAAGAAGAAGAAACAAAGACCAGATTGTGAGGACTAAGAAAATGGAGGGTGGGTGGAGAAGGGAGGACAAGGCAGAGGCATTGAATGAGTACTTGTGCTGTGTGTTCACGAAGGAAAGAGGGGCAGAACCCCATGGGAAGGGTGGTGTGAGGCAGAGGGGAGGGGGTAACTGATATCAGAATCACAGAGGACAGGGTGCTGAGGAACTGAGGGCACTGAGGGTGGACAAGGTGCCCGGGCCATATGGCATTCACCCTAGGGTACTTAGGGAGTTAGTGGGGATCCTGGCAGGACCACTGACAGACCTGTTCAGTACATCACTGGACACAGGATGTGTGCCACAGGACTAGAGGATGGCTCATGTGCTGTCCATTCATAAAAGCAGCCCAAAGGATGATCCAGGCAACTACAGACAGTGAGTCTCACTTCAGTTGTGGAGAAACTCATGGAGTCAATCCTAAAAGAGAGGCTGGTGATCTTCTGGAAGACAATGGGCTCTAAGACAGCCATCAGCATGGCTTTATATTAGGCAGATCCTGCCAGATGAACCTAGTCAAGTACTACAACTGGGCTACCACAGAACTGGACAGGGCCATGCAGTGGACATACTGTATTTGGACTTCAGCAAGGCCTTTGACTCAGTCTTGTATGGGAGGCTGGGGAAACTTTGGAGAGGGGACAAAATAGTCAACTGGATCACCACCTGGCTAAGGGGTAGGCAAAGGCTGGTGGGGGAACCTCATCAACAAGATCGCTATTAATGGGTACCCAGGTTCAGTACTGGGACAGGTGCTGTTCAGGATATTCATAGCTGATATCTCAGATGGCTCCGGAGTAGGATCAGTCTGTTCACAGATGATACTAAGGTCAGTGCAGTGGTACATGATGTAAAGGGATGAAGGGGCTACAGGAAGACCTGATCAAACTACAGGAATGGTCAGAGACATGGTAGTTGGGGTTCAATGTCAAGATGTGCAAGGTACTGCACTCAGACTAAGAAACCAGGGAGGAAATATCAGTTGGGAGGGTATATCTGAAAAGCACAGTGGAGGAAAAGGATCTAGGGATACTATTAACAGGGAGTATGAACTACTCAGCTCAGTGCAGGAAGGTGGCTGCAAAGGCCAACAAGATGCTGGAGTGCATGGTGAGGGAATCTCCTCCAGGCACAGAGAAGTGATCCTGACCCTGTACAGGTCACTGGTCAGGCCACACCTGAATACTTGAGTGCAGTACTGATGTCCATCCTTGAAGAAGGACATCAGACCGCTGGGGCTGCAGTGTAGAGCAACAAAGATGATACAGGACTTGAGGGAAAATCTTATGAGGAAAGGCCAAGAGAGCTGCAAATGTATTCCCTGAAGAGAGGAGGAGGGGATACGATCGAAACCTTTAGGACCTAAAGGGTATTAACAGGATTAATAAAGAAGGGTCTTTAGATCAGCGGGGAGGACATGAGAGGCATCGGCTGAGATTGGAGGGGAGATTCAGGAGGAAATCAGGAGACATTTTTCATGGAAATGGTGGTAGATAAGTGGAACACTCTGCCCGAGGAAGTGGTATGAAGTAGAACAGTGGGAGGATTTGGGAGAGGTGGGACAGAGTGAGAGTGGGAGGTGGTTATGAGAAGAGGAGGGAGGGTGGAGAAGCTGCAAGTTGAGAGGCTAGCTGCACAATCAAGCAGACTTGATAGACCATGAAGTTTGTTTCTGCTGCCATTTCAGATGTTCATATCTAAACATGGAAGAACAACCTCATCAGAAACAATCTACTACATCTTATATGTGTCCTAAGATAGATGCTGGTAAAATATGTTGAACTGCCTATAGTAATCAGGAAGAGGCCACAAATCAGCGGAAGATGTATTATGAATTATGGGTAAAAGAAAACGTTTTGGAGCCAGGTGAAAGGGTTCTGCTACTGTTACCCACTACAGAAAATAAACTGTTACTGAAGTGGCAGGCCTTATAAAGTGTTTAGACGACTGACACAGTTAACTATGAAACTGAGACCCCTAATAGGAAAAATCTACTAGGATATACCATGCTAACCTCCCCAAGAAATGGGTTGAAAAACATCAAAGGCTGTTTTGCTAGTTTAACCAGAAACTGATAAGGAAGATATTGATGTAGCTTATGATAGACTGGAACAAAGTCTAACTGTTGATGCTGTAAAGGTGAATGTTTCAACCTCCAGACAAACCGCAGAAATTAGTAACTTGCTAAAGACATTTAACTCATTGCCTTCACAGGAGCTCTCTGAAGTTGTGCCACTTGTCTCCTGTATACTGTTAACATTGAATCCTGCCTTTCTAAACAAAATCAAGTCATAGTCAGCATGCCACAAACAAATCCTAATAACTTAGGAACCATAAGTGCTAGACACAAAGCATGCGTGCCAAAGTTATTCAGCACAAAATTACCTTTCCAACGGTAATATGCAAGTAATAATAAGTAATTTTGTTTTTCTGTGCTGGTTGAAACAGGAAAAATATTTTTCCACTAAAAAGGCAACATAAGCTGTTTTGTGTTGGGAAATAAGTAACATATCAACACCAAATTAAGCATCCAAACATTAGATGTAGTTTTAATATTATGTTTATTAAAAAGCGATCTTTGTAGTATAAATTATAATTTTTCCTTATTTTAGTCAAGGTGCTTTGGTGAGATTTGAAGGACTAATCTCAACCATACACACCATACCATAAACAAATGCATATCACTCCTAAAGTCTACATGATACATGCAACGATCAGCAGCAAAGTTGTTCAGCACAAAATTACCTTTCCAACAGGTGCTATACAATCAATTGTAATCAATTTGGCTTTTGTTTTATACTGGCTAATATACCTCAAAAGTGTGTTTTATGCAAGGTGCTTAAATGAGACTTGATGGACAAAATGTCAGCCATACACGCCATACCATAAACAAATACGAGTAACTCCTAAAGTATACATGATATACACAAAATATCAGTGGCAAAGTTGTTCAATACAAAGTTACCTTTCCAATGGTGCTATGCAATCAAATGTATATTATGTTCTGTTATATTATATATTAAAATATATAAGGACATCTCCAGACATTTCAAGGGCACACAGGAAGTCAGTAGCTTACTTCTGTAGTCACCCTCAGGACACACCAGTGCATTTTACTTTCAACTACAGGTGTTTGCTAGGAGACAGTGAGTTAACAGTACGCTTACCACAGTACCAGACCAAGCAAAAGGGGTTGAGCATGTAATAGTGACAAGGAATTCTCACCCTATTAGACAAAAGACATAAAGATTACCAGAGCAGTTAAGCGTAGAAGTGTGTTAAGGAAATACAAAAATGAAAGAATGTGGTATCACAGAGGAGTCAGAAAGTGTTTGGTCATCACCAATGGTGACTGAAAACAAAAAAGGGATGTAAGAATCTGCTTTGATTTTAGGAAACAATCAAGTGTCAGAATTTGACAGTTATCCATTTCCCAAAATAGATGATTTGGTGGACAGACTGGGGAGTACCAAGTATATCAGTACACTCAATCTCACCAAGGGTTACTTGCAAATCCCTAGCTAAAGAATCTAGAGACAAAACTGCATTTGCTACTCCTATAAGATTCTATCAGTTCACGACCATGCCGCTTTGGTTTACACGGAGCAGGAGAAACATTGATGTCCTAGTACACATAGGACTAATGATCCTCACCAGCGTCAGTTGTGGAGACCAAGGAACACCTGACTAAGCTGGGTGACAAACTATCATCTATTTCGTCCGCATCTCCTTCTCTGAGATCCTGCCAGTCTGGGAGAAGGAGCAGATGGACGGAAGGTCAGAGAAGGGAGATGGGGAGCTAAACACGTGGCTCAAGGACTGGTGCCAGGAAAAGGACACAGATTTGTAGGAACTGGCAACAGTTCTGGGAGCGAAAGTTCTTTAAATTTGATGGACTGCATCTGACTAAAGAGGAGTCAGTGCATTGGGGCAGAAGTTTGATGTCTTTGCAGAATATTTAAACTAGCAATGGGGAGAGGGTGCAGCACCCCATACGTCGAATGGAAGAACACCCTCCCCTCAGCTAGTGGTCAAACAGGAATTCAGAGCGTGTTTGCCGTCCATTTGCATCACCAGGTAAGAAAAGGTTTGTCTCCCATACGATGCACAGGGGTAATGCCAAACTTCACCCAACAACTAACACACCAAAATCTGGCCAATGGAAAATCATGTACACAAATGCTCACAGCCTAGGAAATAAGATCCCAGACCTGCAGGCAATAATGTCAGAGGCTAAACTGGACATAGTAGCAATTAGTGAGACGTGGTTTACCAGTAACCACACTTGGGAGACTTCAGTACCTGGCTATGTATTGTTCAGAAGAGACCGAGGTGCAAAGGGGAGAGTGGCCCTGTATGTTAATGAAAATATCAAGCTACAGAAATTCAGAATACACATAAGGAGCCAGAAGAACTGTGGGTCACCCTGGAAACAGGAAATGGGACAGCCATAAGAACTGGGGTTGTCACAGGCCCCCAGACCAGAGGGAGGACATAGACACATTACTGTTAGAAGATATACAAAACATGACAGCTAAAGGGAGGTTCTGATAATGGGAGACTTCAACATGCCAGATACAGATTGGTCAATACAGAGCATCTGCCAGAACTAGACTCATAGTGGATTCCCTGCAGGGGAGGGCCTCAAACAACTGGTACAGCAACCCACAAGAGACAGGGCTATCCTAGATCTGTACTGACTAACATAGAAGGGATCACAGATCTCCAGGTGAAGAAGGTCACCTGGGGCCAGTGACCATCACATGGTATGGTTCAATTTGGCTACTACATCTAAATCATCCCATTCCAAGGCAAAAATATGGGACTTCAGAGGAGCTGACTTTGATAAGATGGCCAACAGAGTTAAACTAGCCCTGGCAAAAAGAAACACAGGTGAGGAGGTACAGGCAAAGTGGGCAAGCATTAGGATACAATACTTGAAGCAACATCCCATTGTGTTAGACAGAAAACAAGCGCAAAAGAAGAAGGAAACCACTTTGGTTCTCAAATACAGTAGCAGAAAAGGTCAGAGCCAAAAGGCTGCCTTCAGGAAATATAAGGGAACACAGCGGGATGAAGATAGGGAGGCATACCAAACTGCCCTAAGGGAAGCAGGGAAGGCAGTGAAGGCAAGCAAGTCCCAAACTGAGGAAACACTAGCACCTAACAGTAAAGAAGGTGACAAGACTTTCTATAGATACATTAGTGAAAGGAGAAAGTCCAGAGGGGTATTGCTAAGCTTAATGGAGAAAAGGGAGCATGTGAGGAGGAGGACCCTGTAAAGGCATCTATCCTAAATAGATACTTTTTGCTCAGTATTTACTGAAGAGAAGGTAGGGCAGGGCCCACAGCTCAGCATCATGGACACAGGGGGAGGGAGGTGAGCACTACTCCCTTCACAAAAGAAAGGTCCTACAAGAGCTGCTAAGCTCAGGGTGGATCAAGGCAATGGGACCTGATGGCATACATCCCAGGGTACTTAAGGAGCTAAAGGAGGAACTAGCAGAGCCATTAGCAGAATTGTTTAGTGAGTCTCTGAGCACAGGAGAGGTCCCAGAAGACTGGAGAAGGGCTCATGTGATCCCGCCCACAAGAGTGGTAGCAAGGAGGAGGCGGGAACTACAGACCAGTCAGTCTTACCTCAGTAGTGGGCAAGATTATGGAGGCACTCCTTAAGGAAAGGATAGTGCAACACCTGGAATCCATAGGGCACAGGATCAAGACAGCATGGGTTTACAAAGGAAGGTCCTGTCAAACTAATCTCATAGATTTCTTTGACTGGGTAACCAGAGTGGTGGACCAAGGGGAGCAGTTGATGTCACCTACCTTGACTTCAGCAAAGCTTTTGACACTGTTCCACATAGAAGATTGATACATAAGCTAGGTAGGCTCGGGTGGGTCAGAAGTTGGTCAACTGGGTGGCAAACTGGTTGACTGGCAGAAAACAGAGAGTGGTGGTAAATGATATACAGTCAGAAGAGATGCAAGTCACAAGTGGGTCCTCAGGGATCAGTCCTGGGGCCAGTCCTATTCAACATCTTCATTAGTGACCTCTGCAGATGGACTAGAGGGTAAGGCTTGTCTGTTTGCAGATGACACCAAGATCTGCAACAGAGTAGATGATCCAGATGGGGTGGGCAGAATGAGAAGATATCTGGATAAACTAGCAAAATGGTCAGAAGAGTGGCAACTGGATTTAATGCAAAGAAGTGCAAATCATGCACATAGGGAAGAGAAACCCTGAAGCCACTTATAGGCTGGGAGGAGTTGCTATGGCAGTCACAAAGGAAGAAAGAGACTTGGGCATCATCATCACTGATGACCTAAAATCATCCAAGCAGACCTCTAAAGCAGTAGGTAAGGCTAGGGGTGTTAGGGTGTATTAGTAGGGGTATCACAAGTCGTAAGAGGGAGGTAATAATCCTCTGTACAAGACATTGGTTAGGCCCCATCTGGAGTACTGTGCAGTATTGGAGGCCACACCTTCACAAGGACATTAACCAAATTGAGGCAGTCCAGAGAAGGGCAACCAAAATGGTGCAGGGACTGCATCAGAAGACATATGAGGACAGATTAACGGAGCTCAATATGTATACCCTTGAGCAAAGGAGGAGAGAGGTGATATGATCGAGACATTTAAACACCTTAAGGGCATAAACAAGGTGAAAGAGTCTAACATGTTTCAATATAAGAAAATAGCAGGACAAGAGGACACAGCATGAGATTAGAGGGAGGCCGATTAAGGGGAATGTGAGGAAATTCTTTTCACAGAAAGGGTGGTAGATGCATGGAATGGCTTACCACAAGAAGTGGTGGCTATGAATACAGTGCAGGGCTTCAAACAGGCATGGGATAGGCATAAGGGAGCAATACAAATGACTATGAATAGATAGGTCACTGACAGAGCAAAGGCCGATGGCACATTGATAAGGTAGAAAAGAAATGGGCAGACTGGATGGGCCCTTGCTAGTCCTTATCTGCTGTCAACGTCTATGTTTCTATGTTTCACTCACTAGATTCCAGCAGTACATGGATGTAATTTTATCCCCTCACACTAATTATTGAGCCGCATACCTGGATGATGTTGTGGTGTACAGTCCAGACTGGAAAACCCACCTGGAACACCTATGAGCAGTTATCCAATCGATAAAAAAGGCATGTCTGACAATCCTACCAAGTGTCCATTGGGCATGCAGGAAACTAGATATTTGGGCTATGTTTTGAGTAATGGAAAAGCCAAACCAGAGATTTCCAAGATAGAAGCTGTAGCTAACAGCCCTGTCCATAAAACCAAGAAGCATGTCAGGTCATTTTTAGGGCTGGCTGGTTATCGAGATTTGTTCCCAATTTTGCTGAGTTAGCTATCCCCTCATTGAACTCACAAAGAAACGGTACCCAAATAATGTGAAATGGTCCCCAGAGTGTGATTAAGCTTTTCAGGCCATTAATGCTACACTATGTTCAGCCCCTGTTTTAAGAAGCCCAGACTTTGAGAAACAATTTATGTTACAGATTGATGCTTCAAAAGTAGGCCTAGGTGCAGTCTTGAGTCAGCATATAGATGGAAAAGAACATCCTATTCTATACATAAGTAAGAAATTGCACGACAGAGAGAAAAGGTACTCCACCATTGAAAAGGAATGCCCTGCAGCAAAGTAGGCCATGGAATCCCTTAAGTTTTACTTACTACGAGCTGATTTTGTACTTGTAACAGATCACAATCCTCTCTGTTGGCTTAACCAAATGAAGGATAAAATGCTAGAATCACATGGTGTTACCTGGCAATACAACCATTTAAATTTAAAGGATGCACAAATCTGGGAAAGAGAATGCCAAAGCTGATTTTCTGTCTAGATATTGATCAGGAATTGAGAATTCTAAGGTTGAAAAAAATGTGCGAGTTGAAACTTCTCTGTTTGATACGCTGCATGTGCACTGAACTATAAAGGTAATAAGCTATTGTCATGTTAAAGTAGAATTTAAAGAAAGTTTTGAAACCTGTTTGTAAAACAGGTTCCTCTTAAGGAGAGGGGTTATATGACAGGGTTGAATAGGCCCTGTCCCAGTTGTTATGGAGAAAGAGTTTAAATGCAAGGATATGTTCTATTCTCTCCTTTTCTGTCTCTTCTCTGTCTGGTTGCATAACCATTTTCTCATGAGACCTTGGACTTGATCACCTCATCGGTCTCACAGTTGTTTGCCTCTCGTTATCTCTCTACCATATTTTGCTGTTCTGTCTTTTTCTCCCCTTGCATATCTGCCGTTTAAAAATATATGTAAATCATTATGAGGAAATGTAACTGATACTGGGAACCTTTGTTTAGAAATGTATATAGTTTTATTGATGAAGTGTATATAGTTATATGGAACAAGATTTTTTAATTTTACTGTTATAATAAAACTTTTGTTGTGAACTTTACAACTGCTCCTAGTTTTCCTATGCTTCCTGACCTGTCCTTCAATGGCAGTGCCTTCTTTACTGGTGTGAGTGTGTGCTACAATTTGCAGGTTTTGAGGTGCATAGGCACCATGAAGCAGGACCATGTCTTCTCTCCTCCAGTCTCTGCGGAACCATGCCCAATTCCAGTGAATTTTTGAATAAAGCCATCAGCTGGGCAGCCAGCATCTCTCTGAGTTGTTTTAATGCCTTTGGATGAATCCTGCCCGGTCCTACAGCCTTGTCAGCTTTTAGAGTTGCAGGTGCCTTCAGGACTCTTTTTTTGAAAATGGAGTTGTGTTCACTACCCCCCATTGTTTCTGCTGCTCCTGGTGTTCTGTCTCCCCTTTCTCCACTGTGAAGACTGGGTAGAAATACTTGTTCAGGTGTCTTTCTTTCTTGATCCTCTTCTGCACAGTATCTCTGTTGTCCTTCTTATCCTAGCTATCCCTCCCTTTACTTTCTTCGGCTCGCTTATGTACCTGAAGATGCACTAAACAGGTGATTTGATACCTTTACTGGACCAGCAGAGATTTACAGGATACCCTTAAGCTTTCAGACCTGCATAGTTCTTCCTTAGAAGGAATGTCAGTGTTATTTAAAAAGCTCACTTTTTAAGTGCCCAGAACACTAGAAGAAACAGTTTACACATGAACGTGACAGATTAGGGAGTAATTAGATAACACAACCAAACAGAGATGAAACATCCCTGAAACTATAGTTGCATGCAGGTCAAGTGTCACAGAATGGAATGTACAGTAGTTGTAGACGGTCTCAAGTTGGAGACTGTCGGCCCAATTTTAGAAGGGTGACACAGGGCTTACTGCAAGCCCTACATCAATCCCAATGTTTGCACAACTGCACCAAACACATCTTATTTATTTCTTTTTTGACCAGGTAGGTGTACTGATCCAGAGGATCATTTCAGTCATGACCAGGGCTACAAGGTGGCAAAAATGAGTACATTTACAAACAGTCAATTACAAGATGCAATACCCTGCATGCCCAACAGCTGGTGGTGAGGGTGAAGAGAGAGAATGGTGGTAATGCAATGACAATGTGTAGACAGGTAGACAGGTAATGTTATATCTGTATGTACATACACACAGTCAAAATAATAGATGGTCAAGACACAAGCAGAAATGGTATACAGGTACATGGTCCAAATTCATGTACAAGTGAGAAAAAAGTTGCAGTAATAAAAATTCAAATAGGAAAACAATCACAGTTCATAACATTAAGGGACAAGACAGGAGGAAGGGGCAGGGGGTAGGCTTAGGGGTGAAGCAGGAAGGAGAGTGGGAAAAAGGGGCAAGCTAGTGGGGCAGAAGGGGGTATAAGTGCTATAGGTCATCAGGTGAAGAGTCTGAGAGTGCTTTCAGAGCATAGTCAAGTTGTAGACCCTAATGTTGCTGTATGGAACAGTGACATTTGTAGCAGTGAGAATCCAGGTCTTCAGGTTATGTTTAAAGCTAGCTGGGAGGGGGACGTGTGAATAGATGGGAGAACTTGTTCCATAGGGAGGTGCTGTGACTACAGAAAGCTTGTGTTGCCATGGTGGTAGAGACACAGGGTGCTTGTAGTGGAAGAAAGACTGAGGATGTCTAAGATTCCTACAGACCACTGTACCTGTCAAGAAAAGGGTGAGTAGGGGACATATGTTTGTTCCTCAGAGAACTGTCCATCAGACAGCCCACTGCATAGTAAAAGCGAGCTTGCAGGGTAAGCCACCCAAGTGACTGGTAGAGTGAGCAGTGGTGGGAGTGGTAAGGGCTTGAAGGATGAATTGACAGACAGAGTTATATGTCGAGTTTAGGCACTGAGTGCAAGGTGGTGGGTGGGTGCAAGTAAACTGGGAGCAGTAGTCAAGGAGGGAAATAGGCTGCCATGAGCAATAGGCAGGCTAGCTGACAGATAGCTAATATTTGTGGTGGTACATAACAAATAGCTTCTGGTGGCTCCAGCACACCATAGAAACATAGAAACATAGACTTTGATGGCAGATAAGGACGCTAGGCCCATCTAGTCTGCCCATTTCCCTACTACAGGATGGCCGCAGATCCTAGTTAACCAACAGCCTATATCTTCCTGCCCCCACAAGAATTGCCTTATGTCTGTCCCATGCATTATTGAATTCTCCCACAGTTTTAGACCCCACAACTTCCTCAGGAAGGCTGTTCCATGCATCCACTACCCTCTCTGTGAAATAATACTCTCACATTGCCCCTGAACCGCCTTCCTTCTATCTTTAAATTATGTCCCTTGTTCTTGCAAGTCTCTTTTTCTGAAAGATGCTACCCTCTTGGACTTTGTTGATTCCCTTGAGGTACTTGAAAGTTTCTATCATGTCCCCTCTCCCTTCTTTCCTCAAGGGTATACATATTAAACTCCTTTAGTCTCTCCTCATATGGCTTCTCTTGCAGACCCTGCAACATTTTAGTGCCCTCCTCTGGACTGCCTCTATCCTGTCTATGTCCTTGCAGAGATGGGGTCTCCAGAACTGGACACAGTATTCCAGATGGGGTCTCACCAACTGTCTGTACAGAGGGATAATAACTTCCTGTTTTCTGCGCTGATGCCTCTCCCTATACATCCCAGTATACCCCGGCTGTCCCTACTGCCTTCTCACATTGCTTGCTAACCTTAAGGTCATCTGATATGATTACCCCAGGTCCCTTTCCTGTTTTGTTGTTGTTACTACCTCCCCACCCATTATGTATTTTCCCCTGGGTTCTTGTTTCCAGATGCATTATTTTGCACTTTTGCATTGAATCCTAGCTGCCATATGTCTGACCATTCCTCCAACCTTGCCAAGTCCCTTTTCATCCTTTCCACGCCTCCTTGTGTATCAACCCTGTTGCAGATCTTTGTGTCATCTGCAAAAGGCATACTTTTCCTTCCAGTCCTCTGCAATGTCACTGATGAAGACATTAAAAGGACTGGACCTAATACTGAACCCTCGCGGTACCCCACTAGTAACCGCCCTTTCTTCAGAGTGGACTCCATTTACAATTACCTTCTGTGTGCTGTTGTCCAGCCAATGTTTTACCAGGCTACCACCCTGGGACCCACTCCCAGGCTGGTTAATTTGACTAATAATCTTTGTGTGGGACTGTGTCAAATGCCTTGCTAAAGTCTAGTAGGCCAAGTCCACAGCCCCTCCCTGGTCTACTACTTTGGTCACCCAGTCAAAGAAATCTATTAGATTCGCCTGATATGACCTTCCGCTGTGAACCCATGCTGCCTTGGATCCTGTGCTCCACTGACCTCTAGGTACTCAACTATTCTTTCCTTCAAGTGACTCCATCACTTTCCCTACCACAGAGGTCAGACTGACAGGTCTGTAGTTTCCTGCCTCTGTCTTGGTCCCACTTTTGTGAAGGGGAATCACATCCGCCTTCCTCCAGTCCTCAGTACCACACCATCCTCCCATGATTTATTAAAAAGAGTAGCCAGTGGTTTCACTAGTTCCTTCCTTAATTCTTTTTAGAATTCTGGAGTGAATTCCATCAGGACCCATTGCTTTGTCCACCTTCAGTTTTAGGAGTTCTTGCAGAACCCTTTCTTTGTGAAAGGACTAGGATCGACCCACCTATCAAGAGTGCTTCTGTTAATTGGATTAGGCACTTCCCCTCCTCTTTTGTGAATACTGAGCAGAAATATCGTTCAGTATTCCTGCTTTTCACTGTCCCCTCTGCCCACCCACTGCTCATTCTATTCAGCCTCACTATCCTCCCTTTGTCTTTTCACATGCTGATGTACCTATAAAAGGTTTTATCCCCTTCTTAACTGAGTTGGCTATCTTTTCCTCAGTTTGGGCCTTTGCTATTCTGACTTCCTCCTGCTTCTTTCTGCCTTAACTGATACAGCTCTCTGTCCTGCTCCTTCTGTGTTTCCTTATACTTCCGAATGCTGTCTTTTTCTTCCTGACTTTCACAGCCACCTCTCTTGAGAACCATAGTGGCTTTTCTTTCATTTTGATTTGTTTATTTGCTTCACACAAAGGCTTGTTGCTTCTGTGATGGCAGTTTTGATAATTCCCCATTGTTGCTCCACACCTCCTTCTAGCCTGTTTGCTAGTGCTTTCATATGGTTGACATTCTGAGAAAGAAAGAAGGGCTCAAGGGAAACACCTAGCTATCTGAAGGATGTGACAATTTCAAAGGGAGGATTAGCAGGGTGAGAACTAGGAGGAGGAGTTGGCTTTGGTGGTTTTGGATAAGAAGGGTTTGGAACCGAACAGCATGGTTTTAGTGTTTTTTTTCATTGACTAGGAGCTTGTTTGAAAGAAGCCAATGATGGGTAGATGCTTAGTTTTGTGTGAGGTTGGATGAGACTGAGTCAATAGATTTGTCGCTTTGTTATATGACTAAATCATCAGCGTAGCGAAGAGCAGAATACATACAAACATACAAATTCGTAGTAGAAACAGGCCACATGGTCTATCGAGACTGCTTGATTGTGCAACAAGCTCCTCAGCTGTCTGATATCAACTTTCAGGATAGATTAACTAAATCACAGTGTCACTACTCATGAGGTGGGGTCAAAAAGGCCATGTTGAAATTTGGTACAAAATACCCCAAAATGCCCACGAGGTTAAGTCACGGTCCATTTAGAATTTAAACTATCATTCACGTAATTTTGGAAAATGTAATATTTTTTCACACCAAACATTAAATATTGCCATTTTTACACCACCTCATGAACAGTATAGTGGTAATTTTTCACATCCTGCCTTGAAATGTGTTTTCACCTGTGGCGCCTGAATGGCACAGTCGCTGTGCTACATCACCTTTGGGATTGAGTAATGAAATGATAGTGCCACTGTTCATGAGGTGGGGTCCTAAAAGCCCATGTTTAAAATTTGGAGGAAAATATGAACTAACACCTAGGGCTAGGTGTTTCCAACTGTAACGCCTCACCCCTGCCATGTAGAGACTGGCAGGCATTGGGGTGTGCCTTGGAATCATCGGCCATAATGCTCATACCATTCTACCTCCATCCCTACTCAGCAACCAGTGACAGGCATTGGGGTGTGCCTTTGATCTTCAACCCTAATGTTCACCCCATTCTCTTATACTGCACCCATCTTAACTTCTCTCATATAGAATGGAGTGAGCATCAGGGCCAAGCCCCAAAGGCACACTGCAACACCTGTCCGTATCTGCAGGGGAATTGTGGTGAGGTGGAACTGCATTAGCAGTTCAGCCGTGATTTACTAAGGCACACCCCCAATGCCTGTCAGCCTCTGCAGGGTGGGGATGAGGCATTAGGTTGGAAGTGTAACTTTGGCAAATGTTTATTTTTCACTCCAGATGTTCAACACTGCCAGTTTTCACACCACCTCATGATTAGTATAGCAGTCATTTTTCATGTTCTGCCCGAAATGTGTTTTTGCACTGGAGGCACCAAATGGAGCAGTACAGCAAAATCAGCTTTTGGGACTGAGTAATGAAATGATAGTGCCATTGTTAATGAGTTGGGGTCCCAAAAGCCCATGTTGAAAATTTGTCATGAAAATACCAAACACCTGGTGTGTTAGGGTTTCAACCATACTGCCCCACCCCCACCCTGTAGAGACTGGCCGCATTGGGGTGTGCCTTAGGTCATTGACTATAATATATGCTCATTCATTCACCTCACCCTGTAGCCAGTGACAGGCATCGGTGTGTGTCTGAGGTCTTTAGCCCAAATGTTCACCCCATTCTTTTATACTTCACCCATCTCAGCTTATTTCCTAGTGGAATGGGGTGAGTCTTAGGCCAAAGGCCCCAAGGCACACCACAATGCCTCTCAGTGTCTGCAGGGTGGGGTGGTGGTGAATGGAGGAACATTATAGCCAACAACCTAAAGGCACACACCCAACACCTGTCAGTGTCTGCAGGGTGGGGTGGGGTGTTAGGGTTGGAAACCCTAATGCTTATTAAGGAAGTAAATCAGAGAAGGATGGTTGATGTCACCTACCTTTATTTCAGCAAAGCCACTGACAACGTCCAACATAGAAGGGTGACTAACAAGATGTATAGTCTGACCAGGGGCACAAGCTGAGAAATTGGGTAGAAACTGGCTGACGGACAGGAGGCAGAGGGTGGTGGTAATAGGATCCAATCTGGGAGAGGTGGGCGATCAGCTGGGTACCTCAGGGATAAGTCCTGGGCCATTTACGGTGCAGCTTCCACCATGCAGTACCCACCACTCCCACTGCTGCCTCCTGTCTCCGCTTGAAGCCAGAACCAGTACCAAACACCACTGCAAATACCTGCAAGTGAAGGTTCAGCATTGACAAATGCTTATTTAGATGTGTCCCTGATTTGGGGTCTTTCTCGCTGATGTTTCTACAACCTCTGTCCCTGATTTCTTTTTTTTTTTTTTTTTCCATTAACATTTTCTATATTTCAGGCAGAGATACAACAGCATAAACAAAACATTGCCGAGTCTAAAAACCAATTATTGTTACAAAATAGAAAACATAGCAAAACTTTCCTCTGCCTTCCCCCAACATTCACAAAACTATAAACCCCTAAAACCCACCCCTGCCCCCCATCCCCATTACCCATCCTAACCTACCCCACGAGGCATGCAGTCATTTCTCCTTACCGGATAGGCTCACGAATCTATAGAAAACAAGTATAGAACAGGGCCCAAATCTTATCAAAGGGGTAACTGATTATGTAATATAGCAATCGTTCTCTCCACCCTTAAAATGCCAGGAGTTCTGCAAGCCATTCCGAATAAGAAACTCGTGTCTTGTCTTTCCAATGGCGAAGAACTAATTTCTTCACTATAATTGAAATCAAAGTCATGTAGTATTTCCGCGCTCTGACCGGAAGGCAGTCATTTCCCCAATAAACAGACTTCGGTCTGAACATGTAGTCTAACCCAGCAGGGGATCCAACTTATCCTTAATTTCAAGCCACAAGGGCATAATTTTAGGACATTTCAGAAAATATGCAGAAGATTCCCTGCTTCTGCCTCACATCTGTAACATTTAGGATCTTTTAGTAAATTCAGATCTGCCATTTTCTGGGGAGAATAATAAAAATATTGTGCAATACTTTAAATTGTATAAGTCTCAACTGATCATGCCTTACAAACCTGTGACATGCTTGCCAGATCCCGTCCAATCTAAATTAACGTTGGGAAAGACTGACTCCCAATAAGAGCAAGGGCAAGATTAACGGGTAGGCCCATCGGAACAAAGTTAAATAAATCCTTGAAATTGCCTGTGGGATTCCTATTAAAGGGCGATTTCAGTCAGAAATGAAAAAGGTGGGGAGTGAGTGCTCCCCACTGTATGTCTCTGCACTAAAACATGTCGAAGTTGGTATATCTTGAATATATCTTTGTTGGATAAGTTGAATCTATTAATTATTTCCAAGGCTGGCATTATGTCCCCTTCCCTGTAAGAAAATCTTTGAGGAACAGTTATCCGGCATGGGCAGCCAGTCCTCTCTAATAGTGTTGCCTCCTATCAAAACCGAGAGCTTCCCCATATTGGTTGTTCACAATCCTTAACATGATCATATTTAATGTGTCCACAAAGTTGGGCATGAACTTTCACCGCAACCCCGATTGGGGATTTTTTCAGCAAGGGGGAGCCCTTGACCTTAGAATAAAATAAAGCTACAGGATTTATAGCACACTTATTAAACAGATTCCTTTCTAAGTCCACCCATAAAGGTACATAACCCAACCTTGAAACAGGATCCTTGTACAACATCCATTTACCATATTTACTCAGTTGTGCTGACCAAAAGTAAAGGCCAAAATGAGGTAGTCTTAACCCATCCACTGGTTTCGTGCAGCAAGTTTTGGTAGGCCATCCTAGATTTTTGTGTCCCCAAACAAAGTCTGCTATTCTGGTATGGAGCTTTTGAACCAGGACATGGGAAGGAAAACATCTAATCTACTCAAAGGATAAAAATCCTAGGAAATATATTTATTTTAACTATATTTATCCTCCCCATAGTGATAATGGGAGTTGAGCCCATCTCTTGAGATCCAACACAATGTTGTGGATCAGGGAGTTTAAATTCAATTGACACATACGAGCCATGTTTCTGGTTATATAAAGGCCTAAGTATTTGAGGGATTCAGAGCTCCACCCCAAGCCCAATTCTGTTATCTCTTGTTTGAATAATTTGTTATTGAGTGGTAAACCACTGATTTATCCTGATTTAGTTTGTAATTTGCCACGACTAAAGTTACCTATTAATTCTAACAATCTTGGAATGGACCTGGAGGGTTTTGAGACATACACTAAAGGTCATCTGCATATGCAGTGACTTTAACTTAGTGCCCCATACTCTAATGTCCTCTATCTCGCTAGTATGAACTATACTCCTTATGAGGGGTTCTAAATATAAGTTAAACAAAGAGGGATAAAGGGCATCCTTGTCTGGTACCTACAAAAAGCCAACAGGGCTAGAATAGCCCCATTGCAAACCACTCTGGCAGACGGGTTCGAATATAAGGCCCTAAGCCAATTTAAAAACTCTTCCGGGAAACCAAACTTTCCCATAGTTGCAAATAAACACCCCAGTAAACCCTATCAAAGGCCTTCTCTCCGTCCAAGGAGACCAAAGCCATCGAGGACTTGACCTCCTCGGACACAGAGAAGACATGAGCTAGTGTCCTAAAGTGATCAGCGGAGGACCTACCCTTCATAAAACCCACCTGTTCATTACCTATTAATTTAGGTAAGACTCTATTGATCCGATCTGCTAACAATTTGGCCAAAATTTTAAAGTCATAATTCAACAGAGAAATAGGCCTATAGCTGGCCGGATCCACGGGGTCTATTAGGTTTAGGAATTAAAACTACTAAGCGCTCCAAAATAAACTATCTATCTCTTGTCCAGAGGATATAACGGAATAAATTAAGGAGCAAGGGCCAATTTTGAGGAAAACCTTTTGTAAAGTTGGACGAGAACCCATCAGGGCTGGGCGCCTCATCGAAAGGAAGGTTTCTAATAGCCAATTCTACCTCTTCCTGAGTTATGTCTGCCACAAGGCCTAACCTATCCGATTCTGTCCAATACAGGAAGGTCCAAGCCTCCAGAAAGGAAGAAATCTGCAGTTCAGTGGGTGGGTTCCCATTTCACCATACAAACCCTCAAAATATTGACGGAAAATCTGAGGCAATTTCATCCGGAGGTCTTACTTGCAGCCGTCCTCTTTTGATTGGACTCTCTCAATCAACCGAGAAGACTCAAGTTTAGCAATACACCTGGCCAAGAGTCTCCCTGATTTTTCCTTGATCAATATAATTGGAGTTTGTTTTAATTAAAGCTAATTCCCTGCTCTCCCAAAATTTTAAATAAAGCGTCTTTAGTCCTCACTAACTCTTCCTTATCCTCCTCTCTGCATAAATGGAAATATTGGACTCTAATACTCTAATACGACACAATAACACGTTGATTTTACTTTCCTTTTCTCTTTTCCTTTTAACCACACATCAATTAATATCCCCTTAGATAGGCCTTGAGTGCCCCAGAAAAGTCCAGGCGGCTATTACTATCTAGATTATTTGATACAAAGTCATCCACTTGATCCGATATATATTTAACCACATTAGGTTCCTTAAAATCTGGTTATTTATTTTCCACCTATTTCCTCTTTTAATAAGAGATGGGAAGGAGATAGTTGTAGATACAGTTACGTGGTCAGAGATAGGACCTGCTACAATACTGGAATCAAGAACTCCCTAAGAAGAGAACGAGAGGTAAAAATATAGTCTAGACAGGAAGAGTTTCCATAAGCAGGTGAGCTAAAGGTATATTCCCTAGTATCCGGGTGCAAAACCCTCCAGACGTCAGCTAATCCTAACTGATCTAATAGGTCTCCCATAGCTCGGGAGGCGGAGTTTGGTACATAGTATTCTACCGGATCTGTCCATCAGGATCTAACGTTAAATTGAAATCCCACCCAGGATAATTGGGAGGTGGCTATATGGTAAGAGAGCCTTTAAAGGCCCACAAAGAAGTCTTGAGTATCCGCATTAGGGCCATACACCGAACCTATCAGGATTTCAGTGCACAACTTCCCTCTAACTAAATGTATCTGCCCTCTTTATCCTGAAATATTTGCAAAAGGTAGCGGCACTGATCTATGTATCATCAACATCACACCTCTGCACTGTGTGGTGCCCTGAGAGAGAAAACTTCTCCAATTTGCAACCGCCTCATGGCCTTGGCCTCTGACTGAAGCAGGTGCGCCTCCTGCAAAACACAATTTTGGCTTTAGCCGCTTCAATATGCTTCAATATCTTATATTGTTTAACCTTGAGCTGTGCCCTTTCACATTACAGGTAAAAACTTTACAAATAAATTTGTCCCCATTTTAGATGGCCATTTCAAAATATAGTGCATATTAACTGTTATTCTATAAAGGGAAGATTGTTATGAACTAACATCGTGCATACTTCCTCGTGGTGCCTCGAGAAAACCCCTCCCCAATCCCAACCCTATATCTATATCATTGCTCACAAAAGTGCCCAACCAATTCCCCTCCCCCATCCCTCTCCATCATAATGGCCCATGATGACAGGACACTCAGCCCGTTTCCCAGAGCCTCCCACCCCACCCACCAAAATAAGACAACAAACCTATTTTATCTAATTCAAACCCACAAAATATCTGTTCCTTCTCTTGGCTTGTCAGTCTAATATTACCCCATTTCCAAGCAACAGAACAATTTATGTCATATTTAACAACCATGTAAAAGCAAAAGGCTATGAAAACAACAGAAACTACATTCAAAAACGCTGAAGGTCAGCACCTTAGAAATAGTAACAAGCACAGGCAAATTAACTATGAAACACATTTAAATGACTGTCAAAGCAGTAGCTGCAATTATAACATAAATTCAAAGGTAATATTCCCAATCTACGAATCACCCTAGATAAGATAATAAAATAACAGCAGCAATCTTCATTGTAAACACAGTCCACTGAGTCCATAGTAGAAAGCTTATCCTTATTTAACCCACAAAAACATAGACTGAAATTGCAGTCCCCTGCTCTCCACGGGCTTCCACTCAGGTGTTACCCTTCCTTCTTCCCCAGCTATTCAGGGAACTTTAAATAATTCAGGGAAGGCTATTTGCAGTGCTTCTGTCGCAGACTCCAGTGCTTCAAAAGATTTCCATTCATCCTTTATAACCACCTGCAGCTTAGCAGGATAAATCATCTGAAATTTAATGCCTGCCACAATCAGTTTTCTGACCAGGGATGAAAGGCAGTCCTTCTTTGCCTCACTGAAAAGGGTAAATCCTGGGCCACTCTCAGTTTTATCCCTCCCAATACAGCTCTTTATTATCCTTAGCTTTCGTGATAAATAACTGACATAGATACATAGATACATACACAGTGTCGGCAGATAAGGGCCTATGGCCCACCCAGTCTGCCCATTTAAGTTTGTAAGTTCAGTTTATGTTTCCAGGAAGTCTGTTGCCCTACCCTGACCTCCAGAATTCCTTTATGTCTATCCCATGCATTCTTAAATCCGTGATTGTTTCAGCCCCCACCACTTCCTCTGGCAGGTGTTCCACTTGTCCATCACCCGTTCTGTGAAGAATTCTTCCTCATGTTTCCTCTGAATCATCCTCCTCCAACTTCATCCCATGCCCTCTAGTCCTGGAACATCTTTTCGCTTAAAAATAGTGCATTCCTGCACCCTGTTCCTCCTGTAAGATACTTGTATGTCTCTATCATATCCCTCTCCCTCCTCTCCTCCAGGAGTACATGTTCAGTGTCTTCAACCTGTCCTCATAGGACTTGTGATGCAATCCATGCACCATCTTTGTTGCCCTCCTCTGAACCTTCTCTACCCTGTCTATGTCCTTTATGTAGGTAAGATCTCCAGAACTGCACAGTGTACTCCAGGTGCGGCCTCACTAGTGTCTTGTATAGTGGAATTATGACCTCCTTTTCTTGCTGGTGATGCCCTGCCTATGCATCCCAGCATCCATTCTTTACCTGCTGCCTTGTCACACTGTTTCCCTTGCCTTGAGGTCATCAGAGATGACAACCCCAAGATCCCTTTCCTGCTTGGTGCATGCTATATCCTCACCCCCTAACTGATATATTGTGCCAGGGTTTTGTGCTCCATATGCATTATCTTGCACTTCCTTGCATTGAATTTCAACTGCCAAACCCCTGACCATTCTTCAAGTTTCTGCAGGTCCCTTCTCATTCTGTCTACACCCTCTGGTGTGTCTACTCTGTTACAGAGCTTTGTGTCATCAGCGAACAGTGAAATTCTGCCTTCTAGGTCCTCATAATGTCACTGATGAAGATATTGAATAGTACCGGTCCCAGCACTGATCCCTGTGGTACCCCACTGGTCACTCTTCCCTCTGTGGAGTGACAGCCATTTACCACCACCCTCTGTGTCCTGCTGCCCAGCCAGTTACCTACCCACCGCACTACTGTCCTGCCCACACCCATATTCCCCAGTTTGTGCAATAGTCTTCTATGTGGCACAGTGTCAAAGGCCTTGCTGAAGTCCAGATAGGCCATGTCCACTGCCCTCCCTGATCCACCTCCCTAGTCACCCAGTCAAAAATTCAATGAGGTTGGTCTGACATGACCTTCCCTGGTGAAACCATGCTGCCTTGGGTCCTGTAGTCCATTGACAACCAGATGTTCCACCAATCTCTCCTTCAGTAGTGCTTCCATGATCTTCCCCACTACAGGTGAGGCTGACTGGTCTGTAGTTCCCCTTCCTCTTTGTTCCCACTTTTGTATAAGGGACTACATCTGCTATCCTCCAGTCTTTGGGTACCTCCCTGTTTCTAGTGATCAGCTAAACAGGATAGCAAGAGGTTCAGCCACCACCTCTCTAGTTCTTTAAGGACCCTAGAGTTGTACCCCATCTGGCCCCATTGCTTTATCAACTCTTATTACTTCCAGTTCCTTCAGAACCCTTTCTCGTGTAAAGGGACTTGTGTCCATTTCTGCACCATTCTCACCCCTTGTACTCCATTCAGACCCATTACCCTCCTCTTCCTCAGTAAAGACTGAGCAGAAATACCTGTTCAATATGTCAGCTTTACTGTTGTCATCCTCCACACAGCCCCATCCTCCCCCTTCAGTCTCACTATCCCTCCCTATCACTATCTTATAGCGTTTCTGAAAATTCAGGAATCTGAATATAAAAGATCTTGTGGTCCATTCGGGGGGTAAGGGACCTAATGCCCGATGTGCTCTTTCAATAATGTATGTGGGGCGAATGGTGAAGGCCCCGCCACCTTTCGACCAGCTTCTGGGCAAATTTAACAGGATCCGAGCCCTCTGCTTTTCTGGTAGTCCACGACTACCACGTTGTTCCGACGACTTCTACCTTCCAGGTCCTCCAATTTGCTTCCATCCTGCTAACTTTCTGTTTGAATGCAGACAACATAGAGTCCATTCGGTCCCAGTTCCTCCAGTGATTTAATTCTTGCCTCATTGTCGGCAGCCTTCCGACTTAAATCTTCTAGGGCAGTAATATTTTAATTTCGGAGGTCAATTCCTCTACACTGGCCCTGAAGGCCTGAACTCCTCAAAGAAGCGAGTCATTGCAAGTGGCTCCTCCTCCAGGGACTCCCGCTGGGGCTCTGAGCTGACTGGGAGGCTGAGGCTTTAGCTTTCTTGGCGGCCTTCTCCAGGGTCGCGGGGGTGTGTGTTTCTGAGATGTCTTCGTCTCCTGCTCCATGTGCAGATCCCTCTTGCAATCTTCTCCTCCAATGCTGCTGGAATGCGTTTAATGAGTGGCTTCATGAAAGCGGGTAAAAAGAAAAATGGGAGCAGTATAGCGGAGCTACCGAAAAAGCGGCCCTTCTGCGCTGCATCACGTGACTCCTCTGTCCCTGATTTCTGAGGCAAGAGGTTGAGAGGGGTGTGTGTGGGTGGAGTGTACATGCATGCATGCTAAGCACTAGAAACAGCAGTTCTGCATGTAATAATCTAAAGTCCATGAAATCACCCAATCAAAACTATAAATACACAGTTATACAGTATAACGCGATTTAACAATTGTTTATATAAGAATATTAGAAATATGTAAAACAAATATCTTTCCATGAGTTGTACCTAAAATATTAAAGAAGCAGGAGCACTTTAAGCAGTGTAATGGGACATGAAACCAATGTCCACATTCATTCCACCATCAAACATATTCAGAAGAAAAATAAGTTTGACCTCAAATGCTCATCTCTGTTGTGCGTTTTCAAAATGTACTTTGAGAACCAGGACAGATAGGTGAGAGATGGCATGATCAGACTGAGAGAAATGTTGTCCCACTGGTTTTTCAGTTTTCTTCATTTAAATATCATGTCCGTGCAAGTTCATTTGGGTTTGAGGGGTCATCCGGTCTCCCCCACATCACCAGTTTATGGACATTTCTTGCTGTATGTATTAAACAACATTTTGAGATGCACACGTGTACTGTAATTCCCTGTATCTAGAACCGCTTGTTCAGGTGGGAATGTTGATAAAGTTTGAAATGGAAATGGGCTCACATGTCTTACATTTAGAACGACTGCAGGGTCACGTGCCACCTGGTGTTCTGTCGTTTTGGTCAGGTATAAGTTTGCTCCTGACAATCAGGTTGGATAAATTTGGTGGCTGTTTGAAAGGTAGTTCTTGCAAGGAATCATCCTCACTGAATATTGATTGGAGGTCCTTAATGATTTTATGTAAGGCACCAGATCAGGGCTGCATGTGTTTACAGTACCTGAAGAAAGTCTTATCCTCTTTACTACCCCTTTGGTTATCCCTTCTATCCGCACCTGTGCTCCCCTCACTGCTTTGCCAGCTTCCTCTGTTTTACTTGGTACACATCTCTGTCTTTCTCCCTCTACATTTCTTTGTACCTTCTGTATACCACTGTCATGAAAAATACTTTTGAACATTTCAATGAAGATTAGTCAGTATTACCAGTTTTTTAATCTCTATATCTCCATCCTGGAGTATGATCTCCCCTGTGACTGCTTTAGTTGATTTTCTGCGAGACACTGCCTTACATACTAACATACTATTTGCCAGCAGATTAGGCCTTACGGTCATTGAGTCTGCTCCGAACCTTAGTTCTTAGTTGGGTGCCGAGACCCTCCCATCCCTTGTGCCCAGAAACCCCTATCATCCACCCCCACCCCCTAGGACAGGCCATCGCCTGATACATCCACTTTCTGTGTCTGTCCCACCTCTCTTGAAGCCCTCCACTGTGGATCTCTGAACCAGCTCACCAGGCAGTGCATTCCAAGGGTCCACCACCCTCTCAGTGAAAACTCCTCCTCTTTTCCCCTCACCCTTCCACCTTCCAACTTCAAACCATGCCCTCTGGTGATACCTCCCTGCTTTAGTCTAAAGATCCCTCCATGTTTACCCTATTTATTCCCTTGAGGTACTGAAGACCTCAGTCATGTCCCCTGTCTCTCCTCTCCTCCAATGAAAACAAGGCAGAGCTCCTCAAGTCTGTCCTCATCGTCAAATCCCCTAGCCCTCGTATCATCTTTGTTGCCCTCCTCTGTACCCTCTCCAGGAGCTGTATGTCCCTCTTCAAGTGTGATCTCCAGTACTGTACACAGTACTCAAGGTGTGGTCTAACCAGTCCATTGTACAGCGCAGAATCACTTCCTTGCTCCTAGAGGTGATCCCCTACGATGCATCCCAACATCCTGTTTGCCTTGCTAGCTGCTCTCCTGCACTGCTCAGAGTTATTCATACATGCATCCACCATGACCCCTAGGTCTTTTCCCTATTGAGGCCTCCAGTGCCCTCCTCCCAGGGTGTACCTGCGTTTAGGGTTTCCAACCAAGATGCAACACCTTGCATTTGGTGATATTGAAATTTAATTTCCATGTGTGAGCCCAGCTTCCAGGGTGTCCAGGTCCCTTGCAGGGCCAACCTCCCTCTTCTCCCTCAACTACTGCTCCCATCTTGGAGTCATCCGCGAAGAAACTCATTTCACACCCTATACCCTCCCTGATGTCCGATATGTATGTATTAAACAGGATCGGACCCAGGACCGAGCCCTGGTACCCCACTACCAACCTCTCTAGGTCTTGAGAGCTCCCACAGACCACTACCTCTGAGTGCGTCCAGCTAGCCAGTTTTCAATCCATCTGACCATCAAAGGGCCTACTCCTAACCCCATCAGTTTCTCCACCAGACCATTGTGGGGACAGAGTCAAACACCTTGCTGAAGTCCAAGAATAATGCATCCACAGGCTTACCCCTGTCCAGTTCTGATGTTACCCATTCATAGAACTCCACAAGGTTGGTTTGACATGGTCTACCTGGCACAAACCCATGTTGCCAACTATCCAGACCACCACCTCCTCCAAGTACACCCCAATCGTTCCTTTAGTATACTCTCCATTAATTTTCCGACCACCGAGGTCAAACTGATGGGTCTATAGTTACCTGGTACTTCCTCGACCCCCTTTATGGATTGGTACCATGTGCCTCTCGCCAATCCCTAGGTACACTCCCTGTCTCAAGTGACCTGCTGAAAAGCTCTGCCAGGGTGCAGCCAGTATGTCCACCAATTCCCATAGTACTCTTGGATGAATGCCATCCAGCCCAGGAGATTTGTCTTTCTTTAGGGCCTTGAGGGCTAACCACACCCTTTTGGCGGAGATAGCATCATCCGTCCCGCCACCTAATGGCCTTTTTATCCTTACCCAGATGTGACACTCCTGGGGTACCTCTCCTCCCTTTTGCTCCATTTCTGTTGCCCCCTGATCCCACTTACTGATGCTTCTATCCTCTTCGTGCCTTGCTTTGTAGACATCCCATCCCCTCCCTAGTGAACACAGAGGCAAAGTACTCGTTAAATACCTCTGCCTGGTCCCTCGCCTCTTCCACCCACCCTCCTTCTGATCTCAATCTGCTGAGATGGCCCTTAGTTTTCTCTGCTCCCCAATGTACCAGAAGAACCCTTTTTCCCTCCATGTATCCCTGTGCCAGCCGCTGCTTTTACTGGACTTTGCTCCCCTCACCACACGGGTGACTTTTCTAGATGCAAGCTGGTGCATTTCCTTATCCCTATCCTCTCTTGTTGTTTTATATTTTTGTAGGCGCCTTCTTTTCTCTGACTGCTACCTGTACCTCACTGGACCACCAGCATGGTTTATGTGACCTTGTCCCTTTCAAAGTTTCTCTAACTTAGCGCAGGATCCTGACTGCCTCAAGTGAAGTCCCCTGCTTTATGATCGCCCATCTCCTTTCCACACTTGACATTGAGGTAATCCCCTTCAAGTGATCCTTGAGAATATTTCCCATGCCCATAAAGTCTGCTCCTGAAGTCCACTGTCAGTGTCCTAGATCTCACCCTCCCCCATGCTTATTTGAAACCAGACAGTATTGTGGTCGCTCCCAGTCAGGGGTCCTGTACAACCATGTCCTTACCAGGTCCCCATCTGCCAGAACCACATCCAGGACATGCCCTCCCTTGTGGGCTCCATCACATGCTGTGTTAAGAACACATCCTGGAAGCCATCCAGCAGCCTCTGCTCCTTGGCCACCTTAGAGGACATGGTTCTCCAGTTTGTACCTGACATATTAAGGTCCCCATCAACACCACTCCTTCCCTTTTGGTCCACACTGGGCAATGATGTTGTCCAGCAAACCATCCTCTAGAACATCACTCATCCCAGGGGCCTATATGCTACACCCAGCTTGACCTTATCTCCTGCTGGGGATCATGAACGTGACCCATAAGGCCTCCACATTTCCTCTGCCTCTTCTACCCTAACAATTTCTATGTCATCTCTAATGAACATAGCCACTCCACCCCTCTGCCCTCCTTTCTATCCTTCCTAAGCATAGTGTACCCTGATGCGTTTAGGTCCCAGTCTCCCAGTCATGGTTTTTGTTGTCCACGCTCCCGTGACCGCGCCACATCCACTCCCCCTCTCGAACAGCATGGCCTGGAACTCTGGCATCTTGTTTCCAAGCTCCTGGCATTTACTAACACCAACCCCACCCCTTATCCCCGATCCTCTTTGTCGAACCCCACCCAGATTCCTTATACTTCCATCCTTACTTGCTCCTCCTGAAACCTCCACCCCAGTCTGTTTCCCTCTCCCCTTGGGCTTGAAGGCTACTCCCTCATCTGGAGGAGAGGGCTTGGTCAGCCCTCCCTTATCCCTTTCCCCTCACAAGTTTAAACCCCACCTTTCTTGTATGTAGTCAGCCATCCCGCTTAAGGACTTCCTTCCCTAATGTGGCAAGATGAAACCTGTCCTTGGCATATAGTCCCTTATCCTCCCAAACTCCATTCCAGTTCCCTAAAACCCCAACCCACTTTCTACACCCACTTCCTGAGCCAGTCATTAACCTCTGTGAGTTTCATTTTTTTCTCCACTGAGGCCTTTGGTACTGGCAATATCTCCAAAAGGAAATGTTGCATCCATTATCCCGACAGACTCTGGCAAGTTCTTGGAACCTTGCTTGGATTTCCAAAAGCTATTTCCTCTAGATCATTAGTTCCCAAATGCACCAGAAATCCGGTTTCCTCCACAATCCCTAACCATTTCTTACACTATGAACTTTTCTCTGTGCACTGTCAGCCCAGAGATACTCACTACCTTCACCTGGCTATGGCATCCATCCCTTGTCCCTCCCACTGGATACCCCTAATCATCAAGTCTCCCAATAATAGAACCTTAACACCGCCATCATCTTTATGGTTACCTCCACTATGCCCTCTCAGCCCCCCTTCCCTACAGCTGTTATTTTCTGCAACTTCAGTCCAGAGCTATGTCTTCCTTTGCAGCTGTAAGCAGCTCAGTCTATATCAGGTTTACCCAAGTTGGGCCAGTCATCTTCAATGTTTGTACCATATATCACCATTTCAGAACATTGCCTTTGACTCAACTATCTTCCGTTACAATACTCTAGCTGGAGATCTGTCTTTCCAACACATGAGCCCACACTTTTCTCAAAGGAAGACAAATGTTCTGCTACAAAAAAGGCTCTCTGTCCCTCAAGAGCCACCGGAAACTTCCTCCAGATCTTTTTCTTCAAGTTAAAAACAGGTATTATTCAGACTTTTCTCACACTGTACTTGCTGTGAACTCACATCAAAAACATTTTTGTAGTTGATTCCAGCAACTTCACAAACCAAATATTTCTCCTCAGCAATTTGGTACTACTGTTGGTCATAAACCCTGGCCTACTCCTGAACCTGAACCTGGCTGCTAGGCAGGTACAGGCTGAATGTTGGAGCCCTTTAATTTTATTCTCCAAAACTTTGGAAAGCCCTCCATAAGTTATTTTCTCTGCCTCTGTAGTTGTTGTAGCTTGTTAGTACCTTGCTGTGCTCACAGCATATTTATTTAAAATGTAATTTTAGGGTAGTGGTAGGGTCTAAGTCAGGAGTAGTGAGATAATGAGATTAGAATAGCTTTTAGCATTAGTATTATATCAGTCACAGCAGTTTAACAGAGTCAGGGTACATTACTTTTATTTGAATAGTGCACATAATTCAGCTCAGAAGAGCACAGATCAGCAGGACAGTGATTGCTGTAGAGGTGTTTAACATCAGAAGAACTGCAGCCTGACGTTGTAGTTTCACACTGTTCCTGATAATAGGAAGTGGAGACAGCATCCCGCTGTTGTCTGAGACTGTAGTGAGCGAGGGGTATCAAGGCGCCAGGTGGTCTGTGAGCCATCAGGTGCCCAGACCTAGTAAGCAGTTACCCGTGAACATCCTGTCTATGGCAATTTGAGGATCCAGCCACAGGAATCTGGTGGTGTGGTCAGGTAGCGGATGTGTGCAATGTACTGTGTGGTGTCCTTGTGACTATTTTAGAGGATCAGTACTTTGTCAATAGAGCTGGGAGGGCCTCATGCTTATGCCCTGTTTCTATGGACTGTGAGACATAGAATAAAGAAAGAGTCAGGAGCATCAACTGTTGGAAGAACCTTCGAGTAGAACCTACAGGCTCAGTACTCTTTTAGTTCCCTTGTTCTGTTTATTCCCTTCTGTCTTAGCTAGCCCCTACACTGACTCCCCAAGCCCCAACACCCCCACTTCTTGTTACTTACCTTCCTGAATCTCCATGGCTTGCTCCATGATGGAAGTCCCTTGACCAACCTGTCACAGAAGCTTCAGAAGATGCCTAGATCACTGATAAGAGGTCTGCACAAGGTCAGTGCTCCTTCTGCCAGCAAGGGTCTGTTTCAATTTTTGACCCACCCCTACAAGCATGTGTGCAATGACACTTAATGTGACTGTGTAAAGTACTGGAGCCACTACCACAAAAAGGATATAAAACAGCTGGAGGGAGTGCAGAGAAGCACTACAAACATTATCCCAGGTCAACAAGGAATCAGTAGAAGAAGACCAGAGAACCTTCCCATGCACTCACCGAGGAGAGGTGGGATAGAAGGGACATGACTGAGATGTTCAAATACATCAAAGTGGGGATATGCCAGAGAACTTTAAATACCTCATGGGGTAAATAATGTACAAGAGGGAATTCATTTTCAGAAAAAGGTACTGAAGAACAAGGGGACATGCAATGAAGCTGGAAAGGGGTGATATATTTAGGAGTGATGTGAGGAAATACTTCTTCACAGAAACAGTGACGGATTCCTAGAACAGCCCTCAGTAGAGGTGATGGGGATGAAAACAGCAGTGGAGTTAAAAATAAATGGGGTAAGCACAAGGGAATCTTAGGAGAAAGGAAGGGAGGAGAATGGTCCAGAGATCAAGCAGTCTCTGCAGTGATACTGTAGGTAGGGAAAAATAGACAGACTCGATGCGGCCAAGTGGTCCTTATCTGCCAGCAAATTCTATGTTTCTTGCACACTTCCACATGTAACTTACCTTGTCCATTGCTCCTGGCCAAATGTTCAGCTACTAGTGTCCTGCCTCAGCAATTGCTATGAAATCACCAGTCATCGGTGAAGCCCCATCAGAGAAAGAGAGGAGTCCCTCGATGCTCGAACTCTCCAGCCGACCCTATGACACTACAAATTAATTCCCAAACCTGGGTTCTCAGCACTCCTTCTTATATTTTCTCCACAGAACATATTTGGTGTAAAGACGGCAGCTGGAGACCTGTCTTTGTGCTACTGCATGGGTTTAACTAATCCCTAACTTTTCTGGCGAAAGAAGAAATTTGGAGTCTCTAGTGTTCTGGGTATAAAATGTTTTAGAACTTGAATGATTTCACTGACTTTTCATGACCGTGTATTTCAGCAGTTTGCAGTTTGGGACATTTTGCACTATGGACTGTGCTTTTCTTTAGTGACTGTTATTTTTATTGGTCTGATTAATTTACTGTTGCCCTGTTGTTTGGAGTGAGTGGAAACACTTGTCTGTGACTAGCAGTGCACGTGGTGAGTGGTGGAATTTACAAGAGAGTGTGTGTGGTTAGGAACTGTTTTGTAATTTAGTGCTAGTTGTTTTAGTGAGATTGTGTGTGTGTGTGAGACAAAAATATTGTGTAGTGGGAGAATTTTATTTGTTTAAGTGGATGGCTGAGTTTCTTAAATTATTTCAGTTTTAGGAGACATTGTGTATGTGTGTGTTTTGGGGCCATTGTGCTAAGTTACTCTCTGTCCCAGCTGCTGAGCCTATGCCCTTCAATGAACCCCTGTCTGGGGTGGCCATTTTAAGGAGGTTTGATGGTAGGTGGTGGAGTAGAGGAGTGCTAACATGGGTCACTACTGGGCTGGTGAGGACCAAGAGATGCTCAGAAGTAAAATACAAACTAGAGAGAGGGTCATATGGTTGGTTCCCATATACAGGGCTACCACCAGACTGAGTAAGCAGATAGCTGTAAGGCCAGCTGTCTCCATACTGTGTGCCCCTGTGGGCAGTGCTTTACAGTGACAATACCAAATCAATGAGGAACAAGACTGCCAGTATGATAGATTTAATGTCTGGTTCCTCGGTTGATCAGGCTTGCATCCAGAGACCTGGCTGAATGATGATGCTGGTTCAGTTCTGGAGGTGGTGGTCCAGGATAGATTCTCTGTGGTAGGCTGTCAACGGATGGATTCCGGGGTTGGCTGTCTGTTTTAGATCAGAGTGGAACTTTACTGTACATCCAGAGGAAGAAACTTCCTCATTTGAATGTATGAGTTGTGTGTAGGGGTCCAGGTTGTAGGTTGCAGAATCTTTCTTGTATACTGGCCACTGGGGCATGAGAGAGATTTCTTGTAGGACATCATGGACTTCATTGCAAAATAGTGTTAGAGTCTCCAGATCATTGGATCCGGGTGACTTCAATGCTGGATCGATGGTGAACTGTAGCAGTTTGGACAAGATTTCTTCCAGTTGATGGAATCACTGGGCCTCGCTCAAGTGGTTACTTCTGTGACCCATCAACACGGACATGCCTTGGTCTTGTTTTTTTCCCTGGGGCTTGAGATTAACAACCTCGAGACTGATGCGGACAGTTGATCATTGCACAGTGAAGTTATTGTTTGGGCCCCTCATAGTCCACCTCCTGTAATATCATTTAAAGGGTTGTCCCCAGATGGACTCCAGGCAGTAATGGATCTCTCAGATGTAATGGTGGCACGTGAAGCTGGATCAGAATAGGAGGTGGTGGTAGGCTATAATAGGACCGCTGCCATGGCCTTTGATTTGGTAGTGCTGTTAGGGGCAAAAATGGTAGGGGAATTCAAGAATGAATGGGATAGATATAAGGGTACTCTCACAATAGGAAAGAAGAGGAGTTTATAGCTCAACTAGAGTTTGTGGCACTGCACTAATAGGGAAAGGGGTAGTCTAGGTCAGGGGTCCACACATTTTGGGCCCATGATTAATGGCAGCAATCCCATTATCCCCACATGACTGGCTTTGCAGGGAACCACACAGTTTTGAGCCCATGTGTTCTGGCAGTCATTCTGCTACCCTATAAAACCAGTCCAGAGGGGTTCACACAGTATGGGACCTGTGAGTTCTGGCAGCCATCCTGTCCGCTATCCCTACAGGACCAATCCTGTAGGTGTCCACACAGTTTGTGGCCCATGAGTTCCAGCAGCCATCCTGCTATTCCTAAAACAAACTCTGCAGGGGTCCACACAATATGGGGGTCATGAGTTCTGGCAGCCATCCTGCTATCCTTAGAGGACCAACCCAGCAGGGTCCACACAGTATGGGTTCCATGAGTTCTGGTAGCCCTCCCACTATCCCTATGGGACAAAACCTGCATTATTCCACACACATGGGGCCAAGAGATCCATCAGCAATCCCACTAATCCTCAGAACCATCCCCGCAGAACCCACACAGTATTGGTCTTAAGATTTCAGAAGGCATCATCAAGATGAAGATGGCCCAGTAGGTTTCCACCATTTTTCTTCCTGTTTCTCCAGTTCCACATCCATTGACATATAGGTACTACCTGCATCCTAGCAGCCTTGGTCAGTGTAGCATTTACTTTGTGGATGTAAGACTTTTGAGATACTTCTGTCAAGTTCATGCTCCTTTCAGCTTTCACTTTCTTGCACTGCTGATTTAATAGAAATTTAATATATTGTGGGTTCCATACTTAGTTTGATGAGATAGTAGAACATTTAATTATAGGGATGGACAAATTTGAGTGGATTTGGATTTGGGATTTACCAAACCGGGAAGAGTTTGAATTTGTTTTTAAAAGATTTGGATTTGCCTTGTTCGGCCTTTTTGCTAAGTGGTGAAAGAAAGACAGTTTTCAGGAGTAAAAGACCACAAGATGTAGAGACAAACTCATAATGCGATAGAGTATACTGTGTGAGACACACTGCATCCTGCTGACCAATCTGTGAAGCAAAAAGCAAAAAAAAGTAGGGTGCAAAATTAAACATGGATTACAGGACTTGTTCTTCCTAATCCTGAAGAAATTTCTGCTATAGTCTTATTTCTGGGCAACTGGATTACTAAGATCATATTTGTGTAACCCATGGGCAGGCTAGTCTAAGGGCTACTACACCTGCCTGTTTGGCTATACACACAGGTTGAGGGGCCTGAGTTCACTAATAAGCTGCCTTCATCCTGACAAGTGGTATTGGGGCTGCTTGTCTGCTCTGGTATAGCCCTCTGAGAAGACTTAACCACCCGCCAACCCTCCCAGTGGCCTGGTATCCAACAGGTATCCCGTAAAATAGTAACTAAACAATCACGACTGAAATATAAGCGACAGCAAAATAGTGAAATATTTAATGGCGACCGGACATTATCAAGCACTGACCTTAACAGCGAAAACCACTGCCATTTATATTGCAACAATCGTGACTGCAGAATCAGCGAATTAGGGCAGAAATAGTATGACTGAGTGCTCACCATACTAGCTCACTCATTTTACTGACTCAAGAGACAACCAGGGAGACAACTCGACAAGCTCGCAATTTAAGAAATATGCCAGAAATAGTTTGATTCGTGCTCACCGTGCTACAGCGATCTAATACCTCCTTTCAATTATAAAATATGCAACATACCTCATTTTACTGACTCAGGAGACAACTCGCTGCAACTCGTCGCAATCCAGTCGCAGCATACCGTCATAACTTGGCGACGCCTGAGCAACCAAGTAACCAGCGTAACCCTAGCAACCTTAGAAAGCCTAGGAACCGTACCACAGCCATGGACAACCCTAGCAACCCTTGCAAGACATCAAAACAGCGACTTTCTGCTTTGCTGCTATTCAGTGCTGTTCAGCACTTAATACTTATTTCAACATCTTGAAACGGTTGTATGCTGCGGTTGTTCTGCTGCACATCAGCACATACACTGTGGTCAGTACTTGCCCTGCTTTAATGCAATGCACAGTGTACAACTGTTGAAAAGTAAGGGCATGACTTAAAAGTGCCTTCAAGTAGCCAGTCGCTACTGTCCTGCAACATTTTTAAATTGTCAGGATTTGCAAAGACTACAAGTCTGTCCTTTCCTTGCCACTATCGAACAACAAGAATGGCTGTCCTGCCAATGTAGTTTTGAATTCTTGGTATGTCTAGCACCTCAAATGGACCCAGGGGTGGCTGGACAACCACGCTCAGTCTGCCTTATCTGTTGAATTGTCCATTTCATCAGTGGCACAGCAGACAGATGCCCAGCGACAGCCTCAGGTGCAGACATAGTGCACTGCACAAGTACCTGTGTGGTGGACTCTACTCTGGACCTTGCTCTTCTCTGACATCAGCCATAACCTTGCATGCTCCCACATCGCCAGCATCAGGAACAGGTGTGTGTTCCTTCACTTGTGCAGTCACCTGGTTCCCAGCAGTATGTATTTGCAAGGCAGCTATACTTATGTGATTCAGCACAACGTCAGTATACCTTATCTACCTTTTCCTTATCCTACTGTAAGTATATCCGCAGTACACTGCCAAGGGCTTACCTTTCTGACTCGTAACCAAAGCGAACTCCATGATTATGCTATGCTGGCTGTTATCCTGAGTGTGGGTTTAAATGACCATTGGGATAGGGTGGGGATAAGGAACAATGCATTTTGGGTACCAGGAAGTAATTTCAAGTAAAAGATATACAAGGAACAGTAAGATGAACAAGTTAATTTCAACTGCCTTCTTTTTATAGTAAGTCACTGCTAAGTATCACCAGGCACTATTTTGACATTTTAGCTATATTTGAATCGCTGTTATGCACAGTCGCTAACTTGCCAGTCACCGCTTTGAAATCGGCGGTTTTGCCAGGCGCTATTTTGAGGACACGATTTTAACATGGACCCATTCAACACAGTAGTAAATTCACAATCAGTAGGATGCAGTAAAATATGCTCACATCCTCCACACTTACCACCAGGGCTGGACTTGTAGCAACTTCCTGGAGACTCCATGGAAAATAAGGTTAGCAATACAACAGTACAATCTTAATACTGTAACCCAACTAATAATATGCACACTAGCTAGGTTAAGCATAAAATAAGACAATCAGGTTTATTTAAGGGCAGTGAACAGGGAAGAGGCATAAATCTGGTTAAACGATTTGTAATCTGATTTGATTCAGGAATTGCATGCACTCTTTGTCCCACACTGGCAGTCACACAACGCTGGGTACCCAGAATGGTAAGTCCGGCTAGCCAGAGACATTGCCCGGGTGTGGTGGGTGTTGCAGCTGAAGTTGGGGCCCTTGGTGGAAAGAGGCAGTTACCATCCAAAACACCCAAATTATTTGTAATCTGAGCCGGTGGGCTCAGTCCTTTGTAAACCCAAGAAAAGTGAAACAATTAGTTGGTACCACAGATGACTTAAACTCTTGTTGCAGGGAGCAACCCTGATTGTGCTCTCGCTACCAGGAATCTGCTGCAAGGCAGGTGATATGTACACCTCGTGGTAATGACCAATGGGCATGGGGAAGCTGGGCCAACATGACACACCTCCCTTCATGGCCTTTCCTCCAGGTGGCCGCAACCTGCGTGATGTTGCTGTGCAGCGCTGGATCCCAGAGCCAGTCTCTCACTGAAACAGTCTCTGGTGCAGAAGTAGTGGCCATGGCCGAATTGGCAGGGCCTAGGCAGGATGGGCAGTCTGACAAAGTTTGTGATCTTCTGCTGGAAGCTTCCAGCAGACATAACAGGTTCGTTCATGAGGAAGCAGGTCTCGACCCACATAACACATTCAACACATTTAACTCAACAGCAAACTCAGAATGCAGTTTGAATATAGTCTGGTTGCAACTCAGCAGCTTTACTGAGCAGTCCTCTTGATCCAAGTACGCTCTCTCACAAAACTGGGCGATCTTCAGACAAGTCTTCGGTCCAAACTGTAAGTAGCGCTAACAAACTTCTTCATTTCTTCTGCCGCAGTTCCAGGCTGGAATCAGACAATTCCGACATCTACAATCAGGCAGTTCAATGCAGGAGAAAGGTATTAGGAAGCAAGTTAGGCCTCTTCCCACTGATTCCCCTACATTCCTTCTGGAGCAGCTGCTCGGAAAGCTCAAGCTGTTCACACTTCAACCTCAAACTCTAACTGATCCACTGTCTTTTGGCACACAGGGCATTTCTCTTGTAAATCAAAGGTTCAGTTGGCTGAAGGAGCTGTCAGTCATAGTAAGGGCTCCCCTCCAGGCCAATTTGAGCACCAACCGAAAACAACAAAACTACAGAATTTCCTTCCCACAAAACACTGGGGTTAAAATCCATTGTGGTCTCCAGTGGTTCTATTGGTCCAGTTACTGAAGTCCGGACCTAACATGGTGCTTCCATCCAGATTATCGAGCTGCAAGTAAAGCAGGTTAGACAAACATCTTTATCTCTAATATAGCAAGGGATAAACAGTAAATAAGCACAGTTCTTATGTAGGCTCCCTCTGCGCAAGTAGCGACTGCAGATTGGAGCAAAACATAGTACTCCCTGGCCGGCCACAAGCCCTAAAATCGCTCTGACCCAGCACAGACCATTTTCTAAACAAAGATTAGCTATGCTCTTAAAGGACAGGTGCGGAAGCTCAACATAGCACTCTCGTGCAGATAACAGCATCAGACAGGACACCAATCTGACAGTGGGCATTAGGGGCCCAGGAAGACATTAGGTAAACCCTAAATTGGTAGGGGGTTACAACTGCATGCCTTTCGAAATGAATCTTGCATGTTACATGGTTTTGCTTTGAGTCATGTTCTGTTGTGGGCAGAATGGGCAGTTAGTAATTGACAGGAACTGTCAGTTACAAAGATACAAGATAAGATGGTGAAGGTTTCGGAGATGAAAGATCAAGTTTGTTTGTGTTTTTGATTAAGTGGAGTTGAAAAAGTAGTTGGCTGTGCCACCATTTTTGGGTTACAAACACCTTCTAGGTCACTGTCACCTGCCTCATCCTCTGTGTCACCAGACACTAACACCCAATCTTTTCTGTTGCATGCAACTGGGTGCATTCTCTTTGAGTGCCTCATTAAAGTGGATGTTCTAAGGTGATTTTCCTGCCTTCCCCTGATGACACCAGTTTTACAGAGTGTGCATGTGTGTGCACCTATATTGCACAGCAAGCATTTTGAAAGCCAAGATACCAGTAGTTCCACACCAAAGAAGGGTCCTTCTTAGTTTTGCCTCCTGGCATAAGTATCTGTTGGCTAGCAGTAACAACAGCTTCCCTATGTTACATCATTATCATCAGGAATATTGTGCTCCTCATGGAAATTACGGGTGTCAGCAGGGGAATCAGTCTATTGCCCTTGTTGCCACCAATGCCAACTCCAGTTGACCTCCCTGATGACCGATCTCCATGGCGTTTGATAGGACTTTTGTTCTGCACCACATCAGCATCAGAAGAAGAATCAGATATCTCTCACTCAACAACATTGTGCAGACAGCTGCCGCCACTGCCGTTACTGTCTGTGCTGGAGTCAAGTCATGAGATGATGATTCAGATAGTGGAATATTGAGAGCATATGTAGTCAGCCTTTCAGAGTATCTCGTGGTGATGCCCCAGCAGGCAATCTTTGTTGTTGTTGTAGTTGTTTGATAACAGTGCCTTAAGCATGTCCCTTTGCTTGATCTGCCAGGAGTGGCTCACTTGTAGGAAAGGGTGTGTCTTCTGGTGTCACTCACAGACTGAGAATTACAGTATTTGTCTTGTTTTTCTCAAACACAATTCAGCAGTGCCAACAGAAGGACAGTAACTGATAGTGCTGTTTGTAGCAGAATCATCAACTTGCTTTTTGGGGCAAACTGTGTTGCAGCCACCATTCTTCTTTTATTCCCACTTCATTTCATGTTTTACAAGAAGAAACAGTTTGCGTTTTTAGATGGTGATTTGGAAAACACAAAATAAATTTTAAAGCAATGTTGCAATGAAAAATTTATTCCAAAAAGCAAATTTTCTGCTATGGTTATGAAAAATATTGGCAGAACTGTTGCTCTGGGTTTTCTGGATGCTTCTCGTGCTGTGTACTGTACATGTAAATTTTTGTCTGGACTCTTACCTCCTAGGGTCCTCAATATTATTTCTATGCAAAAATTAGGTGGCCATCTTTTTCTTGAGAAATAATTATTTTAGAACTTTCATAAAATTCTTAAATGATAATGAAAACTGAAAATGTTACCACTAAAATAAACTGTAAGACATCTGGCATCACTTAAGAATAAAATATGGTGGGGTCAAATGTTAACCCATTTTCATCGCACTGCTGCTTTAAATGAAATTTTGTATGAAAGTGAGCCCATTGGGCTTTGGTACGCTAGCCAAGGACTTTGGTTTTGCAGGATGGTCAGGGTTGAGAACAATTTTTTTTTTAACAACAGGATGATTTGGAAAATGCACAGCTTTTTTCAAATGCATTTTTTCAAGAATTTGGACAGCTAGCCCACAAATACACAGCACTCTAACCAAGGGATTTGCCTTTCCAAGATGGTCTGGGTCAAGAAGATTTTTTTTATATAACAGCAGAATAACATGGAAAACTAATATTCTGATGTAATTCAACTTTTAAACGTGTTGTCTTGCAATTTCTTACTTACTTTGTTTCCTTTTAATACTTTCAGCCAACACCACCACAGCCATAATCCTAAATTGTCAATTACACACTCCTCCTTTCAGCCCACCTCTGCAACCCTAATTTCAGTTTCTTAACTTACTATTATTCTTTTCCTTCGTCTCTCTCTATATCTCTTTAGCTTTTCTTTCCTTTTTCTGCCTGTTTTCTTGTATTTTCTTATTTTTCTCTTACTTTGTATTCCTTTCAAATCAGCACATCCTTCACTCTGCAATCTTTTGTAACCCTCTCTTTCAGCTCATCTCCACAAACCCCAACTTCAATTTTTAATTGCTTTCATTTTTCCTTTCTCTCTCTCTCTAGCCTTTCTTTCTTTTTTTTTTCTTTTCATTATGGGTTTTTCCTGCTAGTTGCTGCAGGTGGCTTCTAAGTCCTGTACCTTCCCTAAACCCCACCTGGTACTCATCTCCATGGTCCCCAAGCCTTTGATCCCCTACTGATTACCCCTGTGGCAGGGCTAGGAAGGGAGGCATTCTCCTAACCCAGTAACTCTCATCCAGGTTTTGTGTGTGCTGGGTGACCAGTGATGGTGCAAAGAGAGGCAGGTGGGCAGAAGCTTCATATAACCTACACCAATCATTTCCATTTCTCCCTGCAGTCCCTGCTATGGTGGCATATAAGTGTGTGCATGTGGAGGCCTACATATGCTATGGAATGGCGACCCCTCACATCTTGCCACTGAGGCTGCTGGCACCTACTCCGGGGGCAGCCAAGGCTGATTCATTTACCCTCCCTTTGTCAGGGAGAGGCTGCTGTCTATGGACACTCAACCCTCTCCCAGCTGACTTCAGTGACCCAAGCCCGTTCCTAAACCCAGGTTGCTGGTGTGGTGAGAGGTAAAACCCACAGCGCCTCAGCCCCTATGCCACTTGGCTGGATTCTCATTACCTTTTCTTGTCTCCATCTCCTTTTCTTGTGTTTCCTTCTTTTGCTCTTACTTTGTGTTCTTTTTGTTAGCGTGCATACACACACACTCTCGCACTCCACACACGCACACATGCTCACACTCATGCACACGCATGACGCCACATGTGCACACACACACTCACATGCACACAGACACTCACGCTTGCACACACCACACACACACACACTCACCGCCGCACACACGCACGCTTCACACTACAGAAACACATAGCTCACACATGCAAACGCACACACACACAGTCATACTCACACACACACACACATATACGCACACACACTTCCACAATCCTGGTTATAATCCAACCCTAGCTATTAAAGTTTCAGCACACCTCCCCAAACCCCAATTCCATTTCTCTTTTAACTTGCTTTCTTTCTCTTCTCTGTCTTTTTTATATTTCTGCCTGCTTTTCTTGTATTTCTTATTCTTTTTGTCTTATTTTTCTTGTTCTGACCCTTGTAGTGTAATATTAGCATCCCAAGAATTTCTGTTACCCTCTTCCAAGTCCCAGCACCCAGCTTCTATTTTGCTTTCTGTTTCAGTCCCTCTCTTAATTTTCTCTTTTCTAGTGGCTTCTTTAATCTTTTTCTCAGTTAATCCTCCAATCCCAGCCAAGTCTATCCAAACTTAATATACCAGTCACACCCACTCCACATCATCTGTTCCCTCAGTCCCCAATCTTCACTTTCACTTCCCTCACTACCTCTGGCGTCAGCTTGTCTTTTTTCTTAATGTAAAGGTTTAAATGTGTTACTTTTCTGTTTGTTTTAACTTTTATTTATAAATTTTGCTATCAAAACTTACAACAATGAAAATCCATGAAAGGATACTCATTAGACATACAGTACATCCGCTTACAAAGGTAATAGAAGACACCGTGCCCATAGGGTAAATAACACAGTGTATAACAATCAATCTATATTTCCACAGCTTATTAGAGCACAGATTAAAATAGGGTTACACTGTATATATGTATGTATATATATATACACAGTATACTGTTACGTTAACAACCCTGGCTTTATTATCAATCCACCCAGTTGAGCATTGGGACCTGAAGTAATCCACATGTGCAAAAACGCTGTAACAAGCAGAACATTTTAACCAAGGTGGAGCCTCAGAAATTACTTTGTAGTGTGCTTCCACCAATTAGTTCATACACCCTCGACAGCTAAAGATCATTTGGCTGAGCTAAAGAGTAAATATTATTTAAGTAAGCTAAACTCAACATGGTAAAACCCCAAATAGTAAAAAAAAACATTCAGCGGAGAGCACTGAAATCTGAACATAATGTCTCCTCCCCACTAGACCACTCAGAACTAAAATCCACATTTCTTGTAGGAGGTTTCCAGTGAGAAAAGGAATAACATCTTATATAGCGACAAACTACCTAGATAATGTGAGTTTGTAGGTACTATATGTAAAATACCATTTAAGCGAGAGAACTTCTAAGGAAGGCATCCCTCAATAATACTGTATCTCCTAGAATAAAATTGATACAATGTCATGCAAAATGTTGGAGTAGTCCGCGTGCTGAGGGGAGCAGCTACATTCGTAAAAGTTTGGCGGAGCACCTAACTAAGACAGCAACAAATGTCAAACAACTCAGTAACAGTTATCTAGGTGCCATAAGTACCTACAGATAGATGAGGAACAGTCTGTCAGGGTTCAGTAAATCCAAAATGGAGGTGTCATGCAGGAGTGTGACCCACCTTATGACCCTCCTTTTGTGCTTGAGTTGCCTCTCCTCTCCCAGCATTTGACTTTTGACTCTCTGGACAAGCTTGTCAGCTTCACAGGGGTCGTTAAATTAACAAGGTAAGCGTGCCCATTGCATCGCAGTTTCAACTAGCAGGCATCAGCAGCTGATGTTGTAGTTTTGAGGGAGTGCAGGGACCTCTGTATGTAATCGAATGCCTTGTGGCGCTGCCTCATGGCATAAGACAGGTCAGAAATAATGAAATTTAGGCATCTCTACACCAAAGCTACCTCTTCCATCTGATCAAGCAAAAAGGCAGTCCCTGACCTCAACCCCACCAGTATGCTATTAGTATGGTCTGTGGTCCTCCACCACTAGCCACAGCCCACCTAGGGTGATCCGATAAACATTCTCTATTACAAGGGCAGGGTCCTTTTCTAAAAGTCCAAGTATTTGAGGAAACATTAACGAAATAAAATCAAATGGTGCGTCTCCTTCCACCTGATCAATGAATGCTCCACTCTCCTGTTTGGTTTATCCACAGTTTCTAGCTGCTGTCAAAGGAGTGAGTTTTCTTTAATCAGCTGCGTAGCTGCACCTATGGCCTTTAGCATCTATCCATCAACTCACTGAACCATTTGTTCAATGCTGTCCATTCTGGTCTCTAGAGTTGCTACTCTGTGCATGAGAGCATCTATTTTTTGTCCATGTTTTGGATAGTTCAAACCAGCTGCAAAGGGTTGAGTTGACATGGTGAGGCACACCTCGGTATAGTTTGTACCATTACCTCCCACAGTTCTATCCTGCGGTGGAAGCCTGGCATCTTGTGCTTTTGACGTCTTCAGTGTAAATAAAACTCGTTGGCAGAAGCTGAGGATTTCTGTTTGCCCATCATTCATTGATAACCACTTGCCAGCAGCCAAAGAACCCTGTAGGCTTTAAACAACTGCATTAAAATTTTTATGTTTTAGGATTTAAGACTCTCAGCCTCAGAAGATCTGTACAGGAACATCTGCTCTACTCTGCTGCTAAGCCAGTCCCCTGTAACTTTACTTTTTGAGCTTATTTTCCTCCGCTTTCTCCAATCAACTTCACCACGCCACACCACAACACCACTGCTAGCAGGGCCATCAGACTCAGATCTCCTTCCCAGCCCCAGCATCCGCTCTCTAGCTTTGCACTAACTGAATGGATCTGACCTTCAGCAGGGTCTGCTTTTTAGGGCTATGGGTGGAGCCTAAAGCACTATTACGATCACTCAGTAGCTCTAAAAATAATGGCCATTCACAGAACCTTCCATTGGACTTTGGAAGCATCTTTCTGAAAGCCCAATGGAGCTTGAACCCCTCCACCATGATCAGCTGCTACAGAATAACTGTCAGATTGACAGTCACACTATTTTGTCTGTTACATCCATATTAGGCTGGCAGTATAGCCTAGAGGTTAGAGGAACAAGGTGTGAACTAGCTTGATACATCCAGCAGACCAGACCTGAGTTTGATTCTCACAACCTCCACTTGCATACTGTGTGACTCTGAGCAAGTCACTCAACGCCCAGTGCTCCCAGGTCACCCCTGAAAACATGCACTTGTGCCTAGTGGGCTTTACCTGGTTACCAAAGACTGAAAAACAAAAATATTCTGGTGGCAGAACTGCATGCATGACTCACATGCATGTGCAGTTCTACTAGCATCATTATATATATCACGAAATGCTCTTCACCGCAATTAGCGCATGTGTGACTGCCACGCATGCAGTTGTGTCACTGCCGCCAGTTCTGAGGTATTCTGTGGCCCCTCCAAATTTTGTGGCACACTGGGAGCCCACCCCAGTGTACCTAAAGTTTTAACTTTGACCACCAACATCAGGGTGCCCAATCACCACGTCAGCAGCCGCCAGATCCATGGCATCTACTGAGATCTTAACTGGCCGCCTCCTAATGCCACCAGGCTCTACTCCTTGGCTCCACTATAGACAGTATTATGAGGTCTCAAACCCCTAAATCATTGGGGTACTGCTCTGGCCACAGACCTCCAACTATTGTCTGCGCTCAACTGATAAATTCTTCTTAAGTGTGCCAAAATACTCAACCACCAAAGGCTCTAGTGCTTTTGCCCACTACACTTCATGGCTGTGGAACTCCTTCCCCTCTAGACATCCGCTTAGCACCCACTCATGACACCTTTAAAAGCTCTCCATCACTACCTCATCTCATCTAGCCAATGCTCCTGCTTTAAACCTCCTTAGCTCCCTGTTCCCATCCCTGGCTGCAGTTCTTAACCTGCTCCTGCCAAATACCATTTCAATGTTTTCTTATGCTCTACCCAGTTGCACCTCTACTCAACAGACCTGCACCTCTAATGCCGCCTCTGTACCTAACCTAACCTGTCTCAGCTTGCCTATCTCCGCATCTAACCCTCTTGCACTTATTTGCTCAGCTCCCCTGCCTTCTACATCTGAACCACTTTTCCTACTTACCCCTGTGAGATATCTCTCTCTCTCGCTTGTTCTTCATGCACCACTATCTGCCTTGGCTCCTATCTCTGAAACTTACCCCACTCCAAACATAATTAACCTCCGTTTTTCCTATACCCTATATGTTTTGATTTCCCAAATTTTTCTTGTCTGTATAAAACTGTTTTACCTCCAGGTCACAGCTGCTGTATTGTCCTTTTTCTGTGAATTTGTTGACCTGTATTCTTTGAGATATCCCTTGTTTATTGCAACAATACTGTTTTTACTCTACTGCTAGTATACCTCATCCCAATGCTATTACAAAATATTTGTCCTGTTACCTGCTCTTGATACCTTGTATCTTATTTATGCTGCATAATCCTGCTGTAGAATAACCACTGTGTATACATTGCTGTATCTACCTTCTGTTGTAATCTCTGTATTGTTACTCTGTTATATTCACTGTAATGTTGCCTGTAACCTCCGGAGTGCGTGCTGAAAATAGTCATCTCTATGGCTAGCGCACCTACCCGGTAAACAAAAACTAAATAAATACAAATAAATGATGTGGCCTCCAAACTCATGGCATGCTTGGAAGCCCACCCAGTGTACCCAAAGATTTTGCTTTTACCTCCAACATCAGGGTGCCGAATAGCTGTGTTGGCATTATGTGCACCCCAGTCACGCAGCACACTGGGAGCCCACCCAAGAGTGCCTAACTTTTTCTTCACCCCACCCATCATCGCCATTGGGGTGCCCAATCCCTGTTTCAGCATTATGTACACCCCTCCCCAGTCATGTGGCTCACTGGGAGCCCACCCCAGTGTGCCCAAATAATTTTTTTTCTGTAAAAGAAACGGTCCTCATCGCCGCCTCCAGAATGTTTTTTCCTCCCTGTAAAAATAAAACAGTCCTTCGTCATCCTTCCAATCTCCTTCCATGTCCCCACCCTCCCACTGAGTACTCACCTCGACACCACTCTCACACCCCAGTACTCACCTCCAGAGGTCAGCACCGTCAGCTTCGGCTAGACTGGAACATGTCTGCACCCTTCAAAGCCAAACCATGAACCAAAGAATCAAAAGTAAGCATGCTATAATGCCATTCAATGGGGTTTTCAACTTATGCTGATATCACAGTCAGTTTTGGTAATTTGTGCCCCCATTTTTCAACATGAGGTTCTTGGGATCCCAGCTCATGAAAATTTTCACTGTCATTTTGTTCCTCATCGTGAAAGGTGATTTTGTGGTCACTTCACGGAATCACCTTTTGGGACCAAGTCATGAAATGACAGTGCCACTGTTCATTGGGGAGGAGTCCCAAAAGCCCATGTTGCAAATCTGGTGAAAATTCCAAAAATGACTGTGTTATGAGCGCATTGTGCAGTTTCTATGCATGCTTCTAACTGCACTATTTTTTATTTTTTCACCCATGTGCTCAACACTGCCATTTCTGCACACCTCTTTCAAAACATATGCAGCTGTCATTTTCCACAACCTGCCCAAAATGTGTTTTTATACCTGTGGCACAGAATAGCGCATTTGCTTTGTGAAACCACCTTTGGGACAAGTGAACAAATGACACTGGTGTACTCCATGAGGAGGGTCCCAAAAGGCCATGATGAACATTTTGTGCAATACCTCCAGAAAATGGTCAAGTTACACCCGGCACTGAATAATTTCTATACACCTGTGTAACTTTGGTCACTTGGTAGCTCTTCACAGCCCTATCATCTCTGGCTAGAACTTCTGTATCCTGGTTTGTGCATGACAAACTGGGGTATGGGATCAGCAACAGGGTGCCCTTTCACCACTCTCCTCAGCCTCAAATGCCAGTTACACAATTGACAGTCACTGACAAGCATATAAGAACAGACTGGGAGACTGGGAAGCTGGAGGAGAGAAATAAAATGAAACAAAACAATTTGAAATCTGAGTCGAACTGGCAGTGTTCAATTCTGGATTTGTTGAAATTGCTCTTACTGAATTCTGGAAGACATGGTTTAAAATAAGAGTTTGTGTCCATCCCAACTTAATTTGTATATGGATTACTGTCTCTTTCTTAATACTAATATCTTAGAGTAAGATTTGTATGGTAGCAATGGATGGAACCCTGAAACATGTAACAGCCATTAAACACAGTATCTAGGCATCACCATCACCTTTGACCCCTCTTTGACATTTTCAGACCACACTGGCTTCACAGTTAGATGAATGAATCAGAAATGTGGCTGGGTGTCTGTCTATGGCTAAAAGGCCATATGGATCTGGGAGGAGTTGGCCATTGCTCAATGAATGCTACTCCTCCTTATAGACTACTGGTCCCCTTTATATGCACACTTTCTCCAACCTGTCCAGCTTCACCACAACTTACAACAACCTCTAGGTCTTCTTTATTGACTTCTTTATTTCACCGATCATTGTCCCTCTACCAGGCCCTTGACTGGCTCTCCCTACAAGCCCACCATGAGAACCTACTAGAAAGCTTGTTGACAGATCCCTCAGAGAACTCCTTCTCAAACCCAAGCCTGGTATCAGCAGCAGCCTCCATTCCTCCTCACATCTTCTCCTGGAATATCTCCAAACTGCAACCTGCACGTGACAAATGACCTTCTGTCTTGCTGTCCCTAGGCACTATAACAGCTTTGCTATTTCCTCCACTTCCTGACTCACTCCCTTTGTAAGTCGCACTTAGAACTGCTCCTTGCAGCTACCTCCAGCAGCACATGACCCCACACATATGTAATTCAGTGAATGCCATAATTGCTTTTTACATGCCCTGCTGCTCCATTGTTTCACTTGTTTTTTATTCCATAACATACGTACATTACAGTTATTTATTCCCAGACTGTTCTCATAATAACCTTTGGCATCAAATTAGTATATTTGTACTGTCATTTCTCTATTTATTGATTGTTGATATGTAATGAATTCCTGTTGGGGTGCCTTGACAATATTGTTTCATGCTAATAATTCTTGTCAGGTATGTGCTGTCACTGTTTGCTGTTTGTGTTTTGTACGGTCCATTATTGTATGCCATCTTAATGGTCCGTTGTGCCTGTAACCCTTGGACCAATGCACCCACTTGGTTAACAAAAAATAGCTAACTAAATAAATTAATAAAAACTTACACAAATATTCTTTAGCACGTAGTTTGCATACTGACAAAGAACAATGAAACAGAAATTTATACCACTATCGCTAAACTTCTGTTCCTTACCCAGGTGCGAAGTTACCAGAAAAAATGATGATGCTGCAAGATGAAATGAAGAAGAGCAGCAGTGTTTTCTGATTCTCATAGTTGCTTTCACTCTCTTGACAAAGAAGGCACAAAGATAAATGACACATCAAGATACCTGGGGAAAGATATATAGTTACTACTAAGACTGCAGAACATCTGCAAAAAAAGATAATTAGAGATGGCCACCTGTAATTGCATAAACATGCTACAATACATCAAATCATATTTATTTATAAAAATGCCTTTCCAAAAAGTTCAAGGCACTTGTACTAATCACATAAACGACATAACAATAATTTAAACTCTACAAATAACACATCAACAAATCTCTAAAATCTTTATCATATAAAATCTTCAGCAATCTTCTAACTACACACATTCTGGACAGGCTAGGCTAAATAAATATGTTTTTAATGCTACTTTAAAACTCTGGATGGTCAAACACTTTTCTCACCTGATGAGGTAAAGAATTCCACAGGGTGGGGGCTGCAAAAGAGCAGGCCCCTGATGTTTTCTGCCAAACCCTGGGAATCTCTAGCAATCCCTCATCGGCAGAGTGGAGTGAGCAGGAGGGGTAGGGGCACAGGAGATCTTCCAAGTAAGGGGTCCCTGTTCATGTAGGGCTTTATAGGTCAGTAACCTGACCTTGAAGATGATCCACCACTGTACTGGCAGTCATAAGGCAATTCTAGGGGTGGGGCAGGAAGAAGTAGGCTGCTGGTTAACTAGGATCTGCAGCTAATCCAGTAGGTAGAGAAATGGGCAGACTAGGTGGGCCAAGCGGTCCTTATCGTCCAAATTCTATGTTTCTATGTAGTGTAGAGATGCCAGCCACAGTATATTCAAAATTGTCACTGCCACAAGAAAAACTGTCATCAGATATCAGACACAGAAGCTGATTTTGTGGTCATTTCACTATCTAGTCCCATGTATTTGGTACTTCTGTTCCTAAGATTTGTTACTGGCTTAATGATCAAGTGCAACACTGTTTATATGGAACCTTGCAAGTTTGTATCAATAAGTACTTCCCCAGAAGATGTGTGCTTGTTTTACTTCATATTAATGAAGAAAACTAATTTTATTTACCCTATGCCTGTGTGTTTTCTTCTCAAAACAGCCATTTGTTTCGACTCCACACCCCTTGGATAGCACGTTGCTCCACTCACGATTACTTAATAGGGAGGCTATCGATGTTGTGCATCTGCATCTGTTGGTATGGACACAGCTGTCCACATACTGTGCTCGGAGGTTGACTCTTTAGTTTTGTTTTTAATAACAGTGTGTACTATGTAATGGAAATCTCTTTATGTATTTTACTTAAAGAGTTCTGTATTTATCCTTGCCATGCTGTCATCTACAGTAATTGGCACAATTGTTTTAATTTGCATTGGATTCATACTACCACATGCTACTCCTTATTACTGTGGAGGTGACATCTGTGACCATATTTGTTAACATTTTTTTGATAATTCACTTTGATCACAGCATGCCAGAATGCTGAGCCAAATGCCACATGCCACATCGTCTCTGTCAGGTACAGTGGTATTTTACCATCTGGTCTCCTACCATCCCCTTATGTTAACAATCATTTCTTGTTTCTGCCTTATCTGACATTACCCATTGATAAGTATGTTTGTGTCTGTCCCAAGATGATATGTTTATTTCCATTTATTAAAGTGGCAGTCCACAGCAGGAACCACAATTCATAATTATTTTGTGTTATGGACTGTGTGAAATCTCCAAATTAATATTTCTCTCCTTTCTGTCATCCCTCCCGCTATCCTTTTACGATCACCCTCCAGATTAGTTTTGTTTTTATCCCTTGTCTCTTATGAGCCACAGTACATACATGAAATCCTTGAACATTTCTGAGTGTAGAGCTTCAGTTCATATTTCTCTTCGTGTCCAGCGTGAATAGGGAGCACAATTCTTGCCTGCCATGGTCACATACTTTGAAATATGTAATGCCTTGATCACAGAAAAGGGATGCCACAGTCACAATTATATCAGCATTACTGTTATGCTGCTGGACACGATCTCCCTTTGGATTATTTTTGTTTTTGTTATCTCACTGACTGCTACGAGTGTGGTACATGAAATCTTTGGGCATTCCTGAGGGTCTGATAGCGTGACAGCACTGCCAAAATCATTGTGACTGCAGCATTCCTTTCACTGTGATCACAGCATTACACATTTCAGGATGGCAAAGTTGTGCTTCCCTATTCACTATGTTTGTTTCATCCACAGTACTGTGTATGACTATTTTACATATTTATCCTATGTGAATGTATGCATAAATCAAAGAATTGAACAGAGGAAACGACTGCGCAGTATGTGTGCAGCCCCTGCCCATAACCGCAAATTTAGCTACCGCGGTGTTAATAGTGTTGGTGTTACTTTTTCTATTACTTTCCATTTCTTTTAGAAACTTGATCCAGGAAACCTTGTGCAGTCACTAGCAAGGATGGAGAAGTACTAGAACAAGTAATACACTTGACAGTTACAGGTACTTATTTCTTTTATACAAAACAATACAAAATAATAAAAACTATAACAGATGACATTTATTTGAAAGTAATAGGTTAGTAAATAGTTACTTTCAAACAAGATCAGTTACAGTTACGTGACTTTTGTATGAAAAGACATAAGTAACTGTAACTGTGAGGTGTATTACTTTTTCCAGTACTTTCATCCTTGCTAGTGACTGCACAGAGCTTTCTGGAACAAGTTTCCAAAGTAATAGAAAGTAATAGAAAAGTGACTTACCCAGCACTGGGTGTTATCTCCTAATTCCTACAACTTTTCCATTAGTTGGCATTGTTTCCCTTTTGGATTAAAGTCCCAATATTGCGTGTCATCCTGTCTAGTGGTAGCTATTAAAATGTACAGTCAGTAACTGGTTCAGTTGCACATTATGGCTTTCCAGTCTTCTTCTTCAAAAAGGATTTTTATTGAATTTCAAGTCACCACTTCTTTCACCAGTCGGGTGCTTCTATTTGTACATTTTTCAACCATTCTGGTCAACACTTACACTTGCTATATACAATATACTGACACAAATACAATAAGAATGCTGTAATTGTACACACTTCCATCACAAAAGGTATTCTGCAGAGTATGTGTCTGTGTGAAAAGTATGGGCACATCCCAGGCCCTGCCATATGACATATAGCTACAGTGGTACAATCCCTTAGTTCATATGTCTTACATGCCATCAGACTGCAACCGCCTCTTTTCCGATCAGCATCCAGATGTTGTGTATAACCCTGTCTACTTATGCGCTATGATGAAACTATAAAATGAGTGCCCGTTTCATCAATATACCATTACTCTGCCATTCTTGGCACAAATACGGAAATGTATTTCATGTCACGTGCCCACATCATGCAAGACTGTTGTGCCTTTATTCAAAGTGTTTCTGGTTGCCCCAGTGACCGTTTCAGTTGTCATTAAAATATGGCCTCCCCAAAAATAGATTTCAATGTATTTTTACTTTTAGGTCAAATCTTCATTATTCATTTGTTACCCACTGCTCCTGTTTTTCTTGTCAGCTGCTGTACTACTTTTGCTGAAAGTACCTTTTTACCGACATGAATATATGTACAGTCCAAGTGAAAAACAGTTATACTTGGCTTCTGTGGGTAGATCCCTGTCTGTTCCGTCTGACACAGCTGCCGTAGATATCCCTTAGAGTTTAGGTACCTCTATGTATAATGTTTCTGTCTGCACCAGTGACAGTTTCAATCGCACGTTATACCTATGTCTCACTTGATTTTTAGAAAAAAAAATTATGTACTTTTACTGTTATTTCAAAAATAATTAAAACCAAAATACATGAATAGGTCCAGTATGAGCTACTGTATAAATATAAAATCAATGATCATTTCAGATGGGCAGTATTACTCTGCCATTCAGAACAGTGTGTTATTTATTTTCATGACACCATGTTATTCAAGTGTTTTGAGCCTCTTACCATACTGTTTATGTTAGCCAATACTTGTATTGAAGAAAGTACTGTGATTTTAGAACATAAGAATAGAAGGAAGTATCCAGCAGAAGGAGACCACATGGTCTATCTTGTCTGCCCTAATTGTTACTGGGTCCTGGCTTTACCCTTCCACGTGTGCCCCGGCCCACCCTACCCTCTCCCTTTCCTTGGTCCCATGCCTCTTTTGTGCTTGTCCCAGGCTCTTTTGAATCATCCCACTGTCTATCTTAGTACCCTGGGCCGAGATAACAGTGTATCTTGCTGCAGATGTATAGTGGAACCTCTGATCCTGAACCAAGATAACAGCCAGTCCAGTGGCATATATGCAGTGTGCCCGCTGGGTACAGCTGCACAAAACTGTCTCTACAGCCACAGATGCACAAAGGGTCCCAGGAATCACACTTGGGTAACATTCTGTATGGATGCGAATGCACAGTGATTATCAGGACATGTGCCAAGGTAACCACAACCACCAGCAACAGCACACACAAAACAGTAAATGTGATATTTCTTTCAGTGCAACAGTACAACATAATTGTATGCGTTACTGCTCCCAAAGAAGACACAAAATGTTCGCTACACAGTAACATGGAGTTGAATTAATAAAGGGTCATGAACTATGAAAACATGCCCTGGTTGAGGACAATCATGTTTGCCCATTCAGAGTGCAATAGCTGCAAAGATAAACAAAAACTTGCAACAGTCACAAATAAGCCATCACATGTTGACGCTACATGATGTGAATGATGCAGTACAATTGGCTGTGTTTGTACTGCCATTATATAAATACTGCTATTGTTTGAAATATGCAGTACTTTGATCTGTATAAACGTTGCACCAGCAATAGGAGTAGCGGTGGCTCGTAACGCTAATGTCGGGGCTTATCTAACTAAACAGCATTTGTCAATGCCAAATGTTTGCTTGCTGGCATTGGCATTGGTAGTGTAGAAGTTACAGAGCTGCATAATAGGAATGGCAGTGAAGTATTGAACTGAAGCCAACCCACCACCATCCTACGGAGAGTGACAGGCATTGGGGTGTGCCTTTGGGTCATCAGGCATAATGGCCACACCATTTTACCACACCTACCCTGCAGACACTGACAAGTGTCACTGTGTGCCTTGGGGTCTTTGGCCCCTATGCACTCCATTCCATCAGGAAATATGGTGAGATGGGTGCGGTATAGGAGAATGGGGTGAACTTTTGGGGCCAAAGAGTCCAAGGCATACCTCGATGCCTCTCACTGGCTGCAGGTGTGAATGGTATGAACATTACAGGCAAGAATCCCAAGTCACACCCCTGATGCCTGTCATTCTCTACAGGGTGGGGCGTTATGGTTGGAAACCCTAACAGCTCAGGCATTTGCTGGTATTTTCTCTCCAAATTTTCAACATGTTTTTTTTTGAGACCCCACCTCATGAACAGTGGCAATATCAGTTTGTTGGCAGCTGCTTATGCACAGCGACTACGGGCATTAAGCACCACAGGTGCAAAACACATTCCAAACAGGATGTGAAAAATGACAGCTGTACTGTTCAAGGAGGTGAAAAAATGGCAATGTTGCAAATCTGCAGTAAAAATATTAAAAAAACTGGTGAAGTCATTCAGCAGAGTAATAGAAACTATGCAACGCCATCCGTAATGTAATTAGTTTGGGGATTTTACAGCAGATTGTCAACTCAGGCATTTTGGGACCTCTGATCATTAACAGTGTCACTGTGATTTTCTTTATCTGTCCCAAACAATTATTTCCCTACAGCGACCACGCATCTCTGCATTGAAACTGTGAAAACACATTTTGGCCATGGCATGAAAAATGACAGCTGTACATTTCATAAGGAAGTGTGGAAAATGCCACTGGTGAAAATCTGGACTGAAAATATTACAAAGTCAAGAACTTACTAGGGTGCGGAAACCGCGCAATGCTGACTCGTGAACACAGTTATTTTATGGACTTTATCACAAAATTTTCAACATAGCCATTTTAAGACCTCTGCTCATGAACAGTGTAACTGTGATTTTCTTAATCTGTCCCAAACATTGCTTTACGCACACTGACTGCACTATTGTGCGCTACATGTGCGGAAACATATTTTGGGTGACATGTGAAAAATGGCAGCTGTACCGCTCATAAGGAAGTGTAATAAAATGGCAATGTGGAAAATCTGGAGTGAAATATAGAAAATTAAGAACTTACGAGCGCATGAGAACTGCGTAATGCACGCCAGAATCAGTCATTTTTAGGAATTTTTCACCAAATTTCAACATAGCCATTTTAAGACCTCTGCTCATGAACAGTGTCACTGTGATTTTCTTAATGTGTCCCATACATTGATTTCGCGACAACGACCGCGCTATTAGCGCTACCTGGGCAGAAACACATTTTGGGCAAGATGCGTAAAATGACAGCTGTGCTTCTCATAAGGAAGTGTAATAAAATGGCAATGTTGAAAATCTGGAGTGAAAATATTGAAAATTGCAAACTTCGAAGGCGTGAGGAACCGCGCAACGCCGCCTGTAAACAGTCATTTTAGGAATTTTTTCACCAAATTTTCAACATAGCCATTTTAAGACCTCTGCTCATTAAAGGTGTCACTGTGATATTCTTAAATGTCCTATACATTGATTTCGCACACCAACTGCGCCATTGTGCACTACATGGGCGGAAACACATTTTGGGCAAGATGTGAAAATGACAGCTGTACTACTCATAAGGAGGTGTGGTAAAATGGCAATGTTGAAAATCTGGAGTGAAAATATTGAAAATTCTGAACTTACGAAGTGCGAGGAACCGCTCAACACACACTCTTAAAACAGTCATTTTTAGAATTTTTCCACTAAATCTTCAACATAGGCTTTTTGAGAGCCCACCTTATGAACAGTGGCAATGTCATTTTGTTACTCAGTCCCGAAAGGTGATTTCATGCAGTGACTGCAAAATCACCCGTCGGGCTCGAATAATGCCATGACAGTACAATAATTCATGAGGAGGGTCCCAAAACCCCATGTTGAAAATTTGGGCCCAAAATGCCTGAAATATGCAACAAAGTTGAAAAACCTTATCTATCCCATTATACAGCTTACCGGCATTTCCTCAGTTCACGGTCGGCTTTGAAGAGTGCAGACGTGTTCCTGGTCCACCAAGATCATCGCACCGAGCTCCAGAGGCAAGGCAAGAGGGGGGGGTGGGAGGCAGGTGCACAGTGGCAGGGTGCAGGTTGTGGGGGCTAGCAAGACTACAAGGGACCATTTTGAGTTTCAGTTTTTTTTTTTTTTTATGTGACGACATGGGACGTTTGCCACGCTGGGGTGGGCTCCCAGCATGGCAGAAGGATGGCTGGTTGGGGGACGTGGAGCCAATGGGGGATTGGGCACCCCTGGCCGGCCATAGCATCTGTTGCCACACTGGGGTGGGCTCCCAGCGTGGCACCCTGTACTGGGAGACAGTGGAGCCGACTGGGGATTGGGCACCCCTATTGGCTATAATGACCAGGAGACAGTGGAGCCTATGGGGGACGGGGCACTCTACTGGCTATATGACCTGTAGCCAAGCTGGGGGGTGGGCACCCAGCGTGGCATATGGAACTGTGTTTGGGGGGCACAGCACAGCCGATGGGGGATTGGGCACCCCGCCGGCTTACAGTGTGTGGGTGGGCAGCATGCAGCATCTGCTGTGTGTGTGTGTGTGTGTGTGTGTGTAGGGGAGCACGCATGAGCAGGCAATATCTGATCACTGCTCACTGAAGCGTAGCTCCCCCCCTTTCAACTGTACACTACTGTATTTTGAGCTACCGGTAGACAGCTTGAGCAGGCATTGGAGAACCGCGTCACACCTGCAAAACACACTGACTGAATTGGAAGAGGGCTGACACACCTCTGAAAACTCGGATGATGGCATTATGTTTCTTGCACATGCGCAAGTAAACATAATAAAAATCAGTGTTTGTGACAGGGATTGGCATTGTCATAATTTGCAAAACAAATGGGCATTGATAAAATGATATGAGGTGTTGCACATAGTGGGCAGGAAGTTACAAGAAATCTGGACAGTACTGGGAAAGGAGACTTGCCTGAGAACTTGTATATGAACTGTGGGTAGTGGGGTAGCACTATCATTCAAACAGAAAAGTAAATTCAAATCAGTGGTTTTCACAGAGATTGGCTTAGTAATACTGTGCAACAGAAACGGATGTCATATTTGCAAGGGCTCATACAAAATCTCTGGACAGTACTCAGCAAGGGATAGCAGTATGAATAGGAAGTAGGCAAATCACAACTGTAGCTGTACTAGAGTTAGCCCTGCTTTGTTGCCCTCCATCAGTACAGGTATAGTTAATTGCTTCAAGAGACACTGTAGGTGTACAAAGCAGTTTGGACAATGTGGAGAGAATATCGCTGCTCAGCTGGGTTTTTTCCTTTTCCTTTCATGGCACAATGTAGCTATGAGGATATAAGATGTAATAATATGCAGTGCTGTTTCTTAAATGAAGCTACCCCATAAAGTGGCTCTATACTCTGCATCGATGTACTCACAATCAAATAATAATAAAAAAAAGCAGTCATTTCATCAATAATGGAACTGTGGCAGACCACAATACAATATGAAGTATGACTCAGAAATGTAGAATGTAGCAGTGACATCAAACTAAATAAAACTAAACATCAGTATCTTTGAAAGATACTGGCATGGTTCAACCATTGAACAAAAGGCTCACGGATGCATTCCTTTTCGTTTTGCCATACCTTTCCAAAAGGCAGGCCAATCAACAAAATGTGGACCAAAACCAGAAGAAGTTAGCAGTCAGCACTGATTTCATATTTTTGGGCCATCAGTTCCCTCGAGGCAGGGGATCAAATAAATGTGCAACTGAACAAGAAGGGCATGGCAGTTGGCAGTATGACAGTCAATATGAGTAGTGGTGGCTCTTAAGTCCCGAGCTCTGTGCACCTAAACCAAATTAAAATCAATGTTTGAGACACAGATTGGCATAGCAATACCTAGCAAAACAAGCAGTTACTGCCATAATATTATTGATGCTCAGGCAGAGTAGACAGGCAGATACTACAACTCAGGACAGTACTGGAAAGGGGACTTGCATATCAACTTCTATAAGAAGTATGGATTGTGTTTACAGTCAAATAAAAAAAGCAATATAGGCAAAACTCCTAGTATATCAAGTAATAGAAAATATCAGCTGCAGCCCAGAACTGTGGATATGCTGTGCAGTGAGGTTTGGGAAATGGTGGGAAGCTAACAACCTCCTCCCCAGAAAAAAACTTCAACAGTTGGTGCGACTTGCGGACCACTGAATTGGCTCACAACTTTGAAATATGAAGTTTGGTCAACAGAATGAAACTCACCGCTCCACCTGCCCCACCCCCAAATATATAAAATGCTATCCTGGGGTTCGATTGCCAGAGCAATGAAATTAGGCAGCAGCCACAAGGAAATTGTGCAAACAGACATTTTATGCTCATCTTACTATCAAGTATAAAAAAAAACAATTAAAAGAAAATGCTCTTCGCACCATGTGTACCAATAATCAGTTTGATACTTCTGTGGTTCTGTCCTTGTCACTACTCTCACCACTGCTGCCAAAATTCCAATCATGGGATTCATACCTCTAGTATCCCTCGTTAAAGGGACTTCCTCATTTTGCCCTTAAAATTGCTCTGTCCCTCATCCGTCCCTCATGGAAAAGGTGCTGCCCACACAGAGAATGTGCTGTAAATTCAGACTTTAAAGCAGAAACTCTTAACATTCTAAAATACTTTGTACAAGTAAACATTACAGTTTACATAGTGTTCTGAGCTTGTATCTCCATGTTTGAGGATGTGTCCCTCATTCTGAGGGTCTGTGTCCTCATTCTCCCTCATTTTGACTGCCCAAAAATGTCTATGCCCCTAATTTCAGTGGCAAAAGGTTGAGAGGTATGATGGGATTTGCTGTCAGAGGCACCACTGACAGATGCCAGTGGTTCAAAGCAGTATGGCTTGATATTGTAAACTGTGCGGCAGGACAAAGCCTGCAGATCGTTTGTCTTATCGTCTGATGGCATTTTCAGCCACTAGCTTGGCACTGGACTAAATCGCTTAGTAGGCTCCCTACAAGTGCTGCTCAGTGACAGTGGGGGAATCACAATGAGCTACAGCCACCTTATTAGGTCATCACGCAGCACTGACACTCCCAGTTCGGCAGACAGAGGACAAAGCCTGAGACGGCATGTAAAAATAACAATATACGCTTGCTCAATAATACTAATTACTAAGGGAAACCTCTGTAGATATAGGTAATACCTAACATATACTGGGAAAAGTCACTGAACTGCAAGACTTGTGTTGCACTTAATCTTAATCGCAGGGGTTCATCCATGCACTATAAATAACAGTGTATGGCATTCCTTACACAACCCAGCTGTTCTCCAGCATAGAAACATAGAATTTGATGGCAGATATGGACCGCTTGGATCACCCAGTCTGCCCATTTCCTACCTAATGGATAAGCTGCAGATCCTAGTTAACCAGCAGCCTACTTCTTCCTACTCCCACCCCTTAGAATTGCCTTATGACTGTCCATGCATGCTTGAATTCCACCACTGATTTTGACTCCACAACCTTCCTCCGGAAGGCCGTTCATGCATCCACAACCCTCTCGTGAAAAAATACTTCCTTAATTACCTCTGAGCTGCCCCCATCTTCAAATTGTGCCCCTTGTTCTTGCACACCTCCTTTTTGAAAGATGCTACCCTCTTGGACTTTGTTGTTTCCTTGAGGTACTTGAGCGTTTCTATCATGTCCCCCTCTCCCTCCTTTCCTCGAGGCTATACATATTAAGCTCCTTAAGTCTCTCTTCATATGTCTTCCGCAGACCCTGCACCATTTTAGTTCCCTCCTCTGGACAGCTTCCATCCTGTCTATGTCTTTGCAGAGACTGGGTCTCCAAAACTGCACGCAGTACTCCAGATGTGGTCTCACCAGCTGTCTGTACAGAGGATAATAACTTCCTGTTTTCTACTGGTGATGCCTCTCCTATGCATCCCAGTTTCCCCCAGCCCTCCTTGCTGCCCTCTCACATTGCTTGCCCACCTTTAGGTCATCTGATATGACTACTCCCAGGGCCCTTTCCATTTTGTTGTTGTTGTATCTCAACCCCCATTGTGTACTCTTCCCCTGGGTTTTGTTTCCCAGGTGCATTACCTTGCACTTCTTAGCATTGAATCTAAGCTGCCATACATTTGACCATTCCTCTAACCTTGCCACGTCCTTCTTATCCTTTCCACCCCACTTGTGCATCAACTCTGTTGCAGATCTTTGTGTCATCTGCAAGAGATATACTTTTCCTTCCAGTCCCTCTGCAATGTCATTTATAAAGACATTGAAGAGGACAGATCTAATACTGAACCCTGCGGTACCCACTAGTAACCCCCTTTCTTCAGAGTGGACTCCATTTTACTATTACTCTCTGTCCTATTCTCCGCTAATCTTTACCCAGGCTGTCATCTTGGGACCCACTCCAGACTGGCTAACTTGTATATTAATCTTTGTGTAGGACTGTGTCAAATGCCTTGCTAAAGTCTAGGTAGGCCATGTCCACAGCCCCTCCCTGATCTACTACTTTGGTCACCCAGTCAAATAAATCTATCAGATTTGTCTGGCATGACCTTCCCACTGTGAATCCATGCTGCCTTGGGTCCTGAGCCCTCTGGCCTCTAGATACTCGACAATTCTTTCCTTCAGAAGTTATTCCATCATTTTCCCTACCACTGAGGTTAAACTAACAGGTCTGTAGTTTCCTGCTTCTGCCTTGCTCCCACTTTTGTGAAGGGGAATCACATCTGCCCTCCTCCAGTCCTCTGGTACCACCCCATCCTCCCATGATTTGTTAAAGAGGTAGTCAGTGGTGTCATTAGTTCTACCCTTAGTTATTTTAGAATTCTGGGATGAATCCCAAAAGGCCCCATTGCTTTGTCCACCTTCAGTTTTAAGAATTCTTTCAGAACCCTTTCTTCTGTAAATGGGTAGTATCAACTTCTGTATCCAGAGTGTTTCTACTGTTTGTTTCAGGTACCTCCCTCTTCCTTTGTAAATACTGAGCAAAATATTTGTTTAGTATCTCTGCCTTTCACAGTCACCCTCTGCCCCCTCCCTCCCCTTTATTAAGCCTCACTGCCCCTCCTTGGTCTTCCTTCGCTCCTGATGTACCTATAAAGGTTTTATCCCCTTCTTAACTGAGTTGGCTATCATTTCCTCGGTTTGGGCCTTTGCTGTTCTGACTGCCTTCCCAGCTTCCTTTTGCTTTAACTGATACAGTTCTCTGCCCTGCTCCTTCTGTGATTCCTTGTACTTCCTGAATGCTTTTTCGTCTTGAACCTTCACTGCACTTTCTTTGGAGAACCATAGTGGTTTCTTACATCATTTTGTTTTGTTTATTTGCTTCACACAAGGCTTGTTACCTCTGTGATGGCAGTTTTATTATTCCCCATTGTTCTTCACCCCTCCTTCCTGCCCATTTGCTAGTGCATTCCTTAGGCACTCACCATTTTGGCAAAAGTCAGCCCTCCTAAAGTCCAGTACTTTTGCCTTTGTATGGCTTGACTCTATTGCTGTGTTTATTGTGAACCATACTGTTTGATGGTCGCTAGTTCGCAGATGGCTACCCACTTCTACATCTGTGATCCTCTCTTCATCTCCATTTGAGAAAACCAGGTCTAAGATTGCTCCCTCTCGAATGGGCTCCAATACTAGTTGTCTAAGGCATGCCCCCTGTAGGGCATCTAGGATAACCCACTCTTAGAAGTGGCTGCTGCAACTGCACTCCAGTTAACATCTGGCATATTTAGATCACCCATCAGCAATATCTCCCCTTTTTCTGCCATTCTAAGTATACTTTCTATCATTTCCTTGTCCATTTCCTCCCCTGAGAAGGGGGTCTGTAAACAAACCCGTGTGGATTGTGGTGCCATTGCCGGTCTCCAAATTTACCCACAGTGCTTCTTCTCCTCCCTGTTTACCCTTTTGTTCTGTTGCTTTGATTCCGTCCCTATGTAAGAGCTACTCCTCCTCCTCTTTTACCCTCCCTGTCCCTCCTGTAGATAGTGTATCCTGGTATGTTTATGTCCCCCTCATGGTTTTGTGTGTACCATGTTTCTGTGACTGCCACGATATCAGATGTTCCTCCTCCATCAAGGCCACTAATTCAGAAAGCTTGTTATTCAGACTACGGCATTAGTACTCATTGCTCTCCATTTTGATGGATTTACCTTCTGTTGCAGCATCCCCACTGACCTTTCTACCTCGGTCTTTTCTCATTTAGTACCCTGTTTTGTAGGGAGAGGCTGGGATTTTCCTGCTGCTTATCAATGCCTCCCCTTGACTAGTTTAAAAGCTTGCCAATGAAGCATTTAAACTGATTGCTCAAAAGACTTGTTCCTTCCTAGACAGATGCAGACCATCCTGCCAGTATAGGCTGGTGTCCCTCCAGGTGGAACCCCAGTCCCCAATGAAGCCAAACCCTGTGCTCCACACCATTTTTTCAACCATTCATTAAAATGCATGGTGCAAATTACCTTTGCCTCACTCATGCCATTGACAGGCAGCACCTCTGAGAAGGATACTGTGTGCTACTTGTCTTAGGCCCCTCCCCAATTCTACAAAGTCCTTCTGCACTGCTCTAATCTCATGATGAGCCAAGTCATTTGTCCCTAGGTGGACAATGACATCCAGCTCAGACTCCTATGCAGCTGTTCTCGTGATTCTGAGGATGCATTTCCTGTCCCTCAAGTCCTTGGCACCAGGCAGGCACCTTGCTTCAGTTTTCCCTGCTCCCCCAGTTCTATCCCCTAATAATTGAGTCCCCACCAGGAGCTGCTTCCTTACCTTGTGGTGTCCTCTGCCTCCTTCCTGTGGGCCTCCCTTGTGACAGTTGTCCTCAGCTTCCTAGTCACCTCTGCGGGTGCATCCATAGTGGAGCTATGCTCCCCCAGAATGGTGTATGGATTGTGAAGTGGAACAGCTGACCCGGTGTGCCTCTGTTCCACCATCCTCACCCTCCCTGAGCCAACTGTGGTCCAACTACTGTGCTTTCTTCACAACCTCTGAGGTAGTGGTGGTGGCTCTGGTGCTCCCTGGATTGGGGAGGTTCCTTCCTACCATCCAGTGTGGCCTGGGGAAGGTTCCCTTACTACTGTCCAGTGTGGCCTGAAGACGGACAACTTCCTCCCTCAGGGCAGAGTTGTCTGCAAATAGGGCAGCATCTCTGCCTCCAGAAAGACTCTCAGAAGACTGCTGCCCCACAGCCATTACATTGCACTACTCCCACATGTTTATCTACTTTTTGTGTGTGTGATTGGTTTGTTATATAGAAATATATATATTCTACAATGTGTATGCTTATATTGTCAGTGCAGTGTGCTAGAGAGGATATGACAGTGATGTGCACCTTGCACTCTTGATGAAATGATGTCAGAACCCCAGGTATAAAGGAACTATTTCCAGGGTGGGTGGGGTGAGGGTGGGAAGGGTTGGGCCTAAACTGTGCTCTCACAAAAAAATCAGCTAAAAGCTCTGACCCACCGCTGCGATGAGTGCCTTCCTGTCAGCAAGATGCCCAACACAACAATTTGACAGAAAAATACCCTGCTAATCAAACAGAGAAAAATCCAGACATCCAAGTCAGACACAGGTAAACCTCCCCAGCCCCAAAACAGCCTGGTGGTTTGTGCTCTGAAAGCAGTCAGCCCCAAAATAAGTCAGCTGTGCTTTTAAACTCTTCCTGCACTGAAAATCTTAAGAATTGTAAAGTAAAGCTAGATCCACCTCCCTCTGTTGCTTGAAAGACTGTTTTTCCCGAAAATTTTATGTTCCTTATTTCACCTTTCAGTTAGAAGTAGCCTCCACCTGCAGAATATCTGCTACAAACCAAAGTCAATTGTAAGGTTCACCTCCTCTGTTGTGAGCACAACTTGCTTTCTTGCAAATCCAATGTTCAGTATTGCAGCTTCTAGCCAGAGATAGTTTCACTTGAAGAATATTAGCTGTTCTGATGAGTTTGCTATAAAACACTTGCTTATAATACTATTGTTCTCAGGTCTGTTACCAAAGCTATTGGCTGATAAGTAGCTATGATGTAAGCACTTCCTGACAAAGTCTGGTCTGGCCTTTTAAGGCACACACAGATAAACACAAAAAACAGTTTCCACCCCAGGGCACTGTCTGCGTCAAATACACAACCTGTACCTGCACTTATTTCAGGACTTCTGACAAATTTTTAGCCCAGGGTTTAAACTCTTCCTGCACTGAAAATCTTAAGAATTGTAAAAGTAAAGCTAGATCCACCTCCCTCTGTTTCTTGAAAGACTGTCTTTCCTGATAATTCTAAGTTCCTTATTTCACCTTTCAGTTAGAAGTAGCCTCCACCTGCAGAATATCTGCTACAAACCAAAGACAATTGTAAGGTTCACCTCCTCTGTTTTGAGCATAACTTGCTTTCTTGCAAATCCTATGTTCAGTATTGCAGCTTCCAGCCAGAGATGGTTTCACTTGAAGAATATTAGCTGTGGTTACTATGATAACTGAGGGACCTCTTGATCTTTACTCTCAAGGTCATCAGTTGTCATGGTAATCATTTGATTAAAGAATAGCCTAATAGTGTATAGTGGAATGCTGTTATGCATGAAATTCCATGCCTGAATATGCTTGTTCTGCTGCGGTAGTGATGTCACTACTGCAGCAGAACCACTTGGAATCCTGGCACATTGTTGCTTTCTTCTATTTAATTATGTGGTGACAGTATTCTAGAACCTCTAGAGACTTCAAGTAAGTTTCATTATGAAAAAAAGAAAAAAAAACACAAACAATACAGGATTCCAAAATACAGGATGAGCAACTTTATGCACATCCTGTGTTCTATCTTTTCAGTTTCTGATTCCTGGACCTTCCAGCTTCGCTCTCGAGGTCAGAGGGAATCAGAACCCCTCTGTGGTAGAACACACTGGTTGTGCATAGCTGCTCATCCAGTATTCTCTATGTTGTGTATGGGATGCCATACAGTATTCTATATATAGAATATATAATTCTATATTGTATAGTGGAATGATGTTATGCATGAAATTCCATGCCTGGAATATGCTTGTTCTGCTGTGCTAATGACATCATTATGTTGTTCAGCTGCAGTAGTGATGTCACTACTGCAGAATCACTGGAATGCTGGCATATTGCTGCTTTCCTCTATTTAATTCTGTGGTACACAGTATTCTAGAACCTTTAGAGACTTTTCAAGTCAGTTTCATTATGAAAAGGAGAAAAAAACACAAAGCACACATTTCGCACAGTACAACAATACACTATAAAATACAGGATGAGCAACTTTATGCACATCCTGTGTGTTCTGTCACTGGGGTTCTGATTCCCATGGACATCTTGGAGCTTCATTTCCTAGGTCAGAGGGAATCAGAACTATGTAGCAGAACACACTGGTTGTGCATAGTTGCTCATCCAGTATTCTCTATGCAAGTGGTAGGGACAGAGCCTTCTAGTCTAAAATTCCCATCAGTATGTCAGATCAGCGAATTGCTGGCAGCTTGCTCTTTGTGTATGGAGCTAGTTTGAGTGGTTGTGAGATACTGAACTTATCTGTTTTTCTCGGAAGTCTACGATCTTTGCTGCAGCCGTTTCCAATTCATGTGTATTTACAAGATGTCAGTCACATAGCCCACATTGTTGGGGTGGGGGCGATACTGGCGGTGCTCACTCAGTAGAAGGGCCACCAACCCATGCATATGAAAACACTTTACCAAAAATACGGTGGAGGCTGTAAACAAAGGTGCTGTTCTTACCTGATGTATTCAACAGACAGTGCCTACGGTACTCGATGACTACAGTCACAGCCGGCAATGACCAGTAAAAGAGAAAATGCAAACTAAGGACAAACTGCATCTGAAATGTTATCAATAGGGCAATAACAGACAAGCTGTTGTGAAATCCTTTAGGCAACAGTCAGTTTTGCTATAGCCAGAATCATTGCGGAAGCATTTTGCTGATAGTTTGCATTTTGTCTTCTGCTGTTCATTGCCTGTGACTGTGGAAATGAAAGTACTGCAAGCACTGGCCACTGAATGCATCAGCTATGAGCAGCACTTGGCGGAGAAAGGCAAACAGGCTGGAAACAAGTTTTTGGCATGTTTGGGAAAGTGTTTTCACGTGCATGGGATGACTGCTCCGTCTACTGAGTGAGCACTGGCAGTATCGCTCCCTCCCTGAACCATGTCTTATGTGCCGAGGTGTTATACATACACATAATTGAAAATGGCTGCAGCAAAGTACGAGTAGCTCTTGCACAAACAAATGGGTCATTCATGAACTCCAAATGATATCCATATAGGGTTACCACCTTTTCAGAAGCCCAAAGTGGTACATTTCTTACTGAAACATGATTTTTCGCAGGACACTCTGTGACCTCAGCCAGTGCAACTGATTTGTTTTCTCTAATTAATCAGAATCGAGACTAAGTATTGTAGTTTTAGTTTTTGCAGATATTTTAGTTAAGGTATTATTGTTTTCTGAAACATTTTGAGGAAAGTTAGAAAATATGTTTTCTGCTGAAAGGTCAGGACATGTATTTTTTCATGTTTTTGCAGGACATGGCTGCGAAAATCAGGACAGGTGGTAACCCTATATCCACACCATTGCATTAAAAGTTTTCAAAGCTTTAATAACAAACAAAATGCTTGAGTGTCAGCAAGACACAGCAATCAGACCTCCCCAAATAAAACAATCTACAGTTTGCCCCTACATGTGCAGACAATCAAAGTGGCAGTGTAACTGCCTTAAAATCAACACATCAATAATCTAGGAGGGGGAGGGGAAGCGAACATAATGCGCCCAATCAGCACACATTGTTAATCCTGAAAAAGCTCAGCAAGCAGGCGTCAGAGCTGTTGAAGTCTGAAGAAGCTCAACTAATTGTTTTTAAGCATCTAAGACCGGGGGTCAGGTTTTGTTACTAAACATAGAAGGGAACCTAACCTAGCATATCTCAGTCTAAGCAGCGCCCTCTCTGCACTCTCTTTCTGTAGTTCTCTCTAGCGAAGACTGGGACACACACACACACACACACACACACACACAGAGGCTCGGGTTCGCTCCCTGGAAATCTGTCTCTAGTGAGCACTGAGACACACAGCCAGCGGCTTTCAATTTTTTCCCGGCAAGTCTCCAAGCCCTGGCAGTACCTGCTCCCGTACCTGGGTGTGTACAAAGACTTGGTCGATCGTCTGGTCCACTTCGTCCACCTGGAGCCTGAGGGCAGCTTGCTTCTTGCGGTGTGACACCGAGCGTAATCCGGAGAGAGAGCCTGTGGAATACGGCACACTTTCCCTGTCACTGAGGCAAGCAGAATGCACAGGGTTAATGTTCATCACCGGACAGAAAAGGCACAACTGGAAAGCCAAGTTCTGCAGGTTTTGCTTTTTGTGTCCCTCCTTTAGAAATATTAGCTCGGTTACGATAATCCTGCATTGACAACGCACTGTGGGTTGGGTGGGTGCATCACACAGACAAAAATAAATCTGTCACCAGCATGCCTATACCGGCAGGAACAATCAATAGAGAAGGTAAATAAAGGACATTGTGCTGCTGAAGAGGTTGGAACTCTTCAACCAGGAAACAGGAAAAAAACTGCACCACAGACAGAGAGCAGACTGGTAATTGGCGCTGCTGAACTGAAAACTATTTAGGACTTCAAAGATAGTAACAAAAGAGGTAGGCATGACTGGAGGCATTATAGCATAGAGGTAAAAGCAACAAACCTGAGAGCCAGTAGATCTGCGTTTGAAACCCACAACTGTACCTTGCATTCAGTGTGACCATGAGCAACTCAGTTAACCTCCTTGTGCACCTGCTCACCTGGGAAACAAACTTCTGCACTTGCGTTTTTCCCTAATAAATAATGATAAAATACAACTTATTCCTGTACAAGATTTCTAAAGGTAGGGTTGTCGTTAATCAGGGTGAAAGGCAGTAAGTCTCAAGAACGTGATGGGGAGAGGGTGGTAAGGGCAACGCAAGAAAATATTCTCCGAGGAAAACGTGTACCTAGAGATATTCTTGATAAGTTCCCAGAACACACTGTAGGGGCATTTTTTTTTTTAAGAAATACAGTACAGACAAGTTTCTGCTGGGTTTTAGGAGATAGGTATAGCTGACTTAATGAGGAAATTTGGTCATACACCCATGACAGATCGAGACTGTGGAGCATTTCTGACCCTTGCACATATGACTCCCAGTATCTAATACATTATGTGCAGGTGCTCTGGAAACAGACTCAAAAGGGGACATTTTTAAATTATGCTACTGATCAACCTGGATCAAGGTCTAGATGTTGCTTAATCTAGCTCCTTTTCATCCACCTTAACTGGGCACCTCTCTGTGATTTTCTTCTTTCACTTTTATAGTGCAGTGCTCTCTTTCATACTTCCTCATTTTAGGACTAAATAAGGACACAAAGTGATACTATATAACAGTAATGAAACTTTAAGTTTTCTAGCACTTACATTATAAAATGTGTGTGTGTGTGTGTGTGTGTCAGTGTCCCATGCTCAATCTGACGGCAGTATTGGTCAAGACACAGAGCAAATAACTAATTATACAATGGGCACAAAAACACACCAAATCTTGCATTTTGATTGACTGGCTGGCACCTTTTCAGCATTGTAAATCCTCCAGTGTACCCACTGGAAAAGGTGCCAGCCACCAGTCAACCACAGCAGAACCCCCTTTCAAATCACTCTGACCATATCCAAATGAGTACTGCGAACCCAGTGCAACTCATCGCATACAGCTCCTGCTCTAAAGATAACGCTTCTAAACTAAGTTCTTTTAACTCTGGCTCTGAAATACCAACACTCAACACACGCTCCACTACTTTAATGGCTGACACAGATGGCCCTCGCCAAAAAAAAAATCAGTTTCCCTATCATTACAATACCCAAAATCAGAAAAGTGCTGGGGACAATTTCAACAAACCACAGTACCAAAATACGATCCAGCGCATGTGTACAATCAACTACGGAAACAGTCCTCCATAAATGAAATTGACTGCATAACTGATTACCTATCCAAACTAACAGGAAAAACGAGGCTAAACACACTAACTTCGGCACATTAATAACAGAATAAAAGATGTTCCCAACTCCAGACAAACCATAGAAGCTGCTTGTCAGGTTGTGCTTGTGCTGTTTTCTATCTGCCCAGCACTATTTTTGATGCGCCGCACTAAATTTACTAATAATAACACAAAACTCAAATGAAAGCAAGTTATGTCTTTATTTATCAACCCAAAAAATAATGCCCTTGTATAACAGCAATATACCCCTCCAGGAGTAGGTATACTGGTGGTTACCTTATGGCTGGTGTGGTTCAGTCCCTTGGCTGCACCTCATGACCAAACCACATCAGCCGTGGTAAATCCACCAGTATATCCACTCTCTGTCGGGTATATTACTTAAGTGTAGCACATATCTTTCTTAGTTACTGAATATAAAAACATAATTATGAACTGGGGATCGTAAATGGATGTAAGCTGATAGGCCGAGACGTTTTTGAAGCCGTGAGGATATCGAGCTACATCATCACGGCTTCAGAAAACCTCCACTCTGCCAGTATTTCCACCTCACACCAAACTGTAGAAAGGCACAACCATTGGCGGAGACATGCTCCAAAAATCGAAATAAATGCCATCCCTCCTACAACCGTTGCTACTGCCAGTACTTTACAAAGCCTGCCATACATTTTCTTACCTCAGCCAAACTCCTGAGGAATATGATGTTGACAGAGTGAGTAGCGTCATTTCCAAAGCATCGTTAGTGCTTGACTGTCCTGTTACAAAATAAAAAAAAAAAAAAAGTCCCAATCGTGGTGCCGACAAGCTCTGCCTAACTACCAAAATAAACTGCAAATTAAACACACATTCACTCTGTCCCAGACTAGGCAGCACAACCACGTGAAACCCATGGAGAGCATACTTGAGAAGACCAGTATTACCAAAGTGACACAGTGTTAGTTATAACAGGGCCACCTGCTGGCCGAGCCCTTCAGGACTATTTTGTCAAAACATACTCTTGCAACATGCTAAAAGAAGCAATTTCACAAGGTTTTAAATTTTTTTTTCTTAAAAATTAATTCGATCCAGTTCATAATAGCAATAAGTCACTCCAGGGTGTGGTATATCATGGGATATACGTCACTTCTCAGACAGTTGGGCCTTTTCGGCCTGTGGCCTCGCGGGTCAACCACCCAAGGCGTGATGATATCCTATTATATACCACACCCTGTCATGCCTTATTGGTTAATTATACAATGTGGTAAATCGAATGAGGCAAATCCTGTATTTTGATTGGCTGGCTGGCACCTTTTCAGCGTTATAAATCCTCCAGTGTACCCACTGGAAAAGGTGCCAGCCAACATCTTTACCAAGATCAGCACGACTCCCCCAAAATCAAAACATATACCCGCCATCTTTATTCCCGCTAAACTGTTCCACAAGTCCAGACCACAACTCAAGTACATAAACCACACTGCTCTCCTGAAACAATTGACAGAAAAATACTCAACAAGTGAAAAATAGAAAAAACAGCCCCTTGTACTGAGCCTAAATCAGTTTCTGGATGGGACAGTCATCCTTGCCGCCTCCACAGACATGTTTCTCCCTGTAGCCTGAGTCCCTTCTAATTACCCGACACCTGTTCCCTGCAGCTCACAAACCACAGCTCTGTACTAAACCACTGTAACTGAAGCCTCGCTCCATGTCTCCTCAATACTGCTCATCACATGCCTCTACACTTTCCATTTTTTTCTGCTTCGCTCCAGTACCACTTACTACCTGATTCTGAGAGTGTCTTCCCCTCTCTCTCACTATTGCCCATATCAGAGGACTACCCCCGCACAACAATAAAAAAATATTTAAAAAAAAAAAAGATTTAAAATGAAAAGAAAACAAAGTTTTCTTTTTTCCAAAAATGGAATGGGGATATTGTATAATAAAGTTTATCCCTCCAGGGTGTGGGTATACTGGAGGATTTACCACAATTGGTGTGTTCAGTAACTCTGCTGTGCCTTGTGACCAAACCACACCAGCGTGGTAAATCCTCCAGTATACCACACCCTGGAGGGATAAATTGCTTAAATATATTATTAAAAATAGCTGTCATCTTCAGTTTAGTGAGAAATTTTTTAATAAATGGTATTTAATGGGTCAGTGGTTTGTATGTTACACAACTTTACATCCCGGTTTACATCACACTACAGCAAACCGCTTGAGCAGTTTCCTTGTACTGAATATGCTATGGTATGATTGGAAGGAAATTGATAGTCACAGCTCCCTTGTCGGACAAGGTTTTACAGTTGAAACATACAAACAGATGGCAGATAAGGACCGCTTGGCCCACCCAGTCTGCCTATTTTCCCTGCCTACTGTAATACCGCAGAACCTACTTGATCTCCAACTTTATCACCCCCACACACAGACTTTAATTCTCTGTTTTCACTCCATTACCTTTTTAACCTCCTCCATCTCACTGAACCTCTGTGTTTATTCTTCCTCAGGTTTCACGTAAACAGCCCTGACACAGTTAGGATAACTTTGAAAATGTAAGCTGTATATTTCAGCAGTTATCACCCCCCTTTTCATTATCACTGAAGACAGTTTCATGAAAACAGGATCCCTGTCCTCTACACTTCATCTACTCTTGGCAATGTGTGTGCACCTGACATCATAATCCCAGTTTATGACATCATAATTATCGCTACAGCAACAGACTGTGATGTCAGGTGTAGGCAAGGAGCCACAGCAGATAGGGCACAAATCCTGTTACCATGCAGATGTCCTTAGTAATGAAGAAATAAAGGTGAGAATTACAGAAAGAGACCCTCCATGGGGTCTGGGGCTCTTTAAACTCACTTTGTTCCAATGTATGCTGCATCAGTTTGTGGCTTGTAAAGTGCTTTGGGATACAATGTGTATGAAATTGCCTATATAAAACCAACTCCTTTCCTTTCGGCATGTAACTATAACTCAGTTATTAATACATACAGCTCTGGATCAAAATGTCATGTGTTCTAGTTCCATACTGGGACTTTGGCTCATACCTTAAATGCTGGCACCCAGATGCAGTATTAGGGAGATGCTAACACATCGGGGTGCATCATCCTCTGCATGAGATGTTGACTGGTCCTTTCTGCTCATCCCAAGTGCTGTCCTGGTGGGTGTCCAGGTGGTGTTGCAGACTACCAATAAATGGTGCAGTCCCTGAGGATGCCTAGTCCTGGACTGGACAGGGAGGTTCTTGCATGACATCCCACCAATGCCAATTATAGATATCCTCCCACTCAACTCTCCTTCTGTAACCGCCACTACCACCAACACATGCAGCCCTTTTGGCTCTGACCAGAGTTTGTTATACAAGGGGTTACCGTGGCTTGCCTCCAGTCTATTGGGATATCCTGATTTTAATTATTCATTTATTATCATAGCTAGTGGATATTGAATACATTCAGCTAAATGTATAATAAGCATAGGACTTATCTCATCAGGACCAGCTGATTTATCTACTTTTAATTTTCTTATTAGATCCCTTAATTCCATCCTCCTGTCATGTAATTACTCATAAATATTTGCCTTTAAATCTATATCACCTCCATCCTTAGCTTCATACACTGAAATATTTGTTAAAAGTATCTGCAATTTCTCTGTTTCTGAATTTCTGTACATTTGTAACCCCTTGTTATCCGGGGTTACTAGAACTCAGTAAGACCTAGTATTAGGCAGGGAAGGCAGCTTGAAACTCCAGTTAAATGTGTTTCACACTGTCTCACTCTGTTCTCAGTCTCAGCTGAGTCTGAGGGATGACATCACCAATAGAACTATCACAGCTGCATGAACCACATTGGAATCTGCAGCAAAGGGAGTTAGTTAGAACGTTGGGAGGTTTTGAAGTCAGTGTTTTCAGTTAGTCTTCAGTGAGTGAGTGTGAAGTTGGGAGCTTGCTGAGAAAGCAGCTCAGTGAAGGCTCTAGGAGCCTCAGCCCTGACAGAGGCTACTTTTAAGTAGAATGGTGTGTGTCTCCACCTTAAAGAGAGCACAAAGATAACTGAAGTGGTGGAGACCGCTGTTTTGGGTCTCAGTGCCCCTCCCTCCGGGGGCGAAAGGTTTCCCTGCAGATTCTTGGGGCAACCCCCTAGTTCTGCTTGTGAAGGAAAAGCTGCCTATGTGTTCCAGTGTTTACTTGGGAGAACCAGAAGATTTGTGAGTTGCCTGTGGGGCACCTGCAACGTGAGGGTGAGTGTCTGCTCTTGCTAAAAGGGTCTATGTTTTCACCCTGGGACTTGTGTGACAATGTGGGGATTGAACTACTAAATAGTGGAAGCCTAGAGTAATGGGCTAAGCAAATTAAAAGTAGGTTCAAGTCCAGAGCTTGTTGGGATGAAAATGATATGTAGAGGAGATGTGACAGACGTCTACCTAGAATCTACAATTGAAAGTTTTCAGTAAAGGAATTGTTCAGTTTCAGAGAAATGGCCAGGTATGGGCTGTGGGAGCTGGAGGTGGGTGGCCCCAATCTTTAGTGACCAGGTCCACCTCTACGGATTTCTTCTGTGGATTTCTACTTTACCTCAGGTGCTTGGCCAGTGATGAGAGAAGTACCCAGACATGGGATTGTAAGGAAAATTATCTCTAGGAGTTGAAGACTCTAGTGTGGTTTGGGAGCCACCACAGGATAATTGGTTCATTCCTCAAATGGACAGTGGATCAAGTGGCCGGCGGGGAGCCGGGCCAGTGGGGAAAACCCAAGTAGTGTACAAGTCGGGCTGTGTACCCAAAACTGCGTGCAAGTCCGGGCTGTGTGCCTGGTGGGTTTAGAGCCTGAGGGCTGGAAATAGTGATAGTGTTCTGTAGGTTCTAATCTGCATTACCAGGAAATGTAGCCCCATGGGGTCCATCTATGCTTTGTTTGTTCAGCTTGGATGTGAATAAAAGCCACACTGAAGAATCCCATTCCTGGTTCTGGACATTACAGTTATTGCTTCCTGTGTTCGGATTTACTTGGGTGCCCCTGTTCAGAGTAGCCAAACCTAGGTCCCCTGTGCCGAGTAACCTCATCCTCCTGAACCCAGTCCCCACCAGGTACTGCTGTCAGCTTCAACAGCATGCCACCTGTCATTTTTGCTAAAAAGGCAGGGGTGAGGGTTACACATTCTACTGTTATGTTTTTCATTATGTTCACTCTTTTATTATGTGCATTTATATGTGCAAATAAGCTTTTTCCATTATCCTTCCTATTTACTATAGTAAATGCTGCTTTACCTCATTCTACCCTTACTGTTTTCTTTAACTCTTTCAAGATTCTCTTATAGTGTTCCATTTGTTGCCTTATTAACTTCTTTCATTCTGTCATAAACTTTCTTCTTTTGTACTCTCCGGTGGGATATTCAGATTGCACCAGGCAGGTGTGCAAGCCTGGGCGCAGCGCAACTGGGATGCGCCTGGAGTGTGCCGGAGTGATATACAGCGTGCTGCGCCATGGCTCAGCACAGTTGAATATGGCAATGTGGCCTCCTGCATTGCGCATGGTGCAGTGGCACTGCACCAGTGCAAGTGGCAAGGAGGAGCAGGGATGCGCCAGCTAGTGCAGTTGCACTAGGTGCAGGAACCATGATATTCAGTGGTGGATATGCAAATGAGGCCATAATGCATGCAAGCCACAACTGGGGCCATTAGCATGTCATTATAGCCCCATTTGCAGCAGGTGCACTGATCCCGGTGACTCGCACCTGGGCCTGCCAGGCTGCAGCCGTCGGGGAACTGGACGCCCCTGCACATCATGGCAAAGTGCCCCAATGCCGGATTGCGGGCATAAGCATAAATAAATACACCTCCCATATCCCTGGTGGTCCAGTGTACCGCTTCCAGCCCGATTGTAGGCATAAGTATTAATAAATACACGTCCCATATCCCTGGTGGTCCAGTGGACCACTTCTAGCTCAATCGCGGGCATAGGTATGAAAAACACAATTTAAAATATCCCTGGTGGTCCAGCGGTACCCCTCCCCACCCGCCTGTTGAGCCCTGCCACCATGCTTCCCCGGTCAGTGGCGGGCGGCATATCCCATCCGTAAGCCGCCCGGCTGCCACTGACTGTGTATAGTACAGCTGTACGCCCATTGGTCCACAGCGTGGTCAATGGACATGTAGACTGTGGCATACTAACATACTAGTTGCCAGCAGATTAGGCCTTACGGGTCTATCGAGTCTGCTTGTGCCTCTGAACCCTGGGTGAGAACTGAGCGCCATCCCCTTATCGCTTTCCTGTTTCTCATGTCCTCCATCCCAGCCCCTGGGGGTAGCCAACCTCTGCTTCCTCCCATTTCTATACCTGTTCCACCATCTCTTGAACCCCTCCACCGTAGGAGCCAGAACCAGCTCACCAGGTAGTGCAATCCACGGTTCCACCACCCCTCAGTGAAATACCTCCTCCTCCTTCCCCCTCACCCTTCCACCTTCCAGCTTCAAACTATGCCCTCTGGTGATAACACCTCCTTTAGCATAAAGATCCTCTCCTTGGTACTTGAAGACTTCAATCATGTCCCTCGTTCTCTTCTCTCCTCTAATGAGAACAGGCCAAGCTCCTCTAGTCTCTCCTCATCGCCAACTCCCCTAGACCCCAGATCATTTTAGTTGCTCTCCCATGAACCCTTTCTAGGAGCTGGATGTCCCTCCTCAAGTGCAGTCTCCAGCACTTGAATATCCATCCTTGGTGTAATCCTTCAAATTTTCATTGAAAATCTCCTATGCCCCTAAAATCTGCCCCTTAAAATCCACAGCCAATGTCCTAGAGTATCACCCCAGTCCCCAAATTTATTCAAACCAGACTGTATTGTGGTCACTCCCGCCAGGATCCTCTACTGCCTGATCTCTTACCAAATCCCCATCCGCAAGAACCACGTCCAGGACATGCCCATCTCTCATAGGTTCCAACATCGCTGAGTGAAGAATGCATCCTGGAAGCCATCCAGCAGCCTCTGATCCTTGGCCACCGTGTGAAGTCATGGTTCCCCGTCAGTAGCTGGCATATTTAGGTCCCCATCAACACCACTCCTCCCCTTTTGGTCCACACTGGCTCTTAATGTGATCCAGCAGACAATCCTCCAGAACATCCCCAGCCCTGCGGCCTGTATACCACTCCCAGCTTGATCTTCTCCTCAAGTGGGGTTCCCATGGTGACCCATAAGGCTCCACATTTCCTCTGCCTCTTCCACCCTAGAAATCTCTATGCTATCTCTAATGAACATAGCCAATTCTCCCCTCTGCCCTCCTTTCTATCCTTCCTAAAGACTGTGTATCCTTCACATTAAGGTCCCAATAGTGGTTAGGGTTAGTCCAAGTTTCAGTGACCGCTGCCACATCTACCCTCCTTCAAACAGCATGACCTGGAACTCTGGCAACTTATTTCCCAGACTCCTGTCATTTACTAACACCACTCCCCACCCATTGTCCCTACCCCTTTGCCATGCCCCCGGATACCATATGCATCCATCCTCCTTCTACACATTTGGTATCTTCCTCCCTTAGTCTTTTTGCCCACCCCCCCCAGGGGCTGAAGGCTAGGCCCTCCCGTGAGAGGGTAAGGACATCTGGGCAGCACCTCCATTTACCCTCCCCCTCACAAGTTTAAACCCCACCTAGCTTGAATGTAGTCCGCCAACCCAAATTTTAGGACTTCCTTCCCTATCGGATTAAGGTGAAGCCTGTCCCTGGTGTACAGTCCCTTATCCTCCCAAACTCCACCCCCAGTCCCCAAACATCCTTTCTTCCTCCCACTTTCTAAGCCAGTCATTTACCTCTGCAATCTTCATTTTGTTCTCCACAGAGGCATTTGGTACTGGCAATATTTCCGAGAAGGAAATGGTGCAACCATTATCCTGACAAACTCTGGCCAGTTCTCAGAACCTTGCCTGGATTTCAGTACACTATTTCCCTCTATCATTTGTCCCCAGATGCACCAGGAAGTCCAATGGCCCACCACATCCTTTGTCAGCTCATACTCCAGGAGCTTTGCTCTGTGCACTGTCAGACTAGAGATACCAACTACCTTAACCTGACTGGGTTTTCCCACCCCTGTCTATCCCAGTATATACCCTAATCATGGAGTCCCGAGCAGGAGTACCTAAAGACCCCTTTGGCCTTTTGATTATCACCATTTTGTGCTCCCGACCCACCCACCATCCGTTTTCTCTTTCCCGCTGGGTGTCTTCCTGCCCCTTATGAGAGAACTCCTTGTCTCCACCTCTTCCTGTCACACTTTTTATGCTAACTTACCTCAGTCCCCAATTCAGTATCCATATATCCCTCTCTTGTCCGTGCTTTTCTCCTATGCAATGATCAAATCCCTTCTACCTCGTCTTCCTCCACCTTCATATTAATATTTCTGCCTCCTGCTGACCCCCTGTGGGTCCCCTTTATAGGACCCTACTCTGGTACAGTCCATCCTCCTCAAGGGACACCCTCCCTCCCCTCTGTTTCTTCCAGTTTCTCACCGATCGTGCCCTTAACCCCACACCTGCTATCTGATGTCCCTACCCTTCTGCTTAACATTTAATTTTCCTCTTCCCCACTAGAACTATTTCTAGCATTTCCTTTCCCAGTCCCTGACCCCTCTGGGTCTCCAGCTCCCTCCCTCTGGACTCATTTTAATTCCTCTTATTTCCATGACCCTTCCTCACCTTCCAAGTTGTGTAATGGCTCAAATTTATTGTAACACTCTATGCCAGCCTCCATCTTTTGACTTGATTTCCCAGTGTCTGCCCCTCTAGACTGCCTTGCCAACTCATCTTGTCCTGTCCTCCTTTTGATCTACTTTCCACTGTCTGCTCCTCTAGGCTGCCCATTATCAGTCTCTCCTGACCTGACCCCCCATTCTGAATTGGACCGTTTACCCATTCTCCCCCGGCTTCTGCTTCCATGGTTAAAGTCCATGATCCCTAAGTTCTACCCGATTGTTGAGACGTGCCTCCCCATTTGTTGAGCCATGTCACGGCCTCACCTTGACCCCTCCCACCTGCCACCCATAGCCCCTCCCATTCTCCTTTTGCACCCCCAACTCCTCCAGTTGCTTCCATAGCCACTTTATCTCTCCCTGTTCTGAAATAACTGTCTGCAGATTGGGCAGCCTCCTCCAGGCCCAATTTAGTATTATTGCCTACCACAGCCTGTGCAACCTACAGCCCGTCCAAAGATGCCTGCAGTGGTGGCTGAAGGCCTCCCTGATTGTCCTTCTCTAAACATATTGGGACTTTCCCCTTGCTCAGTCTCTTCCCCTGGAATACTACCTCACCCTTCTCCAAGTGGCCATACTGGGATGGTATGAGATCAATCCTACAAGCCTTACAGTTCTAACAGATAGACCACAACCCTTGAACCCAGCTCCTAACCTAGGTAAACAATTTAGCAACCAACGGTCCTTATCAATTTAAACTAGGTAAACAACCCTGAAACCAGCTCCTAACCTAGGTAAACAGTTTAGCAGCTAATGTTCTAATCATTTAACACTAGTAAACAGTTCTAGCAGATAAATAACAGCCCTAGAAACCAGCTCCTAATCATGTTGGACAAATTGAGCTAACAATTCTAACAGTTTATACTAGGTAAACATTTAAGCAGCTAACAGTTCTAACATGTTATACTAGTTGATCAATCAGTTAATCAACCTAATCAGTGAATTATCTTCCACCCGACACACCTGGTCTACCCATTTAATAGAGGTCAGGGCCATAGTGGGTGGGTGGGTAGGACAAATGCTTCCTTCTGTTCACCTCTCAGGTCAGCAAGGAAGTGACTGGGCCTGTCCTTTAATGCCCAGCCATGAGTGTTTGAGTTTTGGTACTTGGCCTCTTGATAGGCCCAGGCACCCTGGCACTCCTCCTCCTATTTTGGTCACTGATTGCGACCATCCTCTCTCCGGTGAAATCGCTTCGAACCTCCCACTGCTGTTGCAGCCAAAACAAACAGCCCTGACTCCTTCAGCGGCTGCCGATGCAGTCACCCAAGTCTCCACACTGATGTCAGCAAATCCTCAGTCATACACACTGACTGTCTCTGCTCCAGACTGTTCTTGTGCCACCATGGCACCTAGACCTTGATTACTGGCATCTGTATACACTTTGAAAGGTTTGGTATAGTCTGGGTAAGCCAGAATTGGAGCTTCTGTTAATGCTCGTCATAAGCTGTCAAAAGTGATCTGGTGTCTGGAGGTCCAAATGACTAGCTGATTCTTAGATGTGCGTCCTGCTGTTGATCCACAAAGTAATTTGTGAAGAGGTACAGCTAATCGGTAAAATTCTGGATGAACCTGTGGTAGTATCCAGCAAATCTGAGAAATGTTCTAACATCTCACACTGTAGTGGGTACAGGCCACTCTTGTACAGCTTGCAGTTTGTCTGGGTCTGGTGACACTCCATTTTCCAAAACTACATGTCCAAGATAATTAAACTAGAGTTTCAGAGGGTGATATTTGGACAGTTTGAGCTTTAGTCCGTACTGGTCAACTATCCGAAAATTTCTGCCAGATGCTTCAGTGGTCCTCATGGTTCTTCAAATTAATGATGATGTCATCTAGGTATAAGAGCAGTAAGTTTAAGTTATGGCTCCTAGACAGTGTTCCACAAGACATTGAAAAGTACCAGGGCGTTACACATGCCGAAGGGCAAGCAGGTGAATTCAAACAATCCCATCGGAGTGATGAATGCTGTTTCTCAATATCTGCAGGTGCAGTTGGCACTTGCCTGTAGCTGCTGGTCAAATCAAGGTAGAAAATACACCTGCTGATTGCAGTGCGGTGAGAGAATCTTCGATGCGAGGCAGAGGGTATGCATCCTTATGGGTGATGTTGTTAAGCTTCGGTATAGCATATCCAATCCAGTATAGCACAGTGGTTTAAGGCTGTGAGCTGCAAACCTGGAAACCTGTGTCTGAATTCCACAGACCCCACTTTGCAATTGTGTGACCCTGAGCAAGTTGTAACTTCCCTGTGCTCCCAGGTCACACCTGTTAAAAAAAAAAGCTTTCAGCTTAGTGTGTCACTCCTGGTTAAACAAGTAAAAAAAATCAATAAAGAATCAGATTTTTCCACCTTTTTTCTTTACTAGCACCACTGGTGTGGCCCACGGACTGTGACTTTCCAGAATAACATTGGCCTCTCTCATTTCCTTGCGCATGTCTTTCATCGGCTGGCACATGGCTGGTGGAAGTGAATGAAATCTTCTCCGGATGGGTGGGTGGGTGCTGATTCATGGGGATATGATGCTGAACCCCTTGAACCAATCCAGAGTCTAATAGATGCTTGCTGAAGGCTTGGTGGTGTTGAACTGCTGCTTGTCTGATGTCTTCTCTCTGGCGCGAGTAGCATTGGACGTGCCAATGTCAAGTTCCTTCAACTACTCTGGCAAATCTCTGCTTTCCAGATCTGGCTGGCACTCTCCAGTTGCTGATTGTTGATAGGTTATCATGTTGATTGGGTCCTCCGGCTCAGGACTTCTTGAATATTGACAGTGTGTAACTTGGAGATGGGTTGGTTCTTATAGAACTGCTCTGCCTGGTCTCCATAGTTGAGAACTCAGATGGGAATCTATCCCTTGCTGACTGTTGCAACACTCTGTGCGACGATAACAGGTTCTACTTTAGCATCATGGTATGGTTCTACCAGGGTGTCATAGTCTTGTCCTCTGGGACCTACTTTGCTTTGCACCATAGGGTGGATTTTAGTTCCTGGATTTAAGGTTAGGGATAGGAATCCGTCACTCTGACCTTTCCAATTTCTCCTCCACATTAATGAACGCTGATGGCATTGCAACAACTGGATGGTTTACTGTAGTACTTGCTTGTCCACTGTGGGTAGCTGCTTAGCACATTAATGCAGAATATGTACAAGCTCATCAAAACAGTGTTGCAGGCCTCGTGGTGCTGAGGGTTGAAGCACTGGACGCCACACCTCGTGCCACATCTGCAACCGGGTTCAGAATCGAGCTTGGGTCATCGGGTGTCAGCAGGGAACGGAGAGGATTGAGCATCCAGAGGACAGCTCTCCTCTCCTTGGGAAGGTGGGTAGATGACTCCGGTGTGAGCGGGTCAGAGTGGAGGCTGGGAGCACTGTAGTCCAGGGATCATGCTAGGTGCAGGGGAGGAGCCTTGGCAGCCATCCACGAGCTGGGTGCGCTTAGCGCCTGGCAGCACTGGATGGAATTGCACATCCAGGCTCCTAGGGAGAGTGCAAGAACACACAAAACCATCCACAGACTGGGGGCAGGCGTTGCCTACCCCCAACTCCACTACTGGATCCTGTCCACTGTGACCTTGTCCCGACATCAGCCTCCACCTATGGAGCACTGGACCAAAGCGCCATGAAGCAGAAGGTGGCCCTACCCCAGGGGGTGTACTCTGGGGACTGGCTCCATCAGGTGTGTCATGCGTGAGTCAGGGATTCTGGGCACAGATGGGAGGTTCTCAGGCTAGAGGGGATACGGTGGATCGACCGACGAGGCTCTAGTTGGTGGTGACTGGAGGAAAAGAAACTTGGAAAAAAAGAGTAAAAAGAAAAAAAAAACAGTGTTGCAGCAGAATCAATCCTGAGATGAGTGGAGATGAGCTCACTACTGTCGGCATCACAGACAATTATACCTTGCTGGGATTGGATAGGACTCCCCAACTGGATATCAGCTTCAACATAGCCAGGGTACAGAACTTCAGTACCATTGCTAGCTCTCAGTCAAATCCAGGATTACATAGAAACATTGATACATAGATACATAGACACTGTCGGCAGATAATGGCCTCAGGGCCACCCAGTCTGCCATTTGAGCTTCTAGGTTCACTTTATGTTTTCCTAGAAGTCTGTTGCCCTCACCCTGACCTCCAGAATTCCCTAATGTCTATCCTATGCATTCTTATATGCTGTGATTGTTTCAGCCCCCACTATTTCATCTGACAGGGTGTTCCACTTGTCCACCACTCATTCTGTAAAGAAATTCTTCCTCATGTTTCCTCTGAATCACCCTCCCTCCAACTTCATTCCATGCCCCTATTTCTGGAACATATTTTTGCTGAAAAATAGTGTATTCCTGCACCCTGTTCCTCCATGTAAGATACTCTGTCTCTCTCTGTCATATCCCTACTCTCCTCCTTTCCTCCAGGAGTACATATTCATGTCCTTCAACCTATCATCATAGGACTTGTGATGCAATCCATGCACCATCTTTGTTGCCCTCCTCTGAAACTCTCTACCATGTCCATACGAACATCTGAGAATTTGCCAGCAGATAAAGGCTAGAGGTCTATCAAGTCTGCTCAAATGTGCAGCTAACACCCTTATTCTGCAGCTGCCCCTTCCACCTTTCCCCTTCATTGACCTCCCCCTTGTCCTGCCCCATCCCCTTTGAAGCAGTCCACTGTTCTACTGATAGCACTTCTGCAGGTAATGCTTTCCACCCAGCCACCACGCCTCTGTAAAAAAAAAAAAAAAAAGTGTCTCATCATCTCCTCCTGAACCTTCCTCCTCCAGTCTCGCATCATGGCCCTGGTGTCCTCCTCCCTTACTTTGAACAGCCCTCTGTACCTGCCTTGTTTATTCTTTTCATGTGCTTAAAGGTTTCAGTCATGTCCCCCGTCCCTCTCCTCCCTCTAGCGAGTACATATTCAACTACCTCAGCCTCCCTCTCGTATGATAAATCTCCCAGCCCCTTGATCATCTTTGTCACCCTGCACTGCACCCTCCAGTAACTTAATGTCCCTATTCAGATATGGGTACCAGTACTGCATGCAGTACTCCAGGTGTGGTCTAACGACTATCGCGGTGGCAGAATCACCTCCTCAAGGATATACCCCTTGCAATACAACCCATCATTTTGTTGGCCTTTGCAGCTGCCTTCCCACATTGTGCTGAGTTGTTCATTGACCCTGTAATAAGCACTCCCAGATCCTTCTCCTCCTCCTCCTCTATCTGGGCTAGCTGCACTCTGCCCAGCTGATAACTCATCCTGGGTTCTTCATCCCAAAATGCAGCACCTTGCACTTTTGGCATTAAACCCCAGTTGCCAGGTGTCTGACCAGGTTTCAAGCTTTTCCAGATCATCCTGCAACCCCAGCCATCCCCAGGTCATCTACCACTGCTCCTACCTTGGTATCATCAGCAAACAGACTGATCTTGCTCTTGATGTCCAATGATATGTCTGCAATGAATATCCCAAACAACACTGGTCCCAACACGAGCCCTGTGGAACACTGCTGTCACTACCCTTGGTGTGAGAGCTCCCACACACCACCACCCTCTGTTGCCTTCCCTGAAGCCAGTTCCCTACCCATCTCACCAACTTTGCACCCGCCCTGTGCCTTCTAACTTACTTCCCAGACTCATGCGGCACCGAGTCCTAATGCCTTACTGAAGTCCAGATACAGGACATCCACTGCATGGCTCCTGTCCAGCTGCTGTTACCCAGTCACAGAACTCCACCAGGTTGGTTTGGCAGGATCTGCCATGTATGAAAGCCATGCTGTCTGCTGTCCTGTAGTCCTTTGGCTGCTAGGAGAGGCCACCAGCCTCTCCTTCAGGATAGTCTCCATTAGCTTACCCATGAAGGATGTGAGGCTCACTGGTCTGTAGTTCCCAGTTCATCCTTGGGGCCACTCTTGTGAGGGGCACTACATGAGCCATCCTCCAGTCCTGAGGTACACACCCCAAATGTAGTGAGGCATTAAATAGGTCTGCCAAAGGTCCTGCAAGGACCTCTGCCAGCTCCTTCTGTAGAATGTTTTGCACTGATAAAGGAGGGAGGGGAGACTTGGGGAGTGTTTGGTATCCTGCATCTGGAAGGGTGGGGGGTCGCTGGTGGGCAACAACAGCAAAGGGTAGGGTGGTAGGCTGCAACAACTAGGTGCACCAATCTTTCTAAAATTACCTGGAGTGTGGGGGATGTTGTGTGCAACCACAGAGAAACTTAGAAAGGAGATTGAGGCTCTGTAGGAGGAACTAAGACAGGCAAGGCAGACTGGGGTGGGTTGCCTAATACTGGAGGGAGGAAGGGAGGGAGATGAGGGAGGGCGATTTGAGCCAACAGTGGTGAGGAGAGGGTCAGAAGAAGGAAAGCAGAGACAAAGGGACCAAGGCCAGGAAGAACGATTGCCGAGGAAACCAGGTCAGGAGACAAAAGACAAATGGAAGGAGAGATAGGGACTTGTGAGGGAGGTGAAGAAGTAGCAAAAGTCATGGAGTGGAAAGGAGGGAACAGGTTACTATGAAGAGAGAGGGAGTGGGCATTTGTAAAGGGTCTTCAGAAAATAGTTTGCACTGCAAGAGAGGAAGAAGAAGGAGGAGGGAAATGATGAAATTAGAGGAGTAATTGATAAATGCCTGGACCAAACCAGAGCGGGGGAAGTTCTGTTGGGAGAATTGCAACAGGTGCAAAGGGGGAAATAATGTGCAGGAGGAAGAAGAGGAGCCAGAAATGAGACAGGGAGATGAAACGAAGCAAGCAGGGGTAAGAGGGGTGGAATCTTCGTGCAGGGGACTCAATATGAAAAGGAGTCAGGTGGGGTAGCAAGGGAGAGGCATAGTCGCATTTGGGTGGAGCCATGCCAGGAATGACAGTGAAAGGGTGGGACAATCTGTTCTGAAATATGCTAAAAGGGGTATGGTCAAGTCTCATTTAATTATACATCTTGGGATGAATGACATGGCTGACAAGACAGTAGATATAGTCCAGAGGAGGTTTGAGGAACTAGGACAATTATGTGAGTGGGCAGGAAGATCAGTAACTTTTTCAGAGATACTTCCAGTGCCCAAGGCAAGCACAACAAGAAAGCTGAGAACAGAGGAATTTAATGGATGGTTAGAACCTGGTGTTGTGCTAAAGGGCATGTGCTGTTGGGGGTGGGGAGGGACCTGGAGGACAACAGTCTCTATGCCAAGGACAGACTACACTTGAGTGAGGAGGGAAAGAAAGTGTTGAAACAGAGGATGGAGGAATACATAGAGGAAGTTGGGAATTTAAACTAGGAGCGGGGATGGCAATTGGGTAAGAGACATGCAGAGACCACAGGTTGGGAAACCATATGAGCTACCCCCATAACAGTGACAAAGGACAAATTGCAAGTACTATTGGTGATGCTAGTAAAAGAGGTCAGGATGGGGGAGGGTGGAAGGTGGTTACTCTTAATGCTAGGAGCCTTGGGAGGAAAACTGCAGAGTTACAGGTGCTCATGGCAGAGGAGAGGTGGACATTGCAGCCATCACAGAAACATGGGCCACCCAATACAATGACTGGGACCTGTCTGTACCAGGGTACAAGTTATTTTGTAGGGACAGGGTGATTGAAAACGAGGGGTGTGGCACTATATGTGAAGGAAGGACTGAAGTGTGTAAGGGAGGAAGGAGAGAAGGGTAGTACGGAGTCACTTTGGATGCAAATCCAGGATTCCAAGAATAGGATTCTCAGAATGGGAGTGGTGTACAGGCCGCCATCTCAGATGGAGGAGTTAGACAGGGAAGTAGTGGACAGATCAGGAGGACCTGCAGAAGGGTAGTGTGGTGATTGTGGAGGACTTCAACATGCCAGAGTGGACTGGACTACCCCAACAACCAGGAACAACCAGGAACAGAAGGGAGCAGGTACTGCTGGATGCCTTCCAGGACAGCTTCCTGCTGCAAATGATCATTGAACCATCCAGGTTAGGGAATACCCTTGACCTTGTGCTGGCAAATGGGACTTTGTGAGAGAACTTACGGTGGAGGAACCGCTGTCGGGAGTGGCCACCACTCAGTATGGCTCACATTGGATATGGGCAAGGAAGGAGTGGAATCTGGCACAGGAGTGCTGGACTTCAGGAGGGCCGACTTTGGGAGGATGGGGAAGTGGTAAAGGCTACCTGGCCAGAATTCAATCTAGTATGGATGCTAACCAGAGGTGGGGAGCTCATAAAGCTGGGGGTAGTGGAGGCAACAAAACCTGCTGCAAGGCCCAGAGCAAGAAGGCTAGGCTAAGAAACCGAGCTGGTTGAGCAAGGAGGTCATGGAAAAGGTAAGGTCTCCAGAACTGTACACTGTACTCCAGGTGGGGCCTCACTAGTGTCTTCTATAGTGGACTTATGACCTCCTTTTCCTGCTGGTGATGCCCTGCCTATGCATCTCAGCCTCCTATTTGCTTTACCTGCTGCCTTGTTGCACTGTTTCACTACCCTCAGGTCATCCGAGATGATAACCCCAAGATCCCTTTCCTGCTTGGTGCATGCTATATCCTCGCCCCCAACTGATATGTTGTTCCAGGTTTTTGTGTCCCATATGCATTATCTTGCACTTCCTTGCATTGAATTTCAACTGCCAAACCCTGACCATTCTTCAAGTTTCTGCAGGCCCCTCCTCATTCTGTCTATACCCTCTGGTGTGTCCAATCTGTTACTGAGCTTTGTCAGCAAATAGGGAAATTCTGCCTTCTAGGTCCTGTGCACCTCTCATTCCCTCCCACCCCCATCAGCTCTACTCCTCCTTTCTTTTCGTGCACAAAATGTGACATCTTTTGCCTGTGTATAGTTAAACTCTTAATGTATATAGAACTTATAGATATGTAGATATGGGGTGGGATATTCAAAGGTGTTGCACATGGCACAACAGGATTGCGCCTGCACAACCCACCAATCTCGCCCTGGGCGATATTCAGTGGGCGGGTTGCTGCACAACCCCGATGCAGGCACCTGTAATTTACTCTGCGGTGCAAGAGCGGGGCGCACGCAGCATAAGGAGGCACATCCCATATTCAGCCCAGGATTGCGTGCATATGCAGGCACAACATCGCTGCCCGCTCAGGGGTGCAATGTTGAGCCTGTACAAGCTCGGAAAAGTTGGGGACACCCACAGGTGGGCTGCCGATTGCTGGGCGCAACACAGCAGCCACCTGCCGTGGGTGGCCACCCGACCTCCCAAATCACCGACCCCATGCCCCTACCCAGGAGGCTGCCAGGGCCCCTGCCCTATCGTCCCCATCAGGCATAAGTGTAGATCCTCCCAGGTCCAGTGACCTCACCCTTCTCCCCATTGTGGGCATAAGTGTATAATCTCTCTAGTGGTCCAGTGGGCCCTACCCTATCGCCCAATCCCAGGCATATGAATATAATTTCCTGGTGGTCCAGTGGACCGCTATCCCCTGCCCTATCGCGGGCATGTAATGATTTATTCCCTAGTGGTCCTGTAGACGTCTCCTCCGCCAGCCTGCGGGCATGCAACAAACACCCTTGCTGGTCCAGTGGTACCCCCTCCCCACCCGAGCACTGAGATCCCGCCACCCTGCACCCCCACGGTCAGCGGCGGGCGGCAGCTCCCACCCGCAAGCCACCCGGCCCACCTGCCAACTGACAGCATACAGTGCGGCTGCATGCCTATTGGTCCACTGCGTGCCGTACTGTACTACACAGTCCCGAAAATGTGAATGAGCCGGGATGCACCAGCACAAGTGTCATTACATGCCCACGATCGGGCAAAGGATAGCTGTCCACTGGACCACCAGGAGATGATATTCATACCCATGACTGGGCGACGGGTGGGGCCACTGGACCACCAGGTAGAGTATACACTATGCCCGTGATTGGGCGATAAGCGTGCCCGCCGAGGGGCTGGGGCGCCGGGTCCCCAACGGCTGCAGTTTGGCAGGGGCGCTAGCGCAAGTCAATGATCGGTATCACATGCAATGAAGCCATAATGACATGCATAATGGCCTCATTTGGCTGCCCAGCACTGAATATCGCTGTTGATGCACCCAGCGCAATCAGCACTTGTGCTGGCGCATCCCTCACTCCCCTTCGTTATCAAGGCTGGCACAGTGCCACTGTGCCATGCACAGTGCCACTGTGCCATGCACAGTGCATGTGCCTCAGTGCCATATTCAATGGTGCTGAGCCATGCAGCACCATTGAATATTGCCCGGACTATGCCCTGGCTCAACCCAGTTGCACTGCACCCAGGTTGCGCCCCTGCCTGGCGAGTCTGGAATATTTAGCCCATGGTGTACATAACTAACTCTACATTATTGTATCCACTGCACAATGTATGTCAAATTTGATACTGTAATGTACTGACTCCCTGTACAATTGCTCTGCTCTACTGTACCATGTATGTCCCCGGCCGACCCTGAAAAAGGGACTGTAATTTGTCTCAGTGGTCCTACCCAGTCACCAAAACTCAAATAAATAAAGAAATGTCACTGATGAAGACGATGGATAGGATCAGTCCCACCACTGATCCCTGTGGTACCCCACTGGTCACTCTTCCCTCCATGGAGTGATAGCTATTTACCAACACCCTCTGTGTCCTACCCCAGCCATTTACTTACCCACCACACTACTGTCCTGCCCACTTCCATATTCCCTAGTCTGTGTAATAGCCTTCTATGTGGCATAGTGTCAAAGGCCTTGCTGAAATTCAGATAGGCCACGTTCACTGTCCTCCCTGATCCACCTCCCTTGTCACCCAGTCGAGAAATTAGGTGACGTTGGTCTGACATGATCTCCCCTGGTGAAACCATGCTGCCTTGGGTCCTGTAGCCCATGGCAACCAAAAGTTCCATCAATCTCTCCTTCAGTAGTGCTTCCCTGATCTTCCCACTACCAGGTGAGGCTGACTGGTCTGCAGTTCCCAGCTTCCTCTTTGTTCCCACTTTTGTATAAGGGACTATATCTGCTGTCCTCCAGTCTTTGGGTACCTCCTGTTTCCATTGATCTGCTAAACAAGATTGCCAGAGGTTCAGCTACCACCTCTCTTAGTTCTTTTAGGACCCTGGGGTGCACCCCATCTGGCCCCATTACTTTATCAACTCTTATTCTTTCCAGTTCCTTCAGGATCCTTTCTAGTGTAAAGGGACTGGTGCCCATTTCTGTGCTGTTCCCACCCCTTGTACTCCCTTCAGGCCCATTACCTCCTCTTCCTCAGTAAAGACTGAGCAGAAATACCTGTTCAGTATGTCAGCTTTACTGTTGTTATCCTCATTGAGGCCCCATCCTCCCATTCAGTCTCACTATCCCTTCCTTTGCCTTTCTTTTTCACTTATGTACCTGTAAAGGTTCGTCCCTCTACCCACTGATTTTGCAATGCGCTCTTCTGTCTGAGCTTTGGCTTCCTTACTGAACTCCCTGCCTCCTTTGCTTCTCCTGGTACTTCTCCCTATCCCCTTCTGCCTGAGTGGAGTTGCAAATCTTGAAGGTTTCAGTATTGATGGAAGTATTTCCATTGTAGAGTAGTTACTTGTGAACCTATATCCAATAATGCAAGGAGGTTGTGTCCATTTACCTTCACTGTCACCATCGAGCACTTTCCTATGAAAGGAATTTGTCCTTTCTTGAGGCTGGACTTGGTCCATTGCTCTCTGAGAATTGGTCCGCATTCCTAGGGATTCTTTGTTTAAGCTACAGCATTTGTGGGAGCGTCTCCACATCATCTTTCCACATGTCCTGCAATTCCACATCTGCAACAGATGGGTCTCTCTGACTGATAAAATGATCAGTTGGGTGCCGCCCTTCATCTCATCTTGGTTGGGACATCATCTCCTGGATCTTTGATTCTTTCCTTTTGGTCATCTTTTGGTCCTGGTCTCCAACTACTCTTAAAGTCTCACACTTCTTGACACACCTCTGTGACTTTCCTAGTGAGGGCAGCAATTTGTTCAGTCCATTCAGTCCCTATCCTAGACTAGGCCTGCAAAATGCGGTCTGCGCTTGGAGCCATCTGTGTATAGGCTTCTTTGGTACCCGAGTAGCCACTTGGCTGAAACGGTCTTTCCAACCATGGTCCTGGGGACCATCGATTTTTGTATCCACCCTCTGATGGGGTATTCTGGACATGCAACACCAGGAAAATCATCTGTTGCTGGCACATGGCAGCCTCTTCTCCTGCCCAGCTTGGGCCAAAACTCACGGATAGCTGTTTCTCAAAGTCCAAGAAGGGGCATCTGGATCCTGCAGATTAAGCATTCGCAGTTCTCTCCATAGAGCTTCACTATGAGCACGAATCAAGTAACTTTTCTTTGAGGGTCCCATCCAGGTCTCGCACCTCTCGGGATCCACTTGCAAACTTAGGGTGTACTCTCTCACCATTGCTGGAGGCTTCTGCATTCGAGAGAAGAACTTCATCTTTAATTCTGATATAGGCGCAGGTGTCAAGGTATCCTGTAACCTATTGAAAATCTGGTCATCAGAGTCTTTCTCTCTCTCTCTCCTCTCTCTTCCCCCCTCCCTCCCTCCTCCCACTCTACCCCCATTGGGCAGCTCCCATTAGTTGTCCCAACAGGATCTCTACTTGCTGATGCTCCAGATCTTGGTAGAGTCAGAACGTTGACTGCATCTTGGTAGAGTCAGAACGTTGACTGCATCTTGGTAGAGTCAGAACATTGACTGCATCTTGGTAGAGTCAGACATTTGACTGCATCTTGGCTCTGAATTCTCCCTAACCACTAGAGTCTCCAGCACCTGACCGCCCCATGTAGCTGGGAAGTCGCAGCGCTCTGAAGTGGTATGGCATGGTCAGTGGGGAAGGTTGCATACATCCTGGACATTCTCCTTTTCCTCCATCCATCTCGCTATCACTTTCAGTTCCTGACAGCATCTGGACTCTACTCCTTCTCGGCTTTGGACTCTTTGGAGAACACTCTACACCCCTGCTTGCTGTAACAAAACTTTGTTATGGTGTTGCTCTGATGGTTGTGTGTGCTGGGATCTACTTAGATATAAGGGTGATCAGAACAACACTGTTGTGATGACCCAAATAAATCACACACAGTTTACTAACACCAGTGCCACTCCCTGCCAGTGGAATGACAGGAGGACACTTCAGGTTGCCAAGGAGGTGGATGTTGTCAACTGAGAAGAGAGGCGGGAGTGGGAAGTAAGTTTCAAATGCTTGACAGGCTTTATTTATAAAACAAGGGAAGGAAGACACAGTCACAGGAAGAGAGGGAACTATTATCTATAATCCCCTGTACGAGGAGAACTGTATGTAAAAATGTCAGTAACAGCTATGCTATAAGAGCATCCTTGTACGACTGTGACTTTACGGCAAATCTAGCAAGATTACAAACTGACTGTAACAGCTATGCTATAAGAGCATTCTTATACAATTACAGCTAAAGATTATGCAAATAATTCTAATTCATCCCTGAGGTGCACCTCTTACTAAGGCTCTACTACTTGGAGTACTCCACACTTTGAAACTGTACAGCATGCTATACATAGCAAGGCTTTATATATGTTGTTAGTGTCGTTCATGTACAGTCATACTTTCTCTGCTGTTGGTAAGAGAGCAGCACCAAAGAAATTAGTGTAACGGTGAACAGGTTGACTGGCTGGCCAACATGACTCCGTGAGACTTCCTGAGAACTTAGAAAGATACAGAGAGGGTTTCTAAACAAACCATGATTTCCTCAGCCACACACACCTCTCTTAGGTTGCGAATTTAAGAACAAGCATTACAATTCTCTCAGCTAAGAACTCACTGAGGGCTGCGGAACTGAAAGCACAAAGGATCCGGCCACAGTCCACTGGTGGACAGCCGAGTTGAGGCGATAAGTACAGTGGCTGCCCGCCACAGCCCACTGGTGGACTGCTGGGTACTGAAGTTGCAGAACACCTTGCTGCAGCCAGCCGGTGGACTGCCAGGTAAGGAAGATCTAGAAGACAGTAGGAGGAGCCCACAGAATTCAGGAATCAGGATGAGAAGTCTTGGGAAGTTGGAGGATGACAGAGTTCTAGACACTAAGGCAGGGCAAGCCAGGACTGACCTAAAATAATAAACAGGACTTTGGCTGGGGTAACTGGAACAGAAGAGCTGGACATCACTATGGCAAGGTGAAAAAACAGAAAATGGACGGAAGAATGTGCACTGCACCAGGCTGTACACTGGGGACTGTTAAGGAAAATAATTTATTTATTTATTTAAAAGTTTTACCAGGAAAGACATACTGAGCAGACTACCGCTCGATTCCAGATCGTCCTGGGGGTAGAGGAACGTGATAAGTACATACAGTAAACATACAGAAATTAGAGAGCAGCAAAGTTTACATAAGTTACATACAGTATGTACAAGGTTTTATAACTAACAGTGATAAAATCTAGAGGTAGTATGTACAGGGTACAGGAGGCAAGAAACAGAGAATGCACAGCATGATATAAGGCAGAATATGTAGAGAAGGTAAATGGCAAACAAAATTTGGTGGTTAAGCATTTGAGTGGGCAGCATTGATTGCATTTGGGGCTGGCCTTACCAATGGACAAGGCCCATGCTAGTGCACGTCAAGGTTGACATGAGCAGCTAGTGGGGACTTGCCCTTTTTAGAGGCAGATTTGTTGCCGAGGGGAGGGGAGAGCGGATGACAGCTGGCAGAGAGTTCAAAGTTTTGGTGAGCGGACTCTAAAGCCGACTGTCCAGCAGAGGTAGCCATGTGTGGGATTTATAGTAGATGGAGTCGAAACTTCTGAGTGAGTATGTTGATGGTGTTTGAGCTGTTAGGGTAGAGGCTAGGTAGGAGGCAGTAACTGGGTCCAGAATTTGTAGGTTAAGGTAGTTGTAGAGGTCACAGTGATGAGTGGAGGGAGGGCAATCCAGTGCAAAGTGGCAGAAGGAATTAAAGAGAATCCAGTCTAGCCAGGGTGGATTTAGGGGCAGAACTATAAACTACGTCCCCATAGTCGGAAAATAGGAGGATCATTTTCTGTAGAATCTCTTCTCGGACAGGCAGAGGGATGCAGCCTGCGAGGTTCGATATAGCGCCCCCAGCCTAGGGTGTAGTTTTTGTGGATTGTTTCGATGTGCATAGAAAAGTCAGGTGTTGATCCAGCCAGACACCTAGGTATCTGAAAGAGGTGTAGACTTGTGGGGAGGTCCCATCAAGTGTTTTGAGAGTGGGGAGAGCAGGAGGCGGAGAGTCTTTGTCTCATGCCAAAGGTCACGGAGATCATTTTTTGGCATTTAGAATAAGTTGATTTCTGCGAAACCAGTACTGGACTTCTGTGAAATCTTGCTGGATCTTGGATGCAACTTCCAGCGGGAGGCGTCCTGAGGCATACAGGACTGTATCATCTGCAAACATGTGAGTCAGCATGGAGACAGATTGATGGAAGGTCATTGAGAAAAATGGAGAATAAGATAGGGCCAAGGACAGAGCCTTGGGGGTCACCAGTGGAGACAGGGAGGGGTTTGAGGTGGGCGGCAATCTTTACCGATTGGGACCTGCCACCCAGGTATAAACTAAACCAGTGTGAAGTCGCACTGGAGAGGCCTGCTTAAGCGTTTCGACAGAAGGAGGGTATGTGAGACGTGTCAAATGCCTTGGCTAAATCGATGAAAATGGCAGATGTGATATGACTTTTATCCATACCTGTGAGGATGGAATCTGTGAGTCTGAGGAGGATGTGACAGTGGAGTGGAGTTTTCTAAAGCCAGACTGGTAAGGGGTGAAGAGGAGAAGAGTCAAAGAAGGTGGTGAGTTGGGAGAGAACGAGGTGTTCTTGAATCCTGGCTAGGGTGGTAGGAGGAGGAGATTGACTGTGGTTGCTGGGGAGGAGGGTCGCCACTTTTCAGGAGGGATGACAGTGGCATGCTTCCATATTGAAGGTGCAGAGGTGAAAGAGGTTGAAAAGAGACACTAGAGGCATGGTGATAGCAGGTGCAGAGAGGTAGAGCATTTTGGCATCCATGCCTGTGGTGCATCTACTCTTGGAGGAGTTAGGGCGAAGCAGGGCTTTGAGTACTTCTTGTGGGAGTAACCAGGGAGAAGGAGAAGGTGGGTGAGGGGTTGGCGGTGTGGAGGAAGAAGACACGTGTGTGTGTAGCAGGAGGGGATTTGAGTAGGCAGGGACTCGGGCTGCTAGTGGGTGTGGAGGAGGAAGACCCTGTGTGTGTAGCAGGAGGAGTTTGAGTGGGCAGGGACTCACTGCTAGTGGGTGTGGAGGAGGAAGACACGGTGTGTGTAGCAGGAGGGATTTGAGTGGGGCAGGGACTGCTGCTGAGTGGGTGTGGAGGAGGAAGACACGGTGTGTGTAGCAGGAGGATTTGAGTAGGGCAGGGACTCGCTGCTAGTGGGTGTGGAGGAGGAAAAAGCGTGTGTGTAGCAGGAGGGGATTTGAGTAGGGCAGGGATTCACTGCTAGTGGGTGTGGAGGAGGAAGACACGGTGTGTGTAGCAGGAGGGATTGAGTAGGGCAGGGACTCGCTGCTAGTGGGTGTGGAGGAGGAAGACACGTTGTGTGTAGCAGGAGGGTTTGAGTAGGGCAGGGACTCGCTGCTAGTGGGTGTGGAGGAGGAAGACACGTTGTGTGTAGCAGGAGGGATTTGAGTAGGGCAGGGACTCGCTGCTGAGTGGTGTGGAGGAGGAAGACACGTTGTGTGTAGCAGGAGGGGTTTGAGTGGGGCAGGGACTCGCTGCTAGTGGGTGTGGAGGAGGAAGACACCTTGTGTGTAGCAGGAGGGGATTTGAGTAGGGCAGGGACTCGCTGCTAGTGGGTGTGGAGGAGAAGACACCTTGTGTAGCAGGAGGGATTGGAGTGGGGCAGGGACTCGCTGCTAGTGGGTGTGGAGGAGGAAGACACCTTGTGTGTAGCAGGAGGATTTGAGTAGGGCAGGGACTCGCTGCTAGTGGGTGTGGAGGAGGAAGACACCTTGTGTGTAGCAGGAGGGATTGGAGTAGGGCAGGGACTCGCTGCTAGTGGGTGTGGAGGAGGAAGACACCTTGTGTGTAGCAGGAGGGATTTGAGTGGGGCAGGGACTCGCTGCTAGTGGGTGTGGAGGAGGAAGACACCTTGTGTGTAGCAGGAGGGGTTTGAGTAGGGCAGGGACTCGCTGCTAGTGGGTGTGGAGGAGGAAGACACCTGTGTGTAGCAGGAGGGTTTGAGTAGGGCAGGGACTCGCTGCTGAGTGGGTGTGGAGGAGGAAGACACCTTGTGTGTAGCAGGGAGGGATTGAGTGGGGCAGGACTCGCTACTAGTGGGTGTGGAGGAGGAAGACATGGTGTGTGTAGCAGGAGGGATTTGGTGAGGGCAGGGACTCGCTACTAGTGGGTGTGGAGGAGGAAGACACGGTGTGTGTAGCAGGAGGGATTTGAGTAGGGCAGGGACTCGCTGCTGAGTGGGTGTGAGGAGGAAGACACCTTGTGTGTGGGAGGGATTTGAGTAGGGGCAGGGACTCGCTGCTAGTGGGTGTGGAGGAGGAAGACACCTTGTGTGTAGCAGGAGGGGATTTGAGTAGGGCAGGGACTCGCTGCTAGTGGGTGTGGAGGAGGAAGACACCTTGTGTGTGCAGGAGAGGATTTGAGTAGGGCAGGGACTTGCTGCTAGTGGGTGTGGAGGAGGAAGACACCTTGGTGTAGCAGGTGGGGATTTGAGTAGGGCAGGGACTCGCTGCTAGTGGGTGGAGGAGAGAAGACACCTGTGTGTAGCAGGAGGGGATTTGAGTAGGCAGGGACTCGCTGCTAGTGGGTGTGGAGGAGGAGACACCTTGTGTGTAGCAGGAGGGGATTTAGTAGGGCAGGGACTCGCTGCTAGTGGGAGTGAGGAGGAGAACACAGGTATTGTGGGGGAGGTTGGTGGGGCAGGGACTCGCTGCTAGTAGGTGTGGAGGAGACCGGTGTGTGAGAGGGTAGCAGGAGGGGGTTTGAGTGGGCAGGACTCGCTGCTAGTGGGTGTGGAGGAGGAAGACACCTTGTGTGTGTAGGAGGGATTGAGTGGGGCAGGGGACTCGCTGCTAGTGGGTGTGGAGGAGAAGACACCTTGTGTGTAGCAGGAGGAGTTTGAGTAGGGCAGGGACTTGCTGCTAGTGGGTGTGGAGGAGGAGACACGCTGTGTGTGTAGGGTGGGGATTTGAGTGGGGCAGGGACTCGCTGCTGGTGGGTGTGGAGGAGGAAGACACGGTGTGTGTAGCAGGAGGGAGTTGAGTAGGGCAGGGACTCGCTGCTGAGTGGGTGTGGAGGAGGAGACACCTTGTGTGTGCAGGAGGGAGGATTAGGTGGGGCAGGGACTCGCTGCTAGTGGGTGTGGAGGAGGAAGACCGGTGTGTGTGAGCAGGAGGATTTGAGTGGGCAGGGACTCGCTGCTAGTGGGTGTGGAGGAGGAAGACACCTTGTGTGTAGCAGGAGGTTGAGTGGGGCAGGGACTTGCTGCTAGTGGGTGTGGAGGAGGAAGACACCTTGTGTGTAGCAGGAGGATTTGAGTGGGGCAGGGACTCGCTGCTAGTGGGTGTGGAGGAGAGACACCTTGTGTAGCAGGAGGAGGATTTGAGTGGGGCAGGGACTCGCTGCTGAGTGGGTGTGAGGAGGAAGACACCTTGTGTTAGCAGGAGGGATTTGAGTAGGGCAGAGGACTCGCTGCTAGTGGGTGTGGAGAGGAAGACACCTTGTGTGTAGCAGGAGGGATTTGAGTGGGGCGGGACTCGCTGCTGGTGGGTGTGGAGGAAAACACCTTGTGTGTAGCAGGAGGGATTTGGTGGGGCAGGGACTAAGCTGCTGAGTGGGTGTGGAGGAGAAGACACTTGGTGTGTAGCAGGAGGGGATTTGAGTGGGGCAAGGACTCGCTGCTGAGTGGGTGTGGAGGAAGAGACACCTTGTGTGTAGCAGGAGGGGGATTTGAGTGGGGCAGGGACTCGCTGCTAGTGGGTGTGGAGGAGAAGACACCTTGTGTGTAGCAGGAGGGATTTGAGTGGGGCAGGACTCGCTGCTAGTGGGTGTGGAGGAGGAAGACACCTTGTGTGTAGCAGGAGGTTGAGTAGGGCAGGGACTGCTGCTGAGTGGGTGTGGAGGAGGAAGACACGGTGTGTGTGGCAGGTGGGGAGTTGAGTGGGGCAGGGACTCGCTGCTGAGTGGGTGTGGAGGAGGAGAGACACGGTGTGTGTGGGAGGAGGATTTGGTGGGGCAGGGACTGCTGCTGAGTGGGTGTGGAGGAGGAAGACACCTTGTGTGTAGCAGGAGGGATTTGAGTGGGGCAGGGACTACGCTGCTAGTGGGTGTGGAGGAGGAAGACACGGTGTGTGTAGCAGGAGGAGTTGAGGTAGGGCAGGGACTCGCTGCTGGTGGGTGTAGGAGGAAGACACCTTGTGTGTAGCAGGAGGATTTGAGTGGGGCAGGGACTCGCTGCTAGTGGGTGTGGAGGAGGACACACTTGTGTGTAGCAGGAGGGGATTTGAGTGGGGCAGGGACTCGCTGCTGAGTGGGTGTGGAGGAGACACCTTGTGTGTGAGCAGGAGGGATTTGGTGGGGCAGGGACTCGCTGCTAGTGGGTGTGGAGGAGAAGACACCTTGTGTGTAGCAGGAGGGATTTGGTGGGGCAGGGACTCGCTGCTAGTGGGTGTGGAGGAGAGAGACACGGTGTGTGTGTGGGAGGAGGGATTGAGTGGGGCAGGGACTCGCTGCTAGTGGGTGTGGAGGAGGAAGACACCTTGTGTGTGGAGGAGGGATTTGAGTAGGGCAGGGACTCGCTGCTGAGTGGGTGTGGAGAGGAGAGACAGCAGTTGTGTGTAGCAGGAGGGATTTGAGTAGGGCAGGACTAGCTGCTAGTGGGTGTGGGAGGAAGACACCTTGTGTGTGAGCAGGAGAGTTTGAGTAGGGCAGGGACTTGCTGCTAGTGGGTGTGTGGAGGAAGAAGACACCTCGTGTGTAGCAGGAGGAGGTTGAGTGGGGCAGGGACTCGCTGCTAGTGGGTGTGGAGGAGGAAGACACCTTGTGTGTGGCGGAGGGATTTGAGTGAGGCAGGGACTCGCTGCTAGTGGGTGTGGAGGAGGAGACACTGCTGTGTGTAGCAGGAGGGATTTGAGTGAGGGCAGGGACTCGCTGCTGAGTGGGTGTGGAGGAGAAAACACCTTGTGTGTAGCAGGAGGGAGTTTGAGTAGGGCAGGGACTCGCTGCTGAGTGGGTGTGGAGGAGGAAGACACGGTGTGTGTAGCAGGAGGGATTTGAGTAGGGCAGGACTCGCTGCTAGTGGGTGTGGAGGAGGAAGACACCTTGTGTGTAGCAGGGGGAGTTTGAGTAGGGCAGGGACTCGCTGCTAGTGGGTGTGGAGGAGGAAGACACCTTGTGTGCAGCAGGAGGGATTTGAGTGGGCAGGGACTCGCTGCTGAGTGGGTGTGGAGGAGGAAGACACCTTGTGTGTAGCAGGAGGGGATTTGAGTAGGGCAGGGACTCGCTGCTAGTGGGTGTGGAGGAGGAGACACCTTGTGTGTAGCAGGAGGGATTTGAGTAGGGCAGGGACTAGCTGCTAGTGGGTGTGGAGGAGAAGACACCTTGTGTGTAGCAGGAGGGATTTGAGTAGGGCAGGGACTCGCTGCTAGTGGGTGTGGAGGAGGAAGACACCTTGTGTGTAGCAGGAGGGATTTGAGTGGGCAGGGACTCGCTGCTAGTGGGTGTGGAGGAGGAAGACACCTTGTGTGTGAGAGAGAGTTGAGTGGGGCAGGGACTCACTGCTGAGTGGGTGTGGAGGAGGAAAACACTTGTGTGTAGCAGGAGGGATTTGAGTGGGGCAGGGACTCGCTGCTAGTGGGTGTGGAGGGAAGACACCTTGTGTGTAGCAGGAGGGGATTTGAGTGGGGCAGGGACTCGCTGCTAGTGGGTGTGGAGGAGGAAGACACCTTGTGTGTAGCAGGAGGGATTGAGTAGGGCAGGGACTTGCTGCTAGTGGTGTGTGGAGGAGGAAGACACGGTGTGTGTAGCAGGTGGGAGGTTGAGTAGGGCAGGGACTCGCTGCTAGTGGGTGTGGAGGAAGACACCGTGTGTGTAGCAGGAGGGATTTGAGTAGGGCAGGGACTCCTGCAAGTGGGTGTGGAGGAGGAAGACACCTTGTGTAGAGAGGAGATTTGAGTAGGGCAGGGGACTCGCTGCTAGTGGGTGTGGAGGGAGGAAGACACGGTGTGTGTAGCAGGAGGGTTTGAGTAGGGCAGGGACTCGCTGCTAGTGGGTGTGGAGGAGGAAGACACAGTTGTGTGTAGCAGGAGGGGGATTTGAGTGGGGCAGGGACTCGCTGCTAGTGGGTGTGGAGGGAAGACACTGTGTGTGTAGCAGGAGGGGATTTGAGTGGGGCAGGGGACTCGCTGCTGAGTGGGTGTGGAGGAGGAAGACACCTTGTGTGTAGCAGGAGGGGTTGAGTAGGGGCAGGGACTCGCTGCTGTGGGTGTGGAGGAGGAAGACACCTTGTGAGTAGCAGGAGGTTTGGTAGGGCAGGGACTCGCTGCTGAGTGGGTGTGGAGGAGAGACACCTTGTGTGTGTGAGGAGGGATTTGAGTGGGGCAGGGACTCGCTGCTAGTGGGTGTGGAGGAGGAGACACGGTGTGTGTAGCAGGAGGAGTTTGGAGTGGGGCAGGGACTCGCTGCTAGTGGGTGTGGAGGAGGAGACACGAGTGTGTAGCAGGAGGTTTGAGTGGGGCAAGGACTCGCTGCTAGTGGGTGTGGAGGAGGAGACACCTTGTGTGTAGCAGGAGAGTTGAGCAGGGCAGGGACTCGCTGCTAGTGGATGTGGAGGAGAGACACCTTGTGTGTAGCAGGAGGGAGTTTGAGTGGGGCGAGGACTCGCTGCTGAGTGGGTGTGGAGGAGGAGACACCTTGTGTGTAGCAGGAGGGATTTGAGTAGGGCAGGGACTCGCTGCTGGTGGGTGTGGAGGAGAGACACCTTGTGTGTAGCAGGAGGGATTTGAGTGGGGCAGGGACTCGCTGCTGGTGGATGTGGAGGAGGAGAGACCACGTGTGTGTGGCAGGTGGGGATTTGAGTAGGGCAGGGACTCGCTGCTGGTGGGTGTGGAGGAGGAGACATGGTGTGTGTAGCAGGAGGGGTTTGAGTGGGCAGGGGACTCGCTGCTAGTGGGTGTGGAGGAAGACACCTTGTGTGTGCAGGAGGGATTGAGTAGGGCAGGGACTCGCTGCTGGTGGGTGTGGAGGAGGAAGACACGGTGTGTGTAGCAGGAGGGATTGAGTAGGGCAGGGACTCGCTGCTAGTGGGTGTGGAGGAGAGACACTTGTTGTGCAGGAGGGTTTGAGTGGGGCAGGGACTCGCTGCTAGTGGGTGTGGAGGAGGAAGACACCTTGTGTGTAGCAGGAGGGATTGAGTGGGGCAGGGACTCGCTGCTAGTGGGTGTGGAGGAGGAGACACCTTGTGTGTAGCAGGAGGATTTGAGTGGGCAGGGACTCGCTGCTAGTGGGTGAGGAGGAGACACCTTGTGTGTGGCAGGAGGAGTTTGAGTGGGGCAGGGACTCGCTGCTGAGTGGGTGTGGAGGAAAGACACCTTGTGTGTAGCAGGAGGTTTGAGTAGGGCAGGGACTCGCTGCTAGTGGGTGTGGAGGAGGAAGACACGTTGTGTGTAGCAGGAGGGATTTGAGTGGGGCAAGGACTCGCTGCTAGTGGGTGTGGAGGAGAGACACGTGTGTGTGCGAGGAGGGATTTGAGTAGGGCAGGGACTCGCTGCTGAGTGGGTGTGGAGGAGGAAGACACGGTGTGTGTAGCAGGAGGGATTTGAGTGGGGCAAGGACTCGCTGCTAGTGGGTGTGGTGGAGGAAGACACCTTGTGTGTAGCAGGAGGATTTGAGTGAGGGCAGGGACTACGCTGCTAGTGGGTGTGGAGGAGAAGACACGGTGTGTAGCAGGAGGGGATTTGAGTAGGCAGGGGACTCGCTGCTAGTGGGTGTGGAGGAGGAAGACACGTGTGTGTAGCAGGAGGGATTGAGTGGGGCAGGGACTCGCTGCTGGTGGGTGTGGAGGAGGAAGACACCTTGTGTGTAGCAGGAGGGATTTGGTAGAGCAGGGACTCGCTGCTGGTGGGTGTGGAGGAGACACCTTGTGTGTAGCAGGAGGGATTTGAGTGAGGGCAGGGACTCGCTGCTAGTGGGTGTGGAGGAGGAGACACCTTGTGTGTGCAGGAGGGAGTTTGAGTAGGGCAGGGACTCGCTGCTGAGTGGGTGTGGAGGAGGAAGACACCTTTTGTGTAGCAGGAGGGGATTTGAGTGGGGCAGGGACTCGCTGCTGAGTGGGTGTGGAGGAGGAAGACACCTTGTGTGTAGCAGGAGGGATTTAGGTAGGGCAGGGACTCGCTGCTAGTGGGTGTGGAGGAGAAGACACATTGTGTGTGCAGGAGGGATTTGAGTAGGGCAGGGACTCGCTGCTAGTGGGTGTGGAGGAGGAATACCGTGTGTGTAGCAGGAGGGGTTTGAGTGGGGCAGGGACTCGCTGCTAGTGGGTGTGGAGGAGGAGACACGTTGTGTGTAGCAGGAGGGATTTGAGTAGGGCAGGGACTCGCTGCTGGTGGGTGTGGAGGAGGAAGACACGTTGTGTGTAGCAGGAGAGTTTGAGTGGGGCAGGGACTCGCTGCTAGTGGGTGTGGAGGAGGAAGACACGTTGTGTGTAGCAGGAAGGGAGTTTGAGTAGGGCAGGGACTCGCTGCTAGTGGGTGTGGAGGAGGAAGACCGTTGTGTGTAGCAGGAGGTTGAGTAGGGCAGGGACTCGCTGCTAGTGGGTGTGGAGGAGGAAGACACGTTGTGTGTGGCAGGAGGGATTTGAGTAGGGCAGGGACTCGCTGCTAGTGGGTGTGGAGGAGGAAGACACCTGTGTGTAGCAGGAGGGATTTGAGTGGGGCAGGGACTCGCTGCTAGTGGGTGTGGAGGAGGAAGACACCTTGTGTGTGGCAGGAGGTTTGAGTGGGGCAGGGACTCGCTGCTGAGTGGGTGTGGAGGAGGAGAGACACCTTGTGTGTAGCAGGAGGGATTTGAGTAGGCGGGGACTCGCTGCTAGTGGGTGTGGAGGAGGAGACACCTTGTGTGTAGCAGGAGGGATTTGAGTAGGGCAGGGACTCGCTGCTGAGTGGGTGTGGAGGAGAAGACACCTTGTGTGTGAGCAGGAGAGTTGAGTGAGGGCAGGGACTCGCTGCTAGTGGGTGTGGAGGAAGACACCTTGTGTGTAGCAGGAGGATTTGAGTGGGGCAGGGACTCGCTGCTGAGTGGGTGTGGAGGAGGAAGACACGGTGTGTGTGGCAGGGAGTTTGAGTAGGGCAGGGACTCGCTGCTAGTGGGTGTGGGAGGAGGAGACACGGTGTGTGTAGCAGGAGGGGATTTGAGTAGGGCAGGGACTCGCTGCTAGTGGGTGTGGAGGAGGAGAGACGGTGTGTGTAGCAGGAGGGATTGAGTGGGGCAAGGACTGCTGCTGAGTGGGTGTGGAGGAGGAAGACCAGTGTAGCAGGAGGGATTTGAGTGGGGCAGGGACTCGCTGCTAGTGGGTGTGGAGGAGGAAGACACCTTGTGTGTAGCAGGAGAGGGTTGGAGTAGGGCAGGGACTCGCTGCTAGTGGGTGTGGAGGAGGAACACCTTGTGTGTAGCAGGAGGGATTTGAGTAGGGCAGGGACTCGCTGCTAGTGGGTGTGGAGGAGGAGACACGGTGTGTGTAGCAGGAGGGGATTTGAGTGGGGCAGGGACTCGCTGCTAGTGGGTGTGGAGGAGGAAGACACGGTGTGTGTAGCATGAGGGGGTTGAGTGGGGCAGGGACTCGCTGCTAGTGGGTGTGGAGGAGGAAGACACCTTGTGTGTAGCAGGAGGATTTGAGTAGGGCAGGGACTCGCTGCTAGTGGGTGTGGAGGAGGAGAGCACCTTGTGTGTAGCAGGAGGGATTTGAGTAGGGCAGGGACTCGCTGCTGAGTGGGTGTGGAGGAGAGACACCTTGTGTGTAGCAGGAGGGATTTGAGTAGGGCAGGACGACTGCTGCTAGTGGGTGTGGAGGAGGAAGACACCTTGTGTGTAGCAGGAGGGATTTGAGTAGGGCAGGGACTCGCTGCTAGTGGGTGTGGAGGAGGAAGACACCTTTTGTGTAGCAGGAGGGATTTAGTGGAGCAGAGGACTCGCTGCTAGTGGGTGTGGAGGAGGAAGACACATTGTGTGTAGCAGGAGGGATTTGAGTGGGGCAGGGACTCGCTGCTAGTGGGTGTGGAGGAGAGACACATTGTGTGTAGCAGGAGGGTTTGAGTGAGGGCAGGGACTCGCTGCTAGTGGGTGTGGAGGAGGAAGGCACGGTGTGTGTAGCAGGAGGGGATTTGAGTAGGGCAGGGACTCGCTGCTGAGTGGGTGTGGAGGAGGAATACACGGTGTGTGTAGCAGGAGGGATTTGAGTAGGGCAGGGACTCGCTGCTAGTGGGTGTGGAGGAGGAGAAACACGTTGTGTTTAGCAGGAGGGGATTTGAGTGGGGCAGGGACTCGCTGCTAGTGGGTGTGGAGGAGGAAGACACGTTGTGTGTAGCAGGAGGGATTTGAGTAGGGCAGGGACTCGCTGCTGAGTGGGTGTGGAGGAGGAAGACCGTTGTGTGTAGCAGGAGAGATTGAGTAGGGCAGGGACTGCTGCTAGTGGGTGTGGAGGAGGAGACACGTTGTGTGTGCAGGAGGTTTGAGTAGGGCAGGGACTCGCTGCTAGTGGGTGTGGAGGAGGAAGACACGTTGTGTGTAGCAGGAGGGATTTGAGTAGGGCAGGGACTCGCTGCTAGTGGGTGTGGAGGAGGAAGACACGTGTGTGTAGCAGGAGGGATTTGAGTAGGGCAGGGACTCGCTGCTAGTGGGTGTGGAGGAGGAAGACACACTTGTGTGGAGCAGGAGGATTTGAGTGGGGCAGGGACTGCTGCTAGTGGGTGTGGAGGAGGAGACACGGTGTGTGTGCAGGAGGGATTTGAGTGGGCAGGACTCGCTGCTAGTGGGTGTGGAGGAGGAGACACGTTGTGTGTAGCAGGGGGATTTGAGTAGGGCAGGGACTCGCTGCTAGTGGGTGTGGAGGAGGAAGACACGTTGTGTGTAGCAGGAGGGATTTGAGTAGGGCAGGGACTCGCTGCTGAGTGGGTGTGGAGGAGGAGACACCTTGTGTGTAGCAGGAGGGTTGAGTAGGGCAGGACTCGCTGCTAGTGGGTGTGGAGGAGGAAGACACCTTGTGTAGCAGGAGGGATTTGAGTAGGGCAGGGACTCGCTGCTAGTGGGTGTGGAGGAGGAAGACACCTTGTGTGTAGCAGGAGGGATTTGAGTAGGGGCAGGGACTCGCTGCTAGTGGGTGTGGAGGAGGAAGACACGGTGTGTAGCAGGAGGGGATTTGAGTAGGGCAGGGACTCGCTGCTAGTGGGTGTGGAGGAGGAAGACACCTTGTGTGTGCAGGAGGGATTTGAGTAGGGCAGGGACTCGCTGCTAGTGGGTGTGGAGGAGGAAGACACCTTGTGTATGTAACAGGAGGGGGTTTGAGTAGGGCAGGGACTCGCTGCTAGTGGGTGTGGAGGAGGAAGACACCTTGTGTGAGCAGGAGGGATTGAGTGGGGCAGGGACTCGCTGCTAGTGGGTGTGGGGAGGAAGACACCTTGTGTGTAGCAGGAGGGGATTGAGTAGGGCAGGGACTCGCTGCTAGTGGGTGTGGAGGAGGAAGACCGTTGTGTGTGAGAGGGGGATTTGAGTAGGGCAGGGACTCGCTGCTGAGTGGGTGTGGAGGAGGAGACACATTGTGTGTAGCAGGAGGGATTTGAATAGGGCAGGGACTCGCTGCTAGTGGGTGTGGTGGAGGAAGACATGTTGTGTGTAGGTGGGGGAACTGAGTAAGAGGCGGGGACCGCTGCTAGTAAACACAGTGTTGAAAGCCATGGCAACTGCTAGTGGTTCAGTTATGATGGAGCCACCCACATCTAGGGCAGGAGTGGGTGGCTGGGCGGGAAGGGAGAAAGTGATTTTATCCACCTCCAGAACTTGGCTGGATGGTTAAATTTTTGGAGGGATGAGGCAAGTAGTGAGCTTTAGCCTGGCGGATAAGCCTGGTGCAGGCATTCCAAAGTGTTCGATAGTGTAGGTGATCAACGTGCATCCCGATGACTAAAGGTTTTCCACGCCTGATCTCTGACCGGAGGTGCTCCATGAGCTGGCAGTGATCCAAGGCAGATGAACTCCCTGACTCTAACCTTTCTGGGTGGAGCATAGTAGTCCCAGATGGCAAGAAATTTTGACTTGAAGATCAAGGGCGTGATCCATGGAAGGGGCCCTGGGGATGTGGGACCAATCCAAGTTTGCTAGGTCAAGTAGGAGACCATCTAGGTTAAAGTTTATATGATCTAATAAGGAAAGTTTTGGAGGCGGTGACTTAGCTTTGAATATTTTACATATTATATATATTATATGGTGATCGCTCAGAAGTCCGATGGAGGCCTGAGGTTATAATCCTGTGTGGATGAGAAGTGAGGGCTAAGTCGAGCAGGGAATGGTTTGGGTTTTGTAGTTTGAGCGTGGGCTCAGTGATGAGTTGAGTCAGGTTTAAACTAGCTACATGGTGTCGGGAGTTTGGTGCTAGCACTGGTGAGCTAGTTTAAATTGAAATCACCGAGGATGTGGAGCTCTCCACCTGAGGTAATGGTTTTAGGGTGTCTAGGTGAGTTGCAACGGGTTTAAAAGGAGTCAGGGGAACAGTAGGTCCCTGCTGTAAAGATAGGGATGGAATACGGTAGGAGATTTTTATAAGTCACAGTCAATATTTTCCGGGAAGGCATGTGGCAGACAGGTGAGAATTGTACCTGGGAGGATCGTAGATGGCTGTACCACGCCTATCTTAGTGCCAGGGCGGTCATGGCGGATGATGGAGTATCCAGAAAAGAGCTACTTCAACATCAGGTTGCATAGTTTCCAGCCAGGTCTCGGTGAAAATTAGGACGTCGGGGCATAGAGTTAGTACTAGTGTTTGTAGTAGGGGCATTTTTGTAGGAGGCTGCGTATGTTTAGGTGGGCTAATTTTGGGCCTCTGGGTAGCCTGGCCAGTGGGGGTTTGGCTAGTGTTGGAGGCAGGTCCAGGATTTAGCTCAATGTCTCCAGCGAATAGGAGTACTAAGGTAAGTACCAATTTTAGGTTTGGCAGTGTTTTATAGGCTTATGGTGGGGTAAGGAGACTGGGGATGTTGTGTGAAAAGGCCTGATGTGTGTAGTTTCAATATGGCCAGCCAGGCGTGGAAGGATGGGGGATAATGGATGGGCCAGGAGTCCAGGGACAGCGTAATCCCAGGGGGATTTGCCGTTTATAGTGGTGGAGCTGTGACTAGGGTGGCAGTGGAAAGGGAGGCGTTAGGGGGACCAGGCTGGGGATTAGGGTGGAGGCGTGGGTGGTATGGATGCAAGTGAGACAAAGAGAGCTAATCCTAGTATTGATTTAAAACTATATATGGCATGACATTTCAAGAGTGGAATTAATGCAGCAAGAACAAATAGATTGTTGTAGCGGCACGCTAGTGGTGAGCTCTGATAAACTGCGGAATAAACATGACATTGCAAAGGTACAACTACGACACAGCTCTTCAGAAGTGCTGCTGCTGACTGATTTAGGGTTGTACTTGCAGAATATTCCTTTGAGGGCTACTGAAGACTGATTCTGAAACACACTGGTGAAATGTCTCTGAAGGATTGTTGAAGACTGATTCGGAAACACAGTAGCACAAGATGTTGGCACAATGCGATAAAATGGCAGTTCTGGGACAATTATGCTGTTCAGGGAATTGGTAGCTGTGCAATTAGATGTCACAGGTTCCAGCAGTAGTGGTCAAATATACAGTTCTCTGAATGTCAGACCACGCAGATGGGAAAATATCCGTCATTCCACCTGATAGCTGCTTAACTGCAGTGGGTCCCTTTAAATAGTAATGGGCCTGGTGACCCTTTAACACCTGTGGGTCTACTGTGACTGCTGGGCCTGTTTAGCGGTTGAGCCTAGCTGCTCTTTTAACACTGTTGAGTCTTTGTAGCTACTGGGCCCCTTTAAGTGCTTTTGGCCGGTTGCCCCATTAACTTTGTGGGCCTGGTTTGGCTATGGCCCATTAACACTGTGGGCCTATGTGGCTGCTTGGCCCTTTAATCCTGTGGGCCCATGTGGCTGCTGGACCCCTTAAATACTGTGTGCCTATGTGGCTGCTGGGCTCCTTTAAATACTGTGGGCCTATGGCTGCCGGGCCCCTTTTAAATACTGTGTGCCTATGTGGCTGCTGGGCCCCTTTAAATACTGTGTGCCTATGTGGCTGCTGGGCTTCTTTAAATTCTATTGGGCCTATGTGGCTGCTGGGCCCCTTTAAATACTGTGTGCCTATGTGGCTGCTGGGTCCTTTAAATACTGTGTCCTATGTGGCTGCTGGGCCCTTTAAATACTGTGTGCCTCTGTGGCTGCTGGGCCCTTTAAACACTGTGGGCCTATGTGGCAGCTGGGCTTCTAAACACTGTGGGCCTATGTGGCTGTTTGGCTTCTTTAAATACTGTGGGCCTATGTGGCTGCTGGGCTTCTTTAAATACTGTGAGCCTATGTGGCTGTTGGGCTTCTTTAAATGCTGTGGGCCTATGTGTCTGCTGGGCCCCTTTAAATACTGTGTGCCTATGTGGCTGTTTGGCTCCCTTTAAATACTGTGTGCCTATGTGGCTGCTGGGCCCGTTAATACTGTGAGCCTATGTGGCTGCTGGGCCCCGTTAATACTGTGGGTCTATGTGGCCAGGGAAGATTACACAATGAGGGGGTAGTAACAACAATAAAAGGAAAGGGACCTGGGGGTAATTATATCAGATGACATTAAGGTTAGCAAGCAATGTGAGAAGGCAGTAGGTGGTGGCGCGGTCTGCTTCTGAACCCGGGTCACCAGTGTGGAGCAAGGTGTCTCGTCGGCACCTCAACCCTCAGCCCCACTGGGCGGCAGCTGGGCCCTTTAAATACTGTGGGCCTATGTTGCTGCTGGGCTTCTTTAAACACTGTGGGCCTATGTGGCTGCTGGGCTCCTTTGAATACTGTGGGCCTATGTGGTTGCTGGGCTTCTTTGAATACTGTGGGCCTATGTGGTTGCTGGGCTTCTTTAAACACTGTGGGCCCATGTGGCTGCTGGGCCCTTTAAATACGGTGTGCCTATATGGCTGCTGGGCTCCTTTAAATACTGTGGGCCTATGTGGCTGCTGGGCTCCTTTAAATATTGTGGGCCTATGTGTCTGCTGGGCCCTTTAAATACTGTGTGCCTATGTGGCTGCTGGGCCCCTTTAAATACTGTGTGCCTATGTGGCTGCTGGGCCCCTTTAAATACTGTGTGCCTATGTGGCTGCTGGGCCCCTTTAAATACTGTGAGCCTATGTGGCTGCTGGGCCCGTTAATACTGTGGGTCTGTGTGGCCAGGGAAGATTACACAATGGGGGAGGTAGTAACAACAATAAAAGGAAAGGGACCTGGGGTAATCATATCAGATAACATTAAGGTTAGCAAGCAATGTGAGAAGGCAGTAGGGAGGGCTGGGGGTATACTGGGATGTATAGGGAGAGCATCACCAGCAGAAAACAGGAATTTGTTATTCCTCTGTACAGACAGTTGGTGAGACCCCATCTGGAGTACTGCATCCAGTTCTGGAGACTCCATCTCTGCAAGGACACAGATAGGATAGAGGCAGTCGAGGAGAGCAACTAAAGTGGTGCAGGGTCTGCAAGAGAAGCCCTGACAGGAGAGACTAAAGGAGCTTAATATGCATACCCTTGAGGAAAGAAGGGAGAGGGGACATGATAGAAACTTTTAAGTACCTCAGTGGAATCAACAGAGTCCAAGAGAGTAGCGTCTTTCAGAAAAAGAGACATGCAAGAACAAGGGGACACAATTTAAAGATGGGGGGCAGTTCAGGGGCAATGTGAGGAAGTATTTTTTCACAGAGAGGGTAGTGGATGCATGGAACAGCCTTACTGAGGAGGCTGTGGGGTCTAAAACTGTGGGAGAATTCAAGAATCGTGGGACAGACATAAGGCAATTCTTGTGAGGGGTAGGAAGAAATAGGCTGTTGGTTAATTAGGATCTGCAACCTTTCCTGTAGATAGGAAATGGGCAGACTAGATGAGCCAGAGCGGTCCTTATCTGTAATCAAAGTTTATGTTTCTATGGCTGCTGGGCTCCTCTAAACACTGTGGGCCCAAGTGGCTGCTGGGCCCTTTAAATACTGTGGGCCTACATGGCTGATGGGCTTCTTTAAATACTGTGGGCCTATGTGGCTGCTGGGCTTCTTTAAATACTGTGGGCCCATGTGGCTGCTGAGCCCCTTTAAATATTGTGGGCCCATGTGGCTGCTGGACTCCTTTAAATACTGTGGCCTATGTGGCTGCTGAGCCCTTGTACTGTGGGACCATGTGGCTGCTGGGCCCCTTTAATCTCTCAGCGGCCTATGTGGCTGCTGGACTCCTTTAAATACTGTGGCCTATGTGGCTGCTGGAGCCCTTTAATACTGTGGGACCATGTGGCTGCTGGGCCCCCTTTAAATACTGTGGGCCTATGTGGCTGCTGGGCCCCTTTAAATACTGTGGGCCTATGTGGCTGCTGGGGCCTTTAAATGCATGGGCCTATGTGGCTGCTGGGGCCCTTTAAATACTATGTGCTCAGGTGGCTGCTGGGCCCTTTAAATACTGTGGGCCTATGTTGCTGCTGGGCTCCTTTAAACTGTGGGCCTATATGTGGCTGATGGGCTTCTTTAAATAATGTGGGCCTATGTGGCTGCTGGGCCTTTAAATACTGTGGGCACTTGGCCGGGAAAAGGATCAGTGTCTATGGACTGCTCTCCTTCTCGGGGAGGATAGAAACATAGAATTTGATGGCAGATAAGGATCGCTTGGCCACCCAGTCTGCCCATTTCCCTACCTACTGGATAAGCTGCAGATCCTAGTTAACCAGCAGCATACTTCTCTACCTCCCCACCCCTAGAATTGCCTTATGACTGTCCCATGCATGCTTGAATTTCACCACGATTTTGACTCCACAACCTCCTCCGGAAGGCCGTTCCATGCATCCACAACTTTCTCTGTGAAAAATACTTCCTAAAATTACCTCTGAGCCGCCCCCCTATCTTCAAATTGTCCCCCTTGTTCTTGCACACCTCTTTGTTTGAAAGATGCTACCCTCTTGGACTTTGTTGATTCCTTGAGGTACTTGAACGTTTCTATCATGTCCCCCTCTCCTCCTTTCCTTGAGGCTATACATATTAAGCTCCTTTCGTCTCTCTTCATATGCCTTCCAGTGCAGACCCTACCATTTTAGTTGCCCTCCTCTGGACAGCTTCCATCCTGTCTATGTCTTTGTGGAGATTGGGTCTCCAGAACTGCACACAGTACCCAGATGAGGTCTCACCAGCTGTCTGTACAGAGGATAATAACTTCCTGTTTTCTACTGGTGATGCCTCTCCTATGCATCCCAGTATCCCCCAGCCCTCCTTGCTGCCCTCTCACATTGCTTGCCCACCTTTAGGTCATCTGATATGACTACCCCAGGTCCCTTTCCATTTTGTTGTTGTTAGTATCTCAATCCCCATTGTGTACTCTTCCCTGGGTTTGTTTCCCAGGTGCATTACCTTGCACTTCTTAGCATTGACTCTAAGCTGCCATACATTTGACCATTCCTCTAACCTTGCCAAGTCCCTTCTCATCCTTTCCACCCCACCCTGTGCATCAACTCTGTTGCAGATCTTTGTGTCATCTGCAAAGGACATACTTTCCTTCCAGTCCTTCTGCAATGTAAACACAAAGACATTGAAGGGACCGGTCTAATACTGAACCCTGGTACCCCACTAGTAACCCTCCTTTCTTCTGAGTGGACTCCATTTACTATTACTCTCTGTGTCCTATTCTCCAGCCAATTCTTTACTCAGGCTGTCATCTTGGGACCCACTCCCAGGCTGGCTAACTTGTATATTGATCTTTGTGTGGGACTGTGTCAAATGCCTTGCTAAAGTCTAGGTAGGCCATGTCCACAGCCCCTCCTGATCTACTACTTTGGTCACCCAGTCAAAGAAATCTATCAGATTTGTCTGGCATGACCTTCCCACTGTAAATCCATGCTGCCTTGGGTCCTGTGCCCTCTGGCCTCTAGATACTCGACAATTATTTCCTTCAGAAGTGATTCCATCATTTTCCCTATCACTGAGGTTAAACTAACAGGTCTGTAGTTTCCTGCTTCTGCTGTGCTCCCACTTTTGTGAAGGGAATCACATCTGCCCTCCTCCAGTCCTCGGGTACCACCCCATCCTCCCATGATTTGTTAAAGAGGGTAGTCAGTGGTGTCAGTAGTTCTACCCTTAGTTCTTTTAGAATTCTGGGATGAATCCCATCAGGCCCCATTGCTTTGTCCACCTTCAGTTTTAAGAGTTCTTTCAGAACCCTTTCTTCTGTAAATGGGCTAGTATCAACTTCTGTATCCAAAGTGTTTCTACTGTTTGTTTATGTACCTTCCCTCTTCATTTGTAAATACTGAGCAAAATATTTGTTTAGTATCTCTGCCTTTTCACAGTCTCCCTCTGCCCACCCTCCCTCCCTTTATTAAGCCTCACTATCCCTACCTTTGTCTTCCTTCGCTCCTGATGTACCTATAAAAGGTTTTATCCCCTTCTTAACTGAGTTGGCTATCTTTTCTCGGTTTGGGCATTTGCTGTTCTGACTGCCTTCCCAGCCTCCTTTTGTTTTAACTGATACAGTTCTCTGTCCTGCTCCTTCTGCGATTCCTTGTACTTCCTGAATGCTTTCTTTTTCTCTTGAACCTTCACTGCCACTTCCTTTGAGAACCATAGTGGTTTCTTACATCATTTGTTTTGTTTATTTGCTTCACACAAGAGCTCGTTACCTCTGTGATGGCAGTTTTATTATTCCCCATTGTTCTTCACCCTTCCTTCCTGCCCATTTGCTAGTGCATTCCTTAGGCACTCACCCATTTTAGCAAATCAGCCCTCCTAAAGTCCAGTACTTTTGTCTTTGTAAAGCTTGACTCTATTGCTGTATTATTGTGAACCATACTGTTCGATGGTTGCTAGTTCCAGATGGCTACCCTTCTATATCTGTGATCCTCTCTCCATCTCCATTTGAGAGAATCAAGTCTAATATTGCTCCCTCTCGAGTGGGCTCCAGTACTAGTTGTCTAAGGCATGCTCCTGAAGGGCATCTAGAATAACTCCACTCTTGAGTGGCAGCTGCAACTGCACTCCAGTTAACATCTGGCATATTCAGATCACCCATCAGCAATATCTCCCTTTTTCTGCCATTCTAAGTATACTTTCTATCATTTCTTGTCCATTTCCTCCCCTGAGAGAGGTCTGTATACAACCTTATGCGGATTGTGGTGCCATTGCCTGTCTCCAAATTTACCCACAGTGCTTCTTCTCCTCCCTGTTTACCCTTTTGTTCTGTTGCTTTTATTCCTTCCCTTATGTAAGAGCTACTCCTCCTGCTCTTTTACCCTCCCTGTCCCTCCTGTAGATAGTGTATCCTGGTATGTTTACGTCCCAGTCATGGTTTTGTGTACCATGTTTCTGTGACTGCCCGATATCCAGATAGGGGACTGGTCCAGGCCTGCTGGCTCCCAGCAGATGCTGGGAGTATCACAGGATCTGCAGCCCCAAAGCTAACTGAGGAGGAGGCGGACTTGACATATGCCGTGGCGTCACTCGCTGCCCCCAACAGAAAAAGGGAAAAATTGCGCTGGCCGCCGGATGATGGCTCTCCATTCCTAGTGCCTCCAGTACCTTCCAGGGCCTTCTGTTCCTCAGCAGCATCCCGGGCCCTAGTAGTGTGAGCTGGGGCCATCCCTTCTCCCAGGTCCTTCCCACTCGGAGGAGGACCCGGCAGTGAAGGATATGCGGGATATCCCAGGGATCGCTGCTATCTAAGGACCAGAGGAGGGCTGGGTAAGGACAGCGGGGCTGGGGGAACCTGTGGAGTCTGAAGGGTGGGGACCAGCAAAGCATGGGGGTGAAAAAATACTCTGGGCCTATGTGGCTGCTGGCCCTTTAAATACTGTGGGCTCAGGTGCCTGCTGGGCCTTAAATACTGTGGGCCTATGTGGCTGCTGGACCCCTTTAAATACTGTGGGCCTATGTGGCAGCTGGGCCCCTTTAAATACTGTGGGCCCATGTGGCTGCTGGGCCCTCTTTAAATACTGTGGGCCTATGTGGCTGCTTGTCCCTCTTTAAATACTGTGGGCCTTTATGGCTGCTGGGCCCCTTTAAATACTGTGGGTACCAAAAGCTACTGTGCTCCTTTAAATGCTGCTGGGCCCATGTAGCTGCTGGGCCCCTTTAAATACTGTGGCCCTATGTGGCTACTGGGCCCCATTAACACTGTGGGCCTATGTGGCTGCTGGGCCCCTTTAAATACTGTGGGACTATGTGGCTGCTGGGCCCTTTAAATACTGTGGGCCTATGTGGCTGCTGGGCCCGTTAATACTGTGAGCCTATATGGCTGCGGGCTCCTTTGAATACTGTGAGCCTATGGCTGCTGGGCACCTTTAAATACTGTGGGCCTATATGGCTACTGGGCTCCTTTGAATACTGTGGGCCTATATGGCTGCTGGGCCCCTTTAAATACTGTGGGCCTATGTGGTTGCTGGGCCCCATTAGCACTGTGGGCCTATGTGGCTGCTGGGCCCGCTTAAATACTGTGGGCCTATATGGCTGCGGGCCCCTTTAAATACTGTGGGCCTATATGGCTGCTGGGCCCCTTTAAATACTGTGGGCCTATATGGCTGCTGGGCTCCTTTGAATACTGTAGGCCTATGTGGCTGCTGGGCCCCATTAACACTATTAGGCCTATGTATTTTGCTGGGCCCCTTTAAATACTGTGGGCTATATGGCTGCGGGCCCCTTTAAATACTGTGGCCTATATGGCTGCTGGGCCCTTAAATACTGTGGCCCATGTGGCTGCTGTGCCCCTTTAAACACTGTGGGCCTATGTGGCTGCTGGGCCCCTTTAAATACTGTGGGCCTATATGGCTGCTGGGCTCCTTTGAATACTGTGGGCCTAGTCACCCCTTTACACCTGTGGGCCTGGTTTGGCTACTGGGCCCCTTTAACACAGTGGCCTGGTTTGGCTGCAGGCCCCCAGTCCACCCGGTGCTGAATATTAAAGAGGCTTCTAGTAGGCCTAAGTCACTTGTCCTTCCCGTGGCCATTATAGCACCGGAATGTTTAAATGTTCTTAATGAACTTGGCACCTCCTGGCCTGTCCTCTGATAGTCCTCGAAGTGTTAAATACAATTTTTAAAAGTTATTTAAAGTTTAATATTCTGAGCGTAGCACTCTTCCACATGCTGATGCTGACTCACTGCCTAGGCCTGGGGCGAAGAAATCTGTTGAGGAGGTGGGAGGTGTTGGCAGAGGGAGGGCAGCAGGCACGGGAGAATGACAGGAGAGCTGGTAGAGGCTTTTCGACCAGCAGGGAAGCAACGTAGCTCTTCTGATGCCACCGAGGATGGAAGAAATTATTTTCTTTTGGAGGGGCACAGCAAAATAACAAGCAGGGTAACAGAGCCCACACCACGCGGGAGCAGTCTTCTTTTCTTCTCCGGACCATCGAACTCGACCACTACGGACACCAGGCACCTCAGGACTCTTCCTGCTTCACTACCGGAGAAGGGCAATGCACAGAGAGTCAAGGGACCAGCTTCAACCCACCAGGTAAGCCCAGTGTCCTCGTCGCACTCTCAGGTCCTCTGCTTCCCACAGTTGGCCCAAACTACCAAGAGAAAATGTTCTCCCTTTCAAAAGACACTCGGGTTCTGGGGCACAACACAAATCTGTATGGTATCACAATTAGTTTGACATCACAGATCCGTATGACATCGCAAGTTAGTACTATTACAGATACAGCTACTTAAACATTCAGCCCAAGGACAGCTATTAAAATATTTATCACTATAAATGCCAGAACTTCATTCCTTTTCATCCATTTCAAGTCTTTTTAACAATTTTTTTTTTTTTTTATCGCCCCTCTCCTCGCAGCTCTCCACCTCTTGGGAGACACCTATGGCCTTTTAGCCCTTGCTCACCTACCAGGTAACGGGAGCAGTCCATCTCCCATGGAGCCGTGGCTGTACCCCCAGGCGGAGTGCAGGCGGGGGCTTCACACCCAGAAACATCTATATTCGTCAGGATGCTGTCTCCGGGCCTGGTAGGGGCATTGGGGTGGGGCCTGGTGTTCCATCTACCAGGAGGCTGCAGGCATTTTCTCCAGGCGTGCCATGTCCACCGATGTCAAGGTGCTGATGTCTGGCACATCTCCCCTCCGTTCAGCATCGGACTTGCTGTACCTGGGGTCTCCACCTGGGGCCAGACAAGAGCGAGCTCTGGCACCCTCTCCCCTGGAGAGGACGAGCAGTCTCTAGGGCGCCCAAGTCCTCTCCCCGGCCACCCTCCAGCTCCCGGGCTCATTCCCGAACCCAGGTCACTGGCATCGCAAGCGAAATCCAACCGCTGCGCCGTGGGCCAGCCCCTTTTAACAATTTTTAGTCAATAAAATGTCTGCATTGTCCACATGGCTGCTTCCTTTGGTTATTTTAGTCATCCTCATTTCAACTAGAAAATGACAATTTATACATTAAATTAATTTATTTCTGCACTGGCCCTTTGTACATTTCCTTTCTTGTACTCCTGGAAGGACATGGAGAGTTAACATGGAAACCATAGTGGGTTTAAAGCGTAAGAAAAAGAATGGGGGGCTCTACAGGTGGCCAACCTGACCGAGCTAAGGTGAAACACAGGATAGAACAAGCATTTGTCAGTGCCAAATGTTTCCTTGCATGTTGTTTGTGACAAGGTGTACTAAATTTACAAGCCTGTGTTCACCACTTCATGAATATGACAGCTGTCATTTGTGAAATCCTGGCCAAAATGTGTTCCTGCATCCCAAAAAGGTGATTTTACAGTGACTGTGTGAAATCACATTTCAGCAGGACTTGAAAATTGTGTCCACCATTGCTCAGGAGGTGGGGTCATAAGTAAGCTTTGTTGTACATTTGTGGGAAAAGATTTAAAATTACCAAACCTGCGAGCCCGTGTTTGAAAACTTCAATGTGGCCCCATTTTTTTCTTTTAATGCCAAGTTTTCAACCGAGCCTTCTTATGACCCCAGCTCAGGAATAATGGTGAAGAAAATGTTCAGTTCCTGCAAAAGGGTGCTTTGGTGCAGCAACCACAAAATTCAGTTTTGGGACAGATGTATCTAACCAAGGACAGCAGTACATTATATCAAGTCCCACACCACATAAATCCTTCTGAGTTAGAAGGATCAATGTGCAAATCCACGCTACAGCAACTGTGCATAAGAAATGCACTACTGGAAAGTTTGCAAACAGAGTTCTTGTTTTATTATGAGTTAGTATTACTATGTGCACATTAACAGTGTCCTCTAGTGCTACTGGATCTTATTGTAAAAACCTGGCAACACTGCTAATTACTAATTTAATAATCAGCTCTTATATTTACTACACTTTAATTTCATTACAAATGAGCCAGGCAATCTAAATGGGTGCAATAAAAATACTGCACATTCAAATAGCGATTTTCAAAATTGTTTATGACTACCTATTAAAATATTAAAATAGTCCACCTGGAGTAAGGATATGATGTTTAAGCACATTGCCTATTCATTCCTGCTAAACATTTTATTGGTGCAAATATCACTCACATTGGAAAGTACTTGAATTTTTTTATTTATTGAAATGTTTCACCAGGAAGGCACACTGAGCAACAAGATGCTCGTGTCAGGTGCGACCTGGGGTGGGAGGGGGAGACAGAGGACAGCAGTGAGTACATAATATAATACATTGCATTGAGTTACACATTGGAGACATGACTAGGGAGTAACATTACACAATTGATTACATACTTCCATTACTAACATTTATTACATTGAATCGGGTTAAAATCCAAGCAAAGCCATTTACAGCTAATATCAAATAATAACTAATTATTTTATACATATTAATATACCCAAACAGAACCAACTGTTTATAATTAATTTTGTAATGAACACTATAACAGTTGAGATATGGCACAAATTCAAATAAATATTAATAGTCATATTGATCTGGATTTTATATAGAATGTGCTTCAATAATTGGGATAAGCAATGCATATACTTACTAGCCCACATAAATCTGGCAACAAAGATTAGCTTTTGTTAAAAATGTATCATTGCCCTAGATCCCTTAGCGTAGTTTTGTCAGTAATCATTACCAAGCGTTATAAATGTCACTCAAAGGCAGTATGTATCTGACCTAAAACTGTTTAATAATGAAATACGTAGGAGTAAGTAAATACAGACTCTATTTACTTATTCTTGTATCTCTTACATCTCTATTATCAGTGTCAGTAGCTCAGCAGGTAGCATACTTGTCTTTGAGGCCAGGAGATCAGAGGGCTGTGGGTTCGATCCCCATGCAAGGCACTTAGGTTAAACCTCTCAGTTTTATGTATTTTACAGAATTCTATCAGCAGGATAGAATTTACTTTTAGTAAAACTTGGTACATAAGAAAATAGGGTATGGAGTGAAGCTTGATGTCTTTCTGTACTTGCATCCACGCGGTGTTTCTGTAAACAATATGTCAAACCCTTTTGATGTGTCTTTCACATTAAAGGCCTGATAATATTTCTGAAAATGTGGTAATATGGCTTCATAAAAGTGGCAGCAGGAAGGAGGCTGATAACTATAGCCCAGTCTGACAACAGGGTGGAGAAGTCCGCTTCATAAAGGCGACAGCAGGGAAGAAGTTAGCAGCTATAGAATGGGCAGTCTGACATCAGTAGTGGGGAAGTAAATGGAGATGTTTTAAAGGAAGGGCTAGTGGAGTATCATGAATCCAGTGGGCTACAAGACCCAAGGCAGCAGGCACTCACAGGAGAGGACATGTCAGAGGAACCTGATTGATTTATTTAACCGGATGACCATGGGAATACATCAGGGTGGATCAGTGCATGTAGCCTACTTAGACTGCATCATGGCCTTCAACACTATGCCACATAGGAGGCTCATATGGAAACTGAGCAGTGTGCAGGTGGGTCCCAAGGTGGCCAATGGGATATGAAATTGGTTGATTGATAGGCAACAGTGGCTGGCAGTAAACAGCACTCACTCAGGGAGAGTGTGACCAGCAGGGTGCTGCAAGGATCAATACTGGGACCAGTCCTCTTATTTTAATCAAGCCAAATTTAATATCTCTGGACCAACACATGGCTGAGGTATGTGCAGATATCAAATGTTCATGAAATTTCCCACAAAAAATAAAATGACATATTTTGAGCACATATAATTTTGAGACAATCCATCCTAATGTCATGAAATCTGGGGAATTTTAGAGCACCTATCCTCAAGTAATCATGCCAAATTTATTATATCAGGCCCAATAGATGGCTGAGGTACTGTAGATGCAGATAAAAATGTTAGTGAATTTTCCCTAAAAAATAAAATGAAGCTGTCCCAGTGGCACTGAGGCTGAGGTGCTGGATGTCTTACCTCGCACCATGCCTGCAACCTGGGTTTGGAAGCCTGCTCAGGTCATCAGGAGTCAGCCGGGAGGAGAGGATCAGTGTCTGGAGGACTGCTCTCCTCTCCTGAGGAGAGATGGGCTGCATGTCCCTGGCACCTGTGACCCCCAGTGGAGACTGGTTGTTGCTGCAGCTAGGGACACCTGGTAACTGGGTTGAGGCAGGGGACCAGTCCTCTTTAATATCTTTTAAGTGACATTGCAGAAGAGCTGAAGGAAGGTCTGCCTCTTTGCAGATGACACCAAGATCTGCAACAGGTAGACACTCCAGATGGGGTAGAGAGAATGAGTAGAGACCTGAGATAACTCTAGAAGGGGTCAGGAGTGTGGCAGCAGGTTTTAATGTGAAAAAGTGCAACCTAGTACACAGAATCCCAATGGCGGAGTGTAAAATGGGGAGAGGTATTGATGGTCAGTAAACAACAATGGAATTGGCAGTAATTTTATCAGATGACCTCAAGGTGGTGAAGCAATGCAACAAGCCAGTGGGCAAAGCCAGGGGATGCTGGAGTGCACAGGAGTGATATCCCCAGTGGGAGGAGGGAGGCGGTGTTGCCACTGTGTAGCTCACTGGTGAGACCCCACCTGGAGTATGTGTGTCCAGTTCTGAGGACCACATCTCCAGGAAAGACATAGACAGGGTGGTGGCTCTCCCAAGGAGAACAACTGAAATGGTGCATTGATAAGCACAAAGGAATCATGGGGTAAGGCTGATGTAACAGTGTAGGTAGGGAGAAATGGGAAGACTGGATGGGCCAAGTAGTCCTTATCTGCTGTAAATTCTGTGTTTCTATGTTTATGTGGTAGAGCATGATGACACATAATCTGTGAGTGTTAGCGCCACTGTCATTTGGAGTCATATTGATGGTATAATGTATAGAAATATAACCAGTGTGTGTCAATGCTACCCTGGCTTGTAGATTAAAAAAAAAAAATTTTTTTCTGCAGTGCTGTCAAACGAGTACAAAAATCTGATTTAAAATTTGAAAAGTTGAAAAGAAAACAAGCCTGCCAGGAGATGTCAAGACCTTCTATGTCAGAGAATGAATTGCTAGTTTATAGGTCATTAAAACTGCTACTGCTGAAAAAATTCATCTGCTTACACAATTTGAGAGTCTATAGTTCACTTACATTGTTTGACTTTGCATCATGTTTAGATGCCTTGAGGTCCTTTTCACGGAGTACAAAGGTCTGGCATACAGTAGTTGAGAAGTCACATTGGGGTTATAAAGAGTTTATTGGATGGACCCATCTGTGGCGCAACACTTCTGCTTTGACATTAATAGAATCCTATGAAATTAGGCACTGATGTTGACTCCCGTTTATGATGTATGTGATCTTTCTGGATTTCTTCATCACTTTTTGTTTGCTGCGAAAGAAACATTATGTGGCAGCTTAGTAGAAAGCTGGTTGTGGAGATGCAGCACTGTGGCAGCCAACAATGGCACTGCATTTGGGGACTTGGCACTGGTGGCCAATGCAGACACACTGTGCTGATGACATTGGTTTCAAAAAGTGCCACCAAGTTGAAATGTTTTACGCCGCTGCAATGAGGGCCTCTCGTCATTACAGCATCAGCCATTCTGCTGCAATGAGAGAGCAACCCGTCATTGCAGGGTGGTACTGCTCCAAGTGTAACATTTCTTTGTAATATAGCAGCACTTGCTGCCGATTCACAACCCATGAAAGCCGGCGGGGTGGCCAATCCCCTATTGGCATGCCCTCAACCCAGTTCATTTGCCAATGGGGAACCCACTTCCCGTCAGCATAGTGCCCCCATTTGTTGTGCGCTGAGGGTGTCCAATCCCCTCGGCATCATGCTTCCATCCAAAACAGTCTTTCTTTGCTGAAGGGGCTCAATCCTCGTCGGCTTCAGTCCCTCCTTCCCAGTTTAATTTGCAGGTGGGGAGCCCAATCCCGCCAGCATAATGACCCCACAGTCATGTTTTGCCTATGATGAGGATGCCCAATCCCACTCAGCATCATGTGTCCCCTGCCCGTTTCTATACCAACGGGGAGCACAATCCCTATCGGCTGCGGTCCCCTTCCCACAAATGCTGGTGACACACAGGAGCCCACCCCTGTGTGCCAAACACACCTGTAAAAAGAAACTGCCCACGTTGCCTGTTTTCTTTTTTTAACCTGTAAAACAAGAAACGGTCCCTTGAAGTCTCTGGTGCCCCTCCCAACCCACGCCCACCCTCTGAGTACTCTACTTCCCCTCACCCCGTACTTACCTCTGGAGCCTGGCATGATGATCTTCGTGGACCAGGAACACGTCTGCACTCTTCAAAGCCGACCATGAACTGAAGAAATGCCCGTTAGCTGTATATTGGCATAAATAGGGTTTTCAACTTTGGTGCATATCTCGGGCATTTTGGAATTTTGGCACCAAATTTTCAACATGGGTTATTGGGACCCTCCTCATGAATTCAGTCACTGTCTTGGCATCATTCAATCCTGAAAGTTGATTTTGCGGTCACTGCGTGGTAACACCTTTTGGAACCAATTAATGAAGCGACAGTGCCACTGTTCATAGGTGGGCTCTCAAAAAGCCTATGTTGCAAATTTGGTGAAAAGAATCTAAAACAAAGCATTTGTCAGTGCCGAATGTTGCTTGTTCTATGTGCTGTTTAGGTATTTGGAAGTCATTGGAGTGCAAATATTGCATTTTTAGGAATTTTTCACCAAATTTTCAACATAGCCATTTAAGACCTCTGCTCTTGAACAGTGTCACTGTGATTTTGTTAATGTGTCCCATACATTGAGTTTGTACACCGACTGCGCCATTTAATGCTACTAGGCGAAACACGTTTTGGGCAGGATGTGAAAAATGACAGCTGTACTGCTCATAAGGAGGTGTGGTAAAATGGCAATGTTGAAAATCTGGAGTAAAATATTGAAAATTTCTTGAACTTACGAGCCTGCGTAGGAACTGCATAGCCTTGCGTTAAATAAAACAGTCATTTTAGGAATTTTTGCCACCAAATTTTCAACATGGGGTTTTGGGACCCCTCTCATGAATGATGTCACTGTCATGGCGGTATTCAGGCCGAAGGGTGATTTGCAGTCACTGCCGAAATCACCCTTCAGGCCCGAATAACACCATGACAGTGACATCATTCATGAGAAGGGGCCTAAAACCCATGTTGAAAATTGTGCAAAAATTCCCAAAATGCCTGAGATATGCAACAAAGTTGAAACCCCCTATCTAGCCCATTATACAGCTTACTGGCATTTCCTCAGTTAAATGGTCGGCTTTGAAGGTGCAGGCCGTGTTCCCGGTCCACGAAGATCGTCACACTGGAGTCGGAGGTAAGTATGGGGTGAAGGGGGTGTAGAAACTGGGTATGGCAGTGGGTGGAGTGCGGGTGTGTGGGAGGGAGTCGGAGGCAGCGCCCGGCGGAGACGTTTTCGTTTTCAGGTAAAAAAGACATCATGGGACCGTTTGCCACACTGGGGTGGGCTCCCAGCGTGGCACCTACAACTGGGGGAAGGAGAGAGAGGCGCAGCTCAGCCGACTTGGGGATTGGGCACTGATCGGCTACACAGTGGTCTTGAGGCGCCACGCCTGCCTGTGGGAGAGGGAGCTACGCTTCTTATCTCTGCTCACTGAAGTGTAGCTCCCCTTTCAACTATGCCACTGCATTTTGGCGTGTCATAGACAGCTCCAAAATGCATTATTACAGGAACGTGCCTGCCAGCTCACTGACTGAATTGGAGGAGGAGGTGATGCACCTCGAAATCTCGATGATGACACTATGTTTCTTGCACATGCGTGCAAGCAACATAAAATGACTGTTTTATGAGCGTGCATTGCACAGTTGCCACGCATGCTCGTAACCAGCAATTTGTAATATTCTCACTTCAGATTTTCAGCATTGGCATTTTCCACCTCCTTATGAACAGTACAGATATCATTTACATATTTATTTATTTAGTTTTTATTGACCAGGTAAGTGCACTAGACAAATTCTGCCTATTTTCAGGCACAACAGGGAGGGACACAGATGAATGCCAACTGGCCTTGAACCAGATTAAGCTGTTGGTGGTATTTTTAGTGAATGAGGAAATTTGGCCAGGACACCAGGAAATTCCCCTACTCTTGTCGATGAGGGAGCCAAGCGCTGTGCTGATGGCAGAGCAGACTGAGCTAGTGATGGAGGTGGATGTGTCTGAAGAGCCGCCTGAGATTTTGGATGTGGAAGGAATTGTGGTAGCAAGAGAGCAATCTTGTGAAACCACTAGATTTATGCAGGATAATTCTTCAACTCATCTGGATAATCACAATATGGTGGAGGATGTTACTAGAGACAACCTACAGCCTGCTGTTACTGGTAATCCACAGTCAAAGTGATTTGGGCCTCTGCAGAGCCCCTAGTAGTGTAGTTTGGATGATCCAGGGAAAAGTTGTTCTACTGAGGCGCTGCAAGTCATGTGCAGTAACTGGGAGATGCTAATACCGTGTCTGAACAGGCGAAAGACATTTCAGTGACAAAACAAGTCTGAAAACAATTTGGATTAAAAAAGACACTGTGCAGTATTTTGGGAGTGACTGGCGTAATGATGACTTGAATTCATGTGGTTGGAAGCAGGAATGAAAAGGGTTTCTGACCCGATTGGAATGGAGCGTTTTGTTTGGGCCTACAACAGGACATGAAAGGGCTGCAGCACAAACCCTGAGCTCAGGTAAAACTGTTTCTGATAAAAGGATCCTATAAAGTTAATGCTCAGATTTTAGATGATGACACCCAGGCCTCTACGGTGCCTGGCTCATCGAGGTAGGGGGATGTGAAGTCAAGTTGCACTAATATTGCATGTTTTACTGCTGAGCAAGAACAATCTAAATCTCAAGATAATAATAATGATATAACAAAAAACCTCCATGTCAGAACTTTTAAGAATAAACCCGAGCAGGCCCCTAGAAGAAATGCTGTCAGGTTAAGGTATAGGGAGGGCTACCAGAGCACCGGACAGGTACTATGTTGCAAAACATATATTGATGGGATCCATGTAATTCATGCCAGCAGAGGTTTATGCTCTAATTCATATATCAGGGAAGATACCTTTGATATTAGCTTTAAAACTAACATCAGCCTTGAGAGATTCTGAGAAAAGTATAATAACCTTAAGCAGCGCCTCTTTGGACACCCTTTATGCTATCCCCTTAATAACCCCCAGATAAGATATATTTCCATCATGTTCAGAAATGAAGGAGTGAACGTTAGTGATATATATCACTGGTTGCAGAAACAATGTGATATTCTGGGACCCCAGAGGCAATTATGGATACAGAGGATTTTGGACGGAGGGTGGAGATTTAAAATAAAATTATTCCAAGTCAATTCAGAAATTATCCACCTCCCCAATAGCTTCTTCTTAGGCAAGGACAGGGGTGTTTGTTTTATGGTGGACAGCCTAGGGCCTGTTATAAATGTGGGCCTAAGACTCATCTGAGCATCGCCTGTGATATGCTCAAATGCTCTTATGTGGGGTATGGCCATCCACTGATCTATGTGACAATATATTCCAGAGCAACCTTTTGATGATAAAGGTCACACCTTTCACCAGTGTCCCTGGGCTAAAAGAAACAGAACTGAGGGTGGGACCAAGATGACCTGATCGATAGAGCCCAGGAGAGAAGAAGCCACTTCTTTCATGAAACTGCTGGCAGGGATAAATCTCAGAATGCTGCACCTCAAGAAAATACCCCTGTGGAGGCTGTTACTGACACCCTGACAACTACTGACCCCTCCCTAGGAATGAAAAAAATGGGAGACCCATGATAATCAAGAATGTAGAGAGATGTCCCAGTTCTCTAGGGATGGGAAAGCAAGTATTAGTATGCCACCCACTTTGAAGTTGCTAAAGCCAGGAGATTTACTAGGCGTCTGCTAGACAGCATCCCCCCTCCCCTCCCTGTCCCTTCCCCTCAGGATGGAAAACCCTTTTTCCCTTTACAAGTAGACACGGGAAAATCTGAGCTAGAGTCTGATGCATCACATAGGTCTGATATAATCACTGAAGAGGAGGAAAGTAAGACTACAGAACTGGCTAAGGAAAGGTAAAAAGGAAAGCTAAAGCTGGTCACGAAGAAGGCCCCTGAATATAAAGAGTTTGTACCAAACATGCTTTTTATGTACATAACGCATGGCCTCTATTCATGTTGCTTCACTTAATATCTGTAGTTTTGAAAAACTACAAAAGCAATTATCTGTATTAGCCTATTTGGGGCAACTTGCTGTAGACATCATCTTCGTCAAGAAACTAGGCTATCCTCCATTGTTGATGTAAATCAGGGTAAGAGGAATTGGACATGGGGTCCTTCCTTTGGACCTTTGGCACAGATATTGCTGATGGAATAGGAATTTTATTTAAAACCCCTAATTTCAGAGTATCTAGACTTATTGATATACATCCTGGAGAGGCTCTGGCCATAGACTGCACGTACAAAGAGTTGCTTTTGCCTTATTAATCTTTATGCCTCCCAGACCAAATCTGCTAGAATTGATCTTTTGAGGAAATATAACCTTATTTACACACACAGAAGAACATTATATGGGGAGGGATTTTAATTGCAGTTTGATCTGAAATATGCAGGTGACATAATCAAAAGGTATATTGTGACATGCATGCCTTAAAACAAATCATTCTGGATACAGGATTATCAGATACATATACAGAACTCTGAGGAAAAATGAAGTAGGGCAACCTATTTCAGACACATCTATGCTACGACATTGATTACATGCTAGTGTCTAAATATGTAAAACCCTATAAAATAGAAGTTAAGCCCACATAATTCTCTGATCATTGTATATTATTAGGATCTCTAAGTCTAGCAACAGTACCCCAAAGATGTATTCCCATATACACAGATGGAGGCTGAACATCTCCTTATTGAATCAACTGAATGTCATAAACAGGTGGAAGTTCTTTTGGTGCCAGAATCTTGACCCTGTGTCTTTATGATAATCTTTGGGACTGGTGGACAGATACAAAAAAATATTTAAAATCTCAATTTTTATAATTGGTAAACATTCTGCAAACTCAAGCTATGTCAAATATTTAGACTATAGAAATCATTTATACAGACTTATGTCTTTCCCACCAAAGGACCACATGAAATATAAAATGCAAATTTTGGAAATAAAAAGCAAATGAAAATCTATCAATATGATAGAGCAAAATCATTGGACATGGAAATGAGATTCTGCACAAATAATCAACCAGCCGGATCCTACAGGCGTGCAAACAACGGCTGGTTAAAACCATTATGGAAGGTTTACTTACATCGGACAATTGGCTGATAGACACCGATCTAGGAATGCTTTCATTAGTGCAACAAAACTTATATGAAAATTTTTCCAAAACCCTTAAAAAGGGTAGTGTACAGAATTTTTAACTGCACCAATACCCCATTTGAGCCATTATGCTGGTGAGGCATTGGTAGATCAATTACCTCTGAAGAAGTTTGTGGGGTAATTAAAAAGGTAAAGACAGGAACATTACCAGGAATAGATGGTCTCTAATGACTTCTATAAAAAATATGAACCTTTTTGAGTTCTGTACTGGCAAATATTTTAAATTTTATGTTACAGTCAGAATTGAAGTGTACAGATTTTAGTCAGCTCTCATATGCTACATATTTAAACAGGGGATAAGAAGAAACTATCTAACTGGAGACCCATCAGCATCCTTAATAGTGACTATAAGATTTTGGCAAAAATTCTGAACAATAGATTAATGACAGTAGCTGAAACTTTAATTGATCTGGCCCAGACATGCGCTATCCCTGAATGTAAGATCCAACATAATCTCTTTATTTTACGAGAGCTCTGTGAAGCCTGTACATCTCAAATCTTACAGGCTTTATACAAAGATTGTATTTATTGTGCCAAATGAGGCAACATACACGGTCCTGGTATACATTTGTGTATTGTCTGGCTACAAGGGGGTAGCTCACCCTAACAAAGTGGAGTGTGGAAGCAGTGAGTCCACTTGGTGTGCAGATCTGAAATCCCTGGCTACACCCTGAAAGCATTTGATCGAGTTGAGCACCATTTTCTATTTAATGTACTAGAGACATATGGGATCCCAAAACATTTGTGGATTGGATAAAATATTGTATTCTAATGCTAATATTATTCCAACAGTTAATGGTTTATTTGGTGGGATGTTCCTCTTTTAAAAGAATGCAAGCAGGGCTGTCTGCTAAGCCCCTTACTTTATACCTTTGCTCTAGATCCAGTCATCCAACAGATGAAGTGGGATAAGCAAATTATAGGTCTGGCTCCTCATCAGACTTTAACTCCAGGAAAGTAACTGCATATGCAGATGATGTTACTCTCGTTGTTCAAAACATCAGCTCCATAGAAAAGGCGATCAGCACCTTTGATGCCTGTGCACAGTTCTCTGGTGCTAAATTGAATAAAGACAAAAGCACTATTATAGCCCTGAATAAGCCAACCACTATGATCAGAGATGTAAATGGAATCAGCATCTCCACTGTGCCAAAAAATTTAGGTATATGGGTAGGTCTTGGTGATATGGCCACCTATAATTGGGAAAACAAATCAACATAGTTGAAAGCAAAGTTTGCCTTTGGAAATCATGGAAGTTTGGAAAGAAGCAGTGTACAAGTTATCAAGAAATTTATTATTCCTATTTTTCTATGTCAGTTAAATTTATACCTCCTCTGTGGTCCTATTTTACAGCAGGGTCTCTGGGGTTGAGACAAAGCAATGATTAAATACTTTTAGGATTGCTGTAATAATACAGATTTAGTTGTTCTGTTTATTTTTCTAACTGAGCTATACTGTTAGGATTGCTGTAATAATACATATTTATTTATTCTGTTTCTTTCTCTAACTGAGCTGAGAAATATTTGGAGTGCAATAGGATTTCTAACTGGGCTAAGTGAAACTATTTGAGAGCTGAGAACAAAAAGTATGGTAGCTGAGAGGTGAAAACGGACAAGGAGGCTTTAGGATTGCTACAGTAATGCAGTATCTAATGGACGAGATTTGAAACTGAATTAACTCAGTCGGCAAGGGGCAGTAGGGGACTAGTGTGGAGGGGAACAGGAACTTGAGTAAATAGGGGCCTAACAGTTGTAGTAGGTACAGAAACCCAGGAGTAAGAGCCCGTAACATAAGATGGGGGGCCAAATGGGGCAGGTGCCACATGTCAATAGGGGCATCTTTGGAAGGGTGGTGGGGTGTACAGGGTGTGGGTCCACCATGATCCTGGACTGGGCTTGGAGGATGGGGGTGTATGGTCTGTAGACAACTGGCTATTTGAGGGTGGAAATGTGGAGGTTAGGGAGGAGTCTAAGTGGCAGGGCACATGGTATGGTAGGCATCCTGGCTGGGGGATAGGGGATGGCAAGCGGGGACGGAGGAAGAACAACTAGGAGTGAATCCAACCCCAGTATCAGTGGCACTAGCAGAAAAGAGAGGAGAAGGGAGGGGTGCCTGAGGTGAGGCTTCTGATGGCGAAGGAAGAGACCATGAGAGTACCAGGGAGAAAGCAGATGGCTGCTGGTAGGAGGGACCAGGGGTGGCATGGAGGGGAACAAGTAGGAGGGGAACCGATGGGGAAGAGATGTAGGGTAGTATCGACAAGGAATAGATTCTAGCCTCTGCTATGGGAGAGAGAGGAGCAGGGACATACTGAAGGGGGTGGAGGACAAGCGGGCATGGGAGGGATGGCAACAGGCAGGGAAGAGATAGTGAGGACGAAAGGGTAGAAGGGGCTGGTAGGAAGGAAGGAAGGGTGGTGACTGGAGGAGAGAAGGCTATGGGAAGGGGAAGGATGGGAGGGCATCACTATTGAGGTAGAAGGGAATGGGGTTATAAATCGACAACAGGGATAGGAGAGGGTCTGGAAAGCAGCAGAGGAGGAGGGAGGTCAACATGGGAATCCAGTAGGAAGTAGTCAGGCTGGGAAGGGCCCTGACTACTTGAAAGAGCTTCTGATTCCTTACCGCCCTGTGCGACAGCTCCGTTCAGCCGACGAGGGGTTGCTAGAGGTTCCAGGGTTACATTGAAGTCTTCTGGGGCCAGGGCTTTTGTGTTTGTGGTCCCAACTCTCTGGAATTCTCTGCCTCATCGGCTTAGGAACACACGACTGTGGAATCCTTTAAGCGGGATTTTAAGACACTTTTGTGGAGTAAGGCTTTTATGAATTGATGTTGCTGAGAATATTGATTTTATATGTGTATTTTTGTTTTAACATTCATTTGTACAGTGCCTTGGTGCTTGAAAGGCAATTAATATATAAAGTTTTATTATTATTATTATTCAAGGGGATGGGAGGAATAAGACAGAGAAAGGGTGAGGTGGAAGTAGGGTGTACAGTTACAGAGGTCACAGAGGCGCAGCTGGCAGAGGTAAGGGGCAGGGAAGAACGAATACTAGGGTGGAGAAAGGGCATTAGAAGGAAAGGGGTAAGAGATAGGGTGGTACCTGCTCTGGGGGATTCTTTACTGAAAGGGGTGAGATAGGGCGGAAGAGGGAAAGGCACAGCCGTATTTGGGTTGAAGCTATCCCAGGTTGACTGCAGGAGAGGCAGGGCAGACACTGCTCAAGTCTGCAGCGAGGAGGAAGAAACCTCATTTAGTGTTGCATGTGGGTACAAACGACTTGGCGGGGAGACTGTGGAAGTAGTGAGGGAGGTTCAGAGTAGTTGAGCAGGCAGAGTGAGTGGGTGGGGAGTCGGTGGCATTCTCGGAGGTACTCGGTGCCATGTGCAAGCATGGGAGGAAGGGCAGGATTGAGGAGTTCAGTGAGTGGCTGAGGGTTGGTGCACACTAAAAATTATGGTTAGTGACTAACTGGGGTAGGGTCTGGGAGTAGTGACTTGTACACGGGGACAGGCTACACTTGAGCAGGAGGCGCATTAAAAGGCAGGATTAGAGGATATATCTCTACTAAGGCGGATTTAAACTAGTAGGGTGTGGCCAAAAGACTGAGGTTGGTAGAACGTCCGGACAGGGAGCCTAATGAGCTCACACCCTTAGATATAAGTAAAGGCAGAGGCACAGTAACCCTGGGAGGGTGGGCAGAGTGGCCCAGTGTAATACAGAAGGCACCACCACCGGGTAAGAATAAGGAGGAGAAAGTGTGCAGACTACCGGAGGAGGACACAGGCCAAGAAGGAGAAGAGTGAAGAGAAGGAAGGGTATGGGTGGAAAGTGGTCTTTCTCAACACAAGAAGCCTGGGGAACAAAATTGCTGAACTTCAGGCTCTCCTTCCAGAGGAAGGTGGACATTCAGGTGCTCCTTTCAGAGGAAGGTGGACATTGCTGCAGTGACAGAGACTTAGGACACAGAGTAACATGATAGGGACTTAGAAATCCTGGGATACAGGATATTCAGGAGGGACTGGGAGGCTGGAAGAGGTGGAGTTGCACTTTATGTGAGGAAGGGAACAAAAGGCTTAAGGGGTGAGGGAGAAGAGGAGGGACAGAGTTGCTTTGGGTGCAGCTCCTGGACTCCAAGGGCAAAGTTGAGACTGGGAGTGGTGTACAGACCACTAGCTAATCCAGGGAACTGGATGGGAAGTTGGCAGAGCAGATAAGGAGGCGTGTAGAAGGGCGAGTGTGGTGATGAGTGGAGATTTTAACCTACCACGGGTTGGCTGGAGCATGACCACTAGCAGTACCAGGAGCAGGTGCTCCTTGATGCATTCAGGATGGCCTTCTGATGCAATTGGTAAGTGGGCCTACTAAGCTTGGTAGCACTCTGGATCTAGTACTGATAAATGGGGAGGCGGTGAGGGAGGTAAGGGTGGAGGATCCACTATCAGGTAATGACCACCAAACAGAGTGGCCTCAGTCTCATGCTGGGCAGGAGACAGGAGGCATGGGCACTAAAGTGGTGAACTTTATTAGGGTGGACATGGGGGAATGGGAGCAATACTGCAAGGAAGACTCTAGGATACAAGGCCAAGATGGTTGCAGAACGAAGTGGGGAGTCATAAAGACTGGGCTAACAGACGCCACAGTAGCCTGCACATGGTCCAGGAGTAAGAAGAGCAGAGCCAAGAAACCATGCTGACTGAACAAGGAAGTGCTGCAAGGGTGAGGGCAAAGAGGACTGCATACCAGAAGTACAGGAGAAGAGGAAGGGAGAGAGGATAAGGAGGCTTGTGGGAGTTGGTCAAGGGAGGTGGCCAGAAAGGTGAAAAAAGCTAAGACCTCCAGGGAATTAAGGTCTGTACAGGCACAAAGGGAGAGGAAAGGACTTTTTAGGTATGTCAGGGAAAAGAGGAAGTGCAAGGAACTTATTGTGAGGATAAAGCGGGGGGATTGGGTGGAAAAGGGCAGCAGAGTGAAATTCAAAATGAGTACTTCTGCTTCATTTTCACTAAGGAGAGGATGGTACACTACCAGAATGGGGTGGGAAAGGGGGAGGAGGTGACGGACAAAGTGATCACAGGGAGTAGGGTGCTAGAGGGCTGAGGGGCAGTAAGGGTGGACAAGGCACAATGTCCGATGGCATCCACCCAGGGTGCTGAGGAGATGGCGGAGCTGTTGACTGAGCCACTGGCAGATCTGTTTAACACCTCCCTGGAAGCGGGGTGTGTGCCCCAGTACTGGAGGGTGGCCCATGTGGTGCCCATACACAACAGTGGGCCTAGGGAGGAGCAGGAAATTATCGGCGGTAAGTCTCACGTCCATAGTGGGTAAGCTTATGGTGGTGATACTGAAAGAGAGGCCAGTGGCATTCCTAGATAGTAATGGCCTCCAAGATGGGCGGCAACATGGGTTCATCTCAGGAGGTCTTGTCAAATCAACCTAATAGAGTATTATGACTGGGTGACAAGGGGAGTTGGACTGGGGCCATGCGGTACATGTCTTGTACTTGGACTTCAGTAAGGCCTTTGATACAGTGCCTCATGGGAGACTGGGGGAAGATGATGGCAGTGGGGTGGGAAAAAAGCTGACTGTATGGATAGAGAACTGGTTACAGGGAGGGTGCAGAGGGTGGTGGTGGTGGGGGGAGCTCTTGGCAGCCAGAGCAGTGACAAGTGGGGTTCGCAGGGGGTCAGTGCTGGGCCCGGTACCATTTGGGCTCTTTATCTATGATATAGCACATGGAGTGGGAGCAGGTTAGTCTGTTCACAGATTATACTGAATTCAAAAGGGTGGTGGACGAAGAGGACAGATGGGAAAACTGCAGGGGACCTAACCAAATTAGAGACATGGTCGGTGGAGGGCAGCCAGGATTCAATGCAAAGAAATGTAAGGTGATGCACTTCAGGGCTAAGAATCAGAAGAGGAACTATTGGTTGGGGACCACAGAGGAGGAGAAGAACCTAGGAGTGTTGTTAACTGGGAGCATGAACAACTCGGCCCAATGCAGAAGAGCAACAGCGAAGGCAAACAGAATGCTGCAGTGCATCATAAGGTGGCTCTCATCCAGACACAGGGATGGATCCTACCTCTCTACAGATCATTGGTCAGACCGCACCTAGAGTACTATATGCAATACTGGAGGCTATACCTGAGGAGAGATATAAAGTTACTGGAGGAGGTGCAAAGAAGGGCAACAAAACTGTTAAAGGGGATGGAAGGAAAGAAAAGAAATATGAAGTTAGGCTGAAGGAGCTGAACATGTATACACTGGAGGAGAGGAGGGATAAGTGGATAAGATTGAAGCATTTAAATACCTGAGGGGATAAATAAACCTAGCACCGAGGGGTGTTTCAACTGAAGAGTAGAAGAGAGAAAGTGTGCACGGACTAAGGTTGGAGGAGGGATGTTTCAAGAGGGAAATGAGGAGGCACTACTTCACTGAGAGGGTGGTGTCTAGTTGGAATGCCCTGCCAGAGGGGTGGTAACATATGGGACAGTCAATAGCTTTAAGACAGAGTGGGATAAAGCAAGAGGAAGAGTAGGGGCAGGGGCTAGGACAAGCGGGGAGGAACTGGGGGAGGAGGCAGGGCAGCTGCAATCTAGGGTGCTAGCTGCACACTCAGGCAGAACTTAGATAGACCAATTGGTATGTTCTGCTGGCAGATTTGTATGTTCGTATGTAAAATCACAGTGACTCTGTTCATGTGCAGAGGTCCTAAAATGCCTATGTTGACAATTTGGTGATGAAAGTCCATAAAATGACTATTACTGGCGCATGTTTTACGCAGGTGCAGTTTTCGTGTATGCTCAAGTATGAGCAGTTTTACTATTCAATTACAGATTACAAGTGTGCATTGTGCGTTCCATGCACCCTCAAAACTTTGCAAATCTGTAGTATTTTCACTCCAGATTTTCAACATTGGCATTTTTCAGACCTCCTTATGAACAGTGCAGCTGTCATTTTCACATCCTGCCCAAAATAAGCATTTACTCATCTGGCGTAGAATAGCATGGTTGCTGTGGAAAACAATGTTCAGGACAGATTAAGAAAATCATAGTGACAGTGTTCATGAGCAGAGGTCACAAAATGCCTATGTTGAAAATTTGGTGAAATAATTCCACTAAATGACTGTATTACGTGCATGCGTTGCTCCAGTTTCCACGTACACTCGGAAGTTTGAGCATTTTAATATTTTCACTACAGATTTTCAACAGTGCCATCTCTTCACCCCGATGAATGGTACAGTTGTCATTCTTCACATCCTGCCCGATCTGTGTTTTCATACATCTGGCGCACAATGGCGCATGTCGCTGTGGAAACTCAATGTTAGGGATGCATTGCAAAATCACAGTGCCACTGTTTATGAGAAGAGGTCCCAAATGCTTTCATGAGGTGGAGGCCACAAAAGGCCATGTTGAAAACGTGTAGTGCAAATACCAACAAATGCCCAGGGCATTAGGGTTCTAACCATAACGTCCCACCCTGTACAAACTGACAGGTATCAGGGGTGTGCCTTTGGATTGCCAACTGTAATGCTCTTGCTATTCCACCCCACCCCTCACTCTGCAGCCAGTCACAGGCATTGAGGTGTGCCTTGGACTCTTCAGCCAAGAGATCACCCCATTCTACTATATTACACCCACTTCAGCATATGTCCTTATGGAGTGGGGTGACTGTAAAGCCGAACACCCCAAGGCACACCTCAACACTAGTCAGTGTCTGCAGGATAGGGTGAAGTGAAATTGTATGAATGTTATGGCGACAACCCAAACACATACCCCAATGCCTGTCCATCTCTGCAGGGTGCAGGTGGGGTTGGCATGAAGTTCAATACTTCTGCCATTCCTACTTTGCATCTGTCTAACTCCTGCATTTCCAATGCTCATACCAGCAAGCAAACATTCAGCATTGACAAATGCTTGTTTGTTTTTATTTTATTTAGCTATTTGTTCAGCTATAATTTCTCACCAGAAAGACACACTGATGTGTGAGAGGTCACTCCCTGTTGTGTTGGGGGGTGGAATGACATGGTCCTGTTTGACAAGGAATTTTGGCTTATTTGATAAGGAGGAAATGCTGGCTAGGACACATAGGAAAGTCCCTGTTGTTACAAAGGATTCCATTGGATCTTAAACCTGGAAAGTCTCCAGAGATGGACAGAAGAGCCCTTCATTTAAGGTCTCATCTGAAGGACTGTGCTAACAGTAAGTGCAGCATCCCTAGTGCTACAACACAGCTTAGTATTGGGTATGGTCCAGGATCTGGAGTGGTACTGGAACCCATGACCTTCTGATCCTCCCGCCCCAGTGGCAATCATGCAACCTGCAGAGCCACTGACACTGCTTGGCATTTTGTTTAGTATTTTGTGAAGCAAATAAGTCAAAATGAAAGAAAAACACTATGATTCTCAAAAGAGGTTGTGGGGAAGGTTTGGGAGAAAAGCATTCAGAAAGTATAAGGAAACACAGAAGGAGCAAGATAGAATTGTACCAGTTAAAGCAGAAGGAAGTGGGAAGGCAGTCAGAATAGCAAAGGCTAAATTGAGGAGAAGATAGCCAACTCAGTTAAGAAAGGGATAAAACCTTTTATAGGTACATTAGAAGCGAAGAAAGACAAGGGAGGGATACTGAGGCTGAATAAAGAGGAGGGTGGGTGAGCAGACAGGGACAGTGAAAAACCAGGGATGCTAAGCGAATACCTCTGCTCAATATTCACAAAGGAATAGGTACCTAATCCAGTCAATAAAAGCACTATACAGACCCCTACTTTTCTGCGGCACAGTGGGACCAAGTTCTGCTGACAAGACTACCATTGCCCTCAAGAACTTCTGTGGCGGTGGTTTGTAATTTCTCACGGAAGTTCTACGGCACTAACAAACTACCACATCACAGTGACAGCTTGTCATCCTGACTTCACTTTCATGGCAGTTTTAGCAATCAGGATGGTGGAAAGCACAGTAACACTAGTTCAAAAATAACAGACTTATAAAAATAATTTTATGCCTAAAAGGCAAAACAAATGTCTCTCCCTTAAGGTCCTAGCCTGTTGCATAAATGGCATATGCTGGGGGATCTTATGTGATAAATAAGGTATTTCTATGCATGCTATCTATCCCACTAATGAGGTTTCCACTATCACTTATATATTTGTATGTACTTCTACACCACTCATGAGGTTCCCACTGTATATCACTTACATATTTATATGCAATCTGTAAAATACATACAAATGTGTGTTGTGTGTATGGTGAGAGAGAACACTGATACTGTGTGTGTGTGTGTGTGTGTGTATATATATATATATATATATATATTTTTTTAATTTCCAGAACTTGCATCCTCATTCATACAGGTCCCACTAGAAATGGAATAGAGGAGTTATTGCAAAACTCATTTTGATGTCGACTTGCTTTTCCTGACACACACGTAACACCATCAGGCCATGACATGCATGTGAACTGATTGTGAGATAGAGCTCTCAGACCAGCACAATGTGTCCACCATGTGACAGAACACTGCACCTTCCCAGGCTCCGAGCAGTGATGTGTTCCACCAATCCTCAGCCCAGCCAGCTCCCAGAGCTAATCTCTGAACCTGAGGTTGCCAGCACGGAAACACAGTATGCTGCCCTCGGCTCCAACAGCTGTCCCTGACACAGCATTTCTCCATAACTTTTGGCGATTCTATCAACCAATGACAATATGTAATGAATAGCGCTTGGCAAAATGCGTACAGTCAATTATTTATTTAACAGGTCTATTCTTTCAATAAATCTCGCATTATTATATTCAATTTACTGGGCATAATTACTTTATTTTTCTTAAAAATGACAGTTAAATTCATTTTACCAGTTATTTATTTCAGATGGCATCTCTATACCTTAAAGGCACAGATAGGTTTGTACAAAGTGAGGTATGGACTTAACAGCTCTGTGCTATTGACAAGGTTTTGTTTAAGTTGGCCTAGTACAACAAAGTAAGACTGAAAATTGTATTAGGCTGTAGTGCAGGTTGAGCAAATATCACCATGCCTGAGTGCTGTGCCACCGTCTCTGGCAGTGGGAGCTGTGGTAGATAAGTGACTGTTCATTTCTGTTGCAGAATGCAGTCATTTCATTAACTAATGTATGATGTTATATCAATGATAACATCACATTCTGAGCATATATAGGGGTTTAGGATATAAAAAGAGGGAAGGAACCAGATTCTATGGAAAAACAGAAATATTAATAAAATCAACAAGAAGGAAATTCTGCGGCATATGAAGTCCTTGATGAATTACAAGTTCTGCACAAAATTCTGCGGCAGCAAAATTCTAGAAGAACCTTGACTATGGATAAGAGGTTGATATCAATCCTTTCACAGAAGAAAGGGTTCTGAAAGAACTCCTAAAACAGAAAGTGGACAAAGCAATGGGGCCTGATGGATTCACCCAGAATTCTAAAAGAACTAAGGAAGACATAGTGACACCACTGACCACACTTTTAACAAATCATGGGAGGATGGTGTGGTACCTGAGGACTAGAGGAGGCTGGATGTGATTCCCTTCACAAAAGTGGGAGCAAGACAGAGGCAGGAAACTACAGACCAGTCAGTTTGACCTCAGTGGTAGGAAAATGATGGAATCACTTCTGAAGGAAAGAATAGTTGAGTACCTAGAGGCCAGTGGGGCTGAAGGACCCAAGGCAGCATGGATTCACAGTGGGAAGGTCATGTCAGACAAATCTAATCAATTTCTTTGACTGGGTGACCAAAGTAGTAGACCAAGAAGGGCGTGTGGACATGGCCTACCTAGGCATTAGCAAGGCATTTGACACAGTCCCACACAAAAGATTAATAAACAAATTAGCCTGCCTGAGAATGGATCCCAGGGTGATAGCCTAGATAAAACATTGGCTGGATGCAGAGGGTAATGGTAAATCCAACCCACAGTGAAGAAAAGGCGTTACTAGTGGGGTACCGCAGGGGTTCAGTACTGGGGCCAGTCCTTTTAATGTCTTTATAAGTGACATTGCAGAGAGTTGGAAGAAAAGTATGTCTCTTTACAAATGACACAAATATCTGCAACAGGGTTGATACACAAGGTGGGGTGGAAAGGATGAGAAGGGATGTGGCAAGGTTGGAGGGATGATTAAATGTATGGCAGCTTAGATGAATGCAAAGAAGTGCAAAGTAATGCACCTCAGAAACAAAAAGCCTGGGAAAATGCAGCAATGGGGTGAGATACTGACAACAACAAAAATGGAAAGGGACCGGGAATAGTTATATCAGATGACCTAAAGTTTAGCAAGCAATATGAGAAGGCAGTAAGGAGGGCTGGGGATACTGGGATGCACAGGAGAGGCATCACCAGTAGAAAACAGGAAGTTGTTATCCCTCTGTACAGACAGTTGGTGAGACCCATCTTGAGTACTCGTCCAGTTCTGGAAACCCCATCTCTGCAAGGACATAGATAGGATGGAGGCAGTCCAGAGGAGGGCAACCAACTAGTTTAATTGAGTAGGACTAGTTTAACTCTCTTGGCATCTTATCAAAGTCAGCTCCTCTGAAGTCCCATATTTTGCATTGGAATGGAACATAATAGAAACTTTCAAATACATCATGGGAATTAACAACATCCAAGAGGGTAGCATCTTTCAGAAAAGAGATGTGCAAGAACAAGGGCACAATCTGAAGACAAGAAGGCACGGCTCAGAGGTATCTAGAAAGTATTTTTCATGGAGAGGTTGTGGATGCATGGAACAGCCTTTCTGAGGGAGTCGTGGAGTCAAAAACAGTGGAGGAATTCAAGAATGCATGGGACAGACATAAGGCAATTCTAGTGGGGGTAGGAGGAAGTAGGCTGTTGGTTAACTAGGATCTGCAGCTTATCCGTTAGGTAGGAAATGGGCAGACTAGGTGGGCCATGCGGTCCTTATCTGCCATCAAATTCTATGTTTCTATGTTCTATTTAAAATTTGATAACTAGGTCATTCATGCCCATTTTCATGGAGGACCAGACATGTAACTAAAATTACAAAATAATGAAAATCTACAATACATTAACATTACAACAAAACACGCATTTGTCAATGTCGAATGTTTGCTTGCTGGCATTGGCATTGGTAGTGTAGAAGTCACAGAAACTGCATAATAGGAATGGCAGCAAAGTATTGAACTGAGACCAACCCACCACCACCGTGCAGAGAGTGACAGGCATTGGGGTGTGCCTTTGGGTCGTCAGGCATAACGACCATGCCATTTCACCATACCCTACCCTGCAGAAACTGACAAATGTCACGGTGTGCCTTGGGGTCTTTGGCCGTTATCCGCCCCATTGCATCAGGAAATACGGTGAGATGGGTGCAATATGGAGAATGGGGTGAAGTTTGGGGCCGAAGAGTCGAGGCACACCTTGATGCCTCTCACTGGCTGCAGAGTGTGGGTGGGGGTGGAATGGTATGAGCAGTAAGGCAAGAATCCCAAGTCACACCCTGATGCCTGTCATTCTCTACAGGGTGAGGCGTTATGAGGCGAAACCTGCGCCTCAGGCATTGGTTGGTATTTTCCTCCAAATTTTCAACATGGTTTTTGTGACCCCTCATGAACAGTGGCAATATCAGTTTGTTAGCGAAAACTGCTTTTGCACAGCGACCTTCTGGCATTTGGCACCACACGTGCAAAAACATGTTCGAACAGGATGTGAAAAATGACTGTGGTACTGTTCATGGGGAGGTGTAAAAATGGCAATGTTGAAAATCTGCTGTGAAAATATTAAACTGGTGAAGTCCGCGGCGTGGTAGAAACGTACAACGCACACCGGTAATATAACTGGTTTGAGGATTTTTACAACAGATTGTTAACACAGGCATTTTGGGACCTCCGATCATAGACAGCGTCAGTGTGATTTTCTTTATCTGTCCCGAACAATGATTTCCCACAGTGACCACGCATTTCTGCGCTGAAAGTGTGAAAACACATTTTGGCCATGTTGTCGAGATATGACAGCTGTACTGTTCATAAGGAGGTGTGGAAAAATGTCACTGGTGAAAATCTGGACTGAAAATATTACAAATTCATGAACTTATAAGGGTGTGTGGAAACTGCGCAATGTTCACTCATAACACAGTCATTTTATGAGTTTTGTCACCAGATTTTCAACATAGCCATTTTAAGACCTCTGCTCATGACCAGTGTCACTGTGATTTTCTTAATCTATCCCAAACATTGTTTTCGCTTTAACGACTGTACCATTGTGTGCTACATGTGCGGAAACACATTTTGGGTGAGATGTGAAAAATGGTAGCTGTACTGCTCATAAGGAAGTGCAGTAAAATGGCACTGTTTAAAATCTGGTGTGCAAATATTACAAATTCGCAAACTTGCTGGCGTGCGTGGGAACTGTAAGTGCGTCCTAAAACAGTCATTTGGGAATTTTTACAAATTTTCAACATAGCCATTTAAGACCTCTGCTCATGAACAGTGTCACTGTGATTTTCTTAATGTGTCCCGTACATTGATTTCATACACTGACTGTGTCATTGTGCACTACATGGTACGGAAACACGTTTTAGGCGAGATATGAAAAATGACAGCTGTACTGCTCATAATGAGGTGTAGTAAAATGGCAATGTTGAAAATCTGGAGTGAAAATATTGAAAATTCGCGAACTTATGAGCGTGTAGGAACTGCAATGCATGCTCATAAAACAGTCATTTTAGGAATTTTTCCACCAAATTTTCAAAATAGGCTTTTGAGAGCCCACCTTATGAACACTGGCAGTGTCGTTTCGTTAACTGGTCCCAAAAGGTGATTTCACGTAGTGACTGCAAATCACCCTTCAGGCCCGATTAACGCCATGACAGTGACAGCATTCATGAAGGGGTCCCGAAAACCCCATGTTGAAAACTTGGTGCAAAATTCAAAAATACCCGAAATATGCAGCAAAGTTGAAAAACCTATCTATCCCATTATACAGCTTACGGCATTTCCTCAGTTTGTGGTCAGCTTTGAAGAGTGTAGCGTGTTCCTGGTCCACGAAGATCGTCGCGCCAGACTCGGAGGTAAGTATGGGGTGAGGGGTGTGGGGAGGCAGGGTGCGCAGTGGTTGGGCCTGGGTGGGCTGGGAGAGCGCCAAGGGAACATTTTCTTTTACAGTTTTTTTTTTTTGAAGGCGATGGGGGCGTTTGCCACTCTGGGTGGGCTCCCAGCGTGGCAGCTAGAAAGGCTGTTTGGGGGCTGGAGCCAACGAGAGATTGGGCACCTCCATCAGCCATATGGACTTGTGCCACGCTGTGGTGGGCTCCCAGCGTGGCAACTGTAAACTGTTTGGGGGCTGGAGCTGACAGAGGATTGGGCACCCCCATCGGCCATACAGATGTGTGCTAGCGTGGCACCTGAAACTTTTTGGGGGGTGGTGGAGCCAACGGGCATTGGGCACCCCATCGGCTGATACAGATATGTGCGTGAGACGCGGAGCATGCAATCACGCATGCATGCATGTTGGGGGCTCTGCTCACTGAAGCAGAGCCTCCTTTCAACTGTATGCCACTGCATTTTCAACTGCTGTCATAGACAGCTGGAACAGTGATTGGAGCACTGCGACCGTGCCTGCAAACACACTGACTGAACTGGAGGCTGATACCTCCTGGAAAACTCGGATGATGGTACTATGTTTCTTGCACATGCATGCAAGCAAACATAAAAATGATTAGCATATAATTAAATTCATGCAGCACAATCTTTTGCTAACACGTGGATATTTACAACTGTCAATGCAAACCTGTTTTAAATGCAGTTTAAATGGTAAGTAAGACCTAGACTGATGTAATGTAGTCCAAAATAAGTTCCAATCGTTAAAAGCCTTGTGCACAAAGGAACACAGTGCCAGGGAAGATTGATAGAACGGCAACTTTTAACAATATGTGGACGCTGAATGAATTGCATGTCCAAAACTGCCCGACTGAGTCAAATCCTTGAAAATTAATTTTGCCATACCATGCTAAAATCTCCAGAAAGAAATCTGTCTAAAATAAAAACAGCAATACTCAAAAGAAAACCAAAAGCAAGGCTGGAGGGAAGGGTGTCTTTTGCAGATGACACAAAGATGTGTAATAAAGTCGACACTCCAGAGGAGTAGAAAGAAAGAGAAGGGACGTAGGCAGGCTGGAAGAATGGTCAAGGGTGTGTCAGCTGAAATATAATGCAACAAAAAGCAAAATGATGTATTTGGGGAGGAACCCAAGAGAAAAGTATTCAATGGGTATTACTGGAGACCACCAGTCAAGAAAGGGATCTGGGGGTGATTATAACTGATGACCTATAGGTGACCAGACAATGTGATAAAGCGACAAGTAAGGCCAACAGAATGTTGTGATGTATAGGGAGTGGTATATTTAATAGGAACAACAATGCAATAATGCCACTTTACAGATAACTGGTAAGACTGCATCTAGAGTACTGTGTTCAGTTCTGGAGGCTACACCTGAGACAGGACAGCAACAAAGTGGAGGCAGTCGGAGGAGGGCTGAAGATGGTGAAAGGACTACACCAAAAGACATACGCTTGATTACGCTAGATAAAGAGTACTACTCTCATGTCCATCCTCACATCTGAGGCCTCTTCCTCCTGACTAATGAACCCTCTGGTACCTCTACTACTTCCTGTCTCCCACCCAAACTCACTCCCCCCTTTTTCCTGTCCCTCTCACTTACTCTCCGCTCACCACCTTTCCCTCCTCTCTAGCCTTCTTTTGGCACCTAATGATCACCCTCTCCTGGAAGTTTCCTTAACCTCGAAATTGTCTACTCGCTTGAACCTGTTATAGCTTGTTTTCTATGAAACTTAAAATCGTTACTGCCTTAAACTGTTAATAGCAAATTTATGATGTAACTTTCCTGTCTGGTTTACCTGTAGTAATGTATCGTGCTTTGATAAATGTTCTTTGTGACGATGGAACCTTTGTAAAGAGCCCTGGCTCAAAGGTATTAATTCCTAGACTAATAAACTAAACTAAACATACGAGGAGGCTTAACCTATGTAACCCTAGGTGGAGCTATCCCAAGGATACTACCCCTGCCTGCACTGTGGCCAGCAGGTTGAGGGCCTGGACTCTCTAAATGGGTGCCTCCACCGGAGGACAGTTGTTGACGTGACTGCCTTGGTACAGCTCTCTGGGACACTGATACCTCCCTCTGGCTCCCCTAGCGGGCAAATTAAGCTTGTAGCTGCCACATGCCAATACACTTTGTAACATACAGTGAATTTCCCTGATAACTACTTACCACCAGGGCTGGGTTTGCTGGAACGCCCTGGAGACTCGCTGTGAAACCAGGCCTGCAACAGTAAACAGCAATATCACAGAGCTTTCAGTACAGAGGTACACCACCACCAGTTTAAATGCAAAAGATTTAGATCTGATTTATTAGGGGACATGAACAAGGGAGGGCAGTGATCTAGAGGCTGATTCAGTTCAGTTGATTCAGATTATAAGGCAAGCACTCAAGGTCCTGCAATGCGGTCACGCACACTCTGGGTACCCAGTTGGAACTACAGGCTAGCCTGAAGCATTGCCAGGGGTAGACTGGCATTGCAGGTGGTCAGGGCCATTTAGAAGGAAGAAAACACAACATGCACTTTAACCCTTAATTTGTAATCTGGAACCAGATGACTCAGTCCGAAAAGATTAACTACAGTTATTTAATCAGTTGACACACTTTGATTTGAGCTTTGTTGCGGGAGCTACCCTGGTGTTACTCCGTTACCCAGAACAGGATGTAAGAAGGACGAAATGGAGACCTTAGGATGAAGATTTGGATGTTCCAGGAGAAGCAGGACCCACCGAGCATCGTGGTGTCGTTCCTGTCTGTTGTTGTTGAGCAGGGAGCCAAATCCCTGGCGGGTCTCGTCAGTTGTTTCTCTGCAGCATGAGTGAGTGTCTGGGCCAGGTTGGTAGGGCCCAGACTGGGTGAACCAGTCAGATACAGTCGGTTGTATGCTGGATACAGCCTCCAGCAAGTGTGATGCAATAGGCAAGGTGGAGAACCAAATCATGACCCACACTACACAATCAGCACACATGGTAAGGATAGGACATTACTACAGATTTGGATGACAGTCTGGTTGCAGTTTACAGTGTCTCTGTGCAAACCATACGCTCTCTGGAGTCGTTTTTGGAAGTCCTGATTGACCAATCGCATGAACGCAAATCCTCAGTCCTCTTAAGGTGAAATGCAGTCACCATTCAGTGATCCAGTAGCAATACTTCTTCAGATGCAGTCCGAATATTGAAGGCAATATTTCCTCACTAGGGAAGGAAGTAGCAGATAGGCCAGAAACACCCTTTGCCGCTGATTTCCCCTACTCGCCACGCAGGAGCATCTGCCCAACTCTCTCGAGCTGTTCACTGTTTCCTCTCCAACTCTACTTGACCTCTGCTGCAGGCAGCCTGGGACTTTCCTTCCTATCCAAAAGGTTCGATTTGTTATTCCACCTGTCTGTCACAGATAGAGCTCCCCTCCAGATCCATTTAGGCACCAAACTGTAAAAAACTACAATTCCTACAGAATTTTACTCCCACAAGGCCCCCAGGGCAGGCTCCATTTTAAGGCCTCAAGGTGCTGTTTGGTACAGAAAGGCAGTCCAGAACCAAGATGGTGGCACATTACAAAATGTCCAGGCTGCAAAGAAAGGCAGATTAGACAAACTACAATATCATAACCTTTAGTACAGATGATCAGTAAACAATCACAGAGTCCTGCAGGCTCCCTCTGCACATTAGTGACAGCAGAAGGAAGCAGCTATACTGCAGCCAAGGTGGGACTCGAACATAGAAACATAGAATCTGATGGCAGATAAGGACCACTTGGCCCACCTAGTCTACCCATTTACCTACCTAATGGATAATCTGCAGATCTAGTTAACCAATAGCCTACTTCCTCCTACCCACACTAGAATTGTCTTATGTCTGTCCCATGCATTCTTGAATTCCCCACTGTTTTTGACTCTCGACCTCTTCAGCAAGGCTGTTCCATGCATCTACAACCCTCTCTGTGAAGAAATACTTCCTCCACATTACCTCTGAGCTGTCCCCCATCTATCTTCAAATTGTGCCCCTTTCTTGCAATCTCTTTTCTGAAAGATGCTACCCTCTTGGACTTTGTTGATTCCCTTGAAGTATTTGAAAATTTCTATCATGTCCCCCCTCTCCCTCTTTTCCTCAAGGCTATACATCTTAAGCTTCTTGGTGAGGCCGCACCTCAGTACTGCATGCAGTTTTGGAGCCACATTTACAGAAGGACATTGAACTCCTGGAGAGGTCAGGAGGGCAACCAAAATGATTTGGGGCTTGGGGACAGGACCTATAGGTAGAGGCTCGAACAGCTAAATATGTACACATTGGAAGAGAGAGGAATGGGGGACATGATAGAGGTCTTCAGGTACACAAAGGGGTAAATAGGGAGGAGCAGTCAGGGTGCTCAGAAGGAAGGAGGGGGGCAACTGGAGGGCATGGGTGGAAGCTGGAGGGAGATTCAGGGGAGAAGAGGAGGTGCTACTTCACTGAGAGGGTGGTGGAGCCATGGAATGTGCTGCCCAGGGGCTGGTGGAGGCAGAGATGGTGGAGGGTTCAAGAGGGGTGGGATAGGTACTGGGGAAGGGTTCTGAAAGCAAAATCCAGTGTGGCGAGAATATCCGGGACTGGGAAGGGAGAAGCCAAAGAGGGAGGGGCAGCAAAGTCAGCTCCCAGGGTGGGGGCTGACCAAATGAGCTTGAACAAGAAAGACCGTTAGGCCTATTTCTGCTAGCATTTAGTATGTTAGTCTTTCTTCATATGTCTTCTGATGCAGACCCTGCACCATTTTGGTTGCCCTCCTCTGGACAGCCTCCACCCGTCTATGTCTTTGCAGGGGTCACCAGAACTGTACACAGTACTCCAGATGTGGTCTTACCAATTGTCTGTACAGAGGGACAACAACTTCTTGTTTTCTACTGGTGATGCCCCTCCTATGCATCCCAGTATTCCCCAGCCCTTACTGCCTTCTCACATTGCTGGCCCACCTTTAGGTCATCTGATATGACTACCCCAAGGTCCTTTCCTTTTTGTTGTTGTCAGTGTCTCACCCCCCATTGTGTACTTTTCCCTGGGTTTTGTTTCCCAGGTGCATTACTTTGCACTTCTTTGCATTGAATCTAAGCTGCCATGCATTTGACCATTCCTCCAACCTTGCCAAGTCCCTTTTCATCCTTTCCACCCCATCTTGCGTATCAACCCTGTTGCAGATCTTTGTGTCATCTGCAAGAGACATACTTTTTCCTTCCAGTCACTTTGCAATGTCACTTATAAAAGATATTAAAGGCGCAGGCCGGTGGCACTGAGGATTGGCGCTGGGCGCCACACCTCGCACGCTGGTGTCTCGGGTTCATGAGCAGGCTCAGGTCAGCAGGGAGGGAGGAGATTGGGTGTCAAGGACTGCTCTCTCCTCCCGGGGAAGGATCTAGAGGATGTGGTGCACAGGGTCAACCTCCGGTGGGGCCAGGAGATGCCAGTCTCGTCACTACGCATTGTGAGCGGTGCTACGGTGGGTGTTGGCAGTGTGCGATGGGCGCTATTGCATGACCGAGCATCGAGGGAAACCAGAGGAAAAATGGAAATACCCTGCCCTTGGGGATGAGCGGCAGCACCACCTACCATCAGCCACACTCCACAGGCCGAACTACCTCAGTCCTGGGTCGAGCCCAGCCAGCCCAATTGTAGATAGAAGTGCCCTGGGCGGATAGGGTGGCCCTTCCTCGGGGCTCAGAGCCGAGGCGATAGCCGGGCTGGTGCCGGGACTCAGGGAGTTTCAGGCCAGGAGGTAGAGTTGGTGGTTAGGTGGATGCCTGAGACAGTTCCCGTAGTGGCAGTGAAGAAACAGAGTGTTTAAAAAAAAAAAAAAAAAAAGATATTAAAAGGACTGGCCCCAGTACTGAACCCTCGGTACCCACTAGTAACCCCCTTCTTCACTGTGGACTCTATTTACTATTACCCTCTGTGTCCTGTTGTGCAGCCAGTGTTTTACCCAGGCTACCACTCTGGGACCCACTCTCAGGCTGGCTAATTTGTTTATTTATCTTTTGTGTGGGACTGTGTCAAATGCCTTGCTAAAGTCTAGGTAGGTCATGTCCACAGCCCTCCTTGAGTCTACTACTTTGGTCACCCAGTCAAAGAAATCAATTAGATTTGTCTGACATGACCGTCCTCCTGTGAATCCATGCTGCCTTGGGTCATGTGCCCATTGGCCTCTAGGTACTCTACAATTCTTTCCTTCAAAAGTGATTCCATCATTTTCCCCACCACTGAGGTCAAACTGACAGGTCTGTAGTTTCCTGCCTCTGTCTTGCTCCCACTTTTGCAGAAGGGAATCACATCCACCCTCCTCCAGTCCTCAGGTACCACACCATCCTCCCATGATTTATTAAAAGGGTAGTCAGTGGTGTTACTAGCTCTTCCCTTAGTTCTTTTAGAATTCTGGGATGAATCCCATCAGGCCCCATTGCTTTATCCACCTTCAGTTTTGGAGTTCTTTCAGAACCCTTTCTTCTGTGAAAGGACTAATATCAACCCCTTTCAGAGTGCTTCTATTGACTGGATTAGGTATGACCCCTGCTCTTCCATTGTGAATACTGAGCAGAAGTAATTGTTCAGTATCCTGTTTTTCACTGTCCCTCTCTGCCCAACCACCTTCCTCTTTATTCAGCCTTAGTATCCCTGCCTTGGTCTTTCTTTGCACCCTAATGTACCTATAAAGGTTTATCCCCTTCTTAGCCAAGTCAGCTATCTTTTCCTTGGTTTGGACCTTTGCTATTCTGAGTGCCTTGCCCGCTTCCTTCTGCTTTAACTGCTACAGTTCTCTGTCCTGCTCCTTCTGTGTTTCCTTACACTTCCTGAATGCTATCATTTTCTCCCTAACCTTCCCGCCACTTCTTTTGAGAACCATGGTGTTTTTCTTTTTCTTTTGATTTGTTTATTTGCTTCACACAAAGGCTTGTTGCCTCTGTGATGGTGGTTTTGATGTTTCCCCATTGTTGCTCCACCCACCTTCTTGCCTGTTTGCTAGTGCTTTTCTGAGGCACTCTCCCATTTGACAAAATCAGCCCTCCTGAAGTCCAGTACCTTCACTTTTGTATGGCTTGAATCAACAGCTAAGTTTGTTTGTGAACCACACGGTTTGGTGGTTGCTTGTTCTCAGATGGCTACCTATTTCTAGATCGGAGATCCTCTCTCTGTCCCTATTAGAGTACCAGGCCTAAGATTGCTCCTCCAGTGGGTTCCAAAACTAGCTGTCTGAAGCATGCCTTGCAGGACATTGAGAATAGCTCTGCCCTTGGATGTGGCTGCAGCAAAGGTGCTCAGTTAACATCTGGCATATACAGGTCCCCATCAGCAATATCTCCCTTCCTCTGCCATCCTAAGGTTCCTTCTATCCTTTCCTTGTCCATTTCCTCCCCTGAGACGGGGTCTGTATACAACCCCTGTGAGGATTGTGGTGCCATTTCCAGTCTCCAAGGTGACCCACAGTGCCTACTCTCCTCCCTGTTTACCCTTTAGTTTTGTTGCTCTGATCCCTTCTTTTACATAGAGAGCTCCTCCTCCTCCTCTTCTTCCCTCCTGTCCCTCCTGTAGATTGTGTACCCTGGTATGTTGACATCCCAGTCATGGTTCTCTGTCTACCAGATTTCTGTGACTGCCACAATATCAAGCATCCCTCTTCCATCAAGGCCACCATTTTGGGAGCTTTTTACCTAGACTATAGGCATTGGTACTCATCACCCTCCATTTTTATAGCCTTATTTCTTTTGCTCCATCCCTGTCCTTTTACTGCCTTTGTCTTTTTCTCCATTTACCCCCTTCTCCTTATCAACTGCTCTGTCTTGGTGTTTACCTCACTAACTACCCTGGAACACTTGGTCCTCACCCAGATTAATTATAAAGTGCAAATCAGGCAGCTCTTAAAGAGACAGGCATGGAGGCCAACTGAGCACTCACATGCAAACACTTGCAAACTTGCTAAGACACAGAACACCACCCTGGCAGTGGGCATTTAGGCTCACCCAATGAAGACATTCTGGAACCACCATTTGTAGGGGTTGCACCTATATTTGTTGAAATGAGAAGGGATGGGGTATATGATAGAGACTTTAAATACCTCAAGGGTATTAATGGAGTCAGGAGGTGAGCCTACTTCATCAAAAAGAATTGGCAAAAACAAGGGGATATGACCATATGAAATTGCCAGCAGATAAAGGCCTTATGGTCTATCAAGTCTAGTCATGATATGAAGGTAGTGGGAGGTAGGTTCAGGGGAATGTAAAGTAATTTTCACAGAAAGAATTGGTGGATACATAGAACAATATCCCCCACAGATGTGGTAAAGGGACAAACAGCAGAGACTTTCAGGAATGCCTGGGATAGGCATAAAGGAATCCTAGTGGGGATGGGGTGAAGGGCAAACAGGATCATGTGGAGGGTAGAGTAGGTGGGCAAACTGGATGGATCAAGCTGTCCTTATCTGCCGTCAATTCTATGTATATATGTAATTTAAGAAAAGAATATAATGCACAATAATGAGTTACTGTAGAGAACAAGGTAAAATAGAAAGATGCACATTATCCATTCCTAGACTACGCTGACATCATCTACAGCACTCACCCTCTACCTCTCTTCCTCTCTAAACTCGATACCATATTAAATTCTTTCTGCAGATTAGCCACCAACTCTTCACCCGTACTCATCACTGGTCCCTTTATTCTGCTCTCTTCATCTCACCCTTTTTCCGTAGAAGGCACATCCTATCCTTATCCTTCATTGCCAAATTCTGGTTTGGGCTGCTCCTCCTTACCTCTTCTCTTGCCTTACCCTTCTACTCTTCACTCTTACTCTATACACTCATGAGATTCTCTTTCCTTCTCCATCCCACATCCCACTCTACCACAGGCCAGTCTGCCTTCTCCAACCACCTCCCTCTCCTTTAGAATAAACTCTCCCACCACTTCCATAATGCTTCCTGGTTCCTTTCCTTTTAAAGGCTTTTCGACTCCTTCCAATCCCACTTTGCACCTGTCCCTCCTCCTCCTCTGTCCTGTCCTCCCACCTCCTCTCTCCTCCTAATCTTGTGTCCCCTGCAACAGTAAGAACTCCTGTTATTCCTTCACATAACCCTAATTAAGTTAGAAATGAGTCTTGTCTTTCTTTGTTCTGACTCGTAATTTTATTATGTCTTTTGTATTAATTGAATGTGTGCATTATAGTATCATATATGCCTGGTAACATTCCTGCCTGTATTGCTACTTCTTGTTTTGTATTTTAATCATGTATCTCCTTTGTCTGTTTTATTTTCTTTTCCTGGGTCACACCTGGAAATGAGGCTTGGCTCAGTGTGCTTTTCCAGTCACCAAAATTTTAAATAAATTACGACAGGAAATTTTAACTCCATTTAAAGACATCTGTACTGCAGGTTAGTATATTAGAGTCCATAATCTATAACTGATAAGGTTAGGATTGTACCAGCATCTTTTATGGATTATATGAAAGACAGTCCCTTATTCAATAAAGTAAATCCAAATAAATATTAATCGTAACCAACAAATCAATATTATAATTAAAAGACAAAAATTATCCAAATAAAACCAAAAATATTTAAAACAATAAATCATCTACATTTCAACATTATGTTCATCTTTAACAATGAGCTGATTGGGTGTAGCAGATAGCCAATTCCTATTTCCAAAGTACATGAATTTAGTTTAGGTTACATTTCTTGTCATGTGGTTCCTAATGGGTCCTGATGTATGCAAATTAATTGCTTTCATCCTACAGTTATTGACAGGAGTGTTCTGTTCCTGAGAGGATCAAGCCTGCTTCCCATGGAATGCTGATGTATGCTAATGAACTGCCTTCATACTACAAGGATTGATAGGAATGTTCTGCTCCTGCCTGTGCATTCTCGAATCCCAGGAGTTGAACCCTCTTGAAATGATATGGCATGCAGTAAAGATTAGATTAAAGGCAAAGCTTTGGGATCCAGTGCAGTTTAAATGGGCCACACAAATATTTTACAGGAGGACACATCCAGGAGGTGGTACCATATCTAGGAATTAGATACTGAATGTAGTAGAAAGGTAGTTCAGGGCAGCAGTGGAGGAGAGGGCTAGAAGGAGAGACAGTACTGAACGGGATTGCTTTAAATTGTCAATGAGTGACTTGGTTGGGGAGTCTGATTAAGGGGTTATACAGAGCTGTGAAAGCTGCAGGTCACATGACTGACAGCAGCCTTTAGTGCACCAGCAGTCCATGTTTAAATCCCAGGGCCACAGGCACAGTTACCACAAAATATGAGGACCACAGAACAGAAGAACAGAGTTTGTAGGGGCATTCACAGGAGTCCACAGGAAGTACATTGGAACTCTGATCATTACTTCCTCTGGCTAAGAGTAATAAACATATGGTTTACCCATTGCATGTATGCTACACAATTCATAGTTGGTTAAACTGGTTATATACAGTGGTATAGGTGTTAAAAGAACAAATTAATGTCAAGTCAGTTGGTAGGTGCTAGTGGAAGGTTGACATAAAACCCATCTAAGACATGGATCAATATAATTTATGACACAGTCTAGTAAATTTGGGTGGCCCTGGCGAGAGATTGCCAACAAAGCAGCCACTAAGAGAGTCCCAGAAAGGTTCTGTATATTAATCATGTAGCTGAAACCCACGGTCAAAGCAGTGCAGTGTGGACACCCCAAAAAGCATGCAGTCGAAAACCATGCTAGATTAAATAAACTAACTCTGAATCACACACACTGATTTGGCCATGTGGTTTTCGACTGCACATCTATTCCATCACAGTTTTGATGGTATATACCTCAAGAGATGAAGCAGCCAGCATTAACTAGTGAAAGGGTCCTGAAAGGGCCAGCAGCCCTAAAGATAGAAAGGCCACAGGACCAGATGGGTTGCATCTGAGGTTACTCAGATAATGGGCAACAGCACTGGCTGAAGCCCTTGAAGGTCTATTCAACAGTTTGCTAAGAACAGGGGTAGTTCCATAGGACTGAAGGGTGGCAGATGTAGCTCCACTCTATAAGGTGGGGTAGGACAAGGAACACGAGGAAACTACAGACCTGTAAGTTGTGCCTCTATTGGAGAAAGCTGGTGGAGCCACAGGTCATACGAACCTTGTGCACTACTTGGAAAGCAGTGGTCTCCAGGATAGTAAGCAGTACAGGTTTCTGGCAGGGTGGTTTTGTAAGACCAGTATGATAGTTTTCTTTGACTGAGTGACAAGTGAATTGGAAAAGGGCAGGCACACTGTGGATTTGCTTTACTTCAATATCAGCAAAGCTTTCAACTTGGCTCACAGATGCTTGCTGAAGACGGTGGTGGATCTGGGTGCAGATAAGGTCATTGTAAACTGTGAGATAGCTGACTGAAGGGCAGGCAGCAGAGAGCTGTGGACAATAAAAGTCAAATCAGAAGAGAGGGAGGTCATGGGCGGGGTACCACAGGGATCTGCCCTTTGTCCAGTCCTCTTCAGGATGTTCATCAGTGATACTGATGAGAGAATATGTGGCAATTTGTGTCTCTTTACAAGTGACACTAAGCTCTGTGAGAGGATGGATTCTTCCAAGGAATCAGGAAAATGTAGAGTAACTTACAAAACCTAGAGGGGTGGTCTAAGGGTTCGAGTTGAAATTTAACTTCAAAAAGTGCAAAGTAATGTACCTGGGAATAGGAAGCCCAGGGCAGAGTACTGGTTGGGTAGGATGAGATTTAGCACTACAGCTGAGGAATGGGACCTTGTAGTTACCATAAGTGTCATCCTCAGACTATTCAGCCAGTGCAACAAAGCCTAAGGTAAGGCAACCAGGATGCTGGGGTGTATCAGGACAGGTACTGATTGCATGAGGAAGGAGCTAATACTGCCCTATTTATGGATCTTTAGTGAAGCCACCCTAGAGTACTGCCCCAGTCTGAGCCCTCACCTCACGAAAAATAGGGACACACTGGAGATGGTGCAGCGACGGTAAAGGATGATTCAGGCCAACAGGGCAGGTCTTAAGGGAGTGCCTCAAGGCACTGTATATTCACTTGTTCAGAAGTGAGAAGGGACATACGATAGAGACCTTCAAGTTCCAAACAGAAATTAACAAGGTGAACTGTAGGAAACTATTCAGCATGAATATTAGTTTGTGGTCATGAGGACAACCTGTTCAGGAGGCAAACGAGGAAGCATTAATTTACATAAAGAGTAGTGGAGCCATGTAACTCTCTACCAGCTGAAGTAATGTTGCTAAAACTCTTGGTGGTTTCAACCATGGTTGGGATAGAATAAAGGGTATAGTGCTTGCTCAGACCAGCAGAAACTGGATGGAAAATGAGGGGGTGACCCTGGAGGGACAGTAGGTCCCAGGGCTAAATAGTTAACCGGGCAGACTAGATGAACCATTAACCTTTGCCACCATCACTGTCTATATTTTTGTGACAGGGTTATTTTAGCAGAAGGGCTAGGACACACCTAACTAGTGTTGTGTGATGTAGCTGTTGTATTCTAGACTGCTGTTCAGCATACTGGGAAAACCCTAGCAAAGATTGCAAGCTGATGCACCTGGGGATAGTACAGTGCAGGTAGCTTGAGCACTATCTCTGTGGCGGTTGGCTGTTGCGGAAGAAAAGGAGAAAGCCTCTGCTGGATGATGTTCTACAGAACAGCTGCTGTGGAGAAGACGGTAGGGCCACAGGTAGGGAGGGTGGCAGAATGTCAGCGGACTGTGGTTTGATTCCCCTGTCCCATGAGATGTATTTTATTTGTGTTTTTCATCTCCCTGGGACATTTGTTTTTGTCTCCCCTTCGCTTCCCAACTTGTGGTGTCAGAGTGTCTACCCCACTCTGCATGTTTGCCCCATTGTCCTGCTGTGTTCCCCTTCCCTCAACAATCCCCAAGGTTTCTCCCCATCCTTGAATTGCTCCCCGGAGTTGGTTATCATAAGCTGGAGGGGTTGGGGCAAACCCCCACAAACAGTCATTGTGGCTTCTTTAGCGTGGTTCCCTATGGTAGCACTTGGTGTTTTTACTGGCGCTTCCTTTACTGACACGGTTTCCTTCTGTGTGGTCTTTGACCACACTGTAGATGACTTTGGTATCTTGACCTAGTGCTGTACCAGACTACACCAGGGTAGGCAAGAACAGTAAGTTAGAAGGAGGAACTATTAGAGGAATGGGTGGTGTGTAGGGGTTGCTGGGCAATCTTGGTTAAAACAAAAGGGTGGTTCTGGGTCAACACCTATGGCCTTAACTCGGAAAACCCATGCCCTCAAGGTCGAGCTACAGGTGGAAAAAGCTGACATACATTACTTAAAATCCAGGGCTGATGGGGCAGTTGGGTCACTACATGAGACACTCATCCACAGGACTCAGTGGTCCTTCAAGTGGAGATGAAGCGGTACTGAGGTGGCAGCATGAGGTGAGGGAGATAACAAACAAGGTTTGAACCAGTAGTACTCACCAAGAACTGATTTCTGCCTCTGGAAACAAAGGTTCAGCAAAGACCTTGCACTGAGCAGGCAGGGAGTAGTATACCTAAGAGGGAGCAACATCACCAAATAGTGAGCCAGTTCGAATGGAGTGGATGGTGTGTTCTGTAGACTGAGATATGAGGATGCTTCACTAAAGCCCTGGGGCCTCGACAACCAGAAATAGATCTGATATGGTATCATTGGGAAGGATGGAGGAAAGCCAGACATAGTGGTACATGAAGATGTGAATGGCTTGGCCAAGGAGACTGTGGAAAAGGTTCCAGAAAGTTCTGCATGCTAGACAGGACTCTGAAAGAGAAAGCAAGTTTGATAAACTCCTACAAAGGCTCGAAAACCAGGGATAGTGCAGGAAGGGCGTTTTCAGTACCTGGAGGACTAAGAACATTGTTGGTGGAGTGGGGGAGCAGCTGTCTAAAGTCCTTTAGTAATATAGAAATATAGAACTTGTTGGCAAAAAAAGACCTTGAGCCCACCCAGGCTGCCCTGTCTGCCTAGCAAGCTACTAGGACTTCCTTCCAACTGCCCGCTCACTGGAACTACCAGTCCCTTGTGCCTGCCCACGCTCTCTTGAAACCCCCACAGTTCCTGCCTCCACCACCTCTCCTGGGAGTCTGTTCCAGCTGTCCACCACCCTCTCTGTAAAGTAGAATTTTCTGATGTTCCCAGATCTCCCCCTTCTATCTGCATATCTGTGTCCCTTGTTTTGATTTTCCATTAGCTGAAAGATATCCCTTGCTGGTACCTTCTTGAAACCCTTGATATACTTCCAGGTTCTCAATCATGTTCCCCTTTCCCTCCTCTGTTTGAGGGAGTACATGTTGAGGTCCTTCAGCCATTCATCGTTTGACATATGCCCAAGTTGCCCTAGCATTTTGTCACCCTTTCCGGATGCACTCTACCCTCTCCACATCCTTCCTAAGGTATGGGGTCCAGAACTGGACTCCGTACTCAAGGTGTGGCCTGACAAGCTGCCTGTACAAGGGCATTATGACTTCTCTCCTCCTGCTAGTTATTCCCTGCTGATGCAACCCAGCATCCTACTGGCCCCTGCCACTGCCTTCTCACTGCTGCTTCTCCACTTTCAGTCCCTTGAAATGTATATGCCAAGGCCTTTTTCCAGCTTGGTAACCTCTATGGCTTGCCCTCCGTATTGTATTTTATGCACTGATTATTTTTACCTAAATGCACGAGTTCGCATTTTTGGTGTTAAAGGTCAATTGCCATTAGCTGGACCATTCCTCCAGCTTCTCTAGATCCCTGCAAATGCTCTTAACCCCTCAGGTGTATCTACTCTATTGCAGACTTTCACGTCATCTGTGAATAGTCACACTCTTCCTCTAGGGCCTCCACTATGTCCCTTATAAATATGTTGGAAAAGGAGTAGCACCAGTACTGACCCCTAAGGGTACCCACTTGTGACCATGCCTTCCCTTGGCGGTACCCCATTAACCAATTACCCTCTGGCCGTCTGCCCTCCAGCCTGTTTTGCACCCACCTCAACACTAGCCACCCCAGCCCAAGGCATCTCATTTTGTGCGTAGTCTCCTGTGTGGCACAGAATCGAACGACAATGCAGTGGGGCCATGATGGCTGCTAGCCTCCATCTCCTAGAAGCCCCAGACAGCCCATACCACCTAAGCAGCCTCTGGGCTAAGGTAAGAGCGCTGGCCAGACCCCACTTGTGCCTCCCCTTGGAGGGGAGGACCCATCTCACAAGGATTACGCTGGGCTACCCAGGAGGGCTGCAATGTGAGGTGGTGGTGGTTGCTGGTAGGGACAGAGTGCCAGCGGGTCCTTGGTGATACAAAGCAGTGGTCAGCCAGGGGACAAGGAGACTGGAGGAGCAAAAAAAAACTGACATTTCGGAGGTGAGTCAGGGACCAGTCCAATGCAGAGCACTATGACACTAGTCAGAGTTTCACAGCTGGAAGCCATTCTTTAGTTGAAAGAAATGAAGCGCACCAATGGGAGGGCTCTTCATTTTTTCTTTGCATAGTGCTGTCAATTAAGCCCTATCGCTCTCTCCCACTGCATGCTGTCCACCCATACCCTCTGTTCCCCATGGAGCCTGCATTCAATTAAGTCCTCACGCTGTCTCCCACTGGGTTCTGTCCACCCTGTGCCCTCTGTTCCCCCACCAACACTATGTGCTGTCCTGCTACACTCCCATCATGACAGCTCTCATGAAACAACCCAACCCACCACCAAGTTCCAATAACAGTATACTGTCTGACTTACATTCAGTGGCTCTCGTAACTCGAAAGACAGCAACTGAATAAACTTGAATTTTAGAAAAAATGGGTTCAGGACTGCGATAGGAAATGTCAGTTTATGGATCCGCTCTACTAGTACCCTCTCAACCTGCTATTAACATGCAGTTTTCTACAAGATGCACAGTCGGCATGCCACTCTCCAGTTAAGTTCCATCCACCTCAGTAGTAATATGCTCACAGTAATTCTTTGGTTCCTAATTTTCTGGGGTGCAAGTGAGGTCCACTGAAACTTGCAAAGTCTTCTCCAGTCTGCCTGTTGTTGTCGATCGATGCTGAAGTCTGTTCTGAATTGGGTCATCCTTCCAAATGTTGCTGCCACTGTTGTCGCCAGTAATGCTGAATAACTGCCAGTCATCCAGCAAGTTGTCCTAGTAAACAAAACAACTACGGAGGGTTGTGTCTCCTATGTACTATGAACAGTTGAAGACACCAATAAATGTGAACCCTAATGCAATGACGGCGTTGCGCAATAGATGGGTAGCAGCATTAGGAGAGAGAGAGAGAGTGGCTAGTGCCTTTGATCTGAGCACCACAGACATGTTTCATGTGTCCATTGGATTTGATCCTTTGGCCCTTCTAATGTCCCTGTCATCTCTGCACAGCTGCACCTTGTGTAATTAAGGAGCAGGCGTCTGTGTGACCGGGAGCTCCTGCCACTCGTGAGGACTGACCTTTTCTTGAATCTGTTGCAACAGTTCTTCTATTTCTTAGTCTGATCTGTCCTTTACAATTTTAGTCTATAAGGTTGGCCACCTGTGGGCACCCTTCTCCCTCTCTTGACTATGCTATAGTGTCCTCTTTGGTTTGCCTTTTTCCTCTCAGGTCCTCATAGAGGGAGGTTATTGTGATGACTTCAGAGTATATATGTAAAAAGGTTGTGTTTATTATTGTTGGATTTAGTATGTAATAGCACTATGTTATAAAATACCTTAATGCATATACCTTATGTTTATGAAACCTGTAAATGTTTAAAATACCATGGCACTTGGTGTTTTAATAATGGTAAAAAGTACTAGGTGACTATTACAGAAATTACGCTAGTTGTGTTATTTAAAATGCATGTATATTGTTGTAAACTTAAGTAAGAAATGGCAGGATGATTTGTATATATCCCATGATGCATTGCATTATGGAAGTATGTATAATGTTGTATTTCTTTAAAACTTAATTTGTTACCAATGCCCTTTGGGTAACCTTTCTTTCAGTGATTCTGCCTTAAGGTTCTTTGTTTATAGCTTGTTTTGTTTTCTTTTTGAGACCCCACTACATAACCAACTACGGCTTGCATAGGGGTGATCGCTACATCTCAACTAGTGAATTGGGTCAGAGATCAGTATCAATAGGTGTTGGCTAAGTGCAGAGAAAGGGCATTCATAGTCTGTTGCTGCAAACTGCTGTACTGAAGAAGGAATATGGCATTGCAGAAGCTTATTTCTTGTATTTTGAATAAACATCACACAGAGATTGTGTGTTGAACCTGAAGTTTGGTGTCTGGTCCATCTGTTATCCTACAACCCTTCCACAAACTTGGTGTCAGAAGTGGGATAACTTGCTGGCAGCATCTGGACTGACTGAAGAGGGCATTTTCTGGTGGATGTCGCCCAGATATCCCAGGTGGACCTATGTACCAGGAGTTGCTAGAGGAGAACCTGGAGAAGAAAGTCCGTGGAGTTCTGTCCAGAACCATGGCTGACAGATGAAGAGAAGCTGCTGCCTGGACTGTACCTGAGAGCTTGGAGGAAGGCCAAGCCTGAAGACAACGAAGATGCAGGTCGAGGCAGACTGGAGGTACAAGAGACAACATCCAGGAGGAGGAGACCCTGATGAGGATGGTCCACTGGATGAATGGGCAATGGCTGGAGGCAGACCGACTACGCAGAGAGGTGGAACACTGGTGCCAGGTGCTCAAGAGGTTCCTGCTGGAGAGCTTGGACAAAGAGTTGGAGGAGGATTTTCATGGGCTCAGTTTAAGGAAGACCCCCTGACTGAGCAGGACATTTCTTTGATCCTAGAAGGTTACCTGTTGGAGGTCGGAGATGTAATTATGGAACTTGAATGTGAGACACCAGGTAAGACTGTGCCTAGTGATATGGTGCTGGGGTTGAAGACTCCAAGAAAGCAAGAAGAAGCCTTTGAGGCTGAAAGGACTTTTCTTGTATTGATGCCGCTAAATCTATTGCAGTATTGACTGGGGTATACTGCAGGCTAAAGATGCTGATGTTGCCAAACTGTTACAGTATGTTAAAGTTAAGGAGGGTAGAAGTCATTAAAAACAAATGTCACCCTTGGAAAAAGGAAACTCTCACATAAGTTACAAGGTATTAGATGGTAACAGATGACTGAAAATAGCACAGTAATTAGAAGGATGTTTACTAAGACACCCCAGAGTTAAAGGTTTAGGAACCTGCTTGTTTAACATTGCAGGGTATTTAGCATGAGAGGTTCCTTGGGGTCCTGTAGGTTTCTGTAGAGACCTGCCTGGGATAAGATGACCAAGGATTTGGGGTCATAGGTTATAAAAGGTTGAAATAGGAGAGTAGAAACTACTATTGCTCCTTCCATATTCCCGAGGCACTTTATATAAGACAGAGAGGTCAAGTTAGTTGCAGAAAAGGCCATACAGTATGTGGCTCTGCAGTGGCCCCATTCTGTAAGCAAAAAGTAGCATATTTGATCAGGGGTGGGCCAGATGTCAAAGAAAGAGGTACCCAAGGGCAGACAGGAGTGGAGGTGGTATGTGTGTTTATTCTTTTCTGAGTGAAACCTACAAAGGAGAAGTGGGTGGAAAATGGATTGGAACCTGTGTTGGGTAACACATTGAGGGTCTACCCTCAGGTGTCTATATCTGTAACAAGGAAATGAATCAAGAGTCATAGTGGGTTTATGTAGAGGGTTGAACCTAGGAATGGGCCCTGCTCAAAAATGACTTGTCTGGTGGGGTTGGAGCAGGTAGTTACTCACCCCAGAGAAAGTCTTTCTATGACACTGGACTTTACAGCTGTCCAGATTTTTGGTGAAGAAATGTAATTGACTTTCCCTAAAGGAGATGAGTAGGTACCATTAGTCTCAGTTGAGAAATGTGTTTGTGCCTCAGGGTAAAGAATGATGATATCCACAATGTTTATGATAGAATGTTTATTGTTAATAGGGACCCTGAGACAGAGCTTCTGAGGATGGGTGGGAAGAAGATCCATCCCTTCCTGGGACAGGAAGGTGGTAAGCAGTCTGCAATAACTGCTTCCCTCTTAAGGCGAGGGATATGTGACAGGGAGAGCCAGCCATTCTTGAGGACTGACCTTTTCTTGAATCTGTTGCAACAGTTCTTCTATTTCTAGTCTGTTATGTCCTTTACAATTTCTAGTCCATAAGGTTGGCCACCTGTGGGCACCCCTTCTCCCTCTCTTGATTATGCTATAGTGTCCTCTTTGATTTTCTTTTTCCTCTCAGTTCCTCATACAGGGAGGTTATTGTGGTGACTTCAGAGTATATGTAAAACAGGTTGTGTTTATTGTTGTTGGATTTAGTATGTAATAGCACTATGTTATAAAACACCTTAATGTATATACCTTATGTTTATGAAACCTGTAAATGTTTAAAATACCATGGCACTTGGTGTTTTGATAATGGTAAAAAGTACTAGGTGACTATTACAGAAATTAAGCTAGTTGTGTTATTTAAAATGCATGTATATTGTTGTAAACTTTAGTAAGAAATATGATGATTTGTATATATCCTATGATGCATTGCATCATGGAAGTATGTATGATGTTGTATTTCTTTGAAACTTGATTTGTTAAAATGCCCTTTGGGGTAACCTTTCTTTCAGTGATTCTGCATTTAGGTTCTTTGTTTATGGCTTGTTTTACATACTAACATACTATTTGCCAGCAGATTAGGCCTTATGGTCTATCGAGTCTGCTCGAACCTAGATCCTTAGTTGGGTGCGAGACCTCCCATCCCTTGTGCTCCAGAAACCCCTGTCATCCATCCCACCCCACCCCGGGACAGGCCATCATCTGATACATCCACTTTCTGTGTCTGTCCCACCCTCTCTTAAAGCCCTCCACTGTGGATCTCTGAACCAGCTCACCAGGCAGAGCATTCCAAGGGTCCACCACCCTCTCAGTGAAAAACCTCCTCCTTTTTCCCCTCACCCTTCCACCTTCCAACTTCAAACCATGCCCTCTGGTGATGCCTCCCTGCTTTAGTCTAAAGATCCCTCCATGTTTACCCTATTTATTCCCTTGAGGTACTTGAAGACCTCAATCATGTCCCCCTGTCTCTCCTCTCCTCCAATGAAAACAGGCAGAGCTCCTCAGTCTGTCCTCGTAGTCAAATCCCCAGCCCTCGTATCATCTTTGTTGCCCTCCTCTGTACCCTCTCCAGGAGCTGTATGTCCCTCTTCAAGTGTGGTCTCAGTACTGTACACAGTACTCAAGGTGGTCTAACCAGTCCATTATACAGTGGCAGAATCACTTGAGCCCCCACTACATATGCAAATATGGCTTGCATGGGGTGGTCGCTACATCTCAACTAGTGAATTGGATCAGAGCTCAGTGTCAATAGGTGTTGGCGAAGTGCAGAGAAAGGACATTCATAGTCTTGCTGCAAACTAATGTACTGAAGAAGGAATATGGCGTTGCAGAAGCTTATTTCTTGTTTTTGAATAAACATCACACAGAGAGTGTGTTGAACCTGAAGTTTGGTGTCTGGTCCATCTGTTATCCCACAACCCTCCGCAGTCTGCAGCGGTAAGGAGTTTCAAGTTGTAGCAGACATCTGCAACATTGACTTTCTCTTGTTGACAGGGCAGCAGTGCTGATTGCTGGACAGTTACGTCAAAGGCCATCCCTCGTAAAATGTGGTCAATTGGGCACTGTCTCTGAACCCTTAAAGTTGACAGTGGCACACTACAGCCTCAGACTCTCATGTATTTATTTGTTTAGTGAAATACAGAGTAAACTCAAAATATTGAGACTGTTTACCATGGCAGTAGAACTGGATGGGGATCTTTATCCGTGGGTAGATGAGATACTACTTTCCCGACCCAAAAAGAACATTGCCTGGGAATTCAGTGATGGAGGTCAGTTATTTGGTGTTTGCAGTGGGCAGTCCCTAAGTCAGCTCTCTTGGCACCAACATACTTTACACTGTGTGCATATTTTTCAATAAATTGTATAAGAATGTACTACAGGCAGAGGAGTGCTCCATGGCCCTCCTAAAGGCGAGTAAGCAAAGGAGAAAGCAAAACTGGGCTGGCAGGTGGCCAAGCAGAGAAGTGCAGTCCCACTGATGAAGGGATAAAAAGTGGTGAAACAAAATGACTACAATACAATGTTTTCTTGTAATATAAGAAAGAGCAGCTGCCCAGTTGGCAGCGACATGCATATGATCATCTTTAGTCTGTTCCTATCCAGCATCTCCTGCTGTATGTTTCTATTTCCTGTACCGAGGAGCAATTAAAGAGATTATAAGTGTTGTTTGAAATGAGATTTACCATATACTGGTGCCTTACCTCTGCAACATACCATCTGGAGTACGTGTGGTAACATTTGTTGTCTTATTTACTAAACGAAGGGGTCATAAATTTGCCCAAACTGATCTTTTCACTTCCTGGTGTCAGGGAACTGCTTAAGATCCACACCTGCACTCAGGCATGTAATGACATGTGCCAGGGAAAGCCTTGTGATGCGCTCCATGAAAGTCTATGGGAGGATGTTTTAACATTGTTTTATTTATAAAATGGTCATTTGGTGATTAATCAAGGGCACTGGCCAAATAACAAGGTGCTTGTTAATTGACTGGTGCCCTTCATTAATCACCAAATGACCATTATTATAAATAAAACAACGTTAAAACTTCCTCCAATAGACTCTTCATAAAGCTGCATCACTGTGCCTCCTGGCCACATGTCATTACATGCCTGACCGGCTAGATCTTAGGCCGCCTGACACCAGGGAAGTAGACGGGCAAATTTATGATCCCTTCTACTTGTACATAAGACAACAAATATTTTACCACATATACTCAGATGGCATGTCACAGAGGTATGTGTGCAGACCAATAAGTCATTACATCTCTTTAAGAAAATAATGTGGTATTCTGGGCATATTAACAAACATCCAGATTTTGGTATACCCCCAGAAATCTCATACACCTCCCAATTTCAGTAAATTTACATTGCTGAACTCTCCTGCAAACAAGAGCGCATATTTCTTGGTCTGCTTCATTCACTTTCGTCCAGCCTCCAATGCCATTTGCCAGTCATCCTCTAAGATACCTGAAGTCCATTTTGACCACTTCCCATTATACAGAACACTGTTAGTGGCCAATGCTTGTTCTTTGGAGGCTCCTGACATCAGTTTTCATCCATTTCTGCATTTAGCACAGCACCCAGACATGGCCAGTGTTGGTAACTGCATTTTTTATTTTTTATCTCATCTTTTTCCGCCTGCCCCAGTCAGCCTCACTGTCCACTCTTCAGGTGGCCAGTGCCTACCTGTTGCCACGATCCTCAGTTCCACCATCCATTGTCCCTTTTCCTTACTGCACTGACCAATCTGCCGTGCCTTTTTGGGGGCTACTTGGGAGGGGAGACTTCTGTGCCCAGAGGCACTTTCACATTCCTTGCCAGGGTTACAAGAGCACAGCATGGGGCTTCCTGGCTACCGTGGTGTCAGGAGGACAGGCTGTCATCATCCAGCTATGAGGAAGCAACATTTCTGTTTTCCTCCTCTCCCATAATGGACGTATTCCACGGCATCCTAATTGCTTATGCCATGCCACTTTGCACAGTGCTGTGCTGGCCACCAGGAACCACCAAAGGGTGGTACATCCTTGACCCTCCCTCCCTCAGGAGGAACACACCCAAGTGTGCTCTTGAGTCCTCCCTGCTGGCCTCCGCTCCTACCACCCCAGGCTCGAGACACGAACCCGAGTCACCAGTGTGCCAGGTAATCCTCTATCTTCTGGTACCACAGAGTTGGCTGTAACTGAATTTTCAATACATAACAAAAATAGTAATCTAGGCTGAAAGTACCAGAGCAATGCTGGTATTCCATGACAAAAAGTGATGTTCCAGTTGCTGTAACAACCATTAAATCTGAGCCGGAACTTCCAGCCAGGTAGTACAGTGGCAGGCTGCATACTGTCTACTCTGCAACCTGTGTTTGGAAAAGGCTTGGGTTGTAGAGTGGCCAGTAAGAGGAAGAAGCAATGAGTATGCCAACGGGCAGCTGTCCTTCAGGGAGTGGAGGATCCATTGTCCACTGTTAGACTGCTGCTCAGTAGAGGCTGGGTGGCAGTACATGCAGAGACTGACTAAGGGGCTGGGGACTGCTGCAGATGCTGATGCATGCATGCATTCATTCACTGCATTATTGCTGCGCAGTCTCCTGTGGGAGGAAACAATGTTGAAACCACCTCAATGGATATTTCAGACTGGTGTGAATGACTGATGCTTGTGTTCTCAATGTGTGTCAATAAGCTTGGTTGTTCAGCAGAGCCTCAAGTTGTGATAGGCTACCCCAGTAAAATATGCATAAGCTATTGTTATAAAATTTTTTTTTCACAAAATGAAGGCCATGTACTCTAGAATGGCCACTCATAATAGTCATCAGGGATCTCCTTCTGCTAATGGAACAGTTTTCCATGATCGCATGTAAGGAGATGTTCTATATTGAAAGATTAAAAGACAACATTCTTTAAAAAAATATTTTCCACTTAACTCTGTCCTTTGTGAAGTATGGAGTTTTGTATGTAAAGATTATTGTAAAATATTTATATATTGTTAAAGAAAACTGCCAGCCCTAGGTCAGAGCATTAATAATGAATTCATCTAATAGTGTTGACATACCTATTATGCTTTTTTCTATTAGTAGGTTTACATTATTATTATTAATGAGATTTTTTATTTACAGATTTAAGGAATACATCAGGTACTGATTCTCCCTGTGGTGGTGGTTATAGCTTTGCTCCATCAAAGATTTTTATTTGCTCTCAAGCAATAAAATGTGCTGAAACATCTTGAGTGCTTAAAATGTTCTTAAGTATCAGTCAATCATCTTTATTTAACCAGATGGAACACTGTTGAAGCGAGCTCATTTGCATAGGGGCCAGGACATACATACAGTGATGATCATAACAAAACATAGTTATACGGTGTCAAGGAAAAAACAAAAATAGAAAGAAAAAGCAAAAATATGCACTCGTACATGGTGGAATAATACAAAAAATGGGATGGGGCCAGCCCGCCAGCACAGCGTTGGATTGGCTATACGCCAGCGACCCGGGTTCGGGAATGGACTCGTAGCTGAGGGCTGGCTGGAGAGGAGGATCGAGCGCCAGCGGCTGCCTCCTCCTCTGGGGAGAGGGATGCTTGTTTAGCTAGCTTACCGCCACCTGGGTGACCATGGGTGGAGGTGCAGGCGGGACTGCATAGAAGGGAGGGAGGGCGTGGGCCAGAAACTGGAAGCAAGCGTACGTCGTGTGATGCCCTAGGTCTCCCTAAGTGCTCACGCTCCTGTGGGAGGGACAGAAAAAGCGGAAAAGGTACCTGGCGTGGAGGACGGGGCGGGCCCGACTGCCCAGTTAACCCATAACAGACTATCGTTAGATGCCACAGATGGACCTCCTGACACACTAATGAACTGGAGGGGTAATAGGGGTTTCCTCCCGCCTGGGTGGGTAGGCCGAGGCAGCTTGGAGGTAGGTCCGAAGACACCACGGTAGTTATCTGGGGAGGGACTAGGGAGTACAGTCTAGGGACTCCAGAAGAGGTTCCACCATGGCAGAGAGAAGGGGATAAAAAAAAATAAATAAATAAAGGATGAGAGAAATACATAATATACAGAGTCTACATTATATGCATAATTCTGTGTTGCCTGGACAATGAATCAAAGTGCATACAGAGAACAAACAAGTTGTTTGCAAAAATATCTCCAACTTAAAACCATGACAGTATCACCATAGGGATATTGTTCGCTTGAGAAAGGTACTGATAAGGTTTGTATAGATGGAAAGAAGGAGAGAGAGAAGGGCAATGGGGTGAGATGAGAGGAAGGGACCCTCAAGGAGGAAGAGGTGTGAGGAAGCTGGAAGGGAATGGGTGGGAATAGTTTCAATTCATTACGCATGCTTAGTAGAGCGTAAAAATAAAAGGATGAGGAACAAGTAAGATAGTTGCAGGAGACAGTTGTGTGGCACCTTAATAAGGATTTGAAAGTTGGCATTTTATAAGCGTATGAGGGCTTCAGGATTTCTGCAGTGTGTTCTAGAGGGCTGGTACGGAATCAATCAATCAAATCTTTCTTTAACCAGGTGAGCACCATTGTGCAAAACTCATTTTCAAGATGGACTGGGTAAGCTGGCCCGGTGGCACTGAGGATTGAGGTGCTGGGCGCCATACCTCATGCCACACCGGCGACGGGTTCAGGAACAAGCCAGGGTCATTGGAAGCCGGGGGATGTGAGCTGCTGCTGGCTGGCAGCGCTCCACCTTGGGAGGAGGAATCTAGCCTCTTGGAGTTGCTGCCCTCTGGTGGAGACCAGAGGGATGGTGCCACCCACGGGAGTCCGACATAGGTCAACGGGAGGGTTGAGAGGACCCGGTCCTGAGCTGCAGTGCACATGAGCACCTTCTCGCATGCGACACAGCTTCCGGAGGTCCTGGGTAGTAAGGGAGAAAATGGAAGAAATCATGGGGCCGTGGATGATGCATGTGGACCAACTCTGAGGATCTGCCAGAGCGCATATGGCTCTAGAAGCCCCGAAAGACCCAGAGTTCGGTAGACTGGGCAGACACAGATGTCAACCTGCCACAGGAGGATAAAAATAGTTAAAAATAAATACATAAATAAAAATGGACCTGGGTAGACTTCAAAACAATGTACAAAACAATTTCAAAAGAGGGTTCACAGTAATTACAGAATTCACAGTGTATATCAGAAAATCAAAATGAAAACAGTACCTTACAGTAGGATACATACAAGGCAAGTACAAGTCATTTCAGAAGATGAAGACAATGAATCTGCACAAGGATAGTATAAGTACATATTCAATCATATTGCAGGGGATGTCAACAATATATATACAACATGTGATAATAAGTTCAGAAGGTCTGAGGAAGTACAGGGAGGGGGGTACTAGACAGGGCCAGGCAAGGGTGAAGGGGGAGAGAAGGATTGGTTTAAGGGTGGTCAAGATAGGGAGCAAAGAGAGGAGATAAAAGGGTATAAGGTACAAGTGCAAGGGATACAAGGCTCGACAAACCGTAAGTGCTACTTCTGCCTTAAAGTGGGAGAGGTATGCAATCAAGCAGGCTAGAGAAGGTCAAAATATTAGAATATCAGGTGCGGTATCCAAGAATACAGGTAAGGAGGAGGTAAGGGTGAGGTGGGGATGGGAACCAAATGAGCAAGTATGGAACAGGATAAGCCAAGGCTCCAAAGCGAGTTCTAATTCGAGGAATAGGTAGGAATGAGTCCTAAGTGAGTAGGTACCACTAAGATATGTTAGCAGGCTGGTGATATATGTCAGTAGCTTACTGGTTAGAGCTCTGTAGGTTCTGGTGGCGCATTTCTGAGTCTTCTGGTATTAATGATTGCCAACCGAGCACAGCAAGTAGTGTACAGTGGTACGCATGTTTAGTCATGTAGATGTTTGATTTCCTGACTGTAATTTTATTACTGCCATAATCTGACCACCTGTGTCAATAGATTTAGATAGGCAATTAGCTATGACATCATACTATGGATATAAAAGGGCGGGGTCTTGTGTGGCTAAAACACAGCTGTTCAAGAGCATCAAGGCATGTTTTCTTTTTAATCCCTGGCACTTTACATTTGGACATATTTCATTATAATATTTGTGGAACAGCATCTTCTTTTACAAAAGGTGGTGGGTGCCAGAGCCTATAGTACTGAGCTCAAGAGTAGGCCATGGAGGTATCTCACTGCCTCTCAGGGCATTTCTAATTATCCCCTGGAGACGATCATTCCTAGTCTTGTACTGATTTGTATGTTTCTTATTCATTTATTTAAAGTCCAGATGGACTTTCATCTCAGCCATTCTCTTATCATCATTTACCTGATTTATAACAATTTAAGCATTCTTCAAAAAGTCTTTCATGTGCAGTTATTTGATTCTTCACTTTTTAAACTGTTTTATCTCTTCTTGCTAATGGGTAGGAGACTACCCTCACTGTGAACCAGGGGTTTTATCTTGAGTTTCCTCCTCTAGATGTGGGACATGAAATTATGTCAGGGGTTGGGCGTGCTCCAGCTCCAACCCACAGAGATTCATGACACTCCATCAGACCAGGTGACTCCAGCTGCTGGACACCTAGCCTCCATTGGGTGTCCCTCGTATGCTGGGAATCCACAACCCTTCCACACAGGTGGAAAGCAGTCCCTGGGATGCTCTTCCAATCTCCCCTGGCAGGCCCACCGATACTCTGTGCTCGCTACTGAACATGGGTGATCAAGCTGTGAGCATGTAGGCTGACTTCACACTGGCAGGTCAGCCTTTGATTCTTCATCGCTACAGGATTATTTTTCTTCCTTCACTGCTTCACATTTTATAAAACATACTGTTGTAACACCACTGCATCATTTAGTATATAGGGATCTTTATTGATCCCCTTATATACACATACATGTTATTTTTAAGACTGCAATCTTTTACTAACTTTACTTTCTGTTCAACATCTTACAGTATTATGGACTTCTGCTTCACACTCTAATTTTACACTACATTCTCCATATGGGTAGCATGTTTCACTCATACTAAATGTTCCCAAACTGTACTGTTCACTTCATTACACTAACCATAAGTAAATCCTGACATACCAATTTTCCACTTCTTCTTGTCCCTTTATTTCAAATGTAACCCCTAGGTGGCGCTATCCCAGGGCTACTACCCTGCTTGCTTGGCTAGTAGCAGGTTAAGGGGCCTGAGTTCTGAAACGGGTGCCTCCACCAGGGTCAGGGTTGGTAGTGGTCAAGCTAACCAGGGCACAGCCCGGGACACTGTAACCCCCCTCTTCCTTACTAGTGGCGGAACAATACACAATAATCACTTTCACAATACCCTGATACACCACACAAGTACCCATACTGTTTTCACTTACCACCAGGGCTTTCCTCTGGCCTGGCCCTGAGGACCTCCTGTAAAACAAGGTTATACACAGCAAATAACAGCAGTACAGTACTGCACAAACTGGAACCACAGTCAGGGTAAATTCAAAAAGAGTTAGATCTGATTTATTTAAAGGGCTTGAACAAGGAAGGCGTAATCAGGTTAATGTGCTTAAAGGCTGCATCAGTACATAGATACATGGATACATAGACAGTGTCAGCAGATAAGGGCTATGGCCCACCCAGTCTGCCCATTTGAGCTTGTAAGTTCAGTTTGTTTTCCTAGAAGTCTGTTTCTTACCCTGACCTCTAGAATTATAGATACATAGACAGTGTCAGCAGATAAGGGCCTAATCAAATAGTTATGCATGTACTTCGGGGTCCATAAACAGTCACACACTCTGGATACCCAGATGGAGAATGGTGGGCTAGCCAGGAACGTGTAGCTGGTTGGGGCCCTGTGATGGAAGAAAACAACATGCACAATACACACTAGTTATAATCCGGAGTCGGAGGGCTCAGTTCATGAAAAGAAAACAACAAGACAATCAGATGACACACTTTTAGATTAGGCTGTTGTTGCAAGGAGCTACCTGATGATTACTCATGATACCCAAGACTGGACACAAGCTGGATGAAAATCGAGGCAATAGGTGGTTAATCTGGAGTACCAGGAGAAGCAGGGCCCACACAATTCACGGAGGCATTGTTCCTGTTCAAGCATGTAGCAGGGGCTGATCCCTAGGCAGGTCTCTCGTCGGTGGCTTTTCTGTGCAGTTAGGTAGTCTGGAAGGCCAGCTGGCATGGCCCAGGCCAAATGGAGATTAACGTGGATTCAGTCTGATTAGGCTGGATAAAGTTTCCAGCAAGTAGAACACCGTTCACACAGTGGGGAACCAAATCACGACCACTTTCAATACACAGCACATTTACATGTAAGGAAATTCTACTGTACCAGGCAAAGCGCTCCAGTCACGATCCAAAGTCTCTGCACAAACCGGGATTCAAAAGCAATCGAAATCTTGACAGGCTGATCGCATTCAGCAAATCTTGGTCTTCTTCAGGTATGAGCCTGATAAAATCAGTGGCTTACTTTATTGTCACAAACTTGGATTTAGTCCAAAATAATTCTCTTCTCCCTCTCAGGGGCAGCAGGCAGTGGAATAACCAGCCTTTTAAAAAGTGTACGCACAAGTCAATGACTCCACCCTATTGGCTGGGTGTCTGGGAGCCACCTAAGCCCCAGAAAATGTTGGCATTTTGATGCTTTATGGTGCATTTTGAGCTAATTGTGGAGTATACATTACCCTTCTACCATAGCCTTTTAACATACCAGTCCCATTGTTCTGGCCCTGGTGGCTGCATAGTTTCATTTGGCACCCACTGATGATGCCATCCTTGCAGTGCAGGTGTACAGTTAGGTACTAAGCACTTATGAATGATGAGTGCTTAGTAACTAGCACGGGGACTGTTTAAACTCTTTAAGAATGATAATATATAATAGCACTGGAACAAGCTAGGGTCTGTGGGCCGCTTATGCCCCCAGCAAATGTTTGCATTTTTATTGCACTCTGGTGCATTTTGGGCCAACTGTGGAGTTTTACAGTATCCTACTACCACAGCCTGACATACCACTACAGTTCCACTTTGCTAGCCACTGGTATGCAACATACACAAGATTTAGGTCAGGATAATTAAATGCATTAATAAAATAGAAGGAAGTTGCAGTCTCCATCCAGAACATTTTCATTAATCAGAATAAGATGTAACATGTGACATTTTTTTCTTATATAACAATATACAGTTACACACACACACACAAAATTACATATGAGCTTGTTCTGCAGCGATGTTCCTGTTCTAGGTCCACTGCCACACCTGGCTGGGTTACAAATGGGCGGATGGGTGAGAGGCACCTGCACTGAAGTACTCGAATGCAACACAACCTGGTCAGCCATGAACTCTGAGCTCAGCAAAAACAGGGACACCAGCACTAGAAACAGTCAACAAATTCAAACTGGGAAAAAAAGCCAGGCAGAGAAAGCACAAATAATTACTCTGAATACCACAACAACTATGGGGGAGGTCCTGCCCACCCACACACTTCATTAGAGCCCCCCACTTATGGAAACACTGGGTTATACTGTCTCCAACACCTTAGGAGACCACCAAGACCCCAACATGCAGCATTCTAAAGGACACCCAAGTCCCCCCACAATAGTCAAGCTTACATTCCCACTGCCTGAGACACACACACAGTTAACCAGCCAAACAAAAAGCCTTGCCTGGTGTCTCATTTCCCATTCCTCCAAGAGGCACTTACCTAGAAGACAGTGTTGAATTTCAGCCTGTGGTGGACTTACTGGTGGCACAAGGTGACACTCTCATATCCACAAGAGGCCCTCTATCCAGACCCATAAATGTACATTGCAAAATCCACACAACCCATCAAGGTAAAAGTACCAATGTATATAATCGAAAACATTTCAAGACCAAGGTCAGCATTAATGGAATTTTATTTATTTATACAATTGTTTCACCAGGAAAGATACACTGAGCAACTAATGCTCCTTTACGGTATGTCCTGGGGAAAGGGATATACAGAGTACAAGTTCAGATAAATACATACAGGTGGTATAATTATATGTGATAGATATACCACTCTGAGGTGTCTTGATCCGCTCTGATATATACATGAGGCCACAGGCCAGGTGCGACAACTGCCCAAAGGCGTACATATATCAGAGCACGACCGCACACCTCAGAGTGGTTTATCTACCTTATAAAATATCACAAATTGTTTTTGGAGGGGAGTAAAGTGCAGGTGTGCAGTCGCACTCTGATATACGCATGGTCATGTGATGCTCATCATCCAATAAAACAACAACAATTTCCTACCCATTTTATAAATACAGTTATAAAACAGGAATATGGCACATGAGACAATATAGGCTGTTACAGACTTACTGTGTAGGCAGTTCTTAGGAGCAGCATACAAAAATATAATCAGTACAGGTAACGAGCAATAGGATGCAAGGTTGACAATGCATACATTACAGGCAGTACACTAGTGATGCAATATGCAGCAGGGTGAACACATAGGAACCAGTCATCCCTATTTAAGAGCAAGTCTATAAGGGCAAGTATAAGTGCAGAGTTCAGGGTCATATTAGATTATTTTCCAACAAGAATTCAGTATTTACCACGTCTTTCTACAGTCACAAGCTTGTTGGGCACAGCATAAGGAAGGTGATTTATCAGAAAACCAGTACTACCATCACCATCACCAAAGCAAGAGAAAACTGAGAAAGAGCATTACGTTTCAGCAAAGTAAAAGGGCAGTGTGTGACACGCTCAACCAATACAAGTGCAAGTAGGAGGCACTGCACCAACTGACCCAAAACACCCACAGTAGTGTCAAATTGACTAACAGTCTGAGCCACGCTATGCATATACTGCTTAAAATGCATTAACACAGCAGGCTAGATTCCATCGCTCATTGAAACCATCTGAGACCCCACTAGTTAAATTCAAATCTGTGGAGATTTTAATACCAACATTAACAATGCCTCCAGGACCAGAACACACACTTTATAGACAGTGACAGAATATTGAACATTACACCGCTTAGAGCTACAGCCGTATACTGTATGGATATAGTCATTTACTAAAAGTAACATCACATTCAATCAACAGCTAATGTGTGGCCTGCCCTCTCTCTTCACAAGGCAGCCTGGATTGCTGAGGAGACAAAGATGAACCCTAGTCTGGATAGCACATATTATTGAGGATGTGAAATACAGGCACTGCAGTAAAATATTATGGGTCAGGGTGGATCACTGGAGGGGAAGGGTGGAGCGGAAATTGTTTAACCAGGAAAACACACTAAGCCAAGCTTGTTTCCCAGGTGCTGCCTGGGAGCACAAGCAAGTTAAGTGACTTGTTCAGGATCACACAGTATGCAAGTGTTCGTAGGCTGGACTCAAACCCAAGTCTCCAGGTTTACAGCTCAGAGAGCTGCAAACCTGGAGACCTGGGTTTGAATCCCATCTGACCCCACTGCACTCAGTGCTCTAACCACTACACTATACTGCTTCCTATAGCCCATTAGCAACTTGAACATTTATTCACTTTTTGCTTATAGTTGTTTGCTAATAAAACTTCACAACTTATTACTTCCAGCTTTTGCTGTGAATACACTGCATTGCCAGTGGAATGATCCAGACGTAACCGCTTTGCTGAACAGCATGCTGAAGGGAAGTTATGACTATATGACTATGAGGTGTTAGTCTGAGGCAATAAACTGCAAAGAAACAGATGCTTGGAAACAGTCACAGACTAGTTGTGTTTCCAAGAAATAAATTTATCATCTGTGAAATTGATACTTCTTTATGATGCTGAAGATCGGAAACAATATGGCTTTCTACAACAGCTTTTCATAGCTGCCAGCTGCTCCTCAGGCAGGTGAGATTTAAGCTCAATAAGGCATGGCGGTGTGGGTTGTGCGGGGATAACCTCACGCCTGGGGTTGGGCACGAGTCTGCAGACCGGTGCCTCCAATGTCCCAGAAGTGAGGTTATCCCAGCACAACCCACACCCTGGAGTACAATATTGCTATTATACAATGGGTCATTGTTAGACAAAATAAAAAAAAAAATGTTTTTAGTAGATCTTTAGTGTGGCAATATAATGCAGTTTTGTCAATTTCTTTTAACTATCCTCCCTGCATTCATCATTGCATAATGTAGCTAGGAGGAAAAATGGTCATCCAAATCAATACAGTGAGGTTGTGCTGGGATAATCTCACTGTGCTAAGGACATCCTGACCAATCAGAGTCCAGGAAATGTTCTTGCCATTGCATAATTAATATTAATGCAAGTACAACTGTTAACCATTCCATGGACATCTCAGAGTACTTTACTGCTGAAGTAACACAGCATAAACATTTCAACCCCAAATAATGAGGTTTAAAAAAAATGCTGGCACCAGTGGAACTTATTGACCCCAGAGTACATTGAGTCTTAACTCCCATGCATGGGAGGCTTCTAAAGGAGCATTGAGTTCTACAGTTCCATGGGAACAGAGGGAGAGGCCTTTCATTATGAATGACAATAGGACATCAACTTCCTCTTCTTCCACAGGCCAGTGCTGGCAAGCCTGGCAGTGGACTGGCATAACAGTACCATCAATCAATCAAAATCTTTATTTGTCCAGGTGGGTACCATTGAGAAAGGCTCATTTGCAAGGTGGACCTGGTCATGAATATATCAAAGTACAGTACAGAAGCAGGTATACAAAAGCAATAATATACAAGGAAGAAAAGTATATAGAGTGTATACAGTACAGTACAAGGTTGAAATAAATAAAAAAACCAGCATTATTTTACAATTGAAGAAGTCAGCAGATGTACAATCAACCATAGCATACAGGTGTTATAAGCAGAGATCTTTTGAGGAGGCGCGTAACTACACATATAGGGAAAGAGGCCGTGTATGGGGTGGCAGGTTAGAGAGGTAAAGAAGAGGAGGAATATAGTACTGACGACTGGGGGAAATTGGACTAAAACCCTAGAAAGTGACGATGGCTGTCATGTACTTGTTTATTATGATAATGACGGAGGAGGGGTAGATAATCGGGACACTACTATGGATGGGTGGGACTTTAGCCAGGCTGGAGCGGACAGGGAAGGGTGGGTCCATGCTTGCTCTCTCTATATGACAGCCAGCCACACGTACGCACTATGTTATCAAGCCCAGAACTGATTCCATGGGCATCATCAGGATTGAAAACTGGGGCAGGCCCCATATGTGAATTTTACCAAATGAGGAATGTCAGGTCCAGAGGAATTTCCTCTGAATAATTTGATGCAAAATGGTGCATTTTAAAAGTACATGACATCTGCTTCAAGACAAGCATAATCTACCAGCTAATCTTATACGCAGCATTTATTTACTGGAGCTTAAAAAAATACTCCAAGACAGTAGGCAACAAGGCAATTAGGGATACAGCAAATGCAGCCTTTATTTTTTCTAGAGATAATCCTCCCTCCCTCACTAGTAACACAAGCCAGCTGTAGCTATCCCTCCCCACCAGTTACAAACGCAAGCAGTACAGCAGCAGTCAGGTATTACCCCCCTCACCAGCTACACCATCCAGCAGCATCTTAGCTACACTTCCTCATAGTTACACAGGCTACCATATACCACCAGCTTCCTCCCACTAAGTTCACACAGCAGCAGCTACTCCGTCCTCATTATCATTACTGGTTACGCACACCAGCGGCTCAGTCAGACTCCATTCCCTTTCTTGTTAGCTTCTGCCAAGGTGTTTGAGGCTTGCAAGGTTAGGTGAGTGATCAATCAATGAGCAATGAGTCGACTCCGCCTCCCACCCAACGCCGATCTGAAGACCGAGACTCTTTCACGAGATGGCTGTAAGAAAAACAAGCATGTTCACTTTGCCCTAAACTGAGCTAATCCCATTCCCACATGAGCAGCAGGTGGGAAAAACCTACCACAAGTGGTTGGCGAGCAAAGACACACATGGATAAACTGTCCAGTTGTCCGCCGGATGTCAAAACTGCAGCTGCTGCCTTGTGAGTGCCACTGGTGGTGCCAGCATGTCATATTATTTGTGGAGTCCCCCCGTGCTGAGCACTGGTAGACCAGACCAGGGTTCAAGGGACCAATATGGAATAACTATATTTAAAAAAAAAGAAAACACTGATTTTTCGGGATTTTTTCCTGTAACGCACGCTTACAGGCATGCATGGTTACGCCACTGGCAGCAGGCACACATGCAGGCCACAACTCAGGCCTTCCACAGCTCTCTCACATGAAACTGCTCAGACGGCTGCTCAACTGTCTCAAGCTCTTGCTCATTCAGCTCCCAGCTGAGATCTGACTCAACTGCCAGAAAGCCAGCTTTCCTCTGAATCAAAAGGTTTGGTTGGCTGATCTGTCTATCAGTCACAACAAAGGCCCCCTTTCAGAAGCAAAAAGGCGCCAAAAGCCCCAAACTACAATTCCTACAGATTTTGACTCCTGACAGCTTGCAGCTCCAGCTCCATTTTAGGTCCCACCAGTACTGATTGGTACAATTGGCAGTCCAAGACCATGACAGTGGAAATAAACAAAACAGTCCTTGATGCAAAGAAGGTAGGTTAGACAAACTACAATATCATTATCACTCTAAATGATTTTCAGCAAATAGTTACATCTTTCTACAGAGCTCCCTCTCAGATTACTTATGACTGCAATCCACACAGTTCTTAAAGAGACAGTACACAGAGGCTATACAGGCACTTCTGGCAATCACATTTAAACTGCTAAAACGCTGGACACCAGCCTGGCAGTGAGCATTTAAGCAAGCTTGAGGAAGGCTTTTCAGGAACCCCTATTTGTAGTGAGGTTACACAAATAATGCAATATGCGCTGGACATATACACCATGCAAGGAAACATTCGGCATTGACAAATGCTTGTTTTTATTTAAACTTATAAAGTTTATTAACTTTAACAGGACAAATATACAATCAGTGTACGACTCAGTAAATTTACCTTGAAATCCAACAACAGGTATTCATTAGCATTCAACACTGCTATTAGAACATAGTGATAAATTATATTCTGTTTTACAGGTAAACTACACAAGGGAAAGAAAAGTTATAGATTAACTCTAGAAGAGCAAGCGTCCATCTGTTGACTAACGACCCTGCACAGTTCCACGGTAGAAATTAAACATCAGATTGCAAAGTCCAGGCATTTAGTTAATAAAACCATTATTGCAGAACTTTGAGATATAACATCTGTTTTGTCCTATTCAAATAAAAACTCCAGAACAACCAAGTGAATACAAAATAACAATATCACTTTAAAACCATGGAAACCATTTGCCATTATTGAGTCTCTAGATCCATATTAACTAATAAAGGAAAAAATAATATTTAATACAGTGTGAGCCATGGTGGGGTTAGACTTATACACACTCAGACTTCAAATTCTAAATGCCCTGTAACAATAAAATCAGAAGCCATAGACCTAAAACCCAGGTGTACCAATGTCTCATTTAGCGTGGGAGTTAGGATAAGAGACATTGCTCTAACACTGGGGTGCCCTCCTTCTCTCCAGGTATACAAAATACAGAAGCCATCTAGAGTTGAATTGGGCCGTATGAAGCCACTTCTTGAAGTAACAGCCCATATTCCTAATAACGGTCACATTAGCAAGCTATGTACTTATAGTGGGTTAAGTATACGTTAGTGCTGAGCAATCATCTTCAGGGCCGGCACTACCAGAACAGAAAACAGGTATCTTTTTAGCAGGAGAACTCCAGCCTGCCAGAGGCAGACAGATGACTAATTTACAGGTAGGAGCTGCCTCCAACCCAAAGATCTCCTGCACCACCACCAATTTAACCACTATCCAAAAATATGGATATTTGGGCAATCCCAGAACATCACGACATCATACGAAATTTGCTAGCAGATAAAGACCTAGAGGTCTATCAAGTCTGCTCGAATGTGTGCAGCTAGCACCCCTTATTCTGCAGCTGCCTCTCCTTCCACCTTCCCCTTATTGACCCTCCTCTTGTCCTGTCCCATCCCCTTTGAAGCAGTCCACTGTTCTACTGGATACCACTTCTGCAGGTAACGTGATTCCAGCCAGCCACCACCTCTCTGTAAAAAAGTGTCTCCTCATCTCCTCCTGAACCTTCCTCTCTCCAGTCTCATATCATGGCCCCTGGTGTCCTTCCTCTCCCTTACTTTGAACAGCCCTCTGTACCTGTCTTGTTTATTCCTTTCATGTACTTAAAGGTTTCAATCATGTCCCCATCCCTCCTCTCCTCCAGTGAGTACACGCTCAACTCCCTCAGCCTCCTCTCAGATGATACAGTCCCCAGCCCCTTGATCATCTTTGCTGCCCTGTGCTGCATGCCCTCCAGTAACTTAATGTTCCTCTTCAGACAGGCGCCAGTACTGCACGCAGTACTCCAGGTGCGGTCTAACTAATGACCTATACAGTGGCAGAATCGCCTCCCGAGGATATACCCTTTGAAATACAACCCAGCATTTTGATGGCCTTTGCAGCTGCCTTCCTACATTGTGCTGAATTGTTCATTGACCCTGAAGTGAGCACCCCAGCTCCTACTCCTCCTCTGTCTGGGCTAGCTGCACTCACCCCAACTGGTAAGTCCTCCTTGGGTTCTTCATCCCAAAATGCAGCACCTTGCACTTTTGGCATTAAACCCCAGTTGCCAGGTGTCTGACCAGGTTTCAAGCTTTGCCAGATCATCCTGCAACCCCTGCCATACTCCTCGGTCATCCACCACTGCTCCTACCTTGGTATCATCAGCAAACAGACTGATCTTGCTCTTGATGTCCAATGACTTGTCTGAATATCCCAAACAACACTGGTCCCAACACCGAAGCTCTGTGGAACACCGTCACTACCCTTGATTGAGAGCTCCCACCCACCACCACTCCCCCTCTGCTGCCTTCCTGAAGCCAGTTCCCTACCCATCTCACCAGCTTTGCACCTTCCCTGTGCCTACTAACTTACTTCCCAGCCTTCCATGTGGCACTGATTTGAATGCCTTATTGAAGTCCAGATACAGGACATCCACTGTATGGCCCCTGTCCAGTTGCCTAGTTACCCAGTCATAGAACTCACCAGGTTGGTTTGACAGGATCTACCCCATATGAAGTCATGCTGTCTGCTGTCCTGTAGTCCTCTGGCTTCTAGGAGGGCCACCAGTCTTTCCTTCAGGATAGTCTCCATTAGTTTACCCATGATGGATGTGAGGCTCAGACACATGATAATGGGTCCCTCCTCTCTCCACAAGATCTCCAGCACTTATCTGAATATGAGGAAGCATAGTGCTTGGATATCACAGGCGTGATAAAATATCTAGTTGTAACAGGCCACCTAAATTCTCCAAAATAGCATATTTGTAGTTTTATGTATTCCTGTCCATAACCAACTCCACTCATCTTCTGTGAGGGAGGAACCCATCTCCTCATGCCATCTTTCCTCAGTATTTTATAATAGAGGAGTACCCACCACCTCCTGCAACACCTTGTAAATATGCGAGATATAATTCCTCATATCGCCATGTGACTTTTTGATATGTAACTAAGATTGGTGGGGCCAGATCTTCAGAGAGGGCTGTCACCCTGTAATCAAGTAAGATAGTGTCGGCACTGAAGAAATCTAAAGAAGTCCCTATGGGGAATTACAAATTCTCTTGCAGCATTTCAAAGGATTTAACAATCCCCTCATATAAACTGTGAAAGATACTGAAGTCCCAGGAGTTCCCACCAGGTAAAACATGGATCATTCTTTATGGATGGAAAGTGTGGCAACATAGCTAGGGGATACTTTTCCATACCGCAGCAGGAAACTCCCACCATTACCTGATATCCACCCATACAGATAGAGTGTGCTTAGTCCATCTGTTTGTAATGGCCTTTAAATCTTGTGCAAGAGTTACCCATGGAGGATATTGAGGGAATCAAGCATGGGCCCCCTCTCCATTGTGTACCACCCTCCTCGAAGTTTGGGAGACAGCATTTTCAGGACAGGGAGTAATTGGGTCATGCTGTAATAGTTGTAAAATTAGGCATGCCCACCCACTTTCTCTTTAATTTCTGTTAACAAGTCCCATCTTTCCCAGGTTTTTGCCTGCCCAGACAAAACCGGATAATTTTTTTCTTTACTTCTTTCCATTCCAACTGGGAAAAAGGAGCGTGAAGTAGAACACATAAATAGATAGCTGAGTAAAATAGTCATTTTTATAGTTTCAACCTTGTTAGTAAAAGTAAAGGGTAGCGACTGCCATCTATTTAGGTCTTCAAAATCTGTTTTTCAAAACCAGATAATTATATTGATAAAGTTTTGAGAGGTCAGTGGGTATGTAAATACCTAGGTATCGAATGTTCTCTTTGACCCATTTAAAACAGATTCTGTGCCAAAGATTTCCATTAGGGCACTGATACACATCGCTTCTGACTTGTCTATATTAATTTTGAAGTCTGATATATTACCAAATTGTGCCAACCGATTTATCAAGAGGGAAAGAGAGTGCTCGGGGTCATCTAAGTAAATTAGGTGTCATCTGCATAAAGGGAAGTTTAATTGTGCACCTGACCTACCTGAATTCTTTTGAATTAAAGAGTTTTCTCTAATTGCTTGAGCAAGAGGTCCCATGCTGAGCAAACAACAGTGGGGACAGGTGGCACTCCTGTCTAGTACCTCTTTCTATAGAGAAATAGTCTGAAATTGTCCTATTCACTCAGACCTGTGTTCTAGGGTTTTCGGAATAAAAGGGGGTCCATTTAAGGAAGGCACCCCTGCCCCATGTGATGCAGTACCTCCTGCACGTATGCCCAATTAAAGGTCAGTCAAACACAAGCTGTGCTGTTTTGGCTGGGGATATGTAGACCATAATATTTAATAATTGTGGAGATATTATCAGACATATGTCGATGGGGAATAAATCTGGTTTGTCAGGATGTACTAAAAGCTTAAAATCCAGATTAATTAGAGAAATGGGTCTGTAGACTTTGTAGTATATTCCGGCTTAGGGATGATAGTAATCAGGGCCTTCCCCAGGAATCCGCAACTTACACTGCTCAAGACTAGTAATAAAAACATTCACCAACCAAGGGACCAGAACGTTTGAGTTTCTTATAAAACCCTGCACTCAGCCCATTGGGACACAGGATTTGCCTGTTAGTATCCCATAAACCACATGTATAACTTCCTGTTCTGTTTTGGGACAGATACGGCTTTGTGCCTCAGAAGATAAGGTGGGAGCTTCAGAGTGTTCAGGAAAGATCTGGTCTGTTCCATTACCTCCACTACAGATTTATCCTCTGAATAAAGAACCTTGTAATATAGTTTAAATTGTTATACTATATCCCCAGGTTTAACCCAAACTTTGCTTGATATATTTTTATCAATAAGATATGGTATATGCCTATCAGCTTGTGCCTTTCTTAGGCAAAATGCCAATAACTTAGCTACATGTCTACCCACTTCATGATATTTCTGATTGGCAAATTGTAACACCCATCAGCCTTTTGTTCACTAAATCTTGGAGTTCAGCTAAGTTTTATTCAACTCCCTCCCAACCTTGATTCTCTTGGGATTCTGCTTATGAAGTGCTTCTAAAGTTCCAGTTCTATCCTTGTTGCTTGTTATCTGGAGGTGAGTTTGTTCTTTCCAGGCTGAGGCATAACTAATAACCTGACCTCTTACTACTGCTATGAATGTGTTCACCAGAGGAAGGGAAAGGAGTATGTCACCGGAGAGTCCTTAGCTAAGTCCCGTCACTGAGTTATTTGTTTAACAACTTTCGTGTTCAAAATACAAACATTTAACCTCCAGATTGAGTGCCTGTCCTCCAGCCCCAGGATAATTTTACCCAAACTGGTCCGTGGCCTGATAGAGAGACAGGGTGAATAGTAGAGGTGGTAATCGAATTAAGATCTGTTTCATGCTTGAAAAATAGATCTATACGAAGCCAGAAGGGGAAGGAAGGAAACATATTCAATTCAGTGCTTAGAATAACTGGTAATTGCTATTTTTCTTTAAACTTAGATTGTGGGCTTTTAGTGACACTATACTTTCTTTGTTGTCTTTACTTATAATTGTTTTTAGGCTGTTGAAAATTTAAAACATTGTGGTGGTGTAATTCTGTGCTGTCTTTAATTGCTGCAAATTATCTTGGCTTGTCTGACTGCCCTGTAGTTGGGTGAAGGGTGCTAATTGTCTGGCCTCTGACCTCAGCTACGTGATAACTGGAGGTGGGGCTTAGTCAGAGTTGAAGTAGCAAGTAGAGTTTATTTTCAGAAGAAGCCAGAAGGGGAAGGAAGGAAACATATTCAATTCAGTGCTTTAGAGTAACTGGTAATTGCTAATTTTCTTTAAACTTAGATTGTGGGCTTTTAGTGACACTATACTTTCTTTTGTTGTCTTTACTTATAATTGTTTTTGGGCCGTTGAAAATTTAAAACATAGTGGTGGTGTAATTCTGTGCTGTCTTTAATTGCTGCAATTTTCGCCCCTCCTCCCCTTCCCCAATTCTTAATTATATGCCCTGTTAAATCTGATTGACAGGAGCAAAACACAGGGTATAGTAAGGGTGTGAAGTAGGGGGTATAAGGGGAAGAAGCCCACCCTCAGCACGACAAGTGTTTCGCTCATTTATTTATTTATTGGTTTCTTTTTCTTTAAAAAATATCTGAGGATCAGTGGCAGGATTTTTAGGACAGCAAATTAATAAAAGGGAACTAGGAGAGCTTCAGTAGCAGACAAGTAGTGGAACTGCAGTATAATGTGGGAGTGGATGCAGTGGCTGTGGGCAGCCATATTCAGGCAGACCTTCTGGACACTGAGTTGCTGCCCTATCTGCATGCATCTCTCTGGACTGCGGAGGAGGTAGCCAGACTCAGAGCGAAGTAAACTGGTCAGGAGTACCATCACCCTATCCAGGGACCACCCAGTCCAATGCGACTGCCTCGAAGGATGCCGAGAACGAGAGCACTTGGATGACAGTGGGCTCAGGGAGGGTTAGAGCTGTCAGGCAGAGGCACATCCCAGATCCTATTCCACTCAAGAACTCATAGCCCACTGGCAAATGAGGACAACCAAATAGAGGTACCCAGAGAAGTGGAAGGAAAGGATGTGGAGGTTAGGCCAGGAGGTGACCTCAGCGTGGAATGCAGTGGACCCCAGAGGAGGAGGAAGTTAATCCTGGTGGGGACTCCATCATAAGAGGGATCCAGCTAGGAACACAGGAGGGAGGACAGGGAGGTGAGGTGCCACCAGGTGCCACGGCATGGAGGGATGGAAGGAAGATCCTGGGGATCACTGGGAAGGCAAGACGGAGAGTGAGCTGGATGTCATTTATCCACCTAGGTACTAATGACCTGGCAAATGGGGAGCCAAAGGAAGTTCAGGAAGAGTTTAGGAAACTGGGAGGGTCTCAAGCAAGTAGCTACTTCTGTCACTTTCTCAGAAATACTACCTGTGAGAGGCAAGGAGAGCATAGAGTGCATGCACCAGGATCTTTAACTCATAGTTGAAGAACTGGTGCTATGAGGAAGGGTTTGGATTCATTGGTGACTGGGGACCCACCTAGAGGGATGGAGGTTTGTTCAAGCCTGATGGCCTGCATCCATCCTGAGGGGAATCCAAGACTCAATGATAAGTTTAAATGCTACATTGACAAGCATTTAAACTAGCAAAGGGGGTGGCAGGCCAGAAAGGAGGGTACCTACTTGCTCACCCCCACAGCTAGCAGTGGAACCAGTGAACCAGAGGAGTGGCTATCTCTGCAAAGCAGTGTGCAAAAGATGGAGATTAGTGCCCAAGAGGTGGATAAGCAGAAAAGGGCAAAATTCAGCAGAAGGGCAGATAGCAAGGAGAACCAGGAATAAATGACAACCAAGGAAGGGGCTGGAGTAGAACAGTGAAACAGTCTAGGGAGGTCAAATCATAGAAAGACATGTGTGCAAATGCCAGGAGCCTTAGCAACCAGATGGAAGATCTGGAGGCTGTCATGGTGCAGTCAGACCTGGACATTGTGGCATCACTGAAACCTGGTGTAATGATAACCACAACTGGGAGATGGCCATACCTGGCTACAACATATTCAGAAGAGACGGAGCAGGCAGGAAGGGAGGAGGAGGGCACTGTATGTGAAAATGACATAAGGGCAACAGAGATCCAGGAGGAACAAACGGGGAGAGATACTGTGGGTTAAGCTGAAAAGGAAAATGGGGACAGCCATCCACACAGATGTGGTCTATAGACCACCAGCCCAGGAGGAAGAAACAGATAGAGTTGATGCTAGCCATCCAAAGGATGGCAGACAAGGGTGAGGTAGTACTGGTTGGAGACTTCAATATTCCAGACGTGGACTGGAGCATCCCAGCAGCAGCAGCATCAACTAGGAGCAGATTTATCCTGGACTCCTTCAAGGTGCCTTCCTCAAGCAACTGGTCATGGAACCAACTCGGCAGAAGGCAATACTGACCTTGTGCTCACAAACAGGGACAGTGTGATGGGGGTAACAGTTGTGGAGCACCTGGGAAACAGTGACTACCAGTCATTGTGGTTTGAAATCACAGAAAGAGCAGAACCAAACCACACAAAACACGTATCCTGGATTTTAGGGGCAGACTTTGGGAAAATGGGGAGATACTTGAAAGAAGCATTAAGGGAATGGGACAGGAATCAGGGGTTGAGGAACAGTGGGCAGTATTTAAAATGGGGATTACAAGAACAACAGAATTATGCATTAAGCAGGTTAGCAAGAGGAAAAGGAAGAGGAGACCATTGTGGTTTTCCAAAGAGGTAGCAAAGAAAGTGAAAGCCAAAAAGATTGCATTCAGGCAATACAAAAGACACAGGCAGAAGGGGATAGGGAGAAGTACCAGGAGAAGCAACGGGAGGCAGGGAGGTCAGTAAGGAAGCCAAAGCTCAGACAGAAGAACACATTGCAAAATCAGTGGTAGATGGGACAAAACCTTTACAGGTACATAAGTAAAAAGAAAGACAAAGGGAGGGATAGTGACACTGAAGGGGAGGATGGGGCACATGGAGGATGACAACAGTAAAGCTGACATATTGAACAGGTATTTCTGCTCAGTTTTTACTGATGAAGAGGAGGGTAATGGGTCTGAAGGGAGTACAAGGGTGAGAATGGTGCAGAAATAGACACAAGTCCTTTACACGAGAAAGGGTCCCAAGGAACTGGAAGTAATAAGAGTTGATAAAGCAATGGGACCAGATGGGGTGCACCCTAGGGTCCTTATAGAACTAAGAGAGGGTGGCTGAACCTCTTGCTATCCTGTTTAGCCGATCACTGGAAACAGGAGGTACCCAAAGACTGGAGGACAGCAGATGTAGTCCCCTTATACAAAAGTGGGAACAAAGAGGAAGCAGGGAACTACAGACCAGTCAGCCTCAGCTCAGTAGTGGGGAAGATCATGGAAGCACTACTGAAGGAGAGATTGGTGGAACATCTGGTTGTCAAAGGACTACAGGACCTAAGGCAGCATGGTTTCACCAGGGAGGTCATGTCAGACCAACCTCGTTGGATTTTTGACTGGGTGACTAGGGAGGTGGATCAGGGAGGGCAGTGGACATGGCCTATCTGGACTTCAGCAAGGCCTTTGATACTGTGCCACAGAAGACCATTACACAAACTGGGGAATAAGGGTGTGGCAGGACAGTAGTGTGGTGGGTAGGTAACTGGCTGGGTGGCAGGACACAGAGGGTGGTGGTAAATGGCTGTCATTCCACAGAGGGAAGAGTGACCAGTGGGGTACCACAGGGATCAGTCCTATTCAACATCTTCATCAGTGACATTGTACAGGGCCTAGAAGGCAGAATTTCACTATTCGCTGATGACACAAAGCTCTGTAACAGAGTAGACACACCAGAGGGTGTAGACAGAATGAGAAGCAACCTGCAGAAACTTGAAGAATGGTCAGCGGTTTGGCAGTTGAAATTCAATGCAAAGAAGTGCAAGATAATGCATATGGGGCACAAAACCCTGGCACAATATATCAGTTGGGGGTGAGGATATAGCATGCACCAAGCAGGAAAGGATCTTGGGGTTATCATCTCTGATGACCTCAAGGTAGGGAAACAGTGTGACAAGGCAGCAGGTAAAGCAAATAGGATGCTGGGATGTATAGGCAGGGGCATCACCAGCAGGAAAAGGGAGGTCACTTTCTGCTATACAAGACACTAGTGAGGCCCCACCTGGAGTAAAGTGTACAGTTCTGGAGACCATACCTACGTAAGGACACAGACAGGGTAGAGAAGGTTCAGAGGAGGGCAACAAAGATGGTGCATGGATTGCATCACAAGTCCTATGAAGACAGGTTGAAGGAACTGAACATGTACTCCTGGAGGAGAGGAGAGAGAGAGGGATGTGATAGAGACATACAAGTATCTTACAGGGAGGAACAGGGTGCAGGAAAACACTATTTTAAGTGAAAAGATGTTCCAGGACTAGAGGGCAAGGGATGAAGTTGGAGGAGGACGATTCAGAGGAAACATGAGAAAGAATTTCTTCACAGAATGGGTGGTGGACAAGTGGAACACCCTGCCAGAGGAAGTGGTGGGGGCTGAAACAATCATGGGATTTAAGAATGCATGGGATAGACATAAAGGAATTCTGGAGGTCAGGGTAAGGCAACAGACTTCTAGGAAAACAAACTGAACTTATAAGCTCAAATGGGAGACTGAGTGGGCCATAGGTCTTATCTGCCGACACTGTCTATGTATCTATGTATCTATGTATACGAGAGTAAGAATTTTGTGTGTGAATAAAAGAATAGTCCCTTTCTTTTCATGAAGAGCCTTCTGACATCAGTCAGGCCTGTCTCAATTGTTAATGCTTTGAGTTTTATAGTGGCTGCTTTATTTGTAGAGGCCTGCCCTGAAGACACATGTGAACATGTGAACATGAAACAGTGTTAAAGTCACCCCCAACAATATCTGGCCTTGTGGTAGAGTGGCTCTTTATGAAAAACATCTGACAAAAACTTTCTGTTCCAGTATTAGGAGCACAAATTATAAATATTAATAAAATGTAACATTTTACTCTGTAAAAAGCCAGAAACCCTAATATAACACCTCTGGAGTCCCTTTTCTGAATCCTGTACCACACTAGGGCTGTTCTTTTAATAAGTATTGCCATACCGGCTTTTTGGCAGTGGGATGAGAGGCTGCCAGAACTTTTCCCACCCATAGGTGCCCTCAATTTGGCATGTTCGACATCAGAAAGATGTGTCTCCTGCAGTATGCTAGATCACAGTCTAAATGTTTTAACTCCATCAGCAGTCTGGTACGCTTTGATTGGGGAATTAATTCTTCACATTATACGATAATATTTAACTGTGCCATGGTATTTCTATGTTACTGAGCCTTCAAATAACGACTCATTAGAATCAATTCCCTCAAAAAATAGCCCTGTCCCACCACAACATTCATTAAAATTGCTAGGTATTCAGTTACCTCTGGCAATAATAATTGGGTTCCCAAAACCAAGGTAAACACATCAGCTAAGAACCCTATATATAACAGTAACCACATTGAATAAAATCAACTTGGAACAAGAGAAATTCCTGTACTTCCTAAGGAACACCACAGCACTATTCTTGCTGCAGATTGTCACTGCAGGTAACAGTCGATTATCCCTGCTGAATGTAATCCAAGGGGATAGTGGCACTTCTATAACTCCCACCAGAGAGCAAGTGGCACTCAGACGCCGCCACCATTTTTCTGGAGTAACTAAAAGAATGAAAAGCCCCGTGGTCCGTGTGGCACCCCTCCTCTCAATCAACAAAGAACTTCCCAGAACTGATTCCTCTGCCCTGGGACCCGTTAAAAACTTGCATGAGTCACAGCTTGTCCCTGTATAATTTGAGCTGTTCTGTCTGACCACAGGTCCAAGGTCAGCTGTACACAATGGAAATAAATAGATGTTCACAACAGCCATTTGAAGATACTGTGAGGTCTTTTATTCAGGTGCACTCTCTGGCATATATAACTCACAGAACAAGTAAACAGCCCGGTGCTTCACCTCCCACGGAATCTTCCACAGGACGTGCTCTGGGAGGTAAGGGAAATAACCCCAAAAACAGCTCTCGATGCAACCCTCCATAAATAACCCCAAGTGAAAATTCCTCTTCACCATGGCTGGTGCCTGTTTTAACCCCTGCCCCTCCCTGAGGCCCGATGATCAGCCCAGTGAAAGCTAGGTACCCTTGGGAGTGATCCCTCATTCCTTCCCCATCCCTTGAACTTTCCCTATTCTCCCAATTAGCTGTATGTGGGGAGAGTTTATCCCAAAAGACTTGAGGGCTCAAACATCAGTTGCCTAAGGGGGCACCCAGAAGCATCAGTCCTGAAGCGAGACAATGCCCGCCAGCTGGAGCACACACACTCAAAGAAAAAGGTCCGAGCCTGTCCCAGACCCACTCTCAACATCCCTCTCCCAAGGTCAGACCAGGAAGAAAAGAAACATGAACCCTCCTGTAAACTCACTGACAAATCCCATCCCCAGTGCATTTCCAGTACTTTCCTTCACTGATGTTTAACTGTTTAAAGTTCCCAGGATGTTGCATCAAGTTCTAGTTTCCTCAAAACCCCATACAGTGCATTGAGAAAAGTCCCTTAACAAACAGATGTCACTGAAATGCCCAGAGAGTCCAGTACCACAAAGCGGTACAAGTTCTGTCTAATAAATGAAAAGCCAGCAGGACGCCACCACTTCTTACTGGTATCTAGTGGGCTAGCCCCCTACAGTGGGTAGTAAACAGTACCTCATCTTTCTGGAGATTTAGAAAGAGAGAAGCCGTGTTCTTGTTCTGGATCCGCTTATCAGTGTGCTGTAAGAGCTTTGCAATGTCCTTGGTAGCAGCTTCTCGGTATCACACCTGAGAAGCTACACTTCTGCCTTGCCCTGTACTCCAGAATCTGCGGTGAACCCTGTTACAATTGTTCAACTTCCAGATCAGGTATCAAGACCTGCAGCTCCCGCAGATGTTAGGATGGCATTCACCCGTGAAGAAAAGGTTTTCAGGCCAGATTCCAGGTGAATTTTAATGTGGGCAGGGGAAAGTAGCTGTGCCTTGATTGCCTTTCTACTTTTGATTTCTTTTACCACTGATCACACTTTATGCCTGTCTGCCTGGAGAGCACTTGAGAAATCTTGATCAAAGCAGATCGGTGACTTCCTGATACTTTCAATCTCTGTGCCTTCATGCCACCTGTAGAATCTGGTCTTTACTTTGGAAATAAACCATTCTGATGATCCAGAAGTGTGGTCAAGCTGTAGGGTCAGTTGGCTTGAGCCCATGAGCAGTGAGATCTGTCAATATCCATATTTAAGTCCGATAGAAGGAAAGTGTAGTCAGCAGCACTTGTTGGATAAAGTAGATTGGAGTGGCACACCTTCCTTGCTTCCTCAGGCACACCGTGAATCCTAAAGTTGTTTCTGCATGCTCAATTATACAGATCCTCAAGCCAAGTTTGGACTTCCTGTCCCACTGGAGCAGGTACAAAATCAGCTGATCATTAGTGTCCTGGGCTTCCGACAGTTCTGTAACTTTAGGGGCATTAGCTGAGACCTTCTTATCCAACGTGTACACCCTTGCTGCAAATCAGCCAGGGATGAGCCAATTTTGTTCAGTGTGTAGGATGCACTACGAGGTGTGAACTGTATTACTAGGCAGGGCTGTCTCCTCATTGTCTGGGTCCAGGGAGGATTCTGAGGGTGGCGTCCATGTTGGGACAAGGCTGCAAAGCCTCCATAGCCTCATCCAGGACAAGCTGTTTCATCTTGCTGGTGGAGGTATTCATTTTGGAGTTTTTGGCTTTGCGTGGGTTTTCCAGCCATCTTATTTTAGCTGTGAGCTTGGAAACAATGAAGAAAAAAGTGATCCAGGAGAGAATTAGAGCAGATTGTATAGGGAAGTCCAGTCCATGGAACAGTTAGAGTCAGACTTCTGCCATTATGGTGACCTCACAGGACATCTACACTACAGCAGTTTACAGATAATTTTACACTGGCTAGAGGAGGAGGAGGGTCAGATGGAGTGCTTAATGGTATGAGGGCTGAGGTACTTTACAGCATGTTTGGTGGCTAGATAGGGGTGCAAAGTTGGGTAGGGTACCTGAGTGCAGAGTAAAGGGTTTTGAGAATGTTAACCTCACCAGCCAAATTGACTTCACCACTAGATAGCATGGAGTGACCCACTGCATTTCATGTAGTGCTGAAGCACTTTGCAAAGGTCACAGTTTCTGAAAGAATTCCACAAAGAAAAGTTTTGCACTTCACTCTTTTCTAACCATCTCCACCAGCCAGAGTAAGTGTTACTGGGACAGCAGCAGGACAGGGAAATCATCAGCATCAGGGCCCTTGTGTGGCAACAGGGCCAGTGGGTCAATTTCAGGAGGACCAGCAGATCGACAACAGCAAGACCAAGACTTGGCTCAGTGGCAGAACCATGGAACAGCATTGGCGGACCAGAACCCAGCTTGGCAACAGACCCAGAGGATTTTTGCAGGATCAAAGGATCAGCAGCAGTAGGGCCACAGAATCAGTGATGTCATGACCAGATGATGGGGGGGACAAGACCAGAGGATCAGTAACAGGGGCCAAGACACAAAGATCACAAGCAGGACCAGAGTGGTGGCAACAGCAGGACCAGGCAAACCCCAGGACCCAAGGACCCTCCAGCAGCAGGACCAGGCAAACCCCAGGACCCAAGGACCCTCCAGCAGCAGGACCCGGTAACCCAAAAGTAGCTACACACTCAAGAGTAGAAAAATGGCAAATTGGAGCATTTTTAATTAGGAGTGGGAAGAGCAGCTGAGACTGGGCTTCATGTGAGCTTTCAGTGATTGCTGAGAGAAATGGCAAATAGGTGAGGTAGAAGAACTGAGTCTGCTCATGGGTGGGAGGGCTGTGTTGCTAGGGCAGGGGGAAGTGTCAGTGCACTAAGTGGACTTGTACTGTTTACACACTCCCAGTAGGCCCAATGGTGCTACTTCGCTAACCACAACCAACCACTGCACTTGATCCTAACATTTGAGCTAGCTAACTTGCACTTACCCCCATCTCATTATATGCCACAACCCAATACCTTAGCAGGATTTCCTTATTTTAACTGTTACTCTCAACTATTAGGTATATGTATTAATCCACACTCACCTATTCCTGTCAAACATATGCAGCTGTATTATCTAATTATATGTTTTCAAGGTATAAAGCATGACTTCCCATGTAATTGCTACTATACTGTAAGTCAAGGTAAATTGTCATCTACGCCCAACTATTTCTGTCAGATGTTTTCAACTGTATTGTAATTGTATGTATATATGTCAGACCTGACTATCCTTGTCCTCTTCCCCACTGTACCCTCCCCTCAGGTCGCATCGAGACGAAGCAGTTCTTGCACAGTGTGCTTTTTCTGGTGAAACAATTTCAATAAATAAATAAAATGATACATCAGGACCAGTTTTTATGCAGAGTTTGTATAATTATTGCAAACAGTAGCAACAGAGACCTTGATAGCAGAAGAGACCCTCTAGAACAGAGATGTGCTCCGGTTGGTCACTGGCTCATGTTTTGCTCCAACAGTTTTTTATTGTATTTTTTGATTTCCAGAATTTTTGCAATCAGTAGTCCCTTGAGTAATGTTTTTATTCTGTCATGGAAAGAGGTATGACAGCCGAGAAGTGGTTCATACTGTATATACACAATGACATTTGCTGTGAAACTACTGACATTCGGCACTGTGTTTTAAGTGCCTTTGTTTTTCTGTTTGTGCTGTCGCTGTTTGCAAGATGATACTTTATGTGAGGGATGGCATAAAAGTAAGAGATACAGGAACATGGAGGGGCATAGGTACAGTGGGTCACCCCAGAGGCAGGAATGGAGCCTCTGTTCACACTGTTGTGAGTCAATGATGATTGACTCCAACATCTCTCTCTCCTATAGTGGCCAACCTACCCCCGGCAATATTCCATATGTAGGTCCTTTTCCCTAAGTGCATCACCTTGCACACCTTGAATTTAAACTCAAGTGTATGGCATGCATGTGCATTCAGGGAGAGCCACACACAGACAGACACACACACACACAGACAGACACACACACACACAGACAGGACACACACACACACACACACACACAGACAGACAGACACACACACACACATCCACCAGTGGAAAATGGAGAGGCAAGCTCTCTGTCCAGGCTTGCTACAGAATCTTCCAGTGGTATTGGCGGAGAGAGTGCTTATTCCATGTTCAGTGCATCATACTTACTAAAAATTCTAAGTAAATCCTGATGTTTACCAACACTGTCACTGCTTCTCTCCCTTACAGTACTTCAGCTAACAGTGCTATACACAAACAAGCTACTCCACCTCTAAAACTTGTGCCCAGTATAAAGTCAGTACTGAAACATCAATAGAAAAACTGGCACTGAGTTTCAGGATCACACGCAAAACTTATTATGTATAAAACAAACAAAACAGAGTACAAGTGCCTTTGACCAGTTTCACTCCTGGCTTTTTCAAAGGTCCCTTTGAGAAAACCAAATGCAAAACCAGTCATGGGGTGTTTGTATCTGTTTTGTTTGTGTCCTGAAACTCAGTGCCATTTTTTCAATTGATCTTTCTTACTTCAATTAACTCCATACATCCCTGCCACACATACAGCATGCAAGGAAACATTCAGCATTGACAAATGCTTGTTTATTTTATATAATTTAAAATCCTTTAGGCAGAGACCATTTTGAAAGGTTCCAGAGTCAACAGTAAAGCAATACACACAAGAAGCAGAATAAAAATGCCTTGTACAAAACACATAATTTTAAAACATTCCCATTTCATTTATGAGGCTAGCTTGGTATGTAACTTTTCCTTTAACAGCTGTATGACATTAGACCAAGTGATGCCCTTCTCAACTAGGACTGCAAGGGTCCATGATTCACATTCCTAGTGGTACAGTATTCTCAGTAAATCAGAATTTAGATTTACGACTGCAAACTAGGTATAACAGGCCTCAGACAGCCTTTTCTCCATCAAACACACATACACTACTGCTCGTGTATTGTAAAGGGTAACCTCCCGCCAGCATATAACAGACAGGTATGCATATCATGTTCTAAGTTCAAAGCCAAATGGGAGGCCTTATTCATTACGCTGGTACCCTTGAGAGCACACTGTCACTAGTCAATTCATATTTTGCAGTTCCATAGTCAGTAATAGAAAGAGGAAATCTGTAGACTAAAATGTTTTCAGTTTTAGCCAAGAAGTCTTTTTTTTTGTTTGTTTATTTCTACCTAACAAGCCAAGTCTGACATTGAAACAGTTAAACAATTAGGTCACACGATCAATGAATGACAGTGTGCTGTCAAAATCAAAATGCCAGAAAATAAGCACCAACAGAGCAAGAACCAATATTCAATAAGAACCAATATTCAGTAAGAACCAATATTCAATGCAATAGCAACAGACTGTGCAAGATGTACACAGCAACACACCAGTGTCCCATAAACTGTACAGCACTACAGATTCACAACATTACTCTTTTCACTTCAGTAGTTATTAAAAAAAAACTTACCAAAGACTACAAGAGAGTGTGAAGTATTATGCTGGCATGTACTTTGGAGATGCTGAATTTCAAATGTCTCCTGCCTTCTATGTGGTGCTTTCCTGACGGCAGAACAAATCTATATTGTAACATGGCTATTAATATGCTTACATACCCACGTGAACCTTTATTTCCTCATGAGCAAAGGGTGTGATTTACAACTTTTGTATTTACCCAGGATAGTGCAGTTGAGATGGTAATAAAGAAACATGGTCATTAGAAAAGACCATGGGTCATCTGGTATGCCCTGTTATACCTTATCTTATCCTGAGATCTGCTGTCAAGATAAGGTTCTTTGACCATCTTGCCCCAGGCCTTATGGCTGCAAACCTGAGTAATCAGTACCCCATGAATCCTACAGGACCACATATTTACATTACTCTTTCATCTTCAGAAAGTAATGAAGACAACTTTGCTAAAGACCAAAATCAGATATAAAATATTATGTTGCCATACGTTTCAGAGGTGCTAAACTTTAATGTCTTCTTACTTTATCTGGTACCTTCCTGTGTCAATGCAAATTGTTATTGCTCACCTGAAACATTTATCTCCTCATGAGCAAAGGTGCAGTTTACAAATGATTTACCAAGGATAGTGCAACTGGGAAGCAACATCTCATTTGCAGTGGGGTCCTGCCGCTACCCATTTTCACAGCTGGGTGCACTACAGCACTGAGAGGGTATGGCCTTGATATCAAAAGGTTAGCACAGCACTAACCATGTTAGTGCAACGCTAACCAGGAATAGCATGGGCAAGTGGGGCAGGCGCCATATTCAAAGGCCAACAGTGTATGCCACTAGCAGGACAGTGAGATTGTAGAGAATCTATTGCTGCATTCATACAAATGAGGAATATGTCTCACATATAGGAAACAGTGGTATATTCAAAGGCCAACAGTGCATGCCACTGGCAGGACAGTGAGACTGTAGAGAATCTATCGCTGTACTAATGTAATGAGGAATATGCCTCACATATAGGATACAGAGGCATATTCAAAGGCCAACAGTGCATGCCACTGGCAGGACAGTGAGACTGTAGAGAATCTATCGCCAGTCCATACAAATGAGGAATATGCCTCACATATAGGACAAGGTGGCATATTCAAGGTTTTGGCAAAGCTAAACAGTTACAGTTGCAGCACTGTTCAGTGCTGCCAAAATGCTGCCCTTATCTCTGTGCGTGGTTCCCTCCTCACCTAAGCACAGCTCCTGGCAACCCTTACTGTTGTTCTTGGTGACCTGTTACATGTGAAAATCCTCAGTGGTGTATAGTGGACCCCAACCCCGAATTACTGTGCCTGGTCACCTGTTACATGTTAAATCTTCATTGGTGAGTAGAGGCTTGTGCCAGTCACTGGCTCTCATGCTGTATAGAGGTGTCAGTGAGTGGAGGTGAGGAAATGTAGGCTGTAGGAACCTGAATAAGTGTGACTGTATCTGGTCTTTTGACATTGGTGGAAGGTGACTAGGGATGGGGGTGTCCACTTTATGCCAGTAGGGGTATATACATGTTATAGGGCAACGGAGCAATGATCAGTGGGGATATACTATACACAGATGGGTATTTAATCATGTAAGAGGTGGCCAGGAGTGTGAATGAGTCCGCTAAGACTGTATATGTCTGCCAAGAAGGGGTTCTCTTATGTGTCTATTCCCTTTTTCTGTCTGTTATTCTTGCATTTGCACTGTTGTTTGTCCTACATGGATTGGCCACCCATGTATTTATTGTATGGTGTTGTGTCTGTCTCCCCCTTTCATCTTGGCACATCTGACAGGTTAGAAGGTATTAGGAAAATCCCTTATAAAACTGGGGCTTAAGAAACATATGCTGCCCTAAGGTGGTTAAATATAGTTTGCATTTTGATAGGACAACTTCCTTGAAGATAAGAATCTATTAAGCAGCTACATTCATTTACAAGTTGCTTCATAAAAAGTATGTGGTGGTTAAAACACCCTCAGTACCTGTGAAAAACAAATTGTTGTGCTTCTGGTTAAAAGCTAGCTGTTTTAAAATGCTCCAGTTCAACTGTGGCATTTTTCTTCATGAATGTGTGCACATACGCGATAGCGGAGCTGCCTCGACAGAGCACACGCTTGCAAAGCTTTCAAAACGCCGGGTTTTCAATGCTGAGCTCCTGAGTTAAAAAGGAACTTGTTAAGCCTACTGAAACCCCTCCCACACATTTTTTAAGTCTAAAACTCAAACAGCCACTGTGCACACTGTTAAATAAAAGTATACTGAAGGACTTTTGGAACTGAAAGAATTAAAAGCTTACCTTAAACAGGCTACAAGTGCCTTTGTGGAATACCCTGTGCAACCAGAGCTCTTTAGAGCTGGCGGCCCTACAAGTGCCATGTTTATGCTCAGCCTGTTAGTGGGAGGGACTACTAGAGTGTTTACCCTAGAATGAACTAAAATAATGAATTAAAATGAGATTTGCTGCACTCCAAAGCAGAATTTGAAGGAGATTGAATTAATACAATGAAATTGAACAAATTATAAAGTTGTTAAACAAAGTTTAAATTATGTTATGTAACTCCAGTTGATTGACAGATGACTTGAACCAATCCAGGGCATTTCTCAAGGTATATCTGTGGATGTTTAACTCTATGCAGTCAGATGCAGTCGAGTGTTGAAGCAGCAGCATCCAGAGGAACTGGTGCTTACTAGTTGTTTTGTTTTCCTAGAGAGTGTTAACGCTGAAACTAAGCTACTTAAGTTCTTACTTGATTTGTTTATTTTATTTTATTATTTTGAAGAAACAAGTCTGCTTATTTTTGTTCCTGTGTAATAAAATAAGTTATTTTTGCAAGACTACAGCTTGGCTTATGCGTCCATCTGTACCCACTTGGAGAGTGTGACAAGGAGCAACAATCAGAGGGTCCACTATACACTGGTCTAGATTCACCCATGTAGTGGGTTGCCGCATACATCAATAGCAGGGTCCACTATATACCAAGAGGAATTAACACATGGAACAGGTCAGTCAGAGCAATGATCAGGGGGCCACTATATACCAGCAGGAATTAACACATGGAACAGGTCAGTCAGAGCAATGATCAGGGGCCACTATATACCAGCAGGAATTAACACATGGAACAGGTCATCAGGAGCAACTATCAGGGGCCTTCTATACACCAATGGGGATTCACTCATGTAACAGGTCAGCTGGAGCAATGATCGGGGGCCACTATATACCAGTAGGAATTAACACATGTAACATGTCATCAGGAGCAACTATCAGGGGGCTTCTATACACCAAGAAAAAATACTCACCTTAGTAATGTTGTTTCTTCTAATGGAGTCTTGCTATATTATAGACATTAGCAGTTTGATCCAGCTCTAGAACTGCCCCGGAGTGAAATGGTTAAACCATTCCAAAATAGAATTTTGGCACGAGAGCAGCTCTATCTATGTCATTTCAAACTTGAACCGGCCAGATCTTTACTGAGCCAAACTCACTAAGGTCTGTGTGGAAGCTGTAACCTACACCAGCCAAAATGGCTACCTAAATAATAACAACCATTGATGGTCCCAACGCCCAAGGCTCGAGTCCGGGGACCAGAACTACTAACACCATTCTAATAATATGGAAATGGAACATAAGTATAATAAACACACACACACGTACACATACACCTCCAAAGCCCCAAAGGGGACAAAATGCTAACAGGACATAAGTAGTGCCCACACTAAGTTGCCCGCACCCCACCAAGTAGAGGTTCTGAGAGGGCAGGTTGGGAGGGTATAGCAAGACTCCATTAGAAGAAACAACATTACTAAGGTAAGTAATTTTTATTCAAACAACATGAAGTCTTGCTATATTATAGACATTAGCAGAATACACAGCAGTACCTCCATGGAGGAGGGCAGAACCTACTTAGAGAATAGGCTCTGAAGAACAGCTGTGCCAAACCGAGCATCTCTCCTGGCCTGGACATCCAGGGAGTAATGCTTGGTAAAGTGTGTACCGTTTCCAAGTAGCAGCCTGGAAAATCTCTAATAAAGGATATCTCTGGCAGCAGCTGAGACGCAGCTGTACCCCTGGTAGAATGAGCCCTCAAACCGGGGGCTCTGCCCACTTTCTGATAACAAAATTGGATACAAGAGACAATCCACCTGGCTATTGATCTCATAGTGGCAGGTTTGCCTTTCCCAACTTCACCATAGGTAAGGAAAAGTTGAGGATTCAACCGTGACCTTTGGTATGCTCTATATAATAACTATGAGCCTCTTAACATCCAGGCTGTGCAACCTCCTCTCACCTGAAGAGGAGTGATCAGTGAAAAATACTGGAAGGAGATAGATTGATTAAGATGGAAATCTGAAACCACCTTAGGCAAAACTTCCTATTAGTCCTAAGGACTACCTTATCCTGTGGAAAGAAATAAAGTCAGTCTCCACCGACAAGGCTTGCAATTCACTTATGCATCTGGTAGAAGTGATAGCCACTAGAAAAACAGTTTTCCAAGTTAGGTACTTAAGCTCTGCAGAAGACAGAGGTTCAAAAGGGGTTGCATTAACTGGGCAATGCAAACATTAAGGTCCCAAGCAGGGGCGGTTCTAAAGGGAGGATTAGTATGGAGTAATCCCTTAAAAACTTGGAAAACATAGGATGAGAGGAAAGAGGGATGACTTTCCTGTTGACACAAAAGCAGACACAGCTGCCAAATGAATTTCAGGGTAGCTGGTCTGAGACCCAAGGAATTAAGATATACCATGTAATCTAACAAAATGGGCAATTCAGCAGATTCTGGGAAATATTTTTCCTAGCACACCAAATGGAAAACCTTTTCCATTTAGAACTATAAGTAGCTCCTAGTGGAAGGCTTTCTGGAAGCCTTTGATCTCAAGAACACCCTGAGAGAGGTGTAAATCAGCAGACCTAACTCCTCAAGAGCCAGGCCTTGAGGTTGAGGGATTTGAGGTCCGATACCAAACCCTTCCCTGGGCACATGTCAACAGATTGTGATTCCTGGGGAGGCACAGGGAAGATGGACTGTCAGAGACAGAAGGAGTGGGTACCAGGGCTGCCTGGCCCAATCCGGGGCAATCAGAATCACCCTGCAAGGCTGCAATCTGATTTTGACTAGTACTTTGAATAGGAGAGAAAGGGGAAGCATGAGGAACTTCCCTCCCAATCCAGAAGAAGGGCATCCAGGGAACTGAGCCCAGCACTGGAGGCCTGCAACAGAACAGAGGAAGATTGTGATTGTCTGAGCTGCAAAAGATCTAGCTGAGGGATGCCCCACCTGGCAAAAACTATCCCCAGCACTTGAGGATCCAGGGACCATTCGTGATGGCCCTGGGAAATCCTGCTGAGGGCATCCGCTTAGACATTGTCCTTCCTGGAAGATGAACTGCTATGAGGAAGTGTTCAGGGAATGGCCAGAGACCACAACTTCATTGCCTTGGTGCACAAGGCCAAGACCGAGTGCCCCTGTTTGTTGATGTACCACATTGTTGTGGTGTTGTCTGTTCTGACTTGTATCACCTTGTCATGGACAGATGCAGAAAAAGCTTGAAAAGCTAAAAGACAGCTCTGAGTTCTAGCAAATTGATGTGGAGCAGAGATTCCTGGGGACCAAACTCCCTGAGTGGAAAGGTCGCCCATGTGGGCTCCCAACCCAGAAGGAAGCATCTGTAGTGAGAGTCAAGTCGTGAGAAGGGAAATGAAGGGATCCCGCTCTTAAATTGCTCTGATCCTGCCACCACTGGAGAGCTAGGATCAAGGTTCGAGTCACTGGGACTAACTTGGAAAGGGGTCTCTTCTCTGAGACCAAAAGGTTCTCAAGTGAAACTGAATGTCTCTCATCTGAAATCTGGCTCCCTGCACAACAGCTGTGGATGCAGCCATGTGTCCTAGGAGCTGCAGAAAGTGTCTTGCTGGTCGAGAGATCTGCAGAGTGAAGGAAGAGGCCAGAGCCACTAAATTCCTTACACTTTCTGGGGAAGAAAGGCTCTGGCTAGCTTTGTGTCCAATTCTACCCCTATAAAGGTGAGTACCTGGACTGGTTCCAGAACCCACTTTGGTAGGTTTAGCAGAAAACCCAGGAGGTGAGAAGCTGCTGGGTGACCTGCAGGTGAGATTTACCTGTTCTGAGGACTGGCCTAAAATAAGCCAGTCATCTAGATAGGGAAAACAGCAATCCTCTGCCTCCTTAAGTGGGCCACTGCCACTGCTAGACACTTTGTGAATACCCTTAGAGCAGAGGTAAGGCCAAGGGCATTGCTTTGAACTGGTAATGACCTGAGGGCAGTTCGAATCTGAGGTACTTTTGATGGGATCTTCTGATTAGGACATGGAAATAGGCATCCTTGAGGTCCAGGGAGGCTAGCCAGTCCCTGGCCTTAGGGAAGGTAAAATCATTGCCAGAGTTACCATTTTGAACTATGGTTTCAAAAGATGCTTGTTCAGATATCTGAGATCTAAAATGGGGCCATTCTCCTGTCTTTTTCGGGTAAGGAAGTATCTGGAATACAGACCCCTTCCCTGATGCAGGGAGGAACCCTTTCTACTGCTCTGAGAGCTAACAGGGAAGAGACATCTGTTTCCAGAGCAAGGGTCTCTGAAGCACTTGCAGGTAGAAAAGTCTGCTTTTCAACTTGGGAAACTTTTGAAGCTGAGAACCAGACTCTGGCTCACTACTTCCAGAACCCACTTGTCTGAGGTTAAAGAAGCCAAATTCTGACTGAAGTAAGCCAGCCTGCCCCCACTGGTACAGGAGAATCGCCCTGGGTACCCCATCAGGGGTGCCTGTTTGTTTCGCAGGAGCTTTAGGCTTGGGGGTGGGAGCAGGTCTGCCCACCCCTCGCCTGCCCCTGCCTCTGAAGAAGCCCCTCTGAGCATAGGCAGAGGAGGCCTGAGTCTGGTAGAAAGGCCTGTGAAGAGGCCTACCCCTCACCCCTGGGGCATGCCTTTGAGGAGTGGCTTGCTGCTCCTTAGCCTGGGCACTCTTGTAAGTAGTCCTATATTCATCAATCTTTCTTCATGTAATTCTCTGTCTGCTCTCCAAACAGAGAATTTCCCACCAAAGGAAAATCCATAGCCTTAGTCTGGGTATCCTGTGACAAACTAGTACACCTGACAGCCAACCCATCTGAAAAGCTACAGATGTGGCCCATGACCCTAGAGGAAACATCATTAACATCCACAGCAGCATGAAACTTAACCTTAGAGGCTTCAATGCCATCAGCAGCCACCTGTTCTAGTTCACTAGCCAGCTGGCCATGGGCCTGCTTGGCCAATTGCATAACAGTATCCCATCTAGATTTCTGATACCTAGCTACATAAGCCATATAATTTGCTTGCCTGAGTCCCAGAGAGGCTGCCATATACTGTTTTTTGCCATGGCATCAATCTTCCTGGAATCCTTGTCAGGAGGATGTGAAGCCAAGGGAATATTAGCTTTATCACAGGCAGTAGCCTGAACTACCCCAACATGACTGCATTGCTGAGAAAGGAATTCTGTATCAGGGCTGACAATGTATACCTTCTGTCCATCTTTTATTTACAGGAGGCACAGAATTAGGAGCTTTTAAAATTTTAATTGTTTGTTTCCTAAAAGACTTATGTAAAGGAATAGACAATCTCCTAGACTCTGGAATGTCCATTATTTCTACAAAATCAGGCTCCTCTTGCTCATCCACAGCATCTTCTAAAGGAAACTGGAGGGTTTCAGCAACTTTTTATAAAACAAAAATGAGATGGGGACTCATACAGCATAGGGGAGATTCTAAAGGTCTGTCTGGGGAGATGTCCGGTTCAATGGGCACACCCAGGCCTTCCCATCCACATTCATACTGTTCATAATCCACCTCCCTCCTCCTCCTCTGGTTCATAAAATTCCTCAATATCATAATCCTGAACCACTGGGACCGGAGGAACCGACTTTTTACCAGATAGTGGTGGTTCGGATGGACCCTGAGACAGTGACTAGACAATTTGTATGGCTTTTGCTATCTCTGCAGCAGTTGGAGAAGGAATTTTGGACTCCAGACCTGCTGATTTTCTTGTTTTCTTTACTGGAATTGGTTCCTCAGAACCAGCTTTTCTTTGCCCGAGGAAGTCTGGCCCTGGTCAGAGGGCATCCCTCTGGTTCGGGTTGGCACCGAACCGGGCTGGCCATCCGGTCAGCGGACTTTTTGCCTCTCGTCTCGAGCCTGCCCAATCCTTTTTCAGGGTGGCTGCAGGAAATTCTTACATACCTGGCAGTCTGACTGAGGTGGTCAAACCCCAGACAATAACACATGTGGTGTGTCAGCCTTAGCAAAGACTTCCCACAAACATCACAGTGTTGAAACCCAGTGGGCCGGTTTTCTTTTGGGTTTCTCAGACAATGCCAGCCTAACCAAAAAGCTTTTGCCCTTTGGCAGTGCCAGGCAAGACACCCTTATCAGTTCCTAACCGTGTCACGGTATTGGAAAAAACGAATAAATTCGCTTTTTTAGAACCGATAAGAACCAGGAACCGCACTCTAAAATAGTAACTTTTAGTTTTAAATGAGTTTTAAACCCACTGATCGGTTCAAAACCGAACCGATAACTTACAAGTTCCACACAGACAAAACCTTCATTTACTTACGGTTACCACAGATAGAGCTTGAACCGAACGGTTTTATGTGTTAAAATAAAACTATTCTCGGTTAAATCCAACAGAGAAAACACTTTTAAACCGAGAAATGAACCGAGAAGAAGGAGAAATCTCCGAGCGACTGTTCACTGAGGCGGAGTAAAGAATCTGACAGTTCAAGTTTGAAATGACACAGATAGAGCTGCTCTCGTGCCAAAATTCTATTTTGGAATGGTTTTAACCATTTCACTCCGGGCAGTTCTAGAGCTGGATCAAACTGCTAATGTCTATAATATAGCAAGACTTCATGTTGTTTGAATGGGGATTCACTCATGTAACAGGTCAGCTGGAGCAATGATTGGGGCCACTATATACCAAGAGGAATTAACACATGTAACATGTCATCAGGAGCAACTATCAGGGTGGTCTTCTATACACCAATGGGGCTTTACTCATGTAACAGGTCAGCCGGAGCAATGATCAGGGGCCACTATATACCAAAAGGAATTAACACATGTGACAGGTCATCAGGCGCAACTATCAGGGGGTCTTCTATACACCAATGGGGATTCACTCATGTAACAGGTCAGCCGGAGCAATGATCAGGGGCCACTATACATCAACAGGATTACACATGCATAAGGTCACTAGGAAAATATCAGGAGGTCCACTATACATCAGTGTACATTGACACATGTAACAGTTGAGGTCACCAGTGTTGTCAAGGCTTACAGTAGGTCAGGAAACATGCAGAACAGGAGAAATGGTAACATTCGCAAGTAGCGTTTCATTATTATCCATAACAGTAGCTTAACAAGCATTTGTCAATACTGAACGTTTGATGCATTGGAAGATGTCCGCCTGCACCTGGTTTATTCCCTTGAGATATTTGAACGTGTCTGTCAAGTTCCCCACTACATCCTGTCCTCAATGAGTACATATTGAGGTTCTTAATCTCTCCTGATATGTTCTGTGTTGCAAGCCATGTACCATCTTGGTTGGGGCAGAGGAGACAGTGAAAAGACAGAGATACTGAATGAATACTTTTGCTCAGTATTCACAAAAGAAGATGAGGAGGAGTTACCTAAACCAGACAATAGAAGCACTCTGGGTAGGGGTTGACACCAGTCCATTCACAGAAGAAAGAGTCCTGAAAGAACTCCTAAAATTCAAGGTGGACAAAGCAATGGGGCCGGACGGATTCACCCCAGAATCCTAAAAGAACTAAGGGAGGACCTAGTGACACCACTGACCATGCTTTTTAACAGATCATAGCAGGATGGGCGGTACCTGAGGACTGGAGGAGGGCAACATGATTCCCTTCACAAAAGTGGGAACAAGGCAGGAGCAGGAAACTACAGACCTGTAAGTTTGACTCAGTGGTAGGGGAAATGATGGAATCACTTCTGAAAGAAAGAATTGTTGAGTACCTAGAGGCCAGTGGGGCACAGGACCCAAAGCAGCATGGATTTACAGCAGGACGGTCATGTCAGATGAATCTAATTGATTTCTTCAACTGGGTGACCAAAGTAATACACCAGGAACGGGCTGTGGATATGGCCTACCTAGACTTTAGCAAGGCATTTGACACAGTCCCACACAAAGATTAATAATCAAGTTAGCCAGCCTGGGAGTTGGTCCCAGGGTGGTAGCCTAGTAACAAACTGGCTGCACAACAGGACACAGAAGGTAATAGTGAATGGAACACATTCTGAAGAAAGGGGTTACTAGTGAGTACCTCAGGGCTCAGTACTGGGTCCAGTCTTCTTTAACATCTTTATAGGTGACATTGCAGAGGGTCTGAGGGAAAGGTATGCCTCTTTGCAGATGACACAAAGATCTGTAACAGAGTTGATACACAAGGGGAGTAGAAAAGATGAGAAGTGACTTGGCAAGGTTGGAGGAATGGTCAGACATGTGGCAACTTAAATTCAATACAAAGAAGTGAAGTAATGCACCTGGGAAACAAAACCCAGGAGAAGAGTACACAATAGCAGGGAGGTACTAACTACAACAAAATGGAAAGGGACCTGGGGGTAGTCATATCAGATGACCTAAAGGTGGGTAAGCAATGTGAAAAGTCAGTAAGGAGAACTGGGGATACTGGGATGCATAGGAAGGGCATCACAAATAGAAAAGGGAAGTGGTTATCCCTCTGTACAGACAGTTGGTGAGACCCCATCTGAAGTACTGCGTGCAGTTTTGGAGACCTCATCTACGCAAGGACATAGACAGGATGGAAGCAGTCCAGAGGAGGGCAACTAAATGGTGCAGGGTTTGCAGCAGAAGCCATATGAAGAGAGACTGAGAGAGCTTAATATGTATACCCTTGATGAAAGGAAGGACAGGGGGACATGATAGAAACATTTAAGTAACCAGCAAGGGAATCAACAAAGTCCAGGAGGGTAGCATCTTTCAGAAAAAGAGATGTAAGATCAAGGGGCACAATTTAAAGATAGAGGGGGACGGCTCAGGGGTAATGTGACTAAACTTTTTCACAGAGAGAGTGGTGGATACATGGAACAGCCTTCCTGAGGAGGTCGTTGAGTCTAAAACAGTGGGAGAATTCAAACATGCATGGGACAGACACAAAGCAATTATAGTTGGGGTGGCAGGAAGTAGGCTGTTGGTTAACTAGAATCTGCAGCTTATCCAGTAGGTAGGAAATGGGCAGACTGGGTGGCCAAGTGGTCCTTATCTGCCATCAAAGTCTATGTTTCTATGTTTCATGGTTGTCTTTCTGTGGACCGCCTCCACCCTATCAATGTCCTTGCACAGTTGCAGCCTCCAGAACTGCACACAGTACTGTGGTGAAGCCTCACTAGTGCATTATACAATGGCATTACCACCCTCACGCCTTCTGCTAGTGATACCTCTGCCTGTGCACCCCAGCATTCCACTGGCCCACCTTAGAACATTTGTGCTCTGTTTTGACACCTTTAGGTCATCAGAACTGATCACTCCTATGTCACTTTCTTCCTTGGTGATCATCAGCACCTCCCCATCCTGTAACTCTCCCCAGATTTTCTCTTCCCTGGTGCATTATTTGTACTTCTTGCACTGAACATCAGTTGCCACTCCTCAGACCATTTTCAAACCACCCCATGTCCCTGCTCATTTTTCCACCCCTTATAGAAGCATTCATTCTGTTACAGATGTTGGTGTCATCTGAAAACATGCAGACAGACCATTATTCTAGCACTTCCGTAATGTCTGTAATGAAGACATTGAACAGGACTGGTCCCAGGACTGATCTCTGAGGTACCCCCAGGTCATCACCATCTCCCTGGAAAAGCAGTGGTGGTGCTGTGACCCTTCTGGAAACCATGCTGTGCAGATGTGAGAGGTTTTGCTTCCACAGAAAGTAGAGTGGTTTGAGTGGCTACGAGCTTTTCTAGGATTTTGCTAAAACAGGCAATATGGCAATGGGCCTATAGTTGAGGGATTTTGTGGTCGCCTTTTGGAAAACGGGTAATCCTGGCAGTCTTCCACATATCTGGGACATAGCTGTGACAAAGGGAGAGGGAACAAATTTTGCAAGAGGTGCAGCTATGTAAGGGCTCAGAGCTTTAGGAGTCTGGGTTCAAGGTTGTCAGACCTAGCAGCGGTGGAAATCGGAGATGTTGTTGAGCAGCCTTACAACTTCCAGACTTGAAAAGAAATTTGGGCCCAGCGACATCAGGTTGGTCATTTGAGTATGGTTTAGCTGGGAAAGATGAGGTATAGTTGGTGAGGTCAGGGAATTGGCATTGAAAAAGTTTGCGATAGTGGAGGGATTATTGCAGTGGACCCCATTGAGAGACATATCAGTTGGAGTGGGGGCTGGATTTGATCCTAGGAAGCATTTAATATGGGACCAGAAATTTTTGGAGTCACCATATGATTTAGTTAATAGATCCTTACAACAGGCACTTTTGGCCCTTTTGATTTCCTTCTTGCAGGAATTAATGAGTGCTCTGTTGGAATTTAAGTCAGCTGGGAGCCCGTGCTTTTGTATTGGAGCCAAGATTTGTTCTGCTGTCGCAGTTTGGAGAGAGGGTCGAACTTTAGCCACAGTATGTTTATTTTTACACACTGCAACAAGAGGGCAGTGTTTGTCCTGGATCTCCAGGAAGCAAGTCAGGAATAGATATAGAGTAGTCTGAGGGTCACCAGAGTCAAAAGGGGTGGGGTTCCAGTCAATAGTGGTACTATCTAGTAGGAAGGATTGAGGATCTAAATTTGCATAGTTATGGAGTAATAAACGAGGCTTAGAAGGGAGGGTCTAGTTTACCCAATATACAAAAGGTGAGGGAGTAGTCTGTCATGGCATCTGTTAGTATGCCAGAGGACATAATGTTTTCGGATGGTTGGTCATTATCCAGTCCAACAGAGTACTAGAGTTGAGTGCAGAGCAGTTCTAGTAAGGTCACTGATCACCTGGGAAAGCTGAAACTTAGAATGCTGGACTGTAGTGCATGTAGGAAGTTTCTGAGCCAATTTAGATTGACATCACCAAGTATAAGAACCTCAATTCTCCCGGAAAGAAGAAAGATCTGATCAAGCAGCTCATCAAGACCTTTTAAACCACTAGCTGGGGCTTATAGGCACAGACAATATGTAGTTTTGTGGAGCCACAAGCAAAGAGGACATGAAGCACTTCATGGCGGATTAGGGAGATGAGGAGATTGTGAGCGCTTGTAGGTGATCTTTAAAATAAACGCCTGTGCTACCCCTCTTTTGGAGCAGGTCTGTCAAATCTCAAGACATTGTAGGAGGGAAGACAGCACTGAGAGTCCTGGATGAAGATTTAAGCCAGGTTTCAGTAAGGCAGCTGATATCTGGTTTGAGAGGCTGACCCTGGATTCTAATTCAGCAAATTGTGCAGCAGGCTCCTGATGTCAAGGTGCACTACAGTAAGACCCTTAGCATTTGAAAGGGATTCTGTATATTGCTGCTCGGTCCAGGGTTTGATTGTATATCACCAGAGAGTAGCAGGGCCAGTATGAGGAGATACCAGAGTTTATGTCGCAGGAAGGGACATAGGGTCCGTGAGTTCAGGGTCAGGAGTTATAGTACATGGCTACCATCAGAGCCAAGGCCTATTTGATAGAAGTGGAGTAGGGTCATAATGGAGAGAGGGCAGCAGGAGAAGGTTGGAGTATAGTAGTCATGGGGCTGGAAAAAGGGATAGCCGGGGCTGGAGGAACAGTAGGCAAGGATAGGTGGAGCAGAGCAAGAGGGGCATAAGAAGAGACAGTAACATGAGTGGTTTTGTAGTTTAAACAGATATAGGTACTGGCTTGTAAAGAAGGTGAAATTCAGGACCAGCCAGGAGAAAAATGAAGTATGTTATCAGAAATGATAGAGGTGTTGAAGAAAAGAGAGTTAGGATTGAAGGTTTGGGTGGAAAAGGTAATGAGAGATCTAGGTAAGCCTGTCAGTGGAAGGAAGGAGGAGCAACAGATGCAGGAGCAATGGAAAAGTGGAGATAACAGGGTGGGTGGAGCAATTAAGTATTTAAAGGAGGCCTGGGCAGGGGTGGTGGGCAGGAGAGAAAATTAGCAGGTTTCAGATGAAAAACGAGCTCAGCAGTAGCCAAGTCAGTCCCTAGGAATGGTGTAAAGACAGTTGTAAAAGGCTCACCAATCAGAAGGGCTAGAAGGAGGAAGCAGACCAATGAGGACCCGCCTGCAAAAGCCGCACCAATCGGAGGCCTCAGAGACAAAATTCAGTTAGTGGCAGTACATGGGGCTGGGATCTGAAGTGGAGGACTGTGAGGGCAGTCAAACTTAGCAGAGGAGTTGTTGGTGGCTGGAGGTGGAAGTGGCTCACCTCCGAACTGGAAGCGCCCTTGGCACAGATCCCTGGGAGAGAAGAGGTTACATGCATGCATAGCAAAATTTCAACATCTGCACATAACTTGGGTGTTTTTGGATATTTTTGTACCCAATTTTTAATATAGCCTTTTGGGACTTCACCTCATGAACAGTGATACTGTGATTTCATTAATCCATCTTGAAAGTTAATTTTCACAGCAACCCACGCCATTCTGCAACACAGGTGCGAAAACATGTTTTGGGCAGGATGTGAAAATGACAGCTATGTTGTTCATAAGGATGGAGAAATAATGGCACTGTTGAAAGTCTGGAGTGAAAATATAAAAATTGGTGAAGCTACGAGCATGGTTAGAAACTGTGCAACCACACTCATAATGCAGTCATTTTTGGAATTTTTCACCAGATTTGTAACTTAAGGTTTTGGGACCCACCTCATGAACAGTTGCACTGTAATTTCATTACCGGTCCCGAATGGTGATACCACACAGCACTGTGAAGTCACCTTTCGGGACCGAGTAAGAATGACAGTGACAAAGTTATGAGGTGGGGTCCTAAGAACCCCATGTTGAAAGTTTTCAGCCAAAATTCCAAAATGGCTGAGATATCCATATTGTTGAGGGCCCCTCCCATTATCTGCCTTTATACAGCACTTACCTTTGATTCTTCAGTTTGCCGGTCGACTTTTGAAGAGTGCAGACATGTCTTGGTCCAGAGAACATGACAGCACTGACCTCTGGAGGCATGGGCAAGGTGTGTATGTGGAGGTGGGTGCTCAGTGGAGGGTGGGGATGGGGAGGGGACTAGGGAGACGACGAGGGACCATTTCTTTTTGCAGGTTGAAAAATATATGTTGGTGGACAGTTTTCTTTATTTACAGGTAAAATAAATAATACTTTTGGGCACACTGAGGTGGGCTCCCAGTGTGCCACATGAATTGGGATACATGCTGCCGACAGAGGTATTGGTAACCCCGCTGGCAAAGAAAGTGGGCTTGGGGTGGAGGCATCTGACAGCGGGGTGCATCCGGTGTCGGAAGGATAAATAAATAGAAAAAAACAATTATCTGGGCACACTGGGGTGGGATCCCAGTGTGCCACAGTGGGGGGTACATGCTGACTGGGGGACTGGGCACCCCAATGTCAGCAAAAAAGACTTGGAGGAGCAAACCAGTTTGATGCAGTGATTCTGCATCAAGAAAAGATATCGGGGGCAGTTTTCTTTTTCGTAGGTTTATTTTTTTTAATAAGCACATTTTGGCATACTGGAGTGGGCTCCCAGTGTACCCACAGTATGGGGGGAATACATGCCAACACGAGACTGGGCACCCCGATGTCAGCTTTAACAGAAGCCGCACTGTGGCTAATGTTGAGGCGGGGCAGAGAACCAAGCACTGGGAGAGAAAGCCCCACTGTGGCTAACGTTTAAGCTTTGGGTGGGGTTAGAAGGAGCAAAGATAGGCCATAAATGCAGCCATGTGCATTAGTGTGCACTCTAATACGCATGGTCAGAGTTTGGCTATGGAAAGAAATGAAGCACTCCCATTGGAGGTTCATTTCTTTTAAGTCAGGACATGCCACGTCAGCAAAGCTAAACTGCTGTCATGAGTAGAGTGCCTAGTCATTGGTATGCGCTGCCAAACCATTGCAGTTTCAGCTGTAACTGGCTTGGCAGTGACACAACTCTCATTTCCCATTATTGTCTCAAGATGTTTGGGCGACTAGTGCGGCCAAATGCAAAACAAAATTTCAAAAATGTACAGAATGCTTTCAAACATAGGCAGTACAAAACATAAGTTCACTTTCTGAGCTGAAAATAAACCCCAAAATGAAAACTATTCAGTTGTCTTCTTCTGCTTTATAAGGTTTTCTAGCAGCTTAATTGGTACATTTGTGCTGCTTTTAGAATCTTGTCAGTCTCTGGCTTCCTGGAGAGGCTTGTGCAAAAGTACATTGTAACCTAAGCTGCAAGCTTGTCTCTTGCTGAGATAAGGAGGTCAAAAGGTCAAATTGCATTAAAACTTGGCTATTTTTAAGAACCTAGAATCTTATTGCATTTATTTCAAACATTATAACTATGTATTTGTGTAATCCCCTCAGGCCCTTTAAATTCTTACTGTCCAGTGCAGGGGTTTTGCCTGTAGGCAGGTGGAGCCTCGGCTGAAAGTTTAAAGCCGGATTTTGATGCCATTTAGGGAGACGTCATCAGGGGTCAGTCGAGGTGTGGGCCAGTTCAGCCGCAGTGCTACGATTTAAGACCAGGGTGGGGCAGTTGCTGCCTCAGTCCACTGCCCTACAAAACAATTGATTTGTCAGAGGAAGTAGCAGTCGAGAATTTTAGGTGGTCTGTGTCTGTGGGGCCATCTATTTGGGTGGGGAGCCAGGGCCTGGTGAAAATTAGTATAGCCTGCCTCGTGAACCCCAACACCGGATTAGTCTGGTGGTTTGCCCACAAGATGTTCCTGTTGGTTGCCATAGGTGGGGCATGTGGCAGTGATGAGAGCCCACACATGGAAGACAGTGGTGGCAGCCTGTCCTTGGTTCCCCCATGAAGCTTGTGTCCAGTGTGAAGTGTCCTGGAGCAGAAGACCTCCCTCAAATTTGAGTTTTCCCTGTTGATGCAGTGGCCCTTGGAAGTAAGCAGCAGGTGGATGTGTGGAGTGCCACGCTGTGGGTCGGACATTCCTATTTAGAGCTGGGACTGCGGGTGCTCACAGGCTTGGATTAATGCCCCTGCACATTTATAAGGTGGAGAGTAGAGGAAGACTGTAGTGAGCCCGCTTGAATATGCAGAGGCTCTATCATCATGCAGGGTAGAAGATGCTGTTGTCGCCAACAACGTGGGAGCTCTGACTCCCAGTTCAAGTATTGTGCCATGAAAATCCTTGGTCTACATTGTTCAGGCAGCTCTGTGCCCTTCTGGATGAATTGACTGCCCACTGTTCTGTGTTGATTACCCCACTGCTCCATGTTGTGTGATTATTCTATTAATTAAAACAGTTCAAGTTATACTTTTTACTTTTGGTTGGACAATGAGTTTCTTGGAATCTAGCTGCACTAACCAGCTGCCCTGTGAAACCTTCTTAGTACTACAGTTGCCCACTTCTCCCACCATAGAAAACTAAAAGTGTGGGAGCTGCAGCACTCACTGTCATCTTGGCTGTTCATCTGGAACCCAGGTATGAGTAGGTATAAAATGGAAGGAAAATCCCTGTGTCATGATTTTCTGAGACTTGGTTCTATCCATGACAGTAAGAGAGCACCACCAATGGCTAAAACAAGTCTCTGCCAAGCAGGAAAATTCACAGAATGAATAAGCCACTTGCTTCCTAATTTCCATCACAAACATGGCTGCAACCTTTACTCATGTATAAAAACTTCAACTAGGCCCTAAAATGAAATTCCGTTAAATTAAATAAAGTAAGTAAATAATTTAAAGTTATTTTCCTCGAGCACCCTCACACACATACACAAAATGTTAAAAGTCAAGTATTATTCAGAGTTTCCATTGCTGGTGTTTCTTTGATGACCATGACAAACCCCTCCTATCCCTACCAGTTTTTTATTTTATTTAGTTTTTGTTGACCGGTAAGTGCCTAAACAAATCCTGCCTATTTTCAGGCACGACCTGGGGAGGGGATACAGATGAATGCCAACTGTCCTTGAACCAGATTAAGCTGTTGGTAGTATTTTTAGTGAATGAGGAAATTTGGCCAGGACATCGGAGAAATTCTCACTCTTTCGACATAAGTGCACGGATCTTTAACATCCACCTGAACTACCACCAATCCAGGCAGATGGGACCTCAGTTTAACGTCTCATCCGAAAGTTTGCTAGAACATTCCCTGCTCCTTACCTGGCGAGAGATAAAATTGAGGTTCTGGTTCCATTTGAGATGTATATGTGTGTATATGTGTGTGTGTGTGTGTGTGTGTATGTGTGTGTGTGCTATACGTGTGTGTATGTCTGTATGTGTGTCGCTCTGCCAGTGGAACTCTGAAGAATTTTGAATTAATGTATTCCATTTTACCATTCTGTGTGTGTGTGTGTGGGGGGCATTATACTACTGGAATAATGCAGGTGTAACCCTCTTGTTCCCAAGGGTTATAGAATCCCATAGAATCAGTGACAGGCAGGAAAGGCAGCTTGTGAAATGCCAGGTGAATGGGTTTCACACTGTCACACTCTGTTTTCAATCTCAGCTGAGCTGGAGTGATGATGTAATCTTAGAACTCTCACAGCAGCATAAGCCATACTCTGACAAGGAGTTGTCAGCCAGAGTAGAATGTTGAGTTAGTCTTGGAGTGTGAGTTCCAGGAGTTGGCTGCAGCTTGCTGTGCAGCTCTTCAGTCAGCTCTGTTATAGAGCTACCTCTTTTGTTTTGGGTAGTTTGTTCTCACCCTAGAAGAAGAACATAGAAGGCAGTGTCTGAAGTGGTGGAGACCTTGCTAAGTGGGTTTTTCTTTGCCTCATCCCAGGAGCGATGGGGCGATCTTCAGGGTTTAGGGGCAATCCCCTCAGTCCAGTCTGTCTGGTGAAACTGCCTTGGACATCTTCATTTGTTGTGAGTACAGTCTTTCTCTGTATGTGGGTTTATCTGCAATACCTAGGGTGAATTTCTCTAACAAAGGGACCCTGTCACCTAGACTTTCTGTTTTAAAAGTGTCTGCTCTATGTTGGAGTCCAGTATGTGACCATCCAAGACAGAACTTTTAACTTCTGACACCTCAGAGTTGTGTGTGTGTAGTATGTTAAGTGTGAAATACATTTCAAGGCAGCATCTACAGTTTTTCTACAGTTGTGTGGTGCTATTAACCAGATGAATGGCTGGGTATAAACTTAGAAGCAAAGGTGGGAGACCCCCATCTGGAATGACCCTGTTTACCTCTCTGGGTTCAGTTTGGGCACCAGTACTTTTCATTTAGTGCATCTGACCAATGCCTAATGGAATTAATTACCCCAGATGTGGGTTGTTTTCTTTAACTTACCCCAGTATAGTGGGTTCTGAAAGTCTTGAGCCTGGATGTGCTCCCTTGTGGTCGTGTACCACCTTCATTCCTCATGAAATATGGGAAAGTGTCCTAGTACTGGCTATGTGTGCCTAGTCAATGGGAATGTACCATTCTGGCCATGTGTGCCAATCTCCATTTCAGAACCAGAGAGTTTGCTGTGCTGTGTTACTTTAGCCTATGCTAAATGGAATTTCAGGAATTTCTGTACCCTGGAGAATCTGCAATACCGGTATGTGTAGTCCTGTGGGGTACATCTTCGCTTTGATTATTCCTACTTTGTTACATGAATAAAAGCACACTCTAGAATCCCAAACTGGTTTCAACAGTATTGTTATTGCTTCCTTGTGTCTGGATTTACTTGGGTGCCCATGTCTAGAAGTATAAACCTAGCATAATTATGAGCAACATTTTTCCCAGGGACCTGGGTTGCTGGCCATGGTAATTGGCCCCACCAGCTATGTGCCATGAAATCACACTTGGGTTTGACTGTTCTAGAATCTAGTGTAACAGTTGGGTCACCTAGCTTAATGGTGGCCATTTCCTGTTTTCCAAATCTGTATTCACTGATGTAAACCTCCACTTCTCTCATTTGTCCCTAGACATCTGTGGTGAGAGGAGCAGCCCTGCTAGTTAAAGAAGGAGGGCCAAGCTGGCCTGGTGGCACTGAGGTTTGAGGTGCTGGACACCACATCTCGCATTGTGCCGCGACCTGGGTTCGGAGCGAGTCTGGGCTGCCATTGGTCATCAGGGAGAGAGAGGATCGAGCATCCATTGGACTGCTCTCCTGTCTCGGGAGGGATCTAGGGAAGCCCAGTGTAGCAGTGGACCCGGTGGAGACCGGTGGTGCTGTGACACTCATGGGCTCATGAGCAGGGAGTAGACATTGGCAGCTGCCTTCCAGACGGAATGGGAGCACTCACATCGTGGACTGGGCAGCACTGCACATCCAACGTCCAAGGGCGAAATCCAGGAAAATACCCTCCGCCTCAGATAGGCGATGGCCCTGTCAGCACCGCCACACGCCCAACCCTGGTTCCCTGTCACTGCCCCTGCTGTCTCCCCGGGTTGCTGCCTCCCGTCCCAGGAGCTGCATGAAATTGAAGATGTAGGGGAACACAGTGGCAGTATAGTGAGTAGGCGAGTACAGTGGCCTGAGAGAGTTCTGAGAGGGAGGGCCAGAAAAATAGTTGGGGAAAAAAAAGAAGTGGGTGCCAGGGGTGTGTGACAATAATGGGGAATCGTCCGGGATGTGTTTTGAATTTTGGGAGAAAACAAGAGGTGTTTGCTCAGGTTGTGGCTAGCGTTTGTCTGTCTGGCAGGTGGTAGCCCAAAACTGGAAGCTTTTGCAGAAGGATTTGCTCAGAGTAGTGCCATCCATATGTGCCTCTGTGCGCTTGTTGTTCATGTGTGTGTTTGTTTTGCCACCATTTACCAAGGAGCTGTAAGCCAAATTGTGTGTGCCTTGTCTGCATCAAGAGAGCATTTACAAACTTTAATTCTCAAGTGTTCTGTGACAATCAGTACTGTAGACTTTAGTGTAACCCCTAGATGGCGCTATCCCAGGGGCTACTACCCCTGCCTGATTTGCCACTGACAGGTTGAGGGGCCTGGATCCAATGGCGGGTGCCTCCACCCAGAGGTCAGGGTTTGCAATAGTTAAACTAACTTGGTCACAGCCCTCTGGGACACTGCAACCCCCTTTCTTCCCACTAGTGGCCCACACAATATATCAGAATTACCTTCACAGTATACACTTACCCCAGGTCTGGTTCCGCACTGGGACCTCCTGTGAAATGAGATACAGTGCAACAATCACAGTACAGTACTTTAACATAGACAAATACCTCAGGCAGTATAACTTTGCTGAAACAAGCAGCTCTGATTTATTTAGGGGATATAACAAGGACAGGGGAAATCAGGTTAATTAGCTTATCACTCTAATAATCTACCTATGGCTCTGTGCACAGGCCTATCCTATCAGTTACTGTCCCTGGGTACCCAAGCCCTAGTGGCTAGTCCAAACCGTGGCAGCTGGTAGGGGCCCTTTCACACAGAGAAAAGGAGAATTAAACAGTCAGCAGTACAGTAATTCCATTTGGATTTAATGTGGCAATTCAACAGGAGCAACCCTGCATTAGTACTCACGACCTCCAAATAAGATAGGGTCCTTCAATGTCAGCAGGGCTCACTTGAGGTACACAAACCTCTGCACACATCCATATAAAAGAAAGCACTATACCAGGCAGGCTGCATCTGTATCCCGATCGCAATTACTGCATAATACCGGAGAACACACAGCAGATTCAGTTCCTGACAGACCGAGTGCAATTTTCAGCCATTCCTCCAGTCTTCTACAGGGTGAGCCTGGTTTCTACTCTTCAGAGATCCTTTGATTCTTTTCACAGGACAGGATTCAGTCCTAACAAGCTGTTACACAGCTGCAGACCGGAACTCTGGCCTTACACACATTTTTTGACTAAAACTGCACACTGAAAAGCACAGGGCTCCTTCCTTCTTCACTGCCAAAGCTCAACTGAAACTCCAACCGACAAAACCGGGCACTTCTTGAGTTCCTCCCAGTTCTTGACTGGATTGGCTGTCACCACAATAGACTGCTGCTGTTGGTCCAAAAGGCACTGAAGTCTAAACTACATCTCCCAGAGTCACTGCCCATACAATCCTCTTGTGGCTGGCTCAGATTATGAGTCCAAGTTCTGATTCGTCCAAGGCACCATTTTAGAGCTAGCTTATCCCACACTGATTGGTCCAGTTTAGCAGTTCAAAACTAGAATGGGAACTAGCAGACACAGTTCTGACTGCAAAGAAAGCAGGTTAGACAAACTGTAATTTCATTATTACTCTAAATAATTTCTGGCAAACAGTTACATCTTTCAGATAGGTTCCTTTGCACTCCTAGTGACTGCAAAATGAAGTGAATTGGCAGCAGCTCTGAGTGGTACTCAGAGAAGCACACAGTCCCCCCATACAAATTAATTATGTCTGCAAGCAGACAGCTCTTAAAGAGACAGTACCAGAGGTTCTAAAACACTCACTGATAAATGGCTTAAATGCCAAACACCATTCAGGCTTGGAGCATTCAAGCAAGCTCCTGAAGTCTTTTGGAACCCCCATTTGCAGGGGTTACACTCTTCCTGGTCCGGGAAAGCTTGACGTCCACGTCAAGCAAGTACCCATAAGTTTCAACTGCAACAATATACATTTGCATTAGGCTCAGCATGTAATCATCAGTCAATATATCATTTTACCAAGAACACATTTCTGAAACATTGCAGTACGTCACCTTACACAGTATTACATACACATTGTACCATAACTCAAGTTATTACCTCTTGTACATGAAACCTGAAGAGAGGGGCCCTTCCTATCAGTTACCTTGGGGCTGGATGGGGCAAGGGCACCATACTTAGAGGGCAACACAAGTAACTTGAGTTAGCACTGATGCTCAGTTTGGGCAATGAGCTCGGGACACATACACCCTTTATGGACAACATTGAGAGGCAAGTCCACAGGCCTCCCAAGTGAATCATAACTGAGGTGCACCACAGGCTTTACAGCTCGACCAGTCTTTCTAGGGGAACTGTTATAGTCTCTGCACTCTGAGCCTCATTTTCAGCATTGTCCTCACTTGTCAGGAGTCTCCATGGGGTAGAGAGGCTAGAACTTGGGGCACTTTCAGCTCCAGGAGTTACAGTTTCTGAGTCCACTACATTTGGCTCATGGAGAGCTTTCGGACACTGGCAATGGACTGTCAGGCACTCAAAATACTCTTCTTGTTCGGTGTATCACCAGTCTGCCCCAATCTATCATTTTCCTCCCTGAAAACTCAAACAGTTCAACCATGCACAATGATTCCATTTCATCTGATCTGATGCTTTGCACTTCACTTTCTGGGAGCATTGGCTCCAGGGATGAAGCTGGCTTAGACAGTCCAGAAGGCCCAGCTTTGTCTCCAGTATTGACTAGAGATTGCCCTGAAACAATTGACTCAGTTCAGAAGAAGGATAGTATTCAAAGTCACTCTCACTTTCTTCCGATATGGACTGACAGTCATGCTCAACTGGGACTTGTGGAGGGAACACTTTAACTTTGCTTCTGTAGGTGCAGACTTTCTTGATCTTTTCTTAGCAGCAGCTCTAGTCACTGGTCCAGAGGGGCATCTTCTAGGGCTCAGACTCAATTAAGATTTGTCCAATGGGCAGTAAATGATTTCTATGCATTGTTTTTACATCTTTTGAATTATTCTCAGGCCTTACTTTGTACACTGGCAGATCATCTAGTTTGCCCACTACAATGTGAGGGAGATGGTGCCATCTGTCAGCAATCTTGTGCTTGCCATGCAGTCCCAGATTTCTTAGCAATACCCATCTCCTCCTGGAGTTCCTGTGCTTTCACCTTTATCATACCTTTCTTTGTTGGCCAGATTTCTTTGGCAGCCATGGTTTGAGCCAGTTGGTACGCATGAGTTAGCTGGGCCTTTAACTTTTGCACATACTGTAAATAGTTGTCAGCTTGAACCCCATCAGGAGAGACCCCAAACACACATCTACTGGTAGTCGAGCTTCTCTTCCAAACATCAGGCGGTAGGGGGAGAATCCAGTGGCATCACTTTTGGTGCAGTTATAAGCATGTACCAGGGTGCTAATTTGTTGGCTCCATCTAGGCTTGTCCTTGTGTGCAGGGGTGCCTAGCATATCTAGCAAAGTGTGTTGAAACGCTCAGGCTGTGGGTCCTCTGGGGGTGGTAAGGAGTGGTTCTGGACTTTCGCACTCCCCACAGAGAAAGCATCTCTTTGATCAGACGACTCTCAAAGTCTCTCCTTGATCAGAATGGATTCTTTGTGGAGCCCCATAGTGAACAAAAAGTTTTCTACAAGTACTTTGGCCACAGTGGATGCTTTCTGGTCTTTGGTGGGGAAAGCTTGGGCATATCTCGTGAAATGGTCAGTGACCACCAGCACATTACTGATATTTCTTTGATCTGACTCCAAACTCAGAAAATCAATACAGACCAGCTCCATGGGTGCACTGGTGGTGATGTTAACAAGGGGCAGCCCTCGGGGCAAAGCTTTTCTCTGTAATAGCGACTACAAGTTCGAATGTGTTGCTCCACATCAGCCCCCATCTTAGGCCAGTAGAATCTGGATCTCACCAAGTCAAGTGTTCTGTCTATACCAAGGTGCCCCATGTGGTTGTGCAAGGACCTCAGTACTGAGTCTCAAAGGCAGTGGGCAGCACTAGTTGTTGTTTGTCTACTTGTCCCCTCTGTCTACTGTTTCTCTGTATACAGTTTATTGATCAGTTTCAACTTAGGACCTTCTTTGTATAACAGTGCAGTTCTCAAATCAGTGGAGCGTAATTTGGACACATCTTTTCCTGCACAGAGGGCTTCTAAAGCTGCTTTGATCATGGGATCGCGGGATTGAGCCGCCGAATACTGTCATTGTCCAGCTGAGGCAGTGCACCAATGTCTATTGCAGAAAAGTGGCAATAAGCAGCAGGTATGCAATTCTCAGAGGGTCCCAGCAATCCACCATGCAGTCCATCGTCCGTGGGGACATTTGTTCCTCCCTGTCAAACTTCCGCAGAGTGCCCGGATGTCAGGTTCTGCCAATCGGACCCAATCATTCTGGGAACAGGCCTCGGAGAGAGCATCAGCATCTATGTGGTTCAGACCTGCTCGGTATTCAGAGCATAGTCATATGTAGATAATGCAGAAAGCCACCTATGGCCAGTGGCATCCAACTTAGCTGAGGTCTGCACATAGGTCAAAGGATTATTGTCAGTTTTACTAGTATTTTAGCCCCATACAAGTACTCATGGAATTGGTCAACAATAGCCCACTTCAAAGCTAGGAACTCTAACTTATGTACAGGATAGTTCTTTTCGGATGGGTCAGGCTTCTACTGCGTGCCACTGGTCTCAGGCCATTCTCGTGCTCTTGGTACAACACAGCCCCCAACCCTTGCAAGCTAGCATCAGTGTGCAGGACGTAAGGTTTTCTTGATCGGCATAGGCCAGCACTGGAGCATGGGTAAGTTGATATATGATCTCATAAAAGCAGTCTCACTAATCAGGAGTCCAGCGGCCCCAAATACTTCACTCGGATGAAAATACACTCTTTCAGTCTTGAGGGACGCTGACTTTTGGTATTTTTGTGGGTTGGGGATACCCTTGAGTAAGGTTAAGTAAAGGGCGGATCACTCTTGAATAGTCCTTGATGAAGTCGATAATAACCACAGAATCCCAGGAATCTTTGCAGTTCTTTTTAGATTTTTGGGCTGTGGAAGGTGGTCAAGGCCTCAACTTTACTTGGGTCAGTCTCTATTCCTCGGTGGATACTATGTGTCCCACATACTTTACTGATGTTTGAAAGAATTGACACTTATCAATGGACAGTTTAAGGCCAAAGTCCTCCAGTCAGTCCAATACCTTAAATAATCTGGTTTCATGTTCCTCCAGTGAGCTGCCAAACACAATAACATCATCTAGGTATACCAGGCACTCTAGTAAGTTCATGTCCCCCACTGCACGCTCCATCAATCGTTGAAAAGTGGCTGGGGCACCTGAAATCCCTTGAGGCATCCTCATGAATTCATAGAAGCCAAGCGACAGATAAAGGCCGCCTTCACGGTCCTCTGGGGCCATCGGGATCTGGTAGTACCCATCATGGAGATCCAGCACAGAGAACCACTTGCTCCGCTTAGGCAGTCCAAAGCATCCTGAACGCGGTGTGTGTACTGATCAGGATAGGTCTCCGTTTAAAGTGCTGATAATCCACACACACATCCTTACTGTTCCATTCTTTTTCCTCACTACCAATAATGGGGAAGCATAAGGGCTTCTGGATTCTTGTATTACACCAGCAGCTAACATCTCTAGCAGATGCCGCTCACATCATCTATGTCAGCAGGTGCCAGGCGTCGAGACCTCTCACGAAATGGTCTTTCGCATGCAGCCGGATATTGTGCTCAGTCCTGCACACATCCTACATCCCATTCCTTTAAAGAAATCACCTGGTCTCTCTGGGCAAGCTTCTCACTGATCCTCACTTTCCATTCAGCTGGCAGGGGAGTCACTAAATCAAACAAGTCAGCTGCTACTCTGTCATTCTTCCTTGAACTCTTGCTGCTGGGTGCACTGCAGTGTCTGCACAATGCACATTAGCCAGGATGCAACCTCTGTTTACCTGAATGTCTCTTTCAGACACATTATGAACTTGGACCATTACCCTTCTGGCATAAGCATGGGCTCTAGCGGCAAAATACTAGGCTTGACCAGCAGTCCCTCTGGCAATTTTCCATCGCCTGGTGCATCCAACATTAATATTTTATTCTTAACATCCTTTCTGATACGGACCTCTCCCTGTAAGGTACACTGGGCATTTGGCACCAGGATCAGAGACTCAGATCCTTCTTCCATACAATTCGACGGTTCCTCTGGTTCTGTTTTTTCAGCATCTCTGTGCCTCATAGGCCTTCTTAATTAAAGCCGAACTCTTAAAGCTCTACTAGTCTTTGACCCCTGTTTTTCATAACACAACTGTGCCAGCCTTCCAACATATGAGCATTTGTTCCAATCAACAAAGGGACACCATCATACAGTCCAGTGGGGGACACACTAAGGCTAGGGTCTCTACTTGTTCGCCACTCCAGCCACGGAGGTGGGGAAAGACAGCCAAATTCGATATACCCGAATAGGGTAGGCCTTCTCACTTAACCCCCATACATGCAGTCCTTCTAATGGTTGTAAGGGTACGCCTGACAAATGCTTCTGATACCAATCCTGGAACATAATTGTCACTTGGGAGCCACTGTCTAATACAGCTCTTGTAGACACTCCATTCACCTTTACAGTGGTCTCCATGGAGGGACCCACTATTCTGGACCAGTCTGAGAGGCGGTAGTGGGGGCCTGGGCAACTGACCTTGCCACAAAAGGATGTGAATTAGCATTTTTGGTGCCCTCACTGGGACTGCGTCGCACCTCTTAACCACTGATTTCTTCTCCAAGCTCTCCTTGTAGCCTATATGCAACTTTGTCAGTGTCTTTTGGGACTGGCATTCCTTTCATGTGCCCATCTTTCCCACAATTATAGCAAAACATACTTTCTGGAGTTTGAGCTGGCCGGGCGCCACACTGGGAGCCAGGGCGGGGTATTACTAACTGGAAACCGGGTGCCATCTCTCTGCGGCGTGATAAGCATTTGGAGACATCTCGTCAGTTTCTCCACTTCCATGGTCAAGGAATTGAGTTTGGAGCTGTTATCAGCAGGAGATACATGGGTGGATACCCCACCCCATAGCAGATGCAGTCGGATATAGGTCAGGGCGTGCTTGCAGGCGTGGCCTTCATAAGGGACAGTTTTTGAATTCCGGATCTCTCTCAACAGTTCAGCCCCATTGTGGCATATCTTTTCCTTGTCAGAGCACTCATTGACTGCCAACCTCTGGCCCTGAACTTCACTTGATGGGTCACCCTCAGTCACTCGGTCGTCAGCCGCAGCTATTGGTGCAGGTCCCTCCCGAGGTCGCTTTTTCTCAACTCCTCGATTCTCTCATTAACTCATCATAGGAGGGTGGGGATTCCAGTCGATCTGCCAGGCGTAACTGAAGCAACAGCAGTTCTGAGAAGGGGCAGACTTAAGGATCCTGTCCAGCCTGGTTCGGTCCAGTTCAATCGCTGGCAAACTACCTTTTCTGAGGCATTCTTGCAACAATTTTTCCAGCCGAGATACATACACAGACAACAACTCCCTTGGTACTGTTGTGCATCTCTTACTCTCCACCACAGGTCCTCATCAGAATCTGGCTCCCATACACATTCTCCAGGGCCTCAAGATAGGCCTGTGCAGTCGCTTCAGGGTTACTGGCCCGCTTAGCACGGATGGTAGCTGGGCAGGACCTCGGAGGCTCACTAACCCTGCGCCTTCCCGGCATTGCCATTCTAGCACTTGGGGGCAACATAGTCTATCCAGGTCTCCCAGTCATCCTCCCTTGGGGGTGGGAGGGTGCCAGAGAAGATCCTCAACCTTCGGTAAGAGTCGTGACTAATGGCAGGTGCAGAAATAGGAGTCTGCATTGGTTCAGCCACCATTACGGGCACTGGAGCAGGAGAGGTGTTGGGGAGGAACACCCCAGGTGGCAAGAATAGTTTCTTCAAGTCCTCCACAGTTTTCCCCTCTCCCAGCAACCATTCAGCAAATTTCTCCTCAAAAGTTTCAGATAGTGGTGGGGCTGATTCCCGGGTCTTTACTGTCCTTAGTTATCATCTCCAAGCAGTGAGGGCTCCCTCTGGGGTAATGGTCTGTGGCACTTTGGAGCTATCTATGGGATCCTTAAACTCTACTAGGGCAGGAAAGTGTGGGTGAGCAGATTAGCATGCCGACCCACCACCACAGGGTTTTGTAAACCTTCCACCTTGGAAAGTACTCCCTGCACAGTGTCCGTATTGATACCCAGGGGATGTCCAGGATAAGCATAGCATTTTGGGGTCGATCTCCTCCCAGTACACCACTCCACCAGCCGTGCACAGCCACTCTGTCGGGACCCATTTTTTCTTAACAGTGGTTCGTAATATGGCCACTAGAGGACACACAATCCCAGCGGTGAGCCTCCAAGATGTAACCCCTAGATGCGCTATCCCAGGGGCTACTACCCCTGCCTGATTTGCTACTAACAGGTTGAGGGCCTGGATCCAATGGCGGGTGCCTCCACCCAGAGGTCAGGGTTGCAATAGTTAAACTAACTTGGTCACAGCCCTCTGGGACACTGCAACCCCTTTCTTCCCACTAGTGGCCCACACAATATATCAGAATTACCTTCACAGTATACACTTACCCCCAGGTCTGGTTCCGCACTGGACCTCCTGTGAAATGAGATACAGTGCAACAATCACAGTACAGTACTTTAACATAGACAAATACCTCAGGCAGTATAACTTTGCTGAAACAAGCAGCTCTGATTTATTTAGGGGATATAACAAGGACAGGGGAAATCAGGTTTATTAGCTTATCACTCTAATAATCTACCTATGGCTCTGTGCACAGGCCTATCCCTATCAGTTACTGTCCCTGGGTACCCAAGCCCTAGTGGCTAGTCCAAACCGTGGCAGCTGGTAGGGGCCCTCACACAGAGAAAGGAGAATTAAACAGTCAGCAGTACAGTAATTCCATTTGGATTTAATGTGGCAATTCAACAAGGAGCAACCCTGCATTAGTACTCACGACCTCCAAATAAGATAGGGTCCTTCAATGTCAGCAGGGCTCACTTGAGGTACACAAACCTCTGCACACATCCATATAAAAGAAAGCACTATACCAGGCAGGCTGCATCTGTATCCCGATCGCAATTACTGCACAATACCCGGAGAACACACAGCAGATTCAGTTCCTGACAGACCGAGTGCAATTTTCAGCCATTCCTCCAGTCTTCTACAGGGTGAGCCTGGTTTCTACTCTTCAGAGATCCTTTGATTCTTTTCACAGGACGGATTCAGTCCCACAAGCTGTCACACAAGCTGCAGACCGGAACTCTGGGCCTTACACACGTTTTTGACTAAAACTGCACACTGAAAAGCACAGGGCTCCTTCCTTCTTCACTGCCAAAGCTCAACTGAAACTCCAACCGACAAAACCGGGCACTTCCTTTGAGTTCCTCCCAGTTCTTGACTGGATTGGCTGTCACCACAATAGACTGCTGCTGTTGGTCCAAAAGGCACTGAAGTCTAAACTACATCTCCCAGAGTCACTGCCCATACAATCCTCTTGTGGCTGGCTCAGATTATGAGTCCAAGTTCTGATTCGGTCCAAGGCACCATTTTAGAGCTAGCTTACCCCACACTGATTGGTCCAGTTTAGCAGTTCAAAACTAGAATGGGAACTAGCAGACACAGTTCTGACTGCAAAGAAAGCAGGTTAGACAAACTGTAATTTCATTATTACTCTAAATAATTTCTGGCAAACAGTTACATCTTTCAGATAGGTTCCCTTTGCACTCCTAGTGACTGCAAAATGAAGTGAATTGGCAGCAGCTGAGGGTACTCAGAGAAGCACACAGTCCCCCCATACAAACTAATTATGTCTGAAGCTAGACAGCTCTTAAAGAGACAGTACCAGAGGTTCTAAAACACTCACTGATAAATGGCTTAAATGCCAAACACCATTCAGGCTTGGAGCATTCAAGCAAGCTCCTGGAAGTCTTTTGGGAACCCCATTTGCAGGGGGTTACATTAGGAAACAACAAAACAATTGTGCTCTGAAGGTTTCAAATACTTGCTGTGTGAAATGGGGGTTGCTAAAGAAATAGCCAAGTTTTGAGTGAAAGAAATGGTAAAAAACAGAGCTCCCACCATGAAAAGGTTCAGCTGAGGGAAAAAAAAGTTGTTTTGCAGTTTAAATTTTGCCTGCTCAATGATTGCCGTGGAGAAAGCGTACGAGGAGAGAGAGGACTGTCTCATTTGCATGGGGTCGAGTGATTGGTGTGACTGCAATCAGTCCCGCCCCTAACTAGCCTCAGAGAGCTGCCCAGTGTTGGAGATGGAGAGAGTGAGTGGTGTGCAAGCTGGTTAGCAAGGAGACTTGTCGTGGTGACTGTGAACATTCTAAATACTGTAAATACAGACTTTCTGTGTGAAATCGGGCTCAACCCATAATCCGAATGACTGGGAAGCAAGTGAGGTGTCAGTAGCGACAATTGGTGGAATAGTCAGCCCATTTCAACCAGAGGCCTTCCAGGATTGGCTTTAGGCCGAGATTTTCCATAGGAGCAAGCCAGCTACTGATTCAGTGAGTACCATTCAGCAAAATTGAGCTCAAACTGGGTTGTGATTTTCAAAAGCCAACTGGACCTGTATGTAAACAGTGTGATTGTTTTTGCAAAGAAGGACTGTAAAGTAATCAAAAGACATCAAGAAATCTGAGCATTAGACTGCAGAGCATGTATTATGGATTCAGCAACAGTATAATTTTCTGAGCAGGGCTAGAAATAATTTTTGAGATGCCTGTCCGAGGGACAGGTGGAATGTAAATGTGGCCTGTCCAGACAAAGTTTTACCTGTCCACATTTTTGTGAGGTGAATTTTAAACTTAAACATAAAATGGACTGTAAAGTGGAAATAGAAAACTGTTGCTTTTTGGGGTTATTTTTCAAGGTAAAACACTGATTGAGTCTAGTCTATTTCTGAATCAGAACTTGAATCTAGTCTGCAGCCATATGGTCTCACATGAAGTCTTCTCTTTGTTTTCCAGATTTGAACCATAGTGTTATGGCATCCTGCAGGTCAAATGTAGCAACGCTTAGCATCTGACAGCTTGACATGCATTAGTTCAGATGTAGTCATAGGAGACAGACAGGACCCAGTCAGACTTCACTCTGCCCATCAAGCTTGAATCCTCTCTCAGCTACTGAAGTTTGGGTTGGGATCAGTAGAGCTATTGTGACTAAGACCAGAATATAAGGGAATCGCTGTTCATGTGCATCATTATAGAGAATTTTTGCCAGAACTCAAATAGTGAAATTTCAGAGACAGCTCATTCAGTGATTTTTTCATAAGTGGTTTAAGCTCTAACCATTGCACTTCAATCAAGTTTACATTATGATTGTGTTTCTTCAGTAAGTCACTGAAGTGCTCTGTGAGGGTTCTGACTTCCTCATTGCTATAAAGGGCCAGCTGGTGGTCACTATCTGGTAACTGTAATGGATTAAATATACTGAATGACCGTAGGAATTTGTCTGTTTTAAAATTAGAAAATCGTGAGTTAATACTTTCAATTGTTGATGAAAGAAGGCTTGTAACATCACGCAACACTGCCTGTTTGGTTCTATCTATAGAATATCCCCTTCTAAGTTAAGGAAGATATCAGATCCACGGTACTGAACCTGAGTACTGTCTGAGCCTGTCAGTCGACTTGTGCTAGTGTCACTGTCAGCTGTGTCAGAGTCAGGGAACAAGAGCAATTCCTCACAGACTTTGTCAAGTTTATCCCAATAGGTAGTTCTCTAGCCAGAGAACTGTGCTTTCAACCTTACTGACTGTTGTTTCTACTGTTGAGCTGTCTCTCTGTAGAGTTAGACTGAAGGCCATCATGACAGAAAGGTATTCAGCCAGAAACTGAGAAAAGAGGACACATCTCACAGTACTTATTGTTTTGAACAACTCACTGGCCTGATCTTTTGTTTGCCCTGGTGTGGAAGCAATGTGCTGTAAATGTACAACTAAGGCTTTGTAGCTGGACAGAATAACAGACAGAGACTCTTTCTCTGTGTGCAACCCACCGGGTCCCCTGACACGTTAACTGGTTTGTGAATGGTGTACCTCATATTACTGGCTAACTCTTTGAGACCGGCCCAGTTTTTGGGAGACTTATGGTATATTTTATAGATACCCATTAAGACTTCATCTGTTGTTTTCATGTATGGAATAGATGTTGCTGATTGCTTTATAGCTAGTTCCAACTTGTGGGCACTGCACTGAATCCTAACAAATAAGGTACATCTTTCAAAATCCTGCCAAACACCCCAGTCACTTTACCCAACATGACGGGTGCCACATCAGATCCAAAAGCAACAATTTTTCTTTCCAGTCTTTCCAGTCCAAGGTGAATTCTAAGGCATCACCTATTGAGTTATAAATGCTTTCACCATTTGGAATAGAGACTGGCTGAAGGAAACAAATTTGTTAACTGGACGGAAATTTTCCATTCTCCTAATATGGACTGCCTCCTCTTCTATTACTGAGGCATCAGTGCTCGAGACACGTAAGACAGAGATAAAAGTGTTACTTTAACCAGTTTTGCATCTTTTATCCTTATTGATTCTGAAATAATATGTGTGAACGTTGCTGCCTGTTTGTCACTTCTATAACTGACTCCACATTTGATTTTGATGATTGAGTGATAAACAAAAGGCAACACAGCACGAGCTCAGCTGCACAAACCCCTCAAGGCAGAAGTCTTTTTTTTTTTTTCAAAGTTAAACCTGACCAGAAGCTTTTTTAATCCCACCTTGAGAGCACTGACCTCAGTGGAATAAAAGTGGACTGAAGTGAGCTGCTCACAAATGAATTTGAACAGAGTCTTTTACTCAACTTATTCACTATCAGCAGCCCTGATTAAAATGTTTTATTTTTATTTCTCTCTGTCTGACTTTCTGCAAATCAGCACATACAGTGGAGTATGGATAGTTTGTTTTCCACCACTATGAGATTCTGCAGCAGACTGCACTACAGAGTCTTCAGTGCAGCCCTGAGCCCTGTGTGACTGATTAATTTTTTGAACTGCCACCAGAGAAGCACTTTTTATATTGAAATAAGATGAAAGTTCAGAGTCCTGAAAAGGGCTGTTGTGTATATACTGCTGCTGCTGAGAAATGCTGCGCTGACTCGTGCCCCCGATATACAAGGAGCAGCACAGCACTCGTTCTCCTACTTGCGGAGTTCCTCACCATGCAAAGGGTACAGTGAAAGTGAGGAGAGCGAGTCAGGATACCAACTGCGCATGTTCGGTGCCCGTTAGTCTTCCCCGCAGCTGAGAGAGGTCAGGTGACACTAGTAGCTGCAGTCACTTGACCCTCAGTGGGACTGGATGAGCGAGGCGGAGCTGCACTTTTTGATTGGGCAGAGCTCGCGTTATGTCGACATGGCGTCGTCAGGATACCTCAGACTGCTGCTGGGTTCTAGTGCCCAATACTGTCTGGCTACATCAATTCAAAACCGCCTGTCCAAGGGACAGGCAGACTTCTACAAATGGCTGTCCCAAATGAAAAACGTCTGTCTGGGAAGGGGGACAGCCAGTTATTTTGAGCCCTGTTTCTGAGCAAAGAGAGACTGTGAGTTGTGTGTGAGGCTACCCTGTTCCTAGAAATATTGTGGCTTTAGTGACTTTAAGTAAGTAAAATTGATTGAAAGCTAATGGTAATGTCCAAAATCATATAGATGTGCTGAGGAAGGTAAAAGCAGTGCAATTGTTACAGTTTGAGAAAGTTTATCAATAGCAGTAAGTCGGATGCACAGTGGCTTGAGTCAGATACAGATTTGTTGATGCATCAGGAGTACTGCCGCCGCCACGTACAGGGTGAGGCAGTAATGTAAAACACAGTAGCAGGGAGCCATTTTGAGAGACTGTTCCAAGTACAGTGGACTCAGTAGTAACAGTGAACTTCTGTGCAATTATTTATAGACATGGCTCCGGGACCATCCCACTACCTGGATCATGCCCAAGCTATGATAGTGGAGGAGGTTGCCAAACCTAAAGAAATTGAGCAGTGTTTCTATGGTGGTAGTTTGCCTCATCATCCTGCAATTCCCAACTAACTAAATGATTCTTGAACTGGTATTAGCTAGGATATTCTGCATGCACTTCGTTAGTCCCTTAAGTACAGCCTTGCAACTGCTGGGTACCCAGAGTATGATGCTGGCTAGCCAGAACAGTGCCTGGGGTTGCAGCTTTTCTTGGGGCCCATGACATGAGGAAAGATGATTGAACATGCACAAACAAAGACTCTGACTAATTGTATCCTCGGCTGGTTGACCTAGTCCACTGAAAATCCTGTAAACACAATGAGCAACATCAGATAATACCACAGAATGATTTAAGAGCTTGTTGCAGGAAGCTACCCTGAGTTTACTCACAACACCAGTACTGTAGGTAGAAGATGGCCTGGTGAAATGAAGACCTGTTGCAGAGCACTGAAGAGCATGGGGAACTGGGCTGACATGACTCATCTCCTCTTCACAGCCTTTCCTTCCACGTGGCTGCAGCCTGTGGTATTTCACTGCCCAGGTGCTGGATTCCCAAGCTTGTCTCTCAATGCAAAAGCTTTAACTGGAGCAAGAATAGACGGCTTGGAATGGATTTGGCAATTTGGCATGAGCTGAAAGTTGGATAAAATACTTCCTGACAAAGTTCAGTTCTTTGGGCTGATGAAAGCCTCCAGCTGGCTCACAACTGACCGAGCAAGGCAACTGGCTCTCCAGTGGCAAACAGGCATCCTTGGTTAGTAGGTTTTGGCCCGCATTGAATGTTCAGCACATTAAATGGATACAGCATCCACTCATCCACTTCTTGGTTCAACTTCAGGCCAGTTTATAATTACAGCTGAACTGCTGTGCAAAGCTTGTAACCCACAAAAGGCTGTCTCTGATGACCGATTCCTGAACTTGGGACCACAGAACACACCAGAGAAACTAGGCCTTTCCTGAGCCAGAACCCTGCAAGCTTAAACAGGTTCCTTCCTCCACAGAGTCTTGGGACAAACTGCTCACAGTTTAAAATCAGTTTCTGGATTAGTCCATTTTTCTTACATTCCAGTTGATCAGGGGAGCTGTCAATACCCAATCTTGTGTTCCCATTGATTTCTTTAGGTGCCAAACCTTAGAGTTCATAGTTTCACACACAAGGCACCTGAACTAAGGACCCTCTAGGTTCCGTGTGTCTCAGCTGGTCCAATCTGGAAGTCCCAGACCAAACATGGTGGCTCCTATTTAGGAACATAAGCTACAAGAATGCAGGTTAAAACAAACACTCTAATTTAATCACAACAGCAAATTAGAAGTAAATATTTACAATACCAATTAGAGCTCCCTCTGCTCAAACTGCAACAGCAGACTGGAGCAAATCATGGTGATGCCAACCAATCATAAGCTTTGAAGCACTTGGACCCCAATCCAGGACATTCACAATACACTGGCAGTGTCTCTTAAAGGACAGGCATGGAGGCACCTCATGGCACTCTCCACACAGATCAATAGGGTCATCAAATAACTATGGATTTATTGTTTCCAATGGCTGTCTGCCTGACAGTGGGCATTACTAAAGCCCTTGGAGACACCTAAGGTAAGCCCCTAATTGTTTGGGGGCTGAAATCTCCCTGCCTAGAAAACTTGGTGCCAACATCAAAACTATATACAAATAACAGTTTTACTTAGTGCAAAACTGTTTTTCACTATATATAGATTGCAACCATAAATCACTATATACAGTACATTACTGCAGTTTCATCATCATTATTATAATAAAGCATGCATTACTTGTAAATGCCATTTTATAAGCAATGGTGTTACCCAAACAGTTGCATTTTCTTTCAACATTTTGTTTTACATTTCCACACTGTTACATTCTCCTGGAAATTCTTTTATGTCTAGACCCAAGTGGCTGGTAACCTGAACCTGTCAGCTAACTTTGGGAACTCTGTAAAATAACCCCAGTAATATTGGTTGGAGGATTTGATCACTTAGAAGCTGCAGTGAATCCTACCTTAGGAAGGGAGTTAGCTGTAATGTAAACCCCTTTATGGACCACATTCAAAAGAAGGTCTACAGGTTTCCTGGAAACTTATATGTAAGGTGTACTACAGGTTTGACAGCTGTCTCTGATCTTCTAGGTGTAGGGCACAGGCACAGTCCTTTCAACATCAGCATTTGGGTTCATGACTCCCAGCTCGTTGCCCACCAACAAAGCAGCTTCTGCAGGAAGGGGTACCTCTGCACTCTCTCTTCAGTGTTGGGACTATTACCTATATTTGTAGTAGCACTTGCATTTTCTTGTTTTGTAGACTCTAGATTATCTGTAAGATATATTTTAACAAAATTGGAGTCATCTAGCACACTGCTAGCACTCTCAGGATTAACAAAACTGGTCAACAGGAGGTCAGGGTTCACTAAGCCCAGATATTTCAGCTTTAAATAAAGATTCAACATCGTGGTCCTCACTTCCTTGGTTAGGACTAGCTATTTCAATTCAGATAGTTCCATGAGACATAGAGTCAGCTACTTTTGAAGTCACACTTTGTACCTCATTTTCTGGTGGCATGGGGTAGTTGAGAGGGCTAGATTGCCAGACAGTTCTGAATCTTCAGCCTTATCTCCAACATTACAAGCAGGAACCCCTGAAACAGCTGAGCCAACTCAAAGGAAGGATGATACACAGACCCATATTCACTTTAATAAGACTCAGAATTGACATCATCATTAACGACAACATGGCTTGTTTAAGGTTGAGGCTGCTGCAAGGCAAGAGTTAGGTCTGACTGTTTTTGGAGAGACAGATCATAACAAGCCCAGCTGGTGCATCACTACATTACAGTACTGTATCTAGGATATTTGCCCAGTTGGAAGAAGGTGATTCCAATGGATTGTTTTACAGATCTGGTATCTCCTTCTGGCCTCACTTTATAGAATGGAAGATCATCCAACTTGCTTATGACTATGTAGGCTGTGTGGCTCAAATGGTCAGTTATCTTGTGTTTTCCATGCAAGCCCAAATTTCTCATCAAGACACTATCTCCAGGTTGCAGCTCTTGGGCTTTTACTCTCTTATCATGCCTACTTTATTTCCTATGTTTTTCTTGGCAGCCATAGTGTGAGCTAAATAGTAAATGTGATTAAGTTGTGCTTTGAGTTTATGAACATATTGCACATAGTTGTCAGAATGAATCCCACCTGGGGACACTCCAAAGCAAATATCTAAGGATAAGTGTGCTTCCGACCAAACATCATTTTACACACTGAAACCTGTTGCATCATTGCGGGTGCAATTATAAGCAGGAACCAAGGTGCTTATTTGTTGGCTCCACCTTGGTTTGTCCTTTGATGAAGGGTCCCTAAGCGTATCCAGTAATGTCCGATTAAACCTTTCAGGTTGCAGATTGCCTTGTGGGTGATAGGAGTGCTCCTTGACTTTCTCACACCCCAGAGTGATAGCATTTCTTTAATGCTGGAGGGTTTCCCAGGTGTTGCACCTGAGTTATACTTATTACCTCACATACACCTTACACAGTATTTCTGGTCTATATACTGTGATAACTGCTATTTTGCACTAACATGTACATGTTAGTCACCCATCATATAAGCATGAGTGCCAGGAATGTGCTTTTCTGCTAATATTTGCTAATGTTTACATCTTTCATAGGATTATCATGCATGACTATTATACCCAACTACAATGTATTATGTTTGTCTTTTATATATTTTATATATATATACCTAATCACTGATAAGATGACTCTGAGGGATCATCAGTGATTACTTTTATATACTATATATGTATTCTCATATAATCATATGTGGTGTCAATCAACATTTCTCTTTGTCTAAGCAAGCTGACACAGAGAGAAAATATTTTGTTATGTCTTATACACAGGCAAGAAATGCCATGTGTAGTTTGAAACCACCATCATTTCTTTTGTCCAAGCTATAAAGCAAACTAAAGCATATTGTTTGTCTCATATGATACTCATTAGTAATTCTGTTTCCTAAGTCATTATTCAATACATATTGTTTCAGTATCTGTAACTTTGAGGTAATCTTTGTTGCTATGCTGTTATCAGTAGTAAATAGCCTTTGCAACCTACTGTAGCTCCAGGAGAGCGCTGAGAGAGAATAAGATCTTGGAGAACCTAAGATTCTAGAAATACTGGAGATTATGTACGTTTCTTCAGGAGAGTGGTGAGAACCCATCTCCCTTGTGTTATTTTGTGTCACATGCTTGGTGTAAGTAGTATAATAAACATTTATTAGTACTCTCGCTCTTTACAAATGTTTTTGGCAGACTCCAAAGACATAATAATCTGTGTTATTATTATTTACCCTACACACTAAGGGTGTTTAGACAACATAAAATGGTGACTGCAAATGGAGTCTGGATGTTTGCTAAGATAACATTTTAATTTCCTCTGTAAATTAAAGCAGTGGGTGAAATCCTCAGTAACAAGCAGCTGATAGTGCCTTCTGTTTAACTTTTGGTCTGTTGTGTGTACTACAGTGCAGACAAAACAATCATTTGGCAGATATTCAAACTCTGTATAATGAGTTGATTTCTTTTTTCTCTTCTTTCTCTGTGGGAACACAGAGCTGTAAAGGATCCAAACAGACAAATAGACTGCTTTCATTTGTACTTTCAAATCCTAATGGGTTTTACTCATCTAGAGTCCACATACGCCAAAGGCTGATTGTGTCCTGTCATGAACTTTGGTTGCAAAACAAAGTTTTTGATCCACAGACAGCTATGGGTTTCTGATCTAATGACATGGCTAAAATATCAGTACTGAGTTGATGCTGGATGCCTTAACATACCAAACTACCTACGGTGGTTAGTCTGATTTTGCTGAGGTAGCAGAATTCAGTGGTAGCCCTTTCAGGGAAATCATTGCCCATTATGGGGAATTGAAACATGGTACCAAAAGAGTCGATCCTGAAGGATTATTAATTGCAATGTTGTTTAAATGCTTTGATGCTGTTTTAAATAAATGACCTGTTTTGGAATCTGAGTATGTTGCTTGTAAGCTGAGAGATTAGTCTGAAAAAGGCTTCCTATATAAAGAAAGGATAGTTGGACTGCAGTCTCAACTGCAGTCTCTCTGTTAAGAAAAATTAATTTCTCTTTAATGAGAGAAGCAGCCAAGACCTACATGCCTGAATAGATAAAACTGAAAAGGCAAAACTTATAAGAAAAAAGTTTTACAAATGAATGGTGTTCTGGCTAATAACACTGATTCCATATGTTTTGAAAACAAGGAACTTAAAAATTCTAAAGTAATTACTGAAAGAGGCAGAGGGTAAGTGTGCTGGGGAACTCTCAGAGTGGCGGGAGTTACTAGTGGTGTTCCACAGGGATCCATATTGTGCCATGTTTATTTAACCTCTTTGTCTCGACCATGAAAATACAAATGGAAATCTGGCTCTCCAAATTTGCAGATGACACTCATATAGGTTTCCAGTAAACAGCCTACCTGGAAGCCTTTAAAATTCAGGAAGCATTGAGTGATTTGGAGACCTGGGCATGGGAGACTGGGGCAACATTTAACACAGATAAGTGTACAGTAACACCTTGGGCAAGAACAATGTAGAAGTGGAGTACACACTAGCTGAGGGCAAGTGCTTAGGGTGGTACATGAAGAGCAAGACTAGGAATTAGATTCAGTAATAATCTTAAATATAACTCGCATTGTAACCAAGTGGTTAAAAAGACAGGTGGTATCCTGAGTTGTATCCACAGGCACATCAAGAGTTGAAGTAAAAGGTTCTGCTCCCTCTTTATACCTCCTTGGTATGGCCACACATTGAATATTGTGTGCAGTTTGGGGCACCTGGGAATAAAGGTGACATAAATGCTGTCGAGAAATACAGAGAAGGGCAACTAGAAAAATAAGAGAAGTACAGGATATGAAATATGAGGAGAGATTAAATAAGCTGGACCTAGTCTCTTTAGAGTATTGTAGGTTAGAGGCAACTTGTGCCTAGTTTACCAGGCTCTGTCAGATCACAAACTATGAGAATTACTTGGCCTTGATCTTCAAGATCAGATACTGTATATAATACGCAAGCCCATCCCCTATAGCTAAAGGTATTTGATTTAATACCCGGTAAGAAAACACTGGTTTTCATTAAGGGTGGTTAGATCATGGAATGAACTGCCCAATGAGGTAGTAGGAAATAGAACTATGCTAGCCTTTAACCATTCCCTGGATTCTTATTTTCATGATAAAACTATAAAATGGTATTATTAGATAAGCAAGGTGAGCCAAATGGACTTTGGTCTTAATAGTGCTCAGCGTACCTATGACCTATGAGTTAACATGCTGGTATTTCAACACGGATCTTGACTGAACAGCAAAAATTATTACATTTTGGTACTGCAGACTTGAAATGAATGTCTTGACTCTAAACTGTGACACAGCTTCTGTTGATAACAGGCAAGTTTTACAAGATGAGAAAGTCTTATGATCTGAAAACAATGCACTTTACAGCGTGCTAACTCCTGTAGCTGAGCAGTTAGAATGTAGGAGTAAAAAGTCAGATATGGCAGACTTGTGCCATTAGCCAGAGGTATTGGCAGGGCATAGAACCTTAATGCCCATAGACCTTGCCTGTCCTGATGTTGAAGAGTTTGATTTTGAACACTCACAGTATACTGTGGGTGGACTACAACAATGGCTAGCCACTTGTTTTTCTGTGATTCACAAAATGGAGAATTGTTAGAGTCTCAAAATGGTGGACAAACATGTCATCAGGTTGCATCCCATACCATCCCCAAGATGGCCACTCATGGTCATGTGATGATGGTCATAACACAGTAACTGATGATGACCATGAGGTAATCCAAAATGGCAGACCACCACATCACGGAGGTTGGATCATGCAGTCCCAGGGACCTGTGATTGCTGCCATAACCAAACAAAACAAAAGGCATGATTAATGTTATCAGTAAGACTAGTGTTTCTGAGGGACAGAAGATTCTCATTAAACAGGATGTTGAAGTACTTTTGAAGGAGGCTGGTACATAATCATTCATGAAGACAGTGTCTGATGCTGTAGAAGCAGCTGCTGTTATTAGCAATGTTTACAATACCAGAGCATCCTTGGTTAGGGAACACATTGCAGCTAATTACATGAAATGTTGCCATTGTTCCCTATGTGAAATAACATCAGCTTTCCTGAGAAGACTGAATGTGCTGCTTTTCATATACAGTGCATTAATACTAAGCTGTAACAGTAAAAACAAAGTTGCTACCATCCAGCAACCTTCCAGTGGGAAACCCACTTTACATTTGATGTGGGAGGGACAACCCTGATTCTGAAGCCCCGTGACTGTGATATTTTCAGCATCACAGGCCATGTTGGGGAGGTTTGATTTCTGAACCTGAGCTGACAGCTGTTTCAGTACTACTTTCTCCACCCCTGAGGGCTACTGAATCACAATCCAAAGCTGGAGAACTATGCACAACTTGCACACCACTTTTATCCACTGTTCAGGCACCTCTGATAGTGCCAGAACTGCCTGCACATGATGCAGAAATCCCTACACCAGTGACACCTGGATCATCCTATACTGTAGCTGCAATATCTGGCACAAGCCAGGACCAGTCCAGGTTATTCCCAGCACATGCAATAGCAGTCATAAGTCAGAAACAGTCTGGGTTACTCCCAGTACACACAATAGCAGGCACTTCTGGTAAGAAGGTACAAGGTATCCTAATACTGATATCAGTGTCTTTTCTTTTGGAATCACTGACCATGGTCCCAGCATTGGTTAATCCTGACACAGCTTTAGGGTATATTGAAACTGCTTTATCAGATATAGCAATCTCAGCAGTTTTAGTCCAAAATACAATGGACACATCAGACCCATTGCTTATGCATCCCAGATGCTTGCCCAGTGGAGCTGAAATACAACCTTTGTAAAGGAATCTTTTGGCTACATACTGGGCAGTGAGATACTTTATGTACATCATTGGATATGCACCCATTGTGCTGAATTCCAATCATTTGTCAACTAACTTTCTGTTGTCAGACAGTAAATGATGACTCCGTATACAATGCCAGACTTACACACTGGTTTCTTATTTTACAGGATCATGACATCACTGTCCTTCCTATCACAACACCATCCTTGTTGGCCCATGACCTACAATTTACAGGAGAGACCCATGATTGTTCACTCCAACCCACTGACCTACCTGTCCCATGGACCTTTCTAACAACCTCAGAAAGTGTTTAAAGATACCACTGCGTGTCATGTTTTGACTGATGATTCAGCCACATGTAGCAATTAGGATCAGATCGCAGGGTTTGGAATTCTTATTGTACATCCTAGAGATGACAGAGTGTACATGGCTAGTAATTGCATCATCGTACATGTATGATTCACAGGCAGTGTTAAAACACACCTGGCAAATAAAATGAAAAGCAGGAGGCGAGGCGTATCCTAATTACCACAAATGTTTGTGGATGTTTTAGGAGCTGGAAAGTCCTTGAGAAAGACACAGCTTGTGTTAAGAAAGGAATAAGGAGATTTTTCCTTATGTAAAATGATACCAGCACTCCACGAGAGGATTAAGTTCTGCATGCTTTAAGAAATGGCCTTGATCTAATTATAAAAGCACTGTAGACACTGTTTTTGTTTTATTACAGTTTCTAATTGGATAAGTTTCTTCTGACTTAATTTCTTTGGAAGAAAGAACTTCCAGAAATACTTTAATATTACCTCTGAGAAATACAGAGACTTGTTTGTGTACATCACAACCTAACCAGTTTAAATACAAACTGCATCTTCATAAGGTTCGAGCATATTCTAAAAAGTGAACCTTGTGCTCCATAAGAAGGACCCTCATTTGAGGGCAGTGTATAGATTCCTTAATAAAGGAACTGAAGAATAGCTTCCAGAAATTGCTCTTATAAAAAGTGAAAATGACATTCACCTATCCAGTGGTGGCCTACTCATTTGGAACATCACTGCTGTAACACTCATAAAAGTTACGGTAATTCCTGAACACCTGAGGGTAGATCTACTGTATCAAGTACATGATACACCAACTGGTGGGCACCAGGAGTCAATAAAACACTAGACAGACTAAAATCCTCTGTCTGGTAACCACACATGAGAAATGTTGTAGAACACTACATAAGTAACTGTTTTATCTGTGCACAGAACAATCCTACACCAGCTAGGAAAATGTATTGTTACCCCAGAGGCAACCAGGCCCCTGGAACAACATCCCAATTGACTACATTGGCCCTATGCCAACCACTAAGAACAACTAGGTGTGCACTAGTGATCACTGACCTATTTTCCAGTGGGCTGAAGCTATCCCAATGGAGCAACACAGCCAAAGTGACTGCAAATGTCTTGGTAAACCAGATATTTACCAGGTGGGGTTACCCTTAAAGGTAAATTCTGATTACAGGGATCCAGATTTATAGCCCAAGTAATGCAGGAAATTCTGGATTTGTTATGAATAAAACAAAAGTTTCATATCCTTTACCACCCACAGTCATCAGAACAGGTGGAATGGGCTACGGGCAGATCAAAGTTATGTTATAATAAACTTGTCCTGAAAATCCCAAAAGGACTGGGATTTATTATTACCTTTACTCCTTATGGCAATGAGTGGGACACCCTCTGCAGGTACACAGCATACCCATTTTGAAATCATGACCAGATGGTCCATGAGACTCCCACAATATTTACTTCTGGACCTGTGTACTGCCACTGCTGATGGAGCATCAGTAGATAAATATGCTAATTAACTCCAACAAGACATCCAAAAGTACACTTGCTTGCTGCACAATGTATGGACAAAGCCCAACAACAGGCCCTATCCCATTGTAAACAAACTCAGTCCAGCAGTCTACCATGTTAGACTACCTCACAATAACAGTCATTGATAAATGGCTGCATGCCAATTAAATGAACCTGTTTAAAGAAGATGAAATTACTTTTCCATACCCCAATGGGAGGAATAGTATTAAACTAACTATATTTTCTTTTCTCTTTCCTTTTAGGTTCCTGAGAGAGAATATTTGTATATATTTTTGTATGTTTTTTGTCTGTGTTGGACCTAAAAGGGACCTTTGGTCCAGTGCCTTTACCAGTAACCAAAGAATAAAGAAAGAAAGAGATACTTGCTTTTGTGCTTATTATTCTTTTTAAAAGTATGGGTCTTCTTACAAGCCCAAACTGCACATTTACTGCAGATAAGAACCAGTGACCTAAACCTAAACAGGTTGTTGAGGTAGAGTACCTCACAAGCCACATGACCTAATTGCATCCTATGGAATTCACACTAGTCCTAAAAGACATGTTCATCATCAGAAGGGTAGTGTGGCCCTACTGAATATTATGATCATTGCTTTGGATCAATACTAGCAGCTAGACTTGATCTGGACCCCTGTTTACATTTTATTGATAATCAGAATTTTGCATCCAAAATTAAATGGCAATAAAAGCCATTAGACCTTGGTTTTACCCAATGATGCCCCATAATTTGTGACATTTAATAGTGAGTGCCCAAAATACAACCCTTGACACCCTAGTGATCTAACAGCCACTTCCCAACCAGGTACCTAGTTAATAATGTGCAGCTTATGCACAATCCAGTGATTTTAAATCTCACCCTTTAGAACTTAGAATGATTTGTTTATGTTTCACACAAACATTTCCCATATTTTTTATTAATATTGATGTGATTGGATACCCTGGCAGCATATCAGGTACTCATTAATGACCCCTATACAGGGACTGATAGTAATACATACACACGCACACACACACACACACACACACACACACACACACACACACACACACACACACACGGTTTTAACACCCTGACCGCTAGTGGTTCATCTTACTGTATGACTGTAAACCTACCCAAATGCACTAGGTGTTTGTTTTGACTTTTTTATTTTATATATATAAAAAAAAAAACAGGTTTAGACTCAGGCCTATTTGGCTCTGACATATCTATTTCAAATAGGGCTGATATAGCCATTATTGAGACACATATGTTAAAAGTTCATGATAGTATGAAATATATCATACCCCCATTCCATGGTATACATGGTTTTGCTCATTAAGAGTGATTTACATTTACAATATTAATGATACTGTGAAGAGCTTTGACCTGGCAAATGTTCATATTAATGAATTATTTTCTGCTCACATTATGGAAGTAGACAAGCATCACATAGCTAGGAAAGTCCTTTGCACTGCCCATGGCTATTATGTTCTTACAACCCTTGGTTATCTCTTCCAGGATCTGGAATTAGGACATGTCCTTGATCTCATACATGACAGATGTATGGGTCAGTGACATTGCCACATTATGCACTTCTATTGCATGTGTTAACAAATGTTTCATTGAATCTAGCACTATTCCCTTGTCGATGGCAAGGTACCTTCATATGTCACCACAACACCAGTACTGCTCCATGTTTTGAAACTTATTCCTGCACAATCCAGGAAGCCATGATGATAATAATAATAATAACTTTATTTATTTAGCCTTTCAAAAACCAAGGCGCTGTACAAACAGACATAAAATCAAAATATACAAGTAAAATCAACAATACAAAACAACTTCAGTCAGTAAAGCCTTGTTCCATAAAAAGTCTTAAAATCCTGCTTAAAACTTCCATGGTGGTGCATTCTCTAAGCCGGCGAGGCAGAGAATTCAGGGAGGGAGCCATGAAACCAGAGGCCCTAGCCCCAGAAGACTTCAATATAACCCTTGGATATCTAGCAACCCCTCGTCAGCTGAGCGGGCTGTCGCCAAAGAACAGTAAGGAACAGAAGCTCTTTCAAGTAATCAGGGCAGGAAGTCCGTGCAGGGCTTACAGAGGTCAAAGACCTACTTTAAGGTGATCCACCACTGTATAGGCAGCCAGTGCAGATCGTGCAGCACAGGGTTATATGTGTCCTTCTAGTCATCCCTGTCATTAATCTTGCAGCAGCATTCTGCACTAGCTGCAAAGTGGCAGATATCAACCCCAGGAAGCCCCAAGTAAAGGGAGTTGCAGTAGTCAAGGTGAGATGTCACAAAGGCATGGACCAACACGGTAAATCACTGGATGGAACGAGGTGTTTCACCCTGGCAATATTCCTAAGATGGTTAAATGCGGACTTAACGACAGCTGACACCTGATGATGAAGGGTCAGCCGTTGTCAAGTACCACACCCAGGTTATGCACCTGCTCAGAGGAAAGGATCAGATCCCCAGCAATACACCAGAGGGCTGACCAGACCCCAACCCACCTGTCCCATGCCCCGGATCCACAACCAAAACCTCAATCTCACCGCGCTCAACTTTAACCAGTTCGCAGATTCATCCAGTCCTGGATTTCAGTGAGGCAGCTATTAAATTCGAGAGAGCACTAAATCTGGTCGGGCAAAGACAGGTAGAGCTGGGTATCATCGGCATAGCAGTGAAACCTCAGCCCATACCTTCTACAATGTCTCCGGGCAGCATATACTCTGCAAACAACATGGGGAAAGCAACGAACCCTGGGGAACACCACAATGCAGAGGGAAAGGGTCAGAAGAAAATACCCCGACACAACTCTCTGCATTCTCCCAGATAAAAGATGAAACCATCTGAGCACTGTACAAGACAGGCCACAGATGGACTCCAGGCATTCGAGCAAAACCTCATGGTCTACAGTGTAAAGGCTGAAGAGAGATCAAGAAGGACCAAGATAGAATGGTTCCTCTGATCTCTCGCCATCAGGAGATCATTGAGCAGTCTCAGTACTATGCCTCTACGAAAACCAGACTGGAGAGGCTCATAGATACTATGGATGGTCAAATGGTCATCCAGCTGGTTTGCTACTACCTTCTCAATAACCTTCCGATGATGGGAAGTTTTGAGATTGGTCTGTAGTTGGAAAAACATCTGGGTCCAAAGAAGCCTTCTTCAAAGGGAGTCACCACAGCTTCCTTTGAGGAGCTAGGAAACTCACCAATTCTAGGGAGTATCAGATTATTTGAACCAGAAATGGGCCAACAATCTCAATACAACCCAAAATTAGGGAGGTAGGGCCCGGATCTAAACTACAGCACGTAGGGTGCATCCCCTGGATGATCCGCATAATATCATTGAACGTCAGCAGGTCAAAGGAACACCAGGAGACAGAGGGTTTCATGGCTGAACGCCGACCAAAGTTTCCCTAGAGTGTGTTGGCTGGATCTCGGATCTGATGTCGGCAACCTTATTCACAAAGAATTGAGCGATCTCTTCACATTCCTTCTGTGAAAAGCTCGACGGAGCTGGAGACAGGCTGGGTTTCACAGCCTGTCCACAGTTCTGAAGAGCTGAGCCAGTCGATTCTGAGCAACAGAGATCTCCCTGGACAGGAATTCTGCCTTCTTATGGGAGATCTCTGATTGGTAGAGCTGATAAAGCTCCTCCAAACTAAGGCAGTCGGCATCCAGAGCAGATTTCCTCCAACGACACTCTAACCATCGACCCACATGCCAACTCCCTCAAGGACCCATCAAACCATGGGGCCGAGGGCAGAGAGAGGGACTCAACACGACAGAAGTATCATGTCCAGGGCCAAGGAAATGGCCTGATTATAGCCAAGACCATAGCCTCTGACCCATGCTGGCAATTGGAAACTCTGAGAGGGACAACACCGCCATCAGGTCTTCAGGGCACACATCCTGTAATGGGCAGTATCGGACCATCTCCACAGGGGCAGACCTATGAAGGGAGCAAAAAGTTGAAGCTCACGGTGTAATAATCGGACCAACTGACAGGTTCCACCACCAAATCAGAGGCCTCAATCCCCAGGAGAAAAACTAAATCCAAGGAGTGACCGTGATTATGCGCCGCTGAGGAAACAATCTGTGTAAGGGCCAGTGATGACATAAACTGGAGGAAGTGCTGACCAAAGGCGGAAAATTCATCGTTGACCCAGGCATTGAAGTCACCCAGAACCATCAGTCTAGGTGAATCCAACGCCATATCGTGACAGTCTGCCACTTTCTGCAGGAATCGTCTCTCATCTCCTGGTGACTTGCAGACTCCAGGCTCATCCTGCAACCCACACCGGCCACAACGGTACATCTCAAAGGATTCCGCTTTCTCAATTGGTACACCCATGATCCCCAAGCTGGTCTTAAACAGACCACTACCCCCCATGATCCAATCTTGGGTGGTGAATCACTGAGTACCCAGCTGGAAGAGACGCCTAAAAGGGCGGCATTTCTGTCCAGCCAGGTCTCGGTGATGCAAGCCAGATCTGCCAATTCAACAAAATCAGAAATGATAGCTGATTTGTTTTTAACAGATCTGGCATTGCACAACACCACCTGAGTTGGACAGGGATCCAAGCCATCCCGACTACTTGCCCATCCAAATAGGAAGAGCCCTTGGGTATGGAGACTAGGCATGGAGAACCATGTTCTGGGCTCCATTTCACCCTAGAGGCGTCTTCTAAACTTAACCACCCCAATGCAGAGCAGTCCATTCATTAGCTTCCTCTCGTCACGTCGACTTCTGCCACCGCCTCCCTCCCATAGGCAAACTAAGTGCCTGACAAAGCTGGTAGATAGAAAATGGAAGGGGGAGGAAAAAGGGCAGAGGGCGTGGAGGTCGGAGGACTAATAATGCATGACCGGTTAGCAGAGTAACACATAACAAAAGGGAAAACAGACAAACTGCAAGCAAATAAATAAAGGATGTTCTAGTATCACAAACATAAAATATCCCGAAATTGATTGTGGCTCTTACAGTGTCATTGCTGCATTTTCATCTGGCAACATCCATCTCTGATCATCTGGCAACCGTCCATTCTATTGGTCATCTTGAGTGAACTTTCATCATGAAAAGGTTGAAACTACCTCCTTTGTTTGTTTACCATGAGGTCTTGGAATCGTGACTGACTCTGAACATTGAATGTCATACCTGAGAGGATCACCACCTTTATGCAAATGTGACACCTTCCAACTTGTCTTACCAACTTGAATACTGGCCTAATAACTGAAATCAGACTTCCACTTGTGAACTTTCAAATAAACTGTATTCAGTCCAGTTAATTAAGATTCTACATTCAAGCTCATTTTTATGCATACTATGAAGCAAGTCTGGGGTGGGGCAATCCTCAATTTCAGCAAGAAGACTCTTTTCATTTGATCTACAATCAAGAAATCCATTTTCTTCACTGCTTGTTTTCCAAGCCTGGCTGGCACCTCATAAAAATTGAGTACTGTTATACACTTTTACACTTTTTCAGCCATCTGATCATCTTCCACTCAACACCGTTGCTATTCCTTTGTAAAACTCAATGTGCAATTTAATGCACCAACTGCTGAGGCCTCTGAAAATACTGCCCCCTCCTGAACATTTGGATCTAACTTTGGAAAATCTGAATGCATCGAATTTGAACTATGAATCGAACACTTGAAGAAATCCTGTATTTATCCCTGGAACTGTTTATAGTTTATTGCTTGTGAACATTGACATTTTGTGCCCTGTTCAACTTATCAACTGAATGCCATCCTTCAAGAAGGTATATTCTGCTGATGTGGGACATTGTGTGGTAACCAACTATACATTCTTCTGATATGGACTAAAAGTTATGCAACATGAATGTTTCCAACTTCTGTTTTACTCCCTAAACAGGTTGTAGGTTTTACGGTAATCACACCTGTTCCATCCCTGAACCAGATAACATTAAGTCTGTTCCTAACAATCTTGATGCTCTGTCTCAATTTTTACTTATTTTTAATATCCATACAGGCAACTTAAGTTTGTCTCTTCAATTTATTCCCAATAGCACAGATACACACTGACACATATATCAGTAATTACTGATATTGTTTTGATATTGAAAACCCCATTGTGAAGTTTCATTCCAAATGTTTATAGTAATACAAGGTTTACTAATATTTTCCTTATAATTACATTTGGTTGTTTAAGGAAAACCCTGAAACACCACCATGACCAGTTAAAATTCTTCTATTAGGCTCGTGCCTCGAGTCCGTAGACTAATGGTGCCTAACTGGCATATTTTTTGTTGTGTTGCCACATTTGGAATTAGGGCAACAAAGAGGGACTGTTGCACCTGGACTATGCCCCCATTACCTCGTATATACCTTACACTGTATTCCTGGTCTATTATACTGTGATACTGCTATTTTGCACTAACATGTACATTTTAGGCACCCATCATATAAGCATAAGTGCCAGGAATGTGCTTGCTGCTAATGTTTACATCCTTCATAAGATTAGATCATGCATGACTATTATATATCTCTATAATGCATTATGTTTGTCTTTACATATATTCTATGTATAATATACACAATCACTGATAAGATGACTCTGAGGATCATCAGTGAATACTTCATACATTATATATATATATATATATATATATATATATATGTATATATATTCTCATATAATCATATGTAGTTGTGGCCAGTCAGTATATCTCTTTGCCTAAGCAAGCTGACACAGAGAGACATCCTTTGGTATGTCTTAAACACAGACACAAAATGCCATGTGTAGTTTGAACCCATTAGCATTTCTTTTGTCCAAGCTATAATGCAAACCAAAGCATATTGTTTGTCCTCATATGATACTTATTAGTAATTCTGTTTCCCAAGTCATTATCCAATACATATTGTTTCTCATATCTGTAACTATAAGGTAATCTCTGTTGCTATGCTGTTATCTGTAGTATATAGTCTTCTGCAACCTACTGTAGCTCCAGGAGAGTGCAGAGAGAACAAGATCTTGGAGAACCTAAGATTCTAGAAATATTGGAGATTATGTACATTCTTCAGGAGAGTGGTGATAAACTCATCTCCCTTGTGACTTTCTTTGCCACATACTTGCCATAAGCAGTATAATAAACAATTATTAGTACTCTTGCTTGTTTATGAATGTTTCTTGACAGACTCTGAAGACATCTGAAATAATCTGTATTATTAGTATTATTATTATTACCCTACATACTAAAGTTATTTAGGTAACACAGGGTCTGTTTAAAAGTTCAGGAGCTAGATCATTTTGCATTTGTGGTTCGATCCTATGGAACTGTCTACCTCATTGGATTAGAGAGTGCTTGACCACTGACGCTTTAAAATCTGCCTTAAAAACTTATCTGTTCAGTCTGGTATTTGTTTGAAATCTGAAATTTTGTGTTCCTATACTTAATTATTCTAGAGTTGTTTTATAGTTTTATGTATGTTTTTAGAGTTTTTATGTACAATGCTATGATTTGGATTTTGGAGTAGTATTTAACAAATAAAGATTGATTTGCTTTGCTAGCTAAAGCTGCCTTTATCTTTCCACTCCTTGGGAATGGGAGAGTCACCAAAATCGAACATTTGGTTGCTTCACCATCCTCCTCTGTATGGCACTTGGTGGGTAACACAGTTATCTGCACAGTATACTTTGCAGTGTAAACCTTGAGTGATTTCAATGTCTCTGTCAGTTACACTGCAAAGTTGCACTGCTACTCTTTAGCGTAGGCATGGGCTCTGACGGATAGCATACTGAGTTTAACTAGGAGTCCATCAGACAGCTTTTCCTCCTCCAGGGTGTCTAGCATAAGAATCTTGTTTGTTACATCTTTCTGCATATGTACTTCACTGCTGACACTGCACTGCGCATTGGATGGCATGACAATAGGCACTGGATCCTTTTTCCAAATAGTTCCCACTGGCTCATCCTTGTCAGTCTCTTTGGCCTGCAATTGCATCTCATATGCCTTTCACACCATTGCATGGATGTGTAAAGCTCATTGAGTCTTCTGGGTTTGCCTCTCTTGACTCATCTGGGCTAATAGGCCAAACATGTGTGCGATTAGTGGTGATCAAAAGAGATCCCATTATATAAGCCTGCTGGTGGGGAGACCAAGGCCAGGGTCTCCATGGTCTCATCCACACCAGCCACAGTGGAAGGAAAAGATAGCCATATGTGTAAGAAACCAAAGTAAATGTAGGATTTATCATTCAAACCCCATACGCTCAGTCCATCTTGGGGATGAAGAGTGCAGTCAGACAAGTACTGGGCATACCAATCTTTAAATACTATAGTGACCTGAGATCAGCTGTCTAGTACAGTTCAGGATGGGATACCATTCACATGTATGGTAGTCTCCAGGGAGGACCTTACCATGTTGGACCAATCAGGAGAAGCATTATTTGTAGGAACAGGAATGTAGGACCTTTCCATACAAGACTTGTGTTGAGGTAGGGCAGAGCATCATTAGAAATACTTTGCCTCGGGGTACTTTTCTACAATTAGCATGTCTCTTACCCTGATAGGATCCTCCCAGGATCAGCAGTCTCTCTTTATAAGCTCATCCCTCCCACATTTGTAGTAAAATATACCCTTTTTGGTCTGCTTTGGCTGTGACATTACATTAGGGGTTGGTCTCCATTCACGGCTAGGGAAGGTGTAGTGTCTACAACGCACAGGGGAAATGCCAGACCTCACCCAACAACTAACACACCAAAATCTGGCCAATGGAAAATCATGTACACAAATTCTCACAGCCTGGGAAATAAGATCCGAGACCTGCAGGCAATAATGTCAGAGGCTAAACTGGACATGGTGGCAATTAGTGAGATGTGGTTGACGGTAACCACACTTGGGATACTTCAGTAACTGGCTATGTACTGTTCAGAAGAGACCGAAGTGCAAAGGGGTTGGGGTGGCCCTGTATGTCAATGAAAATATCAACGCTCAGAAATTCAGAATACACATAAGGAGCCAGAAGAACTGTGGGTCACCCTGGAAACAGGAAATGGGACAGCCATAAGAACTGTGGTTGTCTACAGGCCCCAGACCAGGGGAGGACATAGACACATTACTGTTAGAAGATATACAAAACATGACAGCTAAAGGGAGGTTCTGATAATGTGAGACTTCAACATGCCGGATAGAGACTGGTCAATACCAACAGGAACATCTGCCAGAACTAGACACATGGTGGATTCCTGCAGGGGGGGCCTCAAACAACTGGTACAACAACCCACAAGAGACAGGGCTATCCTAGATCTAGTACTGACTAACATGGAAGGGATCACAGATCTCGCGGTAGAAGGTCACCTGGGGCCAGTGACCATCACATGTTATGGTTCAATTTGGCCACTACAACTAAATCATCCCATTCCAAGGCAAAAATATGGAACTTCAGAGGAGCTGACTTTGATAAGATGGCCATAACAGAGTTAGCTAGCCTGCAAAAAAGTGAGGGGTACAGGCAAAGTGGCAAGCATTAAGGATGCAATACTTGAAGCGACATCCCATTTGTTAGACAGAGAAGAAGTGCAAAACAAGAAGGAAACCACTTTAGTTCTCAAATACAGTAGCAGAAAAGGTCAGAGCCAAAAGTCTAGCCTTCAGGAAATATAAGGAACACAGCAGGATGAAGATAGGGAGGCATACCAAACTGCCCTAAGGGAAGCAGGAAGGCAGTAAGGCAGGCAAAGTCCCAAACTGAGGAAACACTAGCATGAACAGTAAAAGAAGGTGACAAGACTTTCTATAGATACATTAGTGAAAGGAAAAAGTCCAGAGGGGGTATTGCTAAGCTCAAAGGAGAAAATGGGCATGTGAGGAGGAGGAGGAATCTGTAAAAGCATCTATCCTAAATAGATACTTTTGCTCAGTATTTACTGAAGAGAAGGTAGGGCAGGGCCCACAGCTCAGCACCATGGACACAGTGGGAGGGAGGTGAGCACTACTCCCTTCACAAAAGAAAGGGTCCTGCAACAGCTCAATAAGCTTAGGGTAGACAAGGCAATGTGACCCGATGGCATACATCCCAGGGTACTTAAGGAGCTAAGGGTAGAACTATCAGAGCCATTAGCAGAACTGTTTAATGAGTCTCTGAGCACAGGAGAGGTCCCAGACGACTGGAGAAGGGTTCATGTGATCCTGCTCCACAACAGTGGTAGCAGGGAGAAGGCAGAGAACTACAGACCAGACAGTCTTACTTCAGTAGTGGGCAAGATTATGGAGGCACTCCTAAGGAAAGGATAGTGCAACACCTGGAGTCCATAGGGGCACAGAATCCAAGACAGCATGGGTTTACAAAAGGAAGGTCCTGTCAAACTAACCTCATAGATTTCTTTGACTGGGTAACCAGAGTGGTGGACTAAGGGGAGCAGTTGATGTCACCTACCTTGACTTCAGCAAAGCTTTCGACACTGTTCCACATAGAAGATTGATAAATAAGCTGGGTGTCCTCAGGCTGGGTCAGAAGTTGATCAACTGGGTGGCAAACTGGTTGATGAGCTGAAAACAGAGTGGTGGCAAATGGTATACAGTCAGAAGAGATGCAAGTCACAAGTGGGGTACCCTCAGGGATTAGTCCTGGGGCCAGTCCTCTTCAATATCTTCATTAGTGACATTGCAGATGGACTACAGGGTAAGGCTTGTCTGTTTGCAGATGACACCAAGGTCTGCAAGAGAGTAGATTATCTAGATGGGGTGAGCAGAATGAGAAGAGTGCTGATAAACTAGCAAAATGGTCAGAAGAGTGGCAACTGGGATTAAATGCAAAGAAGCGCAAGATCATGCACACAGGAAGAGAAACCCTGAAGCCACCTATAGGCTGAGAGACGAGCTGCTGACAGTCACAAAGGAAGAAAGAGGCTTGGGCATCATCATCACCGATGACCTGAAATCATCCAAGCAGACCTCTAAGCAGTAGGTAAGGCTAGGGGGATGTTAGAGTGTATTAGTAGGGGTATCACAAGTCGTAAGAGGGAGGTAATAACCTCTTTAAAAGACACTGGTTAGGTCCATCTGGAGTACTGCATGCAGTACTGGAGGCCACACTTCACAAGGACATTAACCAAACTGAGGCAGTCCAGAGAAGGGCAAGCAAAATGGTGCAGGGACTGCATCAGAAGACATATGAGGACAGATTAATGGAGCTCAATATGTGTACCCTAGAGCAAAGGAGGAGAGAAGTGATATGATTGAAACATTCAAACACCTTAAGGGCATTAACAAGATGAAAGAGTCTAACATGTTTCAATATAAGCAAAATAGCAAGACAAGAGGACACAGCATGAGATTAGAGGGAGGCCGATTAAGGGTACTGTGAGGAAGTTTTTTCACAGAAAGGGTGGTGGATGCATGGAATGGCCTACCTCAGGAAGTAGTGGATATAAATACAGTGCAGGGCTTCAAACAGGCATGGGATCGGCATAAGGAGCAATACAGATGAGTATGACTAGATGAGGCCATTGACAGAGCAAAGGCCGATGGCACATTTATAAGGTAGAAAAGATATGGGCAGACTGGATGGGCCTTGCTGTCCTTATCTGCCATCAACCTGTACGCTTCTATGTTTCATATCTGATGCTTGAGCAGAAGCACTAATAGTAGAGGGTCCTTGTTGGGTCTGCATGCACAACCCATCAATTCTTTCACCATGGTAGACAAGTCTTTTATCTGGCTCTCTAGACCACCATCCTTAGGGACACCGGAATGCACTCATACCCATGAAAGAAATGTTCTGATGGGTATCTGGCCCTTTAACCACATTCATGGCATTTTGGCACTTGAAGTTAGTTCTCCCAACTTTGTTAGTAAATCTTTAACTGCTGCGAGTCACTAACAGTCTTTTTGACAGAGCCTTTCAGGCACAGGAGCTACTCGAGCTGCACTTGCACAAGTGTTCCATGCTTTCTCCTCTCTTTCAGCCTCCTGAGTTCCTTCATTAGACCACAGTAAGCAGGGAATCATTCCTCCTATCTTGGAACTTTAGCTTGAGCATTAGCAAACTAGAATATCTGGCAGATATGAGTATATGATCTAGTCTCACAGATTCAAGTCTCTGGCCAATAATCCAGATATTCTGTGAGCTCTCTGTAAGGCCCTTTCCAAACAAGTAATATTAGCAGACAGGCACTCACCTTATATTGTTTGGTGGATTTGAATTTTCACATTAAATCTTCCCCTGACTCAGTACTATCAAAGATACCTTCTAGTGCAGACAAATACTCTTGGGCTGAAGCATTAGGGTTGGTAGACCTCAAAACCTAATTGCTTCAAGTGCAGGGCCCTTAAAATTTCCCTGATCCTTTTCCATTTTTCTGCTCGCACACTGCCACTCTTGAACCGGGGAATTCATAGTCCATCCAAATTCTAAATTATCTTCCCCTGGGTGTGGAAGTCAATCAATCAATCTTTATTTTATGCACCAGGTGAAACACCATTGAAGCAAACACATTTACAAGGTGGACCTGGGCAGGGTTCATATAAACAATTACAGAAGTATGTATACAATGACAAGATTGGACTACACAGTAACACATGTGATACAAAAAGCATTAAAAGAATAATAATCAATCAATACAGTTCTCTGAAAATATACACTCAAGACCTGCATACAATAAATACAAGATAAACCTCGTAGGATAAAGGATTAAGCAGCAAGGGAACATAACAGCAAGGTCAAGACAAGAAGCAGAGGAGCAGCTAGAGGAGGTAGAGGAGAAATAGAGAAAAAAGGAAATGGGCATTAGGCTAGCAGTAGTTCGGAGAGTTATAAAATGCAAAACAGAGAGGCCAAAGTAGAATTAGGCACAGCACATGATTTGAGGGCCATCAGCAGAAACAATTAAAGGTCTCCTGAATGCTTGTATATACAGAGTTTTAAAGAAGGTCATCTTCACAGGGATAGCAACCTTCAGAGTTTTTTTGCATGTTATTCCATAGAATAGGAAGGGCATGGCTTATAGCCAATCTACCGTAACATATTTGACTCTAGGGATGAGGAGTGAAATATAAGAGAGATTTTATTTAATTATTTTTTATTTATTGAAATGTTTCACCAAGAAGACACACTGAACAACAAGTTGCTCGTCTCCTGGTGCAATGGGGGTATAAGTGGATGAAAACAGTGATGATACATACAGTTACAGTTAACATACATAGCGGATATGGTGCAGAAGAATAGTACTACAATATCACCAACACACTGGTGGGGTTGGCGTTACAATTAAGAACAGATAAACAGTACATTTAAACAATTAAAGTGCTAATGGAAGGAAGTGGAAGGGAACAGGGGTTAACTAGGGAAGGAGAAGCAAGGAAACGGAGGGGCCAGCGCTATTAACAGTAGCAGGTACTAAGTTCAGTTGAGTGAGGCATTTAAAACCGGTCTAGGGAGAGTTGAGGTAGAAGCTCTGTCAGACAATAATTTAGCACAGGACCTATAGGGACAGGGGTAAGCTTATAAGTGCAATGGGATATAAAGAGGAGATAAGAGGAGGCGGGAGGGTGGGAGGTGGAGGTTAGAGAAAGGAGGAATACATCAAATCAGATCAAAACTTTATTTATAAAAGGTGCCTTCCAAACCAAGGCACCTGTACAATAAAAACACACACGCTTTTGATAAATATCCAATAAAAATTAAAACTAATAAATACAATAGCAGCTTTAGTAGTTAAAAATGCCAGGCTAAAATTATGCGTCTTCAAAGCAACTTTAAAGCTCTGGATGGTCAGGCAATCTCATACCCGATGAGGTAGAGAATTCCACAGGGTCAGGGCCACAAAACTAAATGCCCTTTCCCCAGATGTTTGTAACGAACCTCGAATCTCTATCAATCCTCATCAGTGGATCGGAGAGGGCGAAGGGGACAGTAGGGTGAAGGACATCATGCCTCGGTCTAACCCTTCCAGGATGCAGAGAACCTGCCAGGGCAGAACCAGGTAGTGACATTTAAGTTAAGTTGAGAAGGAATATGGGGAGGTTAGGGAAGGAGGGACAAGTCTTACCTAGATCCAGCCCCTCCAGGATATAGGGAACCCTGCCAGGACAGAGCCAGGTGAAGACAATTTGGATGTGAAGGAAGAGGGTGGGGGCAGGTGATATAGCAAGGAAACAGTAGGTAGGGAAGATAGGTAGGTGTAGGGAGAAAGGAAAGAAAAAGCATGCTGAGAACTAGTCCCTCCAGGACATCGAGAACACTGCAAGGGAGCAGAGCTCAGGCAACCAAATTGGTAAGAGAAAAAGAGGGAGACGTGGGAGAGAGAGAGGCAGGGTATAGGTAGTGGTTTATTATGGGTGGGAGGATGGGTATCAAGCTGGGGAACAGGCTCTGGGAAGGAGCTTAAGGAGGATTAAAGCAGGAGCAGCTATAGAGAGATGGTTATATAAGGCAGCGGCAAGGGGTAGTAGGAGGAGGAGGAGGAGCACCGTATTTTGAGGTAGAAAGTTCAGAGTTCTGGGAAGTGATGGGAGAAACCAATCTGTCCAAGAAGAGTGGAATGGTGGGAGACCAGCAAGGTGCAGGTATCTGCAGATCTGAAAGAGTGGGAGAGAGGTAGGGTAGAGAGGGATCATGAGAGGTGGTGGGAGTTCCCAAGCTAAAATCTGGAAGTGAGTTTGGTACAATGTACGATGCACCTGTTTGCAAGCAGGAGAAATGACAGGGCATGGTAGAGGTCACAATGATGAGTACAAGATGGGGCATCAAGGGCAAAATGGCAGACGGAGTTAAAGACAGGCCAATCTGGTTAGGGAGGATTTTGCAGATTTCTCAAAGGGTAGCTTACAGCAAACTGGCAGGCAGGCAGTCCAATATATATTGGGGGAGTTTGCTTATGATGGTTCTATAAGTCCAGAAAACAGCATTTTTGCCACGTGAAGCTAAGCTAACTCCAGCCTACTTTAGTGTAGAGTGGTAGAGTGAGCAGTGGTAGGTGAAATACGATGCTCCAGTGATGAATCTAAGTGCTTGATAAAGGGTGTCAAGTTTGGAATTGCACCAGAGAACACTCTAGCCAGCGGTAAAAGTCGTGAACACTGGAGACCACATAAATAGGGACAGGCTAGGATGCCAGCAGTGGGCAGACACAGTGGTTGTACAGACACTGGGGCCGGCACTGGGCCAGGGCTGGTATAGAGGCAGCTGCAGATGTAGGGAGCAGGTGCAGGTGTAGAGTACCTTGAGGGGTTTCAAACAACCTTTGCAAATCCTTGAGGGTTTTGCCCCAGCTTGTAATAATTTGGGGAGCTTGTCATTGAGCCCTTCATCCTTGGGAACTCTTTAGAGTCAGGCATCACACTGTACATATGTATGACCCCTCCCATTACCCTGGCCTGGCTGGACATTATTTCACATGGCACTTCAGAGAGATCTATTGGGAGGCTGCACTCCACTAGTGCCATTAAACTTGGCTAGCCTGATCAGTTTGGTTGGCTTTTACCATGGTTTTACAAAGGCATTTAACTTTACTTAAAGCTCCCTCAAGTATGGCTTTGTTAGTGCCCAGGAAAGTCCAGTACCAATAGGACCTTTTGAGGTCAACCTCCTCTGCCTCATATCAATCAAGCAAATGTTACATATCTTAATAGCAGAAGTTTCAGCTCTATGGTCAGTAGCTTCGTTCCATTTTAATGCCACTACTCATAGTAAAACTTCCTAAATCTGCCTGTAATTAAGGGCTGGTACCAGCCATATGTTTTGGGCTCCTGACAGGAAATGATGTCACCGAGATCTAGGTCCTCCTTTGACTGCATTTAATCCAACAGGTTAAATAAGAAATTGACTATTTTATTAAGTGTGTGTTTCAGGTGCTATTACAACACTTTCTACACTATAATACTTGTTTTGTATGTGCATTGAAACTAGTGAGTTATCACCTTTACATCTCAAAACTGTTAGTAAAAGTAATCCATTTTCACGATTGCTTTAACCTCTAGGATATACAGTACAGTACTGCCAGCTGAACATGTCAGTACAGATTTCTGGGGCTGCCACAGTACCAGCTTCTGTCTTTTCCGTTCTCTCTCTAACAACCTTTTCTCTTACAATTTTGAGTGTGAACTTGAGTCTACAAGATGCAGTTGTGGCTCGCACTCTACTGGCCTGGCATCATGTCCTCCCTGTGATCCCACAATATCCGGGAACAAGTCGTTGCTCAGTGTGTCTTCCCTGGACAAAGACAGTAAAAGCAATCTGAGCATGTGTTATGATTCTATAAGTATTATCCTCTTTCTATTCAGATTTGACTTGAAAAGAAAAAAATATGACTCAGTTACTTGTTTATTGATTGCAAAACACATTGATGGACAACATTGTTAAAACATGCATAATCTGAAATGCATTATTAGAGAGTTTACTTTTTGATTGTTAGTATGTAACAGTTTCTTACTGAAATACTTGGATGGAATGCGATTTTATAATTACAATACTTTCTACATTTGTTTTGTATGTGTATTGAAACTAGTGAGTCATCACTTTACGTTTCAAACTGTTAGTGAAAATAATCCAATAGAATTCTGGCATTGTCATGGTAGAAATCCCATTCCATCCAAAGTATTTCAGCAAGAAACTGTTCTACTTTTAACTTCATCAAAAGAAGTACTCTTAATTTATTTTATATATTGAATTTTGTTGACCTGGTAGGCCCACTGAGACTAAAAGTCCCTTTTCAGGGGTGACCGGAGGGAGTGGGGATAGATGGTAACCAACTGAAACTGAACCAGATTGCTGTTGGTGGTATTTTTAGTGAATGGGGAATTTGGCCAGACACCGGGGAAATTCCCTACTCTGTGTAGGTGGAGCCTTGCTGCTGGTCGCGCTGATGGCCAGTCCGCATAATCCCTCGGAGGAGATGGACGTCGGCAGCTCTGGGGAGGGCCTCCTCCCCAGTGCTATCTTCCTTAGAGGCCACTGAGGAACGCCTGGTAGTAGCGCATCGGATACGCTTGACACCGTTGTCGCAACGGACAGAAGAGAAAATGTATGCTCACTCCCAGCTCTGTTCAGAGCTCCTCAAAAAACGCCTGTTCCGTTCTTCCAGTTGCAATCTATCGATTCCAAAATTGCTGCATTCAGCCAGGCATCTTCGAACAGCCAAAAGACGCCGCAACGCCGTATTAAGCCCCCTGTAAACATCATAGCTGCGACGGATTCCAGTATATCTCCAGCACCAGCGCCTCCAGGAAACAGGCTGGCAGTTTTTTGAGGATTCCCTCATCGTGCCGAGAGCCAGAATCAGACCTGCAAATTCCGGGACTGAAAGCCAGACAAAACGAAATCATCTCACTGAAACTGTAAGTCCTGTCCTCTTCCTCCTAACTTACAGTTCTGCCTGCAGACTTCCTCTAAATCGAAGTGTTCCTTTTTCGGCGTGATAAAACCCTGGCTGGTCCAAACTGGGGTACTTTTATTCAAGGCTTCAGGAAAGCCTCTTTCCTCTACAAATATTGATTCCCACGATACTTGGTCCCTGAAGTAGCCCCTCAAAATGCTGGCTGGGACAAAGGGAAGGAGGGATTTGGTCTCCAGACTCTCAAGATCCTGTATATCTCAACATGTTGCAAACTGTTTCTTAGAGCTCCAACGAACCCCGGGTGAAGATCATTCACCTGCTCATACTGGACTGCAATTTAAACATAAGGTTGTTAATTATGGTATTTCTGTTGATGATGGTGTTTATTCTGTTAAGGAAAATAATGCCCTGATACTGTTCTTGCTCTCCAACATGCTAAACCCTCTACTGCTTCTACCCCTGTTAGCAACTGACAAAAATTTAATGTAGGTCGGCCAGCCAGTTTTAAACTGACTGACCTATTTCACTCTAAAGGTGAACCTGCTCCACGGAGGAACGCAGCATGTCTATTATATAAAGGGGGTCTGGAAGTACCCCCGGATAGGGTCTATATTGCTAAGACATTATTAAAGGGTCTATGAAATTTTTGCTTCTGAAATATTTGCTTTAATTCATCTGGGAACTCTAATTTTGATGTAAGTTTCAAACAAATCTCAGGTCTGGATAGATTCTGGGCTCAATATGATAAATTACAGTCTTCTCCCATTTGGTCCTCCTTTCAAGCAATCCTCTTACTAAACCTGCAATTAGAAACGTTACCATAGTTTTCAAAATGAGGGGTCAATGTTGAAGATATTCTTTTGGCTTAATAAGAGATGTGAAGTTTTAAATCGACCTACGCCTACATTAGATAGTGAACAGATTTGGGACGGTAGTTGGAAGGTTCGGTTAAATTATTCCTCACTAATACTGGGCGAGACATTTGCCTAATTTTTTCTTTTTGGGGAAAGATAACGGTTTTGTTTTCTACGCTGGCCAACCTAAATCCTGTTTCAAATGTGGCTCTAGAACACATCTTAGTTCTGCTTTGTGATGTTCTAAGATGTAGTTACTGTTTTGAATATGGACATAATTCCTCCACATGCTCTAATTCTTTTAAATGTAACTTATGTGAAGGAGTCAGCCATTCTTATGGTCGCTGTCCTTGGGCATCCCATAACAGGGAAGACTGCCCCTCACATGATGGGTTAATTACAATTGCCCAACAGCTGCAGGCACAAAAGACCACCTTCCGTGATGACCCTCCTCCTCTGCTAATTTCTAAAGCTAAAGACTCTACCTCAAACTCTATTTCAGCCCTCATATTCAGGAGGAAGCTATTATCTCCCGAATCTAATGACCCTCTAAGGAACGATACTAAACCATCTGATGTTATAATGCCCCTCCCTCCTCCCCAACTTCTATTCCTGACTCTGATTTTGTTCCTGTTACCCATAAAGGACTAGGAAAGGTCAGGCTGTGGTTTGCTGAACTAAAGATAATGCAGGCCTTAATTGGCAATCCAATAATAAATTCGCTATTCTTTCTATGGATTTTCTGACAAAGATTCTGGTGGGATGACACGGATACTTCTTCTGTCTGTTCCTTTCCAGATCTAGAAGGAGGCACTGACACTGATCCCATTGCTAGCTTACACGACAATCTCAGAGGGTAAATCTCTAAATAGCTCATAAATGGCTTCCTCTCCATCTGCTCTTTAAATGTAAACAGCATTAAAGGCAAGAAAAAGTTAGGAGGTGTGCTTTTGACTCTTAAAGACCTTAAAAATGATATTTATTGTTTGGTTGACACAAGATTGAAAACCCATGCTGAACTTAGTCAAGTTTCCATGCCTGGTCTAGTGGCCCTTCTTTTTGGTCCACTGGCCCGGATACCTGTGATGGCATTGGCATTCTGTTCTCCAGCACAGAATTTCATGTCTCTAGACTGGTGGATATTGTACCTGGTAGAGCCCTGCTATTGATTTTTCTTATAAACAAGAGCGATTTCGATTATAGGTACTTACGCTCCACAAACTAAAGCCCAAAGAGTTGCTCTTTTCATACCGTAAGGCCCTTTTACATACTTCTAGATTACTCTTATGGGTCGGTGACTTTAATTGTAGTTTTCATCAGTCAGATAGAGGTTTACAAACCCCCAAGCTTTTTGTGATTCAGTTGCCTTATGGGAAATCACATCCACAGCTCTTTGGTGGATGCCTATAGGTACTGCCATAAAACTGGGGTTTCACCTTTTCAAAGGTCCCTTATGAACCAGAATTGATTTTATTTTTTGTCTAAAGTATTATCAGTTCTTTCATGTCAGACAGTGGGTGTGAATTTTTGACCATGTGGCTCTTCAAGCCTCATTTACTTGGGGTTCTGCCCCCATTGTATAAAGAATATTTGGCGACTAAACAACTCTTTATTAGAGAACCCTCTTTTTACATTCTTGGCATAAGGAATTTAAGGCTCCATATCAGTCATTGAATTATATGACTCCATTATTGATTGGTGGGAAGACTCTAAGTTGAGCTGGAAATTGGCCTTTAAAAAAAGCTGCAGTTGCACAAAAATAATAAATACCTAAATTATTTGTCTCTTCGACAGCAGTTGCAGCATCTGATTTCCTTGGCTGATTCTAATCATCTAGATTATAGAAAACAGATTGAAACTATTTGCTCCCAAATGAGACAATTTCAATATGACCGAGCCAGTTCTTTAGACCAAGAAGCTCGTTTTGGTTCCCAGTCAAACAAAAGTACCCTTGACCCTTTCAAACGTGTAAAGGTAGGGTGGACTCTAAATTAATTCCATCCCTAATATCACCAACAGGTGAACTTATGACTTCTCCTGAAGCTTTGGTTAATATAGTCGAACAACATGTTTCTTCTTTATTTGGTTGTTCATCTGTTTACAAGGATGCTGACCCTTTTATAAACTCATTGAATTTGCCCAAGCTCTCTAACTTTGAAAAGGAAATGTTGTCAGCAGATATCTCTGAAAGTGAAGTAAAACAGGCCATTGACTCTATGCTCAAATTCAGCTCCAGGATCTGATAGCCTTACTGCAAAATTTTACAAAACATTTTCTGTGGAATTAACCCTATTTTGACCCCACTATTTAGGGAAATGTTGTCCTCAGAAACCCTATCTAAATCTATGAATGAGGCTATTTTAATTTTCTGTATAAAAAAAGGTGATTCTACTGATATCTCTAACTGGAGACCTATTAGTCTCCTAAATGTCGATTATAAAATTCTAGCTAAGATTTTATTAGTTAGAACCCTCAAAGTTGCCAAATACATTAGCCCTGTTCAAACATGTGGCATACCAGGAAGGCGTCAGCAGGATAATCTTATTCTCTTACGAGAGTTGTTTGTTTTAGAGAGAAAAACGGATTGGTTGGATATTAGGACTAGATCAAGAGAAAGCTTTTGATAAAGTCTCTCACGATTTCTTGTTCCGAGTCCTAAAAGCCTTTGGTTTCCCAAAACGTTTTTATCTTGGATTCTTTCACTATACAAACACGCTGTTATACTCCCTAATGTTAATGGATGGATAGGTAATCCCATTCCCCTATCCCGAGGTGTACGGCAAGGATGCCCTTGAGTCCGTTGCTTTATAATTTTTATATTGACACCTTAATAAGAGCCATTCTGCTTTCTCCTCAGATTATTGGTCTGACAGGCTCTCTTTCTTCCATCTATCAAATTGTTAGCCATGCTGATGACTTGGTTTTAACATTAGACATGAAAACGAAACAGGAGGATCTTTCCAGCTATTAAGTTCTTTCTGACGTATCTGGCTCCTCAGTTAATTTTAGTAAAAGTATAGGGATTCGATTGGTCATGACTTCTTCTGGACAATGGGGTTTTTGCAGGGATTCCTGTTAAACTGGATGCCTTTAAATATTTAGGAATTTATTTTGGACAACCAAATATGGCTTCCTATAATTGGACTGAAGCTAGAATAAAGCTGACAGATTAGTTGCAAGTTGGAAGTCTACCTTATTGGTAAAAGAGAGTTGTTTTATTAAAATCTTTAGTTATTCCTTTATTTTTATATCTTAGTTATATATTTTCACCCCTGTTGCTCTTTTCACTAAATTGTTTGGGTGTTTCTTTAAAGGTTTCTGGGGATCTAGACTAAACCCAATAAACGTAGCATTACATATAGACCTATACATGAAGGAGGTATTAATATGGTACATCCGTTGCTTTTTTATAGCTTGTTTTTTATTATAATTTTGGTAATGCTCTTAAACCTGGGAATATAATTTGGAGACCGTATTTTATGGACTGGTTCTCTCTGTGTATTAGTAAATGGATCTACTGGGAGAAACATTCTCTCGCTTCTTTAGAAATACCTTCGTGATGGTAAAGAATGTTTCAAATTGGCCCTATCTTGGAATCTTTTTCCTTCAGATTTTGTATTTTATCTAGACGGTCTTTATATGATAAAATTTGAGATTAGAAGCCCAAGAAGGGTGTTATTTCCCTCCTGTCCTATCAGTCATCACTCTTGGGTTCTTTACAACTCCGAACCTCGCTTCACCCCCATATGTATGGGACATGGTATGGCTAAGTAATTATGATAGATTGGGGTCAAAAATAATCATAAACATAAAGCTTTGAATTTACGTTATTGTCCTAGAACTGACTGTCTTGATGTTCCTGAAACCCAACAACACTATTTCTTGAGTGTCCATTTTCTTCAGATATTTGGTTTAGCTTAGCTATGATGTGGTCGGAACCTTCCTTCCTTCAATTGTCTTATGAACATATTATGTTTTGCACAAATGCTCACTTAAATACTAAATATCATTTAGATACGTTATATGTAATTTTCACTTTAATTAAGTATTACTTATGGCAAGCAAGATGTATGCTTGTTCTTCATCAAAAGTTATACATAAACAGGAAGTTATTAGCAATATATATAAGGCTTTATGTTCAATTAAAAAGCAAGATCTTCATGTTTATAACAAACACTAAATTGACTTGATGTGGCAACTGTGATTTACTATTCAATAATTGTTCTTGTTGATTTGTTTCCTTTGTATTTTTGACTATTGTTTGTTTCTTGTAATGAAGTCCACTTTTCAATAAAATTCCCTACTCTTCCAGCAGGGACTTGACTTCCTGGGAGCAGAGTGGAGGGACCCAGTTCGGAGCTGGACAGTGGAGTAGGAGGATGAAATGTTGATGTGGGGAGATGTTGCAGGAGAAGGTGGGCAAAGAGGACTCTGCAAGTCTCAGCAGAAATTTTGCATGATGAACTGATTTTGTTAACTCAAACGGACAGTCCTAAGATGGAAAACTAAAATTGTTTGCTATGGAAGTTGTGACTGACCTGCAAAGAACAGCAGTTGGAAAAAGCAAGGTTAGTGCTGTGGTTTTAGAAGTTTGTAATGCTGAGGAACCCATTGTGGTTCAAACAAATTTGGAGTTTTTGCACGAAAAGCAAAGCAATTGCAGCGGCTGCGAGGAGCTGGATGCAGTGCTTTCTTCTGCAGCAGTCTCAAAGCACTAGTATGGCTGAGAATGATGCTGTTAATGCAAGAGAGACAGCATCTGGTACAATGACTCACCCTCAGGAACACAGGGGTGTTGAAGGAAACAAGGCTTGACACAGCAACTGAGGGAAATGTTCAACTGGAGGCTGGCAGTTTAAACAGAGCACCATCTGTGTGCCCAAAGCCTCAAAGTTCTGGAAAAAATGTAACACAGTTTAAACCTCAGAAGCAGCATGTGAGGCCTGGATCAAATACTGCACTGGGAGCATCGCTAAACAAAGGTTGGGGAAAGGTGCATTTCAACAGCAGCAGAGCAGTTTGGATCAAACCTTTTCATTTAAGGACAGACCTTGCCACAAGGACTGAGGGGATATTATGGAAGCCAAATTTGAATCGATTGACTGGTCCCCAAAATCGCCTTGGAGCAGGCAGGCTGGGAGCAGGACCCCTCAGGAAATGGTTGTTTGACCCTAAGGATTCTTCCTACCAGGACTTCTTGTTGAATTCTGTGGCTACCAACGATGCATTACAACAGAGCTCCACCTTGTAATGTAACAAATGACACTGTTTTGATTGGGGAAATTGTTGATGATACTGTAATACCTGTACAGGTGGTTGGGAATGTTTTAGATAATACCCTTCCTGTGGGGGATTAATGTAGGTGCACCTATAGAAAATGTGAATCAAGAACAAGTAAAGGGAATAAGGCATCAGATATTGAAGTTTCAGAGCCTGTTAAAAGATGTCTGACCTATTTGCTACCAGGGAGAGCTGGTCCCCTGATGCAATGCGTCAGGTTCTGTACAAGGGGGCTGAGGAGCCCCCAGCAGGGTATACATAGCTAGGAACTTATTAAAGACATCCATGTGTTATTTTTCATCAGAGATTTTTGCCTTAATTAGTTTAGGCAATGGGAACTATGACATAAGTTTCAAGAGTGCTGCTAACTTAGAGAGGTTTTGGGCCCAATATCAGACACTAAGAACACCCTGTTTGGACTCCTTTCATGCAATAGCATTGACAAGGCTGCAAGTCAAAACAATTACTGTGATGTTTAAAAATGAAAGGGTCCACATAGAAGACATTTTATTCAATTCAGTTCAATTCAAACTTTATTTTTAAAGGCGCTTTTCTCAAAACCAAAGCACCTGTACAGTTTCATAAAACAATAAATACAATAAAAAGAACTAATGTAAATCATTAAAGGTATACTAAAAAAGAAACACGTGTCTATGTCTTCTGTTAGCACCCTTGCAAACTGTGGTGGCCTTCGGCACCATGCAATTCTACTTAAAAGTTGGACCAGCATAACATTCTGTGGTGATTTGCATATGCAGCCCATGATGCTTGCATTGTGGGGCATGTGTGATTTTGTATTTACTAAAAGATGGGTCTTCAGAGCTCCTTTTAAAACTTTGGACAATCGGGCAGTTTTGCACCTGACGAGGTAGAGAATTCCACAGGGTCGTTGCATAAAACTAAGCGATCTAGCCCCTGAAGTTTTCAAACGAACCCTGGGAATCTCTAGCAATCCCTTGTCAGTGGATTGGAGGGGCAGGAGGGACAGTAGGAGCAAGGAGCTCTTTCAAGTAAGTAGGTCCCGGATCGTGTAGGGCTTTATAGGTCAGCAAACCGACCTTTAGGTGATTCGCCAAAACACTAGCAGCCAGTTCAGTCCATGAAGCACAGGCATTATATGGCTGGATCTAGAAGAATCCAGTCAACAACCTGGCACTGCATTCTGCACTAGCTGCAGACGGCAGTTCAACCCCGATAACCCTAGGTACAGAGAGTTGCAATAGTCAAGGCGGAGGTAACGGCGTGGATCAACATTGGGAGATCCTCTGGAGGAACCAGGTGCTTCACCCTGGTGATGTTCCTCAGATGGAATAAGGAAGTTTTGACCACCACCGCACCTGTGATTTAAGCCAAGCGTCGTCAATCATTACGCCAAGATTCCGCACCTGATCTGAGGTCATCAGCTGAACACCCCAACCATAAGCCTAAGGGTGATCCATCCGCAGACCCACCTCACAGCGACCTTTGTCCATGACCAGCACCTCAGTTTTCTCCAGGTTTAACCTCAGCTAACTCCCATTCATACAGTCTTGGATTTCGGCAAGGCAGTTATTAAAATACCGACAAGGCTGCATCCTGGCTGGGCACAAAGACATATACAGCTGGGTATCATCTGCATAGCAATAGAAACCCAAACTGTATCATCTAAAATCACTCCCAATGGCAGCATATACACGTAAACAACATAGGTTGCTAAGATAGAACTCTGCAGTACCCACAGGATAGGGAGACTAATGCCGAGGAAAAATTCCCACACCACTCTCTGAGTCCCACCGAGGTAAGATCGAAACCACCTGAGGACCGTATCAGATAGTCCACAGATGGACCGCAAATGCTCTAACAGCACACCATGGTCGACAGTGTCAAATGCTGAGAGATCAAGAAGTACCAAGATGGAACGGGTCCCACGATCTCTCGCTATTAGGAGGTCATTTAGTTCCAGACAAGTGCTGTCTCAGTACTATGCCTTTTCCTAAATCCAGACTGGAGAGAATCGTAGATGTTGTTGGTCAGATGATCCTCCAACTGCACTGCACCACCTTCTCAATAACTTTACCCACAAAGGGTAAGTTAGAGACTGGTCTGTAATTTGCTAGACAATCTGGGTCTAAGGAGGACTTCTTTAATAGAGACTTAACTATAGCCTCTTTAAGGATCTGGAAAGATCCCTCTCCAAAGACTTCCAGACTATCAAAGCCAGGACTAGGCGATTTTATCCACACAACCCACTAAAAGGCGGTGGGTCCAGGGTCCAAATCACAGTTGGTTGGTCGCAACGTCAATGATCATCACAATATCATCGATTGTAGGGAGGCTGAAGTCAGACTATACAAACTGAGTGTTCAACATCTCCTGCCGACCATCACCACTCCCATTGGAGAGGAAGAATGGATATCTGATCTGATTTTGGCAACCTTATCTGCAAAGAAGAAAGCAAACTCCTCACACCGTTCTTGAAAAAAGCTCTTCTGGGCTGAAGACAGACTGGATTGCACAGTCTGTCCACAGTCCAAGCTGAGCTGGTCTATTCTGTGCCGCCGCTATCTCTCTGGACAGGAATTTTGCCTTCTTACGAGAGATTGCGGGATGATAGGCCATATAATGATCCATCAAACTAAGCCTGTCACCATCCAGACCGGACTTCTGCCAACGCCTCTCCAGCCTTCATCCAACCCTCCTCAACTATCTCACGGTCTTGTCGAACCAAGGAGACCTGGGGCGAAAAGTGAGAGGATGAACTCGAACAGGTGCAATAGAATCCAGGGCCCTGTCACCTCATTATAAGCATGTACCAGGTCACCTGGATCTAAGCAATCTATCGGTAGGCCCGATAGGTCCAATACCGCCATCAGGTCATCCGGGACACACCCTTAAAGGGCGGTACCGACCATCTCCAGGGCTGACCTAATAGGGTGGCCTCAAAACTGAACCTAATGGAGTGATGGTGGGACCATCTGACCGGTTCCACCACAAAGTCAGATATCCCCATCCCCAGAAGGAACACCAGGTCCAATGAGTGCCCACCAATATGGGTCGAGGAGGAAACAAGCTGTGTGAAGCCCAGTGATATCATCAACTGGAGAGCCTTGACCAAATCGAGAGAGTTCATCGTCGACCCAAGCATTGAAGTCCCCCAGAACTAACCATCTGGGGACCCCAATGTCAGGTCGACAATGAAGTCTGGCACTTCCTCGCAGGAAATCTATTCTCGCCACCTGGTGGACGGTATACGAAGTATCCTGCACCCCACACCCTCGCCCCATGATACACCCAAAGAATCTCGTGATTCCCACCGTACCTCCACCAGGCCTAGTTCTGACTTAAAACATATGGCAACACCCCCGCCCCTAAGATCCTGCCTCGGCGTGTGTATCACCGAGTACCCGCTAGAACTGCTGCTGCTAAAACTGGCCCAGAATTTTCATCCAGCCAAGTCTCGGTGATGCATGCCAGGTCAGATGATCCAACAAGATTGGCTATAATGGCCGGCTTGTTTTAATGGGCTTGGCGTTGCACAACACCGCCAGAGTAGGATGAACCTCCGAAGATGACCGCCTTACCTGCTGATCATAATCAGAACCCTTGGGTATGGGCATCAGACAGGAGGCCCCTCCTGTGCCAATTCGCCCCAGGGTGTCTCCTTGACCTCACTATCCCTACCGCCCGCCCTTTCCATTCCCCCAGGCCCAGCACCAGCCTCTTCCTCCCTCACAATCCCCAGAGCCCTACACCTTCTATAGACTCCTGGTGACAAGGGGGACAGGAAAAAGGATGGAGGTCCCTGAGCCTAGAGGGGAATAATACCCGACCGTCCTATTATCGTTCCAGCACATATAACACCACAATCAACAATAATAAACCCCACTAAACTTATATAGAAAACAAAATTCTAAATAAAACTAAAGATACAACATTCAAATATCAAAATATAAATACAAAATCTATTAGCAAAATTATACTCTATCAATGTGTCAAAAAAATGTGTGCTTACAGATTATCAGAATGCTTTATCTTTCTACCCCCACCCACAGTACTCTCACCACTGTGGGGAAGGAGCTACCACCTATAAAACTCCTACCATAGAAATTGGCCTGTCACTTTAAAACCCCTTAGTCCTAAATCAATACCCTCATTTGCCCAAAACAAACAAGAAACAAGAGTTCAAGGTCTTTTATATGTCCACACTTATGTGCTCTCACCACTCAGTATGGCCCAAACATTTATCAGTCTCCTCTTACGAGACTGAAATAGCTATAGATGAACTCAGTTTAAGTTTAAGTTTCCTAGTGGTCTCCCAGTAATTAACACACGGTGGCTAACAACAAAAGAATTCAGGAATACTTCACCAAATTCAAGCAGTCCATACCAGTCCACACAGTTCCAACTTCCATCCAAATATTCGAAATTCCCAGTAGCAAAATCCTGCAGGCAGCGAACAGACAAACACCACAAATGACTCCTCTGTAAGTTCCAGCTCCACCCGACCCTCGCTACGATGAGGCAGGCAGGACCACCCTCTGATAGTGCCCTGCCTCACCTAGGGAGCAAATGCCCTTATCATTTATTTTGGTTATGACAATGCTGTGACATATTAGGTAAACCTGTGCCTGTGTTGGATAGTGAACAGATCTGGGATGGGGCTGGTGCATAAAAATTAAGTTGCACCTCCTTGGATGCAGGGTCTATGCATCTACCTAGCTCCTTTTTGGGGAAAGGAGTGAGGGTCTATTTTTATAATGGTCAGCCCCACTCATGTTTTAAGTGTGGTTCAAGAGCACATTTAGTTCAGCTTGTGACTCACCACATTGTAGCCATTGCTTGGGGTTTGGGCATGCTTCCTCTGCATGTCTGAATCTCTTTAAATGTAACTTATGTGAGCAGACAGGACACGCATATGGGTGCTGCCCTGGGCATCTCACAACAGGAAGACTGTCTGTCTCAGGAGAACATAATCAATGGGGTCCAACACCAGTAAGCCAAATGGGTAGCTGCTCAGGACTTTCAGAACATTGACACACAGTCAAATCAGGCCACAGTGGGTGGTGTACAAGCAGTAGGTGTGGAGGTGGTGGGAGAAACACAAAACTCTGAAGTCGCACAGGTCTCCATAGAGCCCCTGGACCAATTGTAGAAAGCTCACAGGATGGTATGGATGTGGAGAAAAGGTTATGCCCCCATCGTGGACAAAGAAGGGCCTTTCAAACAATCTCCTTAAAAAAAAGACCTACAGCCAGGAAGTTAGGGACCCTTAAATTTAAACAAAATGTACCAAGATAGGCCAGGAAGCCAGTTCCTGGAAAACAGGAACAGATATGCCATGTTACCCAAAGAAGGAACAGATAGGGACTCAGATGAAGAAGACAATGACTCCTTCTCTATTACATCAAACACAGACAGAGAAGGGAGTGGAGAGGGATCCATTGCAAAGCAGACTAGACAACGTGAGGGCATCTAAGACCCTTACCTTTCTTAAAGTAAATAACCCTTACTGATGAATAACCTCACTATATGAACTATTAATATTAATAGTATAAAAGTGAGAAGAAGTGTGTAGGGGCTATGTTCTCTCTCAAACAGTTGCAGAGTGATATTATTTGTGTAGTGGACACCCATCTGAAAACCAATTATGAGTTACAGCAGGCCTCCAAATCCTGGCCTTTAGGACCATCCTTTCGGTCCTCAGGAACAGAGACATGTGACGGGGTGGGTATTTTATTTTCTAATTACAGGATTAAAGTGTCACAGTTGGTGGACATCCATCCTGGAAGAGCCTTGATGATGGGCGCATGTGATGGTCCCTGTAGGTACAAGATTATAGCCATATCGCCCCATAGACAAAGGCCAGAAGAGTGGCCTTATTTAAAAAGTACAGCCATTCTTGCATACCTCTAGGGTGGTATACTGGCTGGGGGATTTTAACTGTGGCCTCTTAGGGCATATGGGGGTTCTGAACAGGGACGGTCTTTTTTGATACTGATGCTCTGAACAACATTTTAATCAAGCAGGCATATTCATGCCTATAGGAGAGTACACCCTAAGGGTGGCTTTATCTTCCATAAAGGGATATTAAGGACAAGAATAGATTTTGTCTTTCTCTCATCAGGATTAATGTTTCAAGAAGCACACACTTTAGCTTGTGAGTTCTCTGATCACATGATTATCAAAATATGTACACAAACAGAGCATTCTCCAATGCAGGAAACAGTATTGGAAACTGAATGAATCAGTATTAACTGACCCCCGGTACAGAAAGCATGGGAAGAGAGGGTGTCAAGGTTATCAGTAGTGGAATGCTACTCCTAACTGATGGATTGGTGAGATGACTCAAAGAAAGTATGGTGTTCCTTTTGTCAACAAAGGGCACAAGCTAAATCCACCTTTGAATATCTTTCCTACCTACAGCTTAGACAACAGCTGCAGAGGGTCATTTCCTGATGGATACCACAGGGCAGGACCTGAGTGCACAGGTTAGTAATTTAAAACCCAAATGGTGGCAGTACAGTATGACAGGCAAAGTCCCTACTGCAAGAACTTAGATTTGGCACACAAATGGTAAAAGTGGTTTGAATCCTTTTAAAGAGAATAAGAAAAGGTTGAGAGTATAGTTATAACACAACTCTCTTCCTCCTCTGGGAAGTGGTTACCTCCCTTTAGGGTTACCAGGAGTAGTGGTAGAATGGGTGACTCAAACCTTTGGTACCCTCCCCAGAAACAGATGTACAAGGAATCTTAGCTTTTCTGGGGCTAACCAGACTCCATGATGCCCAGGAACTAGTTATAGAGGTTACGGGAGGAAGTTAGGGCTGCTATTTTACAACATCCATCAACACAGTCCCAGGATCTGATGGACTGGGAACAGGGTTTCATAGGACAGTCATAGACAGTCTTTCTCTTGCACTAGTGACCTTATATAATCACATTCTACAGACATCCACATACTAGGCCATTTTAGTGTTAAATCACAAGCAAGGTACAAGGGAGGACATTGAAATTGAGGCCTCTAAGCCTGTTGAACACGGATTGAAGATTCTGAGTAAAATATTACTGGCAAGGTTATAACGTATCTCTTCTGATTAGCCCTTCAAACTTGTGCTATACAGAATAGGAAACAACAGGATAACTTGATAGTTTTATGAGAAGCCTTTATCAAGGGAATTGGTAGTATAAACGGGTTATGTCTTAAGCTTAATCAGGTTCAAGGTCAGTTGGCATTCATCTGTAGCCCTTCCCCAGGTCTCGTGCCTGAAAATAGGCAGGATTTGTGTAGTGCACTTACCCGTCAACAAAAACTAAATAAGATAAATATCTTTCCAATCTGGTATAGCCTTCTGGGAAGCTATAACCACCTACCAGCTCACCTAGTGACCAAGTTCCTTTGTAATAGATACAAACCTTTACAGCAGGAACTCACAATTATCAATGTACATTAGGGCTGTGCATGGGCCAAATAGTATTTTCAGAATACCACAAATAGTAGACTTCGAATATTGGATGCATTTTCCAAATAGTTCACTATTTGGGAACTACTATTCGATGACATTTCCAAGTCTCACAGAGCTTTGTTGGTCAATCAAAACTTTTCTTGAGCTCAAAGGCAAGCACAACATGTGACATCCTCACTCTGAGCTGGTAGAAGACAGGAGACAGTGGTTTCTGAGAGCTGCCTGCATGTAATTCTAAGACCTTAAACTTGCTAAAAATAAATAGATTTTTGCTTCACAGGCCTTTTGAGTCAGTATAGTTTTTGATCAGTGTCAGAAAAGCTATGTTTGGCTTTCCGACAGATATTTTGTACTTATTGCTGCACTCAGTTACTGGGACTAGGAGGGAATCTGCTAACACCCTTCTCTGCTGCTGTCTGACATAGCTCCAGTGTTATTTTTGGGTGAAGCACATTTTATTTTTTGTGTTTTTTTTTTTTTGCTGTTGTCTGGTTCCAGGCTTGGTTCCTGCATGACTGATGAGGATGTCTGCTACTCCCCCTTCTGTAGGTCTCTGCTTATGATTTTCTGTACACTGTATGTACTTAATATTTGATTTTGTGAGGTTTCACCCTGCATGTGCATGCTTAATATATTTTTCATGTGTACACAGCTGTGTGCACACAGATTTTGAAATAAACTTCTTCAGTTCTAAGCCAGTCAGGCTTGACTCACTGAATCATTATTGTTAGTCCTCTGGTTCGGGGATAGATCCCTGTACACATGAGGAGTGTGTTGGCTGACTCCCCACCACCATTTCTACAGCCCACTGCACACAATTAGCCTGTGTTTGTGAAATATACCTCAACAAGTCTGTGTTTTGTGTGTGACACAGCTGTGCACATACATTTTTTGTTTGTTTGTTGTTGTTTTGTTAATTAAACCGTTGCACTTAGTGGGGCAGGCTTGGCTTATTGAGTTGACTTTATGTCATCTGTCTGTTCCTTGCTTGGTTCCATGTTTGACTAATTAGGTTGCCTTTTCTTCCCCTTCTTAGCAGTGTTTTTCTTTGCTGCTACTTTTTGTGTTGCAGTATAACTGGAAAGGTTGGAGTATTACTGTAGTTCCACAGGCACTAAGTAAAGCATCACACACACACGGTACTACATAGTAATAGTTTGTGTTTTACCCAGTAACCTGATTCATAATGTCTTTAGCAATCTTGCAAACATGCTTGGTCCAGCCCCAGCAAAGCATCTGCACAGCTGGCCCCAAGTGGGGGGGACAGGATGATAGACCACAAACATACAGCAAATCTAGGCAATTACTGTTAGTGTTGTCCTGGGCTGCCAACCCCCAAACAATCCATGTAGAACAAAGGAAGCACTTGGGGGAGGCAGTAACAAAATACAGCCAAGACTGGTCTTTGTCAGGGTGCATGTTGGGAATGTACAAACACACTATGAATATACAACCCTTAAAGAAACACGCACCATAAATAAGTGAAGTTAAAATGAATGAGAATGAGATGCCCTTGTAACAAAACAATCCACAACTAACACACCCAAGGATGAAACTTACTGTAAAATGCTGCAGTATGCTGCAAGAAGCAGTGTAATTTAATGGCAATTAAGCCCTCTAGGCATCCAATATTTTGTGGCATGTCATTTACTGCAAAGTACTGAATGGCATCGTGTCTTGCTCCGCTATATTATTGATACATAATACAATTCCAGAGCAGGTGATGAGATAGACTACATAGACAATGACATACAGGTGTTCTCTTTATTCAATGGGCTCAAATATTGTTCTCCCCAAGCAAGCCTTTTTAGTTCTTGAAGCATTGGTAATAGTACTACTACTACCATTAGCAGTACTACTACTACTAGTGTCACCACCTGTCCATCTGTATGTTCACTGTCACATCCTGTTGTGCAGTATTGGGAGGGTATTTAGCATACATGCTTTGTGCAGGAAGCAGCAGACACCACCACCAGTGTTCCCACTACCACTATGGCTGCTACATCCACAGCCAGTGTGACTGCAGCCACTGCTACCACTATTACTATGCCAGTGATCAAAGCACCTTCTACCCCGTGTCTGTGACCATGAACACCCTCTAGTGCTGACCCAATGCAATGCTTGATATCATTTTGAGTGCTATGTGTGTGGTGTGGTGGATTAAATGTGCCGCATGAAGTTTGTGTTGCATTAATGAGAGCTCTACGTTGGTGGTTGAAGTGTCATTGAGATGTATATGGTATACCAGGTTCAGTGGGTGATTAATGGTGTTTGCTGGAGTGCTTTTTAAAGTTTTCTTAAAAACACCTTTTCTGGCCAAATAACGAATAACAAATACTTGGGAACTGGATACCAATATTTGGCTGAATATTCCGAAAAGGTATTTGCACAGCCTGTACATTAATAATATGCTCACACTCCTGCACTTACCACCAGGGTATGGTCTTCTGGCAAACACCCTGGAGCCATCTGTAAAGCAATATCACATGCAAGCATACTCTTTCGTTTAACCAGACAATAATTTGTTCCTGAGTCTGCTTGACAGTGAAACAACACATTTGATTTATTGAGGGATGTGAACAAGGGAGGTGCAAATCTGAATACATGATTGTTAAATTGGTATTAGCTAGGATATTCTGCATGCTGTTTCTTTAGTCCCTTAAGTACAGTCCTGCAACTGCTGGGTACCAGGGGGTGATGCTGGCTAGCCAGAATGGTGCCCGAGTTGCGGCTGTTGTTGGGGCCCTTGATGGGGAGGAAAGATGATTAAACAAAACAAAAACCTTGACTAATTGTATCCTTGGATGGTGGCCCTAGTCCACTGTAAACCCTGCAAACACTAAGCGAAATCAGATAGTGCCAGAGGAATGATATAAGAGCTTGTTGCAGGGGCTACCCTAAGGTTTACTGACAACACCAGTACAGTAGGTAGAAGATGGCCTGGCGAAATGAAGACCTGTTGCAGAGCACTGAAGGGCATGGGGAAACTGGGCTGACATGACTCATCTCCACTTCACGGCCTTTACCTCCAGGTGGCTGCAACCTGCAATGCCTCACTGTGCAGGGCTTGATCGCAAGCTTGTCTCTCACTGAGAAAACTTCAACTGGAGCAGAACTAGATGGCTTGGGCCAGGGCATGAGCCCAAGGTCAGATAAAATACTTTTGGCAAAGTTCAGTTCTTTTGGCTGGTGAAAGCCTCCAGCTGGCTGAGAACTGGCCGAGCAAGGCAACTGTCTCCTGGTGGCACACAGGCGTCCCTGGTTAGTAGGCCTCGGCGCACATTGAGCGTTCAGCACATTAAATGGATACAGCGTCCACTCATCCACTTCTTGGTTCAGCTTCAGGCTGGTTCGCAATTACAGCCAATCTACTGTGCAAACCTTGTAATCTGCAAAAGGCAGTCTCTGACAACTGATTCCTGAACCTGGGACTGCAGAACACACCAGAGGAACTAGGCCTTTCCTGGGTCAGAACTCCACAAGCTTAAACAAGCTCCTCGCTCCACAGAGTCCCAGGACAAATTGTTCATAATTTGAAATCAGGTTCTGGATTAGTCCATTTTTTGCATTCCAATTGGTCAGGGGAACTGTCAATCACAATCTTGTGCTCTCTTTGATTTTTTAGGTGCCAAACCTTAGAGCTCACAGTTTCTTCCACAAGGCACCTGAACTAAGGACCCTCTAGGTCCCTAGTGTCCCAATTAATCCAATTTCTGGAAGTCCCAGACCAAACATGGTGGTCCCATTAAGGTGCATAAGCTGCAAGAAGGCAGGTTAAAATGAGCACTCTAATTTAATCACAACAGCAAATTAAGTAAATATTTACAATACCAGTTATGGCTCCTCTGCTCTAACAGCGACAGCCGAGTTGAGCAAATCAGGGTGATGCCCAGCCAGTCATAAGCTTTGAAGCACTTGGACCTCAGCCCAGGTCATTCACAACACACTGGCAGTGTCACGTAAGGGACAGGCATGGAGTCACCTCATGGCACTCTCATGCAGATCAATGGGGTTACCAAATAACCATGGATTTATTGTTTTCAGTGGACATCTACCTGGCAGTGGGCATTGCTGGAGCCCTGGGAACACTTAAAGGTAAATTGGTGGTGGGGGCTATATACACACAGGGTGCAAGTATGCAGTGGAGTTAGCCTGTGCACAGAGTGCAGAGCCTCTATCTGCTCAGGGCTTCCCAAGCCTTCCACCCAGTTACACTTGCACCTTTGGTTACATTTTCTGGACAGTCGTAAGAGAAATGCCCCAGTTTCTGGCAAATATAGCACCTTTATTCACCCGTCCCTGTGCTTTTGGGACCAGGGTTTCCTTTGTTTGTTTGTTTGGGCACAGGTGACTCCTTTAGGCTGAACCCGTGAGGCTCCATTAAAACCACCTGTTGGCCTCCCTCATTCTGTTTTCTGTGAGAGGATGGTCGGTTAGATATGAAATGATCAGCCTTCTCAGCTGCTTTCTTAGCTACTTTAAAGGAGGTGAAACAGTCCTTGCAAGCGATGGGGTCCGCTATAGAATGACATACCCTGCCACACTCAAAGTGCATTGGAATGGAGCACTTCATAGTTTCCAAGACACTGTTGAAGACATTGCTTTTGTTCACAGAACCTGGGGTGCAGAGAAAACTCTTCTGATAACAACCTGTCTAAGAAAGCAGAAAATGCATCAAGTCAGCCAATGGAGACCTCTCTTACTCCCCAGCACTCTCCACCAGCTCTGCTCAATCGGAACAGTGTAAAGGAAACCAGGATGACCACAGAAAAGGACTCAGTTTGCATCTACTAGTTCAGCTAATGAGAAACAGTGGCACCACAGCAGATTCTTCAGCCTCTGACTCCCTGCCAGAAAGATCCCTAATACCTAAGCTATTATCAGAGAGCCAAACCAAGCAGACACCTCTCGATAGAGGTGCCAAGACACATGACCCAATTCTGTCAAAGTTGGTGCTCGAACACTTGCCCTGGGCTGATGTGGCTCAAAATCATTGGACTCCAGCCTCCTATGCCTGCCCAGCATGAGGTGCTCATTACAGACGCTAAACCCCTCTCCCTTAATTGTTGATTGGCACAGTGGTAAAAGTTTATATAAGAGTATGCTAACTGTAGTTATTTTTATGCTACTGTACTCAGCATTCTTGCAGGTAAAGGGCAGACGTCCATCCCTCCCACCCACCTCTGATAGGTTTACCCTTAGGCCACCTCATGTAACACCGTCCTCCAGCAGTATATGTTGATTCCCAACCCTTCGATATGCTAGGCTTTACTTTTTATGGAGTCTACCTATACTATATACTTTCAGTCATTCTCTGGTTGAGTGGGGTATACTTCTGCAGATATCTAATCCACTGCTACTGTTCTACTGTCTTTAGCTAGTCTGCAAGAGATAGGCTCATGGTTCACTCAGGTTACTAATTTAGCGACTGGTTTGTCACCTTACAGCATGGTAATGTCCCCATGGCAAATTGTGGAACAATGATTGGGAGGAGGTATTAGAGGTGACAGACTGCACCCTCGCTGTCTACCTGATATGAATAACCATTTTCCCAGTCTAAATCTATGCTGGCACATTTGAAAGGGTACTTGCTTAAAAATGGCTACAACCAGGGTATGAGTTTACAGTGAGGCATTATGCTTTGCTTTTAATATGCTCTAGTCCGTATCTTTGTCCCTCCTTAGATCCCCTCTCTTCAGTCTCCCATCACTATGCAACACACAAAAATGGCTAAAAAGTCCAGAAGGATTGACCTTCTTTCCTGTTGTTTTTGCCCAGTTATTTCTCAACTAGAATTCTGGTGAGTGCAACACACCAAGTATTGCAGTGTAATCTCTTCTTTTCAGTCCGTTGCATCTAACTCATGCGGTTCTGCCTATTGTCATATGTACCATAGACACATAGAAATATAGAATCCGACAGCTGATAAGGACTGTCTGGGCCACCTAGTCTACTCATTTCCCTACCTACTGTATAAACTCCAGATCCCACTTGATCTGCAGCCTACCTCCTCCTTCCCGCCCCTAGTGTTGCCTTCTGCCTGGTCCATGCATTCTTGAATTTGCCTACCATTGTGGCTCCCACAACCTCCTCAGGAGACTGTTCCATGCATCCACCACCCTTTCTGTAAAAAATACTTCTCACATTGCCCCTGAGTCTTCCCCTTCAGCCTCATATTGTGACACCTTGTTCTTGCACATCTTCTTTTCTGAAAGATGCTGCCCTCTTGATCTCTATTGATCCCTTGAGGTATTTCAATGTCTCTGTCATATCACTTTCTTCCACTGCATACATATTGAGTTCCCTCAATCTCTCCTCATATGGTTTCTAGTGTAGCCCCTGCACCATTTTCGTTGCCTTCCTCTGGACTGCCTCCACCCTGTCAATGTCCTTTAGGAGATGAGGTGTCAAGAACTGCACACAGTACTCCAGATAAGGCCTCACCAACTGCCTGTACAGCGCCATCACCACCTCCTGTTTTCTACTGGTGTTACCTCTCCTATGCACCCCAGCATCCCCCCAGCTTTTCTCACTGCCTTCTCACATTGTTTGGCTACTTAAGATCATCTGTTATGACTACCCCAGGTCCAATTCTAGTTTGGGTGTTGTTAGTATCTTCCCACCCCTCCTCATCGTGTATTCCTTCCCTGGGGTTTTGTTCCCAAAGTGCATGACTTTGCACTTCTTGGCATTGATTCTGAGCTGCCACACTCTTAACCACTCCTCCAATTTGGCTAAGCCTCCTCATCTTCTCCACCCCAGAACTATCAACCATATTGCAGATCTTGGTGTCAATTGCAAAGAGGCCTACACTTTCCTTCGAGTCCCTCCACAAAGTCACTAATAAACACATTAAAGAGGATTGGCCCCAGTACTGAATCATGTGGCACAAAGCTGGTTACTCCCTTTCTACAGATTGAACTCTGTCTACCACCACCCTCTGCATCCCGTTGATAAGCCAATTTCTGACCCAGTGTACTCCTTGCAACCCACTCCCAGACTGCCCAACTTGTTTACTAACCTCTTGTGTGGGACTGTCAAATGCATTGCTAAAATCTAGGTAGGTCATGTCCACCACCACCCTCCCTGATCTGCTACCCTTGTCAACCAGTCAAAAATCTATCATATTCATTTGACAAGACCTTCCTATTGTGAATCCATGTTGCCTTGGGTCCGGTGCCCTGCTGGCTTCTAGATATTCCAAAATCCTTCCTCTCATGATCACATACCTTGGTGAGACCACTCTTGTAGCTCATCCTAGGCTTAGGTCATTGGTGTGATTGGTGTCTAGAGGCAACTATCCAAACATTTGGATTGCTTGGTATAGTGGAGTGGCTTGCAAGTTCCTTTGGCATGGAAACTAGGTGTTGGAGTCAGCTGCTTTGCTGGCTCTTGAAGAGGTTATGGAGGAACTTTGAAGCAGTACAGCAGTAAGGATGTATCAAGCAGAATAGCAGTAATGATGTAGCAAGCAGTTTCTAGTCCTACAGCTGCTGAATTTCAGATCCCCAAATACAGAGGCCGATTCAGACACTGGGGCTATCACAATAATAATCATTAAAGATTCCACCTTCTGCAAGGTCTGCTGAACCATGCTAAATTCCTCATGTTTGGCACTTTGGAAGACCTATGCCTGGCCCAGATCCTCTGCTCTGAAGGTTGGATATTTGAAAAAGGTCAGCTTGCCACCCTAATAGCCTTACTTTCCCACTGACTATATTAGCTGCAACAACTATCCTCCCTACATGTTTTCAGTTTCTGACACCATTGTTCTGGTTGCCTTAGAGAGTGGTTTGTGCACCTCCCCACCTGCTCTGACCATGCTGCCGGGCGGGTTGTGGAGATGCCTTTCCCTCAGTATGATGACCCCTGGAAAATTGACATGAGGCAGTGTCTCTCATGAGAGGTTTGACTTGCCTAGATGATGCAGTCATTCAGACAGTGTTACATAACCCCTTACACACCCGCTGCTGGATGACTGCTCACGGACTGACATGGGACTTCCACATGTCCTGGCTGGACAGATCCCCAACATAATTCTCTCTGTCCTGTCCACCACAGCATGAGATTATGAACTCCACTGGCAAGCTTCTGACTTTTCACAAGGCAAGCTCTATATTGTTATTTATGTGTTTATTTGTTGTGTTTTTTTTTCATTCCTAGGTATGTACTTATTTAAAATAATCCCTGAGGCTTGGACCAGGCTTAGCTTAGAGTTTAACCCATATGGAAATCCTTTCATCCTTTCTTTTTTTTAATTTAACACTAAAATCTATTACTGTACAGTAATCTGTTTTTATAATTAGCTGTTCAGGGCATACAAGAGGTTTGGTTCAGAAGCAGCCTTTTTCTCTAGCACTGGACCACTCCTCCCTTTAATGTTATATGTTTAAAAGCTTTGCGCTGGGGTTCCTCTTTCCCCACATAAGCATGCGTCAATATGCTAGTTTGTCATTACCCTTTCTTAAGCTTGTAGAGAGGCCCTACTGTAGAGAGATTTGTTAGATTAGAAGAGTCCACAGTTATTGTAGGGAATAGGAATTCTTACTTCCTTCCCATACCTGCAGGTTTCTCCTATTAAGTTTCCTTTTCTTGTTGCTTTCTTAATTTATACATGTTTATTGGTTTATACTTACTAGTGTTTATAGTTTTTCACATTAGCTGTTATAACCTATGGCTTTTATAATTATTGTATTGGATTATATAAAAGAGAGTATTTGCAAATACTATTGGAAATGTTTCAGTGTTCTGTTTTAGTTTACCTTATTTTTGGCTACACCGGAGAACATTGTGGAGGAATCCCTTTGGCAGTGGGTGGTGATAAGAATTAGGACCCCTGCATTCTCTGGAGGGTGGGACCCTGTATTTGGGCTGATACACTGATAGACCAATTAATTCCTCATGGGCTGGCGAGGTAACGAGGTACCTGCGAGTACCTATGCAATACCTACCTTCCATTTTCACGACTCACTACGTAAATCAACATAAATGGGTGTCAATACAATACAGTTTACATCACCGAATGTCCTGGCATAAACTCCCTATCAAAAGAAACAAATCCTAACCCACCTAGAAAAGAAACACTGTGACATAGCTTTCCTTCCGGAAAAGCACTTGTTAGATGCCGAGGTGCAGAAACTTACTCAGGAATGGGTAGGTAGGTAGTCAGTAGCTCCTACTCTAAAAAGGCAAGGGGGGTAGCTATTTTGTTTCATAAAAATTGCCAGGTGCAAATAGTAAAATCCACCTTTTCTACAGAGGCTAGATGGGTCATAGCTAAGGTAGCAGTTAACTCCTTTTATTGTTCAGTGTCTGCGTGCCTAATTAAGACTTCTCACAATTCTTTCCCAACCTTGCCCAGTAAATCTCCAACCTGCTCCAGCTGGAAGATAGGCTTATCCTTGGGAGAGACTTCAACAAATTTGGGACCCCTGGATCAATTGGCTGAGAGGCAGTTCATAGCTCCCTACAAAAGCAGACTAGCACTAATGGCCTTTGCCCAAGAATTTGGCTTGGTGGACCCATGGCATAGCCTGCACCCAAATCCAGAGACTTTACCTATCATTCTGCCCCCACCAGTTGAGCAGTCGATTAAATTATTTTCTTTTACAAGATCCTCTGATGCAAGATGTACAGTAGGCCTCTGTTGAGCTTATCATAATTTTGGAACATGCCTGCACAAGTATTACCATAACTTTAGATCCCCAAACCCTGGCCTTCTCGAGATTCGTATGGACACCTTTTGCTGTCAAACAAGGATTTCCCAGGATGACTCCCAAAACAAATTGCTCTGTATTTTGAATGCAATAACTTGACTCGTGTTTCTAGGACCGCCCTTTGAGATGCCTTTAAGGTATAAATCCATAGGCGCATCATTAGCTTTGCAGTACACTGTAAATATCAAAGGGCTCAAGAGTTAGTCACCTCGAGCAGACCCTAAAAGCCAAAGAAAAGACCTACAATGTCCTCTCTAATCATTCACCCCTACTACACTGGGAAATCACACTCTTAAAATATCAGATTAACTTATTGATGTATAATGAGGCTCAGAAAGCAATTGTGAGAGCATCACATCAATTTCGAGAGTCAGGGAGGGGCGGGAAGGCTGCTAGCATACAGGGCCAGAGTTAGGCAGCAACATAGACACATTACTTCACTCCACCACATGTCGGTTAGTTGCTTACCAAACCCTTGAAATTGCTACAGCCTTTTAGCGACTTCTACTTGGCCTCATACAAGTCTCAGAGGGGATAAAAATAGATCTGCATGATTTTCTGAGCTGAACTCTCTGAAAAGACTGACCCTCAACAAACTGCTTCCTCAGAGTCCTGTCCTACTGTCAGAAATTTAAGCTGCAATTAAGTCACTGCCTAAGAAAAAAAACAGGCCAGATGGCCTGCCAGGAGAGCTTTACCAGTGTTTCATGTCGAGTCTGGATAAGTACCTATTGAGGTCTTTCAGAAGGCATTCCAGAGAGGGTCTCTGCCTATGTCCATGTCAGAGGCATGATCATTCCCTTCCTAAGCTCGGCAAAGACCCTCAATTAGTAGCTAATTATGGACTGATTTCCTTGCTTAATGTCCATGTCAAGATATTGGCAAAATGATAGCCAATGGCCTAAGTATTTGCCTTCCAAGTATTATTGACCATCACCAAACTGATTTTGTTAAAGGCATATTAATCATATATAATATGAGTGGTTTTAGATGCTGTATGGACTGCAGCCCACGCAAACAACTCATGTGTGTTAGCCAATATCAACACTGAAAAAATATTTGATTCCTGTCAAAATTGTGGCAGGTCCTCACAAACTACCACTGCACCACCATAAGCTCTGCCCCTGCTCCCAGACCTGCTCTAAGCCCAGCCCTAACTGGGCTCTCCAGCTGAGGACTGAGGCTGTGACAGGTTCTTCACAAACTGCCACCACACTACTGCAAGCTCTGGTCCCTGCTCCCGGACCTGCTCTAAGCCCAGCCCTGATTGGGCTCTCCAGCCAAGGACTAAGGCTGCATCAGGCTCATCACAAACTGCCACTGCACCACCGCAAGCTCTGCTCCCTGCAGTGTGTGTGCATGTTTGTTTTAATCATGTCACTGTTTACAGTTGTTGTGTCTGAACTCATCTGGCTATTCCTCTCTGTCCCTTTCAGGTTTTGCACCAGTACTAAGCAGCAAAAATTGAACATGCCTTTATAGGTAATAACATAGCAGGACAAGGTACCAATATCAAAGAAATAATAATGATTACACTCACCCAAAACCTAGCAGTGTGACTTCTTGGAAGAAGTATTCTCTCTGTGGCTGAGCTGTGACAGACCCTGTAACAAGACACTGGTCTCCTGCAGGGACAATTAGACATCTCACCAAAGGGCACTCTGGGAAGACTTTCTGGGACAAGAGGCCATAAAAGAAACCAGAATGGCAACCTCAAAGGCAATAAAACAGACAAGGAAAGTTAGAAAAACAATTCTCACAGCCAGAGTTTAAAAAAAAACATTTGGGAGAGGTTATAACACAGAAAAAGAATACTACATGTCTTTTTTTGATTTTAACATGGAGTTTTCCTTAATTCTTAAGTTTTTCTGAATCGTTTATTTAATTTATTCATTACATAACTGCATACTTTCTCTAACCCTAGCAAAAACTAACAGAGATCTGTTAATTTATTAAGCCACTGCCAGAGTTTTTGTTTATCTGTCAAGTTATACAATTAGCTGCAGAGGATTTTACCAGGGCTTTGTCTTATCTGCTAAGCTGTAAAGACAGGCGCACAGCATTTACTCAGAGCTTGTTTTATCTGTTTAGCTATCAAGTTAGCTGCATAGCATTTTACTCAGGGCTTTGACTTAAGTAGTTAGAGCTCAGCATTTTACTATCTGTTTCTGTACTATAAAACCGGTGTTAACCTCTGAATCAGTTTCTCTCCTGAATTCTGCTGTTCTTCCTCTCCTCCTATTCTTTCCAATTGTGCCTAAGCCCCCAACCTTGTCTGAACAGCATATTTTATCTCTGTGCTTTCATTGTTAGTGTTACTTTCTACCACCCCCAGCCTGGCCCTGATCTCAGCTCCAAGGTCCAGACACCCCACTGTGCCACTCCTTAGATTAACTTGATCCCCACACCTCTTGCATTGTCTCCTAGTCCCAATGAATTGATTAAGCCTTATGGATGATTCTTGCAGCTGCTACACATTAAGTAACCCTTCTTTCTTTCCTTCCCTCTAGCCCAGCCCTGATCGGACTTTCCAGCTGAGGACCGAGGCTGCAGCAGGCTCTCACAAACTGTTGCCACACCACCGCAAGCTCTGCTCCCTACTCCCAGACCTGCTCTAAGGTATGCTGCTCATGCTTTGCTCCTCTTGGCTTCCTTACTGACTGCAGCATTGAAAGTTGCTGTTTCATTGATCCCTATACTGAAGCTCCAGACCACCATTGATGACTTTTTTCAGCCTGCTCCTGGCATTGACCAGCTACTCACTGGTGGCTTCTCCTTTCTGCTTGGCTGCCGCTACTTCTTCTCCTCTCTGGCACCTGAATTGGAATTTTCTCCTGCCCGTCTACCACCACCATGACACTCTTTAAATCCTCTTGTTGCCCAGGGAGACCTGCACTCTGCACTCCTGATAAGTCACTGCAGGATCAAAGGGAAACCTCTCTTAAAGGTACAAACGCCATTATCTAGTGTCCTATATACCACTCCTACTCCCATTCATTTACCATATTGGTGATTCCCAAAGGTAATCCTCCTTTCTCTTTAGGGTCAGAATGAACCTCTAATGTACCTCTTCATGGTATGTGCCTTTATGTTACCCTTGCTATTCCCTCCCACTCCAAGTTATAATGGTAGCAACCATTTTGCAATAAGCTGTCCTAATTAGACAACAACCCTGCCCTCTCTGTATTTGCACACTGCTCCAACATTCACGGAATAGTTTTATTTCCACCAGACAACATTAACCTCCTCCCTCCTCCAAACAGCAGCTTTCTACTACTCTGTAGTTATAACACTAAGTGACACAAACCCCACAGGAGCCACTCTCAAATGCTCATGGACTCAACCTCCCCCTCCGTGAAGCACAGCCTAGTCACGGTTGCCTCATTAACATCTGTAGTTTGCTGTCCAAGTCTGATGAACTGCACATGGGTAGCACACCATTGGCCAGATGTCCTATCAGTGGTTGAGACTTGACTCTCACCAAAACCCCAGACACTGATATACAACTAAATAGCTATACCTCATTTAGATTAGATAGATCCAAAAAGAGAGGCAATGGATGCCTCATCTATATCAGGGACCACCTACAGGACAGGTCCTCCCACCTATAAAGTTGAGAAACAACGTTCAAATGATTCCTGTTAAGCTTATCCTAGGGACTCAAGGGAAGGGACTGACCATTATTTCTGTTTACATCCCACCCAAGCAACAGGCCAAAGGTTTTAAGGTGCTCCATGAGTGCCTCTCTGATCTATGCCATAACTCTGAGGTACTAGTGGGTGATTTCAGTATTAACTGGTTGTCCTCTGATTCAGCTCCCAATAGAGATACCTTAGCAGCAATAAATACCGACCAGCTGGTAGATTCGCCCATGAGTACAAACTACCGTACCAGGTCCATTACCTTATTGGACTGGCTGCTAACTAACCACCCTGAGTGGATCACCAGCTTGGTTGTACTCCCAGATTCCATAAGTGACCACTCCCCATCTTCTGTTCATGGACAAACAAGGCACCTAAACCCCAAGCAAAAGAGGTTATGACATGTATCTTAAGACGAGGGCAAATGGGAACCCTAAAAGAGTGCCTCAGGCATATAAATTGGTCCAAAATCTTCTCAGTGGATGATGTTGATGTAGCATTTGACCTCTACATTGAGTCTTTCAATGCTGCCTGTGTCATCTTTGCCCCTGTTACTACTAAGAAAGTTAGAGGATCACAAAAGTCTGGATAACCTCTCTCCTCACCCAAACCACATGCTAGGTATAACCTGTGGCACAGGGCAAGAAGTTAAGGCTCTCATACTGATCTTCAAACTTACAAAACAGCATGAAATATTGAATCCAGGCCATCCACCAGGCAAAATCCCAGTACTCTAAGGTGACACTGGAAACTCCTGGGGTGATAGCCACAATTTCTGGGCAAATATAAATGCCCTTACAGAGAATCCTTATAAAGTGGCCCCAATGATGTTGAACCTAAACAGGAATGCAACTCAGGATCCTAAACTATTGCCAATACCTCAACAAAGCATTCACAGACCTCAGTGGGTGCTAACCCTGATTACCCACGCCAAGTTAGCGGTCTCCAAAGTTATACAACGGATCCCTCACCTTCACATGCTGCCCCTTAGTTCTTCCTCAGGAGAATCTCTCAATCTGAGGCAAAAATTCCTTCAGAAATTGCTTGTAAAATCCAGGCATAGTGGGAATAGCCTTGACCTTAAGCTAATTGCCCTCATTTTAGATGTTGTTCTAGCTCCACCTAACGAGAATACTCAACCTGTCTCTAATCACTGGACAATTCCTTCAACTGTGGAAAGCTGCAGTTGTTACCCTAGTTTTAGAAAATGGAGACAACACATCCCGCACAAACTATCGACCAATCCCCATACCACCCCAATCTCTGAAGTGTTAGAACGCATCATCTACGATCAGTTAATTGACCACCTGTACAAATACCAACTGCAATACAAGGAGTAACGTGGTTTTAGAAAACAGTAGCACAACAACTGCACTGATTGAATTTACAAGTTTCATACATGACCCTTGACTTGGGGCACTTAGTGGGGGCTACCTTTATAGATCTCACTAAGGCCTTTGACACTGTGAATCACAAGCTACTACAAACCCATTTAGGTAATTCCTCTGTCTCCTCAACTGCTCAGTGCTGGCTTCATAGCTACCTCTCCGGCATGTTTGACAATTCAAATTAGGCAATACACTCTCTGACAGCCAGAGTGTTAGCATAGAGTGTTCCTCAAGGGTCCATCCTGGGCCCCTTGCTATTCAGTCTCTTTTAAATAACGTCCCACAAGTCTGCCTTGACAGAATCCTCCTCTACATAGACGACGAGTCATCTATACTAGTCAACTCCTGACCTCTACACCCTGTAGAACAATGTTAGAAGCTTAACTACAAGCTGGTGGAAGATTGGTTCAGTAATGCATGATTACTGCTAAACTATAAAAAACAAAAACAATGTTGTTTTCTCACCTTCAGCAAGTACAAATCATCTAAATCGGACATTCGTACAACCAAAACAAATCCTGGAAATGGTCCTAAACTTCAAATATCTCGGGGTCTGCCTGGATAGCTCCTTCTCATATTCTTTACATATAGACCAGGTTTGCAGGACAGCAAATAGGAAAATCAGTTAGCTGTATAGGATCAGGCATTGTCTGTCAGAAGATGCCCTCAAACTGGCCATAAATTGCTCAGTTTTCTGTCATAGACTATGGCCTCATCGTATACAGTGCAGCCTCAGGCACATCACTGGAAACAAATAGCCCCTAACCTTGAATAAACCTTGCAGACTACTCCTAGGAGCTTCACACTTCACCCACACCTGTGACCTATACTCTCTCATGGGCTGGCTGGATCTTGAACTCAGATCCCATTATCAGGTCTACCTCCTATCAAAAAAGACTACTCTAGGCCAGACCCCTGTTGGGGTCCAGTCCATGCTCTGCCCAGCTGTGCCAACCAGACTGACAAGAGGGACACACAATAATCCCTTCAAGGTTCCTTTGTGCCATACAGCTCAAGGACAGCATTCCTTCAGATTCTGTGCCTCAAATCTGCTCAACTCCCTCCCAAAAGCCTCCTTATCAAGACCAAATTAGGACCTTTCAAAGCTAATCTTATGCCCAACTCCTTGTCCTAAAGAAGTGTACTTGCACCTTATGACAATTCATATTGTCCCATGCCCAGCTCTGATAGTACTTGTCCTTATCCCTTCACATGTTGCACTATTCCACCCTGCTCTTCTTATCCCCTTGGTCAACTTCCTCATCTTCTTTCTTCTTGTATACCCCTCCTCATTCCCTCTTGTATACTCCTACTTCCTCTACCCACTCACCATTTACCATGTCCACTTCTTCTACATCCTAAAGGTTCTTATGCCTATACCCAACTGTCTCTCCTTCTTCTTAGCTTTGTCTTGACCTACCTCCTTTTCCCTAACTCCATGCCACCTCCCTCTCCTATGACAAGAGGTACCAGCCCTGCTTGTTCCCTGCTCCAACTTCCTGCTTATCCCTTCAAGACCCTTAGTCCCTTGGTGTACTCTACCTGAAGTTTAGACTTTTCTCCTTATGTAACTAACTCTAGTCAAGCTTAAGTAAATTGTACACATATAAACTCCCATTTTTATTATGTTATTCTCGCAGCCATGCCACCAGCCAACATCTCATGTGTGGTAGCACATTTGGAGGCATGGCTAGTGATGGCGAATGCAGGGAATGCATCAGGAAGGTGCATCCCTCATTCCACAATCAGCCTGCAGCAGGCTCTGACCTCACGCAACCGAATGTGGCCACCAGAATAAAGAAAAAGGTCTGCTGCAATGAGAGCGAAGCTCTCATGCAGCGTGACTACAACACGCCTCCCAAAGTGCAGGCAACATGGTGGCAGTGACTGACGCCGCTGCCTGTCACAATCCCGATGGGGATCCCACTCCCTGTTGGCATAATGTGCCCGCTTACATGTACAATGTATGCCGAGGGGTGGCCAATCCCCCTCAGCATCATGTGCCCCCAAAAGTTTTCCTTGTTGACTGGGGCCAAACCTCATTGGTGTTTATCCCCGTCCCTTTTATTTGATGATGGGGGCACACACTCCCCCGTTAACATAATGTGTCCTCCGCCCTTTAGTCGCTTGCTGAGGGGTGCCCAATCTCCTCATCTCGTGTATCCCTCAGTATGTGCCAATGGGGAGCCCAATCCTCCATTGGCTACAGAATCCCCAAAAAAGACTTGGGAGGCACGCTGGGAGCCCACCCAGCCTGCACAATGCCCTGCAAAAAAACTGTCCCACAATGTTTTTTGTTTTTTTAAAAGCTGTGAAAAAGAAAATGGTCCCTTGCAGTCTCCTGCCCCTCCTGCAACCCGCTCCCACCCTCTGTGCAAGCTACCTCCCCACACCCCTCTCACCCCATACTTACCTCTGGAGTCCAGCGCAATGATCTTCTGTGGACTGGGAACACGTCTGCACTCTTCAAAGCTGACCTTAAACTGTCTAAATGCCGTAAGCTGTATAATGGAATAAATAGTTTTTTTTCAACTTTGATGCATATCTTGGGCATTGTTTGGAATTTTTGCACCAAATTTTCAACATGGGGTTTCTGAACCCTCCTCATGAATTCTGCCACTGTCATGGCATTATTCAGCCCTGAAAGGTGATTTCACAGTCACTGTGTGGAATCACCTTTCGGACCGATTAACGAAACGACAGTGCCAGTGTTTATGAGGTGGGTTCTCAAAAAGCCTGTGTTGCAAATTTGATGAAAGTCCCCAAAATGGCAGCTTTACAAGCGGCATTGCACAGTTGCTATGCACGTCAGTAACTTTACGAATTTACAATATTTTCATACCATTTTCAACACTGGCATTTTTCATACTTCCTTGTGAACAGTACAGCTGTCATTTTTCACATCCGGTGCAGAATAGCGCAGTTGCTGTGGGAAATCAGTGTTTGGGACAGATTATGAGAATGACAGTGACACTGTTCATGAGCAGAGGTCCTAAAATGCCTATGTTGAAAATTTCATGATGATACTCCATAAATGACTGAGTTATGGGCGCATGCTATGCAGATTGCACGCAGGCTCTTAAGTTCGTGAATTTGTAATATTTTCACCCAGATTTTCAAACTTGGCATTTTTCCACACCTCCTTATGAACAGTATCGCTGTCATTTTACTATATCCTGGCTGAAATGTCTTTCTGTGCATCCGCGAGAATAGCGTGTCACTGTGCGAAATCACTTTTTGGGACAGTTTGAGGGAATGACGTGTGACACTGTACATGAGCAGATGTCCTAAAATGCATGTGTTGAAAATTTGGTGCCGAAGTCCATAAAGTAACTGTGTTACAAGCGTGCATTGTGCAGTTTCCATGCACACTTGTAACTTCGCAAATTTGCATATTTCATGCCAGATTTTCAACACTGGCATTTTTTCACACCTCCTTATGAACAGTACAGCTGCCATTTTCCACAACCTGCCCAAAATGTGTTTCCGCATCTTGTGGCACACAATGGCATGGTCGCTGTGGAAATCAACTTTGGGACAGATTAACAAAATCACAGCACCATTGTTCATGATGGAGGTCCCAAAATGCCTATGTTAAAATGTGGGTGACAAACTCTGAAAAATAATTGGGTTATGGATGATGTTGTGTACTTTCTATGCATGCTCATGACTTCACCAATTTTCATATTTTCACTCCACATTTTCAATGTTGCCATTTTTACACCTCCTCATTAATAATACAGTTGCCATTCTCCACATTCTGCCCAAAATGTGTATTTGTCCTGTGTAGCCAAATAGCATAGCCACTGTGCAAAACCACCTTTCAGCTAACAAACTGATTGTGCCATGAGGTGGGGCTCAGAAACAGCCCATGTTGAAAATTTGGGAGGAAAATACCACTGCACGCCCACGGTGTTAGGGTTTCCAACTGTAGCACCCATCCAGTACAAACTGACAGGTGCCAGGGGTGTGACTTGGGATCATCGGATGTATGCTCGCACCATTCACCCCACCCCCACCCTGCAGCCACTGACAGGCATCATGGTGTGCCTTGCACTGTTCGGCCACAAAATTCACCCCATTCTCCTATGCTGCACCCACATCAGTGTATTTCCTTATGGAGTGGGGTAAGTATAATGCCAAAGACACAAAGCACACCATGACACTTGTCAGTGTCTACAGGGTAGGGTGAGTTAAATGGCATGAACGTTATAGCTGACTACCCAAAGGTACACCCCAATGTCTGTCACTCTGTACAGGATGGGTGTGGGGTTGGCATCACTTCAATACTTCACTGCCATTCCTATTATGCATCTCTAGCTCTGGCACTACCAATGCCAATGCCAGCGAGACAACATTCAGCATTGACAAATGCTTGTTTTAGGTATGTTGATTGTTGTAATTGACTGTTCTGTATATTTGACGTGGAACCTCTGTAAATGAGGTTCTAGCTCAAAGGTTGTAATCCAAGAATGAAATAAATAAATAAATAAGATTCTACTGAGTGGGATTATCTCTTCCAAACAACTGCCAGTATGGGTGTAGGTACAATGTTTATTTCATGGGTCCAACCTTGTACTCTTCTCCAACAATGAAAATTGCAGCCAATAGCCTAATATCTCCCCATCCACCTTCAAGGGGTACCCATCAGGGTTGCCCTCTTACCCTGATTATTCATTCTTGTAACAGAACCTCTTCTCAATAAACTGAGGAGCTGCCCCAAGTTACCAGATTGCTTTTGAGTTAGCGTAGGTTAAAACTCCCTGGCCTTTGCAGATGATTTGCTCTGTACCGTATCTAAGCCCGACAAATCACTGCCTGTTGCTCTTTCTGTTTTGAAAGACTTTGAGTCCTATTCAGTCTCAAAGTAAACTGGGCCAGGACTGAAGTCCTGCCTCTTAACTGGGCTATGCAAGAGTCTTGTATTTCCAACTTAGGTCTCAAATGCCATTCATGGGTGAGGGAGCTGGAGAAGAACGGCACATCTCAGAGAAGTATCTGTTAATTTTCACTGATTTTATTGCTGTTATTGTTTCTTTTGAGCTTGTTGTTTTCAATTGGTACTAGGGTGCTTTCTGACTCGTCAGGTGAAAACACCAGCACTCACTGCCTTATGATAGGATAAAGTCCAGGTCCAAGCGCAAAATGTAATAAGCAGAAATACTTTTATTGCAGTGCCAATGCACTCTTGAACCAAAAGACACACAGAGAAGGAAGCTTAGAGCCCCAGCACTTTGACTCTTGCTGAGTCTTCATCAGGGGTAAGAAATAACCAGTAAAGATGACCTATATAGTGGGTCCAATCAAATCAATGAAGACACTTAGAAATTAGAAACACATGTTAACAATAAAACACACCATTTAAAGGGTCTGTTTTCACAGGAAATGTTCCACTATACACAAACGGTGAAGCTGCTGTATTAAAGCTCTATACACCTGAAAATAGTTAAGTAGGTAGCAGTCTAAGTGAAGAACAACTACATAACGCAAATAATGGAATGAAAATATGCATGAAGGTAATGGATAGGAAATGCAAACAGTGAAAACATAAAGACCAGACCTCCAGCAAGACAAGGCAACAGACAGTATAGTAACTGCAAGACAACCTGCTTACAAGACCTCCATGTAAGTGAGGACCATGGTGCTGCAGGACAGCCAGATGAAATGGAGACAGACCTGGAGGAAAAACAACAAGAAAAGAAAAAAATGGGACGTTAATAACATTTCAATCATAAAATTAATACATGTACTTTATAGAAACTTTATACACAGTGTTTCATTCATCATTTTTTCTTTTATCATTAGCACTGCAGTTAAACAGACAATCGGCAATCTACATCTCAAGGTGTATTACTACTTTTGATAATTCATTTTTCTCAAAAAGTGTTTAAGGTCCTACTTATCATTAAGACCCTGGGGTTTAACACTTAGGATATGTATCCACCTGCTCTCTCATTGTAACAGTAGATTTGGTCTATCCCCACCATTTTTCAGAAGTAGCCCATGTTCAAGTCCTACGAATCTGAGGTCATCAGGGTTAGACCCATGTGTCTGTGAAGTGTGTCCCAACAGGAGTATCCTGTTTGCCATTTGTAATAGAGCAGACATTTCTTGTATCCTCTGTTTCAGAGGTCTGACCATCTTATCAATGTAAACTAGTTTACAAGTGCACCATAGTGCATATAACACATAGGGTGTATCACAAGTTATAAGTTCTCTAATCTCTACCTTGATGTTGGTATGCCCTGGATGGATAAACATTTTGGTAGGAATACGACATTTACAGATGTTACATTGATTGCACTTGTAGTAGCCATTGGGTCATTGTGGTAGCCAGGTAGTATTGCTTCTTGCAGGTTTGTTAGTCCTGCTGTGGACCAATTGATCGCTAAGATTGTCCCTCTGTTGAATATAATTCTTGGTTTATTACCTGCTGATACACTTACTTCATTATCCCTAAAAGGATAGGCCAGTTTCTGTGCACAATGCTACCAATCTGTCCTGCAATTTGATTGAATTCTGTGACAAAGTACTAGATTGTGTTTGACTTTTATCCTGTGCTTTGGAATCCCTTGCTGTACCTTTAGAGGTCTTCTCTATTCATTTGGAAACATTTTCTTTTATTTGTTGTAGTAATTCCCTATTGTATCCTTTAGACTCAAACCGCTTCAGTATTTCATCAGATTGTATATTAAATTCAATGTCAGAGCTACAGTTTCTCCTAAGTCTGAGAATTTGCCCATAAGAAATTGAGTTCTTATTGCCACGGAGGTGGCACTACTGGCTAGTAAAGGAATTTGTGGCAGTAGTTTTCCTATAGCACTTTGTTTCAATTTTGTTTCCACTGACAGTGAGAAAGAGGTCCAAAAAGGTAATGTTAGTGGGGTCAGTGATATGGATAAACTTTAAATTGTACTCATTGGTGTTCAACCATTTCATGAAGTCGGTAATGACATCATCATTTCCTTCCCAAATGCACAGAACATCATCAATAAAGCAATGCCAGTGTGTTATCTTTTAAGGTAGTGATTAGTATCAGAGAATATTACTGTTTTCTCCCATAAGTTCTGGAATAAGTTGACATAGCTGGGTGCCATTCATGCACCCATTGGTGCCACATGTTTACAGAAAGTATTCACCCTGAAATTCAAAATAGTTGTGTGTAAGTAAGAATTCAGTGGCCTCAAGGATAAATTCATGAGGATATTTTCTGTTTGGGATAGTTCTTCTATCCAGAATTCTATGACTTCAAGTCCCTTTTGATGTTGAATGGACGTATAAAGGGATTCAACATCTATCCCTATCCATCTGTAGTTATTCTTCCACTCTAAGTCTTTGACAATATTAAGTTTGTCCTTGCTGTCGTTAATATAAGATGGAAGGTCAGCAACTTTAAACTGGAGGAAAAATCAATGAATTTGCCTAAATTCTGTGTGAGTGAGTTACATCCTGATACTATGGGCCGACCTGGTGGATCCATCAGATTGTTATGAATTTTGGGTAAAATGTAAAACTTTGGGATTGTAGAGTTATCCTGCCAGATAAATTCATATTCTTTGTCAGAGATTAGACCACTATCCACAATGTTCTTTAGCAACAAAAACAATTCCTTCTTAAGTTCATGAGTCGGCTCATTAAATAGTCTGCAGTAATTACTTTCATCATTTACGAGAGCATAAACCATATTACAATAATGCTCAGTATCTAACACCAGCTCCCCCTTTATCTGCAGGTTTTATTATAACAGATTTCTTACTAGATAGTTCAAGTTTATCAAGTTCAAGTTTATTGCAGGAAAGCTCCATTGAGCAAGCTCATTCTAGAGGAGGTCAGGGTGCATAGTTTACAACAAATATGCAATGCAGGCAATAACATAACAATACATAAATGGTGGACCAGGTCCTACAAGGTACATGGGTAAACAGTCCTGTGTAAAAACAAAAACCAAAAATATTTAGTACAAGTTGTTTAAGAAAGGTGGTATAGTGAGAACAAACTAAGGAAGTAAGGAGAAAAGCTAGGAAGGGAGTTTAGAAACAGTTGTAGGTGTCCTTTATTTTGAAGCCACCAGTTTTTGAAGAAATGTACTGAGACTACACTGGATAGTTTCAGAGTAGGTTGCAACTGGTTCCAAATAGTTGGTGGAGGCACTGAGAGGCTCGTCTGCCAAAGGAGGTACGAGTCCTAGGTGCGTCGAGTAGGATAAAATCTGATTTCCTAAGGAAATAAGAGCTGTGCAGTACATATAAGTGCTACTAAATAGCTTGGTAATTTATTCAGAAGAAGTTTTAGGGTCCAAATGCCAGCATGGTGTGTGCATCTAATGGTAAGTGAAGTCCAACCAACAGCTGCGTATATTTTCAATGGTGGGCTCGGTATGGGTAGTTGTAATGAAGCACAGGGCACAGTGATAGAGAATGTTCAATTTGTTTAGGTTAGTAATTGCTGCAGAAGTGTATAATATGTCCCCATAGTCAAGTAAAGGGAGGAAGGTGGTATGAATAAGCCTGAGTCTGGTTTCCAGGAAAAGAGGACCTATTTCAGAAGAAGAAGCTTAGTCTAGCTTTTAGTCTTCTGGACAGGTTGTCAATATGCTCGTTGAAGGAGAACTTGTTGTTTAACCAAAAGCGAGGTATTTAAATTTAGAGACAACTTCCAGTGGCTCACTTAGGGATGTAACAATGAAGTCTTTAGGTGGGACAGTGAGGGTGATGGAGGAAGTATTGGGGAAAAGCATGGCCTTAGTTTTTAGCTTTTAGGAGGAGTTTGGTATTGATGAGATTTGTTTCTAGCTGTGCGAAATCGACTTGAAGTATATCCCTGACTTTCGATATTGTATGGCCGGATGTATACAAAACTGTATCGTCTGCAAAAGAAATGCAAGGTTGACCTGGTTATTTGAGAATCGAGGTTGTTGATATATAGGAAGAAGAGTATAGGACCTAAGATGGAACCTCATGGACTCCTCTAGTAACTGGTAAGGAGGCAGAGAACAGCCCACCAGCTTTGACTTTCTGCATCCTACCTGATAGGCAACTGGAGGACCATTTGGTAGTAGCTAGGTAGCGCCGATACTGGTGAGGCTGTTCAATTAGAGTATGGGCAATGGTCATCTAAGGCCATCTAAGGCACTTCTATCATTTTTAGTAAGATTAAAATATTGAGGGGTAGCCTTTTCTCACAAACTTACTGCACTTGTTTACATACTGTTCTTTCGAAAACTTGTATGGTGGGGTTATAGATTATTAGGACAGAATCTGGATATACTGGTAAATTTTCCCTTTCTTAAACTTGAAATATGATGATTAGCATTTAGCAATGGAGTTACCTGTTGGTTGATACTGGGAGGTCACACAGTCATTCTCCACCTGATCATGCAAAAGTAATTCTTCAATCATTTGTAAATTTGAATCAATACTTTCAGACCCCAAATCCATAAATACATTGTCTGCCAGGTCCACAGTTTCAACAGTCTGTGCATCATCATTTTTGAAGAGCAGTAATTAACAGATCAAGGATTTGGACCTGTTAATTACTACACTCTGCTTAATCATCATATTTGAAGTTTAAGAAAGGGCAGATTTACTGGTATAGCCACATTTTGTCCTAATATCTATAACTCCACCATACAAGTTTTTGAAAGAACAGTATGTAAACAAATGAAAGAAGTGCCTTGGCTGGCCTATCTAGTAAGAAATCTGTTTTAATAAAACCAGCAGATAAGGGGGAACACTGTGGTGATGGATACCAGAATTATTGTAATATGGTTTATGCTCTTGTAAATAATGAAAGTAATTACTGCAGACTGTTTAATGATCTGACTCATGAATTTAAGAAGGAATTGTTTTATTGCTAAAGAACACCGTGGACAGTGCTCTAATCTCTGACAAAGAATATGAATTTATCCGGCAGGATAACCCCACAACCAAGTTTTACATTTTACCCAAAATTCATAAGAATCTGGTGGATCCACGATTGACCCATAGTATCAGGATGTAACTTACTCACACAGAATTTAGACACATTCATTGATTTTTCCTCCAGTTTACAGTTCCTGACCTTCCATCTTATATTAATGACAGCAAGGGCATACTTAATATTATTAAAGACTTAGAGTGGAAGAACAACTACAGATGGATAGGGATAGATGTTGAATTTCTTTATCTCTCCATTCAACATCAAATGGGACTTAAACCATAGAATTCTGAATAGAAGAACTACCCCAAACAGAAAATATCTCTCATGAATTTATCCTTGAGGCCACTGAATTCTTACTTACACACAACTATTTTGAATTTCAGGGTGAATACTTTCTGAAAATGTGACATCGCTATGGGTGCATGAATGGCACCCAGCTACGTCAACTTATTCCTGGACTTATGGGAGAAAATAGTAATATTCTCTGATAATAATCACTACCTTAAAAAGATAGCACACTGGCATAGCTTTATTGACGATGTTCTGTGCATTTGGGAAGGAACTGTTGATGTCATTACTGACTTCATGAAATGGATGAACACCAATGAGTACAATTTAAAGTTTACCTACAGTATATCACTGACCCACTAACATTACCTTTTGGACTCTCTCTCACTGTCAGTGGAAACAAAATTGAAACAAAGTACTATAGGAAAACTACTGCCACAAATTCCCTTTTACTAGCCAGTAGTACCCACCCTGTATCCTAAGAACTCAATTCCTTATGGGCAAATTCTCAGACTTAGGAGAAACGTGGTAGCTCTGACATTGAATTTAATATACAGTCTGATGAAATACTGGGAGGTTTGAGGCTAGAGGATATGATAAGGAATTACTACAACAAATAAAAAAGGTTTCCAAAGGAATAGAAGAAGCCTCCTTAAAGGTACAGCAAAGGGATTCCAAAGCACAGGATAAAGTCAAACACAACGTGTACTTTGTTACAGAATTCGATCACATTGCAGGACAGATTGGTAGCATTGTGCACAGAAACTGGCCTATCCTTTTAGGGGATAATGAAGTAAGTGTATCAGTAGGTAATAAGCCAATAATTACATTCAACAGAGGGATAATCTTCAGAAAATTGGTCCACAGCAGGACTAACAAACCTGATAGAACCAATATAACCTGGCTACCACAATGACCCAATGGCTACTACAAGTGCAATCGATGTAACATCTGTAAATGTGGTATTCCTACCAAAATGTTTATCCATCCAGGACATACCAACATCAAGCTAGAGATTAGAGAACTTATTTTATTTTATTTATTTATTTAATTTAGTTTTGTTGACGGGTAAGTGCACTAGACAAATCCTGCCTATTTTCAGGCTGAAGCCAGTGATACACCCTTTGTGGTATATGCACTATGGTGCACTTGTAAACTAATTTACATTGGTAAGGCGGTCAGACCTCTGAAACAGAGGATACAAGATATGTCTGCTCTATTACAAATGGCAAACAGGATACTCCTGTTGGGACATACTTCACAGACACACATGGGTCTAACCCTGATGACCTCAGGTTCATAGGACTTGAACATGTGCCATTTCTGAAAAATGGTGGGGATAGACCGAATTTACTGTTACACCGAGAAAGCAGGAGGATATACATCCTATGAAGTGTTAAACCCCAGGGTCTCAATGATAAGTGGGACCTTAAATCCTTTGAGAAAAAAACTAATGATCAAAAGTAATAATACATCTTTGAGATGTAGATTGCTGATTATCTCCACACAACAAAAATCACAGCACTCCCATCCCTGCTACAACAAAAATAGGTTGCACACCATTTTCTCACAATAAAAGTTCCTTTATTGCAGATGAAAGCAAAGGCCCATGGCCAGGAAAGGCAACATGTCCACACAAACAGAAGTCTCTGACGTTTCAACCAAAAGGTCTTTTTCAAAGATAGTGCCACCTACTGTTTTATCCCTTTAAATACCTAAAAATGGTCACATGTGTAACCCCAATATATTATTAAAGTGATAGTGTGCATTTAACTATACATATCCCCATTACATATTATCTACAGAACATAGCAAAACAACAATTATTATCACAGAGCACTCCTTACTTGAGTGTAGCTCTTTTGTTACAAATTGGCATTTTGGAGTTTTGCACTAAGTTGCTTGTATTTACAACGAGTGGTTACCTTTCACTATTCCATTGATTCGCTACTGGTGAGTGTATTTGGAAGCAGTTATTCCATTGTTTTTGATTTTCCCGAGATGCTGGCGTTGAGTTATGCAGTCCGATGGTCGTTGACAAGTCGGTAATTGTGAGTGTAAGTAAAGGGAATGAAATGGAACAGAAGCTGGTAGTAGGTGTGGAAGGGCAGCGTCTACAGTGGGATTCTGGACAGCATTTTTAACAATTTTAGAAGTAATAATCCTTTTGGAGAAGTAGTGCAGGAAATGGCAATTCAGTGAAATGGAAGTGCAATTTGCATCCAGAGAAACAGCGGACATTAGAGCAGGATTTTTGCATATGAGTGAGCTGGCTTTTAAATCATGTCACAATCATTGGCAGACTGAGACTATAGCAGCATACCTCGTAGGTAGGTCCCCTCATGGGCTGAGAATATTAAAAGATCCATCTTTTGGATTAGATGATACTGACTTTTTAACTAAATGAAGGAAGATTTCTGCAGATGCAAGAAAAGAAAAATGATGAATGAAACACTATGTATAAAGTTTCTATAATTACTGGCCACAATTTTACTAACGAGTAGCGAGGTTATAATTTGCCGTTATAACTACCTCGGCTAGTTATATAACGTAAATACAGCTACTCTCTGCTCTAGAGCACAGCGGAGACATAAAGAAGTAAGCGACTTGCGGTCTCGCAGCTCTCCGTGCCCTGTCAGATCTACCTGCTCTCACACAAAACAAATATCCGCCACTTAAAAAAAAAAAAACGGATGTAAGAAATAGCGACAGCAACAGCACAAGGTTCTTAAACAATGGAGGCAAGGTTTGAAATAGTAGATTCCTCTGTAAGACAACAATTTACAGTAGAGCAGGATAATATAAATACCAAAGAAAAACAGACAGTGACCTCCGTCTGTTCCATAAATTCCTCACAGAAGCGTCACTAGAAAGGAGTTCACCACCTTTACTGCACAAGACCTAGATACACATTGCCAATTTCATTTACTGTCTCAAACATCAGGATGGCTCTGAATATGAGCCAGGAACAATCCAGTATCATCGCCAGCATAGACAGGCATCTAGCAGCCCATAACTATCCTCATGGTATATTTAAAGGGCTAGCAACCGATTTTATCAAACCAGAAAAACACTTGCTGCTAAACAAAAATTGTGACCAGCAATTATAAAAATAAAGTAATAAGCAGGTGGTTATTTAGAAATTTTACACACACCCTGGTGTGGATGCTTATAACCCTCGGGCTTCGCCCTCCGGGTTTATGGGGCATCCCACCTCGGTGTGTAAAATTCTCATAAAACTACCTGCCATACATTATTCTCTATATAAAGTACATATATTAATGTTATGATTGAAATTTTATTAACTTCCCATTTTTTTCTTTTCTTGTTGTTTTTCCTCCAGGTCTGTCTCCATTTCATCTGGCTGTCCTCCAGCAACATGGTCCTCACTTACATGTAGGTCCTGTAAGCAGGTTGCCTTGCAGTCACTATACTGTCTGTTGCCTTGTCTTGCTGGAGGTTTGGTCTATATTTTTCACTGTTTGCATTTCCTATCCATTACCATCATGCATGGTTATTTCTTACCCTGATGAAGACTCAGCACGAGTCGAGCTGGGGCTCAAGCTTCCTTTTCTGTGTGCTTTTGGTTTGAGAGTGCATTGGGCACTGCAATAAAATATTTCTGCTTATTACATTTTGTGCTTGGCCCTAGACTTTATCCTATCATAAGGCAGTGAGTGCTGGTGTTTTCTCTTAGACTGTGTTTGCTTGTGGGCTGGCCCTTACTCACCAGCACCGCCCTCCATTGTCACTGATCGCAGCACATCCTTGTGGTTTGATTTGCTTTCTGACTTATGTTGGAAAGGTATCTGCTAGGGATTTTGCTGGTGCAGCTGAGTGTCTCATTGAGGGTTTGCTGGGGTAGCTGATAAGGTACCAACCCTACCCACTACTAGTGCATCACTTCCTTTATACTGGTAGCCTGTAACATCACACGGTACATGCTGACTACATACACACACTGTTAACCATCTTATTTCTGTACACAACACAGCCACACCACAGGGTAGAGGGATTGGAAAATAAGGAAATAGTGCTGCCAACAGACAGGGTCAAGATAGAAAGAAGAGGACCGGTGAGAGGAGAATGGAGCAGTGGGAACAAAGAATAGGAAGAAGTAATGGGACCAGGGTGACGGATTGGGGGAGTCTGGAAGGGACAAGATAGTTGGGCAGGCCCAAATGAGGGTCAGTGGAAGGGAGGGGCAAAAGAATCAGGAAAGGGGGACAGAAGTCACAGGGAGGAAGGATAGTGGGATGCAATAACTGTGGAGGGCAGTATTCATGGACACCCTGTTGAGGATGGGGGTGCCCAGTCTGTATATAGCTAGGAAGGCTAGAGAAAGAAGTGCTAAAGCTAGCACGGAAAGTGTCAAGATGATGAGAAGGGCATATTAGGTCAGGAGGAGAGATATGGAAGCTACAAAGACATCCAAGAAAAGAAAAGATGGGGAGATAAGAGAGGGTGGATTCCCAGGACAAGAGGGCAGGGGGTAATACAGGTATGGGAAATAATGCACAAGGAGAATAAAGAGAAGGGTAGGAGAGAAGGTAACACAGTAAGCTCAGATGGAGCCAGCCCCAACAGAGAGGGGTCAAAGGAGGGGAAGGAGGAAGGGAAGCACAGTCCAGGGGTACAAAGAACAAAACGGTTGGGAGGGTGATGGAGAAATCGGTGAACTGGGGCAAGAAGGGTTGAGTACAGCAGAGAGCACAGGAGAGAAACAATGACAATAGGAGGGAACATTGTGCAGGAGGAGGAAGGAGAGGAGAAGGGAAGATGGGGAGAGGAAGAAGGAGGTGTCTTGGTGTTGGGGACTCGATACTAAGAGAGGGGTCAGGTGAGGCAGCAAAGGAGAGGCACAATAGAATATGGGTGAAAGCCATGCCAGGAATGAAGGCAGAAAAGGAGGCAATCCATGCTAAGGTATGCAAGCAGGGGAAGGAAAGGCCTCACCTAATAACACAAATGGAAAAGAATGATCTGGCTGATGGGACAGTAGGGAGGTAAAGGAGGTTTAAGTAACTGTGACCTCTGTGTGAGGGGCAGCAGATCTATCACCTTCTGGAGGTATGTCCCATTCCCAGGGCAAGTATGGCAAGAAAAGGAGGAATTCAGAGTTTAAAGAATGGCTGGGGCCCTGGTGTGGGAAAGAAGTGTGGGATAGTAGAGAGGGGACCTGGGAGAACAGCAGTCAGTACATAAAGATAGACTGCACCTAAATGAAGAAGGAAAAAATATACTGTAGGTAAGGATAGGGAAGCACACTGAGGAGCATTTAAACTAGGAAGAGGGATAGCAGGATGGATAGAGATTCAGAGGCCTAGTGATGTGAAACCAAATGTCCTTACACAATGTGATAGTAAGATAAGAAGGAAGGCAACTACAAAGGAGCAGACATAAGGGGAGAGAGGCAGGGGAGGGTAGAGACAAGGGTTGGAGGGTGGTAACACTAAATGCTAGGGTCTGGGGAATTAGCAGCAGAACTACAGGCTCTCCTGGAGGAGGAGGAGTGGACTTAGCAACTATAACCATGACATGGGCCACCCAAATCCATGACTGGGGACATGACAGTTCGGGATACGGATTACACCAGAAGGATAGGAAAGGGGATGGGGAGGGAGGTGGTGCTGTACCTAAGGAGGTTAAAATGTGTAATGGAGGAGGGAGAGCGAGGAATGAGAAGCACTGTGGGTGCAACTACAGGATCCAAAATAGATCACTAAGACTGGGGTGGTGTACAGGCCACCCTCTCAATCTGAAGGGATGGACAGGGTACTGTCAGAACAGATCAGGAGAAACTACAGGGGTGGTGATAGTAGGGACTTCAACCCACGGGGTGAGTGGGACACACCTACCACAAAGAACAAAAGGAGCAAATAATGCTGGATGCCTTCCAGGAAAGCTTTCTAGTACAGCTGGTCAAGGAACCAACTAGGAAAGGAATACCCTTGACCTCATACTTATGAACAGGGAGTGGGTAAGGGATGTGAGGGTGGAGGAACCACTGGGGAAGGGGAGTGACCACAGAAACTATGGTTCCAGTTACAGATGGCTAAAGAGAGGGGGCATCTGGCACAAGGGTGCTGGATTTCAGGAACACCAGCTTTAAGATGATGAGGAAGTGGTACTGGGGTTCCTGTGCAAAATTCAGCTGGGTATGGACACACAACAAAGGTGGAACTGATAAGACAGGGATAGTGAAGGCAACAGAAACTTGCTGTAGGGCCCAGACTAAGAAGGCTAGAGGAAAGAAACCCAGCTGGATAAGCAAAGTGTGTTAGACAGGGTGAAGAGAAAAAAGGCAGCTTACAAGAGATACAGAAAATCGGGAGGAGGAGGATAGGGAGGAATATCTGCAAGAAACAAAGGAAGTGGCTGGGGGTAAGGGCGCTAAGGCAGCAGAGAACCCAGGCTGGGCGAGGCATAAAAAGGGAAAAAGACTTCTTTAGGTACATCAGGAGAAAAAGACTCTAAAGGACCAAATTTAAGAATTAAGAAGGAGGGATGGGTGGAAAAGGGGTGAAAAGGCAGAAGTGTTCAAAGACTACTTCTGTACAGTCTTTATGAAAGAAAGGGAGGGCGCTACCCACAGTGGGAGAAAAGATAGAAACAGATGGGGAGGGATGACGGATGGAGAAATCACAGTGGGAAAGGTGCTGGAGGGGTTAAGGGCATTGAGGGTAGGGAAGGTACCAGGATCAGATGGAGTACATCCAAGAGTGCTGAAGGAGCTGGCAGAGGTTCTGCAGGACACTTGGCAGAATCATTTAATTCTTCTTTAGACACAAATGCATACCCCAAGACTGGAGACTGGCTCACGTGGCTCCCTCCACAAGAGTGGACCCAAGGATGAACTGGGAAACTACAGGCCAGTAAGTCTAACGTCCATAGTAGGAAGCTAATGGAGACCATCCTAAAGGAGAGGCTAGTGGCACTACGGAGGTGAACAGGTTGCAGGATGGGAGACAACATGGCTTCATCAAGGGCAGGTCATGCCAGACCAGCCTGGTGGAATACTATGACTGGGTGACTAGGTAAATTGATGGGGCCATGCGGATGATGTCCTGTACCTAGTTCAGTAAGGCCTTTGATTCAGTACCGCATGGTAGACTTGTAAAGCAAGCTACGGGCACAGGGGCAGAAGCAAAATTGGTGGGAGTGGGTGGAGAACTGGCTAAAGATAGGCAGCAGAGGGTGGTAATAGGTGGGGAATACTCATCCCTAAGCATGTGACAAGTGGTGTTTCACAGGGGTCGGTGTTGGGCCCAGTGCTGTTTGGCATATTTTGCAGACATCTCAGAGGGCATCAGCAGCAAAATCAGCCAATTTGTGGATGACACCAAGATGGGAGCAGTGGTGGACAACCAGGTTGGGTGGTGGGGGCTACAAAAGGATCGGGCAAGGCTAGAGGCATGGTCTGACAGATGGCAGCTGGGGTCCAATGCAAAAAAAATGTAAGGTACTGCACTTGGAACAAGAAATCCGAGGAGAAGCTACCATCGGGGGTACAGCTGGAGGTAGCAGAAGAGGAGAAGGATCTGGGGAGCTCATCACAGGAGCAATGAACAATTCTGTGAAATGCAGAAAGGCAGCAGCAATGGTCAACAAAATGCTGGGGTGCATTGCAAGGCATTACCTCACAAAGAAGGAGGTTATTCTACCATTATACAGATCATTGGTTAGGCCCACCTGGAATAAGTACTGGTGCCCATACCGCAAAAGGACACTAGGCTGCTGGAGGGGTGGCGTAGGGCAACAAAGATGATTCAGGGCCTGTGGAAATTGTCATATGAGGTCAGACTAAGAGAGTTAAACATGTACACACTGGAAAGGGAACATTGTTTAAGGAAGGAACATTATTTAATCAGGGTAGCATACTAAGTCAAGCTTGTTTCCAGATGTGACCTGGGAGCACAAGGAAGTTAAGTGACTTGCTCAGGATCACACTGTATGCACCTAGGTGGCTGTAGGAATCAAACCCAGGTCTCCAGATCTGCAGCTCAGAGCCTTAACCCACTGCACTACACTGCTTTCAAAATTAGACATTCACTGGAGGAGAGCATGACAGCGGGACATGATTGAGACCTTCAAATACATGAAGGGGATGATAAAACAGGCACAGAGGGTCTATTCAGGAGGAGGGGTGGGGAGAGGCACTAGGAGCCATGACATTGTGAAATGGAGCTCCTGCCACTCTTGAGGACTGATCTTTCCTTAAATCTGTTACAACAGTTCTTCTATTTCTTAGCCTAATTTACCCATTACAATTTCTAATCCATAAAGTTGGCCACCTATGGGCACCTCCTTTCATTGCTTGACTATACGATAATGTCCTCTTTAATTTTACTTTTCCCTCTCAGGTCCTCGTGACAGGAGGTTATTGTGATGATCTTCGAGCTGATATAAAAGAACAGGCTGTGTTCTCATTGTTGGATTTAGTAAGCAATGGCACTATGTCATAAAATATTTTAATGTATATACCTTATGTGTATAAACCTATACATTTTGAAAATACCATGGCACTAGGGCCCAGATATTCAAAGGGATGCCATGCTTAACAGAGATCTTCGCCAGCGCAAGTACAAAAATGTGCCATTCTGTGATATTCAGCAGGAAACAGCTGCTCCACTGAGTTGCAATGCACAAGAGCGCAATGGTAATGAATGCATGTGCAACCATAGGGAGAAACCATGAATAAATGGCACAGTGTGATATTCAACAGCATGCGCCATGCGCAATAGGTGAGCAAGTGGAAGTTGCGAGATAGCGGAAATGATCAAAAAAAAAGGAACAAGAGAGAGGTGCAAGAACGCTACAGGAAGCCAGAGGTGGAGCGCAGGTGACAGCAACTAGGAAGAGGTAGCAGTGAGTGGGACTGGGCAGGAGTAGGACAGGCACACCTGGGAACAAACAGGAACAGGACAGGAGTGGGAGCCTGTGCCACTGTGCAGGAGACAGGAAGTGCCACAGTGGACTGAGGGCAGTGGCAGTAGGCAGGACAGCCAAGGCTGGAGGCGTGCCAGTGCTGGGGAGCATCACAAAGGACAGCGGGGAGCAGGATAACAGCTGCCGGGGGGACACCAGCTAGAGACATTCCAGATGGAGCAGTAATGAGGGGTGTGAGAAGGCAGGCAGCAGAGGGGTGTGGCCGTGAAAGGGCCTGTCGGTGGTATGCCCCAACAGGCAGTACCGAGCCCACACCACCTTCAAACACTACTCTGACACAGAGATTTTGGGCCAGTACTGCCTGAACCGGCAATCCTGAGGTGGCTCTGTGAGCTGTGCAGTGATGAGATGCAGGCACCCACACAAGCGGAGCCATGCTCTGTCAGTGGAGACAAAGGTGACAGCTGTCATGTGCCTGCTCACCATGGGCACCTTCCAGAGACCAACAGGGGACACAACAGGCATAACCAAGTCAGCTGCCTCACGCCTACTCCAATTCCTCAGTGCACTGCTGCCACATGCCGCGGAGTACATCCATTTCCCAGCACACAGGCGGAGTGCACAGCACACATACAAGAGTTCCACAGGGTAGCACTTATGCCTGGCATGCTCGGGGCCATTAACTGCACCCATGTGGTCATCCGCCACGCCACCTGGCCTGGATGGTGTATCTACACATTAACCGGAAGGGTTTGCCAGCATCAACTGTCCAGGTGGTGTGCGATGCCAGGGCATAACCAATGTCTGTGCCATGCACTCTGGGGAGCACATGATGCCTTTATCTGGCACCAGTCTGCACTGTGCCACAGATTTGAGAGTGAGGACATCCCCACTGGCCACCTAGTGGGTGAGTATGCACATCACGCGGGGACGACATGAGCAGCTGTGGGGGTGCATAGTCAGAGGTGCCATGGTACCGTCCCTGATGGCCCATGGCAGGCCGGCGACAGACCACCATACTAATGTCCACCCTCTACACACAGGTGACAGTGGCTACCACTCTGTCCCTGGCTGCTCACACCATGTCATCAGCGGGTGTTCGGGATGCTGAAGGCACATTTCTGGTGCCTGGACACATCTGGCAGTGCCCTACAGTACAGCCCCTCGAAGGCCTGTGGGCTATTCCTGGCCTGCTGCATCCTGCACAACATGGCCAGCGACTGTGGGATAGCTGTAGAGGTTGAAGAGGGACAGCAATGGGGACAATGAGGGCCGGTCCAGATGGTGATGGGCAGCCACCCCTGGGTGAAGGGACCCCGCCTGATCCAGATGTCACAGCTGCACGGGACACCATCACAGAGGAGCACCCCAGCCAACACAGGTAGGTCATGGGGCCATGTGCAACCACCAATGGCAAGGGCACAACCCACAGACAGGCATGGAGCCGAACCCAGAGGCGGATGGCGGCAAGAAGGGCTGAGCGGGGAACCGCCACGCCGTCGAGGGATGGGCAGCGCCAAACCCACACGCAGTCATCACACACACACCTCCACAAGACATGCACAAGGGGTAGAAGGCATACAACCCCGACTACAACCCCTAGCCACACACAGGTCCCACATGACCATGCCCAGTGCCCATCACTGTGCGTGTCTCAGATGCTGGGCACCATTGCGCACTGGTGGACAGCACAACACAGGCATCATCATGCACACACCACAGTGGCCAGCAGCCAGGAGGTGTGCACATGGACGATGTGTGCGGGGCCAGGTACCCTACCGTGTGCGCATTGCACAACACACCCACACAGGGCAGTGTCAGACAGTACTATGGTGGTAGACAGGTCAGTCCACGCAGCACAGTGCCATGGCCACCACAGAGGCGTGGGCGGCCTGCGAGATCTGCCAGCCATGCCAAGCTGACCATTGGCCTCACGGGGTGGCACTAACGGTCCACCAGTTGTGATGCTGTGGGAGCATGACCGTGTTCGAAGCAGGGTCTGCGGCTCACAGAACATGCCCACAACAGAAGTGCTCGGTATGCTCACAGCCAAACCCGGTGTCGACATGGAAGGTGTCGCGGCGCAGGGAATGGGGGTGGTTGTGACACTGCGTGGTGTCTGTGGTGCATGGGCAACAAACTGGGTGCTCAATGTGGCCATGACAGCTATGAATGCACGTGTCTGCCTGTCAATGGCAGCAGTCACATCCTCTCCACTGCGGGCCATCTCTGCCACGAGCAGACCATGGTCTCTGCTGCACCACTCCTCTGCCTGGCACAGAACCGCACTGAGTGCATCCACTGCCCTGACAAGCCACAACTGCTGATCCACAGAAGCCTGGAGTAGGTGGCTGTGCTCATAAAGAGGTCATCCGCCGGATCGGCATGCTGTCCCTCATGGTGTTCCTGGCCGTGCTGGCATCACCCCTTGACGATGGGTGCTGCACACAGAGCCATACCGAACATGTCCATCGTGGTGCACTGATGCCAACCCCAACATTGTCCCCTGTCGCCATTGGCGACTGCTGACACTGCCCCTCCAACCACTGATCGCCAGGGCTCACCAGTGCCACCACAGTGGCCGCAGCCCACTGGCCTGGACGCACACCAGTGCTGCCCCACTGGTGCATACAGGCACAGGCTGGGACTGTAATGTCATGCAGGCCTCCACGGTGGCACCACTCACGGCTACACCCATGCTGTTACCTGCTGTGGGACCATCCAGTGGCCCACACGTATCACTGTCCAGGATGTGGATCCATCATCATCGGTGCCGGGTCCGGCACCAGTCCATCACAGCATGCTGGCATCCATAGCCACTGTCATGCTGGGACACAGGCAGGGCCTTCTCTGCACCAGCACCACCATCTTCAGTCCAGACAGACAGGCAGGTGCGCTGTGGTCTGACCCTTGGACACCTGTGAGGTGGATGGGCACTCCTCGGTGTCAGGGTATCGCCCTCATTGGACACACCACCACCCGCTGACCCATGTAGGCAGCTCAGGAGCTGTAAGGAACACAGTAGTGTTATTGTCTCCGCCCACCCTGTGGCATTCCCCCACCCCCACACAGTGACAGCACAGGACCTACCATGCAGTGACAGGCTGCCACCTGTCTAGAAGCCACCACCTGGAACGCCCTCTAGGGCTGCCAGCGCATGCTGCCAGCCACCCGCTCCTCCTGTGGTATCGAGTGGCACATCCAGCTGTCCACCACTGGTTGCAGCATGTGCTGCCTGATGGCAGCCACCTTATCTTTAATCCTCCTCTTGTCCGTGCCGACCTTCTTTTGCACTCCTGCACGGACCGCTGGTGGCTGCCATGCTGGTTGACGCATGCGCTACCTCATCCCATGCTGCAGCACGGGCCTGTGGTGTTCCCTGCTGTCTGCTGAGCAGCGGTTCCCTGCAGGTAGGCCTCAAACAGGGCATCTGATTCTGCCCAGGTGAAGTTGGGCCTCCTCTGTCTCCTACGTCTCTGTTCCTCTTCCTCCTCCTCCTCCTCACGCTCGGTCATTATAGAGCCTGTGGGAATGACAGGTGTTACCTCTGAATGTGCAGTCCCATGCATCTCACACACCACAGTCCACACTTCCAAACAGCATGCAACCCACCACAATAGACTGCAATACCAAACAATGTCCTCTGCAGCCCCATGTCACATTTATATAGCGCAAGGCATGCAAATGAGGTGAGGCGCAACTTTAAGTGGATGCTAATGCAGTGGCTGTGCCATGGAATTGCTGATGAGCTGATTTGCATATGCTTGGCTGAATGTGCGCTGTTGAACCTTGCGCAATTGTGTTGGCGTGCTCAGGTAAAGGCGCAGCTCCGTGGCGTGCACATTGGGCACCACATGGTGCATGCCGGGGTACTGACACTGATGCCTGCCGGCGCTGCTGGCGTGCTGAGTGCAGGAGGCAGTGCAGGGCATAGCCACCACTGTGCCAGTGGCACTAGTGTGCTGTTCATGCATGTGGGCGCTTGTGCCCTGGGCCGTGGGCACCATGGTGCCACAGCTGACAGGCCACTGCAGGGCATCACACACAGGCACCCTACACAGCTACCGCGGGAGTCCCAATAGCACTGTGGTGGTCTGTGCGCGCGACAGACCCTTGACCCTGCGATGGGCCTTTGCCCTCTAGGAGCCATGCGTCCGCATGGGTGCGCCCTATCGTGCTGTTGAGGTGACAGTGCGATGGAATAACAGCTCTGTACCACAAGCATCTGCCGTGGAGGCGTGCGCTACAGAGCACCATTTTGTGATCTGGCTGCACGAAAGATGGCATGGAGAGAGAGCAGCAATGTAGCCCTCTTGAACTGGCCAATCTGGTGGCCATTCTTGAAGCCCATGCTGGGGCCCTGTTTGGGGAAGACCCTTAGAAGGCCCAAGTGTTGTGAGGGGAGGTGGAAGAGGCACTGGAGGAGGCCACGGGATCACCCGCAGTGCAGAGCAGTGTTTCCACCACTATGGGGACCTCCGGCAGAGGGACCCAGATAGCTAGCTTGGCTACAGGCGCGTACCAGGTGAGGTGCAGTGCCATGTCAGGTAGGTCTCCATCTATACACTGGTAGTGTCCGTCCGTCCAGGTATCACAGTGTGCATGTGTCCACCACGCAAGGGGTGGGGGCCATCCAGTGTGGGCGGTGGTGGTGGTGGGGTTGCAGAATGGTTGGGCTGTGTGGGATCAAACACACCGGGGGCCTTTGCTACTGGTTTGTACTGATGTTCCCCTCCATGTTTGCCCTAGGCCCTGAGGAGAGCGCCCGTGCCCATGAGGCATGGGCAAAGCATGAACATGAAGCTGCCTGGCAACAGGGATGAGCTGGAGGGCCATACTGCAGCAGTGCCTGGCAGTTGCAGATGCAAGTGAGTGCCTTTCTTCCAGGAACTTCTGTGCATGCTGTGTTGAGGGTAGGCAGCGGGGCATGGCCACCAGTCCTTGATACCACTGACATGCATGCCACATGGTACACTCAGCACTGTTCTGTGGCACTGCATGTGTGGGTGTGCATCGCTGGTGGTCCATGAGTGCACGGGTTCATGGCTGTGCCACTGCCTTTGCACCGCATACCCATGTCACTGTACAGCCATGGTGGTGCTGTGTGGACTTGGGCAGTGGGTGTGCAGCAGTCCACATGGCTGTGTGCACCTGGATAGGCAGGTCTTGTGGACATGGTCAGTGTGGGTGGTCACACCATCACAGGGGTGTATTGCAGGCTGTATGCCATGCACAATGAGTAGGCTGCAGGGGATGGACAGTCACATTTATTGACTCTGCTCCCTTGTCCTAGGTGGACAGCAATTGATGCCCTTGGAGAGACATGCAGGAGCTGCTGCAGCTGAGTGAGGGCCTCCTTGAAATCCTTCTGTGACTGGGCGGCATGGGGTCCGAAGGAGAAGGACACATAGAGCACCACAGGAGTGGAGCGCAGGCAGACAATAGGCCCTCCATGCCCCAATCCTACTTACCCCTGGTCCCACCCTCACACCCTTCTTCCCTCTCCATTTGTTCACCCTGCCCCATGCCTGCCCCCACCTGGTATGTGGCCCTTCCCCCATTGCAAATACTTCACACAGCTGTTTTGTTACCTCTTTTGAATACATTTGTTTTGTTATGACAACTGTGGTGGTCTATGATTTGCAGTGGCTACAGGTGCTCAGCTGCAGTGGTGTGCTTGGCTTGAGGTGGTGCAGGCATGGGCGTGTGTGTGTGTCCAGCAGAGACCACCTATGGTGTGGGTGGGGGAATTGGTCACTGTCCATGGATTGTGTGTTGTTCTCTGTGCACTGGACACCTGTGTGCAGTGGTCCATAGTGCATGCACTGTGTCCATGGTGCCCCTGTCAGACTGTCCATGGCCTGTGCAGCTGACACCTTGCATGTCTGTGCTATGCACAGTCTGCTGGAATGTCAGTGGTGGCTGTCCATGCTGGACAACCCTCTTACCGGCACAATGCTGGGTTGCCTTCTGTCACTGGTATGGTTCAAGTCTGCCTCGTGTGGCACTGTGGTCTCCACTGTTGTTCTCCCCTCCATGCTGTCCTTGTGTCTGTTGCAGGATGTGCTCCACTGTCTGTCACTTGTGCTCCAGCCGCATGCTGGTGGTGTCTACGGCTTCATGGTGCATGTGCAGGGTGGCTGGTACACCTGTGCCATCGAGGGTGCTAGGTGTGGGTCACGGCTGCTGTGGCCATACACCAGTGGGTTTGTTGCCCTTCTGTGTCCCTGTGTTGGTGTGCCCTTGGATATGGGTGGGTATTTGTCCTGCACTGTGTTGCATCTTGTCTGGCGCGACTTCATGCACCACTGTGGCATCTGTGCTGGCTGTTGTGGCCAGTGCTAGGACAAGGTGTCCTTGGAAAGGTGTGCTGGGTGCTGTACTGCTGGTGGTGGGGTCGAGGCAGGTCCTGTTGCATGCGGGGTACCTCGTGTACGACCATGGTCAGTTTCTCAGCTGTACCTTGGGGGGCCGTGCAGGCGGCACTGTGTCTGCAGTTGTTGCATTGGTGGCTGCTGCTGCCTGCTGCAGGGTGCTCACGGTGGGGCTGCCTTGCATGGCTCCATGGTGCACAGGGTTTCATTGTCACAGTGCGGGTGGTGGCATGCATGGGGTGTCATGCACTGTTGGGCGCTGCTTCTGGGCAAGGTGTCTTGGATCGCTGTGCAGGCTGTGCTCTGCATTGGTGGGATGGTGGGAATGGGGTGGCCAGACCTCCTTGTGTGCTGGTTATAGCTTGCCAAAGGGGTGTGCTGGGGCACCATGCCCTGCCTGTGGGATTGTTGCTGGTGTCCATGGGCGGTGGTTCTTCCAGCTCTCCTCTGGTTGTCAGGTTCATGGGGTGTGGGGGACGATGTCTGTTCTGCTGCATGCTCCTCTGCCCATATCTTCCATGGGTGGTGGACTCCTGCATCCTGTCCCTGCACATTCCTAGTTGTGCTCATGCATTGCTACCCTGCTCCCACTGCGCATCCCTGGTTGTGCTACTGCGCATCAGACCTGCACCACTGCATATCACTGGTTGCCCATGGGCGCAGTTGGCGTGATATTCAGTTATGTGTGGCTGTAAGTGCATCTTGGCCTGCACAGTGTTTGAATATCGTGCTTGTTGTGCATAGGTGCATTGAACTTGCGCCTGCTCCTGCTATAAGCGCTACTTTGTGGCGCAGTTTGAATATCCGGCCTAGGTGTTTTGATAAGGTAAAAAAGTTAATAGGGACTGCATGATAAAAATTAAGTTAGTTGTGCTATTTAAAATGCACATCAATTGCTGTAAACTGAACAAGTCTGAAATGTCATGGTGATTTGCATATATCCCATGATGATTTGCATTATGGAAGTATGTGTGATGTTGTGCTTCTTGAAACTTGGCTGATCACCAGTGCCCTTTGTGGTAACCATTGTTTCTATGCTTCTGCACTGAGTTCTTTTCTTTAGCTTGTTTTTTTAATTTGAGCCCCATCACTCAAGCAAACAAGGCCTGCAAAGGGTAGGATAAATCTCAACAGATAAGTTGGACCAGAGATCAGTGAGTCAGTAGGTGCTGGCTAAGTGCAGAGAAAGGGCATACATAGTCTGTTGCTGCAAACTGATGTACTGAAGAAGGGATATGCAATTGCTTAAGGTTATCTCCTGCATTTTGAATGAACATCACACAGAGATTGTGTGTTGAACTTGAAATTCTGTGTCTGATCCATTTGTTATCCCAACCCCTCCACAGACTTGGTGTCAGAAGTGAAATAACTTGCTGGAAGCATCTGGACTGGCGAAGGATGTTTTCTGGTGGATAGCGCCCAGATATCCCAGGTGGACCGATGCAGAAAGGAGTTGCCAGAGGAGAACCTGGAGAAGAAAGTCTGTGAGTTTTGACCAGAACCATGGCTGACAGATGGAGACAAGCTGCTGCCTGGACTGGACCTGGGAGATCAGAGGAAGGCCAAGCCTGAAGATGACAAAGAGATGCAAGGGATGAGGAACTACTGTGGGGTCGAGGCAAACCAGAAGTGCAAAAACAACACCCAGGAGTTGGAGACCCTGATGAGGATGATCCACTGGATGAGTGGGCAATGGCTGGTGGCAGACCAACTACGCAGAGAGGTGGAACACCAATGCCTGGTGTTCAAGAGGTCCCTGCTGGAGAGTTTGGATAAAGAGTCAGAGAAGGTTTTTGAGGGCTTAGTTTAAGGAAGACCCTGACAGAGTAGGATATTCCTTTGTTTCCTGTGTTTCCAGGATGTTACCTGTTGGAGATCAGAGATGCAAGTATGGAACTTGAATGTGAGACCTAGATAAGACTGTGCCTAGTGATATTGTGATGGGGTTGAAGACTCCAAGCAAGCAAGAAGAAGCCCATGAGGCTGAAGGGACTTTTCTTGTATTCATGCAGCTAAATCTATTAACGGTATTGACTGGGGTATACTGCATGCTAAAAATGCTAATGTTGCCAAACTGTTACAGTATGTTAAGGTTAAGGAGGATAGAGGTCATTAAAAAAATGGCACCCTTGGAAAGGAAAACTCCCACAGATCATAAGGTAGTAGATGGTGACAGATAGCTAAAATAGCACAATGATTAAAATAATGTTTATTAAGACACCCCAGAGTTAAAAGGTTTAGGAACCTGCTGTTTAACATTGCAGAGTATTTAGCATGGGAGGTTCCTTGGCTTCCTGTAGGTTTCTGTAGAGACCTGCCTGGATATAAGATGACCAAGGATTTGGGGTCATAGGTTATAAAAGGTTGAAATGGGAAAGTAGAAGCTACTGTTGCTCCTTCAATATTCCCCATACACTTTATGTAAGACAGAAGGGTCAAGTTAGTTGCAGGCAAGGCCAGATGTGGCTCTGCAATGGTCCCTTTCTGTAGGCAAAAGTGTAGCATGTTTGGTCAGGGGCGGCCTGATGTCAAAGAAAGAGGTACCCAAGGGCAGACAAGAAGTCTGAGGTGTACGTGTGTTTTATTCTTTTCTGTGGGAAAACCTACCAAGAAGGAGGTAGGTGGAAAATGGATTGAACCTGTGTTGGGGTAACACCAAAGAGTGTCTACCCTCAGGTGTCTATATCAGTAGCAAGTGAAATGAATGAATCAAGAGGCATAGTGGGTTTATGTAGATGGGTTAAACCTAGGACTGGGCCCCTGCTTAAAACTGACATGTCTGGTGGGGTTGGAGCAGGTAATTACTCACCTCAAAGAAACTCTTTCTTTGGTACTGGACTTTACAGTTGTCCAGATGTTCGGTCAGTATAATATGACTGATTTTCTCTAAAAGGAGATGAGAAGGTACTGTTAGTCTCTGTTGAGAAATGTGTTAATGCCTCAGAGTAAAGAATGATGATGTCCACTATGTTTATGATAAAATGTTTATCATTAATAGGGACCCTGAGACAGAGTTTCTAAAGATGGATGGGTGGAAGCTCCATCCCTTCCTGGACAGGAAGGTAGTAAGCAGTCTGCAATAACTGCTTCCCTCTTAAAGTGGGGAATATGTGACAGGGAGCTCCTGTCATTCTTGAGACCGACCTTTTCTTAAATCTGTTGGAACAGTTCTTCTGTTTCTTAGCCTGATCTATCCTTTACAATTTCTAGTCCATAAGGTTGGCCACCTATGGGCACCCCTTCCCTTGCTTGACTATGCTGTAGTGTCCTCTTTAATTTTACTTTTCCTCTCAGGTCCTCATACAGGAGGTTATTGTGGTGACCTCCAAGCTGATATAAAATAACAGACTGTGTTCCTCGTTGTTGGATTTAGTAAGCAATGGCACTATGTCATAAAATATTTTAATGTATATATCTTATTGAAATATAGAAACATAGAAGTTGATGGCAGATAAGGACCGCAAGGCCCATCCAGTCTGCCCATTTCTTTTCTACCTTATGAATGTGCCATCAGCATTTGCTCTGTCAATGGCCTATCTATTCATACTTACCTGTATTGCTCACTTATGCCTATCCCATGCCTGTTTGAAGCCCTGCACTGTATTCATATCCACCACTTCCTGAGGTAGGCCATTCCATGCATCCACTACCATTTCTGTCATAGAGAACTTCCTCACATTACCCCTTAATCGACCTCCCTCTAATCTCATGCTGTGTCCTCTTGTCCTGCTATTTTCTTATATTGAAACATGTTAGACTCTTTCACCTTGTTAATGCCCTTAAGGTGTTTGAATGTTTCAATCATATCACCTCTCCCTTCTTTGCTCTAGGGAATAGATATTGAGTTCCGTTAATCTGTCCTCATATGTTTTCTGATGCAGTCTCTGCACCATTTTAGTTGCCCTTCTCTGCACTGCCTCAATTTGATTAATGTCCTTGTGAAGGTGTGGCCTCAGGTACTACATGCAGCACTCCAGATGGGGCCTAACCAGTGCCTTGTAAAGAGATTATTGCCTCCCTCTTACAACTTGTGATACCCTACTATTACACTTGCAACCCCTAGCCTTACTTCACTGATTTAGTGGTCTGCTTGGATGATTTCAGGTCATCTGTGATGATTATGCCCAAGTCTCTTTCTTCCTTGTGACTACCAGCAACTCCCTCCCAACCTATAGGTGGCTTCAGGGTTTCTCTTCCCTATGTGCATGATCTTGCACTTCTTGCGTTAAACCCCAGTTGCCACTCTTCCAACAATTTTGCCAGTTTATCCAGATCTCTTCTCATTCTGTCTACCCCATCTGGATCATCTACTCTGTTGCAGATCTTGGTGTCATCTGCAAACAGACAAACCTTACCCTCCAGTCCATCTGCAATGTCACTGATGAAGATATTGAAGAGGACTGGCCTCAGGACTGAATCCCTGAGGTACCCCACTTGTGATTTGCACCTCTTCTGACTGTATACTGTTTACCACACTTCTGTTTTCTGCCTGTCAACCAGTTTGCCACCCAACTGACCAACTTCTGACCCACCTGAGCCTACACAGCTTATTAATCAATCTTCTATGTGGAACAGTATAGAAAGCTTTGCTGAAGTCAAGGTAGGTGACATCAACTGCTCCCCCTTGGTCCACCATTCTGGTTACCCAGTCAAAGAAATCTATGAGATTAGTTTGACAGGACCTTCCTGTTGTAAACCCATGCTGTCTTGGACCCTGTGCTCCTATGGATTCCAGGTGTTGCACTATCCTTTCCTTAAGGAGTGCCTCCATAATCTTACCCACTACTGAGGTAAGACTGACTGGTCTGTAGTTCCCTGCCTCCTCCCTGCTACCAGTCTTGTGGAGTGGGATCACATGAGCCCTTCTCTAGTCTTCTGGGACCTCTCCTGTGCTCAGAGACTCACTAAACAGTTCTGATAATGCCTCTGCTAGTTCCACCCTTAGCTCCTTTAGTACCCTGGGATGTATGCCATCAGGTCCCATTGCCTTGTCCACCCTGAGCTTATCGAGCTCTTGTAGGACCTTTTCTTTTATGAAGGGATTAGTGCACCTCCTCCCCTATGTCCATGGTGCTGAGCTGTGGGCCCTGCCCTACCGTCTCCTCAGTAAATACTGAGCAGAAGTATCTATTTAGGTTAGATGCTTTTACATGGTCCTCCTCCTCTTCCTCATATGCCCCTTATCTCCTTTGATCTTAGTAATACCCTCTCTGGATGTTCTCCTTTCACTAATGTATCTATAGAAAGTCTTTTCACCTTCTTTTACTGTTCGTGCTAGTGTTTCCTCGGTTTGGGCCTTTGTCTGCCTTACCTTCCTGCTTCCCTTAGGGAAGTTTGGTATACCTCCCTATCTTCATCGCTGCGTTCCCTTATATTTCCTGAAGGCCAGCCTTTTGACTCTGGCCTTTTCTGCTACTAGTTTTAAGAACCAAAGTGGTTTCCTTCTTCTTTTGCACTTCCTTTTCTATCTCGACAATGGGATATTGCTTCAAGTATTGCATCCTTAATGCTTGCCCACTTTGCCTGTACCCCTCACCTGTATTTCTTTTACCAGGGCTAGCTTAACTCTGTGGGTGATCTTATCAAAGTCAGCTCCTCTGAAGTCTCATATTTTTGCCTTGGAATGGGATGATTTAGTTCTAGTGGCCGGGGTATTTTTGATAATACAACTATTATAGTGAGCTAACTTTATAGAAAAATGATTTTATAGAAAACATGACACCCACTATTTTAATCCTATTTGTTATTTAAAATTAAGAAAACTGCTACACATTCTGTCCACTTAATGCTGGCACTGGCAGGAATGTTGCAGCTGCACTGTCTAGTGAGGGGCTTTGTTGTGCTGCCAATTTTATCAAGCGAGACAGAGCTTCAGCAGCAAACAATGCTTGCAAAAGTTGTTTTCCTAAGGTAATTAGCAGCTCTTTTAATCATCACTGGACCTTAAAAAACAATTATCCAGATGTGCAACCTTTGAACTGAACAGTAATTGAACAGTGTCTTGCAACTCTAACTTGAAACACTGACGAGTGCAGCTGCTGGGGTGTCACTGTATCAGAACTGGTTTAGGGACAAGTGAGGTTCTGCTTTCAGTACCACAAAACCATTTCACAACACAGTTTTACTCTGAATCAGTTTAACTAACTAGGCTTTGTTGGGAGTAGGTACTCTACAATGAACTTACAATACAAATTAATGCTACTACTAATTGTTATGATTAACATCACTGGTAGCGGTGGTGGTGTTGGGACCCTTTGCATACCTCACAGCGGAAGATGGAGGGATGATCAGAAGGATAGGAAGGCTGATCACAAGTGGGCTTGTGTACTCCTTATGCCTGCAAAAGTTAGATGATTGACTGTCCAAAATTCCAACAGCTGTGGCAGAGTACAGAAACTGCTGAGGGCTGAAGTCGAGGCAAAAAGGCCTGAAATGTGTACGTACTGCTGCCCTTGAACTTCAGAATACCCCATTAAAACAACCGGGGATGGGAGGCAGGCAGGTGAGGTGTTTTACAACAGTTACCCCCGCTGCTCAAAGAAATGGCGGAGTTTGTTTTCAGCAGTGCAGTTGTCCCTCAGATTTATAAGGCCATTAAGATGGTTGTAAAGGCAGTTGCAGCATATACATCTCTCAGCTGTCCCTGATCATATGGGACATCCCTCATTTTATGCTTCAGAACTACTGTGTCCCTCGTTTGCCTCTGCTCGAAAGGTGCTGCCCACACAGAGAATGTGCTGTCAGGTTAGACTTTTTAAAAGAGCTAGTGGAACCAAAACAGGCAGACAGGAAAATAATACACAGTTTAAGAAAGAGTCAGTTGTATCTTTTTAGTACTGAAATATTTTTCTTTTCCTTTGCTCATTACAAAGTCTTCCATGTGATAATATTGTGCTGAATGTATGGAACAGCTCTCAGCCTGGCAGCTAACATATCTGTCTTATCCCCCCACCACCCATTACCTCATCAGCATTGTGATCTCACGGACAGTGACATCACAGGTGACTAACCTGGCAGCTACTGGTGGCTATTCCCAACCAGCAGTGATGTCACAGTCAGCAAGGTCACAAAGTTGATGATGTTGGGGGTGGGGTATAGAGATAGATGTCAACTGCCAGGCAGAGTGTTGTCCCACATATCTACCTACTAACAGCAGGTAAACAATCTTTAGTTAACCAAAGAAAAAGAAAATATACCTCAGCTATAAAAGGTAATGGCTGATAGCTTTTAAAAACTAATAGTTAGTTAGGCAGTACACTGAAATTACATTTTCAAGTCAGCTGGCTGCATGTACACACAGGTCCATCACGCAATAAAATAGGGCCAACTGGCTATGGGCAGTATTCAAATGGAAAGTGCGATCCAAACTGACCACACTAACTGTCTGAATATCAGGCCATGGTAACATGGTGCATAGTAGGCAGTCACCATACTTTGCTGCGCTACCAGAGCACACTGCGCTAAGGCTGCTCATAAGGGTAAATCACGGCACACACATGACCCCTATAGGCGACATTCAGCCCTAACATACAGAGGAGTCTGTTGGGTGTGAACGGCTCTAGTGGGCCATTTGTATGCTCATTATTGGCTCATCTTCATGCCGCTCATTGACAAGTGTGCAGGGCCTGGCACCCTCTCCCCATCCCCAATCCCTCCAGCGGTATTGTTTAATAAATCCCTGGTGGTCCAGCTGTCCCTCCCAGCCCGATCCCTCTCCTTGTATTTATATGTAAGCCCTGGTGGTCTAGCAGTCCCTCCTGAGCCTCAATCCCCACCCTGGTATTTGTTTGTATAACACCCCTCCCCATATGGGGCTTACCTTTTATTGCCTCCTGGTTTACTGCCACTGGCTCAATCTCCCCGATGCTTTTAGCCACTCAGCCCCTGTCACTTGTGGTTCTCTGTGTCTCCTGTGCAGTCCATTAGGCTAATTTAGCCCTGCTCTGGCTTAAAGTATTAGTCACGGATCACCGGCATTGACAGGAAGAAGCCGGTGCCCACACATGCCCTCGTGAGTGCTTTAATCTGCCCGACCGCTCATATGCAGTCAAACCCGAGGATGTCTGGCAGTCCCAGTTCTCCTCCTTAGCTAAATGGGGACTGGTGACCTAGGAGGAGCTGGCAAGAAGCCCTGTAAATGTTTTAAAGAAGTTTTAAAATGGGGCATAAAGCGGATCGCGTGCATATTAATGAGCCCTGCATGAATATTGATGAGTAGCTGCCACCACCTAGGGGTTTGTTTTCAGTGGCAGCGACAGCAAAGGTGGTGAAAATAAATACTAAAGAATGACAGTGTGTTGAAGGGCATTGTTGGGGCTACTTAACTGTGAGGATATTATTTAACAAAGTAGATTCGACTGGCTGCAGCAGGACTTTATTCTTGAGGACACTGCATAGACTGGGGAAAGACAGTGTTCTCAGCCACCATCTTTATAGCCAACAACCAATCAGCAGCCAGGATTTATCCTATCGACTTTTGGACAGTACAGGGATTTGTGGGGGAAAGCAGGGCACAATCTAGGTGCCTAAATGCTGTCCAATCAAGGGACTGGGACTGTGATTGTCAGCTTGGGCAGCCAATTGAAATCCAGGAACTTTGCTCTTGATAAAGAGAGGGACTGTTTGAATCAGAGCAGTTCAAGTCAGTCTAGATCAAGCCATAGGGCAGTCAGGAGGCTCCCTGCAGCTCGGGAACTGGAGTAGAGGCCTGCTTGCCTCCCCTTGGCCGAAACGCCTGATTAATTACTTAGGACTGCCAAGTCTGCAGAACCAGCTGCAATCTCCCCAAAGCAGGAGAGACAGAAAGGGTTATTCCCCAGAGTTAATTTCCAGGCTGAAGGTGGGATCAAAGCTGCTGAAAGATCCTAATCTGCACCTCGGTGAGGAAGCTGCTTTTATCTCAGGGACTGTGCCAGAGTTAATGCCTGTGGTTTCCAGAGTTGTCCCCAGTCCATTTGCCAAAAGGGTAGCTTTGAACTGCTGTCTGCCAGCGTACATATCAAGGACTGCAACCTGCAAGTGAGTAAGCTGTGCGGCCTATTAAAAGCTGCATCCAATCTGAGCCTGTGATGCAAGTAATGTATTTGAGACAGTTGCTGCCTGTAACAATCAGCTCCTGCAAGAAGATTATCGTGAGTCTTAGCCACCCTTAGAGGCTACACTTGATGAGGGAGTGAGTTGCATCAGCCCGGTCTCTGTGTCCTGGTCCTTGCCACAGAGAGGACGAAGTCCTGCAGCTTCATGCCAGAAAGCCAAGCCTCATGAGGAACCATTCTGGATTTTGCATTTCAGCCCCGAGGTTCAAGGTTCAGTGAGTACCTTAGGTTTTACCCTGCAACATCAATCAAAGGTGTTTTCAGCTGATTTCCTTTTCAAATTCTTCTTGAGTTTTAGATGCTTTTGCAGGCCATCGGGCCTGGGGTTAACAATTTATGGGTTTCAAAAGTGTTTTATGATTTCTACAGCCAGTACAAATTAAAGCCTTAATCATTCCTTTATTTTAAGGGCCCCAATGAGCTGTGATGCTGCCTAACTCGAGGCAGTGCTTCAGGCCTGCAATGTAGTAAATCCAGGGTACCCAGTGAAGTTAACTGGACAGTCCAGAGGGGTGAATGTACTGCATTTAAATGCTTTACAAAGACAAAACCATTGCCACAAGCAAAGAACTAAATAATCTGGTTTTAATTTGCATTCCCCATCCCTTGTTTAACCCCATAACAAATCTATTTGTTGTTTAAATATTAACCTGGCCCATGAGCTGGCCATGAGCATCATTACTGAGTGCTGGTTTAATGCAACTAGCTAGAAGGTACTGTGTTATTGCTGGTAACCAGTTCCTTACAAGTGCACAGGGTGTATGCAGAGTTCCAGACCCTGTTGGTAAGCATGGTGACTGTGAGCACATTATTAGCACTCTCCATTAATTGTGAATTGAATGCAAAGTAAGGTATTTTGGAAACTGCAAGTGTGGGACCACTAGGTGGGACTGTGGGTAGGTATAGCTTCCCAGAGGGCTGTATCAGTTCAGGTTGTAACCCACTAAATTATTACTCTGGGTGGTGGCACCATATTTGTAGTTTTACTGTTGGTAGTGACACCACAGTGACCCTTGATAGCGAACACCTGCCTCTCAATTTGCAGTCAGGGAAGCAGGCAGGGGTAGTAGCCCTTGGTATAATGGCATCAGGGTTATATTTGTAAGTCGCTGGTGGTCAGAGGTCCTCTCAGCCTCAATCCCTCCCAGTACTGTTTTGTAAATATCTGGTGGTCTAGTGGCCCCTTCTGGCCTGATCCCTCTCAAGTATTGTTTTGTAAATCCCTGTTGGTCCAGTGGTCTCTCCCTAGCCCTGATCCCACCACAGCATTTGTTTATGAATTCCTGGTGGTCCAGCGGTCCACCCCCAGCCCCAATCCCTGCTCTCTCTATGTGCCACAGTATAGCTCCTGCTGGTCTACTGACCCACCAACCCCCTTCACCTGGCAGGTGCAGACTCCACCACCTGCACCCCCCAACCCAACCCCAATGAGCTCCCATGGCACGTACTGTACAATATTGTGCTAATACTGCACATCATGAGAGCTCAGTCTGCTGCCAGCCATGGCGGTGAGCAGAGGGCAGTGCTATTCGCTGGCTCTCAGGGTTGAGTGGGGGTGCGCGGGGGTGGGATTGTACTACTGGGATGGGAGATGGGGAGCACTAGACCACCAGGGCTTATATAGATATACAGGGAGGAGGGGGATAGGGGCTATAGGAGCGGACTGCTGGACCACTGGAGATTTAAAACAAATACTGAAGTGGGATTAGGGCTGGGGAGACCTCTGAATCACCAGCAGTTTATAAACAAATACAGGGTGGGGACTGGGCTAGGGATGGAACACTGAACCACCAGGGATCTAAAAACACTACCAAGGAGGGAATCGGGCTAGGGAGGGACCACTAGACCACCAGAACTCCATACAGATATAAGGAGAGGGAACTGGGGCTAGGGAGGGACCACTAGACCACCAGGACTTCCATACAGATATAAGGAGAGGAATTAGGGCTAGGAGGGACCACTAGACCACCAGGATTTCCATATAGATATAAGGAGGGGATTGGGGCAGGGAGGGACCACTAGACTATCAAGGTACCCAGTCCTTCACGGTGTGTGGATGGGGTGCAGGGTACCCACCCCTCTGCGCACTGTTAAGGCTGGGTTTCAGTAATGTTAAGCTATGCAGCTATTGTAGCCATTTAGCGCTTTTGAAAATGTTCAGTATCGTTATTGCGTATGCATGGGAATCCCTCATTTGCATATGCACAGCGTGATAGTGTGTGCCACAGTGCTATTGTGAGTGTGCCGCAGAGGTGGCCTCTGAATTAAGCCATGTCCCCAATTGCCAGCGCTATTGTGGGTTAGCGCAGTGCAAACCAAGTTTGTGCCATGCTACCCTTTTAAAATGGGCCCTAGCTCTTAAAAGCAGGTATTCATATTATTCTAAGACATAAATCAAAATAGATTTAAATCAAGTAAACACAATGCTTTCCAGTGTTCTGAGCATGTAACTATGTTTGAGTATGTGTCCCTCATTACATGGGTCAACTGTGCCCTCCTTGTCTAATTGCCTGAAAATAGTCATTTCATGGCTAGTGCACCTACCGGTTAACAAAACTAAACTAACTAAATAAATAATTATGAGTGCCTGTGTCCCTTGTTGCAGTAAAAATGATTAATCGCCTTGCATGTTTTATGAATAGGTCAGTTAAATAAAGTAACCCCACACTGGGTGCCCTCCTCTGATAATTGCAGAAGCATAACAGCTTTCTTTCATGGAACAAAGATAGAAAGCTGATGCACATCTCCCGAGTCACAGTTTCAGTTTGTGATCATGAAAATCAGTGGGTTTTAACGCATGTTTTGAGAAAAGAGCTATATTGCACAATCAGTCAGAAACATAGAAACATAGAAATTGTCATCAGATTAGGACTGCTAGGCCCATCCAGTCTGCCCACAGGCCCTATACATTGAATGTGGCCACTGACCCTATGTGATCAATGGCTTTTCATTACTCCCTCCCCTCTCAGGCTTCCTTGTGCCTGTCCCAGGCAGGCTTAAACCCCTCCACTGTGCTTGCCCCAACTACCTCCTGTGGCAGACTATTCCAAGCATCAACTAACCTTTCTGCATAAAAATCCTCACATTACTTCTTAATCTACCCCTTCCAATTTATATTGTGCCCCTTGTTCTAGTACTTTTTTACATTAGAAAAGGTCCCCACCTGCACCTTGTTTATGCCCTTGAGGTACTTGAAAGTTTCAATCATGTCCCCTGCTGTCTCCTCTCCTCCAGTGAGTACATATTGAGGTCCCTTAGTCTCTCCCTCATATGCTTTGTGGTGCAAGCCCTGCACCATCTTTGTTGCCCTTCTCTGGATAGTCTCCACCTTATCTATGTCCTTGAACAGGTGTGGCCTCCAGAACTGCACGCAGTACTCCAGGCGAGGCCTTAGGCGTAATATCTGGAAATGTATTAATCTTATATGCCTCCAAAATGATGAACTCGTTCATGCACAAGTCTACTGCAGTTGAGAGTAATACCGCCATCGTGGATGTGCAGGAGCATTGAGTGGTGGCAAATAATGTCAGGCCAAGTTCAATTAATTATTTCCAAAAATCTTACTTCGGTTATATTTCATGCCAGTTATTGAGCATATTAGCTGCAAGTGGGCAGGGATTTGTTAACAGGCAGCATTATTAAAAGGACCTAGAAATCATAGCAAAAGCTCACAGTGTCAGAGATGACTGCACTGCTGATTTCTCCTCATCCTCCAGGTCGTTCACCGCATGCCCGCCCTACCCATCTTTATAAATATTTTTTAATGTAAGTGGAGTGGAGTGCTCACCAGAACTGCTTCTTTCTCTCCATTCCTCCAGGTCACTTATCCATCTGCCCTCACATCTTTATAAATATATATATATATTTTAAGTGTAAGCAGTCCGGGTGCCCACCCCTGGTACTGCTTCTCTTGATCCCCTCCTCCAGGTCACCCACCCTGTTCCCCAACAAGTCCAACACTGGTGTGCCCAATTCCAGTGTCAGAATGTATCTGAAATAAAGACAACTGTAACTCAATGTTTTTTTTAACCCCATAAAAACCATCCCTCGATGTCTGTTGTGTCGTTAGTCCTCCCTCTCTACCTTCCACTCATCACCCCACACCTCCCCAAGCCCTTACTTACCCACCAGGGGTCCAACGCCACAATTCTCTGAATCGCAGACATGTCTTCACTCTTCAAAGCTGGACCACAAACTGAGGAAATCAGATTTTGTGGTTCAATGTATTTCAATAGGGTTTTAAACATAATGGCATAACTTTGCCATCTTTGAATATTTTTGCCCCAAATTGTTTCTTTTTTTTCTAGTTTTTTTTTCCATTCCCCTAACCTCTGTAAGGATCTTCTCAGTCCCTTGCCTGCCAACATCTGATGTCAAGGTTTACCCCGGGCAGGCCGCCAGGCGGGTGACCCTCACCAGGTCAACGGTGGTTACCCTAACTTATCCTCCCAGGGTGGTGCCACAGGAGCAGGGGGCCCACCCGATGGATATGGCAGGCAGTGGAGGTGGTGGGGTAGGGCTTCATCCGAGGCACCAGCATTTTTATAGGCTGTATCAGAACAGGGACATGCAATGATGACCAGCGTCCACCCTGCCCCCAAGGATACAGCGCTGGCACTGCAGCTCCACAGCCTCCACCAGGGGTCCGTAGCATATGGGACATGCAATCCCCCCACCCCACCGGAGAAGGACAGTAGTCCCTAGGACACTCGATCCTTTTCCCCAGCCGGCCCTCCAACGTCCCAAGTCCATTCCTGAACCCGGTTTGTCTGTGTTGCAGCAGAACACGCTGCCGCTGTGCCAGTGGGCTGGCATTTGCCCAAAATTGTTAACATGCCTTTTTTGGGACCCAGCCTCATGAACAATGGCAGTGAAATTAGGCAAATCTGTCCCAAAAGGTGATTTCATGTTCACTCACGTAAAATCACCTTTTGGGCAGGAGTTGAACATTTTCTCCACCCTCATTCATGAGAAGGGGTCATAAGAAGGCAATGTTGACAATTTGGTGAAAAATATTAAAAAACAACAGTTATGAGCCTACATTTAAATATGCAAATGCAGGCTTATAATGTTGATAATTTTCAATATGTTGACCCCAAATTTTCAACATAGTAATTTCTTCACAGCAACACATGAATGTGACAGCTGTTATTTTTCCAGTTCTGGCAAATGTGTTTTCTTGTCCCAAAAAGCGATTTTGCAGGAGTTGAACATTTTCTGCCTTGGTCTTGGGACCCGCCCTCTTTGATCTGTTGATTTCAACAATGCAACCATCAAGTAGAATCTGGATGTCCAAGATGCAGTCAAGCTGGACCAGCCACTGTGAACCTACCCTGTTTTATTTGCTTTTATTGTGTTTATTTAGTTGCGTTTTTATAGGACTGAATCTTTCTGCCCTCACCTTTGATCGTTAGTTGGTTGGTCACTCTGTTAGCGTTCTGTTAGTGCGCAGGTTGAGTCTTAGCTTTGATCTGGTCCTGACCGCTGGTCCGTATTTTTTTGTTTCAGCGCAGAGTTGTGAAAGTGAGGGGGTTTTCGCCACCCGCTGCCTGGCTTGGTGCCTCCTGATATTTTGGTTTTGGTGCCTCTCCCAATGTCTCTCCGACACTTTAGTTTTTCTGATGTGCTGGACTGCGCGGAAGGCAGCGACTGAAAGATTGGAATCGCTATTGTGGAGTACCGTGAGTGGTGGGACCTGTTTCTGGTAAAACTGTTATCCTTCTCCTTTCTTCGGACTTGATTTGGTTCAACTTGATTCGATGTTGCAGTACCATCATTGGTGACTACACCTGCTTAACTGCATTAAATTTGGTGTAGCAAGGCCAGTGTGTTGTACTGGGTGAGGCCCTGCCACCGCGCCTGGGTGATCTTCCTGATCACGTTGACTGGGACCGAAGCCGGGAACTGCTCCTCATTTGGCTCCGGGGAGCTGGAGACATTTCTTTGGGTGCTCCTGAGTTACCCTGGGGTTGGTCCTGGACGCCTGACCTCGGAGTGCCTGTAGCTGTGGGTCTTGGGTGGGTGTGCAGAGCCTGGTTAGGTTGGTTGTGGGTGGGGGACACCCCTCTTTGTTTTGACATATGCACTCTCCTGGCCTTTGATTATGGTCCTGCTCTTTTGCTCATAAATTTGTCCGGGATCATATGTACTATCTTTTGGACTTATGTTTTTGGATTATGATGGAGCAGCTATAGACTCTCTGGATTGGTGGAGTGACAACTGATTTTCCTGGATTTTCTACCCCACTCTGTGAGGAGAGTGGTGGATTAAAGTACTCTGCATTTTTCTTTATATTTTGGTTATGGTCAGATTTTTTGTTTATATTTTGGGGCAGTGAGAGTGCCTTAACATTTCGTTTTCCGCCTGTTTTGGATGCTGTTTAATTTTCATTTCATTATTGATGGCAGTGAGAGTGCCAAACAGTATATCCCTAGTCCCTGATAGTGACAGCAGCAGTGGCCTGAGGATTATTTATCTTTATCACTGGATGAAAGCCAGTCTATGGTTTTGCTCAGGGGTGCGAACTCCTGAGCACTCTTTCATAGTCCTGCTGGTAGTGAAAGGACCATCGGGACTTGGACTGACTGTTCCCTTTATATATCTTTCTGATTTTATTATTTTACTTTTATTTTATAAATGTTATGTTTATGACTGTTTAGTATACTTTTTTCCTCCTCAGAGCCGTGAGAGGGTTTTGGGGTGGGAAGTTTTGTTATTTGTGTTTGATGTTTTTACTTGCTGTATTGTAGGGTTATGATTTTTGAATTTTATGTATGTGAGAAGGGTGTAACTTGGTGGGTCTTTAGTTAACAGTCCTATTGGGTATATTGTAATTGGGGAGTTACTTATAGGAAACTAGGACTTTGTTGTGGTGTTTGGCTCTAGTTGTAGTTACTGCTTGTCGTATGTACCTGTTAGCTCCCCGGTCTTACGTTATTTGTCCTCCTCTCTCAGTTCCCTCCGCCTGTTCTCCCCCTGCCATTTTGATCTACCAGTGCTGTCAGGCGCTTGGTATTGTATGTAGGAGGGATGAGGGTGGACATGGTGGGGAGGCGCGACATTGGAAGGTGAAGGAATGGTCCTCCATAGGGTTGATTAGGTTCAGAAGATGCCCTGGGGCAAATGGAGCCTGGAATGTGGTAATGCATGTCTAGTCCCCATACCCAAGGGCACCATCCCTTTAATGGGAAAGTAGCCAGGACGCCCATGAACTCCATCCAACCCGGTGGTTTTATGCAACGCCAGATGTATTAAGAACAAGTCTGCTGTTATTGCTGACTTTGTTGGTACAGCTGATCTGGCTTGCATCATCAAGACCTAGCTGGATGAAATGATGGCCCCACTTTAGAGGCAGCAATTCCAGTCGGGTACTCGGTGATACACCATCCGAGACTGGACCATGGGGGGTAGCGGTCTGTTTCAAGACCAAGTTGGGCCTCACGGGTGTACCAGTAGAGAAGCCGAATCCTTTGAGTGTACTGTGGTAGTTGGTGTGGGCTGCAGATTAGCTCTCGTCTACCGTCCACCTGGGGATGGAAGCGATTCCTGTAGGAAATGGCAGATTTTGCCACCGACATGGCATTGGAGTCACCCAGACTGATGGTTCTGGGTGACTTCAATGCCTGGGTCGACGACACAATCCTCGCCTATTGGTCAACACTGATGGCATTGTTGGGCTTCACACAGATTGTTTCTTCAGTTACCCATAATCATGGTCACTCTCTGGAATTGGTTTTCCTCCTGGGAATTGAGGCTCTGATTTGGGGTGGAACCTGTCAGTTGGTCTGATCACTGCACCATGAGGTTCAACTTTGTGCCCTTTTCGTAGGTCTGCCCTGTGGAGATGGTCAGTTACTGCCCTTTATGGGATGTGTGCCCTGAAGACCTGGTGGCAGCGATTGACCTCTCAGAGTTTCCTATTGCCAGCTTGAGTCCGGAGTCGATGGTTTTGGCCTATAATCAGGTTATTTCTGGCCCTAGACTTGAAAGCTCCTGTCCATGTTCGCCCCTCTCACTCCACCCTTGGGCCCCTTGGTTTGATGGGTCCTTGAAGGAGTTGGGCATGTGGGACAAAGGTTAGAACATCGCTGACAGAAATCTGCTCTGGAGGCTGACCGCCTTAGTTTGGTGGAGCATTATCAGTTCTACCAATCAGTGATCTCCCGTAAGAAGGCAGAGTTCCTGTCCAGGGAGATCGCTGTCACTCAGAATTGACCAGCCCAACTCTTCCGAACTGTGGACAGATTGTGCAACCAAGCCTGTCTGCAGCTCCGCTACTTTTTCACAAAAAGAGTGTGATGAGTTTGCTCAATTCTTTGCGAATAAGGTGGCTGACATCAGGTCAGAGATCTGCTTGAATTCACTCTATGGAGGATGCTGTTGGTCGGCGCTGGTCATGATACCTCGACTGCCTGGAGTACCTTTGACCTGCCAGAGTTCAAGGATATTATGTGGATTGTCCATGGGATGCACCCTATGTGCTGTAGTTTAGATCTGGGCCCAACCTCCCTGATTTTGGGTTGTCATGAGATCATTGGCCCGTTCTGGCTCAAATTATCTGGTGCTCCTTGAATCGGGTTAGTTCCAAGCTCCCTGAAGGAGGCGGTGGTGACACCCCTTCTGAAGAAAGCTTCTTTGGACCCAGACATTTTTGCTAACTACAGACTATCTCGAACCTTTCCTTTATGGGAAAGGTTATTGAGAAAGTAGTGGCAATCCAGCTGGAGAACCATTTGACCATCCATAATGTCTATGAACCTCTCCAGTCAGGTTTTCGTGAAGAGGCATAGTACTGAGACTACTTTAGTTTTGGTGCTCAATGATCTCCTGATGGCAAGAGATTTGTGAAACCATTCTATTCTGGTACTCCTTGATCTCTCTTCAGCTTTTAACACTTTAGACCATGGGATCCTGCTCGAGTACTCTGAGGTCCATCTGTGGCCTGTCAAGTACAGTACTCAGATGGTTTATATTTTCCTATCCGGTAGAACACAGAGTTGTGTTGGTGTCTTTTCTCCCACCCTTTCTCTCTGTCTTGTGGGGTTCCTCTGGGCTCAGTGCTGTCCCCATGTTGTTTGCAGTGTATATGCTACCCTGGAGACATTGTAAGATGGTATGGGCTGAGGTTTCACTGCTATGCGGATGATACCCAGCTCTACCTGTCTTTGCTCCCGGACCAGGTTAGTGCTCTCTCAGAATGTAATAACTGCCTCACTGAAATCCATGACTGGATGAATTTGAGCTGGTTAAAGTTGAATGCAGGAAAGGCTGAGGTTATGGTTGTGGACCCAGGCCACAGGATAGAGGGTTCGAGGACTGATTGTATAATCGGATTTACAACCTTTGAGCCAGAGGCTCATTTACAAAGGTACCTCATCACAGAGAGGACATACAGAGTCAACATACCACCAGAATACAGTCATACAGAATAACGACTTAAATAATTAATGCCACTTAAATAATTACTGCCCCATCTCACTTCTTCCCATATTATCCAAACTACTGGAAAAAGTGGTTAACGCTCAGCTCAGGTATTTCCTAGAATCAAAAAATCTCCTCAATCCAATCCAGTCTGGTTTCAGGCCTAAACATAGCATCATCTCTGCTCTGGCTAAAGTCTTGAATGATTGGTTAACATTCCTGGATGCAAAATGCATGTCTGCGCTCTGTTTCTTGACCGGGTAAAGCATTGACTCCATTGACCATGGTATGCTTCCCACTACCCTCGAGAACCTGGGCCTTGACAAACTGGCATTGTCCTGGTTCACAAGCTATCTCACAAATTGACAGCAGTGCGTTAAGGTGGGAGGGACTTCTCCCTAAACCTTTATTAAGAGGTGCACTGCAAGGATCAATCCTAGGACCATTAGTTTTTGCCATCTATATAAACAACATCAACGTTGGATCAAATCGGCAAACATAAATTTCTTTGCCGATGACACAGTTCTTTTCTTAGAAAGGACTCACCCAGGGTCAGCATGCAAGGACTTGCAAACTGACTTTAACACTCTACAATCCAACCTCCTGTCCTTAAAGTTGCTACTGAATGCAAAGAAAACCAAAGTAATTTTATTCTCGCCTCCAGCTAACACAACTAAACTGAACTCCAATGGTGTAACCACCAGATCCTTACTCTACTAGGGAATCCTTGGAGTTTGTGACAAAATTTAAATACTTGGGCTTGTGGCTTCAACCATAAACTCTCCTTCAAGAACACGTGGATGAAATGGCCAAGAAACTGAACATGAGACTTAGGATATTCTTCAGAATAAAGAACTTACTCACACAGGAAGCAAAGATTAAGCTAGTCTCCTCAATGTTCTTACCCCTACTGGATTATGTGGACCTTATTTATGGGCAATGCTCTCCCTCTGCCTTATCTACGCTGGGCGTTCTGTATCACCAGGTGCTCAGATTCATCACCGAGCACCGTACACATTCCACCACTGCTTGCTATACACCATAATGGGGGTGGTCCTCAATAGGCCTCAGGGTCGCATGAATGCAGTACTCTGGACTTATAGAGTTATCACTAACAAGCTCCCACAGTACATATCAAAATGCTTGCCTGTATCCCCAGCATGCAGCTATGCACTGAGGAATCTATCCTATATATCCTTGGTAATCCCAAAGGTCAGAACTCATCTGGGGCCACTGCAATAAGTCACTTCCTTCCTGAAATCTGGAATAACATCCAAAAGTCACTCAAACTGGTAGCACCAGTCAGCATAACATTATTCAAGTCATTGCTCAACTGTAACCTCTCGAAACATGTCATTGCCAAACCTAAATGCAATACTTACTGAACTCCTCTCACCTGCCAGTATTTGCATGGGGTGTTCCTTCACACCATAGACTTCCACCTCTTCTCCTGTCCTTCCCTCAGTCCTCTAAGTTCCCTCTATTATACCCCTCTTTGGCCAAAGGCATCACCCACCTTATCGCTCAGACACGGCACCTCAGGACTATCTCCTAGCATTCCAAAATACATCATTCCCTGCACCTCTTACCACCACCTATCTGGGCACCCAATGCGTTTCATGGGGAATTCATTTACCCCTGCCTGGTATTGAGTTGCTACTCCTCCCATGTGAACTCTCATGAGAAGTTATTGCATTGTTTGCTCTTGCCTTGGTTTCCTGTTCTTACATACACTGTCACACAATTTTTATGTATTTACTGTATGTACCAATGACCTTTATCTGTTTCCTTCTGTTACGCCCTAGTGTTAGAAACATAGAATTTGATGGCGGTAAGGACCACCTGGCCCAACGTCTGCCCATTTCCTTACCTAATGCATAGGCTGCAGATCCTAGTTAACCAACAGCCTAATTCTTCCTACCCCCCCACTAGACTTGCCTTTATGTCTGTCCCATGCATTCTTGAATTCTCCACTGTTTTTGACCTCCACTACCTCCTCAGGATGGCTGTTCCATGTATTCACAACCCTCTCCATGATAAAATACTTCCTCACATTACCTCTGAGCCATCCCCCTCTATCTTCAAATTGTGCCTCCTTGTTCTTGCACATCTCTTTTTCTGAAAGATGCTACCGTTTTGGACTCTGTTGATTCCCTTGATGTACTTGAAGTTTCTAGCATGTCCCTCCTCTCCCTCCTCACCTCAGTGTATACATATTAAGCTTCTTTAATCTCTCTTTGTCTGTCTTCTGGGTGCATACCCTGCACCATTTTAGTTCCCTCCTCCTCTGGACAGCCTCCATCCTGTCTATGTCCTTGCGGAGATGGGATCTCCAGAACTGGACGAAACTCCAGATGGGCCTCATCAACTGTCTGTACAGAGGGATAATAACTTCCTATTTTCACTGGTAATGCAATGCCTCCCAATGCATTCCAGTATCCCACCAGCCCTTCTTACTGCCTTCTCACATTGATTACCCACCTTAAGGTCATCTGATATGACTACCCCAGGTCCCTTTCCATTTCTGTTGTTGTTATTATCTCACCCCCATTGTGTACTCTTCCCAGGATATTTGTTTCAAGGTGCATTACTTTTGCACTCTTTTTGCATTGAATCTAAGCTGCCATACATTTGGCCATTCCTCCATACTTGCCAAGTCCTTTTGCATCCTCTCCATCCCACCTTCTGTATCAACCCTGTTGCAGATCTTTGTATCACCTGCAAAGAGACATACTTTTCCTTCCAGTCCCTCTGCAATGTCACTTATAAAGACATTAAAGAGGACCGGTCCCAGCACTGAACCCGCGGCACCCAACTAGTAACCCCCTTTCTTCGAGAGTAAACTCTCTGTTTACTATTACCCTCTGTATCCTGTTGTCCAGCCATTTTTAACCAGGCTACCACCTTGGGACCCACTCCAAGGCTGGCTAACTTGTAAATTAATCTTTGTGTGGGACTATGTCAAATGCTCTGCTAAAGTCTACGTAGGCCATGTCCACAGCCCCTCCCTGGTCTACTACATTGGTCATCCAGTCAAAGAAATCTATTAGATTCATCTAACATGACCTTCCTGCTGTGAATCTGTGCTGCCTTGGGTCCTGTACCCCACTGGCCTCTAGGAACTCAACAATTCTTTCCTTTAAGTGATTCCATCATCTTCTCTACCACTGAGGTCAAACTAACAGGTCTGTAGTTTTCTGCCTCTGTCTTGCTCCCACTTTTGTAATGGGGAATCACGCCTGCTCTCCTTCAGTCCTCCAGTACCACACCAACCTTCCATGATTTGTTAAAAGGGTAGTCAGTGGTGTCACTAGTTCTATCCTTAGTTCTTTAGAATTCTTGGGTGAATCCGTCAGGCCCTATTGCTTTGTCCACCTTCAGTTTTAGAGTTCTTTCAGGAACCTTTCTTCTGTGAATGGACTGGTATCGACCTAGGACTTTATTCCTTAGAATACTGAAGAATGAGAGGGACCTCTGTATGGTTTTAAAGCTCTTCATGATGACAGTTTATGGGCTAAATTGGGACTAACTATAAGAAATAATCCATATGAAACTCAGTCTCTCCTTCCAATTTATGGGAGAATGTTGTAAAACAAAGAAAAGGAGCTCCTGGTTTACAATAAGAGTCATTAGTGTTGGAACCAGTTACCCATAAATGTGGTAACTAGTGATAAAAGGGACATTTTCAAGTCAAGATTAGATATTTATCTACGTAAAAACTCAATATATGGTTATACTTAAATTTTCCTAGAGCTATATGGATCTCGGTCTTTTTGCTCTGATAACCTATGAAACCTATGAAGCCTCCTATCCAGAGTGCTTCTATTCTTTGATTTAGGTACCTCCCTCCTCTTCCTTTGTGAATACTGAGCAGAAGTATTCATTCAGTATCCCTGCTTTTTCACTGTCATCCTCTGCCCACCCTTCCTTCCCTTTAGTAAGCCTCACTATCCCTTCATTCATCTTTCTTCACTCCCTAAGGTACCTATAAAAGGTTTTATCCCCTTCTTAACTGAGTTGGCTATCTTTCTCTCAGTTTGGGCTTTTGCTATTCTGACTGCCTTCCCTACTTCCTTCTGCTTTAACTGGTACAGTTCTCTATCCTGCTCCTGCTGTGTTTCCTTTTACTCCTGAATGCTACCTTTTCTCCTTAACCTTCCCGCCACCTCTTTTGAGAATCATAGTAATTTTTCCTTCACATTGCTTTGTTGATTTGCTTCACACAAAGGCTTGTTGCCTCTGTGATCGCTGTTTTGATTTTTCCCCATTGTTCCTCCATCCCTCCTTCTTGCCAGTTTGCTACTGCTATTCTGAGGCACTCTCCCATTTTTCCAAAGTCAGCCCTCCTAAAGTCCAACACTCTTGCTTTTGTATGGCTTGACTCTATGGCTGTGTTTATCATGAACCACACTGTTTGGTGGTCACTTGTTCCCAGATGGCTACCCACTTCTAAATCTGAGATCCTTTCTCCATACCCATTTGACAGTACCAGGTCTAAGATTACTCCCTCCTAGTGGGTTCCACCACTAGCTGTCTGAGGCATGCCCCCTGTAGGGCATCGAGAATAAACCTGCTTTTCGATGTGGCTGCAACCAGGGTGCTCCAGCAAATGTCTGGCATATTCAGGTCCCCCATCAACAATATCTCCCATTTTTCTGCTTGTATTCCCTTACTTATATACTTGTGTATTGTTGATACTGTTGACCTCCCCAGGTCCCCTTGTAAATGAGCTTGCCTCAGTGGTGTCTTGCCTGGTAAAATAAAGATGAGTGATTGATTGATTGAATATAAAAACATACAAACAAGAGCTAAATGGGCATCCTTGTTGTACACTTCTTTGAATGATAACAGAAGAGCCATACCAGTCATTCACATTGGGGTAAGCAAAGGTACTATTATACAGTATTGACAGCCAATGGAGAAACAGAGGAGGAATCCCATAACGGCTGAGGTGGCAAAGAGAAAACTGTGGTGTACATGGTCAAATGCCTTTATTGGTACATGTGTTGGGCCCTTTGCTAAAAGTTCCACAGCAGCATCAAGATGTCCTGGATATGGTGGCGGGGAATTACACAGGTTTGTGCAGGAAATTACAATGGGTGTGATGGAGGCCAGTTGATTAACTAAGACTTTAAACAGTATTTTCTGATCCATATTTAAGAGGCATAAAGATCTGCAATTCTGTAAAGGAAACTGTCACCTGTTTTGAAAATAAAGATCAAAACAGCATGCAACATGGACGGGGCCAGGCTTGCAGTCTGCAAGGAATAGTTAAATAAAAACTCTAATGTGGGACATGAATACAACTTGAATCTCTTGTAGAATTCTGAACGGAGCTGATCGGAGCCAGGAGCTGTGTCAGATTTCAAACCATCAGTTCCCACCTCGATCTCCATGGCCATGATGGATTGCACAAGACCCGTTTTAACGATGTCCAGAATGGGGGTACAGTATGTGCAAGGATTCCAAAAGCTCCCAAAGGAGGTGCCAAAACTATGAGAGACAAATTTGTGTGCCAAATCCAAACTCCCATCCTTACTAGAAGTCCGAGAGCCCAGCTCAGGCTTCCATAGACTATACATATAATGGAAGTGATGCCATTGGGGCAAGCCTTTAAAGCCATCTGGGGGCTTGTTTTTTACCCTCGTGCCAAGTTTCATTTCTTGCATTAAGGAGTAGCCCGGTGAGCTGCAGAACTTTCATTGCAGATTTAATGGCATTAGTCTGTGTCAAAATGTCCAGTCTAGTGGAGTACATAGCAGAAATCATTTTTGTAACTGAATCATCAAACCAAGGTATTTAAAATAAGAACTAATCCATCCCTAGATGCCTATTATTTAAATAGGCATTTAAAGTCAGATTTCATATCATCCCACCATTGAGGGACATTATTGTAAGAGTCAAAAGAGACCATTTATCCTGGAATAAGGTTTCACATTTCAGAGACACAAGGTTCATCCAACACAGAGGTATCACGTTTTCAGGCAATGCGAACAGAAGGGAGATCAGACACCAATGAACCTGAGACTACTGCTGTGAAGTGGTCAGATGTCTCAATGGGGACAGTCTTAAGGCCACTAGGGGTAATGAAATGGGAGAGGAATAAAAGTCATTGTAATCGGCTAAGGAACTCTTATGAATTGTGGGTGACCCGAGATTAAAAGCTGCAGCACAATCCATTAAGTCAGTCACCAAGATCGTGTCCCTGTAAAATGCTGAATCACAATACACTTTGGAGGGTATGGTGAGAGCTAGCTGCAGGTAGGCTTTAGTTGAAGTCAATACCCAGTATGACCACTCAATATGTGTATAAGTAGCTGCTGATGTCCTTAAACATATCTTCATTAGGAGTGCATAAATGTTGATAAGACGGATGAGGAATTGGTTTGTTGACATGTCTAGTAATAAAGCCCTCCCAAGGACAAGGTCCAACAGATGAATTACCTGGAAAGTGAAGGAAGAAAACAGGATACCCACACCAACACACCTATCAGGTCCTTGTGACCAATAAGAGGAGCATGAGGCCACAGCTGCTTCTTGGTGGACAAGTTATGCGTGGTTTTAATCCAGTGTCCTGCAGGAAAACTATGTGTCCAGAAAAAGTAGACAATGCTGACAGTGTCATCAGGCATTTCTTGCTGCTTACATTCAAAGAAACACAGGACACGTTAGGGCCTTGACACTTAATAAAGGTTTGGGGCGGGGTCCAACAACCTCTTCACCTTAGATCTGGTTTGACAAGCGCTTGAGAATAGTGTCCATGGAAGTGTCATCAGGGTCAGACCCTTGCTGCCTTGTAGAGGAAGCAATCAAAGACACCTCGAATCCTCCGCCTCACCATTAGCATCCCATATTAGGAAGCTGGAGTCAATGCAGTAAAGCGGTTATCAAGGGCTAACTGGTCCAGGGTAACAGAGAATGTCTTCTTGGGGCCCTGGCATCATCTCTTGCAGGTACCAACCACAGTCAAAGGTGCTTCCGCTGGAGAGGGGGGACATTGAAGAGGAAGAAGAGTCGCCATAGGCAAAGGGAAAAGGCGGAGTCCGGGCTATAGAGAGAGGGGGACTAGCCAAGGTGTAGGGGCAATGTGTCAGAGTCCAGAGTAGAGGGCAACACAGGTACATGGGGCAGAGCAGATTCAGTGAAGGGCCCCAAAATCTGGGGTGCAGGAGGGGCAGCAGTCATCTGGGCAGTCTCACTAGGAGCAGTAGCAGGCCTGAGGGGGAAGTGAGTAGGCAAGTTCTGGCAGTGGCAGCTTCCAGGCCCTGACCAAGTGCAATCATGTCTTCATGATTCCAGCCATCCCTTTGATGTGGACAGCCCAAGGGCAATGATGGAAGGAATGGCCATGTTCGTCACAAAGATTACAACTAAATGTGTTATGACAGGTGTGGCTAAGGTGACCAAACTCCAAACAATTATTAGACCGTTGCATGTTACAGTCAGACCTAAAATGGGATTTGGAATTGCACTTATGGCAGGACTCTGGAGGCCAGGGTAAAAGCAAACACACCTGTCCTGGTCCAAAAGGAAACTACTGGGAAGGTGGCAAATATCTGTCTTAGTTTGTTTCAGCTTCACTTGAACTTCCAGCTGCCCTACCCCCACCCCGTCCAGACCTGCTCACTATCAGTGATGGAACAAGGTTTGTCCATGACCTCACACTGCTGTTTCAGCCAATGACAGATGTCAGATACATGAACCATTTCTCACCATAATTGTGACTGTCTTCAAAGCATGTTTAGGTGTGGGGGCTTGAAGGGCCCATAAAATAGAATGCTGTAAGTGATGAAATTTATGCCAGATGTATGTAAGGCTCGAAGGAGCAGAAACTGACATTAAAAACACTATCCCCTGAGACATGCATAACAACATGAGATCAGAGGGTGTAAACTCATAGACACCTTTAATAGTTTCTAATAACAAAAGCTATGTCCGTGAGGCAGGAAGGCCTCCGGAATACTTCATAGCGGATCGCAGTCCTTCTGGGCGCCTGGTTCCCAATGTAGAGAAAAGATCAGACAGTTAAAATTCTGAAGTCAGAGCCTACAGCAGAAAGGGGTTTTGATCTGAGGTACAGTCCACCAAGGCTATATCAAAGCCTTCAAACAAGTCCTGAGCTATGTCAATGGTGGGGGGTCGCACTAAAGATAGACCTCAGAAAGAACAGATGTGGCAGAAGCAGAAGCAGCAGCCAAGGGGCAAAAGATTCTGTAGGATCTGAGGATAAGAATCGAGGCAAATACAGGGTGTTGGAGACAGGGATTCCAGCAGGTACCCAAGAGACTCCATTGGGAGTTCTCAGCCTGCCACCAGCAAAGAGGCCTCGACAGATCATGTATCCATAATCTTTCTTGCAGCTGTGGGGCCACACTGCAAATACAGTCTCCAGCTCTAAGATGGCAGTCCTGAAGCACTAGCCTCCTGATTAATCACAGGTAAAAAGGTGAGGAAGGCCGCCCGGTGGCGCTTGAGGGTTGAGGTGCTAGATGCCACACCTCGCACCACACCGGGCGACTGGGGTTTGGGAGCGAGCCTCGTAGCACCGGGGCCAGTCGGGCAGAGAAGGATAGAGTGCCCACTGGCAGCTCTTCTTCTCCGGGGAGGGGGTTACAGCAGGCCCCGCTGCAATGTTACCACCTAGGGGAGCTTGGGTGGATAGCGGTAGGAGTGAGCAGCGGCAAGTGGATTGGGTGGATGTCAGCAGGGGGCAGAGCAAAGAGGTGCATCTCAGCGTGCCTCCTGGCTCATAGCCCCTCATTGCATGCTGACATCAGGGAAGAAAACCAGAAAAACACCTTGGCTTCTTCCTAGGCGATGGCACTCGCTGGCAGGTCTCCGGCTCACCGAACAGACTCCGCTGCAACCGACTCCACAAGCTTCAGTGTGCTGGTTTGGGAGGTAAGGGTGTTCCTCTCACCCCTACCCAGGGGTATACCGGTGGGTAGGATTGTGTATGGTGTCGGGTGCTCTAGGAGCAGATCTCAATGGGGAGTGGGGTCTATGGGTAGTAGGATGCCAGAGAGAGTGGAGAAGGGAGGCAAGTAGGGCATAAACACAGAAGTTAAAAAAAAAAAAACAGGTGAGGAAATGCAGCAACAGCCTGAGCATACAAGATTGCAGGTATAGGCTGAGGAAGAGCAGGGTCTCAGGCAAAATGATAGTGAGTGCTGCAGGAGAGTCAGCAGAACAAGGAACAGTGGTACTGGAACTGAGCCCAACAGAGGAGTTCACCGTAATCCAGAGGTAGGTGTCATAACAGTAGCCAGGGAGGCCCCCGCAGCCACTGCTGAAAGGGCCCAAACTTGGGGGAGCATGGAGAACAGGATCTGCAGCAATCAGGAGGTCAGAGAGAACAATAGTCCCAGCATCAGGTAAGTCAGCAGGTAAAGGAGTCTTACCAGCAATCTGCGGGGACTCAGGAATCTCAAACAGTAGTGGAATAGCAGTAGCATCAGACAGAGACACATCAGCGGTGGCTTCCTTTGAAGATACCTCAGAACAAGCTGGGCTGGCTCACTGGTAAAATTCTTGGGTGGCAGAGCAGGAGCATGAAGTTCACATGCAGACTGGGGCTGCTGGATGTGTGTGGTGCTGATGTCAACAGTATGTTGTCGAGGCACAGGTCAGAAAGCATTGGAAAACCAGGAGCAGGTATAAAATTCACAAGTAGCATTTTATTTGTATCAATAACAGTAAAATAAAACTAAATTGTTCAGTATAACTATTTACAAAGGCAGTACAAACACAGAATACAAAGTCTTCTTCTTCTTCTTAAAGTCTTTATTTTTATACAGGAGGATGGAATATACAACCATTAGGACCAATGTCCTGTTTACAAGGTGTTCTTGTGTGTGTAATTCATATTACAAGTTGTAAGATCATATTTACATTTAATGTTCCTCATGAACAAAAACTAGATAATTAAAATATGTACTACAGAACGTCCTTCCTCTGAAGGTATCTCTAATTAGAAGTTTCAGCTCTCTCTTTCTCTTTTTTAGCAAAAACAAAGGGCAGTATTACCAAACAGCCTACACACAAGTGAGGCACAAATTATTTATTTATTTATTGAGATCTTGGATTAATACCTCTGAGCAGGAAGCTCTTTCATAGGTTCCACGTCAAGTATGACACAAACAAGAATACTGATGTGTTCCACAGATACAGTAGGAGATGTTTGAAAACTGTCTCCAGGCATAAATTCTAACAATAGTTCTCAATCAAAGCTTGTACATGGTGCATAGTCAAAACAGAGGCTACCATTTCACTAGGCGATGGTGACATAACATGAGGACACTTGTTTAAAATGGAGAACTGTACAACTAACAACATACAGTAGGCAGATAACTGGATTGTGCCAGAGTCAAAGAAAGAAGGAAGGTCTCTGCACCAGTAGAGAGGGACAGGGAGGGAGGAAGAAAGTGCAGGGAGGGAGACGGTAAGCAGATGTAGGGGTAGGATGGGATAGACAGGAGGGAAAGGGAAGAATAGCTATGTAGTTAAAGTGGAATAAGGGGAGGAGGGTGGGGAAGGAGAGGTGGAGGAGAGTAGGGGATGAGGCGGTGCGGGTAGTGGATTGATGATGAAGATGTAGCAAGGTGACAGGGAGGAAGAGGTGTGAATCATGGAGGGCAAAAAGGAAGAGGAGGTGGAGAGAGGTAGGAGGGAAAATAAATAATTTAGGCAGGTGTAGAAAGCTCATGAAAGTGTTAACTTGACCGGGGCCCAAAATGGACATGCAGCGTTACATTTTACTAATCAGTAGAGATCACAGAGATTGCAAATGGTAGGAGCAAGGTAAAGGCAAATTAGCAGTAGTAGCCAGGTTGCCAGTGAGGTTAGAACCTGATGGAGTTTTTTTCTAAAGGAGCCCAGCAAAGTAAAGTTTGTTATGTCAGGGGCAGGAGCTGTAGCAAGCGGAGCTCTGTATGTGAATGCACGTTGTCCAAAGGCAGTGTGGCACCATGGGATTCTGAAAGCCTGCTTGCCAGAGCTTCTGCACTGCTTGGGTCGTCAGGGTCAAGAACAGCCAACACGCCAGGGGTAGCAGTCCCAAGGTGACTTTTTTGCAAGCAGGCACGATTGGTATTTGAGCCTGCTGTCAAATTGTAACCAGCTAACCTGGGCATAAAGATCACAGGTGTGTGTCAAGTGCAGGCATCAGTAAGAAGGCGGAATGCTTTATTTAAGACTGTTTTGATACGCCTGAGGGCAGTGTCTGTAGCTGCTCATTCCATCACTGGCAGTGGTCTCTGACTCTGAAGGGGCCAGTTCCAGGTATGACTCATCCGTCTACCCTATCCCTACCCCAAGTCCCTCCTGCCCCTTCTCATCCCCCGCACTTAAACAAAGGAATTAGTTAACTTGAGCTAATAACTTGCACTTTTGTTCTGTTTGAGGTGTTCCCAGATTGCACTAATGCTGTGGTAACTTCCCTTGCAACTGTTTTTTTTGCTAACTTTGCTCTGGTTATGATCCCCATCGGTATCCTCTTCTTCCCCAGCTGGTTTCCCTGTCTACCCTCTGTCCTCCTTGATTTTCCTCACTGCACCTCATTCATTCAATAATTGCTAAATTATCTGCCTCTTAACTGTGATCCATTGCTGTAAGGATTTGGCTCCAAGGTTACATTACATTTCTGTACTATGTTCCTCAGATAAGCCACTTGTAATTAAATGCATATACCACAGGTATGATATATTTAATTGTATGTTATGTTACAAATGAGACTGTATGATTATGTATGATATTTTTAACAGTATGTCTTGTTACATATGTAATTAAATGTTTAATTTCCCGGATATGTTAAATGGTAAACTGTATGTCTAACTCTTCATCCAGTTGTACCCCTGATCGAACCAGGAGATGAGCAACGTGCTGTTCAGTGTGCTTTCCGGTGAAAGATTTCAATAAATAAATGACAATACCATAGTCCATGAGAGTGACCACAGAACTGTGGATGGCCGTGTTCAGTGCTTATGGAGTGAGATTATGCTTGTTCCTGTAAAGAACTCCTAAACACTGGTTAATAGCGTTGGCTGTTCAGTCGATATGCTGGGTGAAAGACAGGTGGAGTCAATAGTTATATCCAGGTACTTGAAATGGTGAACCAGTTCAACAGGGAGCCAGCGCCATTAGTGATGGTAAGCGGGAAGTGTTTGTGTCTGCTTTGGGAGGTCGAAAACAACATTATCTTAGTCTTGTTATAATTAAGGATGAGCTTATTATCCCAAAACCACTTCTCTGCAGATGTAAGAAGTTGGTCCTGGAGAAGGTGAGGGTCCATGTTGCTGGTAAAAAGTACAGCGTCATCAGCGTATAGAAGTATGTGTCGCAGCAAGCTCCTGGCAGTGAACTGAGGAAGATACTAAAAAGCAATGGACCCTAGATAGATCCTCATGGACTCAGAGCTTATAGGCCTGTTATCAGACAGGGCATTACCGATTTTGCCTGCTGCATTCAGCTGCTTAAGTAACTGGAGAACCAGCATGTAGTGTCAGAGGAAAGACCAATGGAGGAGAGTCGTCTAATAAGGAGATTGTGGTTGACAGTGTCACAGGCCTTGGTAAGGTCTATGAAAGTTTTATTTTGTCATTTTAGTCTTTGGTAACAGGGTAAGGCCCACTAGGCATAAGTGCCTGTTTTCAGGGGTGACCTAGGAGCACTGGGCTGTTAAGGACTTGCTCAGAGTCAGCACAGTATGCAAGTGGAGGTTGTGAGAATCAAACCCAGATCTGGTCTTCTACCAAGCTTGTTCATAGCTCGTTACAAGTTGCCCCTACCAAGAGCCCTTGTTCAGAGAGTTATTGATAAAGCCTCTAAACTCCAGGAGTGCAGTGATGGTGCTATGCCCATGCCTCAACCCTATGCTGTTGGGGACATTGAAGTTGGTAGTTATTCAGATACTCTCTACGAGTTGGTCAGCCACAATCTGCTCCAGGGCCTTAGAGATCGGGGAAGAAAGAGATGGCGGTAATTTCCTGCAGTGCTCGGTCACCACTCTTGTGCACCAGGGTGACCACTGCTGATTTCAAAGATATGGAAATTGTGACTGAGAGAGTCACAGGTTGATTATTTTGGTAAGAGGTGTGATGATTTCCTCAAGGGTAAGGGCAGAAAACTTTAAATCCAAGGAGTCCACACTGAATCTAGTTTCCCAGTACCCTCTTAAGATAACGTCTGGCTTCATTTATAAACACTACTTTGAAGTAAAATGGTGGGTGGTCTCGGAGTGGGTTCTGGACTGCAGTGCTCATACCTGAGGGGTAAACATGAAGTAGTCGGTGGGGGGAATGTTGCTAAGGTCTGTAAATGGTTTGTTGAACGTGGTTCGTGATGGCTTTTGGGTCCACAGTAGGGTGCCATCGATGTTCAGCATGTTCGAGTAGTTTTGAGGTCTTTACCAGTGATGTTTGGATGTTCTTCCAGAAAGTCCTCCTATCGTTCCAGGAGGTGGAAAGGGCTTCTTTAAAATACTGGCTTTTAGCAGAGCGGTTAGCAGGTACACTCATTTCTCTCTCTGCTTTGTATCTTTGTAGGTTAGCTTGTGTCCCCAGCACTTGAGAGATGTGCCAGAGGTGATACTTGTGTTTTAGTAGACCATGAAGAGCAGGAGTGATCCAAGGATTATGGGTTCCTTGATTTTTGTAGTTTTGAAGGAGGCATGCTTATCGAGGTTGCATTAAAGAGGTCAATGAAGAGTTCCAATGCAGTGCTAACGTTGTTGGCTGTATATACATTAGACCAATCAGTGATTCTCAGGTCAGCTTTCAGTAGCTCAAAGTGAGGACCCAGCTAGTGACAATTCTGGCAGGGGCTTGCAGTAGTTATTGAACCAGTAAAACTTGACAGGGAGTGATCACTAATACAGTCGGGTAGGACAGAGCAGGTGCTCTTGATATTATCCAGCCAGTTAGATAGCACCCAGTCCAGTAAGGTATTGGTCCCAGTTTTGTAGTTCCTCTTGGTTGGGGCTTCTACAGGCTTGGAAAGGTGAACTAGCAGATAATGCATCCTTGGCATCAGTGACATTAGGGGAGAGCCAGTTTATATTAAAGTCACCAAGCATTAGAAATTCTGAGTGAAGGCTCATCCCTCTTAAAGCATTTATGAAGGATGCAAAGCCAGGTTTAGTGCACCTTGGAGGGATGTAAACAGAAAACACAGTGAGTGTTTTGTTGTGTGCACTGAGAAGCAACTTAATGGTCAGCATTAGGATTAAATTACTGCAAGCAGGGGTGGGATCCCCAGGCCCTGCCAAGTGTCCTTTACATAGATCACACATCCACCACCATGCTGAGAAAGGTGATCACACCTAAATACTGTGTAGCCAGGAAGTAGGATTGCTACATCAGGAACATTAGGACTGAGCCAGGTTTCTACTACTGAGAGTACGCCTGGATTACATCTGGTGGTCCATACTTGTAGTCTGTCAAGTTTTGGAAGAAGGCTGCAAATGTTTAGTGACACCACTGTTAGACCACCAATATTTCTTGGTGAGTGGTCTGAGCAGTGGGGATGTCCAGGATTAAGATGTATAGTGCCCAAGAGCAATAAGAACAGCACTATTAGTCTTATCAGGTATTCCTTAAATCGTTTTTGGGCGGGCATGTAACCTGCGGTAACATGCATGGCATTGCGTGGAGGTTCCTGCTTAAAGGAGATTTGATAGAAGATTCATCATGACAGAGCCAAAACCACAGGCATAGAGTGAGCCCCCATGTAGCTTATGTGTGGAGGAGGTCCGATTTAGGGGACGGTTATGGTACTATAGGTATCGGTCATGGCACTGGTTGCTCCTGAGGGCAGGTAGACACATACCTGCAATTAGAGGTCCTGAGAATGTGTACAGGGACAGTATGGCAGTTCCACAAGGTATGAGAGTAGTAGGGTAAGACATATTTGACTAGCGTAACAGAGAAGGAGAGGAGGATAGGATGGCAGTTCCTTTGAGGTAGCCCTGCTAACTTAGGCCCTTAGAGACAAAGTACATGTAAAGTTAATTTATAATGAAAGTGCTGATGGTAAATTACATCCAGAGGAAATGATGAACTATTGAGATCGAGTCACATAATATGTTAAAATTCCTGGAAGCTTATAAACTGCGGCCTGGGCATATGCAAGATGTGAAATCCTTTTGTCTGTATGTTTCCTTTGTTCTTCAAAGTCCACAAGTACAGCTCCTTTAGAAGTAGGTCAGACAAAATGTTGATTCAGTTGCAGGACCCAGCATCACCAAGTTTGTCAGATAAGTTGCAAGACTTATTTTTCCTTGAGATGGCTTCCAAAGGTTGATTTAAAATGAAAAGCTGATACCTGGTGGTGATGTTTTACAGAAATTCAGTCCAGAAGACGTTCACAGATACTAACCATCAAACTCACCATAGCCCGACAAAACAAGGCACTACTGCTCTCCACGGTATACATGCCACCAGGAAAGCATACTGTAGGTATCGAGCTGTTCATTAACAACCAAAGGAATCTCAAGCAAACCTGGGAACAGGTTGTAGTTGGTGACTTCAATACAAACTGGCAATCCAATGATACATTCATCATAAGGGATCAAACCTCAGGTCTCTATTTCACCCAGGTGGTACCCCAAGCCACTAGGCAAAACTACCGAATGGGTACAAGCACCCTAATTGACTGGCTTCCCTCCACCTGCTCAGAACCGATTACTGAGGTATCAGTCTTACGGACTCCTCAGTGACCACTCCCGGTGATGTTCACATGGTCCAACAAGTTCACAAAGTGCACTCCACAGCTCACTAGAAACCACTCACTAAGAAATGGAGAGCTGGAGCCATTTAAACAGTACTTGAGATTAGCCAATTGGACCCCACTAGATAGTGCCAAGGATGGAAACCAAGCACTAGAATACTCTTACACTATTTTTAGAAATGCCTGCAACATCTTTGCCCCTGCAAGACCAAGAAAGCAAAGGGAATGCAACTCCTTGGCTCTGTGGGTATCTCGTCGAGCTCATACGAACATACTGAAATTTGCCAACAGATAAAGGCCTAGAGGTCTATCAAGTCTGCTTGAATGTGCAGCTAGCATCCCTTATTCTGCAGCTGCCCTCCCTTCCACCCTTCCCTTCATTAACCCTCCCCTTGTCCTGTCCCATCCCTTTGAAGCAGTCCACTGTTCTACCAGATACCACTTCTGCAGGTAACATTCTACCCAGCCACCACCCTCTCTGTAAAAGTGTCTCCTCATCTCCTCCTGAACCTTCCTCCTCCAGTCTCATATCATGGCCCTTGGTGTCCCTCCTCTCCCTTACTTTGAATAGCCCCTCTGTACCTGTCTTGTTTATTCCTTTCATGTACTTAAAGGTTTCAATCATGTCGCTCTGTCCCTCCTCTCCTCCAGTGAGTACATGTTCAACTCCTCAGCCTCCTCTCGTATGATAAGTCCCCAGCCCTTGATCATCTTTGTCACCCTGCGCTGCACCCTCCAGTAACTTAATGTCCCTCTTCAGATACGGGTGCCAGTACTGCACCAGTACTCCAGGTGCGATCTAACTAATGACCTATACAGTGGCAGAATCACCTCCTCCCTCCTCGAGGATATACCCTTGCAATACAACCCAGCATTTTGTTGGCCTTTGCAGCTGCCTTCCTACATTGTGCCGAGTTGTTCATTGACCCTGTAATGAGCACCCCAGATTCTTCTCCTCTCTGTCTGGGCTAGCTGCACTCCCCAAGCTGGTAACTTCTCCTTGGTTCTTTATCCCAAAATGTAGCACCTTGCACTATTTGGCATTAAACCCCAGTTGCCAGGTGTCTGACCAGGTTTCAAGCTTTTCCAGATCATCCTGCAACTCCTGCCATCGCCCCGGGTCTTCCACCACTGCTCCTACCTTGATATCATCAGCAAACAGACTGATCTTGGTCTTGATGTCCCATGATATGTCTGCAATGAATATCCCAAAACAACACTGGTCCCAACACCGAGCCCTGTGGAACACCGCCGTCACTACCCTGGGTGTGAGAGCTCCCCACCCACCACCACCCTCTGTTGCCTTCCCCAAGCCAGTTTCCACCCATCTCACCAGCTTTGCAAGTGCCCCAATGCCTACTAACTACTCCCAGCCTTCCATGCGGCACCGAGTCGAATGCCTTACTAAAGTCCAGATACAGGACATCCACTGCATGGCCCCTGTCCAGTTGTCTAGTTACCCAGTCATAGAACTCCACCAGGTTGGTTTGGAAGGATCTGCCCCATATGAAGCCATGCTGTCTGCTGTCCTGTAGTCCTTTGGCCTCTAGGAGGGCCACCAGCCTCTCCTTCAGGATAGTCTCCATTAGCTTACCCACGATGGATGTGAGGCTCACTGGTCTGTAGTTTCCCAGTTCATCCTTGAGGCCACTCAGGGGCACCACATGAGCCATCCTCCAGTCCTGAGGTACACATCCCAAATGTAGTGAGGCATTAAATAGGTCTGCCAAAGGTCCTGCAAGGACCTCTGCCAGCTCCTTCAGTACCCTGGGTGGATGCCATCTGAGTCTGGCGCCTTTGTCCACCTTCAGTGCCTTCAAACCCTCCCAAACTCTGCCCTCCATGATTTCCCATCTGTTACCCTTCACCCCTGTTTCTGCCATTTCTCCCCATTGGGTGTCACCCTCTCTTCTTTTAGTAAATACTGAGCAGAAGTACTCATTTAGTGCTTCTGCCTTATCGCACCCTGCTTCCACCCAACCCCTTCCTAATCCTTACTATGTGGTCCTTACAGCTCCTTTTCTCCCTGACGTACCTAAAGAAGACCTTTTCCCCTTCTTAATGCTTTGTGCCAGCCTGAGTTCGTAGATGCTTTGGCTCCCCTTACTGCCCTTGTCACCTCCTTCGATTCTGTCAAATACTTCTCCTGTCCTCCCTCCCTGTTTTCTTGTACTTCCTAAAGGCGCTCTTTTTCCCTTACCTTTTCATGACCTCCTTGCTCAAACAGCTCAGTTTCTTAGCCCTAGCCTTCTTGCTCTGAGCCTTGCAGCAGGTTTTGTTGCCTCCACTATCCCCAGCTTTATGAGCTCCCACCTCTGGTTAGTGTCCATACTAGATTGAATTCTGACCAGGTACCCTTTTACCACTTCCCCATCCTCCCAAAGTCAGCCCTCCTGAAGTCCAGCACTCTTGTGCCAGATTCCACTCCTTCCTTGCCCATATCCAATGTGAGTCAGACTGAGGATGTTCACTCCTGACAGTGTTCCTCCACTGTTAGTTCTCTCACAAGTCCCCATTTGCCAGCACAAGGTCAAGGATATTCCCTAACCTGGTTGGTTCACTGACTATTTGCAGCAGGAAGCCTGAAGGCATCCAGCAGTACCTGCTCCTTCTGTTCCTGGTTGCTGGGGTACTCCAGTCCACTCCTGGCATGTTGAAGTCCCACCCACAATCACCACACTACCCTTCTCGCAGGTCCTCCTGATCTGTCCCGCTAGTTCCCTGTCTAACTTCTCTGTCTGAGATGGTAGCCTGTACACCACTACCATTCTAAGAATCCTATTCTTGGAATCCTGGATTTGCATCCAAAGTGACTCAGACACTCCTCCCTCCCTTCCTTCCTTACACACTTCAGTCCTTCTTCACATAGTGCCACACCCCTCCTTTCCCAATCACCCTGTCCCTCACGAATAACCTGTACCCTGGTACAGACAGGTCCCAGTGATTGTATTGGGTGGCCCATGTTTCTGTGATGGCTGCAATGTCCACCTCTCCTCAGCCATGAGCACCTGTAACTCTGCAGTTTTCCTCCCAAGGCTCCTTGCATTAAGGGTAACCACCTTCCACCCTTCCCCCATCCTGCCCTCCTTTCCTAGCATCACCAACAGTACTTGCCATTTGTCCTTTGTCACTGTTATGGGGTAAGCTCATATGGTTTCCCAACCTGTGGTCTCTGCATATCTTTTGCCCAATTGCCACCCCCACTCCTAGTTTAAATTCCCAACTTCCTCTATGTACTCATCCATGCCCTGTTTCAACACTTTCTTTCCTCCTCACTCAAGTGTAGTCTGTCCTTGGCATAGAGACTACTGTCCTCCCTGGTCCCTCCCACCCCCAACAGTCCATACCCTTTAGCACAACACCAGGTTCTAAGCCATCTGTTAAATTCCTCTATTCTCAGCTTTCTGTTGTGCTTGCCTTTGCGCACTGGAAGTATCTCTGAAAAGTTACTGATCTTCCTCTCCCTCACATAATTGTGCTAGTTCCTCAAACCTCCTCGGACTATATCTACTGTTTTGACAGCCAGGTCGTTCATCCCAAGATGTATAATTAAATGAGGCTTGTCCTACCCTTCTAGCATATTTCAGAACAGATTGTCCCACCCTTTCCACTGTCATTCTGACATGGCCTCCACCCAAATGTGACTATGCCTCTCCCCTTGCTACCCCACCTGACTCCTCTTAGTATTGAGTGCCCAGCAGTAAGATTCCACCCTCTTACTCCCTGCTTGCTTCCATTCATCTCACTCTCTCATTTCCAGCCTCTTCTTCCTCCTGCACATTATTTCCCTTTGTCCCTGTTGCAATTCTCCCAGCAGAACTCCCCGTTTGCTCCAGGCATTTATCAGTTACTCCTCTAATTTCATCATTTCCTCCTCCACCTTCTTCCTCTCTAGCAGGGCACAACTATTTTCTGAAGGCCCTTCACAAATGCCCGCTCCGCCTCTCTGCATAGTAACCTTTTCTCCTCTCCACTCCATGACTTTGCCACTTCTTCACCTCCCTCACAAGTCCCTATCTCCTCCTTCCATTTGTCTTTTGTCTCCTGACCTGGTTTACCCGGCAATCGTTCTTCCGGCCTTGGCTCCTTTGCCTCTGCTTCCTTCTTCTGACCCTCTCTCACCACTATTGGTTTAAATCGCCTCCCTCATCTCCCTTCTTCCTCCCTCCAGTATTGGGCTAAACCCACCCCCAATCTGCCTTGCCTGTCTTAGTTCCTCCTGCAGACCCTCAATCTCCTTTCTAAGTTTCACTATGTGGTTGCACACTAAATATCTTCCCACACTCCAGGCAATTTTTATGTTGGCACTTGCGCGGCCAACATCGTGGGACAGTGCAGCTTTGGGAGGGGGTCGCTGTTGGGCGAATGCAGGGCATGCACCAGTAGGTCGTCCAGCATTCCCAAATCAGCCTGCATGCGACACCACCATGCATACATAATGTGGCGAGCACATTTAAGAAAGGTCCGCTGCAATCTGAACAAAGCTCTTCATATGCAGCGTCCTTTTCTTGCCGTCTCGCTGCCATTATGTGCATGGTCGACAGAAGTGGGCGGGCGCCTAACTTCTGCTGACTTTGGGGTGCCCAATCCTCCTGTTGTTTAACCCCCACTTTCTTTGTGTGCCGACGGGGAGCCCACTTCCCGTTGGCATAAACCCCCAATCGTTGAATGCCAGGGGTGCCCAATCCCCTCGGCTCGCGCCCCCGCTTTCTTTGTGTGCTGACAGGGTGTCCAATCCCCGTCAGCATTACTTCCTTCTCCCCCTTATGTCGTGTCGGACGAGGGTGCCCAATTCCCATCGGCTACTGACACCCCCAACAGTTAGGTGGCACGCTGGGAGCCACCCCAGCGTCCAATCCCTGCAAAAACAAACTGTCCCTCGATGGTTTTTTCCTGTAAATGAAACGGTCCTCGTAGTCTCGATGCCCCTCCCCCACCAGGACCCACCCACTCGCACCCTGCCTCCCCTCACCCCTCACCCCATGCACTACCAGTCGAGTCAGCGGCGATCTTCTGGACCAGAACATGTCTGCACTCTTCAAAACCGACTGCGAACTGAAGAAATGCCGGTAAGCTGTATAATGGAATGAATAGGGGTTTTCAACTTTAATGCATCTTGGACATTTTGCGAATTTTGGCCCTAAATTTTCAACATGGGGGTTTGGGACCCATTCTCATGAATTCTTGCACTGTCATGGCGTTATTCGGTCCCGAAGGTGATTTCGCATTCACTGTGTGGAATCACCTTTCAGGACTGAAGAACGAAATGACAGTGCCACTGTTCATGAGAGGGGCTCTCAAAAACCTATGTGCGAAGTTTGGTGGAAAAATCAAAAATGACTGTTCTGACGTGCGTGGCAACGCGCATTGCATGCTCGTGAGTTAGCGCATCGAACTATTTTCATGCCAGATTCTCAACATTGGCATTTTACCACACTTTCTTGTGAACCGTACAGCTGTCATTTTTCACATCCTGCCCAAATGTGTTTTCGCACTTCGGCGCAGAATAGCACGGTTGCTGTGCAAAATCAGTGTTCGGGACACATTACAAAATGACAGTGACACTGTTCATGAGCAGAGGTCCTAAAATGTCTGTGTTAAAAATTTGGTGACAATACTCTGTAAAATGACTGTTTCTGAGCATCGCGTAACAACTGCGCAATGCATGCTTGTAAGTTAGCACATTTTACAATATTTTCACACCACATTCTCAATATTGGCATTTTACCACACCTTCTTGTGAACCATTATAGCTGTCATTTTCACATCCTTGTTGAAATATGTTTTCGCACTTCCGGCACAAAATAGCACGTAACTGCTTGAAATCACTGTTCAGGACACATTACGAAAATGACAGTGACACTGTTCATTAACAGGAGTCCTAAAATGCCTGTGTTGAAAATTTGGTGACAATACTCCATAAAATGACGTGTTATGGCGTGTGTTGCGCGGTTTGCACGCATACGCTCATAAGTTCGCAAACTTATATTTCACTCCACATTTTCAACAGTGCCATTGTTCTACACCTCCCAATGAACAGTACAGCTGTCATTTTTCACATCCTGACCAAAATCTGTTTCGCAGTTCCAGCGCATATAGCGTGGTCGCTGTGGAAAGCCCGTGTTCAAGGCACATTATGAAAATGGCAGTGACACTGTTCATTAGCAGATGTCCTAAAATGTCTATGTTGAAAATTTGGGACAAAAGTCAATAAAATGAGTGTTTACGGTGCATTGCGCAGTTTGCATGCACGCTACGACTACTTGTGAATTTTAATACTTTCACTCCAGCTGTTCATCATTGCCATTTTCTATACCTCCTTATGAACAGTACAGCTGGCTGAAATGTGTTTTTGCACATCTGGTGCAGAATTGCACGGTCACTGTGTGAAATCACTTTCGGGACACTTTCAGAAATGACGGTGACACTACTCATCAGCAGAGGTCCTAAAATGCCTATGTTGAAAATTTGGTGGTGAAAGTCCAGACAATGACTGTGTTGCAAGGTGTGTAACCCCTAGATGGCACTATCCCAGGGGCTACTACCCTGCCTGATTTGCCACTAACAGGTTGAGGGGCCTGGATCCAATGGCGGTGCCTCCACCCAGAGGTCAGGGTTTGTAATAGTTAAACTAACTTGTCACAGCCCTCTGGGACACTGCAACCCCCTTTCTTCCCACTAGTGGCCCACACAATATATCAGAATTACCTTCACAGTATACACTTACCCCAGGTCTGGTTCCGGCACTGGGACCTCCTGTGAAATGAGATACAGTGCAACAATCACAGTACAGTACTTTAACATAGACAAATACCTCAGGCAGTATAACTTTGCTGAAACAAGCAGTTCTGATTTATTTGGGAGATATAACAAGGACAGGGAAATCAGGTTAATTAGCTTATCACTCTAATAATCTACCTATGGCTCTGTGCACAGGCCTATCCCTATCAGTTACTGTCCCTGGGTACCCAAGCCCTAGTGGCTAGTCAAACCGTGGCAGCTGGTAGGGCCCTTTCACACAGAAAAGGAGAATTAAACGTCAGCAGTACAGTAATTCCATTTGGATTTAATGTGGCAATTCAACAGGGAGCGACCCTGAATTAGTACTCACGACCTCCAAATAAGATAGGGTCCTTCAATGTCAGTCAGGGCTCACTTGAGGTACACAAACCTCTTCACACATCCATATAAAAGAAAGCACTATACCAGGCAGGCTGCATCTGTATCCCAATCTGAATTACTGCACAATACCGGGAGAACACACAGCAGATTCAGTTCCTGACAGACCGAATGCAATTTTCAGCAATTCCTCCAGTCTTCTACAGGTGAGCCTGGTTTCTACTCTTCAGAGATCCTTTGATTCTTTTCACAGGACGGATTCAGTCTAACAAGCTGCAGACTGGAACTCTGGGCCTTACACACGTTTTTGACTAAAACTGCACACTGAAAAAGCACAGGCTCCTTCCTTCTTCACTGCCAAAGCTCAACTGAAACTCCAACCGACAAAACCGGCTCTTCCTTTGAGTTCCTCCCAGTTCTTGACTGGATTGGCTGTCACTCACAATAGACTGCTGCTGTTGGTCCAAAAGGCACTGAAGTCTGAACTACATCTCCCAGAGTCACTGCCCATACAATCCTCTTGTGGCTGGCTCAGATTATGAGTCCAAGTTCTGATTCGTCAAGGCACCATTTTAGAGCTAGCTTACCCACACTGATTGGTCCAGTTCAGCAGTTCAAAACTAGAATGGGGAACTAGCAGACACAGTTCTGACTGCAAAGAAAGCAGGTTAGACAAACTGTAATTTCATTATTACTCTAAATAATTTCTGGTAAACAGTTACATCTTTCAGATAGGTTCCATTTGCACTCCTAGTGACTGCAAAAATTAAGTGAATTGGCAGCAGTCTGAGTGGTACTCAGAGAGAACACACAGTCCCCCATATAAACTAATTATGTCTGCAAGCAGACAGCTCTTAAAGAGACAGTACCAGAGGTTCTAAAACACTCACTGATAAATGGCTTAAATGCCAAACACCATTCAGGCTTGGAGCATTCAAGCAAGCTCCTGAAGTCTTTATGAACCCCCATTTGCAGGGGTTACACGCGATTGCGCAGTTTCCACACCCTTGTAACTTTGTCAATCTGCAATATTTTCATGCCACATTTTCACCACTGGCATTTGTGCATGCCTCATTATCAACAGTCCAGCTGCCATTTTCCACAGCCTGCCCAAAACCGTTTCCACAGCTCTGCCGCAGTGGGCGTACTCGCTGTGCAAAATCCAACTTCAGGACACATTAACAAACTCACAGCTATGCCTATCCACCTCCGCCATTGACAATGCCAGCGTGACAACATTCGGCATTGACAAATGCTTGTTAGAAAGATTGGTGCACCGCAGTTGTTGCAGCCTACCACTCTACCCATTGCTGTCGTTGCCCAGCAGTGACCCCCACCCTTCCAGATGCAGGATACCAGACACTCCCCAAGTCTCCCTCTCCTCCTCTATCAATGCAAAACATTCTTTTCTAATTTCCCTTACCCCTCTGTTGTACATGTTTAGATAGAGTGAGCAACTGCTTTTATATTCTTATCCTTCCTATCCACACTCAAAAGAGACTTTAAGTAGCTATTGCACAACCTTCTTCAAACTCCTACTCCTCTTTTCCCCATGCAATAGCAATGCAAAGAAGTAACAATGAAAGCTCCTTGTTTTGCAGTTACTTCCCTTCCACTGAGATAGCAGTCACCTCTTCACTTGCTGTTGTTCCTTTCCTAGATGTCTGCTTCTGATATGATAGGTGCATATCCTTTGATTATTTAGAGTGATGTCAGAACTCCTGGTATAAAGAAAAATGGACAGGGGCAGGTGGGGTGAGGCGTTAGGGAGGTGGGACCAGCCCAAAGTCTTCCAGAAACAATCAGGTAACTGAGGCCCCTGGTCAGACCATTAGCACCCTTCCCCACTCTGCACTAAACTTTGCAGCCAGTGAAGCCAGCAAAATGAACCACAATTCTACTCAAAGCCCCCAAAATAGGTTTGCTACCAAAAGAAACATGACTCCAATTCAAGCATCTTCACCAACAACACATCAAAATAGGCTTGAAATTAGAAGATATAGGTCTCCAATTCAAAGAAACAGCCCCAGTTAAATCACACCAAATAGGTTTAAATCAGAAGAAATAGGCCTCTACAAATGCAGCCTGCTACACAGTGAAACATCAAACAAATGAACCCGCTTATAGCTACCAAAACAGGTTTCAAAATTCCAACAGCCCCAAACAATACCCTGCTAGCCCATTAGAAGTAGTAAGAAAGAAAAGAAATAACCTTCTACCAAGTAGAATCCACAAGGAACAATGTAAAAACAACAAGAAGCTACTGTACTGTAACAGATCTGATCCTGGTCCCTTCTAGTTCCTTCATGCATTACAGAGTCAATCTATGGCATAAAGCTAAATCCACTGGGAAATAAGCTGGCCACATTGCCTACAAGGCAGCCAGAAATAAGTGGAACATAACTAATTAGGAATGCCATAGCCACATACTATAACGATCTCCTGGACAGGAGTTGGCACAACAGTAGGGACTTCTGGAACTCAGTGAAATCCTAATGGGTAAGATTTCCAAGGTACCTGCTGACCTGATTGTTACAACATCAGAAACAGTATGTGAGCCCAGATATATTGCTAACACCTTCAATATAGCCTTCACAGACCTTAGTGCTGTGCTACCTAGCAACTACCTTACCTCCCAACCACTTGGACAGCCTTCATATGTGGGCTCACCTCCCCAACCATAATGGCATACCACCATTTTACTTCAGACAAATAACCAGAGCTGAAACCATAAAATACGCCAAGTGGGTTCTAGGTAAGAAAGGATGGGGAGTGATCTAATAGATATGAAGATGGTAGCCCTCAACCTGGATAAACTGGCTGCACCCCTTACAAACATCTTTATATACCTTACTTACAAAAGTCTTTAATACTTTTCTAAGAACGGGGTGTTCCGGACAAATGGAAGTCAGCACTCGCCATCCCTGTCTTCAAAAGCAGTGATAGAACCAATTTGTCAAACTACAGGCCAATATCCATATTACCCCCTGTCAAAAGCCGTACATAGATACATAGATACATAGACAGTGTCAGCAGATAAGGCCTATGGCCCACCCAGTCTGCCCATTTGAGCTTGTAAGTTCAGTTTGTTTTCCTAGAAGTCTGTTGCCCTTACCCTGACCTCCAGAATTCTTTATGTATATCCCATGCATTCTTAAATCCCGTGATTGTTTCAGCCCCCACCACTTCCTCTGGCAGGGTGTTCCACTTGTCCACCACCTGTTCTGTGAAGAAATTCTTTCTCATGTTTCTCTGAATCGTCCTCCCTCCAACTTCATCCCTCCCTCTAGTCCTGGAACATCTTTTTCGCTTAAAAATAGTGTTTTCACCCTGTTCCTCCCTGTAAGATACTTGTATGTTTCTATCATATCCCTCTCTCCCTCCTCTCCTCCAGGGAGTACATGTTCAGTTCCTTCAACCTGTCTTCATAGGACTTGTGATGCAATCCATGCACCATCTTTGTTGCCCTCCTCTGAACCTTCTCTACCCTGTCTATGTCCTTACGTGGTATGGTCTCCAGAACTGTACACTGTACTCAGGTGGGGCCTCACTAGTGTCTTGTATAGCGGAATTATGACCTCCCTTTTCCTGCTGGTGATGCCCCTGCCTATACATCCCAGCATCCTATTTGCTTTACCTGCTGCCTTGTCACACTGTTTCCCTACTTGAGGTCACTGAGATGACAACCCCAAGATCCCTTTCCTGCTTGGTGCATGCTATATCCTCACCCCCAACTGATATATTGTGCCAGGGTTTTTGTGCCCCATATGCTTTATCTTGCACGTCTTTGCATTGAATTTCAACTGCCAAACCCTGACCATTCTTCAAGTTTCTGCAGGTCGCTTCTCATTCTGTCTACACCTCTGGTGTGTCTACTCTGTTACAGAGCTTTGTGTCATCAGCAACAGTGAAATTCTGCCTTCTAGGTCCTGCACAATGTCACTGATGAAGATGTTGAATAGGACCGTCCCAGCACTGATCCCTGTGGTACCCCACTGATCACTCTTCCCTCTGTGGAGTGACAGCCATTTACCACCACCCTCTGTGTCCTGCCACCCAGCCAGTTACCTACCCACCACACTACTGTCCTGCCCACACCCATATTCCCCAGTTTGTGTAATAGTCTTCTATGTGGCACAGTGTCAAAGGCCTTGCTGAAGTCCAGATAGGCCATGTCCACTGCCCTCCTCTGATCCACCTCCTAGTCACCCAGTCAAAAATTCAACGAGGTTGGTCTGACATGACCTCCCCTGGTGAAACCATGCTGCCTTGGGTCCTGTAGTCCATGACAACCAGATGTTCCACCAATCTCTCCTTCAGTAGTGCTTCCATGATCTTCCCACTACCGCGGTGAGGCTGACTGGTCTGTAGTTCCCTGCTTCCTCTTTGTTCCCACTTTTGTATAAGGGGACTACATCTGCTGTCCTCCGTCTTTGGGTACCTCCCTGTTTCCAGTGATCGGCTAAACAGGATAGCCAGAGGTTCAGCCACCACCTCTTAGTTCTTTAAGGATCCTGGGTGCACCCCATCTGGCCCCATTGCTTTATCAACTCTTACTACTTCCAGTTCCTTCCAGGACCCTTTCTCGTAAAGGGACTTGTGTCCATTTCTGCACCATTCTCACCCTTGTACTCCCTTCAGACCCATTACCTCCTCCTCTTCCGTAAAGACTGAGCAGAAATACCTATTCAATATGTCAGTTTTACTGTTGTCATCCTCCACGCTGCCCCCATCCTCCCCTTCAGTCTCACTATCCCTCCTTTGTCTTTCTTTTTCACTTATGTACCTGTAAAAGGTTTTGTCCCTCTACCCACTGATTTTGCAATGTGTTCTTCTGTCTGAGCTTTGGCTTCCCTTACTGACCTCCTGCCTCCTTGCTTCTCCTGGTACTTCTCCCTATCCCCTTCTGCCTGTGTCTTTTGTATTGCTTGAATGCAATCTTTTGGCTTTCACTTTCTTTGCTACCTCTTTGAAAACCATAATGGTCTCCTCTTCCTTTTCCTCTTGCTAACTTGTTAATGCATAATTCTGTTGTTCTTGTAATCCCCATTTTAAATACTGCCCACTGTTCCTCAACCCCTGATTCCTGTCCCATTCCCTTAATGCCTCTTTCAAGTATCTCCCATTTTCCCAAAGTCTGCCCCCTAAAATCCAGGATACGTGTTTTTGTGTGGTTTGGTTCTGCTCTTTCTGTGATTTCAAACCACAATGACTGGTGGTCACTATTTCCCAGGTGCTCCCCATTGTTACCCCCCATCACACTGTCCTGTTTGTGAGCACAAGGTCCAGTATTGCCTTCTGCCGAGTTGGTTCCATGACCAGTTGCTTGAGGAAGGCACCCTGAAGGAGTCCAGGATAAATCTGCTCCTAGTTGATGCTGCTGCTGGGATGCTCCAGTCCACGCCTGGAATATTGAAGTCTCCAACCAGTACTACCTCACCCTTGCCTGCCATCCTTTGGATGGCTAGCATCAACTCCTATCTGTTTCTTCCTCTTTGGGCTGGTGGTCTATAGACCACACCTGTGCGGGATGGCTGTCCCCATTTTCCTTTCCAGCTTAACCCACAGTATCTCTCCCCATTTTGTTCCTCCTGGATCTCTGTGGCCCTTATGTCATTTTTCACATACAGTGCCACTCCTCCTCCCTTCCTGCCTGCTCTGTCTCTTCTGAATATGTTGTAGCCAGGTATGGCCATCTCCCAGTCATGGTTATCATTACACCAGGTTTCAGTGATGGCCAAAATGTCCAAGTCTGACTGAACCATGACAGCCTCCAGATCTTCCATCTTGTTGCTAAGGCTCCTGGCATTTGCACACATGGCTTTCCATGATTTGACCTCCCTAGACTGTTTCACTGTTCTCCAGCCCCTTCCTTGGTTGTCATTTATCCCTGGTTCTCCTTGCTGTCTGCCCTTCTGCTGAATTTTGCCCCTTTTCTGCTTATCCACCTCTTGGGCACTAATCTCCATCTTCTGCACACTGCTTTGCAGACATAGCCCTCCTCTGGTTCACTGGTTCCACTGCTAGCTGTGGGGTGAGCAATAGGTACCCTCCTTGCTGGTCTGCCACCCCTTTGCTAGTTTAAATGCTTGTCAATGTAGCATTTAAACTTATCATTGAGTGCTTGATTCCTCCAGGATGGATGCAGGCGTCGGAAGGCTTGAACAAACCTCCATCCCTCCAGGTGGGTCCCCAGTCACCAGTGAATCCAAACCCTTCCTCACAGCACCAGTTCTTCAACCATGAGTTAAAGTTCCTGGTGCATGCACTCCTATGCTCTCCCTTGCCTCACAGGTAGTACTTCTGAGAAAGTGACAGAAGTAGCTACTTGCTTGAGACCCTTCCCAGTTTTCTAAACTCTTCCTGAACTTCCTTTGGCTCCCCATTTGCCAGGTCATTAGTACCCTAGGTGAATAATGACATCCAGCTCACCCTCCCGTCTTGCCTTCCCAGTGATCCCCAGGATCTTCCTTCCATCTCTCCATGCCGTGGCACCTGGTGAGGCACCTCACCTCCCTGTCCTCCCCTCCTGTGTTCCTAGCTGGATCCCTCTTATGATGGAGTCCCCACCAGGATTCACTTCCTCCTCCTCTGGGGTCCACTGCTTTCCCCACTGAGGTCACCTCCTTGGCTAACCTCATCCTTTCCTTCCACTTCTCTGGGTACCTCTATTTGGTTGTCCTCATTTTCCAGTGTGGCATATGAGTTCTTGAGTGGAATAGGAAAGCCCTAGAAAGGATAGTATCCAATTAATTAACAGACTAGCTGGATAAATACAGTCTCCTATGCACACAGCAGCAGATTCTGAAACAATCATAGCACCCTGACTGCTCTGGCTGACTACACTACACATCTATGATGCATTGGATGAGGGATGGCAGTGGGATCTATCTTCATAGATCTCACTAAAGGCCTTCTACACAGTAAACATCAACTCCTACTTTACAACCTACTATCCTTTGACCTGTCCCCTGACACAGTAGCCTGGTTTGACAGCTACCTCTCCAGCAGATCTCAATGCGTGTGAATAAGCGGACAACTCTCAGAACCAAATGAAGTGACCCTTGAGGTCCCCCAAGGGTCCATACATGGCCCTCTGCTCTTCAGCCTGTTCATTAATTCCTTACCCTCCATCTGTCTGGCTCACATGGTGCTCTATGCTGACAATGCCATTGTCTCAGTATCCGACAAGGAACTGTAAAAATAACATTGGATCTACAAGCTAACTTCTAATTGCTAGAAACATGGTTCATGCAGAATAGACTCCTGCTCCACAATAAAAAAAAACACAAAGATATGCTAATCGCGATGCCTCACAAGAAGAAAAGTACAGTCCACTCTTAATCCAAAGCCAAAAGGGAACACATTAGAGCAGGTAACCACCTTTAAATACCTAGGTATACATCTAGAAGACACCCTCACCTTCATCACGCATATTGACCAAGTCGTTAAATCTGCTAATACAAAATTAGAGTACCCTACTGCCACAGACATGCAATGACACCAGATGCATTAGGATTGGGCACGTGCAGCTCTAAATTTCCACTATTGACTATGGGCTGGTGATCTACAGGGCTGGCTCAGACATCGCACTGAAACAGGCCAAAATCCTCCTTAACAAGGCCTGTAGATTGGTCCTTGGGGCAGATTACTTGACTCTCATGTGCGCCTATATAATTAGACTGAATGGCTCCACTTCATCTCAGAGTAAAATACCAAGCCTGCATGGTAGGGAAAAAATCACTTCTAGGACTAGCACCTGAATCCACCACTAATATTTTCAAAGACACCCAAACCATTAAAAACACTAAAGTGCCACCTCGGGGGCTACTAGAGCCGTTCAAGTATACTCGTTCGCTCAGAGATGCCTTTCATACCAGGGACCCAAATGGATAAATGACCTCCTTATGGAAATTAGTAAACTTGGCTCCACTTAAAAGAGGGCCCGCCTCCACCTAGCTCCTGAAAATAACTGCTGTCCCCATAAAGACAAGGACTAACCTAGTCTATCACTAGAGTTCATTCCATTTCTCCCTTATATAGTCACATCCTGCCCCATCCCTGACCACTCATTCCCCAACCCCACCCCTCCTTCTCCCCTCCTCTATACTGTGTCTCTCTGCTGAACCTCTGACTTCCCCAAAACTATGTACCTCTGCTTTTACCCTAGAAAAGCCTCCTTCAGCTGTGAATTACCAACGACTGTAATTAGGTAACCCATGAGTTTCCTGGCCTTAAGTTGTGATCTGTACCTAATAAAACATTGCATTCCTGGAGTGCTGCTGTTAGCTCACCAGCACTTATGTAAGTGAAATTGCCATGCATCCTTACTGTATTAACTGTCTTGACTGCCTGTAGCTTCCTGTAACCAATATTTTGTCCTGTATTTTTGACTCAGAACCTGTGTAAAGGAGCCTCTCAGCTCAAAGGTATTAATCCAAACGGAAATAAAAAAAAATGAAACATTGCTGCTCGTTTTGTAGTCTTTGCCTTGGACCTTATTAAGAGAACATCCTGCTTCTCACACAATGTTCTTGTTAGTTTCATTGCAGGTGCAAGAAACAAAACATGGTGACCCAGAACTGACCTCTTGTTGACAGCTCTGCAAAGAATTTGCAAACTGCATCTCAGAATAACCCGCTAAATTCCAAATAGCTTTTTGCAATCATTTCAACAGTGTAACTATATAAACCAAAGGATTCCACTTTCACATAAAGAAGAATCATCATTTATATAGCACTTTTCATGTGCAGTGTATCCCAAAGTGCTTTATGAGCAATGCTAGACTGGTAGTGAAGTGACTGAATGTTAGGGCCATATCACGCATCAACACCCACACACAGCCTGGACAATTGTATGAACCAGTTTTATGGAAGGGGAATGTTGGCCAGGGCACTGTGAATGTTTCCTACTCTTTGAAGAATGCCCTGGGTTCTTTTACTTCTACCTGGACAGCACCAAGAATGGGTAGAAGGGACCTCGGTTAACACCTCATTTAAAGGACAGCACACCCCAGCAGTACAGCACCCCTAATGCTGCACTCAGGTGCCAGCATGTTAGGTACAAGTCAATCCCAGTGTGGAATGAGAACCCATGACCTTCTGGTCCAGAAGCGGATGTGCTACCAACTGAGCCACGCTGACACCTAATAAAACTCACATGTATTTTTATAACCACAGATATGCATGGAGGAGAGAAGAAAACACAGAAACTGCAAGTGAAGGTTGAGAGATAGTGAAAGGAGAAGAATCATGAGACTGTCAGAGTGATCAGTTCCTATGTCTCACAAGAACATTTTGTTGGGCAACCAGACAGGCAAGAGACAGAAAAGATAGGAAAGAACAGATCCTTGCATTTAACTCTTTCTGCAAACAAATGGGACAGGGTCTTATTCAACACTGTCACACGGTACAACTCTTCCTCCTCATCCAGGAGGCACAGGAGCTGAAGCTATATTATGCTAATGCCTGCGCCAGTCCTCCGTCGACTGTATCCATGGCAGATCGCTTGTGTCTCACAGAGTACAGACCTACAAACACAAGGGCACATTCCCTAAAATTGAAAGCAAACAAATGTAATTTTGTGAAAAGACATAAACGGTATACCCAAAGGGTGGTACCTTTATGGAATTCACTGCCACTGGAAGTGGAAGTGAGTTCCTCTATAACTATATTTAAAAACAACTTTGATATTCATTACAAATCAAAGGGAGATTTTTCTGAGAGTGTACTGCCTTTTAAGTTGTCGCATAATGGACAAAATGTCTAAATAAGCTCTGTACATCCCATGAAGCCTATGAATCCTATGAAGTCAACACAGGATCTAACAGTGCACTCTCTGCAGCAGGTGAGGCAGCTGTAGGTATGATACCAACATCCATGGGAAAAGATTCAACATGCATAGCCTCTAGCAGTGCAGGAGCATGGAAGCAGGCAAGCAGCCCTGCTCTGTCCACCTCCAACATCTCCACTGCAGAGACGGTGCAGCCATCTTCACCAGACAGCAAGGGATCCCACTACTAGAAGAAGTAGGGGAGTTTTATTTAGGACATGAATCTCATACAGCAACAGTAGATACTGAAATCAAATTAGACAGTACAAGCTGGCAATAAACAGAAAGGAACAGAACAATGAAAACCAGCCTAGGCAGAACTACAGACAGTCAGGGAGGAAAAGCACCAGGCTGCCCAACATTTCAAAAGCTGAAACTGCTGTCTTGTGAAGTGCCTGTAATCCACGTGATACACAAGGAATAATTGCCGTTTAATACAAGTAATCAATTGTAAATGAGACCAATACTGTTGATGGATTACCCACTTACAACAATCTTGACAAATATAAAACTTCAAAAGGCCACAAAACATTCAGTGTGTACTAGGGTGGTACTTATTCCAGATCCCAGTATGTATTCCCAGTTCAAGGACATCATAAGTAATAAAGTGAAATCAGGACAATGGCTGTATGGCAGAAACCCCAAAAGGAGGATACATGCAGACAATCAAAAACAAATAAGACTGGGTTTCCAAATTGACCATTCTAGTAACCCTGGGACACTACCCTTCTGAGAGCTGCTTATATTTGTGAGTATTATGAGCCCCAGATCGACCATGACAGGTAAGCCAAACAGTATCCCACACCTGGACCGGGAGTCTTGGGTCGGTCAACTGTCTCAGTGTTTGAGAAGTAGTCAAGGGGTGCCCTGGGGAAAACCAACGGTTCCGTAAAACAAGTGAGTATCCGTACTGAGACATCCTTTTCCTAGACAAAGTAGTAAAAGGACAGGTCTCAACTGCTATTGCCTCACCTTCCACACAGCCTGGCACATAGAGTCCAGTTGTTGAGGTAGTCTCCAAGCGGTGTATGCAGTCCATTACCCTGCTCCCAAATCGGGAAAAGAGAGTCTAGCCATCTCCAAACTCAACAAATCCAGTCTATATCTCTGGCTGTCAGATACTCCCAAAAATAATAGAAAAAGGTTAAATACAAAAAATCACAGGATTAACCATGTGCAAACCCTTGAGATGGACCAGAGGTATGTAAATTGCCATTTCACGGGTTCACATGACTGCCCCAGAAGGTGTGAAGAAATAAGCTACAGTCACAGCAAAAGACAAGGTCAGATAGTTCCTGAAATTTCTGTTATATTTCTAGAGAAATCTCCTGCTTCCTGCAGTTCCACAGTAGGGGCAGCAGAGTGAATCGATTTGGAAAATTCGCAAAATATCTGGTAATATCTGACCATGTCTTCTACAAATGTATACAACTGGGTCTCTAGCTCTGCTAGCGGAGAAAAACATAACTTAAATAAAGAAAAATGGGCAGTAACAATGTTTTTATGAAATAAACCCACTTTTGCTTGGAAATAGACATGGAGGACAAGTAGCAATAAGCCATTCCCCCTTCTGTAGTGTTCACTCCCAGTTGTTAAGAGTCATGTTGCTATGGCCAAAAGTAATTCCCAAAATTTGGATATCTGAGGTTACTATTGGAATGGACTCCAGATATGTTTGACCAAGCCCACTATTCGTCCAAGACCCAGCCATGCTCTTGGAAAGATTTATATGTGCCCACAAGAGGCCAGCAAAGCATTCCAACAGGAGCCAAGTTGCATTCCAGGAGGCTTCATCCGCTAAAAAGGACAACATCATCTGCATAGCCATTAACCTTAAAACCACATTCAACATCCAGCAAAAAAACTGCAGCTAACTCTGCTCCTTAATGCTAAAAAAAACAAAAGCTATGGCTATCTCCCTAAAATTCACTCACGGCAAACAACTGTACAACATCATAGGATACACACCTTACTTGGTGAACCAATTGAAGTTGTTGACAACTTTAAATATCTGGATGTTTGGTTAGACAGCAAGCTTAATTTTACAATACACCTGCACGAACTAGTTAAAAGCTGAGACAACGTTTGGGCTTCTTTTACCGTATTAGACATCGTCTTACCTATGAGGAAAAAAGACACTAGTCTAAACAACCTTCCTACTTCTATTAGACTATGTGGACATTCTCTATAGCCACTGCCCGTAATCAGCTCTAAGTAAACTAGACACCTTATACCACTGTGCCTTGAGATCCATATTGAGTGCTCCTCTAAACGCCCACCATTGTTTGCTCTATGAGATGGTCCTCCCTTACTATGAGGAAGAGGAATGCATCTCTTTGATTTCACAGGGCAATAACAAATAAACTTCCTTCTTACATCTCCAACCTATTTACATGTAACACAGGGTCCTACTGTCTGAGACAATATGTGTTTGTCACGTTCAGTGTCTCTAAGATCAAACATGACATGGCACCAGCTGTTAGCTTTGCTCTTCCTTCCCTATGGAACTCCTGCAGAAGGCCCTTAAGATTATTATGGTACCAGGGATATTCATCTTTAAGTCCCTTCTCGCACCTGTCCTGAAAGAAACTTGCTCATGTCTCAGATAGTTGCTCAAGACTACTGCTAACCCACTACCGCACTTGGCTTGTCATGACAACTAGCACTTCCTGCTCCGACCTCCCTTTACCTCCACCCTCTTCTGCCTAAACTTCCTGCTCCTCTCCTTAATTACCACCCCACCCCTTTCCTTAGCCTATACCTGCTAGTAGATTTTGTTTTATTATTACTTAGTCCTTGGTCCTTGTGTCTGTAGCTTGTAATTCCTGTAATAAGCTTAAGATGTGTCAATGACTGTAAATTACTATATGTAATTGTTGTTTATCTGTGTACCCTTGCCATTGTAATTGCTGTCAACTGTATTTGTGTTGTCCAGAACCATCTTGCAAAGGAGCTCACTCAAAGGTATAAAGCCTTGTTAAATAAAGTTTCATTGATTGATTGATTGAGGCTCTGTCTGTGCGAAGTTGGAATACCATGGATGAGCAGGGAACATGAAATACTTCACAACAAAATATCTATACAAAAACATAAAGAAGGGCTTAACATGCAGCCTTATCGCACCCCATGGAATTGCAATGTGGGTTCCCAGGAATCCGTTAATCAAAGGAAAAAAATGGCGCCTCTGTATAAAAATTGGATCCATGAAATAAACCAGTAGGGAACCCCATGAAAAGCAAAGTGGAATAGAAAATAATGGAAACCCTGTCAAAGGCTCTCCTGGTCTAAGGAGACCAGATACCCATGAGCTGCATCCATGTTGCCCTGGTAACCTATTCCCAGAGTCGAATCAAGTTATCACTGATCTGTCTGCCAGGAATGGAACAAAATTAACATGGAGAGATCATCTTAGCAGCTATTGGACTCAACCGTCCCACGGATCTTTGCAAGGATCTTTAAATCAGTGTTAAGGAGAAATTGGCCTCAATTACCTAAATGAGCTGTATCACTCTTCTTGTACATTAAAATTAAAATGGCTCAAGACACCTCAGGGGAGAAAACAACATATTCAGCATATAACATTGAAAACATCCTGAAGAATCACAGAAGAAAATCAGAAAAATAAAGATAAAACTCAGACCCAAAACTATCAGGACCTGGGACTGGTTTTAGTTTTAGGAATTTCAATGCGATTATGCCTCAGGTACACTAATAGGTGCCAAGAGTGTGAGCTGGTCCTTCTCAGTTGCCAGGTCGATCAGTGGAAGACCCACAAAGTTTCTGAGTGAACAAGCCATAGAGAGGGGTGCCAAAAGAGGCCTGTAAATAACTGTCAACCATCGCTTGGATATGTATCGAATCTGTGTGTACCTTCCCAGAATTATCCCAGACTGAGATAAAGACTTTGGGTGACTCCTTCCTGGCAATGTTTAAATATACCCTGGGTTACCTTGAGCCTGTCATGCTAAACTGTTGTTCCATACGTAGAGACCGTTCCCTATCATACAGATACTTACGCATGTCAGTCTTTACAATGTCAACTTGGGGTTTATAGGAAGTCCGTTCAGTAGTTTGTAAGGACAGAAGGTGAAAGAGCTGAGTTCTCAATTGCAAATACTGAAAATATTCTGAGTGGTTTCTAGTTATCCCTGCAGTCCAAAAAGACTCCTAAATTCTGATTTTGTACCCACCCACCAATCCACTAAAGAGTCATATCAAGGCACCACTGACTCCTGAGCTTAAAGAGCTCATTACAGTGGGAAACCATGGAAGGTCATCCAGGAAGGCACTGTATCCCTTCACAAATAATTGCCGAACTCCCAAGCTCACAGTAATATGTACCTCAGAATGATCGGAAGTGACAGAAGCCACCATCAGGGCTGTTAGAACTTTAGATCCCAGAGAAACAAAGGAAAATCAGTCCTGGTGGGCAGAGAACCTCTATAATACATATAACCCCTTGAGGATCAAAATTAGTTAAGTATCTTGAAGACCAGTCATGGCAATCATCCGAGCATAAAACGTGGTTTCCCAAAACACGTTTTTGTGTTCTACCATTTTGTTCTGCAAATCCCAGGGCTACTGAAGTCACTCCCAGGATGAGAAACCATGCTGTAAATAGGTAAGGTTATAATAATGTAAACAAAGCTACTCTGGACACCTTAGCATGTGGAGCATAACCCACTCCAAGTCTCATGGGATGATCATGCAGAAGGACATCCAAGAGCAGCAACCTACCGAGCTCCACATCCATTAAATCCATTGAACGGAAAGGAGTGGAATAAAATGCCTATCCAGTGTAGGATTCCTCCCCATGGACCAGACCAACAGTCCCCAGGACCAAGCCTTTCGTGCCTGGTGGACAGAAGCCATGGTATTCAGCCTGGTGTCCTGCAGGAAAATTATCAGGACCCCTTAGGAACATAATGCAGTTAAAGTAGTCAGGCATCTCCTAAAATTCTTGATGGTATTGACTTTAAAGTAAGAACTTTTAGCATCAGAACAGGACTAGAAGACATGTAAAAAAAGAAAGTGCAAGAAAAATGTAAACAAAAGAAACCAGCAGAAAAACCATTCCATTGAGGGCCTTTTCTGTCTAGTCTTTTCTTTGAGCAAGCCGAACATCCCCAAGACCAACCTCAATATCTAAAGTTCCTTCTGAGAAGAATGAACAGAGGAAGCTTCAGAATCCTCATCTTCCTCTGTAGCCTGCTCCTGCAGAAGAAATAACTGTTCTGAGTTAGCATGGAGACCTTCCATGAACCCTGAATCAGGGAACAAGGTGAGATCTCTTTCATTTGCCAGTAACCCACCATAAACCCATCAGTAGAAGGAGTAGAAGGGGCAGTTCTGGGGACAAGTGTGCAGTAGACATTACCATCAACAGAGCTGGAGCAGAGTCAGGAAGGAGAGGCTGAAGGGCGCAGTCGGGCAAGTGTCCGGGGTCACTGGAACATCCAAAGAGACATAGAACCAGCTACAACCACCAGGGCAACAGGAGAGAATGTGATGGAAGATGTGGGATCTCAGTATGGGTGTGATTAGGGAGTGCGGGCAGGGGTGGGGCTGGGTCTGGAGGCAGCACAGAATCGGACACCATACCAGTAGCAGCACAGGATTTTGAGCTTCATGGACCATGTCGTCCAGATCATAATAGGGTCCTTATTGTGGATGTCCCAGGGACAAGTCTGGAAGGAGTGCCCTAGTTCATCACAGGGTTACACCTGACCAGGTTGGGACAGTATTGGCTGGTGTGACCAGTCCCTAAATACAATTCACATACCAACATATCACAGGCATTGCCGAGGTGGGACATGGAGCCGCACCTATGATAGGTCTTCAGCTGGCCAACATAGAAGCAAAAGCCTCTATCATGTCTGATGTAAAACTTCTGGGAAGATGCTGGACACCCGCTGCCAAAGGCTGAAGCTTCACCTTAATCTCCCACCCCGAGTCCAAATGTTTTCAGTATCTAGTATAGGAGGCAGGCAGGCAGTCAGTGACATCAGCCCATTGCCAGACCTAATGCAAAATGTCAGAAATATGGACCCCCTCATTATTAAAGATTACAATAATGGTTTTGATGGCTGGTTTGGTCAGTGGGATGGCAATAAATGGAATCCACAAAGGAGATGTGTTAACAGTGTTAAATTTCTCCCAGAAGTGATCCAAAAGCTGTGGTGACAGAAACTCACATCAAATTGTTTGTCTCCTGAGGTAAGGATAAGGCAAAATGTCATCAGCCAAAACCCTAGGGAATCCTTCAAAGATTGCAGGCCACAAAGACCCTAACAGGGGATCTTCAAGGCTACCCTCGTACTTGAGGCAGACAGCATTGTGTTTCTTTGCTGGCTCACCCAGATTAGTAAATAGATCTGCCATACAAAGAGGGTCCTATCTGTTGTCAGTTTATGAAGATGAGCTGGTCCATACCTGCTCAGGGGATCTCCTGGTGGCCTCTGCAGTTTCCATCTCTGAAGAGTTGGGGCACTGAGAATGTACCAGAAGGCAGGTGGAAATGTTTGAGGCTGAACTTCAGCAGAATTCATCATATCCCCCAGGAGGTGGAAGGCTGTGGTGATGAAGTAGAGGCAAAAGAGCAGTCAGTGCTACTGAGTGCTGAATCTGATCACCTCCATACGAAGCCAGAGGGAGGGAAGAAGAGGGGAAGGATCATCCGTATGCAGGGTAGAACCCACAGGTATAGAGCTCTGGGGTACCAAGGGTGGTGGAGATATGGCAAGTCCTGGATGTGAAGTAGAGTCAGTAACCAGTACACTGGGATGTACAGCAGGTGTCAACCCTGCTCCCTGCTGCCATCCAAAATGTAGTCCTTTGAATCTCAGGCCCAGATGCCTTCTGGTTTTGTAGATGCCAGAATCAAGCAGAGTACCAGAAGAAACAGGATCAACAGTAACATACCTGGGAGCCATTGCAGCAGGTACCCATTAGTCGGCAGGTGGAATATATCCATCGCTGGGCAGGGAGGAAGCTCTGGAAAATGGCACTGGTAAAACAAGCTGCAGGTGCAAAACAGGGCCTGCAAGTGGCATAGAGATCCTCAGCACAGGAAAATAATTTAGATCCCGAGGCAGACAGCCATAGCCCAGAAAGTAGCATCAGAGGGTTGGGCAGGCTGAGCAACTCCTACAGGCTGGTGGGAGTAGGAGTTTCAGCTTTGTCCTCATCAAAATGCAGAACTCCTTAAGAAGGTTCAGTCACTTGTTTCTGACATTTTATGGAATAAGAAGCACCCTAGGAAAGCTTTCCATAAATTAGCTGCCCCAAACATCTTGGCGACCTGAAGCTGCCACACTTTGGTTTATATCACTGGGCCAGTCACCTCAGTAAATATTTGTGATGGGCAGAGACACATGACCCTACAGAGTCATCAGCATATATCCCAACATGGCTCAGGGTAGAACAGGAAAGAATATCCTTAGCAGGTATAAATCAGGCATCAGTGCCTTTCATTAAAATAGGAAACTTCCGTTAGCTCTCCATCATACACCACTGGAACTTTCAATTGAATGCATTCAACTGTGTGCCTCAATGAAATATGCAAATTCACAGGACTTAGCCCAACCCATTTTCAGAATCCCAGCCTTTTGGGGACATATGGTCCCCTATAAGTGGATTCCATTAGAAGTCTTGCACTGCCCAGTATTTCCAAAATCAGGTCAATGAATAGTTGCCTGCACAGGAGTTACTTAATAAGTTAGGTTTAATTTCAGAGTGGTCTTTTGAATTTATCAGATTCGACACATGTTACCGACATATTTCAGGCCCAAAGCAACTCAAGGTGGTCTGGAGGACTGGGTTTCCACCTGTAGAAGCCTGGCCTTGGCCCTACGCCGTCTCCTCGATTTATTCATTCTTATACCTGTTGGTCTTCCCAAAAGTGGACCGTATTCAAGTATTGGAGAAACAAATTCTCCAGTTACACTCCCAGATGGACCAAGATTTGGGAAAACTGTCACAAATACATCACACAGGATAGGTTACATATTATGCAGCTGCAGTTCCTCAATGACATGTATCTGAGCCCTTATCGTTTGCACAAAATGGGACCGAGCTCCGACCCCAGTGTGTAATAGATGTGAAGGGAAATGGGCACCTTATATCATATGTTCTGGGTTGCCCCAAAATCTCCCCTTTGTGGGACCTTATTAAAGCTAAGTGGACCCCTTATTAGGTTTACAGGAATACTTTACCCCAAGTATGCATGTTGAGGATTTCTGAGGTTTCCACAGATGGTCCGCCATTATCATATTTCCATGATTGCTTTATCGGTAAAGAAGGTTGTACTGAAGCACTGGAAGGACTCCTAGTTGCCCACATATGTGGAATGGACAAAAGAGCTTCTCCACAATCTAAGGGTCAAGAAAATGATGACAGTATGTTTAATCACATGGGGTCATGCAAAAGAGGTGGAAATGTTACATTTTGTATACTACATAATGTCTTCACTGTCGTAGAACAAGGTACCCCAAATGCAGATGAAGCAGTGTATCCCTCATAATGTTCCTTGACACTAAACACTGCTGGCACCAGGGATGGGGAAAGGGGTGGGTAGTGGGGTGGCTGGACCTGGGAGGGAGTGTGAGTGGATTCCTTCTGTATTCTGTCAAATTTCTACAATGCTGTGATGTATGTTTGTATTGGAAAAGGTAGAAAACTAATAAACTTTTAATTTTAAAAATGCAGCACTCCACAAATGGAGGAAACCTGTCTAAGTAAAGAGCAGCATGGCAGGCTCATGTGAGTCAAGTGCTGAATCATAGTAGCTCACAAGGCCTCCCCAGCAGTGCATGAGGTCCCTTCTCAGGAAGGTGTCCATCCGGCCTCCAGGAGAGGCTGTACTGGGGACCAGGGAGCCCCAACCACCAGGGAGGCAAGCCTAGGATTGAATGCTCCAGCTTTGAAGGAGAGACTGCACCTCAAAGAGTTTAGTTGGGGTCTCAACAGAAGGAACAGCATCTGTAGCAGATGGGCAGCCTCTGAGAATGTATGCAGGGCACAACCTCAATTGCCAACAGCTGCTGAAGCCTTGAGTGGTGCTGGTGAATCCAACTAGAGTCACCCGCTGGGCTGTGATTCAGAGTGTTGAGTGGTGGGACCTGTCATAAACCCTACAACAAGAGGGCAGCTGCCAGAAAATTAGCTGCTACCAGCAGCTTGAGGATGTCCAAGTCATCTGGGACCTTCAGATGAAGGACTTCTGAGTCATCTAGGACTTTCTTTATGATTGACTCCATAGCGGGAATTGCCAAGTCTGTGGACTGATCAACAGTCCAGGAAATAGCCATAGGTGAGTCCATTGCATTTGCTAAATCCCCTCTGAGGGAGAACTGAGTTGGAAGAACACAAACAGTTGGAGGCATAATCTTTCAAGGAGAGCTGCGCCTCCTCCATCTTCCACCATGACAGTCCAGTCAGCCATCTTGCTGACTGCTGCAGCAGAATCTCCCCTACGGAAGAAAACAGAAGTATTGGAAAAATACACTAAACAGGCCAGGAACAGATACCTCCATAACATGCAATATGAAGCCAAAAAGAACATTTAGAAAGATAAAACTAATGACAAAGTGCAATAATGCAGGAAAACAAAATACAAAAGTAAAAGAAAACAATTCAGGAAGTTTGAAAACATTAGTCAATCTTTTCCATTACTTAATCAAGTCTACAGGAGATAATTTATTTTTCAGCTAAATAAATGAGTAGCAATTCCTTTGCTATCAGTACAGATCAAAGTGGTGGAGGTATATTATTTTGTTGAAATAAAAGTGCACATTTTGAATGCCATAAATAGAACTTGAGAGTCATGAATATCAAGCATAGGGTGGAGGGTCATATGCATGTTGGGAAGGAGTCAACCCAGTATAATGTCAGAATAGGAGAGCTGTGACCAAGCGATATTGACCCAAAATTGCTCTAGGGAGTGCCAAAAGAGATGGGCATTGGGACACATGACAAAAAAATGTTCCATCATCTCTAAACAGGTAACACAACCCTGTCTAGGACAGTACCATTCTGAAAGACTTTTGTGCTTTGCACTAGCCTTTCGCTTAAGCCTGCCATGGCAAATGAGCCAACACATGTCCCACATTTCTGTGGGGTTCAGGTATCCTTCAGGTACTCTGCTACCAAGACTATGTCTGTTGGAGGAAAGTCTTTGTAAATAATAGGTTCTATGAAGGCCAAAGGCATAATCGTGCTATACAAATCCGCTCATGAAGAAGATTTAGCAGTGACAAGGACTATGTTCCAGGTTCTAAGCTTGAAAAAATGGGCTTAGTATAATTGGGAAATCAGAGTGAAATTGGAACTTGCAGCAGAAGAGAGTTCAAGCTTCCTAAATGGGACATACCCATCAATCAGCCCAGGGTACCAACATTTTTAAGTACCAGAGAAATAACTAAAAGACTCAATACAAAAATAAGATAAAGTAATATGCAACAGAGTTCTTCAAGCGGAGACCTCCGTAATCAATTAGTTGATTAAGCAATAAGGCATGACAGGGTGTGGGTTATTAGGACATTTACCCGCCTTGTGTGGTGTGTCATGAGGTGCAGCCAAGTGACTTAACCACACAAGAATTAGGTAATCTAACCCACACCTGGAAAACTATATACGATATACAATGGACCTATGTAAAATAAATGTTAAATGTGTTTAAGTATGTTTTTTATAAATGCCATTTCTCAGCTGTGGGTTATTACAGGATATACCACGGTCATGTGATGTGTTTTGACCAATGAGATTACAGGATTTTCATACCGCATTGTATAATACATCACAATTCTCCAAATGGAGTTCAGTCGACTGCTCCAGAGTAGCTGGAAAATTTTTCCAAGGAGGGAACCTGGAGTTGAAGCAGGAGGGATACACTACACATAAGTAAGAGAAGAGGGAAGTAAAAGGAATGAAAAACAGCAGCCTTCTATTTTTGGACTAATTCCAATGCTTCCAGAGTTGCAGCTTAAAGGAAAACATTTGTAGTGTGTCGTTCTAATTAGACAAGGGCAGAAGAGTCGGAGCCAAAAGTGAAACCTTATACTGTAGAAGACCTATTTTCACTGGAACAAAATTTTCACTATATTCACTGTTTTGAAATTCCAGTGAAAATAATATCCAGTAAAAATATATACTACAATTGACAAGTTATCTGGCTCTTGCACTTCAGCTAAATTAAACTGCCATGAAAGCGTTGGAGTGGACGAAACAGTGAACTTTAAGGGCAATGAATTCATTGTCCTCTACAGTATTTGAATAGGGTCAGAAGAGACAAAAATGTGCATTGTAAATGGAATGGAAGGGGTGAGAGATCCAAGCTGAAAACCCTTACATTTAGCTAAATTTAGCGTAGATCTGGAAATCGGGGTGGAAGAGTGTAATAGGTCAATAGCCACCTTTCTTGAGGGGTTCATAACACAAAGGACAATGTCATCTTCACGGGCAATCAATCAAAGTTCAGTGGAATAATCTGGAGAAGGCATACCATGGATTTGTAGATGAGTCAACAATGTATGTAAATGAGGGTCTATGCAAAGGCGTACAGTACAACAGAGGGTACATGAGATAACCTTGCCAGACACCAGTAGGAAAAGGTATTTTACAGTCTAAGTGGCCATCAATGTGTGGAAGGATACTCTTAGTACTATATAAAATCTGAAGTGGTTCAGATGCTACTCTCCGGTAGACTACAGCATATAAAAATGAAGGTGACCTATCTACCTCAAAACCACTCCTAAGAGGTGTAACACAAGGTTCCATCTTGGGCCTTATCCTCTTTGCCATTTATATCAATAATACTGACTCCAATCTCACCAAATCTAATATTCACCTTTTGCAGATGATACTGTCCTATATGTCAGTAATCCTACACCATCAAAAGCCTGTGAACTTTTACAATCTGAGTTCTCTCTGCAGCACAAATTACTAGAAAAAACTCCTACTGAATGCCAAGAAAACAAAAGCCATGTTCTTCTCCTCCAAGAGCTTCTCTTCCACTCTCTCACCAATCACCCTTCCTCAATTATCTTCCATCCTTGGTGAAAGTCTGGACTATGTGGATAAATTTAAATATCTTGGGGTTTGGATTGACAATAGACTTGACTACACTAGCCACATTGAAGAACTCTTGAAGAAGCTCAGACAGAGACTTGGCCTATTTTACAGAATAAAACATTACCTAACCAGAGATTCTAAACAAAGATTAATCCTGGCATCATTCCTATCCCTCATTGATTATGCTGATTTCCTATATAGTCACTGCTCCCTTTCCCACTTAAACAAACTGGATACCTTGTATCATAGAGCTCTTAGATTCATTACAGACCTTCCTTTCAGCACCCACCACTGCTCTCTATACTGCAGTCAGCTGGACATCCCTACATCATAGAAGAAACAAAAATGCTGCTCTATGGATCTACAAAGCTCTAACAAACAAATTACCATCCTACATTTCAGATTGTTTTGCAGGTCATATCCAGACCATATGCCCTAAGGAATAATAAACTCATCATGCTGAAGATACCTATTACCTGTACCCGGCATGGGAGGGCTGCAATCAGCTACTCTCTAGCACTTATTTGGAACTCTCTTAAAAGATCCTGAAGTTGAATACCCTCATTCCAATAGCATCTTTCAAAAGCTATACACTAGTCTCTTTCCAGAGCCATGCAACTGTTTCCACAAGGCCTAGTCCTATCACAACCCCTTTCTCCCACACCCTTTTTGCACTTCCACCCCTAATTTGTTTTGTAGCTTTCACCCTCTTAACTCATACCTGATCTTATTCCCCAAAATCCCATCACCCTGCTTTAATCTTTCATTACTGTCTTATTTTGTTCCTTTTTATTATAACCCAGTTTCTTTGGCTCATTGCTTTCTATATATGTGAATATTCTTGTATCTGTTCATTTACAATGTCTTTGTTTTTGTATTCAATCTGTATCTTGTATTTGTGTAAAATTTGTACCTTTATATTGTTATAACCAATCAGGTCCATCTTGTAAATGAGCCATGCTCAATGATGCTCCTGAATAAATAAAGATTTTGATTGATTGATTGATTGAAGCCATTTACAGAATATAGGGGAATACCATAGTGGTCCAGAATGGAAAATAAGTAGTCATGAGAGACCTTGTCAAAGCCTTCTCCTGGTCCAGGGAGAGAAGATATCATAGATCCTTCTCCTGCCATCCCAAATCAAAGAGTTCTCATAAAAGAAAGAGGCTGTCATGAATGGATCTATCATAGATTAAGCAGGATTAAAATTCAACAATAAAATGGTGGAAATGCGAGCCAATCTGGAAACAAGAATTTTCATCAAACCTTCAAGTCAGAATTTAATAAACTTAGAGGTGCCAATTACGAATATCAGTAGCATCTTCTTTTTAATAAAAATCAAGAGGGCTTCACAGAAGGAAGAAGCGGTGAATCAAAAGCCAGTTGAAGACTGGAACCAGTAAGTTGAAGAGAAGAGCAACATGAGTCTTGTAAAACTCTGAAGTTAAGCTACTTGGGTCAGGAACAGTGGAGATATGTAGTAGCATTATAGCAGTTCGGTTTCAACAGGCATAATCAGTTGCATCAAAGGTTGTAAGTCAGTCATGGGAATAGGAGGTAGCTATGCGAGTGTAAAAAGGAAAGGGCGAGAGAGAGACAATCTGGGAACTGAAAAGGGAAGTTAAGTGTTGGTGTATCATAGGTAGTATGGCTTCCTTAGTGGTGATGATCTGTCCTTGTGCTGTATGCAAAGAAGTGAGAGTGAGGCGTAAAACCCTGTCTTTGCAACTGGCAAGCGCATTGCTCCCTCTGGTTTGTCCTTGAGTCCCCAAATGGTGTTCCATACACAGGGATTTAATGCAATCATACTGCAAAGATTGCATTTGGTCTTTAACTAGTTTAACTTGGGTGTGATAATCTGAATCAGAAGAGGAAGCTTTGGATAATAGAGACTGCAGTTTAGTTCAACAGGCGTAATCAGCACTCAAAACTGAAAGTCCTCGATTTCAGGAAAGCAGATTTCAATAGAATGAGAATCTATCTGAAGGAAAATCTGGACGGTAAGTCTGAAGCAGATGTGGAAGAATACTGGGCCATGTTAAAGGGCATTAAATTAGACACATCTCAGTGTGCCTGACAAGTTAGTAAGGCAAAGAGAAGGAGGAACCCCGTATGGTTCTCCAAGGAGGTGGCAAAAAAGTGAGGAAAAGAAGAGCCTTCAGAACGTATAAAAAGTCAAAAAAAGGAAAGTGAGAGAATAGAATACAAGGGAAAAACTGAAGGAAGCAGGAAGGCAATAAAGGATTGCAAAGGCTGAAACAGAAGAAAAGATAGCACACAAAGTAAGAGAGCAAAAAACCTTCTACAGATATATAAGGAAAAGAGGAAGAGCAGAGCAGGAATCGTAGCAATGCAAAATGGATAGGCATCTTGCAGAGAAAGACAGGGAGAAGGTGAGGTACTTAATGAGTACTTCTGCTCAGTCTTCACGCAGGAGGAAACCAACAATGGACCTTCACTATGCAAAAGATAGTCATACAGGAGGGGTAGATACAAGTCCCTTAATGGAGCAAGAGCCCTGGAGAATTCAATAAGTTGAAGATAGAGGAAGCAATGAGGCTGGATGAGATGCACGCAAGAATTCTGAGAGAGCTTGGGAAAGAACTGGCAGCACTCCTAGTAAAACTCTTCAATATGTCATTGGAGAACGTGGATGCTCCTGAGGACTTGAAAGGGCTACAGTGATGCTGCTTCACAAGAGTGGGAGCAAGGAGAAACTGAGAAACTATATCCCAGTTAGCCTCACCTCAGTGGTGGGAAGGTGATGGAATCCCTGTTAAGAGAGATATTGGCATTTTTAGCATTGTGGTCAATTAGACCCAAAGCAATATGGCTTCATGGCATGTAGGTCCTGCCAGACAAACCTGATTGATTTTTTTCATCTGGGTCACTAGAATGGTGGATCAGGGTGCTGTTAATATGGTCTACCTGGACTTCAGCAGGGCCTTCAACTCCGTTCTCAACAGGAGGTTGGTCAACAAATTGGAACACACGGAGATAGACATAAAATAACATCCTAGGTTAAAAACTGGCTGAATAGAGTTCTCAAGTTCTCAAAGAGTATTGGTGAATGGTACTCTGCCAAAGAGGGTATTGTGACTAGTGGAGTACCACAGGGATCAGTGCTGGGACCGATCCTCTTCAATATATTCATCAGTGACATTGCAGATGGTCTAGAAGGAAGTGTGCCTGTTTGTGGATGACATGAAGATCTACAACAGGGTGGATACACTTGATGGAGCACAAAAGGACGGAGTCTGACCTGAGGAAACTGGAAGAGTGGCCAAGAAACTGGCAGTTAAAGTTCAACATGAAAAATGTAAGGTCATGCACCTGGTAAATCATCACCCGAGGAGAGTATACTTAATGGGAGGAGAACAGCTAATGGCTACAAAGCATGAGGCGCAATCTGGGGATTATCATTCCAGATGATCTGAAGGTGAACAAGCAATGTGAAAAGGCAGCACATAAGGCTAGTAGCATCCTTGGATGCATAGGAGACATCACAAGCAGGCGATGGGAGGTGATTAGATCACTGGTGAGGCCTCACCTGGAGTACTGCATCCAGTTCTGTAGACCATACATCAGGAAAGACAGATCGACTGAAGACAGTACAGAGAGGGCAACAAAGATGGTGAAGGGTTTGCATCGACAGCCATATGCAGTAAGGCTGAGGAGATCTCAAATTATACTCCCTGGAAGAGATTAGAGATTGAGGAGATATGATAGAGGCATTCAAATACCTGAAGGGTATCAATAATGTTCAGACACAGAATCTTTTTCAGATAAATAGCTGTACCAGGACTAGAAGACATAACATGTGCCTTGAGGGTAGATTCAGGAGCAATGTGAGAAGTTCTTCTTCACAGAGCAGGTGGTGGAACCATGGAACAATCTGCCCAGTGGGTCATGGGGGTGAAGACAGTAAGGAATTTAAACTAGCATGGGACAAACACAGCGGGATACTAAAGAATACATCAAAGTGTAGGGGGTTGAATCCACGGGCAGACTAGATGGATCATGCAGTCCCCATCTGCTGACACGTTCTATGTTTCAATTGTTGGTGAAGGTGAGATATGTCAAAAAGTTGTGGTGGTAGAAGATTGTGGTGGGAGTGCGGAACAAGCGTTTCAGGGCCAATTTAGTGTCAACCAGCCAGAGACCTATGTCATCATACATACAGATTAGGGACTGCCTACTTAACAGTAACTCTGACAGTGAAAGTGCAATGGTGCATCTAGGAGGACAGTGTTGTTTACGCACCATAGTACGTACCAGCCTTAATCACTGTGCCTCCAAAGGTGCCTCCCAAGAAAAGATGGTGTAAGGGTTTCAACAGGTTAGTACTAATTGTGTAGTTACATGGGGTTGTAAAGATAAATTCAATGCGTGCTGCTAATGTGCTCTTATAATAAGTGTAGCTCCCTGATGGATATAGAGACTGGTAGATATCTTGCAATCTGGCATCCTTAATCATCTGAAGCAAGAAATTTGAATCAAAAAAAAGCTTTTGCCTTTGCACCTCTATCTGTGGTAGACAGTCCACAATTAAAATCTCCCAAAAAATAAGTAGTGGGAAGTGTACTGGTAAGGTTGAAGCAATTAAAGCAAATCAATCTGCTTCCTCTTTGTTTGAGGGCTTAGATGGAATAAATCGAAAGAGATCAGATTGGATGGCTACATTTAGAAGGAGGTCCCATCCCAGAACTATGTCCACCAATTTTATAAGTGATAAGACAGGAAAAGCCACAGAACAGGATGTTCACCCTGTCACATTGCCAGGGCCCAAGGACCAATAGGAGGGACCCCAAAGTCAAGATTTTTGCACCGGTAAATATCAGAGGATGTTTCAAAATGAGTGTCCTGTAAGAAAAAGACATCATAAGGCACAGCTGCTGGAGACTGAAAAACAGAAGATGTTGTGCTGAACAGGGTTCTTAATAAATGTTTACCTTGAGAGTGGCTAGGGTGAGAGCACAGCCACCCATTATAAGAAGAAGAAGGTGAACATGTCAGGTGTCAGGTAGGTGGATCCAATAGGCCTACCGATTGTGGAACTGGCTTAGATTTCTTGCATTGTTGCCAATTTCTTGCTTTCAAAGGAGTAGCATCCCCAGATCAGATTTGGAATGCAAAGTAGCAGCTTGCAAACAAGAAGAATCTGAATTAAGACTGTCTTCTGAGTCTAACTTGTCCTGGTCTAACACCGCAAATTTCTTATCATGAGGACGTGAAGACTGAGCAAGAGTTTTGGAGTGCCTCGGGGATTATTTTCTGGTCATCACTGTGTATGGGGGGCGGGAATATTTGAGAATCTTCATGCTCCATCACTTCGGGAGGATGTTCCAAGGCTTCCAGTATGGGTAAGGTGTCATAGACATAGAAGGCTGCTCTAAGTCAGGAGAGGAAGGAAGGAAGAGATGGAAAGTGGGACAGAGTCCGCTGGTGGGTGCTGGGGAAGGTCAGAAGCAAACTGGAGAGGTCAGGGGGTCATCAGTGATTTATTAGCATGAGTTAAGTGGTGAGCCGCATCCTTACGGAGCTGTTGCTGCAGCTTTTTCTGGATGTTTGCAACAAGAATCTCGGGCTAAGTCTGTCTTACAGTTGTGGAAGCCACAGGCAGGAATGATATGAGTGGCTGACAGCGTCGCAGAGATTGCAGCAAAAGGATTTCTGCAATGAGCACTGACATGCCTGAAGGTGAGGCAAAAGAACAGCGAGGTCATCACAAACTGAGTTAAGGTGTTGTTCAGAGCCACGCATAAAGCAGGTTTTGGTTGACCTGGATAGAAGCAGTGGGCCCAATCCCTGCCAAGATAAAAAACTTTCAGGAGATGTTGCAGTCTGACTGGGCCATGGTTCAACTGGACTTTAAATTTCCTGTTGCCAGTCCAGAATTGTTTAGAATTGATGATAGGTTCAGGATCCCCAGGCAATGTACACCTCTGAGCCAGCCAGTACCTGTGGTCAAAGAAATTGACTCCCTCATTCTTGAGAAGATGCGGCAGTTCGATGAGCTGGTTTAGTAGAGGGATCACTGTTAAAGGCAGCCAAAGATGGGACTTTAGTTTGTTATATTGAGTCCAGAATCCATCAAGGTGGGCAGCGGATTTGAAGCTGATATCAAAACAAGGATCAGCAGTAGTGTGAGAAGTAGTGCAAAGTTTCGGTAGGAGAAAACTGCGTGGAATCCTTCAAGCGAAACTTTGCCACGTAAGACCTGTCCGGTGTATGTCAAGCCTCCTGTATAGTGGAGCCAAACAACGTTGCATCCCTGTGTGGGGTCTGGGATGAAGAAGGAACATCAGAGCACTGAAGGACTGCCAACGTTTTGATGAATCAGTAAGGCGTGGGCGGGGAGGTCAGGATGGGCAAAGGGAATTTCTTGGTCCATCCTGTCACCCAAGAATCTACGGGATTGTGGTAGACAATGCGGGTAGGCACAGCAGGCATAGTGGGGGAGTAGGCCAGCAGGCATAGTGGGGGAGTAGGCACAGCAGGCATAGTGGGGAGGGTAGCAGGCCTCAGGTGGGAACTCAGTTGCTGAATCAAATTGACTAGAAGGGCAGTTCAATAGTAGGTGGAGGCAAATCCAGGGTGAGAGGGGCCACTCCAGCCAGCATGGGAATTGTAGCAGAGGTAATAGAATAACAGATGGGAGAAGCAGAACTAGTGGCGGTTGCAGTGATAGCAGAGGCAGCAGTCGCAGGTCATGAGAAGGTAAGGTTCAAGGTGGGAGGTCACTGAGAACTGCTGCAGTAGGCCCAGCAGCAGGGATATTACTGGGATGACAGGCAGGGCGTGAGGGTCTACCAAGGCAGTATCCGATCACCTAGGTTTGTCAGCCTCAAAAGTAAAATGACAGGCAAAATGACTGAAGAGGGCAATGTTGTAGAACCCTGGAGGGAGAATGGCAGTAGGAATAGTGCCAGAAGTCTGGAGGGCTGATGATACAAATCCAGGTTGCCACTGACCAGTGGTAGATTGCCCCCAACCAGCACCTTCCAGGACTGTCTGCAGGTTCTAGTCAGTAGGAGGGTAGGCTGTAGTGTACTCTCGACTAGGTCCCCTGGGCCAACACCAAGAGGAACGTGGGAAGAGGAGGAGGTTGTCTCTGTGCAGGCAAGGAAACAAAGGTTGATTCAAGGGACAGATAATGCAAACAAGTGGCTGAGGAATGGTATCAGGGGCAGAGAAATATCAGCAATGCATGGCACAGTTGGTGGGTGAACAGTCTGTAACGAGACAGGCCCAGCAGAGAAAACCACTGAAGGGCTCCAAACAGGCTGTGGCAGAGGTAGCCAGCTGAGGATGACAGGAGGGCTGTGGTAAACTCCTAAATGTTGGAACAGAAGTGTGCTGCGAAGAGTGGGAGAAACAACAGCAGAGGCAGAAGTGGTCTGAGAGCAGAGACCTGTGCAGTTCCCGAATGCACTCTGTCTCAGGTCGAGGCAAACCACTCTTTCTCCTGCTCCAAAAGTGGAACCAGGTGTTGTTTCTTGTGGGTCAGTGCTGCAACAAGATGTAATTCTGTTTTGGAGAATTGTGGAGTCAGAAAAGAAGCATCCGTTAGTAGGTTGGTTCGATCCAGTAACTGTGCAGCAGAGTCCATAAGGCAAGCAACAGGGTCCAAAGATCAAGTAGCAGGATCCCCATGCAGGTAAGCAGGCTCTGGTAGCAGGCTAACAGGTTCCATGTACAGGTTACCAGGCAACTGAGACTTCATGGCATTATGCCGAAAATCAGAGCAACAGGTGGGGACAGAGATTGTCTGATGAATATGCAGCAAGTCTCAGCGTTGCAGGAGACGATGAATCCGAAACTGGAGCAAAGCTAAAGGGAAGTGAGGTCAGCATCCACACAGAAGGTGTAGTGTTAACAGACTCACAGTATGTCATGATGACAAGTTGAACAGAAGCGCTCCTACTGCCAAGAGTAGGGGCATTTTGATTGAAAAATCTTGCCATGATACAGCATTCAAAGAACACACAATACAAAGAAACTCAATCACATGTCATATTAAACAAGGAAAAGAAAAAATCTCTCAGTCAATTTCATTTATAAGATCTAGCAGAAATCTGAACAAAACATTTCATTAAGAATATTTCAAAGCAAAAGGGTTATTTATTTTATATAATTTATTTTAGTAAATGAAAAGCTTTCCACCTAAGAATATGGTACTTGTAGCTGTTCTTTGTTCTGTTTCCTGTATAGAAGATAATTCATATAAAACTGAGTATAACAATTCCTCTTGGGTTGTATGTTGTTGTTGTAAGACTAGTTTACATCTAGTCTGCCAAATCAAAATTTAAATCATGTTAGCATGATTCTCATACTGCTAACATTGGGCCCTATGCACTGTGCCCATGTCGCTGTTTAAAACCAGGCGCATAGGCACAGCTACGTGGAAAGCCGCAGCAACTGGGTCCCGTGCCCCCCAAGGCATTCACGACTGGTGAGGAGGACAGTTATACACCCAATCCCCAGCTGGGGCTTCTCCGTGTTTGGAGGTGTGTTCTACTACCAGTGGCGGCCACCCGCATGGACTGCAGGTGTTAGCATTGCTCTCCTAATGTCTCATCTACTAGGTTAGCCAACCAGTATAGTCTGTCACCCTAGGAGGTTCCATATTGTCAATCATAGCCTTGAATTAGCCAGTAGGAGCAAGTGGAGACATATACCATGGCTGAATTATGCAGGATGTCTCAAGTTTTCTTTATAAAATCTTTATTGTAAATTCCCTTTCTTCTGCATCTCTGACCCTCTCAGCTAAGACAAAATAGAAGCAGAACTTGGAATCTCAATATCTGACCTTGAATGGACTCAACTTGGAAACATGCCTACAGATCTACTCCAGATCTCAAGGTTAGCTCATTCAGTACAAATTCTGCACCGGTCCTGCAAGCTGAGTTAAATGGATCGTATGAGGAGATGGCAAGTGTTGGAAATGTCAGCAAGCAGATGCAGAGCTTCCTCACATGTTTTGGAGTTGCCCCTTACTAGCTAGTTTTGGACTGACATACACGTGATTTCTTGCTCTAGCCTATCTGCAACACTGCCCTTTGCCCTGCTTTACATATACTAGTTATTTTCCCATCCAACACACCTCTTCCATATTCGTAGAAGCTATGGCTTTCTGCTGGTGCCTTGGCAGCTAACAGACTAATTCTTAGATACTGGAAAAAGCTACAAGTACATAGATACATACATAGATACATAGACAGTGTCGGCAGATAAGGGCCTATGGCCCACCCAGTCTGCCCATTTGAGCTTGTAAGTTCAGTTTATGTTTTCCAAGAAATCTGTTGCCCCTACCCTGACCTCCAGAATTCCTTTATGTCTATCCCATGCATTCTTAAATCCTGTGATTGTTTCAGCCCCACCACTTCCTCTGGCAGGGTGTTCCTCTTGTCCACCACCGTTCTGTGAAGAAATTCTTCCTCATGTTTCCTCTGAATCATCCTCCCTCAATTTCATCCCATGCCCTCTAGTCCTGGAACATCTTTTCGCGCAAAAATAGTGTATTCCTGCACCCTGTTCCTCCCTGTACGATACTTGTATGTCTCTATCATATCCCTCTCTCCTCTTTCTCCTCCAGGGAGTACATGTTCAGTTCCTTCAACCTGTCCTCATAGGACTTGTGATGCAATCCATGCATCATCTTTGTTGCCCTCCTCTGAACCTTCTCTACCCTGTCTATGTCCTTACGTCGGTAAGGTCTCCCAGAACTGTACAGTGTACTCCAGGTGGGGCCTCACTAGTGTCTTGTATAGTGGAATTATGACCTCCCTTTCCTGCTGGTGATGCCCCTGCCTATGCATCCCAGCATCCTATTTGCTTTACCTGCTGCCTTGTCCACTGTTTCCCTCTGAGGTCATCAGAGATGATAACCCCAAGATCCCTTTCCTGTTTGGTGCATGCTATATCCTCACCCCCAACTGATGTATTGTGCCAGGGTTTTGTACCTTCCTTATCTGAATGGCTCTCACAAATGAGCTGTACAGCTAACAGTGAAAAAATTGCGTATGCTATTACTGATAAGCAAGAGGAATTTATTGAGGTTTGGAGCCCTTTCTTCAGATCAACATCTGCCTAATTGCCTGTACATTTATCTCATGGTTTTAAAATGATTACATAATGATTTAATACCGTGTTTAGTGCCGTGCAATCTCAAGGTTACTGCTGTTTGGCTGTTCCGCTATCTGTTAGCAATTCTAGTTAGTTAAATAATAGTAGTGGTCCAGAAACACATGATTTGATACCTTTTATTGGACCAACATGGATGTTACAGAAAGAACAAAAGAACTTTGTTCTTTTCTGTAACATCCATGTTGATCAATAAAATGTCATTGTTTCTGGATCTGTTAAAAGGACCAATACGGCACCTACAACATTTTTTGCATAATAGTAGTGGTTCACTTCATTAGTATGCTATATGTAACCTAATGCTGACTTTATGGTCAATCCTTTTACTTTAAGGAATTATTACTTGCATTTGGTAACAAGTCATGTAATTCATGTAATGTGACTTTATGCTGATGTTGTTTTATGTCTTTGGCCTAAATAACAATAAAATTTATTATGGGAAAAAAAGGATTATAGAGGATGTACCTGTTCTTCCTTGAACCCATGCTCACCTGGCAAACTAACAATGAACTTGGAACTGATCCTGATGTTTAGTATGAACAAAGTCTTCATCACAGACTGCAGCCTCTGCAACCTTCAGCTCCTAGCACTCGTCTCACATGACTGAGTCTGTTAGGGACACTCAGACCAAGATTAGCAGACTATCTTTTGGTCCATTTAGACTATGCACATATTTATTACCAGCAGCACCCTGCCTTTTTACACTATGTCTGCACCCAGATAACTTGTCACGTTTATCTTATCCTCGTGGTGTTTACAGTAATTTAACATTGTAGGATCCAAAGTCTCACTCAGTGATAATAGTTGGTGATGCACTATCCAGGCCCATGCCATTCTGCACAGAGGCTCCATTCAGGGTCTCAGGCAGGACATTTGATTAGTGCCCACCTGGGACCTAACTCTGCCCCTGTCCAAACCTGCACGCTGGGGAGGTGGGGCCATGGATCAGTGGCCTGCAGTCGTGAATGCCTTCAGGTATGCCCTGTCACCAGGTGCAGGCTACTGCAAGGTGGAGTCGTGCCTGTGGCACATACCTTAACCATAGTGCATTGGGGCCATTGATGTATTCCATGCCATGGAAATATTCCTAAAATAATATTTTTGAGTTAGGTTTAAAAACAGTGGTTTATTCCATTGTTTATAAGTAAATCCCAAAACTCAATAATATAGGGCATTCGAGGAACAGGTGGGTCATTGTTTCTGTTACTGAATTACATGAAGGACTAGGACAATATTGATCCTCAATGTCTTTATGTTTCAAGTTCTCTTTCATAGTTAGCTTACCTTATGTGTAGCCATATAATATCTCACATTTACTCGGAATCCTGTCATCTGTAACCCTGCTCTATCGTATGTTGTTCTGAAGCTGTGTATTAGGAAAATGCAAGGGTTCATAAAATGATTCTGTAAGATTGTTTCATACAGTTGTTTTCTTGTGTTTGTTTGTATTTAGTTTGAAGTTATGTTCCATTTTTATATTACCAAAACAGGTGGCTAAATCTGAGTTCAGTTTTCGTTTTCTCTTGTTCTTATCTACAAGCTCCCAGAGTTCCATTCTTTTAAAATGTTTGATACAGTTGGCTCTGTCCAACTGCCCCTCTTTCTCAGAGTTTTGCAATACTGGGACCAAGTCTGCATAGAAAAAATGCAATGGTAGAAACATAGAAATTGATGGCAGATAAGGACTGCTAGGCCCATCCAGTTTTCCCATTTCCTGCCCTGAAAGCCATAGACCCAACTTTGTCTCCGACTTTACCTCCTCATTTGGTGTTTTCAAGGAGTGGTTAGACAGAGCGAAGAGTGAATAGGTTTAGTGAGAGACAGAGAGAGAGAGAGAGAGACAGAGTGAAGACTAGTGAATAGCATATTACCAATGGTCAAATACAAGTTGTGAGTTGAGAGAAAGCAGCTCAGAGACGTTGTCCAAGTGGTGGAATGTTTTTGTTTTTTTAAGTGGGGAGAGGAGGGATAAAAAAAAAACAGAGGCGGAGGGAGATCGTAGTGTTAAAGGATTAAAATGGACAACTTACCATTAGATAGAAGACCAGAGAAGGGGCAGCACAGGAGGAGGACAGTGCAGAGAGGAAGGTATCTATGGCAGCCAGGAAAAAAACATATTGGGTAATGGGGATGGGTAGAGTGCTGAAAGAGGAAGGAGGCAAAAGGATGAGGCAGGGTGTGGTGAGGGAATTTGAAGTCAAGAGCAAAACTGGTAGAAAACTATGGCTAGAGGGAGTAGACCTCCAAATTTAATTGAAGCAATCTAGAGGCGCTAGACACAAGGTGTTGCAGTAGTTTACTCTTCAAGGCGCCTAGTGAGGCAACGCTAGTAAAGTCACAGTGAAGTGAGTTTAAACCACTTAGGGGCTCTGGTTTACCTAAACTTAATTTATTTTCTCAGTTGTTTGTTGCCCTGTCCCTTGTCCAAAAATGTTCCCAGTGTTTTGCATGGTTGCTTTTCTACTCGGGTCCCTGCTACTCTTTGAATGACCTTGTTTGTTTCTCCTATTCCTATGCAATAGCTTCTTTGAAAGTTTATAAGTGCTCCGTTGCCTGTGAGAATATTTGTGTTATATTTCTGGCAACAGTCCCGATGTTGTTTTTACAAGACATAAGTCATACAGTGCCGAGTAAGAGGAATTTCCCGATGTCCTGGCTAAATCCCCCACAACACCCATTCACTAAAATACCACCAATGGCTTAATCTGGTTCTGGATGTCATTTTGCATCTGTATCCCCACCCCACCCCGCCCCCGGACGAGGCTGAACATAAGCGGAATTACCTAGTCCTCCTTTCTGCTCAACTAAAAATAAAATAAAGAAAATCTGTCAAGACCTTGTTAGAAGTTATTTTGTCAACAAGGCTGACCAATACCCAATCAAGTAGAGTGCAGGTTATAGGTTTGTTTGTACTGTATATGTACTGTACCTGTAGTATTTATTTATTTATGAGGTCTAGGATTACAATACCTTTGAGCCAAGGCTCTTTTACAAAGGTTCCACATCAGAGACAACATTTCAAAAAAAAAAGGTGAGAAAAATCAACACAAAATGGATTACGACATAATAAAAATACCAACAACCTATCAAAATGGTATAACATAATAACAAAAAGAGAACAATCAATAAGGGGAGGGTGGTGTGATGTCGTGGACAGCCAGAGGCATTAGTTATGTGAGAAGGTAGTTAGTAAGTAACTAGTAAGTGCATGTAGTTGGGGAAAAGAGAAGGAGGGAATCCCGAGGCTTTGGCTTGATGTATCGAAGGACAGCCAGTTACAGAAAGGAGTACAGAAAGAGGAGAGGGAAAGTAGGGGTACTGAGGGAAGTGGGGAGAAGTAGAGGGTTTAGGGACAGGAGGAAAAACAGGGTCTAAAAGAGAAATTTGTCGGGGGAATGTGGTAGGTGTCATATCACGGTGGAAGATATAGTAGGAACAGGAAATTAGCTGTAGCAATCGCATGAGCTAGTAGCAGAGATGATTCCAGAGACTAGCTTTGAACTCACCAAGTGTGTTTGCTGAGGAGATGGTGGGGTTAAGGTCATTTAGCCAAGTGGTGCTCTGTAGGCAAAAGATTGTTGTGCCTGGGAGGTGTGACAGTAGGGGATTTTAGGAGCTGCTGATTCAATCTCCTAGAGCTCCAACAGTTTGGGCTTATCTGCAGAATGGCAGGGACACCTGGGCGCATTCCCCAGACAGATTTGCTTTGCCAAGGTACAGGTGAGATACTTTATGCGATTTGATAGGTGAAGCTGTCCAGACTGTACATATAAGTCACAGGTGTGGTAGAGCCAGTGAACACTTGTAAGAAGTTGACAGGCCTTGTTTAAGGTAGTTTGCACCTGCCTGAGGGCTGTCATCATGGCAGAGCCATAAATGATGAGACCATAGTCAATGATCGAGACCACGGAACTCTGTACAGCAATTTTAGTGCATCCAGAGTAAGACTTTGCCTGTGTTTGTATAGAAGATCTAGTCGAATGTTTGCAGTTTTTGCAACATAGTCAGTCTGTGCCCTGTAGCAGAGGCTAGCCAAGCAGAATCCCAAGATATTTGAAAGACTGCACCTGCTCCAAGGTGTTTCCCTGTGCAGTGGAGATCAACAAGTGGTGTTGCTTGTTCAGATTTTGAGAGCTGTGAAATATCATGGTTTTGTTTTTGTGATTTAGTACTAGTTTGTGATTGTGGAACCAAGACTCAGTGGTGCTGAAACCATGGGAGGTTATCCTGTAGAGCCCGGGGCTTTATGGGAGGAGAATACCACTGCATCATCAGCGTCAGGGATGATGTTTTCAGGGCAAGATTGTGGTAGGGAGTTTAGGAAAAGACTAAACAGGAGTGGCCCTGTATGGAACCTTGGGTACGCCTGAGTGGACCAGCAAAGTGTCAGAAAGAGTGTTTGCAATTTTTACTCTGCATCCCATTTTCGAGGTAGCTACTAAACCATAGAACAGAGTCAGGTGACAGTCCGGTATTTAGTAGCTGGTCAATAAGCAGCCCATGTTGGACTGTGTCGAAAGCTTTGAGAGATCGATAAAGACTGCACCTATTAGTTTGCCGTGGTCCAGAGAATTGAACAGCTCTGGTGAGCTCTAGAAGAGCGGTGGTGGTACTGTGGCCTTTCCAGAAACCATGTTGCTTGTCACATGGAAAGTTGTATTTGTCCAGATGGTTGGTGAGTTGGTCTGCCTCATCACGCTCAAGTGCCTTAGAGAGCGAGGCAATATTGATATTGGGTGGTAGTTTGAGTGGATGGTCTGGTCACTGCCTTTGTGGACTGGGGTCACTATTGCAGTTTTCCATTTGTCGGGAAGTTCCACTACTGAGAGAGAGGTTCACTATTTTGTAGGGGATGAAGAACCTGATCTAAGGCAAGTGACAGGAGCTTAAGATCGAGTGTCACCACTAATTCTGGATTTAGAGATGGCAGTGGCAGTATCGATGCGCATCCTTTAGGCTGACCTCCTAAAGTAAAAAGGGGTGATCCAATTTGGGCTGAGGGGCCAGCGGTGGTAGCTTTATCTTCAAGTAATCTGAGGGAAGACGGCACTGAGGTCTGTAAAAGCCAAGTTAAAGGAGTTAGCTATGACAGCATGGTCAAGGGTAATTGATCCGTCAATGGATAACATAGCCAGAGGGCTTTGGCTTCTTTCCCATGATTTCCTTGATATTTTCCCACAACACTTGACCATTCCCCCAGGTGTTAGTGAGAGCATTTTATAGTTAAGTATTTTTCATAAGTCAGATGGCTTTAGTGCAGGCATTTCTGGCTTGCTTGTATTTTGAGTATTCAGCTGGTTTCTGGTTTCCTTGGCAACAGCCCAGAGGTGTTCCCACAGTTGTAGCTGATTTAGCAGTTTCCCAGTGATCCATGGATTACAGAGCATTTTGATTTCCATTTTTGATCGGGCAAAGAGGTCGCATGCCCTATTGAAAGTAGTGAAGAAAGAATCAAGGGCCTGGTTAACATCAGTCATCCTGTATATAGGTGACCAGTCTTGCTGAAGCAGGTAATATTTGAAGTGGATGAGTTTGCCACGGGGAAGGACTCTGCTGGAGATGATTTTTGGAGGCAGCTTAAAGAATTTATTTGACCATACACAGGTAACTGGTGAGTGGTCACTGAGGAGTTCGGGAGAACTGTGGTGCGGGAGATCCTGCCGGGATGGTTGTTGAGTACCCACTCTAGGAGGGTGCAGGCGCCTGCTTTATAGTTGTTCTATAGTGGATGAAATCATCTGTGCAAAGTTGACTGCAGCAAGGAGTCTTTAGGGGCACTGCCTCTGCTCCTAGCCAGTTAATGTTGAAGTCTCCTAGTAGGATTAGTTCAGAGTCTGTGGGCTGCGAGTCAATGAAATTAGAACTTCGTTGAGGCCAAGTTTTGATCCTGTGGTGGAATATATATGGATGCGATACTTAAGGCTTTCTGGTTTGCTCCAAGTATAATTTTATTGGCAGGATTTGTGCGGAGGTGGTCCGTAGGGAGCCCTAGGGGTGCCACATGAGAGTGTCTCTGATAAGAATGGCACATCCGCCACCTTTTAGAGACCCTGTTTTGCCTGGAGAATATTGTAGCCTGGAATGGTTAGTGCCTGGTCCAGTACTTCTGGCGTCAGCCAAGTCTCAACCAATGCCAAGATATCAGGGTTGTGCTGGCAAATGAAAACTTGAAAGGCGTTGATCTTTGGTAACAAGCTGCAGACATTAAGGGTGTGGGATGAAAGACCCGAGGTTTTCAGGGGCAGGTTCTGAGGGGACAGGGTTCAGGTGGACATTTCGAGATGAGTAAGAAGAAGGAGGAGTTTAGGGTGTATAGGAGTAACCCTAGGCGATAGTTATATGGTTTATTGTGGTAATGGCAGTAGGTGGTGGTCAGTGGGGCGTCCCAGTGTGGCACTAGAGAGTACATAGAGTGTAGATAGTCCCATGCATGGGGTTTAACAGGGTAGATGAAAGACCCTTCAGTTCAGTGGGTGGGCCAGGAGGTGGGCAGGGTCAGCAGTGGAGTGTTCCCTGGGAGCAGTAGTTTTGTATCAGGAGACTGGAGGTGTTACATTGTGGCATATGTGGTTTGTTGGGCTTGGAAAGGGAAAAGGGGGTAGGGAGTAAGCAGGTATACATTCAGTACACTCAAAATTAGCAGACTAAAGATGCAAGCTGCAGAAAGAGTACAGGACCCGTAAAAGGATATGAGGAAGAGTGTTACAACACTATGCTTGCAATATAAATGTTTGAATATTAGGCAATGTGATCTAACCAAACATGTCAGAAAATTCCTGATTGGCAAAGCAGAGACTCAAAGATGCCATTGGTTTGACTCATATGTCACCCTCACAAAAGATGAAAATAATGTAACACTGTAATTCAATAAAAAGGTATGCAGAGACTGCTACCACCTATTGTCCCCATCCACAAAGGAAACCTCTGCACTGCCAAAATGCCTGCTCACTCTGTGTAAGTTTTCATTGCACTTCTTGTTGTCTCAGAGCTTCCTCCTTCAATTGTTCCTCTCTGTAACTGAGACAATCCCTGACACAGTTTAGGATGGAAGATTTTAACCATCATAGAAACCTCATCTGACAGAGAGATTGCCCCATTACACTATTCTAGTAGCTGATATCCCTGAACAAGGCTTTGTGTTGTCCTTTCAGCCAGGTTTTACTCTTTGCTAACATGTTTTACCAGTAATTGGCTAGGAATTTAATTTATATAGTGCCTTTCATACACACTGTATCCCAGAGTGCATTACAAAGCAATGTTGTAGGTACTAATAGTGCAGGGAGAAAAGAAGAGAATAGAATAGAATTTGGATTGATGTTGTGCCTTTATACACACGTATCCTAAAAGTGCTTTTCAAAGCAATCAGTTAGATACTGGTGGTGCAGGGACTGTAGGATAGAGTAGAATTTTGACTTATATAGTACATTTCACACATACTGTATCCCAAACTGCTTTACAAAGCAATATATTTGATACTGGTAGTGCAGAGACTGTATAATAGGCTATAATTTAGATTTATGTAGTGCTTTTTACATTACACCTGTATCCCCAAAGTGCTTTACAAAACATACATTAGATATCCGTAGTGCAGGGACTGTAAGAATAGAATAGAATTGCATCACAAGAGAATGAGTTAGTTACTGGTAGTGCAGGGACTGTAGAATAAAATACAATAGATTTGAATTTATATTGTGCCTTTCAAACACACTGTATCCCAAAGTGCATTACAAAGCAATGAGTTAGAAACTGGTAGTGCAGGGACTGTGGAATAGAATAGAATAGATTTGAATTTATATAGTGCCTTTCATACACACTGTATCCCAAAGTGCATTACAAGACAATGAGTTAGTTACTGGTAGTGCAGGGACTGTAGAATAGCATAGAATAGAATAGATTTGACTTTATAATTGCCTTTCATACACCACGTATCCCAAAGTGCATCACAAAGCAATGAGTTAGGTACTGGTAGTGCAGGGACTGTGGAATAGAATAGAATAGATTTGAATTTATATAGTGCCTTTCACTACACACTGTATCCCAAAGTGCATTGCAAGACAATGAGTCAGGTACTGTAGTGCAGGGACTGTAGAATAGAATAGAATAGATTTGAATTTATATAGTGCCTCTCATACACACTGTATCCCAAAGTGCATTACAAGACAATGAGTTAGGTACTGGTAGTGCAGGGACTGTAGAATAGAATAGAATAGATTTGAATTTATATAGTGCCTCTCATACACACTGTATCCCAAAGTGCATCCTAGAAGCAATGAGTTAGGTACTGGTGAGTGCAGGGACTGTAGAATAGATTTAATTTATATCGTGCCTTTCATACACTATATCCCAAAGTGCATCACAAGCAATGAGTTAGTTACTTGTAGTGCAGGGACTGTAGAATAGAATAGATTTGACTTTATATACATTGCTATTTACACACTGTATCCCAAAAGTGCATCACAAGACAATGAGTTAGAGTACTGGTAGTGCAGAGACTGTAGAATAGAATAGAATAATAATTCATTAGAAGACAATGAGTTATGTACTGGTAGTGCAGGGACTGTAAGAATAGAATAGAATAATAATGCATTACAGGACAATGAGTTAGGTACTGGAAGTGAAGGGACTGTAGAATAGAATAGACTAGATTTGAATTTATATCATGCCTTTCATATACACTGAATCCCAAAGTGCATCACAAAGCAATGAGTTAGGTACTGGTAGTGCAGGGACTGTAGAATAAAATAATAATCGTTACATGACAATGAGTTATTTACTGGTAGTGCAGGGCTTTAGAATAGAATAGAATAGATTTGAATTTATATAGTGCCATTCATACACACTGTATCCCAAAGTGCATTACAAGACAATGAGTTAGAAATTGGTAGTGCAGGGACTGTAGAATAGAATAGAATAGAATAATAATGCATTACAAGACAAAGTGTTAGGTACTGGTAGTGCAGGGACTGTGGAACAGAATATAATAGATTTTAATTTATATAGTGCCTTTCATACACACTGTATCCCAAAGTGCATCACAAGACAATGAGTTAGGTACTGGTAGTGCAGGGACTGTAGAATAGAATATAATAATGCATTAGAAGACAATGAGTTAGGTACTGGTAGTGCAGGGACTGTAAGAATAGAATAGAATAATAATGCATTACAAGACAATGAGTTATGTACTGGTAGTGCAGGGACTGTAGAATAGACTAGAATAGAATAATAATGCATTACAAGACAATTTGATAGGTACTGGTAGTGCAGGGACTGTAGAATAGAATTGAATAGATTTAAATTTTATAGTGTCATTCATACACACTGTATCCCAAACTGCATCACAAGACAATGAGTTAGGTACTGGTAGTGCAGGGACTGTAGAATAGAAGATAATAGATTTGAATTTATATAGTGCCTTTCATACACACTGTATCCCAAAGTGCATCACAAGACAATGAGTCAGGTACTGGTAGTGTAGGGACTGTAGAATAGAATAGAACAGATTTGAATTTACATAGTGCCTCTCATACACACTGTATCCCAAAGTGCATCACAAAGCAATGTGTTAGAAACTGGTAGTGCAGGGACTGTAGAATAGAATAGAATACAATAGAATAATAATGCATCACAAGACCATGAGTTAGGTACTGGCAGTACAGGGACTGTAGACTAGGATCCTGAAACAATATAGCTCAACTGCAGTGAGAGTGCTGGATAAGCAACCAATACAATGAAAATGCAATATCCGCACTCCTCAGACTGCTTTAAAAGGCTTTATTAAAGTACGAAATTCAAACATACAGCCACATAATTACTACACAAAGCAGGCTGAACCACAACCAGTTTGAACCTAGTACATCATCAGGAGGATGGTTCCATGTTACAAACAAGGGTATTAAATAGTAAATATCTTAAAGTGACAGTGCTTTACACAAATGCAGTGAGTTCATAAGTGCTCAATACTTACATACTATTTAAAAATGTGATTAGACTGTAAATTAAATAAAACACCCTTAACAACACATATTTTACTGCAGCAAATATTAACATAGAGGATAATGCCTGATGTACAGGTGATAACCATGGCATAATCACCTCAAGTGGTTGCTAGGGCATCAGTAAACCTCGAGAGTGCAGCTCAAGAGGGTTTACCATTGCTCTAGCAACCATGTACCACCACCTGTACATCAGGTATTGTGATTTATAGTGTATGGGACCTCGACATGAGAAGTTACACCCCACCCCCAAACACAAGTAATTTAGTCGTACCTTATTAATGAATCTGCACTATGGCCACATGATTGTGTAGGAAAACAATTTATTAGGATACACAGACTGGAAGACAGTAGGCTGAAATAGCACCAGAATTAAAATCTCTATCAGACATAGTGATCGCTAGACTCAGCAACAGTAAACTGAAACAATTGGAATGTTATTTGAATACTGTACTGAGATTAACAATTACATTCTGGTTGTGTAGAATACTAAATAACATTGGCATTCCATTTTGTAAACCCACTACTATGACATAGATGAGAGAGATTTATAAGGTTCTGACATCACAACAGTAGGATTACATAGAGAATAATGCATAAGGAGGTGAACATTATGTGAGGAATAAGACATGATGAGGTGTGGTTTATGGCTTGATAAGAGCAGCCAGGTGCGTAATGAGGCATGAGGCGCCATGCCTGAAAGACTGTAGCACCTGGGATGTGCTCTTATCAAGACATAAACACACCTTTGGAGTGTCTTATTCCACTTATAAAATGGGTACTGCACTTTGTAAATAAAGTAGAAACAGAATTGTGTGGTTTAAAAGCTGAAGATATTTGTTTGACAACAAACTTAAAATAAGATCAAATAGTTCCTAAGTTGATTCATTAACAATCACTGTTTTCTTAAACAGAACAGTTAAATGACACTGGATAAAAAGAAAAGAAAATAGCAACAGTAGATCATGTTCAAATTAATTTTAACATGTTAACTTGTTGTTTTAAATAAAAGGTCCCTGATAATGCTTTACTGAATGCATTCAGTTTTATGCTTTAAACTGATGAGTGGTTATCAAATATTTAAATACAAACGAACAGGCTGCATCTGCTGTAGTGTTAAACTAACTGCTAACTGCAATTTGAACTATTAAAAATACATTGTGATTAACTCTGAAAAGTGGATGAACTCCACTTTTCTATATAACAGTTCTGGACGATGTGAACGGGCAGAGAAGTACTCTTGCTGAACTGCTGGATGTGTACTGCTATGTTTTGTTGGGTAACATCATCGCAACATACTTCCTGGGCTGTGACAAGTTGATTTTCAGCAGAGTATTCAATTCCAGGTGGGATTTCTTCATTTGCTGCATTTGGGTGGCGATTTTCATCATGGATCTACTGCAGCGTGGAGGCTTGATGCAGTTGGCGTGGAAGCTGCTGATCGCTGGTCGTGGACATCAGAGCTGCAACTAGCGGAGAATGGTGGTTGTAGTAAGTCAGCTTTTCTGAGGGTTGGAGATGTGGTAGAAGTGCTGCTGCTGGCTGGAATGGCTGTTTTTGTTAAAATACTGCTGCACTTCTGGAGATCTGTTTCACTTGCTGCCCAGTAGCTTCAGAGGCTGGACTCAGGCGATGGCCTGTGACAGACATTATTTCACGGGCATTGAGTCCAGCCTCCGAGAGTAGCTGTACACCCATGGTTTGTACACCATGATTAGTGTATCGGCAGCTCAGTGCAGCTTCTGTGCTCAGTAGGGCAGCAGGTTGGAGAGGTAATTCACCCCAAGAGGCTCTCTAGAATACCAAACATCTGCCACGTCATAGCTGGTTGTTTTAAATCTGCGTGGATGCAAATAAAATGCTGGCAGGTCTGGTGGGAGTTTGGAAAGGTATTTTTTGAAGGAAGCAGCTGGGCAGGATTTGTTGTTAGGTACTGCGTACATGTAGCCAGTACTGCTTTCTGTTTGGATTCTGTTGTTTATGATTTTTAGTACTCTCATTGAAAGTGAGAGTTATATATTCGGCTCTGGTTTGGTCTTGCTGTTGTGAAATTTTCTGGCTTTAATTGCGAGTCCTGCGCCCCTTCTACCATATAAAGTTGAGCGTCAAAGCACACTTTCTTAAGAAGGCCGCTTGGTGTTGCTGTACACAGGGCATTTGAGTTTTCAGTTTGCTGAGATCGGCAGCAGTAATGGCAGGGTGGTGAACTGCTGTGTCTTTATGTTCACGGCAGTACTTTTGTTGACTGCTGTTAAGATATTGTTGACATGTATCATGTTTGGATGAGTGAAGATGTTAATACTATGGTTTATTTTAAGGCAGTTCAAATGCCTATTAATTCCTGCTCTTAGTTAAAGTAGACTAGAGAGGCTATATTCTTTGCTGTCCGACTGACGAACCTCTCCATAAAATCTTCGTAAAATTTGGCAGAGTTCATCAGTTTCTATTTGTTCATAGTTTATGTTTAATTGCCTGTCTTGTGCCCAGTTATTCAAAACATTGATAGCCCACTGAGTCTTTTTTGTGTTCTCCTCATCTTTTTGTTCTTCTAGTTTTGACAGTTCTTCTGCTGATAACATCACATATTTACTCACATTTTACTTTTTCTTTTCTTTGCAGGTGCCTTGCCTGGTTCTCTCTCAGGTTCAGAATCATTCTGGAATTAATCCATGATTTTGTCTAACTCCAGCTGGAACTGTGAGGAAGATATGTCAGACATTGTTTCTGTTGACAGCTGTCAAATGGCAGGTTACTGAGGATTTTTCTGTCAGAAAGCAAGATGGCTGCCTATTGGCCATTGACAGGTCACGGGTGAGGGATATTGAAGCTGTCCTGCCTGATCACATGGAAGTAGTGCCAGCTGTGAGTTTATGGCTCTAAGGACACAGCAAGATACACATATTGGCCAATCAGAGGGCAGGAATGTTGGTACCTATTTTATAAGAAAATTTAATGCGCACCCTCGGTGAGGATGTGTCATTAAACCCGAGCGAAGCTTCGAGGGTTTAACAATCATCCCTCACCGAGGTTTGATAAAATTTCATAATATTCACCTCCATGTCTTATTTTTTATAATTACTGGGGTAAATTTTTTCCAGCCAGAGAGTTACATTTCTGTACACAAACTATTAAAAATCATGGTGCACAACACCACAGTTTGGGAATTTAAATATGCTTTTTTAATTATTTATCCAACTGAACACACAAGCTTATAAGCACACATGAAAAACAGGAGCAGTCTTACCTTACAAGAACTGCATAAGATAGTAGCATATGTAACCCTAGGTGGTGCTATCCCAAGGGCTACTACCCTGCCTGTAACTACTAACAGGTTGAGGGGCCTAGGTCCAATGGCGGTGCCTCCACCCAGAAGTCAGGGTTTGCAGTAGTTAAACTAACTTGGTCACAGCCCTCTGGGACACTGCACTTCTTCTCCACTAGTGGCCCACACAGTATATCAGAATTACCTTCACAGTATACACTTACCCCAGGACTGGTTCAGGCACTGGGACCCCTGTAAAATAAGAAGATACAGTGCAACAATCACAGTACAATACTTTAACATAGACAAATACCTCAGCCAGTGTAACTTTGCTGAAACCAACAGATCTGATTTATTTAAGGAGCTGTAACAAGGGTGGGGAAATCAGGTTAATTAGGTTAAACACATTAATAATCTTAGTGCTGTGCGCATATTCAGAGTCCCAAATTGTCACTTTCACTGGGTACCCAGGATGGGGTGGGGCTAGCCAGGATTGGTGCAGCTGGTTGGGGCCTGTGATGGAAAAACACTGGCACAATACCAAAATTGTAATCGGAGCTGGTTGGCTCAGTTTGTGAAGAAATGAAAAAACAACAATTAGATGACCTACTTGCAGTTCGATAAGCGAATGTGAGGAGCTACCTGGTTTGCACTCACAAACTCAGTGCTGGGAACTGGATGGAAGACAGATTGTCCTGGATTGCCAGGAGGAGCAGACCATGTGGACAAGGTCCTTGTGACTGGACCCCACTGCAGTTTAGAGTAAATGGATGTAGTCTGGATTAAGCTGGGGTTTACTTACAGCTTCATGCACTCAATTCACTGTACAGGGATTTGAAACAGGATTCCCCACAAGTACTACACACATTTATATGTAAAAGAAAGTACTATACCAGGCAGGCTGCTTCTCTATCCGATAGCAATTACTGCACAATACCGGAGAACACAGCAGATTCAGTTCCTGACAGACGAAGCTGATTCAGCAATTTCTCCAGTATTTTACAGGGTGAGCCTGGTTTCTGCTCTTCAGATCTCCTTGATTCTCTTCACAGGTCAGATTCAGTCCAAACAGGCGCTTGCACAAGCTGCAGACGAAACTTAGGGCCTCACATTGATTCCAACGCTACAACTACACACCAAGAAGCACCCAGCTCCTTGTCTGTTCACTGCCCAAACTGATCTGATCTTTCCAGTAGACAGAGCCAGGCATTTCCTTTGAGTTCCTCCCAGTTCAGTTGGCTGGTTTGGCCGTCACTCACAGTAAACTCCCCTGTTGGTGGAAAAAAGGTGCCCAAGTCAAAACTACATTTCCAGAGTCACTGCCCTTACAATCCCTTACAGCAGGCTCCAGAGGAGGTCAAGTTCTGATTCGCCCAGAGCAGGCTCGTTTTAAAGGATCCCCACCATGACTGGTCCAATTCAGCAGTTCAGAACCAACATGAGGGAGCTATTCTGCACTGTCCTTGCTACTAGAAAGCAGGTTAAATCAAACTGCATTTTCATCATTTCTCTAACTGGTTACAAGCAAACAATTACATCTTTGAAGAGTGCTCCTTCTGCCCCTAGCGATGGCAGAAATGGAGCGATGCAAAGTATAGCTCGAGCGGGACTCAAGCAGGAAAACACACAGTCCCCCCATACAAACTAATTATGTCTACAAGCAGACAGCTCTTAAGAGACAGTACCAGAGGCTCTAAAAGCACTCACAGATAAGCGGCTTAAACGCCCAAACACCATTCAGACTTGGAGCATTCAAACAAGCTCCTGGAAGACTTTTGAGAACCCCATTTGCGGGGGGTTACACTACACTAGATATTTTAATAAGAAAAACAAGAAAAAACACTGAAGTAAATGAGTCATTCTTACGTTAACGCGCGCATATGCAAGAGCGTTTTGGGAAAATAGCACACTTTGGAGGTGTGCCTCTCCCATCAATGCACTGCTCCCTTGAGCAGGCGTGGCGATCCTGCACCAATGGGTGCAGGAGCTCTGTATGACAGCGAGTGTTCCTCTGCTTCAAAGCAAAACACCGCTGCCATCTGAGCACCCGCGTCACCGTCCCCCATGCGTGCACACTCCCCAGCGCGTATCACGCTGCCCCCAAAGCTTTGGTGCTACGCTGGGGCCCACCCCAGCATGGCAAACCTTGTTTGCGGCCAGAAGTGCCCAATCCCCCTTGACTGCCGCCCCAAGCCATCCTGCTGCGCTGGGAGCCCACTCCAGCGTGGCAAACATCTGCTTTCTTGCCGACAGGTGCCCAATCCCGTCAGCTCCTTATAGCCCCCCAGCGAGTTTGCCGATGGGGTGCCCAATCCCGATCAGCTCCTCGGCCCCCCAGCCATCTTCTGCCATGCTGAGAGCCCACCCCAACATGGCAACGGTCCCCGTAGTCCTTTTTGTTTTACCTGTAAAGAAAAACGGTCCCGTCACGTCTCCCAGCCCCCACAACCCGCACCCACCCACTGCGCACCCAGCCTCCCACACTCCCCACCCCATACTTACCTCCGGAGCTCGGCGCAATGATCTTCGGTGGACCAGGAACACGTCTGCACTCTTCAAAGGCAACCACCGAACTGAGAAATGCGGTAAGCTGTATAATGGGCTAGATGGGGGTTCAACTTTATTGCATATCTCAGGCATTTTTGGAATTTTAGCACCAAATTTTCAACATGGGGTTTTGGGACGCCTTCTCATGAATGATGTCACTGTCATGGCGTTATTCGGGCCCGAAGGATGATTTTGCAGTCACTGCATTGAAATCACCCTTCCGGCCTGAATAATGCCATGACAGTGACATCGATCATGAAAAATCGCTAAAAATAATTGGTGCAAAATCAAAAATGACTGTTCTGGCGTCGTTCGCGCAGTTCTACGCATGCTTCGTGGGTTTGCAAATTTTAAATATTTTCCTCCACATTTTCAACATTGCCATTTTACCACACCTCCTCATGAGCGAGTACAGCTGTCATTTTCACATCTTGCCCAAAGCGTGTTTCCGCCATGTAGCGCACAATGGCACAGTCGGTGTGGGAAATCAATGTATGGGACACATTAAGAAAATCACAGTGACACTGATCATGAGCAGAGGTCTTAAAATGGCTGTGTTGAAAATTTGGTGACAAAATTCCTAGAAATGACTGTTTCTGTGTGTTCGATGCGCCCAGTTCTATGTACTGCAGCAGCGTAAGTTTACTAATTTTCAATATTTTCCTCCACATTTTCAACATTGCCATTTTACCACACCTCCTTATGAGCACTGCAGCTGTCATTTTCACATCTTGCCCAAAGCGTGTTTCCGCACATGTTTTATTTTTATTTTTATTTTATTTAAACAGCAGTTTGGAAAACCTTTGAGCCATAGGCTCATTTACAAAAAGTACCTTGTCACAGTAAGACAAACCAAAATACACAGTATAGCAGTACAACACATAAGTATAACAGTAAAATTAAGACATAGATACAAACAAGCTGGTACAGGTAGGATGGATGCAAACAATACAGAGTTATGTCATCCTTAGCAGCTTAGTAATAAGCTTTGTCATAAGTATTAGTACGGCTTTGACTAGTGGCAGTTACAGCATCGGGTGCTAATAAGGTGGTTATGTAAGGAAGTTTTGAAGCACGATATAGTTGGAGCTTGGAGATGGAGGGGCAGTGCATTGAACCAGGAGGGCCCTAAAGCTGAAGGCTCTTTGGCGTGAGAGGTCCTAGCTCTAGGGATAACAAGAGAGTGTTTCCCAGAGGTCCAGTATGAACTAGTGGGACAGAGCCGGTATGGTGGTGGTCAATCCTGGTGGGGAAAGCCCAAGGAGGGTCTTTTTGTAAGGTACAGGTAAGATATTTGAGGCACTCGTCGAGATCAAGTACCAGCGCTTTAGCATACAGTGAACAGGTGTGTGTCATCCTAGGTGCTCCAGTAATTAACCTGCAGGCCTTATTCAGAGTAGTGCAGATTTTTGGAGTGCAGTCTGATCAGCAGCACCATACACGGCAGTCCATAATCCACTAGGGACAGGATAGAGGAGGTGATCATGAAGTCGAAGAGGCCTCCGGGGAGGCAGTGTTTATACCGATGTAAGATGCCCAATCGGATATTAGTGGCAGTGGCTAGGGCAGCGTATGTGTCCATGGAAGGAGAGGGAGGGGTCAAAATGGATCCCTAGGTATTTATAGGAGCAAACTTGTTCAGTGGGAATGAGGACCCAGAGTGAATGAGAGTTTGAAGTTGCAGGACTTGTTTTGGGGATGAGTGATGAACATGGTTTTGTTTTTTAAGATTTATCACCAATCTATGTTCCTTGAACCAGCCCTCGGCTTCAGTGAAGGACTTCTGCAGCCCGAGTCCTGGAGGGCAGTAGGGTTCTGACTTGAGGCAAAGATGACTGCATCATCAGCGTGCAATAGAATGTTCCCGAGCAAAAGGCGTGGAAGGGTGTTAAGGTAAAGGGAGAATAGTAAGGGGCCCAGAATGGAGCCCTAGGGAACAGAAAAGATGGGACAGATATCTGTGGTCCCATTAATTTTTACACGCTGTGGCAGTCAGACAGATAACTGGTGCACCAGGAGCATACCTCTCAAGTGTCCCTTGATTTTCAGGGATGTCCCTGATTTTGCCTCTGAAATTTCTTCTGTCCGCCTAAATTTGGCATTTCTGTCACTGAAGAATGGGGATCTGCATCACAAAATAGTGCTAGCCATTGGTGTTACAGTCTAGTTCTCATTAAGAAAATGCTATTCATACTAAAACACGTTGTACACAGCTTCTGGAACTAATATTACTATTTTTCAGATGTGTCCCTGATTTTGGTCATTTGTCCCTGATCATTTTAAGCCTTGTCCCTGATTTGTGATGAGGGAGGTTGAGAGGTATGATCAGGAGAAGGCCCAGCAGCAAAACCAGAGAGACTAAGGGCATCAAGAAGGAGGTTGTGGGAGACAGTGTCGAAAGCTTTCGAGAGGTCAATGAAGACAGCACCAGCCAGAGAACCAGTGTCTAAGGAGGAGTGGAGAAAGTTGGAGAACTCTAGGAGGGCTGTGTTGGTACTGTGGCCCGCTCCGACCATGCTGCTCAGGACAAAGGACATTGTAGGTGGAGAGGTAGTCAGAGATTTGAGAGGCCAGCACTTTTCCAAGGCCTTGGAGAGAGGAGAGAGAATGGAGATCGGTCGATAGTTACCAGCCACAGTCCTATCACCACAACTTAAAGATAGGGTGACAGTGGCGCAAATGGCACAGTTGCTGTGTGAACTCAGTGTTTGGGACACATTAAGAAAATCACAGTGTCACTGTTCATGAGCAGATATCTTAAAATGGCTATGTAGAAAATTTGGTGAACAAATTCCTAAAAATAACTGTTTCACAGTGTCGTTGTGCGGTTCTGCGCCTTTCGTAAGTTTAATTTTCAATATTTTCACTCCAGATTTTCAACATTGCCATTTTACCACACCTCCTTATGAGCAGTATGGCTGTGTCATTTTTCACATCCTGCCCAAAACGTGTTTCCCCATGTAGTGCATAATGGCTTGTGTCAGTGTGCAAAATCAATGTATGGCACATAGTAAGACAATCACAGTGACACTGTTCATTAGCAGAGGTTTTAAAATGCCAATGTTGACAATTTGGTGAAAAAATCCTAAGAATGACTGTTTCTGACGTGCATTGCACAGTTCCATACTGCGCTCCTAGGTTTGCTAATTTTCAATATTTCCACTCCAGATTTTCAACATTGCCATTTTACCACACTTCCTTATGAGCGAGTACAGCTGTCAATTTTACATCCTGCCCAAAATGTGTTTCCGCCTATGTAGCGCACAATGGGGGTAACAAAAGGTCATGCTGACAATTTATTGTGCACATACCAGCAATCGCACAGGGCATTAGGGTAAAAGCACCATACATGCCAAACACCACTGCAAATACCTGCAAGTGAACGCTCGGCATTGACAAATGCTTGTCTCTTTGTATGATGCGCTGCACTGGAACATCCTTGAGAGTATTCAGAGCCCAAAACAAACTTTTAATAATTTTACTCCGGTTAAAAATCAAAAACAATCACTGGCTGTGAAGACCTCCTTGTCAGCTTCATTTCTCCTGTACTCACCTCCAATTGCTGCAGGACAGTTCATGGCCAAAGTTACTGAGGTTCATCTGATGCAGTGCCTGAAATGAGTTAAGGGACAGTGTTAAAATTACCTAACACATAGGGAGCTCAGGAGAAAGAGTTAAATTAGTTCTTTTATTATGCTTTTGGCACACAGGAGAGCAATGAAGTACAAAGATACATTCATCTCACTGCCAACTCGCCTCTAATTGGAATCTGACTCAGTTACTGGACATCTTCATTTATTCTGGTCACTTTCTCTGGGAGCTGCATGATAAATGTTGATGGACACTTCCTGATTGATCACACAGTTTGGGCCAAAGATTGTATGAAGAGCTTCTTGTAGTGGAGATTTCCTTTGCAGTCCCTGGGCACTATTCGGTTTGGGGCACATACAGCCTGAAGTTGAAGGCTGCTGGTTTTCTTCAACTTCTGGCAGGTATTGCAAACATTCCCTTACTGTTTACTGCCAAGTGTGCTGGAACACTTGCGCTGAACTGCTTGTTGCACGTGAAAATCGTAACAACTGATTGGCGATTACAGGAATATCAACTGAGTAGTCCCACTGATAAAATTTACACCAGTAATTACAAGGTTGTAAACAGCTTACCTTCAGTGGGTAATAAGGCTACCCATACATTATTAATGTATATACTTCATCCAAAAATTATAATTCTTTTTGGTCTCAGTGTGAGAGGCAGCAGAAAGCATTTCCTATAAGTCCTGGAAAAAACACACAAAAGGAAAAGTGACATTAGTTACAGATTCAAAGTGTAAGCATAAAGAAAGCAAAATTCAGTGAAAACTGCATGATCTCTTTAAGCATGGCAATAGGTCAGTTCAGTCATTAAGACCTAGTACTTTCTTCGCCCCAATGTAAATATCAAGTAAGACTCCCTTTGAATTAATTTGTCATCCAAATTACCCCCGTCCCACTCCCCTTTATCAATACCACAACATTTAAAGGCATATTTATTGCCTGCATGGTTAACTGCCTTGCAGTGCTTTGCCAATGCACTTCTTTCATCACTGTTGTTAACAGATCTCAAGTGTTCACCTATTCTTAACTTAAATTGCTAGACATTTTCCCAATATAGAAGGTTCCACATTGAGATGTGGCTAAATAAACCAGATACAGTAGTCAGTAACACAATTAAAAAATCCTTCATCTCATAGGTCTTAGTGCTATTATATGTAGTAAATGTTTTAGTTTTCAAGACTGAACTGCAGAATTTACAGCCTGCACTCTGGTACATTCCTACAGGCAATGAGGGTATATGATATCCAGTGACTGCATTAGTGTTATTCCCAGGTTGAAAACTGTGTACCAGTCTATTTCTTAAATGTGTCCCTCTTTTAAACACCATCCTAGGTTTAAATCTAGTGATCTCCCTCAGTAATGGATCTGATTCTAAAATGTTCTAATTTGCATTTATGATATTTTGTACTTCCTTACTGTGCCTAGTATAGGTGGTGATAAAATTCATCTGGGTATATCTACCTCCTGCTTCTAACTACAAAGAGACCTGCCCTATCCATGCAGAGTGCCAACCTGTAGTCCTGATTCACTGTTGTCTTACCATATCCATAGTCTAAAATCTCTGGCACATATCAGCCCATTTACTATAAAATCCACCTCCTTACTACAGGTCCTGGGAATTCTCATCACCTGGGCTTTGGTAATACTGTCAATCATATGGTGTGGGTGGCAACTGGATGCCAACAATAAGGAGTTCCTATCGGCCTCCTTCCGATAAAGACTAGTTGGTAGTGTGCCATACTCCTTCTTGGTAATTAATGAATCCAGGAAGGAAACAGAGTGGGCATCACATTGAGCAGAGAATTTTAAATGTGAGAGTGTTGTTCTCCAAATATAGCTCAAAGTCATTGAGCTTATCCTGTGTGCCACGCCACACCATAAAAATGCCATCTGTAAAAGAATGCCAGATATCAATCCTAACATAAAAAGGACTGGTCTGGCTGTCATACACAGTTGTTTTCCCTTTTGGCCAGGTAGAGATTGGCATAATTCAGGCAGAGGTGGCCTCATAGCCGTTCTAAGGAGAAAAGTCATGGAACTCACCCAGCTAGCACAAACTGCTATCCATTCCAAAATGCAGTTATCAACACAGCAGTTTATTTAGGCATGGCAGTAACAAAAGGAAGAGCACCTCCTTGAAGGAGAACAAAAAACAGACTGATGTTTCACACAATGGGCTTTGTCACTGGAATTCTTTTTGCCATTATTTACACTGAACTACTGATCCAACTAGTACCTCAGAGCCTCCAGCCCATCACTGCGGTATGTTGGTATACAGGAGACAATGTCCATGGACACTAGGCACCAATCTTGTTCAAGCTGCATGTCCCCAGGATGTCCAAAATCTACACTGTGTCACAATGTAAGATGGCAATGCTGTCACATAATGCTTAATATGTACAGTTGCATATTTTGATAGTGGCTCTAAGAGAACTTATTCCTGCAACAATTGAATGCCCAGGGAGATCATGCAGATTTTATGTATTTTAGGAGGACATGCATACTTTCCTAACTGGCAGGTGAGGGGACAGATGAAAAGTGCTGGAGGAATGTAGAGAACTGGAGCAGTGTCTCGGACAAGTAGGGCACTCTGTTACCTTCTCGGAGGTTCTACCTGCCCATGGCAAGGAGAGGGTTGAGACATCTGCACCATAGAATTCAACCCATGGCTGAAGAAATGGTGCAAAGAGGAAGATACAGGCTTCACTGGGGACTGAGATAGTACCTGGAGGGATGAAGGACTATATTCAACATATATCTATCCGGGCGAGGCGCAAAGGTATCCTCACTGAAAGTTCAAATGCTTCCCCACAAGCATTTAAACTAGCCAGGGGAGGTGAAAGCAGTTAGAGGGGTAAAGATAGCCCCCACCCAACATATCTGAAATAAAGAGAATCCAATTAGTACATGGGCAGTGTCAAACATACTAACATACTAAAATGCCAGCAGAGTAGGCCTTATGGTCTTTCATGTCTGCTTGATAGTCAGCCCCATAATGAGCGCTGATTCTGCTGCCCCCCACCCTCTTGGTTTCCCTACCCCTGTCCTATATATTCCCCAGCATTAAACTTACTCAGCAGCACCTCCCCTATACCCATCCCAGCCCCTCTTGAACCCCTCCACAGTATCTGCCTCCACCAGTCCCTTGGGCAGTGCATTCCATGGTTCCACCACCCTCTCAGTGAAGTAACACCTCCTCTTCTCTCCTGAGTCTCCCTCCTCTAGCTTCCACCCATGACCTCTGGTTGCCCCCTCTTTCTTTTGGAACACCCCATCTGAGCCTACCCTATTTATTCCCTTTATGTACTTGAAGACCTCTATCATGTCCCCATCCCTCCTGTCCTCCAGAGTACATGTTGAGCTCCTCAAGCCTCTCCTCATAGGTCCTCTCTCCCATACCCCAAATCATCTTGGTTACCCTCCTCTGAACCCTCTCATTGACTGCAATGTCCCTTTAAGTACGTCCTCCAGAACTGCACACAGTACTCAAGGAGCAGCCTTACCAGCAGTTATACAGAGGTAGAATCACTTCCCTCCTTCTTGAGGTTATCCCTAGCAATGCACCCCAGCATCCTTTTGGCCTTGGCTGCTGCCCTCCTACAGGTCTCAGAGTTGTTCATTTTGACATTCACCACCACCCCTAGGTCCCTCTCCCCATTCAGGGCCTGTAGTGTATCTCCTCCCAGGGTGTACACTTGGTCTGGGTTTCTAGCCCCAGGTGAAGAACCCTGCATTTCTCTGCATTGAATTTCAGTTGCCAGGTACACGGCCACTTCTCCAGAGCCTCAGGTCCTCCTCAGGGCTATCCTCTCCTTCTCCCCATCCACCACCGCTCCCAGCTTCAAGTCGTCCCCAAAGAGGCTCATTTCTACTCTGATACCTTTCCTTATGACAGAGACATAAGGAAGGAGACCAACATGTAGCTGTCTGTCTGTGTTTGTCTCTGTCAGTAGTTTAGTTTTTGTGGATTTTCATGTGTTTCTGCTTGGAAAAACTGGACCATTCTTGGACATGGCATCTATGAACGTTTCCTGGACTAAGAAACTATAAAACTTCACCACCAGATATTAGCATTCTCATCATAAATCAACTTTTGGAGGACATCAAAAGCAAAAGTAAGGTCAATAAACTTATTATACAAGCTCTGAGTTGTGAAGTGCCACATTGAATCCACATTTCCGTCTGACTTGTTCTTTAAAGGATCTGTGATTGTCTGTGAGGTCTATTCACAACCATTTTGGAGGACAAAGGTAAGACACTAACAAAGTTTTTATGTCCTGCATATGCCCCAGGCCACCTTCAGGAATTTAACACATTCTGGGTCTTTGATCTACAGTAACAACAGTTTGCTGGTCCCCAGTAGTTCACCAGTTTCTGTGGATTTAATTATTTTCATCATTTGACTCCTGGTACCTTGGACAAGATTGATATATTACATATACCTGAACATAACTATGTGCATGGTTTAATATTACTACATCAAGAATGCAACCTAACCCCATGAGCGGGCCAGGGTATACCAGGCTGAAGGAAATGGCTTGAAACTTGCTATGATGAATATCTGCAGCCTAATTCCAAAGATGCCCCAGCGGCAGGCATAGGCTGCCCTACATAAACCTGATATACTTTGCCTGACTGAGACCTGGCTATCCACCGGGTCAGGAATAATGAGACAGTGCTCCCAGGTTGCAATACTTTTAGATGTGATAGGAATGGGAAAGAGGTGGTGGCTGTCTCATTTATTTACGGAACACTCTACAAGGCATTGTGCTCCTCATCACAACCTGCAGCACTGACCATGAGCTTCTTGCAGTTAGAATCATTTTTAGTGAACATAAAAATCTCTGGTCATTGCATGCATCTACCTCCCATCAAAAGGGCCAAAGACGGTCTAATTAAACTACTAAGGTCCTTGGCTGGTGTTAACAACAACTGTGAGCTCATCGTAACTGGGGACTTCAACATCAGTTGGCTTAGTAATAAATCGACCAACCAGAAGGATACCATAGCCAGTTCCTTCCCCGCAATTAGTCACAGAGCCCACTAGAGTGAACCACAAGACAGGTAAGCACATGCTCCTGGACTGGCTTCTTGCAAGCTCACCTACTTGGGTTACCAGTGTCTTGGTACTACGGATTCGCTAAGCGATCACTCCCCTATCACCTGTCTGTGGTCCAATAAATTCAAAAATGCCACCTGTCTTTGTGAACAGCAGAATTCTCAGGAAAGGGCAGCTCTCAGCTTTCAAGGAGGTGCTTTCTCAGATTGATTGGTCTCCCTTATGGTACTGCATGACCTTGACAACACTCCAGTACTTTATTGATTAATAGCGTTTGTGACAGATTTGCTCCGTTCAAAAGAAAAACACATGGCCATAACAATGGGTGGATTACTAGTACCTTCTAGATCACATGAGAGCAAAGGACAACCTTTGGTATCAAGCCAGGGCCTCAGTAAGCCCAGTGACCTTCAAAGATACAGAGCAGCCAGAAACAAATGCACACATTTCATCAGGAGCGTAAGGCTAATTTCTACAAGGATCAATTGGAAAGAACATGGGGGATGGGATGCGGTTTTGGGACAATATAAAGGCACTCACAGGGAAGGACGACAAAACACAGCCATCACTGCTAAACATTAATGGCACAAATACCATGGACCCCACCACTGCCAAACAGTTCAACTCCACCTTCATGGATCTTAGCTCTGTTCTACCAGCTGAATACCTCAAGCCTATCAAAGCTGATAATAGGCACCCACGGACATCAACTCACACCCTAAATTTTACTTCAAAAGAGTCACTGTCAAAGAAGCACTGGGTTATATTAAAAGGTCCTGGGAAAAACAAGAATGGGTCTGACAACATTGACATGAAGCTGCTGGCACTAGCAATCAATGAAGTCATCATTCCCATCACTATGATTTTCAATAAAACCCTCCAGCTCACCAAATTCACTTCTCCTTGAAACAAGCGCTGGTGACCACGGTGCATAAGGGAGGTGATAGGTCACTGACCGCAAACTACAGGCCCATCTCTATCCTCTCCCCTCGCTAAAGCACTGGAAAGGATTGTGGCAGACCAGTTTACTGACTATATTCACAAATACCAGCTGCAATGTCCCCAGCAGCACTGGCTTTAGGAAAGTCCACAGCACGGACACTGCACTGGTGGATTTCACTGAGTATGTCCATAAGGCATTGGATGAGGAAAACTGGTTGGGTCCATCTTCATTGACATAACAAAGGCATTGACACAGTCTGCCACCCCTCCTCTTGTCTCAACTGCATGCCCTTGGTGTTTCCTCAAATGCTGCTCGATGGTTCTAGGACTACCTAACCTCCTGGTCTCAAAAGCTCAAGATAGGTCACACCATATCTGCATCCAAGGAAGTCTCGCTAGGGGTGCCTCAAGGGTCCATCCTGGGTCCATTGCTCTTCAGCATGTTCCTGAATGGCCTACCTAATGTCTGCACTTGCAAAGTCATTCCATATGCCGATGATGCTGTCCTACTTGGCTGTCACTCTTGCATAGAGCACCTACAGGCTGAGCTATAATCATCCTTCCAGCAACTGGAGACCTGGTTCTACTCCTAAAGGTTGCTACTAAACTAAAAAAAACTAAGACAATGTTCCTCTCTAGCCCCCAACTAAAAAGGAGATGCCCAGAACTAACAATCACAAATCCTCTGACTGCCCCACTGGAACAGGTTCACTCCTTCAAGTACCTGGATGTCATTGTGGATGATACCCTCTCGTGTGTTCAGCACATTGACATGGTGGTGAAAGCTGTGGACACTAAATTAGGGATCCTGTTTAGGCACAAGAAAAGCCTAACTGCTGAAGCCCCCATCTCTCAGTCTCAACTCTGTCCTTTCCTGGTTGACTACGGGCTGGAGGTTTATGGCGCTGCCACTGACACTGACACAGCCCTCTCGAAACAGTTGCCACTGCCCTTAACAAATCTTGCAGACTATTTTTAAATGCTGACGCTTCATGCACACTTGTACCCTGTATGGTCTGGCCCACTTACTACCACTTCAATCCAGAATCAGATACCAAACTTGCCTGCTAGAGAAATGCCATGCTCTCCTAACCTCTACCTGCATTGCAGACCTGGTAAAGGAAGCAAACTCCAAATACAATAGATGATGAACAGTGACAACACAACTTAATGTCCCATTTTGTAGAACTTCCTAGGACAAAGATCCTTCATGTACCAGGCTCCACTATGGCTAAATGAGATCCCTGCCACAGCTCTCAATTCAACAACTGTTCGGTTCTTTAAAGAGAACTGAAGCAATACCTGCTGAACTCAAATGCTTGTGACTGCCTTACCTGAATCAATATCTTCAACCTGGATACCCGCTCTTAAACACCTCTGACTACCTTACCTGAGTCCATATCCTCAACCCGGATACCCCCTCAACTGTCTGAGCTTTTCTACTGTTTTACCTACCCTGGACCCCCTGCCATCCCTTGCCAAACCCTCTCTCATGCTTCCTCCAACTCCCTCCCTCTGTACCCCCAGCACCTCTCCTTTCTACCCTCTCCCCCTAAATATTCTCCTTCTCCTAGTCCCTTTCTCTGTCTCTCTCTGTCTCTCTCTGTCTGTCTGTCTCTCTCTCTCTAATCTCGCCTCATTTATACTCTTCCCACTTTCTCCTTCCCTTTCTGATACTGTACCTGACAGACCCCGAGTAGCTATACATACTTTGCTAATGGGAATCTCCTCCCGCTGTTTAATTTCAGTTGTCTAGGTTACTCAATGCATTATTTATCTATATTCTGTATTACATAGCAATCTTATGTTTTGTGTTAACTGTCAAGTTTTTGTTATGTCTCTGCTGTTTTACATCCTGACATGGAACCTTTGTAAAAGTGTATACTCAAAGGTTGTATCGAATTACCAAATAAATAAATAAAACAGGCATTAAACATGGTGGCCCCAGGATCGATCCTGGGGACCCCACTGATAACCCTTCTAGGAGATGAGACTACCCCCAACCACCACCCTCTGAGTACACTCCAATAGACAATTTCCTATCCATCTGATCATCTGCTTCCCACCCATTTCCCCAGCTTAGCCAGCAGCCCACTGTGAAGAACGGTAACAAACACCTTGCTGAAAGTTAGAGAACATCCACTGGCCTTCTCTGATCTAGGGCCTCGCCACTCAATTGTGGAACTCCACAAGGTTTGTCTGATAAAACCTGATAAATAAATTCGATGCCATCGTGGGGAGAACAGAAGATAGAACCCAAAAACATCACAGAGCTGAAAAAGGAAAAGAGGCTGAGTGCACAAGCTGGAAAGATATGCAAAATGCCGCAGTCTGAGAATGAAATCCAGACCTAATAGCATTAATGGAAGATTCAAACCTGGACATAGTAGCTATTACAGAAACATGGTACACAGGGAACCATGACTGGGATATAGCCATTCCAGGATACACACTTTTATTTATTTATTTATTTAAAATTGGTGACGGAAAGGCACACTGAGCGAGGCTCGTTTCCAGGTGTGACCCGGTACAAGGTGTACATCAAGAGCAAAACAGAGAAATTACAAAATATTCTAGTTACAGATGTGAGAGCAACAGCAGCGCATATGACAGCATAGTAAATTTCATCATCTGGGACTTACATGTCTGGTTGAATTATGTAAACAGCCTAAATGAGTACAAGTAAACAGCATAAATCAGCATTTTGAATATGCAGCTTAGGACAGAAACATGATGGAGAACCAGGAAAGGACAGCAGTACTCAAAGAATGAAGCATGAGGCTGTCTGCTACAGGAGGTTACCAAGTGGGTCATCCATAGAAGGTTAGACCTGAGTCAGGGTGTGACCCTGAGAGCAACTGGGGCAAAAGGGGCGGGAGGAGCCTGAGTAGTAGCTTAACAGCTGTGAGGGAGGAGGCCTGATGGAGGTTGGGGGAGATTGTTCCAGAGGAGGGAGGTGGTAGGAAAGGGTGCCTGTGCCATGGCGGAAGTGGGCATGTGAGTTGGAAAGTGCGTGCACCTCTATGACGGAGCGGAGCCAGAGTAACTGGTTGGTGAGAGGCGGGAGTAGAGGTAGGGAGGTAGGGAGCCTAGCTAGTATTTAGCCAAGAGGGGGCGCTATGGATGGTCCTCCTGTGTGAGAGTGGGGTCAAGGAGAGAGAAGAGTAGAGGAGGCATTGGTGAGTAAGTGGGAGGAAGGCTGTGGCGAACCAACAGAAGTTGTTGAGAAGGATGTCGAGTTTGAGAGGACTGAGGCTGGGGCAGACCCGTAGATGATGTCTTAGTAGTCCATGACCGCTAGGATAGTTTTACATACGAGTTCGCTATGGGTGGGAGGGGAAGGTAGGCTTTGTGGTGATAGAGGCAGGCTAGCTTGGGGTGGAGTTGGTGCAGACTGCCCTGATGTGGGTGGAAAAGTTGAGGTGGCTGTCCAGCCAGACTCCCAGGTACCAAAGCAGGCACTATCTCGAGGGGAATCCTTCTAGGGTGCAGATTGGTGGGGGTGAGGGTAGGGTGGCAAGTTTTGGCTAGTGCCAAATACCATGGTAACTGTTTTTGGCATTTAGGTTGAGTTGATTGTTTTGAAGCCAGGTTTGGACCCTGTTAAAGTTATTTTGAAGGTCTGGGAGCAGATCGTCATGGGAGGGCGGAGGCAAAGATGATGGTGTCATCAGCGTAAAGATGCACATTTGAGGAGAGACAGGCAGAGGGAGGTCATTTATAAGAATGGCAAAGGATGGGGCCAAGGATAGAACCTGGGGGATGCCTGAAAGGATGGGTAGTGGTGGGGAGAGTGTCCCTATTTGGACCGACTGCTGCCTAATCTGGAGGTAGGAGCCGAGCCAGTTGATGGCAGGCTGAGCAAGGCCGAAGGAACTTAATTTGCAGAGTAGCAAGGGTGGGAGACTGAATCAAAGGCTTTAGCCAGGTTAATGAAGATGGAGGAGGAGGGTTGGCCTTCGTCCATGGCAGTGAAAATAGAGTCAGTTATCGTAGCAGGGTGGTGATGGTGGGTGATGCTTTCTGAAGTCGGATTGAAAAGGGAGAGGGAGTTGTTTGATGGGAGAAACTTGATAGTTTGGAAAGCACGAGTGATTCTTGAGCTAGGCGAGGGGGAGGAGGGATACGGTCTGTAGTTACCTGGCTGGGAGGGGTCTCCGTCTTTATGCAGGGGAAGGGTTTTGGCCATCTTACAGGCAGTGGGGACCGAGGCAGTTGAGAGGGAGGTTGAGGATGTGTGTTAGAGCAGTGGTGATGGCTGGGGCAGATGTGGAGCAGTATAGGTGGTAAGCCATCTGGGCTGGTTTGGGACTGGTTTAGAGTGGTGAGTGCAGTGTAAACATCCTGTGGCATCAAGGAGGGAGATGAAACTGGAATCAGGGGGAAGTTGTGGGGTAGGGTGGAGGGCTGAGTTTGGTAGGGTGCAGGAGGTGAAGAATGTATAGAAACATAGAAGTTGACGAGATAAGGACCGCAAGGCCCATCCAGTCTGCCCATTTCTTTTTACCTTTGCTCTGTCAATGGCCTATCTATTCATAGTCATTTGTATTGCTCTATGCCTATCCATGCCTGTTTGAAGCCCTGCACTGTATTCATAGCCACCACTTCTTGTGGTAAGCCATTCCATGCATCTACCACCCTTTCTGTGAAAAAGAATTTCCTCACATTCCCCTTAATCGGCCTCCTCTAATCTCATGCTGTGTCCTCTTGTCCTGCTATTTTTCTTATATTTAAACATGTTAGACTCTTTCACCTTGTTTATGCCCTTAAGGTGTTTGAATGCCTCAATCATATCACCTCTCTCCTCCTTTGCTCAAGGGTATACATATTGAGCTCTGTTAATCTGTCCTCATATGTCTTCTGATGCAGTCCCTGCACCATTTTGGTTGCCTTCTCTGGACTGCCTCAATTTGGTTAATGTCCATGTGAAGGTGTGGCCTCCAGTACTGCATAGTACTCCAGATGGGGCCTAACCAATGTCTTGTACAGAGGATTATTACCTCCCTCTTACGACTTGTGATACCCCTACTAATACACCCTAACACCCCTAGCCTTACCTACTGCTTTAGAGGTCTGCTTGGATGATTTTAGGTCATCAGTGATGATGATGCCCAAGTCTCTTTCTTCCTTTGTGACTGCTGCAACTCCCTCCCAGCCTATAAGTGGCTTCAGGGTTTCTCTTCCATATCTGCATGATTTTGCACTTCTTTGCATTAAATCCCAGTTGCCACTCTTTTGACCATTCTGCTAGTTTATCCAGATCTCTTCTCATTCTGCCCACCCCATCTGGATCATCTACTCTGTGGCATATCTTGGTGTCATCTGCAAACAGACAAGCCTTACCCTCTAGTCCATCTGTGAGGTCACTAATGAAGATATTGAATAGGACTGGCCCCAGGACTGATCCCTAAGGTACCCACTTGTGACTTGCATCTCTTCTGACTGTATACCATTTACCACCACTCTCTGTTTTCGCCAGTCAACCAGTTTGCCACCCAGTTGACCAACTTCACCCACCCCAAGCCTACCTAGCTTATTTATCAATCTTCTATGTGGAACAGTGTCAAAAGCTTTGCTGAAGTCAAGGTAAGTGACATCAACTGCTCCCCTTGGTCCACCACTCTGGTTACCCAGTCAAAGAAATCTATGAGATTAGTTTGACAGGACCTTCTTTGTAAACCCATGCTGTCTTGGATCCTGTGCCCTATGGATTCCAGGTGTTGCACTATCCTTTCCTTAAGGAGTGCCTCCATAATCTTGCCCACTACTGAGGTAAGACTGACCAGTCTGTAGTTCCCCGCCTCCTTCCTGCTACCACTCTTGTGGAGTGGGATCACATGACCCTTCTCCAGTCTTCTGGGACCTCTCCTGTGCTCAGAGACTCACTAAACAATTCTGCTAATGGCTCTGCTAGTTCCTCCTTTAGCTCCTTAAGTACCCTGGGATGTATGCCATCAGGTCCCATTGCCTTATCCACCCCTGAGCTTAGCAAGCTCTTGTAGGACCCTTTCTTTTGTGAGGAGTAGTACTCACCTCCCTCCCCCTGTGTCCATGATGCTGAGCTGTGGGCCCTGCCCTACCTTCTCTTCAGTAAATACTGAGCAACAGTATCTATTTAGGATAGATGCCTTCACAGGGTCCTCCTCCTCACATGCTCCCTTTTCTCCATTAAGCTTAGCAATACCCCTCTGGACTTTCTCCTTTCACTAATGTATCTATAGAAAGTCTTGTCACCTTCTTTTACTGTCTGTGCTAGTGTTTCCTCAGTTTGGGACTTTGCCTGCCTTACTGCCTTACCTGCTTCCTTAGGGCAGTTTGGTATGCCTCCCTATCTTCATCCGCTGTGTTTCCTTATATTTCCTGAAGGCCAGCCTTTTGGTTCTGACCTTTTCTGCTACTGTATTTGAGAACCAAAGTGGTTTCCTTCTTCTTTGCACTTCCTTTTCTGTCTAACACAATGGGATGTTGCTTCAAGTATTGCATCCTTAATGCTTGCTCACTTTGCCTGTACCCTTCACCTGTGTTTCTTTTTGCTAGGGCTAGCTTAACTCTATTGGCCATCTTATCAAAGTCAGCTCCTCTGAAGTCCCATATTTTTGCCTTGGAATGGGATGATTTAGATGTAGTAGCCAAATTGAACCATACCATGTGATGGTCACTGGCCCCAGGTGACCTTCTACCTGAGACCTGTGATCCCTTCTTTGTTAGTCAGTACTAGATCTAGGATAGCTCTGTCTCTTGTGGGTTGCTGTACCAGATGTTTGAGGCCCTCCCCTGCAGGGAATCCACTATGAGTCTAGTTCTGGCAGATGTTCCTGCTGGTATTGATCAATCTGTATCTGGCATGTTGAAGTCTCCCATTATCAGAACCTCCCTTTAGCTGTCATGTTTTGTATATCTTCTAACAGTAATGTGTCTATGTCCTCCCTCTGGTCTGGGGCCTGTAGACAACCCCAGTTCTTATGCTGTCCCATTTCCTGTTTCCAGGGTGACCCACAGTTCTTCTAGCTCCTTATGTGTGTATTCTGAATTTCTGTAGCTTTGATATTTTCATTAACATACAGGGCCACTCCTCCCCTTTTGCACCTCGGTCTCTTCTGAACAATACATAGCCAGGTACTGAAGTCTCCCAAGTGTGGTTACTGGTAAACCACGTCTCACTAATTGCTACTATGTCCAGTTTAGCCTCTGACATTATTGTCTGCAGGTCTGGGATCTTATTTCCCAGGCTGTGAGCATTTGTGTACATGATTTTCCATTGGCCAGATTTTGGTGTGTTAGTTGTTGGGTGAAGTTTGGCATTACCCCTGTGCATCGTATGGAGACAAACCTTTTTCTTACCTGGTGATGCAAATGAACAGCAAACCGCTGAATTCCTGTTTGACCACTAGCTGAGGGGAGGGTGTTCTTCCATTCGTATGGGTGCTGCACCCTCTCCCATTGCTAGTTTAAATATTCTGCAAAGGCGTCAAACTTCTGCCCCAATGCACTGACTCCTCTTTAGTCAGATGCAGTCCATCAAATTTAAAGAACTTTCGCTCCCAGAACTGTTGCCAGTTCCTACAAATCTGTGTCCTTTTCCTGGCACCAGTCCTTGAGCCACGTGTTTAGCTCCCCTATCTCCTTCTCTGACCTTCCGTCCATCTGCTCCTTCTTCCAGACTGGCAGGATCTCAGAGAAGGAGATGCAGACGAAATAGATGATAGTTTGTCACCCAGCCTAGTCAGGTGTTCCTTGGTCTCCACAACTGACTGGCTGGCGAGATCATTAGTCCCTATGTGTACTAGGACATCAATGTTTTCTCCTGCTTTGTGAACAATTTTAGCAATGCGGTCAGTGTCTCTCCATGCTGATGTACCTGGGAGACATCTGACCATCACCCTGGCTGGAGATGGTATCAACCCTCGAATCATGGAGTCTCCTATGATCAGACGTTTTTGGATTTCCTTTGTGCTTGTTTAGTTTTGGTTCCTGATTTGGGTGAGTATTGTTGTGTTAGCTCCTGTGCCGCAGTGTCCTGCTCTGCAGTGTCTTCTGCCTCTTTATTTGATTTCAGAGATGAGGCAGATACCTGTTTGTAGTGTTTATATGGTTTTGGAGGTAATGTGTTGGAGAGCAGAGAGTGATGGGGCACCTGATTTGCTCCTCCTAATCACCTGCAACCTCCTGGACCAACTCACCTTCTGCGGTCGAGGTTTTTCTGTTGGATGCTGGGGAAATGGCGGGTGGTTCTTATAATGTATTTCCTTTTGAATATGAAATTTGGGCGTGCAATCTCTGCCCATGCTGCCCGGAGCTGAGACCTAAGATCTCCAAAGGCCCAGCATGTAGGACAGTGTCCTAAATCCTGTAAGACTGTCCTTGAAAATTGTTCCACAGTACCTGCAGTTAATGAAATCCATTCCAAATAAGTTGCTGGGTTTGTAACCTAGTCAGAGTAATTAGAAGGAAAAAAAAAAAAGGAAAAAATGCAAGTAATGGTTTAATTGTGCTTTGTTTAACTTGTTATAACAAGTTAAATTACTAGTGCCCTGTAAATGAGATCACCTTGTGAGGCCCCACTGATCTGCCCTTCCTGGTCTGCCACAGGAAATGTCACAACTGTGGTACCTATAAAAAGGAGTGTAGCGTGGGTGGTTGGGGATGGGGGTGGGTGGCTGGGCCTTCCCTGCCTAAAAAGAAGAACCAACGGATGAAAGAACAAGGAGGTAAGAGCAGAAACAATCAGTCAACAACAAATGCAGTAACCCTGAAAGCTTATCCTAATGTTAGATAAAACTGTAAAACCTGAAAGCACCACCTGTAATAATTTCAGAGAGATATACCTGTAAGAAACACTTTGCTCAGAGAAAAATAAAGCAGTAACAGAAGATATACCTTGCAAAGACAATTTGAATCAGAAGATTACAGCAGTAATCTGTTAGCACACCTGTAGGCACACCTTGTAATAATGCAGAAGAAGGTATACAACAACAACAATTTGATCAGAGAAAAATAAAGCAATGAAATGTTAGCAACAAACAGTAGCAATCCTGTGAGTAAAAAATAAAAACACCACCACACAGTAAATCTGCTTAGCCAAACTAAGTCTTAATCCTTCTCCTTGCTCTGGTAAGTTTCTCTACTCTGCCTTTCAAGCAGTCTTAGAAGGAAAGAGCTCAGGTGAAGCTAGGTGCCTTGGCCAGCAAACCAAGTCTTCTACCTCCAAGATAACAAGTAACCTGACTTTTTAACCCTTCTTCCTGTTGGAAATTACTGACAGTTTGCCAGCTCCACCCCACATACACACCTAATCCTTTGGAAGAGCTGTGGAGGAAAAGCAATTAGCTCCTTCAATGTGAGAAGGAGACTGAAACACCTCTGAGACAACAAACCTTTTCAACAAACAAGAATAAAATAAAACACAGTGTCAAACGGTAATTTTGCTTAGCCCAATGATAAAAAGTCACAAAATGTAAGCTCCAACTGTAATACAGTAATTTCAGAGAAGATATACCCTGTAAGAAACACTTTGCTCCAGAGAAAAATAAAGCAGTAACAGAAGATATACCTTGCAAAGACAATTTGAATCAGAAGATTACAGCAGTAATCTGTTAGCACACACCTGTAGGCACACCTTGTAATAATGCAGAAGAAGGTATACCAACAACAACAATTTGAATCAGAAAAAAATAAAGCAATGAAATGTTAGCAACAAACAGTAGCAATCCCTGTGAGTAAAAATAAAAACACCACCACACAGTAAATCTGCTTAGCCAAACTAAGTCTTAATCCTTCTTACTTGCTCTGGTAAGTTTCTCTACTCTGCCTTTCAAGCAGTCTTAGAAGGAAAGAGCTCAGGTGAAGCTGGTGCCTTGGCCAGCAAACCAAATCTTCACCTCCTCCTCCTAATGTGTTAAAGAGTTCGACTACAGAAGCGGGTCTTCTACTGTTCTGCCATTTAAGCTGAGGACTGGGCAGGCTTGCTTGGGGGTCCATTAGAGTTTAGTAACTTCCAGAAGGATGCAAGGAGGGTTGTGATGGGTAAGTAGTGCTTTGAAGTATGAGGCTTTAGACCTCTGAATTACGTTGATGCATTTGTTTCTGAGATGTTTGTAGGATTGAGGTCGCTAGGGAAAGGGAAGCTTTATACTGTCTCCATGCCTTGTCCCTGGTCCGACATAAGGTGATGAGGTCAGAGGTGATCCAGGGGTGATGGCAGTGCTTAACTCGAGTTTTCCTGAGGAGTATGCTGATCCCAGGTGCTTATAAGGATGTTGATGAAGTGGGATAGGGCAAGGTCGATGTCTTGAGAGGCAAAGACAGGGAGCCAATCGGCATTTGAGAGGTTGAGCTGTAGTGCTGATTTGTCAAGGAGGTGTAACGGGCAAGACCAGATGAATTTGGGGATGGATTGTGGTGAGTGGATTTTGCAGATGCAGTATGAGATGCAGTGGTCACTGAGGGCATCGAGAGGGTGCCTGAGGCTGTGATCCTGTGCAGATGGGAGGTTAAAATCCAGTCCAGCAGGGAGTGGTTTTGAGACCAGTGATTTAAGCAGGTGGGTTCCTGAATTAGTTGGGATAGGTTTAGGGCTTGATCCTCAGAGCGGTGGCTTTTGCATTGAAGGAGAGCCAGTCAAGATTTAAATCACTAGCGGGGTGAGTTCACCACCACAGCGACTGAGGAGATTGTGGTGGATCGACTTGATGAGGGTGTTGGGGGCCATATAGGACCCTAATATAAAGGGGAGGACAAGGGAAGGCAGATGGTGGCTACTAGGAATTCATGGGAGGTGGGGCTAGATTCCTTAAAGGTAATGCAGCAAGTTAGAGATACGCTGACATAGCTACCCCTGCCTAGCTTGCCACAGTCCTGCCGGAAGATTACGCGAATCAGGATGTTAAGCGAGAGTTGGGGATTTAGGGCGGATAGCCAGGTTTCCAAGGACACAGAGTATCAGGTTTGTACTGGCTTACTCAGGTAGAGAGGGCATCTATTTTAGGAGCAGAATTTTGCATTAATATAGAATATGTGGAGGCCCTTGGGAGAGAATCTGAGAGCTGGGCTGGGGAGGAGCAGGAGTTGTCATGGTTTAATTGGATGTTAGGAGGCCCGGGTTGGGGTAGATGTCACCTGCCATGAGCAGCAGTAGTACTAGGGAAGGAGGAGGAGAGGGTTTTTCTGTTACGTGGGTTGTGACTGGAGGTGGAGTACTTAGGTTTAGGCAATGGAGAAAGGGCTCAAGGTTCAGCAGGTGAGAGTGAAGCGAGACAGGTGGATGGTGGGAGAAGGTGAGCGTGGGGAAGGAGAAAGGAGGGTGGAAGGGGGTGGGAAAAGGAATTGATGTTGGAAGGGGAGAGCCAGAGAGAGAATTGAGGAGGTACACCTAGGGTAAAGGACAAGTAGGAGGGAGGGGTAGTCAAGGGGTGCCTAGAGGGGGAGTAAGATAGGTAGGTGGTATGTTGGAGAAAGGGAATTGAAGGAGTAGGACATAACTGGATAAAGCATAATTTTGGTGAGAGGAATGAAAAAGTATGCAGGCGGCCTCTAGTGGGGAAAGCATAGCCTGCTAATGGAAACTTCGGTTGATTGGTTTAAGCCATCACGTGGCTGCACCTATATAACTGGCAGCTGACCATGGGTGGTGGTGGGGCGGTGGGTAGCCAACACAATGCATCAGTGGGGCTTTCCTCAGTCGGGAGCAAGAGCATGGCACTGCTGCTGAGTGGCGTACCTGATCTGTTCAAGGGACAAGCTGCAGTGGGGAGGGCTTCCGTCTGCCCTCTCGGACTCGGAGACCACTGTAGTTCAAATTCATATCTATTCAAGGGCGAGCTGCAGTGAGGGAGGGTTTCTGTCTGCTTTCTTGGACCTTCAGAGGACTTCTGGAGTTTGAATTCTGTGGAGGTGAGAGAGCACACAGCATTATTAGTACAGAGAAGCTTTGGGACGGGCTTGGGGGTTACAAGTGGAGTGCAATTCGGATCACAATAGGAGCACTTAAATTAAATTTAAGCTAAATTGGAAGCTAATTTTAGGCAAAGGCTAGCATCTAAATTTGGCTGTTTTCAGCAAGCAGTTTAAACAGTTAAAAGACATAAGCTACTACAACTTTAAGAGCTAACTAACTTAGGTAATGGCTGAGATGTTACTACTGTTTTAGGCTTCTTGGATAAGAATGCATATAAGCCAGGTTACAGATTTATATTAAAGCATCACAGTAAGGAGTAGATTAAAGCAGGCAAAATGTATTTTTAGGAGGATAAAAAACTGTCTCTATTTGTATGCTGAGAATTAATTGTACAGTCTTTAAGGGTGCTTTGGTTTGTAGGATTAAAAAGGCACCTAGTCCTTTCCTCAGTCGGGAGTTGAGAGCAGCTGCTGCTGAGTGGCATACCTGATCTGTTCAACGGGTGAGCTGCAGTGGGGAGGCTTCTGTCTGCCCTTTTGGACCCTTGGGGACTGCCAGAGTTTGAATTCTGATCTATTCAAGGGCAAGCTGCAGTGAGGGAGGGCTTCCGTCAGCCCTCTTGGACCGTCCGGGGACCACGGAGTTTGAATTCTGATCTCTTCAAGGCAAGCTGCAATGAGGAGGGCTTCCATCAGCCCTCTCAGACCTCGGGGACCTCCGGAGTTCTAATTATGATCTGCTCAAGGCGAGCTGCAGTGGGGAGGGCTTCCATCTGCCCTCTTGGACCCTCGGGAGGCTGCGGAGTTTGAATTCTGTAGGGTAGCTATATATGTGAAGTAATGGGATTAAAGCAACAAAGGCTCAAGGGTTACAAGAAGGAGCAGAGGCACTGTGGGTCACCCTGAAAGTGGAAAAAGGACAGCCATTCACACTGAGTGATTTACAGGCCTCCGCACAGAGAGAGGGATCATGACGCTCTTGTAGAAGCCATCCACAAAACAGCAGCCAACAGGAACTGCTATTAATGGGTGATTTCAAGCTGCCTGAGGTAGATTAAGTACTCAGACTGCAGAAATCGGCAAGGCATGGACTTCATGACTGCCCTGAATTGGACACAACTTAAGACAGCCTGTGGCAGAACCAGCCTGAGGATGCTGTACTGGATTTAGTCCTGACCAACAGGGACAGGATCACAGATGTGGAGGTGGGCAGTCCCTTGGTACCAGTGACCAAAGGACAGTATGGTTTAAGGTAACCACAGTGGAAGAGGCAAGCCATGCAAGGATAAAAGTCCTAGATTTCAGGAAGGATAACTTTGGAGATGTGCAGAAATCTCAAAAGAGCCCTAGCAGTAGAAGGTACAGGGGAAGATGTGGAAAAACAGTGGTTTAGACTCAAGAGAGTCAGAACAAAGTAACAAGTCACTGTGTCAAAATGCATAGCAAGAGCTAGCCTGGTGGCACTGAGGTTGAGGCGCTGGATGCCAATTTCACGCCAACCCGTGACCTGGGTTACATAGATACATAGACCGCCCATTGAATCTGTAACTTCAGTTTATGTTTTCCTAGAACTCTGTTGCCCCTCACCCTGACCTCCAGAATTCCTTTTATGTCTATCCCATGCATTCTTAAATCCTGTGATTGTTTCAGCCCCACCACATCCTCAGGCAGGGTGTTCCACTTGTCCACCACCCATGCTGTGAGGAAATTCTTCCTCACATTTCCTCCTGAATCGTCCTCCCTCCAACTTCATCCCATGCCCTCTAGTCCTGGAACATCTTTTTGCTAAAACATGGTGTATTCTTGCACCTATCCCTCCCTGTAAGATACTTGTATGTCTCTATCATGTCCCTCTCTCCCTCCTCTCCTCCAGGGAGTACATATTCAATTCCTTCAACCCGTCCTCCATAGGACTTGTGATGCAATCCATGTACCATCTTTGCTGCCTTCCTCTGAACCTTCTCTACCATGTCTATGTCCCACGTAGGTAAGGTCTCCTGAACTGTACACTGTACCCAGGTGGAGCCTCACCAGTGTCTTGTATAGTGGAATTATGACCTCCCTTTTCCTGCTGGTGATGCCCCTGCCTATGTATCCCAGCATCCTATTTGCTTTACCTGCTGCCTTGTCACACTACCTTGAGGTCATCAGAGATGATAACCCCAAGATCCCTTTCCTGCTTGGTGCATGCTATATCCTCACCCCAACTGATACAGATATATTGTGCCAGGGTTTTGTGCCCCATATGCATTATCTTGCACTCTTTGCACTGAATTTCAACTGCCAAACCCCTGACCATTCTTCAAGTTTCTGCAGGTCCTTCTCATTCTGTCTTCACCCTCTGGTGTGTCTACTCTGTTACAGAGCTTTGTGTCATCAGCGAACAGTGGAATTCTGTCTTCTAGGTCCTGCACAATGTCACTGATGAAGATGTTGAATAGGACAGGTCCCAGCACTGATCCCTGTGGTCCACCACTGGTCACTTTTCACTCTGTGGAGTGACAGCCATTTACCACCACCCTCTGTGTACTGCCACCCAGCCAGTTACCTACCACCACACTACTGTCCTGCCCACATCCATATTCCTAGTTTGTGTAATAGTCTTCTATGTGGCACAGTGTCAAAGGCCTTGCTGAAGTCCAGACAGGCCTGTCCACTGCCCTCCCTGATCCACTCTAGTCACCCAGTCAAAAAAATTCAATGAGGCTGGTCTGACATGACCTCCCCAGTGAAACCATGCTGCCTTGGATTCTGCAGTCCACTGACTACCAGATGTTCCACAATCTCTCCTTCAGTAGTGCTTCCATGATCTTCCCCACTACCGAGGTGAGGCTGACTGGTCTGTAGTTCCCGCTTCCTCCATGTTCCCACTTTTTAATAGGGGACTACATCTGCTGTCCTCCAGACTTTGGGTACCTCCCTGTTTCCAGTGGTCAGCTAAACAGGATAGCCAGAGGTCCAGCCACCACCTCTCTGAGTTCTTTAAGGACCCTGGGTGCTCCCATCTGGCACCATTGCTTTATCAACTCTTATTTCTTCCAGTTCCTTCAGGACTCTTTCTTGTGTAAAAGGGACTTGTGCCCATTTCACACCATTCTCACCCCTTGTACTCCTTCAGACCCATTACCCTCCTCTTCCTCAGTAAAGACTGAGCAGAAATACCTGTTAGGTATGTCAGCTTTACTGTTGTCATCCTCCATGCGGCCCCATCCTCCCCTTCAGTCTCACTATCCCTCCCTTTGCCTTTCTTTTTCACTTACTGTATGTACCTGTAAAGGTTTTGTCCCCTCTACCCACTGATTTTGCAATGTGCTCTTCTGTCTGAGCTTTGGCTTCCCTTACTGACCTCCCTGCCTCCCTTTGCTTTTCCTGGTACTTCTCCCTATCCCCTTCTGCCTGTGTCTTTTTGTATTGCCTGAATGCAATCTTTTGGCTCTCACTTTCTTTGCTACCTCTTTGAAAACCATAATGGTCTCCTCTTCCTTTTCCTCTTGCTAACCTGCTTAATGCATAATTCTGTTGTTCTTGTAATCCCCATTTTAAATACTGCCCACTGTTCCTCAACCCTGATTCCTCCCCATTCCCTTAATGCCTCTTTCAAGTATCTCCCATTTTCCCAAAGTCTGCCCCCTAAAATCCAGGATACGTGTTTTTGTGCGGTTTGGTTCTGCTCCTTCTGTGATTTAAAACCACAATGACTGGTGGTCACTGTTCCCAGGTGCTCCCCTCTGTTACCCCATCACACTGTCCCTGTTTGTGAGCACAAGGTCCAGTATTGCCTTCTGCCGAGTTGGTTCCATGACCAGTTGCTTGAGAGAGCACCCTGAAGAGTCAGGATAAATCTGCTCCTAGTTGATGCTGCTGCTGGGATGCTCCAGTCCATGTCTGGAATATTGAAGTCTCCAACCAGTACTACCTCACCCTTGTCTGCCATCCTTTGGATGGCTAGCATCAACTCCTATCTGTTTCTTCCTCCTGGGCTGGTGGTCTATAGACCACACCTGTGTGGATGGCTGGCCCCATTTTCCTTTCCAGCTAACCCTCCGTATCTCTCCCTATTTTGTTCCTCCTTGATCTCTGTGGCCCTTATGTCATTTTTCACATACAGTGCCACTCCTCCTCCCTTCCTACCTGCCCAGTCTCTTCTGAATATGTTGTAGCCAGGAATGGCGATCTCCCAGTCACGGTTATCATTACACCAGGTTCTGTGATGGCCACAATGTCCAATGTCTGACTGCACCATGGCAACCTCCAGATCTTCCATCTTGTTGCTAAGGCTCCTGGCATTGGCACAAATGACTTTCCATGATTTGACCTCCCTAGACTGTTTAGTTGTTCTACCCCAGCCCCTTCCCTGGTTGTTCTTTATCCTGGGTCTCCTTGCTGTCTGCCCTTCTGCTGATTTTTGCCCTTTTCTGCCTATCCACCTTTTGGGAGCTAATCTCCATCTTTTGCAAACTGCTTTGTTGAGATATCCACTCCTTCAGTTCACTGGTTCACTGCTAGCTGTGGGGTGAGCAAGTAGGTACTATCCTTGCTGGCCTGCCACCCCCTTAGCTGAGTTTAAATGCAAAGTCAATGTAGCATTTAAACTTATCATTAAGTCTTGGATTCCCTCGGGATGGATGCAGGCGTCAGGCTTGAACACACCTTCATCCCTCAGGTGGGTCCCCAGTCACCAATGAATCCAAACCCTTCCTCACAGTACCAGTTCTTCAACCATGAGTTAAAGTTCCTGGTGCATGCACCCTATGTTCTCCCATACCTCTCGCAGGTAGTACTTCTGAGAAGGTGACAGAAGTAGCTATTTGCTTGAGACCCCTCCCAATTTCCTAAACTCTTCCTGAACTTCCTTTGGCTCCCCATTTGCTAGGTCATGAGTTCCTAGGTGGATAATGGCATCCAGCTCACCCTCCCGTCTTGCCTTCCCAGCAATCCCCAGGATCTTCCTTCCATCCCTCCATGCCGTGGCACCTGGTGAGCACCTCAACTCCTGTCTTCCCCTCCTGTGTTCCTAGCTGGATCCCTCTTATGATGGAGTCCCCACCAGGATTCACTTCCTCCTCCTCTGGGTCCACTGCTCTCCCCGCTGAGGTCACCTCCTTGGCTAACATCCACATCCTTTCCTTCCACTTCTCTGGGTACCTCTATTTGGTTGTCCCCATTTACCAGTGTGGCATATGGGTTCTTGAGTGGAATTCGATCTGGGATGTGCCTCTGCTAGGGGTGCTACCAGCACCTGATGTCCCGAGAGAGCGGTGAAGCACAGGCTCTCAAAGAGCTTAGCAGTTCCACTCGGTGGAGTCGGGGAGGGGATGATGTTAGGCACTTGGGAGAAGATGTGCATCAGCATGTCACCTCTCTGGACTTATGTCCTCATGCTAGCATTCCAGGGGTTGGGACAGGCTAAAGGGAAGAAAATGGAACCTCAGGCTAAGATGACAACCGATCCACCTCAGGATCACTGACTCACAGGACAGACCCGTTGTGCAGGCACTTCTAGGAATAGGAGAAGGTAGGAGGTTAAAGGAGCTTGCCTGGCACTCTAGGGGCAGATTATGGGAGAGACCTGTAGGATTGATCAAAGGTCTGAAGGAGTGGGTCGAGGCACAGTAAGGAGGGATAAAAAAGTAAAAAAAATAAAATGCATAGCAACAAAGGCCAATATGGTTCTTCTATGTAGTAGCCAAGAAAGTAAGGGAAAAGAAAAGAGCCTTCAGAAGATACAAGGAAGGCTGTCCCAGTGAGGTTGAGGCGCTGGACACCACACCTCGTGCCATGCTGGTGACCCAGGTTGGAAACAAGTCTGGGCTGCCAGGGGTCGGCAGAGGGAGAGAGGACTGAGCATCCAGAGGGCTGCTCTCCTCTCTCAGGGAAGGGGACTAGTCATCTCATTCACTGACTGCCCTCTGTCGATGGCTATAGAGGCCAGTATGGGTTGGGAAGCTTGAAAGCCAACATACTTATGTCAAAAGGAGGGAGGGAGAAAATGGAAAAATGTCACTGCTCCAATTGACCTGTGATGGTCCAATTGTTCCAGCAGTCTGCCCTCCATCACCAGATTTTCCATATCAGGGTGGAGGGAGACACAACACCCCCACCTACGGCAGAGGGGAATCCTGTGGTAACCTCAGGGGCAGATGAGCTGGGGATGGACTAGAAAATGTACCCCTCCAAGGGAGAGGGTTCATTGCCCACGAAAGGAGGTAAAATAATAAAAAAAAAAAAAGAAGATACAAGGAAACACAACAGGATGAGGATAGAGAACAATATCTGGAGAAGCAGAGGAATCTGAGAAAATAATTAGAAGGGCTAAAGCACAGACAGGAAGGTACAGCCCAGGCTATTAAGAAAGGTGACAAGACGACTTCAGATACATTAGTGAGAGGAAGAATACCAGAAATGGGATTGTTAGGCTGAAGAAGGAAGGATGAGAAGGGTGGAGGATGACCTAGAAGCGTCTGAGATACTGAAAAATACTTTCTCTCAGTATTCACCAGAGAGGGGAGGGTGAGGACATGGACTCATTAAGAGGGGCATTCAGGGAGGGAGGTAGACACCAACCCATTCGTGGTGGAAAGAGTCCTTGAAGAACTTGGGAAAATAAAAGCAGATAAGGCAGTAGGGCCAGATGGTATCCACCCCAAAGTACTAAAGGAACTCAAGGAAGTGCTGGCAGAACCACTGGCTGCACTTTTCAATGCATTACTAGAGACCAGGGAGGTACCTGAGGACTGGAGGAGGGCTGATGTCTCTCCACAAGAGTGGAAGCAGAGAGGAGGCGGCAATTACAGGCCTGTAAGCCTGACCTCAGTAGTGGGTGAAACTAATAGATACTTACTTAAGGAGAGGATTGTGAAGTTTCTGGAAGATAGTGGGGCATGGGATCCAAGGTAGCATGGATTAGCAGCAAGAAGTTCCTGTCAAATGCATCTTGCAGATTTCTTTGACTGAGTAACCAGGGTGGTAGCTCAGGTAGGGGCGGTGGATGTGGCCTAGCTGGTTTCAGCAAGGCCTTTGACTCCCCCTCCACCGGAGATTGCTAAATAAACTCAAGAGCTTGGGAGTGGGTCCTATGGTGGTAAAGTGGATGGGGAACTGGCTAAGGGACAAGACTCAGAGGGTGGTGGTAAATGGCATGAAATATGAGATGAGGAGAGGGAGGTGACCAGTGGGTGTCACAGGGGTCGGTGCTGGGGCCAGCCCTATTCAGTATCTTCCTTAGCAACGTTGCAGAGCATTTGGAGGAAAGGTGTACCTCTTTGCAGATGACACCAAGATGTGCAACAGAGTGCACACCGAGGGGTGTGTGGAAAAATGAGAAAGGACCTAAGCCTATTAGATGAGTGGTCAGGTGTTTGGCAGTTAAGTTTCAATGCTAAAAGTGCAAGATCATGCACCTGGGTCACATGAATCCAAGGGAGCAATACATGATGGGTGGGGAAATTCGCCACCACCAGTCTGGAGAGAGACCTGGGAGTGATCATATCTGATGACCTGAAGGTGACCAAACAGTGTGAAAAGGCGGTGGGAAGAGCAAATAGAATGTCGGAGTGCATAGGGAGGGGTATAGCAAGCAGGAGGAAAAAGGTGGTGGTGCCACTGTTCAGATCACTGGTGAGACCTCAGCTGGAGCATTTTGTTCCAGTTCTGTAGACCACATCTTCAGAAGGACATTGACAAAATAGAGGCAGTCCAGAGAAGGGCAACAAAGATGGTACATGTGAAAATTAAAACGCAGAGCCTTGCCATACTCTGCTTTTAATAATAACAAACATTTGTCAATGCTGAACATTGCTTGCTTGTATTTTGCTCAAATTTGTACATTTAATTTATTTTACATACGTAACATTTGAAGTTCACCAGCGAAAGGGCCTCACAGTCTACCATGTCTGCTCAGTTATGCAGCTAGCAGCCCTCATTTTGCAGCTGCCCTTCCTCCCCTGCCCCTCCCTTGACCCTCCCTCTTGCTCTGTCCCATCCCCTCTTTTTTTACTATGCTTTTGCCCCCAGGCCACTCATCCATCTGCTCACTGCTGCACCAGTCTCACTTCCCAATTACCGCCATCTGCGCAGATAATCCCTGGCTTACCCCAGGGCGGGGCCACAGCATCACTACCCACCCATCTACAATGGGTAAGGTGTTGGTGAACTGATATTTCCTCCTGGCTTCCCCCAGGTGGAGTTCAGGGGCCAGTAGCAATGACTGCAGGACTGGGAATTAGTCTGCAGCAGAGAGGCAAGGAGCAATGAAGACCTGGGTGCAGGGTGACGTCATCCAGAGCAACCAAAGAGATTTCTTGTTTTCTGGGAGGTGGAGACATGCAATGACATCTAGCATTGCTCCGCCTCCAAGCAGACTGATGCTGATTGCTGTGGTACTCATGGCCTCCGCCAGGGGTCCCCGATGCACCCAAGCATACTCCCCCACCCTCTCCCTGGAGAAGGAGAGCAGTCCATGGGATGCTTCATCCTTCTGTCCCCGGTCAGCTCTCTGATGACCTGTGTCCATTCCGAACCTGGGTCGCCAGCGTGTAGCGCGGAAATCCAACCGCTGCACCAATGGGCTAGCTGTCCCATCCCCTCTTGAAGCTCCCCACTGTTCTACTAGATACCACCTCTGCCAGTAGCACTTTCCACTCAGCCACTGCCCTCTCTGTAAAAAGTGTCTTCTCATGTCCCTCCTGAACCTTCCCCTCAAACCTTATATCATGTCCTTGGGTGTCCCTCCCTCCTTAGTATGACAAGCCCTCAGTACAAGTCTTGTTTATACCTGTCATGTACTTGAAGGCTTCGATCATATCTCCTCTCTCCTCCTCTTCTCCAGCGTGTACATTTTCAATCCTTTTGCCTTCTCTTGTATGGTAAGTCCCCAGCCCTTCGATCATCTTTGTCACCCTGGATTGCACCCTCCAGTAGCTTAATGTCCTCTTCAGGTATGGGCACCAGAACTGCTCACAGCACTCCAGGTGTGGCCTAACCAGTGATCTATACAAGGCAGAATCACCTCCTCCTTGAAGATATTCCCTAGCAACACAACCCTGCATCCTGTTGGCCTTGCAGCCACCTTTCTACATTGTGCATATTTCATTGCGTGACCAATGGCAGCAAAGCAGAAGTGGGGCAGCAGGCTGACACTTAAAATTGAGCCGGTGGGGACTTAGATAAGCCTGTTGTGGATTTTTCTTTGTGGAAGAGAGCTCAGGCTGCCACCATCGGACATAAGAGAATAGGACTTGTGTTTTATGTATTTTTAAAGTGTGACTGATGGCAGCAAAGCAGGAGTGGGCTGGGATTGAAAAAAGAGTGGGCAGGGAATTAGAGAAGTGGAGCGAGATGGTACAGAGATACAGACACATACTCACTGTTGCACAGAGCTCACACCTGCCTCAGCAGGGTTTCTGAGAAGAGCAAGATGACTGAGGAAAAGTCTCCTTTAAAAATAAAATGAGGCAACTTGTCTAAACAGCAGGAGAGGCAGCAGAAGGGCACGTCGAGAGCAGTAATGTATATAAAATGTAACCTATGCTGCTGTTTGTATACTGTTTAGATGTACTTCATTAGATAACCTGCGTGTTATCCTTCCTCTGTACCCTCTCCCCAGGTCGCATTGGGAGACGAGCATTTTATTGCTCAGTGTGCCTTCCTGGTGAAACATTTTAATAAATAAATAAAGTAATGGCATCAGGAGACAAAGCACACAACCTCTTGAAACCTAAAGCGCCAGTATAGGAAAGGAGGGTGGCTGGCTGGAAGAAATGCCCAAAACAAAACATGAGGAGATAGGAGGGTGGACAAGGGAGAAATGAGGTAGAAGGCGCACAGATGAGGCAAAAGGTGTGTGTGTAGGGGGAGACAGCAGAGGAAACAGTGACGGAGGGGAGGCGGTTGGCATTATCCTTGGAGCCACAGGACCAATGCACTCTCTAGGAAAACATTCCTGTTTTGCAGGGTCTTCGACCGTCATCCTCCACAACTAAATATAACAAACTCCGGTGCAGGAATGCCCAAAGGGAATAAAGTTGTTAGGGCACCAAAGACGATGTGAGTGCGGGCGATCGAAAATCAAGATCACCCCTATCACTTTCACCCATGTAGTGGTGCCCTAATTGTCACACCAAAATTTAAATGCTGTGCTAACAGCCTCCCAGACTTGACTTACCAAGGGTCATCATTACTGATTTGATTTTTGTGTGTCCCATAAGTGAAATTTAGTGCTATTCCACTCTTGGACTCCTCCCACTAGCACTGGTGTAAATGTCCAGCTCACTACTCCCAGCAGTAGCAGCACAACTCCTCCTCCTCCTGAAAACACTCTAGGGCTACATTGTCATCACCAACAAGCTAATATGATCAGGTATGCCAATGAGTACACTGTATCAGCAGGAGTTAAATGAGATCTGTCACTCCAGCCACTGTGAATGGGACAGCGATAAAATGAGTGACCTTACCAGCCTGGCACAGACAGAAATACCAAGTTTGGTCGACAGTAAATCTGTCAACCACCCACACAGCGATGGCACAATACCGGCGCAGGTATTGCGCTGCCCAAGCACCAGTGTTTTCTGTAGGGGCTGTGACCCCCAATCCCCATGCAGTAGGGTCTGCCTCCGCACCCCTGGACTTTAGGATTCTCAACTCCAGGTCAGAGTTGGTCTGGGAAGGGCAGGACACTGGGGGAAAGCAAAACGGAATCGACCATTACAGCGACTGTCGCTGTAGTGGTCATTTTCCATGTTTTGCCATCGGGTGTCAGGCAAAGGGGGCACCTGCACAGACAAGCCCAGTTCTTTAGTCAGTAGTTGACTACTACAACTTTGGCTACCATTGGGAAGTGTCTGTTTTCAAACTAAGTTCAAGTAATGTAAAAAATACATTAAAAAAGAAAATTAACCATATTGAAACCCATTAATGGATGGCAAATGTTGTGAAGGGCAAAAGTAATTCTCCACTTGTTTTCATTCCTTTTATCTTTTTATTTATTTATTTTTAATCTTATTTTCTTGTGGGGCAAATTACTACATCATTGGAAAATCAGTGGGTCCATAGAGAATATAAAACCTGGAATGGAGATAAAGCTGAGATTGCTTGAGGTCAGTAATGAACAGTAAGTGTTACTGTAGCTCACACTGGGTCATGGTAGTCTGTGAGTGTTGCAGAATCTGTCACAATAAAACAAATAATAACCTACAGCAGATGCATGCCAAAAGCATATGCAAATGCCACAAGTGAGCTACAGTGGTTAATGTTCTTTGCAGACCTCAGTACTTGTTCTCCCGTTTGTAGTCTGCTTCATAGCAATGCCAGTTACTACATTGGGAGCCCAAGTGGTCTGGCCAAATTCTCAAAGTGAAACTGAATCGGTGAGCTCCAACTCGAAGCCCGCTCCAATAGCCACTCTCCCACTTCTCGTCCTTGTTACAGGTGCAGGCCCTCCTAGGTCAAGAGCCTTACAACTCATAAAATGCTCAGCGAAACTTTTCTTGAGGTACTCCTATCCATAGAAGCAAGGTCTTCCTCCTTTCTTTTCATGTTTTTGTAAGAGTTGACAGAAAATATTTCTACAGGAAAAGCACATTCATCATGTTCTCAGAGAAAAATGAGATTTGGCTCACTCCTGGTGCCATCCTCAAAAATGATTACAATTACGGATCGATTTGGAAAAGGACAAATAAAACATGAAGTGCTGAGGACGGGAACTCTGAGAAACCAATGTGAAAGTCATCAGGAGAGCAAACATTTAAAACAAAATGAATACAACATATCCACAGGCCTACTGGAATATAATCTGAAGCTTAAAAAGCCGGCAAAACACATTTGGAAACTAGTATAATTTTGGAAAATGGGAACAGCACTCTCCTACGGTTGCTACTGATATTCTGAAGAAGTGTTTCTGTACTCTCCCAGTTATCCAGATTCCCTCAGATCCATCTATACATAGTAGTGCAAAGGTGGATGAAAAAGGAACATTAAGTAGGATCTCCCCCCAATTTCACTTTAGAATGGTAAAAACGAAGGATGTATGCACAGAAATCAGAAAATGAAATGGCAAAAATATTGTGGCATGGACCAAACAGGAATCCGATATCTGAAAGGTGAAGCCACTATATTTCCACCTATTATAGTGCAACTATTTAACAGAAGTATCCTGGAAGGTGTTTTCCAAGAGGCCTGAAATGTGTAAATGTGGTGCCACTATTTAATGGGATAGAAAACTAGGATCTTTATCAAACTAAAGGCTCATTGCACTTCTGCTCATACCATTCAAATTATTGGAAACGATGGTCTATTAGCAGCTCTACAATTACCTTAAATGATACACAAAATTGGCAACCCACATACCGGACTTTAGAACAGAGTTTTTAATTAACGGGCACCATGTGTTCTTTGAAATAAAGGGAGAGAAGGTGTGGCAAAATTGGGAAAAGTCAGGATTTGATTAGTATAAATGTAATGAATAAAACAATACGGGTTGGTAACATTTACAGTAGTATAAGTGAGAGGTGCTATCCACATAGAGAATGTAGTGTAAAATCAGAGTGTTAAGCAGCAGTCCATAATATTATATGATGATAAAAGAAAATAAAGTTTACGTAAGTTTGCACAGCCTTAAAAATAACATTCATGTGTATATACTGGGGGTCAAGAAATGAACAGATAAGTAAAAACATTTATTTTTCTCACATGAAATCATCCCGCTCCCTAAACTGAAGAAATTGATGAAGTCTGAAACAATTGTCATTAACTATAAATCTCAGAAAACTGGACCTAATTAAGATAATCTAGTTGCTTAAAGATCAATGGCAAATATTTATAGTGTTCATCTTAAGTTACTGGATGTTGCAATCTTTACAGTTTTTACAATGAACACAGTGCTGCAGAACAAAATCATTATTTATACAGCTTCTTGACCCTTGTAATGTTTTTGTTTTACCTCAGTTTGTTTGCTTTTCTCCATTCTGCTACCATCCTGATAGACAGTAAATGGCGTTATTTGCCGTTTCTGTTCATGCTGTTAGCGGGCTCCTGCTATACTGGTGAGATCAGCGGCCTCTAACAGTTCATGTGCTGGGCTGCATGTGGAAAACACTTAGCAGGCATTGGTCATTGAGGAGAGGGAGTACTGGATGGGTACCAGCATTTGAGCCATGGTGAAAGTATCTCTCTCTCCTTATAGAAACATGGAAACATAGAAGTTGACGCAGAAGGAGACTGCTAGGTCTATCTAGTCTGCCCATTTGTTTTAGACCTATTTATAGCTAGCTTTTCATCAGGGTTCCAGGAAGGAATGAGGCCAGAAGCATTCAAGCAAACCAAGCCTTTCCTATGGCTCTATCAAGGGAGACTCAGTGCATGCCACCTTACCCCACCTACTTAGCCAGGAGATGCACTATATGATTAGGAGACAGTACTTCCACAGAAAATCTTGAGCTCGCTTAATGTAGCAGGAGCCCACTGACAGCACTGACTGATCGTGCAGGATCGCATATAGAAACAGCAATGTCAGGGAAGAGAGGATTGAGCATCCGAGGACTGCTCTCCTCTCCTGGGTGGCCTAGGAAGATGCCTCGATCTGTAGAGGCCCCAGTGGAGACCAGAGCAATACAGATGCAGCGCAATTGGGGAATCGGAGGAAAAACTCAAGAAAATGGCACCTCAAACTGCCAGATTATAGCTGCCCAGACCAGTGCCTCCGCGATACTTTGAGATGCCGACCTGATCTCAGCAGCACCCAGGGCCAATGCCATTGGTCACCAGACCCTTTCTCTCAGAAGGGAGGACCCACCGATGAAAGGGATACATTGGGTTACCCTTGAGGTGGCTATGATTTGAGGTCAGGGATGGGTGATGGAGTCCTGGAGAGGAGTCTGGCAACGGCCCAAAGGAGTGGTAGGATGAGGCGCTGGGGAGATAAACAAATAAGACAAAAGAAACGCAAATGACGCCATTTGCTGTCTGTCGGCAGAGTAGTGAAACGGAGAAATGGCAAACAAACTGAGATAAAACAAAACATTACAGGGACAAGAACCTGTATAAATGATGATTTTGTTCTGCAGCACTGTATTCATTGTAAAAAATACTGGTAAAGACCGATTAATCCAATAACTTCAGCCAAACACTAGAAACGGTTACCATTGATCTTTAAAGAGGAGAAAGAAATAAAACTGTTATTTAAGTGAATAAATGTGTACTATCAATATTTATAATATTGAAGTTGCCAATATGGCAGATACTGAGAGTCAATAATAGTTTATTTTGTGTTTCAATGCAGACATGCTGCTACTCACACAGAAAATAAGAAACCCACAGAAAAAAGGGTGCGAGTTTTAGCTGCAGAAATTTCTGCTGACCTTTGTACCTGCTTACAGCAGTATGACAAGACAAGATGGGCTTTATGCTAAAATAACTGTCTTTCCAAGAGGCCCCTCAACCCCCATGGCTAGCAATTATCTCGGCATAAGGCCCATTAGCATATTGTCATGTGTTATTGCATGCTGGATCACCATAGACCCATTCCACACCAGCGCCTAAAGCCTTGTAGGGTACTATAGAATTGAAAATGTTAGCGTTTAAAAATCTCGCTATGTTCATGCCCCTGCTGGACTGCTAAATTAATTGAAACATACATATTTAGTTAAGTGAAGTTTATTGTACCACAAACTTAAAAATGCTCAAATAAACTGGTCCAGTGCAGTATAAATGTAGTACAATGCTACACATTTAAATGAAAGGAACGAAAGAAACAACAATGCATATACATTACATTGTAAAATGCTACCAAAGCTTCAAAAGCTACAAAGTCTAGCATTCATCTGGCTTCTCCTCTGACTCCACCTGTAATTCCCCTGGTTCATCTGGCACCTAAAAAGACGGTAGTCTTATTCACGATGCTGCACTGCAGTATGTGCTGTATACAGTAATACTGTCGTAATGTGTGCTGTATACAATAATACTGTCACGAGTGTGGCTGTATACAGTAAATACTGCAATGAGTGTGCTGTATGCAGTAATACCGTACCAGGTGCTGTATACAGTAATACTGCACGCAGTGTGTGCTGTATACTGTAATACTGTACGTAGTAGTGTGCTGTATGCAGTAATACTGTACGCAGTGTGTGCTGTATACAGTAATACTGTATGAAGTGGTGTTTTAGAGCTTTGTTCTTACCTGGTTCAAGCAGTTGGCATGTGCATCAGCAAGTCCTGCAAGCTTGAAGCCATGGATGCAGTCCTCCCTGCACTCACACAGTGAGTTATGGGCTGACACCAACCACCCAAGTGCTTAGATTTCAGGGCTGTCATTCTTAAATTGACTTTAATATCTGAGGACTCGGAACTGAAGTTAATCTGCTCGGTAATCATTCCCTGCTACCTCTCAGTGAAAGATATTTTGAGGAGTCCTTAAACAATTTGTTAACTGAAACATCAAGAGGTTGCAATAAATCTATGCATGAGGCCGGAATGAATGTTGGCAATATAGCTTCAGACTCTAGCTTTTAATTACATCGGGTACTGTGAGCTCTGTAGCAGTCTAAAGTCAGGATGCTGTGCTGTTCCTTCGGCAAATCTTGCTTTTTAACCACACTGGCAATGTATGGCTTGGGGTATTTTCAATGTATGACATCATTGTTACTGTATTAGCCCAGTGATTTGCACTGAATGTAATGTTCCAATCAGATGGAAAGGAGAAACTAGGAGACAGGCTGTAGTTTTCCCTGATAGATCACCTGGGGAGGGGGTAAGAATTGTCCAAATAGTGTACACCCCATAACTACAGAGACTTGACACTTATCTCCGAGCCCAGTGACTTCAACTTGTCACCCCAGACTGAGCCTATAGTCCACTGGTACACGGCACCAGTTGCACCCTCAGTTTCATCCACATTGATCACCAACTCTGCCGGTATAAGTTTTGACTTACTGCTCTGCTAAACCGAGCTAGAAAATTTGCCTTCAACTGTGGAAAATCATTTTGGGTTTTCTGCCAGCTTGGGTGCCTTTATGTTTACGAACCCCATGCGGTTTAGGAAATGCCATGTCCACTGCTTTGTTATTGTTAAAGTACCCCATTTTCTGCAAGCATCTTTGGGTTGTTGGCTTTATCACACCCAAAGCTACAGCTGCAACCACCCTTGCATTCACCACTGTTCCTTCGCCATGGAGACTTAGATGATTTGTGCATTTCAACTTCTATATCTCCATAACCAATGTCGGTCGATCAGGGGACTATGTAGCAGAATGGTAGCAACTAATGCAGGGTCACCACTAACATGACCCTTGTCAAGGTAGTCTGATTTAAACTTTCTCAATGTGCTTTCATTGATGACTTTACTGTATTTTCTTTGGTAGTACCTGACTGTGTTCATAACACCGCTTGTGGCCGTGATAGTGTCCGAAGTTCAGATCGAAGTTCAGGACTGTAGTGAGCATAATCGGTGCGCTCTTCTTAGGGAGGGGAGGGAGGCAATCAAGCTCCTGGATGACACAGTCTGCCGCTTTCACTGTAACTCCTGCGGTGTCACTCAGAGCCTCTGGAGTAATGTCCTTGGTAACTGTAAGGTTATGCTCCTCTTAATTCCCTGATTCATTTGCAGCCAGTTCACCAAAGACATTGCAAGTGAGAGAGACACTAGAGAAACTACCAAACTGCGAGCTCAGCAAGGCACTGCAGATCAACAGTAAATGGTAACAGTACAGATACCTGTATTAGTAAGTACTGTAATTACTAATTGCTAACAATTAGCCGCTGATTCTAGGCAATCAACTACTGCTGAGTGGCTGACAGTAACCCTTGACCACCATTATGGCAACTTGACTTGTAGTACTCCTTGACAGTTCTATTTTTTTTTTTTTTTAGTTGTTTAACCAGGAGTAGCACACTAAGCTGAAAGCTTTTTTACAGGAGCATCCTGGGAGCACAGGAAGTTAAGTAACTTGCTCAGGGTCACACAGTATGTAAGTGGAGGCTGTGGTATTCAAAACCCAGGTCTGGTCTGCTGAATGTCACCAGATTTGCAGCTCAGAGCCTTAAACCACTGCACTATACTGCCTCCCTAGTTCTGGATGAATAATGTTGGCTTAGTGATTCGGAGGTCCATGAACTTTTATAAGCGCTACTTGTGCAATAACGTGATGCACTAAATTAAGTGACGTAGAATTATAAGTTCTATAGGACTTTTTTCCTCCTGCTTTACCAGTTTTTTGAGTTTGCGCATGCTCGAACTCCTTGGAATAGTGACTTTCAGAGGTGTGACACTGTCTTTCCAATGTAGAGTGCTCTGCAAGGACTCGACAGTATCGCACCAATCATCAGCCAGGTTGGTCCTGATGCTGTTTTGCCTGAAGTGGTCTGCACGTGAAAAGAAAAGTCGCACCAATCATGTGGCATCTTTTCCTTTCATCTGCAGGTCACTGCAGAGCAATCAGCTGTTTGCATCGTGATGTCTCCATACACCCACTGGTCCCTGCCTAAAAGGTGGGAGGAGGCACTTTTCACCGGCCTCCTCCACATCCCGCTATATTTTCTCTCACCTGTGCGAAGCATGATACAGCCTAAGCTCCATATGGGCCGGGAGTACTAGTGCCCTCAAGGCACTTATACTGTAAGCGAATTGATCACGCCTAGCGAATCCTCGCCTGCCGACATCGGGTGCTCAATACCCATGTCAGCATGTATCCTCCCTCATCCTTTAACGCGGGTACACTGGGAGCCCACCCCAGTGTGCCAAAAACTGCTTGATGTTTACGACACTGGGATTCCCACCCGGTGTCAGATGAGCCCTCCCCATGCCCGTGATATTCTGACCTTGGGTACCCAATCCCCGGGTCAGCATTGATCCCCACCAGTACTCCGGCACACTGGGAACCCACCCCAGTGTGCAAAATCAATCTACCTGTTAAAAAACAGACCACAATGTCTTTTTTTTAAACCTAAAAGAAAAAGAAAATGGTCCCTTAATGGTTCCGCGGTCCCCTCCCCAACCGGCACCCTCGCCTACACCCCACCTCCATGCACCCTCTCACCCATACTTACCTCTTGAGGTCAGGAGCAGTGATCTTTGTGGAACAGAAATACTTCTGCACTCTTCAAAACCGAACATCGAACTGAAGAAATGCCAGTAAGCTATTTAATGGCAGGCAATAAGGGGTTCAATATAGGTTGATATCTCAGGCATTTTGGGAGATTTTGGTCCAAATTTAACCTGAGTTCTTGGGACCCCACCTCATGAACACAGTCACTGTTATTTCATTTCTGGGTCCCAAACTGTGATATGGCAGTCACTGCATTGAAACACCTTTTGGGACCAATTAATGAAACGACATTGCCACTGTTCATGAGGTGGGGTCCCAAAAAGCCCTTGTTACCAATTTGGTAAAAAAAACTCCCAAAAGTGACTGCATTATGAGCGTTCATTGCACAGTTTTTACTTTCTACTTTCAGGAGCACACAGCCTCCCCTACAGCTTCCACACAGCAACAAGCACAGGTAAACAGGTCTTTTGGCTCTGAGGGTAGTCCGTGGGTCATGAGGTCAGAAGCACACAGCCCTCTCCCACAGCTTCCACACAGAAACAAGCACAGGTCTACAGGTCTTTGACTCCTCTGAGGGTAACCCGTGGGTCGATGGGCAGAAGCACACAGCCCTCCCCACAGCTTCCATTCAGCAACAAGCATTTGTCCAGGAGGGGAACCAGGATCCTAGCTGATAGGTTTAAATGCTTCATTGACAAGCATTTAAACTAGCCAAGGGGAGGCACTGGAAAGGAGCAGGAAATCCTAGCCCCCAAAAAGAATCAGGGTACTAAGTGAGGTAGACACCAACATAGAGATGTCGATAGGGAGAAGTGCAGGGGTAAATGGAGAAAGTGACAAATGCAGTAAGGACAGGGATGGGGCAAAAGAAGTAAGGCCATCAAGAAATGGAGGGTAATGAGTACCAATGCCCATAGTCTGGGCAACAAGCTCCCTGAACTGGTGGCCTTGATGGAAGAGGATGCCTGGATATTGTGCCAGTCACAGAAACATGGTACACAGAGAACCATGTCTGGGATGTTAATACCAGGGTACACAACGTACAGGAGAGACAGGGAGGGGCAGGAGTGGGAGTAGCTGTCTATGTGAGGGAAGGGATAAAAGCAACCGAACAAAGAGTAAACAGGGAGGAGAGAAGGCACTGTGGGTCACCTTAGAGACTGGAAATGGCACCACAATCCACTTTGGGGTTGTATATAGACCCCATGTCAGGGGCAGGAATGGACAAAGATATATATATATTTTTTTATTTTATTTAGTTGTTTAACAGGTATAGCACACTAGCTGAAAGCTTTTTACAGGAGCAACCTGGGAGCACAAGGAGGTTAAGTGACTTGCTCAGGGTCACACAGCATGCAAGATATAATAGAAGGCATACTTAGGATGGCAAAGAAAGGGGATATACTGTTGATGGGGTACCTTAATATGCCAGATGTTAACTGGAGCACCTTTGTGGCAGCCACATCCAAAAAGCAGGGCCATTATTGATACCCTTCAGGTGGCATGCCTCAGACAGCTAGTTTTGGAACCTACTCATGAGGGAGCAATCTTAGACCTCATACTCTCAAATGGGGACAGTGAGAGGATCTCAGATTTAGAAGTTGGTAGCCATGTGGGAACAAGTGACCACCAAACTGTAGTTCATGATAAACTCAGCTACAGAGTCAAGCCACACAAAAGTGAGACTTCTGGACTTCAGGAGAGCTGACTTTGGCAAGATGGAGAGTGCCTTAGAAAGGCACTAGCAAACAGACTAGAAGGAGGGGTGGAGCAACAATGAGGAAATATCAAAACTGCCATCACAGAGGCAACAAGCCTTTGTGTAAAGCAAATAAACAAATCAAAACAGAAGAAAAGCCACTATGGTTCTCAAAGAGGTGGCAGTGAAGGTTAGGGAGAAAAGATAGCATTTAGGAGGTATAAGAAAATACAGAAAGAGCAGGACAGAGAACTGTACCAATTGAAGCAGAAGGAAGCAGGAAGGGTAGTCAGAATAGCAAAGGCACAAACTGAGGAAAAGATAGCTAACTCAGTTAAGAAGGGGATAAAACCTTTATAGGTATATCAGGGAGCGAGAAAGAAAAAGGGAGGGATAGTGAGGCTGAATAGGATGGATGGTGGGTGGGCAGAGAGTGACAGTGAAAAGCAGGGATACTGAATGAATACTTCTGTTCAGTATTCACAAAAGAGGAAGTGGGGAGGTGCCAAATCCTATTAGTAGAAGCACTCTGGAGAGAGGTTCGATCCCAGTCCTTTCACAGAAGAAAGGGTTCTGAAAGAACTCCTAAAACTGAAGGTGGACAAAGCAATGGGCCAGATGGAATTCACCTCAGAATTCTAAAAGAATTAAGAGAACTAGTGACACCACTGACTATCCTTTTAACAAATCATGGGAGGATGGTGGTACCCGAGGACTGGAAGAAGGCGGATGTGATTCCCTTTCACAAGTGGGACCAAGACAGAGGCAGGAAACTACAGACCTGTCAGCTTGACCTCTGTGGTGGGAAAGTGATGGAATCACATCTGAGGGAAGAATTGTTGAGTACTTAGATGCCAGTGGGGCTCAGGACCCAAGGCAGCATGGGTTCAAGTGGGAAGGTCATGTCAGATGAATCTAATTGATTTCTTTGACTGGGTGATCAAAGTAGTAGACCAGAGAGGGGCTGTGGACATGGCCTACCTAGACTTTAGCAAGGCATTTGACACAGTCCCACACAGAAGATTAGTAGTCAAATTAACCAGCCTGGGAGTGGGTCCCAGGGTGGTTCTCTGATAAACATTGGCTGAACAACAGGACACAGAAGATAATTGTAAATGGAGTCCACTCTGAAGAAAGGGGGGTTACTAGTGGGGTACCACAGGTTCAGTACTGGGTCCTGTCCTTTTTAATGTCTTTATAAGTGACATTGCAGAGGACTGGAAGAAAAGTATGCCTCTTTGCAGATGACAAAAGATCTGCAACAGGGTTGATATAAGGAGGCGTGGAAAGGATGAGAAGGGACTTGGAAGGACTTGGGAAGAAGGTCAGAAGTATGGCAGCTTGGATTCAATGCAAAGAAATGCAAAGTAATGCACCTGGGAAACAAAACCCAGGGAAAATTACACAATGGGGGAGGTAGTAACAATGACAAAAATGGAAAAGGACCTGGGGTAATCATAACAGATGACCTTAAGGCTGCAGTAATGTGAGAAGGCGGTAGGGAGGGCTGGGGGATACTGGGATGTAAGGGAGAGGTATCACCAGCAGAAAACAGGAAGTTATTATCCCCTGTACAGACAGTTGGTGAGACCCCATCTGGAGTACTGCATCCAGTTCTGGAGAACCCATCTCCACAAGGACATAGACAGGATGGAGGCAGTTCAGAGGAGGGCAATTAAAATGGTGCAGGGTCTGCAAGAGAAGCCATACGATGAGAGACTAAAGGAGCTTAATATGTATACCCTTGAGGAAAGGAGGGAGAGGGGACATGATAGAAAAGTTTAAGTACCTCAGTAGAATCAACAAAGTCCAAGAGGTAGCATCTTTCAGAAAAAGAGATGTGCAAGAACAAGTGGACACAATCTGAAGATAGAGGGGAAAGGCCTCAGGGCAATGTGAGGAAGTATTTTTTCACAGAGAGGGTGGTGGACGTATGGAACAGCCTTCCTGAGGAGGTTGTGGGGTCTAAAACTGTGGGAGAATTCAAGAATGCATGGGACAGACATAAGGCAATTTTGTGGGGATAGGAAGAAATAGGCTGTTGGTTAAATAGGATCCTGCAGCTTATCCTCTAGGTAAGAAATGGGCAGACTAGGTGGGCCAGTGGTCCTTATCTGCTGTCAAAGTCTATGTATGTTTCTAAGCAAAGATGCGAATACAGGAGCAGTTTGCTCACTTGGCTGAAGCAGTTATGTGTGGCGCCATTTTGAAATAGCTTCCATTTTTTGTGTCGCCAGACGAATGATAATAGTTTTGTACTATTGATCTTTGCAGCGAATGCTATGCTTTTCACCTGTTTTGCAGTGCACCTTAACAGACTGGACTAATTTAATTAATTTTGTTCATTTCTAATTGAACGCTTTAACTGTTTAATCAGTGCCCTGATAGTTTGATAGATAGATAAAAACTTTTATACAGGAAATTTAATCATTAGGATTGTACAATCCTGTTCTCAAGATAGTCCTGTTTCCGATTCACTAAGTTACATCTAAACATATAACATACACAAAGAGATACAAAATATGCACAATACACAATATACAATATCCAACAGTACATTAAAACACAAATACAAGAGAAAGAAAATACAGAATTACACAATAAAATGGCTCAACCAAACAAAATCATGTACAGTTACACTCTGTTTATAAAAGTTTCTGTACTACTAATTTCTGCAGCAAATGTTATGCTTCTAGGCTATTTTAGCAATGCACCTTAGGGACTGGGCTAAGCAACTCATTTAGTGCATTTTAACTGAAGCGTCTCAACTGTTCAAACACTGCCCTGACAGTCTCTGCAATACCAACTTCTGTAGCCATTATGCTATGTTTGTAGTCTGTTGTAGCAGTGTACCTTAAGAGACAGGGCTAATTAATTAATTTCATTTTGTGCATTTTTAACTGGATGCCTAAATTATTAATCTCTGCACTCATATAGTCGCTACTTTAATGCATGAAACGCCGATGTAGTTGGGCATCTTGGTTACGATAGCTTGCCTTTACTGCTGCTAAATTTGAACTGTGTAGGCTAATCTACTGAGCACCGAGGCTGCTTCTGTCAGCCCATAGCCACATGTTAGAGCCAGTTCCCAGTCTAAAGTAATTGCTGCATGCAGTCTATCAGTGCTGAAACTCCTTGGAATTTCAGTTTAAAGAAGAAAACATTCTCCAAATTGAGAAAAAGAAACAGTTTTTCCTAAATAAAGAAACAATTTCTGACCCGAGTTTAGCCGGACTAATCGTGGCCATTTACTTGGATGGAACCTGTCTGCACTGCGCGTCATGACCCCTCCCCTGCTCAGTCACACCTCCATCATGCCATCTTTTAATTCAACTCCTTTTCCTCTGCCTCCACAGGTCTACAGGTCTTTCAGCTCCCCGAGGGTAGCCCGTGGGTCGCGAGGGCAGGAGCACACAGCCCTCCTCCACAGCTTCCACGCAGCAACAAGCAAAAGTCACGAATACAGGAGCAACTTGCTCGCTTGGCTGAAATGGCTAAGTGTTGTAGCCCACCGGCTGTTGAAGCGGCTGCCCCACCACCCCTCACTACTCTTGCTCTCACACGAGCTTTATAGCAGTGATAACGTGTCTGGAAAACCTATCAGACAACTCTCTCATATTCAGATTATCTGCTTTCATCACTAATGGCCACTAGACCTCTAAACCCAGTGCTATCAGCTAAGTTTGTTTCAGCAGATATCCAGCTCTTTCATCTAGTGGCCTCTACGTCACCTACACCTTGCAGTCTCACACTACTTTTGGAGACACAGGGTACCAACCTGCACAAGCCCCTCCCCACAGAACAGCACTTCTTGGACCGCCTGAACCTCATGGCAAGGGCAGGAATTTCAGCACAAACTGCCATTTGTAGCATCACCAAACCCGCCAGAGGATAGCCATGCTCTGGTGACTCGACTGAAGCTGTTAGGAAAGCTGTAGCCCTTCTTGCTGGCTTTCCTCCCTCTCCCCACCTCACCCACCCTGGTGGACCCTTTCATTTACATTACCTGGCTGGTCATATGATTAACTGTCTACAGTCCCGTAGGCTTGTTATACAGATCAGCCAGTAGGCATCACCCATATCGCTAGAGCATTCAGACTGCAAACAGCTGCACACGCCAACCTTTGACGCTGCATTTCAGACCTGGCTTACAATTAAATCACAGTAGACAAGTGCACTCCTAGCTGTCTCCCTGATATCATGGGTCACCAACTAAATCTTAGTTGCACTAACATGCCCCTGACCTGGCTGACTCTGGCCACACACAGACTGGCAGGACGAATCCTGTTACTGATACTATTACTGTGCTTAAATGGGGTCTCTGTCTCTGTTCCAATCAATAACTACCATGGACACTATACCTCACAACCTAATAACTTTGGTTTCTCCACCCCTAATTGTTGAAACACAATTAGTGCAAGCCCACAATACCCTTATCATCCTGAAGGGTTGCACCTACAATTCATTTCCTGATGCTCAGAAAACGCAAATGACGCGATTAGTTCATTTTCCATTCCACACTATCAAATTGTAGTTTCTCCCTTCCTCATCATCCTACTGTCAGGGATGTGGAACTGAACCTGGGCTTCTCTGTCCACTACTCACCCACTGACATATCGGCTATCTCTGGAAAAGGACTCCTTATTGCCACATGAATATTAGGAGCATTACCAGGAACTTTGCTGATCTCAAGGGGTGGACAAAAGTATACAGTCCAGACCTACTCTGCCTATCAAAACATGGCTCAAGCCTCACCTCAATATGCTCCTTGCTAATTACTCCATTGATACATGAGACAGGCCCTCCCCAAACATGGAAGTGGGGTTGCTTTTTCTACAAAGATCATCTCAATGTTATGGTCTGCCCACCTCTGGCTCCTCCTCAGTCTGTGAGTCCCTACACACAACCATTGCCCTTGGTGCAAAAAACTCCACATTATCTGCACTTACAATCCACCTACTGGGGTTCCACAGACTTCAGGATTTACTCGACCAAACTGCCATGAATGCTAAGCAAAATGAGGTCATAATCTGAGGTGATCTAAACCTAAACTGGTTGGGAACAACTCACAGACCACTGCTGATGCTAACATAAAGCCATAACCTGTATCAGATCTTAACTGAACCCACTAGAACCACCCTTCTCCTAACTACCTCCACTCTCACAGATTGGGTTCTGGTAAATCACCTCGATCATGTGCAAACAGGCATTTTAGCTGATGCTATCACAGATCATTCCCTACCCTCTGTGTATGGAACCCAGAGACTGCCTCCCACCTCTGCACTACATTACAATTACCAACTTTGTCAAACTGGGCGTGGAAGCTTTCCTCCATGATGTATCCTTTATCAACTGGTCTGGCATCTATCACTCCTGTGATGCTGGAATAGCCTTAGATACAGTATCTTCATTGATGAATTCATGGCAATCTAGAATAAACATGTCCCCAAGGTCACCAGAAGGGTCAGGTAAACAAACCAGATGACTACTCAAGGATCTGCTGTCTAACCTGCGCACATGGGACAAACACTGGAAGAGGTACAAACTGTCAAGTCTACTGGAGGACTACAGGGCCTTTTCGACTCCTGTAAAAACAAATCAGAACAGCAAAGAGCATCTACTGTAGGAACTGCTCACAAACTCTGCTGGTGACCCTTGAAAATTCTGGACACACATCAAGACTTTTCTTGGGGATGCCCAGATATGATTCTAAATGGTGCGCATTGCAACGACTTGAACATCATAGCCAAAGCCTTTAACCAAATATTCATGGACCTGTCTCAATGCACTTCATCCTTTGCTTCACCTCCCACAGCCTTTCAGACTTCCTGCACACCCCAGACACCTGCATCTGGCGCTGTCAACAAACTACTACCCTCTTTTCCACTTCAAAGCTATGTCTAGGTTTGAGGTCCAAAGGCTACTGCAAACAATATCTGACAACACTAGCCCCGGCTCACATTCACTAGAGCCATGACTCCTGAAGCTAGCAGCACCTTTGATTGCCTTGCCATTGGCCAAAATTTTCACTCTGTCTCTCTCTTGGCACCATCCCAGACCTATGGAAGATTGCTCAAGTTACACCTATCTCTAAAAAGGAGACCCAAAGGATATCAACAATTACAGGTCCATAGCCATCTTCTCTGTGTTAAGCAAACTACTGGAGAAGCTTGCTGTAACCCAAACCATCAACTATCTCACAAAGAACAACCTTCTCTCAGACACTCAGCACGGCTTCAGAAAAGAGCACAGCACCTCAACTGCTCTTCTTAAATTCACTACTGATACACTCTGCAATATGGACAAAGGTTTGCTCACAGGAGCAGTATTCATAGATCTTACCAAGGCTTTTGATCTTGTTGATCATCCCTTGCTCCTCCCAGTCCTGCATAGACTTAACTTCTCACCCACTGTAGTTGACTGGTTTAATAGCTACCCATCTAACAGATCAGAAGTTGTTAAATTCAACTCTGCTGTCTCAGATGAGACCAACATTAACATCGGAGTACCCCAGGGCCCCATCCTGGGACCCTTCTTTCACTGTCCATCAATAACATAGATAATGCCATACTCTCCTGCTCAGCCATACTCTATGCTGATGATCTCGCATTCACTCCGCACTGACAAAGTCAACATCATAAACACGACCTTCTCTTCAGATTTCAAGACTGTGCAGACATGGCTGGATAATAATCTCATCCTCAACACAAACACCCATGCCATGTTATTTGGCACTGCCCCAAACTCAGGGCCTGCAAGGCCTCCTGGTGCATGACTCTGGGGGTCTCACATTGACTGTGTCACATCCTTCAAATACCTGGGCATCCTCACTGATCAGTCCCTTGATTCAGTATGCACATCCAGCTCACCTGCAAAGCAGCGAATGCCAAACTTGGAATTGCCTACAAGACTAGTCACATGTTAACAACAACAGCTACATTGGCCATTGTCATAGGTATACTGCTTTCTGCACTGACATATGGTGTCTCCACCTTGCAAATGCCATAAAACTGCTCTCCATAAATGGGACGTCTCATACAATAATATATGTTGGTATGCCTCCTCTTCCATTGCCTCAAACATCACTGAAGACTGTATAGTGATCTAGGCTAGCTCTCCCTATCTGCATACCAACTATACTCCCTAGGTGCCCTCATAGACTCTTAAATCTGAAATCAAACCCCTCCTCTCAGGCACTACTTGTACCACAGACACCTGCCCATGGATTACGCTTGTCAAACACGCTTCTACTTACTGTACCTAAGTGTCTCACTTCAAAAGGCTCTGGAGCATTTAATTGCACTGCCCCTGCCACCTGAAACTCCCTCCTCTTGCTCTGAGGCAGGCTAACTCCCATCCAGTCTTCAAAAAGAACTACATCGCCATCTATCCTGGGACCCCTGCACATGCTTTGATCCCACTTAATGCTGCTTTCTACCTCCTCATATAAAACAGTTCACCACTCTGCTTCTCTCTATCTCCCATGCTGCCTCTCTCCCATCCCTACTGGCAATCTTCTTGCCTCCCATGCTACACATCTGGCTAGACAGCTGCTGCTTAAATCTCACCCTGTCCACCTCTAGTACTTCTATTCTCCCCAAACTCTTTCTTCTCCTAACTCTTTCCCTCGACAGCACTTGCAAAATGCTATGCTTTACAATGTCACTATAGCTGTCCCTAGCCCAGCTCTGTTACTATTTTCATGTACTAAGTTTACCTTTTGTTTCACTGCCTAGCTTATATGTATTATCTCAAGTACTGTTTGACTTGATCTTTATCTAACTTACCTGTATTAATGCAATGTATGTGTTTCCCAATTTATGTATGTACTTCCCAGGTCATGCCTGAAAATAGTCAGTCTTGGCTAGCGCACCTACCGGTTAACAAAACTAACTAACTAAATAAATAAATAATATGTTCTTAGAGGACATAGGGAAGCAGGGAAGGCAGTCAGGATAGCAAAGGCCCAAACTAAGGAAAAGATATAAGGTTAGTTAAGAGGTAAAACCTTTATGCAGTAGGTACATTAGAGAGTGAAGAAAGACCAAGGGAGGGATAGTGAGGCTTAATATAGGGAAGAGGAGGTGGGCAAAGTGTGGCAGTGAATAGGCAGAGATACTGAATGAATACTTTTGCTCAGTATTCACAAAAGAAGAAGAGGGGAGGTACTGAAACCAAACAATAGAACTGAACACAGTCAATTTCTAGGCCTTTCAAACTTGACTAAAGGAAGTGTCCAGTACTTTTAATGAATATTTGATCAGTTTTTTCAGATAAGGATCCCAATATTGAGCTCATCCTACTTAGGACAAGTTCACTGAAATTACTTCAAAATAAATCAAATCTGCAATCTTAACTCTTAAAAATAACTTTTCATCAGGTCCAGATAATTTAAACACCTACCTTACCAAACTCACAATGGATCAACTTTTATGCCCATTAAGTATTACTTTTAACAAATCTCTAAAATGAGGAAATCCCTGTACACTGGCATATGGCCATAGTGGTCCTGACCCACAAAAAGGCAGCAAAACAAACTGAAAACTATCAGCCAATAAGCCTTATAAAATGGGTTTAGATTTTCAAGGATCTGATTGGTTATTACCTGTGTATTAGAAGTGTCTAATGCACAGCTAATAACAAGTCCTTCAGCGGTGCTCCATAACAGTTTGAGATCATAGGATCGATGCTTTCAGACTTAAAAGTCTTAAATAGAATTTTCATTTTTAAATCACAGCCATTTTGTACTGCTGTCTTAGCGAGGAAATCTTGATGTAAAACGAGGAAATACATAATCTCACCACTAATCGTGTTTGGCAACTTATACTGGTAAATGTATGGCTATCAGTAAAACTTATATATTCTTCGCTATCGCCTGCTAATGTATATCACCACATTTAAAATATAATGTTAAACTGCATTTTCTCACTTTGCAATTTTGCCTTATCGCTATGGAGATCAGTACAGCTCCTACAGGCTGACCTGCTAATCATGTTGCCATTCTCATAGTGACGAGGGCAAACAAGTACTGTATGTACTGTTGAAACTGTTCAACAGTTTAGAGAAGAAAAAATGGCCACACACCTCACTCCATGCCTCCTGCTCTCTCCATCATTAATGATGCCACGTTATTTGACAAACTCAGCATTTTATGAATGCCTCGAACCGTATCTTCTGTCAGCTGTGTGATGCGTCTCTCACAGCTACCGTATATACTCAGGATCGACATCGCTCTCACAGCTACCGACATACTCCCCGGATCACCCAATATACATTCACTGCATTTCAACCTAAATAACAGCCATACAAGATAAAGATGGCATCAAATAAAAAACAATTTGCCTAAGAGATGAAACATCCTATGTTGTAAGAGTATACACTTTCCCAGTGCACCCTATGTAAATGGCTGCTCCACTATGAGCGCTTTTATTTCACTCGTCTACTAAAAAACAAAAATTCCCTGGTTATATGGGAGGATTTAAATGGTAAGTTGATAAGTCCCTGGTTATATTAATTGATTTGCAGGTTGTGGTGGGGGGTAGAGGATGGCGTAGAACAGAGTCCGCTTACGCTGTCACGTGTGTGTGTGTGTGTGTGTGTGTGTGGGCACGAGACGGACTCTCCATTGTGTATTGAAGCTGTCTTTAAATTGTACTTTTTTAAATTTTCAACCACGGCTCTCTCAGTAGCCCATTAGCTAACCTGTTGTCTTCCTCGTACTATTAAGTTACTTCAGTCCACAGACAGTCCCATCTCGCCCACACACACAAACGCTGACAGCGTAACGGACTCTGGCTTCAATGGCAGTGAAGCTCAAAATCTGCAGATTAATTGTGCTCAGAAGCTCACAAAATGAATACTTGGGGCAAAAGAAACAAACAAATGCTTTTTAGCACAGTATAAACTGGAGAACATTTTTAATGTTTTTTAATGGTTCTTGTATAAAACTATAGCTATGCAAATGCAGCTTTACAGGCGGAAGGACTATTTTATCTAAAAATTCACACAACATGTAACTTTATTTTATATTAAACCTCAGAATTTTGATTGTCACAGTTATGACAAATACAGGTTCCCATTTTATAGCGCAATAAACGCTCCGGGGGTGTGCATTAAGGCATTTCTAACGTCACGGTCAGGGACTAAGCGCACTTGGCCTGCGGCCTCGTGCGCTATTACGCCCCTGACCGCGTTAGAAATGTCTAATGCACACCCTCATGTCTTATTGCTTACTTATGTCAATTGATGTAAACATCTGGAAAAATTCTTAAAACCAACTGGATAATGAAACAGAAAAGCTAGGTAGTCAGGATACGACGCAGCATGGATTTCTTAGGGGCAGATCATGCACCACTAATTTGATTACTTTTTATGAATCGGTTAGTGCCAGCATGGACAGGGGTATACCAGTTGACTTTATTTATTTTGATTTAAAAGGCATTTGACCTGGTCCCTCATAATCTTGAATTAATAAAATGATCAAACTAGGATTTAATTGTTATGTAATTAATTGGGTTTGTAATTGGTTGCATAACAGATCCCAAAGATTAAAATAGGTAACATTGCTTCTTTTGAGATGGCAGTGACTAGCGGGGTACCTCAGGGATCTGTGCTTGGACCCACCTTATTTGGAATTTACATCAGTGACCTGCACCAGGGGTTAATTAACAATATTGCCAAATTCGTAGATGATATGAAAATATCTGCAGAGGTTGTCACAGCAGATAAAATATTACAGCTACAATTAGATTTAACAACAATTGAAAAATGGGCTTCTAACAATAAAATGTCTTTCAATACAAATGAATGTACAGTAATTCATCTAGGAACTAAACATTTTACTTCACTGTACACACTCAATGGTAAAACTGTCAGACCAGTTATTACAGAGAAAGACCTGGGCATCACTATCAGCGGTTCATTTCAGCAAGGAACCACTGCAGGAAAATTGTGCAGACTGGTAACCATATCTTAACATCAATTAAAAGAGCTTTCATATCTAGAAATGAACATTGCATTCTCCCTCTTTATAAATCATTCATTCGCCATTACACAGATTATGCTGCTTCCTTTTGGGCACCTAATTAAACAAGCATTTGTCAATGCTGAATGTTGACTTGCTGGCACTGGCTCTGGTAGTGCAGGAGTTAGAAATGCAAAATAGGAATGGCAGTGAAGTACTGAAGTAGCGCCAATCCCCCCTCCTGCAAGGAGACTGAAAGGTGTTGGGAGTGTGACTTTGGGTTGGCCATAACACTGACGCCATTCCACCTCACCCCACCCTGCAGAGAGCGAGAGGTGTCTGGGTATGCATTAGGGTCTTTGGCACTTATACTCACCCCATTCCACATGGAAATAAGCTGAGATGCATGCAATATAGGAGAATGAGATGAACGTTAGGGTGACGGAACTCAAGAAGGTGGGGGTAGAATTCTGTGAACATTATGGCCGATTAACCCAAGATACATACCCGATGCCTGTCACTCTCTACAGGGTGGGTGTATAGTTGGAAACCTTAATGCGCTTAGGTGTTTGTTGGTATTTTCACTTCAAATTTTCAACATTGGCTTTTGGGACCCCACCTCATGAACAGTGGCACTATCATTTTGTTACTCAGTCCTGAAGGTATTTAGCATAGCAACTGCACCATTGGGAGTCGCAGGTGTGGAAACACATTTGGTAGGATGGGAAAAATGACAGCTGAACTGTTCATGAGGAGGTGTAAAAATGGCAATTTTGAAAATCTGAGAGAAAGTATGAAAATTTGCAAACTTATGAGCATGCATAGATAGTAGTAACACGCCTATATCGTAATTTTGGAATTTTTTACCAAATTTTAACATGGACAATTTGAGACTTCTGCTCATGAGCAGTGTCACTACGATTTTCATAATCTGTCCCAAACTTTGATTTCCCACAGCAACCGAGCTATTGTGTGCCAGATGTCAAAAACACATTTTGGGCAGGATGTGAAAATTGACAGCTGTACTGTTCATAAGGAGGTGTGAAAAATGGCAATATTAAAAATTTGAAGTGAAAATATTACAAATTCTCTCAGTTATAGGCATGCGTGGAAACTGCTCAACACATGCTCTCACGATATAGCTAGTTTTTGAATTTTTTCACCAGATTTTCAACATAGGCATTTTGGGACCACCACTCATTAACAGTGTAACTGTAATTTTCTTAATCTGTCCTGAACATTGATTTCCCACAGCGGTCACGCCATTGTGTGCCACATGAGCGAAAAACACATTTCAGGTAGGATGTGAAAATGGCAGCTGTACTGTTCATAAGGAGGTATGAAAAATGGCAATGTTGAAAATCTGGACTGAAAATATTAAAAGTTCTCGAAGTTATGAGCATGCATGGAAACTGCTTAATGCACACTCATTACAGCCATATTTTGGAATTTTTCACCATGTTTTGCAACATAGGCTTTTCTGGAGTCCAGCTCCTGAACAGTGGCACTGTCATTTCATTACTCAGTCCTGAAAGGTGATTCTGCATAGTGACAGTGAAATCACCTTTTGGGACCAAACAATGAAATGACAGTGACTGATTTTATGAAGTGGGGTCCCAAGAACCCCATATTGAAAATTTGGAGCCAAAGTAAAAGCAATGGCCAAGATATCCATCTAAGTTGACCCCCCTCCTCATTTATGTCATTTTACAGATTACCAGCATTTCTTCAGTTAGTGGTGGTTTGAGGAGTGCAGGCGTGTTCCCACTCCCAAAGATCCTCTGCACCAACCTCCGGAAGTAAGTATGGGGTGAGGGAGGAGTGGGAGGTGGGGTGCGAGAGGGTGGGTGTGGTTGGGGACGGGGCAGTGGACAACGAGGACCATTTTCTTGTTTTGCAAAAAAAGAAAAAACTTTGGGGTAAGGTTTATTTTTTTTTTTACAGGTGACACTCACTACATTTGGTCACACTGAATGGGCCTCAATGTGCTACCTGGGTATTTTTGTGGGAGGGACTGGAGCCGATGGGCATTGGGCACCCCATCGGCAAATACAGCGTGTGTGTTTTGGGGGACATGATGCCAAGGGCATTGGGCACCCTGTCAGCAAACAAATAAAACTGGGGGATATTATGCTGATGGGGATTGGGTACCGTTGTGTATACAAATTGAACTGAGGAGGAGTATTCTGACAGGGGATTGGGCACCCGAAGACAGCTTTCTAGGGATTGCAAGAGAGGCAGATGGCGGGGAGCCACCGCCATGTTTATTAAATGTTTCACCAAGAATGGCATGTAATGGTGGTGTGTCAGATCTGCCGCTGCAATGATGAGCCTGTCTCTCATTGCAGTGGCAGATTTCTTTCAAGTTGATGGCACTCTGAAACTGCTGTCATCGGCAGCATGCTCACTGGTTAGCGGCTGAGGACGACACCGACTAAAGCATCCCTGGATTCACCACAACACTAATACACCTTTGAAAGTGCTACTATAGGGCTATTACTGCAAGATGCTGCTTGTGCATGCGTGCAAGCCAACATAAAAGGATATAAAACTAATTGAAAGCATGCAGAGAAGAACAACTAAATTTACACCACAGGTGAAACATTTACCTTATGAGGATTGATTAAGCTCCTTAGTCTTTCACGACCTAAAACTAAGAAGGGACCATGGAGACTTATTGCTCCTATTTAAAATTTTGGGAGAGGAATCACTTATGAAAGCCACCAACGTCATAATAGTTGATAAACCAGATAATCTGAGGTCCCATAACAGACAAATCCGATCCCCAAATTATTAACTTGAAATGGCAGTATTACGTTTCCATAAGAGCTACCACATTATGGAATTCTCTGCCCATCATCTCGTAAACATATCTTGTTTTAATTAATTTAAAACAGAACTGGATAAATATCTCCTGGTATAGCGTATAATACACCCTACAATGTATAGGAAGGTGGTCTCAATGGGCTAGTGTCTCCTTCCACCTTTACAAATACTGAATAATATCTACTGAACTTGAACATCTGTGAATGCCAGTCCTGACCAAAGCACCCCAACTAGTATAACTCCCCTCTGGACACCTGTTATGCTCTTGGTCTCTACTCTTGTCCCCCTCTCCCCTCTGCCCCCTCCACACAATTCCCACTGTTGCCGTGTAACCCCTACAAATGGGGGTTCCAAAAGTCTTCTTGAGCTTGCCTAAAATGGCCCACTGCCAGGCTGCTGTCCTGCATTTTAGCAGTTTAAATGTGATTACCAGAGCCTGTATAGCCTTTATGTACTGTCTCTTTAAGAGCTGCCTGATTGCAGCATAAGTAATGTGAGAGGGAGCTCTGTTGAAAGATGTAACTATTTGCTGAAAATCATTTAGAGTGATAATTGTAATGTAGTTTGTCTAACATACTTTCTTTGCAGCAAGGACAGTTTTATTTGTCTCCACTATCTTGGTCCAGGACTGCAAATTGGACCAATCAGTTCTGGTGGGACCTGAAATGTAGCCGGACTACAGGAGCTGTCTGAAGTCAAAATCTGTAGGAATTGTAGTTTTGAACTTTTGCAACTGAAGGGGAGCTCTTCCTTGACTGACAGCCAAATCAGCCAACCAAACCTTTTGGATCTTGGGAAGTCCTGGGCTGCTTGCAGTTTTCTGTTAGATCTAAGCTGGAAGCTGAACAAGAAGGAGCTGAAGTGATTTCTGAGCAGCAATCCTGAGTGGATTGCATGGGAGAACTGTGAAAAGGCTAAGTTTTTGGCTTGCATGTCTGCCTGTTGCTCCTGAGAGGGAGAGAAGAGAATTATTTTGGACTAAATCCAAGTTTGTAAGACTAAAGTAAGCTACTGAAGTGGGCCAGGCTCAACCTGAAGAAGGCTGAAGATTTTGCTGAATGCGATCAGCCTGTGAGGAGTTCCAGCTACCCCATAGCTCCCGTGTATGCAGAGACTTTGCAATTGTAATTGGGAGCACTTTGCCTGGTACAGTAGAATTCCCTTACATGTAAAATGTGCTTGAGCTGCTAGTGGATCGTGAGTTAGTTTCCCACTGTGTAAACTGTGTTCTGCTTGCTGGTAGCTGTATCCAGTCCAAAATGGACTGCATCTAAATTGTCTCTATGCAGTCTGGGCCTTGTCAGACTGGCCCAGCCAGACTACCCACTGTACAGAGAAGCCATCGATCGAGAGACCTGCCTGGGGATCAGCCCCTGCTCCACTCTTGAACAGGAACAACGCCTCTGTGACTCATGTGGGCCCTGCTTCTCCTGGCATTCCAGATCTACCACCTGCAGTCTCGATTTTTATCCATCCTGTGTCCAGTCTTTGGTATCATGAGTAAATACCAGAAGCCCCTGCAACAACAGCTTAATCTGAGTGTGTCATCTGATTGTCTTGTTGTTTCATTTCCTTTATGAACTGAGCCCTCTGGCTCCGGATTACAAATATTGTGTACTGTGCATGTTGTGTTTTCCATCACAGGGCCCCGACCAGCTGTAATGCTGGCAAACCCGGGCAACAGTCCTGGCTAGCCCATCTCTTCTCCACCTGGGTACCCAGAGGTGTGACTGTGTGGGGGCTGAAAGCATACACAACTGCTTGATTGATATAACCTTTAAGCTAATTAACCTGATTTTGCCCTCCCTTGTTCAAGTCCCTAGAATAAATTGCATCTAATTTTTTCTGCATGTAATCTGACTGTGGTTCCAGTTTGTGCTCAAAGTACTGTACTATTGCTATTGCTGTGCATAACCTTGTTTTACAGGGGTTCCCAGGAGTCGGAGCCAGAGGAACCAGCCCTGGTGGTAAGTGCAAACAGTGTGGGTACTAGTGTGGTGTACCAGTGGTATTGTGAAAGTGATTATTGTACAGTGTTCAGGCCACTAGAGGGAAGGGGGGTTACAGTGTCCCAGAGGGCTGTGCCCAGGTTACCTTGACCACTACCAACCATGATCTCTGGGTGGTGGCAGCTGTTCAGAACTCAGGCACCTTAACCTTCTACTAGCCAAGCAGGCAGGGTAGTAGCCCTTGAGAATAAGCGCAACCTAGGGTTTACATCTTGGAGGCTCACCTCTGGGATTAGCGTCCCTAATGGCCAAATGTGCATTGCTGTTAAAATAAATGGCTACCCCAACAGAAGTGGCTGTACACCAGTTGGTGGGTGGTATCTGGTGAGATCAACCCCAAAAAGCTATACTTATCCTGGATATTCCCTGGGTACCAATAAGGACACTGTAGAGGGAGTACTTTCCAAGGTTGAATGTTTACAAAACCCTGTGGGTCGACAGGCTAATCTGCTCGCCTAAAGTTTCATGGCATTAGTAGAGAGTAAGGACCCAGGAGACAGTTCCAAAGTGCCACAGACTATCACCCCGAAGGAGCCCTCACTGCCTGGAGAGTGATAACTAAAGACAGTAAAGACCCTGGGAGAATGAGCCCCCACACTATCTGAGACTTTACGGAGAAATTTGCTAAGTTGTTGCTGGAGGAAGGTAAAACTGTGGAGGATTTAAAAACTATTCCTGCCACCTGGGGTGTTCCTTCCCTACACCACCTCCTGCTCCAGCACCCATTATTGTCCCTCCTTCTGTGCCCATGCCAATGCTGGCTCCTATGTCTGTATCTGCCATTAGTCACTACTCTTACCAAGGTTGAAAATCTTCTCCGGCACCTCCCCACCCCCAAGGGAGGATGATTGGGAGACTTGGATAGATTGTGTGCCCTTTGGTACCCTGAATGGCAGTGTGGGAGGCTGAGAAATAGAAAGGTTCATAGAAAGTTTGAGGGTCCCGCCCTAGAGGCCATTACATTTCTGAGGTCCACAAACCCTGATGCATCTGCCCAGAAGTACCTATCTGCACTCAAGGCAATTTTGGGAGCACTGAGTCAGGATCACTTGATGTGAAATTTCAAGGTACAAAACAATGGCCAGGGGAAGTTTGTCTGCATATGTTACTCATCTGGAAAGAGTGCTGCAGAGGCTTACCGAAAAGGTGGGGTAGCCGCCAGTGACTTAAACCATGTGAGGTTGGGGCACATACTGCAACATGCAAAGCATTCTAAATTGCAGCTCCTTCAATTAAGGCACCCAGATAGAAGGGTAACCCACCAGACTATAGCGACTTGATAAAAGAACTCCGGGAGGTTGAAGATGAAGAGGGTATTTTAATTCTAGGTGAGCGCAGCCCAAGTGATCATGGCATCGGAAGGCCCTTCCAAAGTGGGGACCAATGAGGGTGTGCCACCATGGGATGAATTGCTGAGGAGTTCAGAGAGAAAAAACAGTCTCTTTATGAAGGCTGCTCCTGCAAGTACAGGCACCGACCTTATCCAGCTGCATCTGCTATGGGGTGGGGTTTCCACTCAGGCATCTCCTGTTGACAGCAGCTCGAAACTCGATGTCTTGACTATGGAAGTAAGAGAATTAACATAGAATTTGATGACAGATAAGGACCGCTTGGCCAACCTAGTCTGCCCATTTCTCTACCTAATAGATAAGCTGCAGATCCTAGTTAACCTACAGCCTACTTCTTCCCACCCCACCTGCTAAATTGGCTTATGACTGTCCCTTGCATGCTTGAATTGACCACTGTTTTTGAATCCACAACCTCCTCCGGAAGGCCATTCCATGCATCCACAACCTCTGTGAAAAAATACTCCTTACATTACCTCTGAGCCGCCCCCATCTTCAAATTGTGCCCCATTGTTCTTGCACACCTCTTTTCTAAAAGATGCTACCTCTTGGACTTTGTTGATTCCCTTGAGGTACTTGAAAGTTTCTATCATGTCCCCCTCTACTTCCTTTCCTCGAGGCTATACATATTAAGCTCCTTAAGTCTCTCTTCATATGTCTTCGGTGCAGACCCTGCACCATTTTAACTACCCTCTTCTGGACTGCCTCCCATCCTGTTTATGTCTTTGCAGAGACTGGGTCTCCAGAACTGCATGCAGTACTCCAGATGGGGTCTGACCAGCTGTCTGTACAGATGGATAACAACTTTCTGTTTTCACTGGTGATGCCTCTCCCTATGCATCCCAGTAATTGATGAGATGTCTTCAATTGCTCACCACATAGCAGACAGAGATGGCACCAAGGTATTCAGTTGATAGTGCCACCGCCCCAGCTCCCAGTGTGATGCCTCAGCCACCCCAAATCCCATAAAACATATTTTGCCATAATTGTGGGAAGGATGGGCACATGAAGAGAGAATGCCAGTCCACAAAAGACCTAGATAAAGTTGTATATAGGCTTTAAGGTGAGCTTCGAGAACAAATCAGTGGTCAAGGAGTGCCCAAAATGACCACAGTGAGGCTTCAAGAAGTAGTAACTCAAATCCTATGTGGCTAAATCATCTGTCCAGGCCCTGCTGCTGTCCCTCCATACTGGTCCAAAATAGTGGGCCCTTCAGTGGAGACTACTGTGGCTGTGAATGATATTCTACTCGGCTGTGCTGGACAGTGGGTCACAAGTGACCACTGTATTTATGGACTGGTATGACAAACACTTATCTGCTGTGCCTTACAATCCCTGGAAGGCCTACATGTGTGGGGCCGACGACAAGTCTTATCCCTACCTAGGATATGTCCGCCTCTGGTTGTCATTTCCTGCAGCTGTAATTGGTATAGAGGGAGCAAGTCGAGACACTGGCTTAGTGTGTCCCCTACTGGACTGTATGATGGGGTTCCCCTGTTAATTGGGACCAATGCCCATATGTTTGAAGACTGGCACAACTCTGTTGTGAGACAGCAGGGTGACAGACTGGGAGGGCCCTAATACACTCTGATCAAGAGGGCCTATGATTTGCAACAGAACCCCAAGGGAGTGGACTAGGATGAACAGGTAGGGTCTGTGGAAGAAGGATCCCATTCAATGGTACTGGCCCCTAACACCCAGTGTACTGCTCAAAGGAGGTCCACCTCTGCAAAGATGTCAAGAACAAAATACTGATGTTGGACACACCAAGTGATGGAAAATTGCCAGAAGGACTATTGGTTAAGCTCAGCATCTTGCCAGATAATGCCCATGCCTATGCACGATGAGTGATGGTCCAGATTCATAATGTGTCAGATCGGGAGATCTGAGTGAACAGAGGATGCACCCTAGCTATGGTACACTGAGCAGACACTGCAGTGTTGCCCAACAACAAGCCCTCTGGCAAGACAGATAGAGTGACTCCGACTTGTTTGATTTTGATGACTCTCCATTGCCAGCTGAATGGAAGACTAGAATTAGCCAGAAACTTGCCTAGAGAGATCAAGTGTTTTCGTTGAAGGAATGGGACATGGAATGTGTCCAGGGTGCAGAGCATCACATACGCCTGCACAATGAATGGCCATTTCCAGAAAGGTCTCGACACCTAGCCCTGCAGACATAGACGATGTGAAAGACACTTGCAGGAAATGTTCTTGGCTGGTGTGATACAAGAATCCAGGAGCCCATATGCTTCTCCCATTGTGGTTGTGCATAAGAAGAATGGAACATGCAGAATGTGTGTGGCTTATCGGACCTCAACAGGTGGACCATCCCAGATCAATACACCATGCCCTGTACAAGATGCTCTGGATTGTTTGAATGGGAGCAAATGGTTCTCAGTGTTGGATCTTTGCAGTGGATATTACCAGATTCCGATGGCTCCAGAGGACCATGAGAAGACAGCCTTCATCTGTCCTTTGGGGTTCTACAAATTCCTGAGAATGCCACAGGGGATATCGGTGCCCCAGCCACCTTCCAGTGACTGACGGAGCGAGTGGTGGGAGACATGAATTTGCTGGGGTGACTGGTGTACTTGGACGATGTCATTGTGTTTGGGAGCTCCTAGAGTCGACTGTTCAAAGTACTAGACTGACTTGGAAGATTTTGGCCTCAAGCTGTCCATTGACAAGTGCCAGTTTTCCAAACCTTTGTGAAGTATGTAGGGCACATCGTGTCTACAGAGGGGATAGAGAGTGATCCTAGTAAAGTTGAAGGCTTGACTACTTGGCCCCACCCACAATTTGAAAGAACTACAACATTTCCTTGGATTCTGTGGCTACTACACCGGTTAATAAAGGACTATTCCAAAGGGGATTCGCCACTTTGAGTCTTACCCAGGGTTACCCTCCTACCAATCGAAAATACAAAAAGGGCCATCAAAGAACCAGACAAAGCATATTTCCACCCAGGTGGATTTTTCGAAGTCCCGTTGGACCCTGACTGTGAAGCAGCTTTCCACAAAGTCATATACCAGCTCACCCACGCCCCCATCCTCGCATGCTGATCCCACAAACCTATGTGCTGCATACTGATACCAGTCTGCAGGGTCTCATGAGCTGTACTGTATAGACCATGAGGATGGTTTGAGAGCAGTGGCATTTGCCAATAGGAGCTTGACCCCATCAGGCGAAACTACCCTGTGCACAAGTTGGGTTTCTTGCATTAAAATGAGCCATTGTCGTCAATTTCATGATTACCTCGATGGGGTGAAAATATTGGTGAGGACTGACAATAACCAATTGACCTATGTACAGACTTCAGCTAAGTTAGATGCTACAGGCACCAGTGGCTTTCTGCATTGTCAACATATGATTATACTGTCGAATACAGACCGGCCTGAATCATATTGATGCTGATACCTATCCCAGAGGCCCATTTCCAAGAGCGATTGGGTCAGACTGTCTGAACCTGACATCTGAGCATTGTGCCAAAGTTTGATAGAAATGAACAGATGTCTCACGGACACAGCGGACTGTAGCAGATTGCTTGGGCCCTCTGACACCTGCATACCTGCTGCGTCATGCCACTTTTCTGCTCTGATATTAGTGCACCACCTCAGTTTGACAATGACAGCATTCAATGGGCTCAATCCCGAGATCCTATGATTCTGCCAGCACTTGACGCCTTCGCAAGAAAAGATGTGTTCTGTTATGCCCTCTGATCTGTGAACCACTTTGTTTAAAGAAGGCCCCAGGCTGAAGCTGCTTAATCAGTTGTAGTATAGAGAGAGACAGTAGATCGGGTGGCCAAATAGGCACGCAACAATTGGTCCTGCCCACAGCCTTCAAAGATTTGGTATGGAGGTCCTCCATAATCATATGACCACCAGTATCGACTCAGACCCTTGACCTAGTATGGATCTCAATTCTACTGGCCCAAGATGGGGACTGATGATGAGCACCATGTAAGGACTTGTAGTCGCTGCCTGCAGAAAAAGCTCTGCCTCAGAGGGCTGACCCCTTGTCAACATTACTACCAGAACCGAAATGGAACTAGTCTGCATAGACTTCTTGAGTTTAGAGCCTGATCATTGAAACATTAGCAATGTGTTAGTGGTTACAGACCATTTCACACGGTATGCACAAGCTTTTCCCACAAAGATCAAAAGCATCTACCGTGGCCAAGGTGCTAGTGGAAAAATTTATTACGTCACTATGGGGCCCCTAGCGATTCACTCTGATCAGGGCTGGGACTTTGGTGTCGGCTAATCAAAGAAATGCTCTCTATGGGGGTGTGAAAGTCAAGAACCACCCTTATCACCCGCAGGGGATCTTTCAGCCAGAACGCTTTAACTGCACCTTGCTAGACATGCTAGGCACCTCCACCCAAAAGATAAACATAAATGGAGCCAACAGATTAGCACCTTGGTACAGGCAAAGAATGATGCTACTGGGTTCTCCCTACCGCCTCATGTTGGGAGAAACCCAGCTGCCTGTTGATGTCTGTTTTGGGGTTTCTCCCAATGGGGTCTGAGCCAAAGATTACCTGCAATATGTACAAAACTGAAAGCTCAATTGAACCATGCCTATCAACTGGCCCAGACAATGGCAGCCAAACAAAATCTAGCCAACAAAGAGACGCATGATAGAAAAGTAAAGGCTCAAGAGCTTAGTCCTGGAGATGGGTATGTTGTTGCAAAATTTAGGATTGCACGGTAAACACAAAATTGCTGATCGATGGCACCATCTTCCCTATGTCGTAGTTGGAAAGTTGGATGATTTGCCAGTGTACTAAGTGCGCCCAGAGAATAACTCCAAAGCTGTCAAGACCATGCACCATAACCACTTGCTACCTATTGGTCAAGTTATAATTGAGGCTGAACCCACCGAGATTGATTCCTGGACCAGTGACTCGTGCTGCTGCAAGAAAAAAGAGAGTCAACCTGCCCCTGTGGTTGCCAATTTAACACTACCCCCACAGCAGGCCCTGAATGATAGTGACTGCCAGTCTAACTCAGATGACAGTGAGTGTGATAATGCCTATTACCCTCATATGAACTGAGTCAGTTGTTTCATGGAAATCCTATGTTGAATTACGGGATGAAGCTGGGCCTTCTGGACTGCCTAACCCCGCCATCATCCTTGGAGTCAATGCTCCCTGAAAGTGAAGTGCAAAGTATCACATCTGGGGATGCTGAGTCTTGTGTATTATGGAACTGTATGATTTGCCTGAAGAGAGGCTGATGGTATGAGTCTTTCTGGTGACATGCCAGAACTTGACAACCCCTTCAATGCCAGAGTGTCTTCAAAATGAGCCATGTGTTGTAGAAACAGAGACTACAGAGCAAGGGGCTGACAGTGCTCCCAGCTTGGACATTCCCTTTCATGCAGAGGCACCCCTCACAAGTGATGAAAGCTCCAAGACCATTGCTGAAAGTACAGAGACTGTGGTTGTTCAACCTAGAAAGACTGACTGAGCTGTCAAGCCAGTGGTGCACTTTCAGTTATGATTTCCGGGAGGCCAGTGGATTTGCCTCTCAATGTAGTCAACAAAGGTGTTTATGTCTCTTAGAGCTCACTGCCCAAATTGAGCTTGATGGCCCATTCCAGGTTGCTTGTTTTGCCCTCTCACCATGGTGCCCCTGCCCATCCAGCCCCAAGTTAGCTGATAGGGAAGGGCCCCTCTTGCATTGTTTAGAGTACAAGAAGTTATTACATGATTCTGTATAGTAATGTTCAATTTACCTTTGTGAAATATACATAATGTATTGTCAGAATGGAAATGATACAGTGGAGTACATTGAAATGTATAGTAAAGTGACTAGTTATGCCAATTGATGAATCATATAGCACTTGTATAGCATGCTAATGGTATAAATGTCTTGTATATGTTGCATTTTCAATGTTATGATGGTACAGACTTGGCACTGAGCCTAAGTTTTCCCAGGCAGGAAGGTTAACCCCTACAAATGGGGGTTCCCAAAATGTCTTCCTTGAGCTTGCCTAAATGCTCACTGCTAGGCTGGTGTCCTGCATTTTAGCAGTTCAAATGTGATTACCAGAGTCTGTATAGCCTCTGTGTACTGTCTCTTAAGAGCTGCCTGATTGCAGCATAAGTAATCTGAGAGGGAGCTCTGTTGAAAGATATAACTATTTGCTGAAAATCATTTAGAGTGATAATGGTAATGTAGTTTGTCTAACATACTTCTTTGCAGCAAGGACTGTTTTGTTTGTCTCCACTATCTTGGTCCAGGACTGCAAATTGGACCAATCAGTTCTGGTGGGACCTAAAATGTAGCCAGACTACAGGAGCTGTCTGAAGTCAAAATCTGTAGGAATTGTAGTTTTGAACTTTTTGCAACTTTTTGCAACTGAAGGGGAGCTCTTGCTTTGACTGACAGCCAAATCAGCCAACCAAACCTTTTGGATCTTGGGAAGTCCTGGGCTGCTTGCAGTTTTCAGTTAGATCTAAGCTGGAAGCTGAACAAGAAGGAGCTGAAGTGATTTCTGAGCAGCAATCCTGAGTGGATTCGCATGGGAGAACTGTGAAAAGGCAATGTTTTGGCTTGCATGTCTGCCTGCTGCTCCTGAGAGGAGAGAAGAGAATTATTTGGACTAAACCAAGTCTGTGTGACTAAAGTAAGCTACTGAAGTGGGCCAGGCTCAACCTGAAGAAGACCAAATATTTTGCTGAATGCACGATCAGCTGTCAGGAGTTCCAGCTACCCTAAGCTCCCGTGTATGCAGAGACTTTGCAATTGTGACCAGGGAGCGCTTTGCCTGGGTACAGTAGAATTCCTTACATGTAAATGTGCTAGTGGATCATGAGTTAGTTCCCCACTGTGTGAACTGTGTTCTGCTTGCTGGAAGCTGTATCCAGCCCAAAACAGACTGCATCCAAATTTGTCTCCATGCAGTCTGGGCCTTGCCAGACTGGCCCAGGCAGACTACCCACTGCACAGAGAAGTCGTTGACAGAGACCTGCCTGGGGATCAGCTCCCTGCTCCATGCTTGAACAGGAGCGATGCCTCTGCGACTCGTGTGGACCCTGCTTCTCCTGGCAATCCAGATCAACTACCTGCAGTCTCAATTTTCGTCCAGCTTGTGTCCAGTCTTGGGTAGCATGAGTAAATACCAGGGTAACTCCTGTAACAACAGCTTAATCTGGGTGTAATCTGATTGTCTTGTTGTTTCGTCTCTTTATTTTTTACAGTTAAACTTTTTATTAATTTTTCTTAAGATATACAGACAAACCTCTTACAGTACAGTACAATGTGAGGATTTTGTTTTTTAAAGAAATTGAGGCAGCATATAATAAACATTGCTACAATACAAGGAGCTTTTGGTTTAAAATATATCAAACAATACAGGTCATGTAATTAGCATATACTTGACATTTGTAATTAACTTAAGGGATAGTATGATTAGATACAGTTTATATTAAAATGTTACATAATTATATATGATGCTGCAAAAGGGAAAAAGTACATTCGTCAAAAGGATTGTGGAGTAATAAAGAATGATTGAGAACAGAGTATAGGAAAGAAAAGATATATAAGAAAGTTAAGAAGAGAGAGAGAAACTATAAAAAGGGGAAAAAAGCGAGACTACAATGATGTATCAGTAAAAGGGAAATCAATATATATTAAGTCCATACATTGGTGCTGGAGGATTTAGTTGATTCCAAAAATTAAAAAGCCCTGCCAACAATTGTTATATAACATGAGTCGGTCAGACAAGATATATGTCATACGGTCCAGAGAGGCATATTGCAGTAGTTGGTTAATGATACTGGAGGGTAGGGATTATGTTGGATCTCCAATGCATGAGGATTGTCGTTTAACTTGAAGGAAGGGTATATTTAACCATCTGCTCTGGAATATGAAATATTATAAGAACGGTGATTAAAAATGCCAAGAATGCAATGTTTAGGGTCTAGTGTAAAGGTTGACCTACCACTTTCATTGCAAATCTGTGAGTACAGTGCCAAATCTTTTGTATGAGGGACAGTGCCATAAGATATGCAATAAATCCCCATTGGGGAATTGCAGCACCAGCAATTGTTATTGTTCAATAAACCCATTTTTGTAATACAACAGGAGTTCTGTACCACAAATGAAGGATCTTGGTTTGAATGAGGGAACTGCGTTTATCATTAAAAGATTTGTTACAGGAGAGCCAACACCTGGACCATTGTGCATTGGTGTTTCGTTTCCTTTATGAACTGAGCCCTCTGGCTCCAGATTACAAATATTGTGTACTGTGCATGTTGTGTTTTTCATCACAGGGCCCCAACCAGCTGCAACGCCTGGCCAACCTCAGGCAACAGTCTTGGCTAGCCCATCTCTTCTCCACCTGGGTACCCAGAGGTGTGACTGTGTGGGGCTAAAAGCGATGCATAACTGCTTGATTGATATAACCTTTAAGCTAATTAACCTGATTTTGCCCTCCCTTGTTCAAGTCCCCTGAATAAATCAGATCTAACTTTTTCTGCATGTAATCTGACTGTGGTTCCAGTTTGTGCTCAAAGTACTGCACTGTTGCTATTTGCTGTTCATAATCTTGTTTATGGGGTCCCCAGGGTCGAGCCAGAGGAACCAGCTCTGGCGGTATTTTAAACAGTGTGGGTACTTGTGTGGTGTACCAGGGGTATTGTAAAGTGATTATTGTACAGTGTTCCAGGCCACTAGAGGAAGGGGGTTATATTGTCCCGGAGGGCTGTGCCTAGGTTAGCTTGATCACTACCAACCCTGATGTCTGTGTGGAGGCACCCGTTCAGAACTCAGGCCCTTAACCTGTTACTAGCCAAGCAGGCAGGGGCAGTAGCCCTCGGGATAGTGCCACCTAGGGGTTACACCAAGAACCCACGCAGGTCCCTCCCTCCCATCCCAAACCTTCCCTCAAGTCTGTTTCCTTTCCTGTCCTACTACCTCCCTCTGGTCACCTACTACCCCCTCCCTCCCTACCTCTCATCTCTGCTTCTCCCTTTCTTGTCCGTACCTTTTCTCCAAGCACCAACTGGTCCTCCTATATCACCCCGTTCTTTCTCTGAGAAGGCTCCTGCAGGCTGCTCGCACTTATTCAGAGCTTCAGCTCGTGCTCTTACAATAAATGACTCTGATTACAAGTATAGAAAAGACTCTGACTACCAGTTTAAACCACTTGCCTGTAAACTAACTTTATTGTAAGAAATCTTCACTGTTTTGTCTTGCTACTGTGTTTTATGACGTGGAACCTTTGTAAAAGAATTCATACTCAAGGTTGTGTCGAATTTACAAATAAATAAAAATCAAATAAATAAATCAGTAGAAGCTCTGGGTGGGGGAGGGTTGATCCCAGTCCATTCACAGAAGAAATGGCCCTGAAAGAACTCCTAAAACTGAAAGTGGACAAAGCAAAGGGGCCTGACGGGATTCACCCCAGAATTCTAAAAGAACTAAGGAAGAAATAGTGGCGCCAGTGACTACCCTTTTAACAAATCATGGGAGGATGGTGTGGTACCTGAGGACTGGAGGTGGGCGGATGTGATTCCCCTTCACAAAAGTGGGAGCAAGACAGAGGCAGGAAGCTACAGACCTGTTAGTTTAACCTCAGTGGTACAGAAAATGATGGAATCACTTCTGAAGGAAGAAGTGTTGAGTACCTAGAGGTCAGGAGCACAGGACCCAAGCAGCATGGATTCACAGCAGGAAGGCTGTGTCAGATAAATCTAATAGATTTCTTTGACTGGTTGGCGAAAACAGTAGACCAGGGAGGGGCTGTGGACATGGCCTACTTAGACTTTAGCAAGGCATTTGACACAGTCCCACACAAAAGATTAATAAACAATTAGCCAGCCTGGGACTGGGTCCCAGGATAGTAGCCTGGGTAACAAATTGACTGAACAACAGGACACAGAGGGTAATAGTAAACAGAACATTCTCCAAAGAAAGGGAGTTACTAGTGAAGTACTGCAGGTTTATTACTGAGACCGGTACTCTTCAATGTCTTTATAAGTGACATTGTAGAGGAACTGGAAGGAAAAGTATGTCTCTTTGCAGATGACACAAAGATCTACAACAGGGTTGATACACAAGGAGGAGTGGAAAGGATGAGAAGAGACTTAGCAAGGTTGGAGCAATGGTCAAGAGTATGGCAGCTTAGATTCAATGCAAAGAAGTGCAAAGTAATGCACCTGGGAAACAAAAACCAGGGAAGAGTACACAATGGGGAGCAGGTTCTAACAACAACAAAAATGGAAAGAGACCTGGGGTACTCATATCAAACGACCTTAAGGAAGGCAGGCAATGTGAGAAGGCAGTAAAGAGGGCTGGGCTGAATTCTGGGATGCATAGGCAGAGGCATCACCAGTAGAAAGCAGGAAGTTGTTATCCCTCTGTACAGATAGTTGGTGAGACCCCAACTGGAGTACTGCGTGCAGTTCTGGAGACCCCATCTCCACAAGAACATAGACAGGATGGAGGCAGTCCAGATGAGGGGCAACCAAAATGGTGCAGGGTCTGCACCAGAAGCCATACAAAGTGAAACTAAAGAGCTTAATATGTACCCTTGAAGGAAAGAGGCAGAGGGGGACATAATAGAAACTTTCAAGTACCTCAAGTCCAAGAGGGTAGCATATTTCAAAAAAAAGATATGTGCAAGAACAAGGGGCACAATTTGAAGTTAGAGGAACAGCTCAGGGGCAACATGAGGAAGTTTATTTTTTACAGAGAGGTGGTGGATGCATGGAGCGGCCTTCCTCAGGAGGTTGTGGAGTCATTGTCCATGTCAAATACGGTTCACTATATGTACTAGTGTTATTGCAATTGGTAAGCATAAAATCAGAAAAATGAATCTAAGTACAATGTACTACATGAATTTAGAAACATAGAAACATAGAGGTTGACGGCAGATAAGGACCGCAAGGCCCATCCAGTCTGCCCATTTCTTTTCTACCTTATAAATGTGCCATCGAGCCTTTGCTGTGTCAGTGGCCTATCTATTCATACTCATCTGTATTGCTCCCTTGTCCCTATCCCATTCCTGTTTGAAGCCCTGCACTGTATTCATAGCCACCACTTCCTGAGGTAGGCTGTTCCATGCATCCACCACTCTTCTGTGAAAATAATTTCCTCACATTCCCCTTAGTCGGCCTCCCTCTAATCTCATGCTGTGTCCTCTTGTTCTGCTATTTTTCTTATATTTAAACATATTAGACTCTTTCACCTTGTTAGCCTTAAGGTGTTTGAATGTTTTGATCATATCACCTTCTCTCCCTCCTTTGCTCAAGGGTATACATATTGAGCTCCGTTAATCTGTCCTCATATGTCTTCTGATGCAGTCCCTGCACCATTTTGGTTGCCCTTCTCTGGACTGCCTCAATTTGTTTAATGTCCTTGTGAAGGTGTGGCCTCCAATACTGCATGCAGTACTCCAGATGGGGCCTAACCAGTGTCTTGTACAGAGAAACATAGAATATGATGACAGATAAGGACCGCTTGGCCCACCTAGTCTGCCCATTTTCCTACCTAACAGATAAGCTGCAGATCCTAATTAACCAACAGCCTACTTCCTCCTACCCCCACACTAGGACTGCCTTATGTCTGTCCCATGCATTCTTGAATTCCCCACTGTTCTTGACTCCACGACCTCCTCAGGAGGCTGTTCCATGCATCCACAACCCTCTCTGTGAAAAATACTTCCTCACATTAGCTCTGAGCTGTCCCACCCTCTATCTTCAAATTGTGCCCTTGTTCCCTTGAGGTACTTGAAAGTTTCTATCATGTCCCCTCTCTCCTCCTTTCCTCAGTGGATACATATTAAGCTCCTTTAGTCTTTCTTCATATGTCTTCTGGTGCAGACCCTGCACCATTTTGGTTGCCCTCCTCTGGACAGCCTCCACTCTGTCTATGTCTTTGGAGATGGGGTCTCCAGAACTGCACACAGTACTCCAGATGGGGTCTCACCAACTGTCTGTACAGAGGGATAACAACTTCCTGTTTTCTATTATTGATGCCCTCTCTATGCATCCCAGTACCCCCAGCCTTCCTTACTGCCTTCTCACATTGCTTGCCACCTTTAGGTCATCTGATATAATTACTCCCAGGTCCCTTTCCATTTTACTGTTGTCAGTATCTCACCCCCCATTGTGTACTCTTGCTCTGGGTTTTGTTTCTCAGGTGCATTACCTTGCACTTCTTTGCACTGAATCTGAGCTGCCATACATTTGACCATTCCTCCAACCTTGCCAAGTCCCTTCTCATCCTTTCCTTTCCATCTGGTGTATCAACCCTGTTGCAGATCTTTGTGTCATCTGCAAAGAGCCATACATTTCCTTCCAGTTCCTCTGCAATGTCACTTATAAAGAAATTAAAAAGGACTGGTCCCAGTACTGAACTTGCGGTGCCCACTAGTAACCCTCCTTTGTTCACTGTGGACTCCATTTACCACTACCCTTTGTATCCTGTTGTCTAACCAATTTTATCCAGGCTACCACCTTGGGACCCACTCCAAGGCTGGCTAACTTGTGTATTAATCTTTTGTGGGACTGTATCAAATGCCTTGCTAAAATCTAGGTAAGCCTTGTCCACAGCCCCTCCCTGGTCTATTGCTTTGGTCACCCAGTCAAAGAAATCTATTAGATTCATCTGACATGACCTTTCTATCGTGAATCCACGCTGCCTTTGGGTCCTGTGCCCCACTGGTCTCTAGGTACTCAACATTTCTATCCTTCAGAAGTGATTCTATCATTTTACCTACCACTGAGGTCAAACTAACTGGTCTGTAGTTTCCTGCCTCTGTCCTGCTCCCACTTTTGTGAAGAGGAATCACATCCGCCCTCCTCCAGTCTTCAGGTACCACCCATCCTCCCATGATTTGTTAAAGACAGTAGTCAGCGTGTGTCATTAGTTCTACCCTTAGTTCTTTTAGAATTCTTGGGTGAATCCCATCAGGCCCCATTGCTTTGTCCACCTTCAATTTTATTTGTTCGTTCAGAACCCTTTCTTCTGTAAATGGACTGGTATCGACCCTCGTCTTCAGAGTGTTTCTCTTGTTTGGTTTAGGTACCTCCCCTCCTCATCCTTTGTGAATACTGAGCAGAAATATTCATTCAGTATCCCTGCTTTTCATTGTCACCCTCTACCCAAATTCCGTCCCTTTATTAAGCCTCAGTATCAATCCTTTGGTCTTTCTTCACTCCTTAATGTACCTATAAAGGTCTTATCTCCCTCCTTAACAGAGTTGGCTATCCTTTCCTCGGTTTGGGCCTTTGCTATTCTGACTGCCTTCCCAGCCTCTTTCTGCTTTAACTGATAAAGTTCTCTGTCCTGCTCCTTCTGTGTTTCCTTATATTTCCTGAATGCTATCCTTTTCTCCTTAACCTTCCTGCCACCTCTTTTGAGAACCATAGCGTTTTTCCTTTGTTGTGTTTTGTTGATTTGCTTTACACAAAGGCTTGTTGTCTCTGTGATGGCTGTTTTGATTACTCTCCATTGTTCCTCCACCCCTCCTTCTTGCCTGTTTGCTAGTGCCTTTCTGAGGCACTCTCTCATTCTCCCAAAGTCAGACCTCCTAAAGTCCAATACTCTTGCTTTTGTATGGCTTGATTGTATGGCTGTGTTTATCGTGAACCACACTGTTTGGTGGTCGCTTGTTCTCAGATGGCTACCCACTTCTAAATCTGAGATTCTTTCTCCGTCCCATTTGAGAGTACCAGGTCTAAGATTGCTCCCTCCCAAGTGGGTTCCAATACTAGCTGTCTGAGGCATGTCCCGTGGGGCATCAAGAATGACGCTGCTCTTGGATGTGCCTGCAGCAAAGGTGCTCCAGTTAACATCTGGCATATTCAGATTCCCCATCAACAATATCTCCCCTTTTTCTGCCAATCTAAGGCGCCTTCTATCATTTCCTTGTCCATTCCCTCCCCTGAGATGGGAGTCTGTATACAACCCCCATGTCGGATTGGTGCCATTTCCTGTCTCCAGGGTGACCCAGAGTGTCTCATCTGCTCCTGTTTACTCTTTAGTTCTGTAGCTTTGATCCCTTCCTTTACATAAAGAGTTACTCCTCCTCCTCCTTTTTACTCTCCCTGTCCCTCCTGTAGATTGTGTATCCTGGTATGTTGACATCCCAGTCATGGTTCTCTGTGTACCATGTTTCTATGACTGCCACGATATCCAGGCAACCCTCTTCCATCAAGGCCACTAGTTCAGGAGCTTGTTACACAGACTACAGGCATTGGTACTCATCACCCTCCACTTTTGATGGCCTTACCCTTTTTAGCCCCATTCCTGTCCTTACTGCCTTTGCCTTTTTTACATTTAATTCTGTCCTGCTCTGTAATGACTTCTCTACTTGGTGTTTACCTCTCACTAATTACTGTTGTTTGTGGGGAGGCTGGGATTTCCCTGCTCCTTTTCAGTGCCTGCCCCTTGGCTGAGTTTAAATGCTTGCCAATGAAGCATTTAAATCTGTCACCTAGGATCCTGGTCCCCGGACAGATGCAGACCATCATTGCCAGTATTGGTCTCATCCTCCAGGTGACTCCCAGTCCCAGAGTGAAGCCAAAACCTGAGCTCCACACCAGTTTTTCAACCATTTATTGAATTCCCTGGCGAGGAGTACCTTAGCATCACCCTTGCCATAGACAGGCAGCACCTCCCAGAAGGTTACTGTATGCGCTACTTGTCTAAGGCCCTCCCAACTCTACAAACTCCTCTTGCACTGCTCTGATCCCATTCCTAGCCAGGTCATTTGTCCCTAGGTGGACAATGACATCCAGCTCACTCCCTCGTGCAGCTGCTCCCATGATCCTAAGGATTGCTTCCTGTCCCTCCAAGCCATGGCGTCTGGCAGGCACCTTACCTCCTTTCCCTTCCTCCCCATTTCTTCCCCTAATGATTGAGTCCCCACCAGGAGTTGTTTCTTCCCTGTCGGGTCTCATGCCACCCTCCTGTGGGTCTTCTTTGTAAAAGAATTACTCCCTCTTACGACTTGTGATACCCCTACTAATACACCTAACATCCCCTGGCCTTACCTACTGCTTTAGAGGTCTGCTTGGATGATTCCAGGTCACTGGGTGATGATGATGCCCTAGTCTCTTTCTTTCTTTGTGACTGCCAGCAACTCCCTCCCAGCCTATAGGTGGCTTCAGGTTTCTCTTCCCTATGTGCATGATCTTGCACTTCTTTGCATTCGTCCAGTTGCCACTCTTCTGACCATTTGCCAATTTATCCAGATCGCTTCTCATTCTGCCCACCCATCTGGATCATCTACTCTGTTGCAGATCTTGGTGTCATCTGTAAACAGACAAGCCTTACCCTCTAGTCCATCTGCAATGTCACTAATGAAGATATTGAGGAGGACTGGCCCCAGGACTGATCACTGAGGTACCCCACTTGTGACTTGCATCTCTTCTGACTGTATACCATTCCACCACCACTCTCTGTTTTGCCCGTCAACAGTTTGCCTTACCCAATTGACCAACTTCTGACCCACCCCAGCCTACCCAGCTTATTTATTAATCTTCATGTGAACAGTGTTGAAAGCTTTTGCTGAAGTCAAGGTAGGTGACATCAACTGCTCCTTGGTCCACACCACTCTGGTTACCCAGTCAAAGAAATCTACTAGATTAGTTTGACAGGACCTTCCTTTTGTAAACCCATGCTGTCTTGGATCCTGTGCCCTATGGATTCCAGGTGTTGCACTATCCTTTCCTTAAGGAGTGCCTCCATAATCTTGCCCACTACTGAATTTGTAGAAATACACACCAAGAGGAATATCTTATTAGGATAATAACAAGTAAACATTATTGAAGTAGATACATAGATGGTAGTAGACGTATTTCTTGTAATTATACAGGAAGATGTACATTATTGTGTTATATAACTGAATATACATGAAGATGTACATATTGTGTTATAGAACTGGATATAAGACCATATAAGGAAAATTAGAAAAGAGCTGAAAAGGCTAGAAAAAGAGAAAGACAGAGAGAGAGAGAGAGAGAGAGATAATTAAAACAGTGATGATCTAAGATATTGCTTACATAATAATAATGGAGAAAGAGTAATTTCTATGTTAAGTTCAAGGGTTAGCCGAGATGTTAATATAGTTGAAATAGTTCTGCCAGCATCTGTCATATACTGCAATTTGATCAGAAGAGACTTGGGATAATCAGTCCAAAGAAGCATATTGGGAGAGATTTTGAAGAATGTCTATCAAAGTTGGCACAATATTTGACTTCCAATTCATAAGAATGAGGCATTTAACTGATAAAAATAGAATATTCAACCACCTAAAATGAGCATGGGATAAAGTAGGATTATTTGGGGTAAGAATACCCAATAGAAAGAATTTAGGGTCAAACTTTATTTGTTTTCCAATTTTTAATAGCTAACATGTATATTTACCTCTATAGTTTGTTAATGGGGATGCAGGACCAAAGAATATGAAGTAAATCACCACTAGGTGAATTGCAACGCAACAGTTATTATTATTTATAAATCCCATATGTTGTAATACAGAGGGGTTCTATATCATAAGTGTAAGATTTTAATTTGAATTAAAGAGCTACGAGTGTCCTTAAAATGTTATGAGGTAGGCACCAGCAGTGTGCCATTGTTTTAAGAAATATTGTAATTAAGGAGAGTTCTCCATTTATGTTTTACAGATAATGATTGATCTGAGTAAGTTGTCTCTAATGTTTTTATATATTGTACTATTACATTTGTTGATAGTTTAATATAATAGAGATATATAAGTCATGTAGAGTATTTTTATTCGTATGATTAGTTTTCACACCCTGGAAGGGTCCCTCTGGAGTTCTGCACCACCTTCAGATACCTCAGTGTCTGGCTTGTCCAGCACCTCAACTTTCCACACATATTGACTCCTTACTTAGAAGCTGCACCTTTGGCTTGGTGCACTTTACCAGAATCGTGACAACATACCCTTCCAGCCAGGAAGGACATTTAAAAAATGATCCTCCCAGTCCTCGACTATGGGGACGTAGTCTACGCACTGGCCCTAAGACCACATTAGCTAGGCTGGACCCTCTCTTCCACTCTTTTGCCATTTCACCCTGAACAGCCCCTATTCCACACACCACTGTGCCCTATATCAAGCAATGAACCTCACCTCACTTGACTATTGCAGGCTAACCCACTGTGCAAAATTACAGCCAAGTATTGGACTCAGAGGCTCCTTCCTACCTCTCCAACATCTTAACAAACCCTAGCGCACAACCATACACACTCCAAACTCAGACTCCAGGTCTCTAGCTGTCCCATACCAGTCTACCTCCACAGGGCAATCAGGGTTCAGCTACCGCATTCCTCGCTATGGAACTCCCTCCCAGCTAACATTCATCGCTTCACCTCTCTTTCCCACCTAAACTCCATGCTCCAAGATAATGTTGTCCTACCTGTGCTTGTGTCTAGGCATCTACCAACTACTAGGCAACTCTCTGGGAATGTCGGCACTTAGCAAATTTGTAATTCATCAGTGTCTAACTATTGTCATCTCACCTTATACTGTCTCTTATGGCTCAAAACTTAATTTTGTTGTACATTTGCTGTATGTAAATGTTATCAACTGACACATTCAATCCTGTATGAATGTGGTTTTCAGAACCAAATGTTAGTGATCTTCCACAATGTATTCACTTGTCTATTCTGACTTCAAGTGTTATCTCATACCGTATATACTGTGGTTACCAATTGTCTTTCTCAGCTACTACTGACTTGTAATCAGATCCAAATGTTAGTATTTCTCCCACTATGTATTTTCTTGTCTATACTGGCCCAGATATTCAAACTACCGTCAGTTTGTGGCATAAACCTGTCACGCCCGCTCAAAATAGATTGTGCAGGGGTGTGGCCAGGGATATTCAATGGAGTTGCGCTATGGGCTAACTGTTTTGAATATTGCCCCTGGCCACCCCCACTGTGCATGGCGCAGTGGAACTGCACCAGCACAAGTGGTCAGAGTGGAGCATTGAGATGCGGTGGTGCAATTCATTCACATATCTGGACCCGGCTAATGGGGTATGGGCTGCTGCGCCCATTGGCTCATGCTCTGAACCCAGTAGGCATGCAGCATACTGAGCTGTCAGTCGCGGGCGGCGTGGGGTGGCAGGTGGATGGGTGCTGCCACCCGCCGTTGGACGGGGAGCCGGGTGGTGGGGCTCCATGGGCAGGTGGGGTGGGGGTCCACTAGATCACCAGGGATTTTGGACTTTGGGGTGAGGAATGCCGCCCGCGATCGGGCTCCATTCGGTCCACTGAACCACCAGAGATATTGGACTTTGGGGATACTGATGCCCGATCAGGCTAATGGGGAGTTACAGTTGTGCCTGTAGTCGGGCTACTCAGGGAATACAGTTATGCCAGCGATTGGGCTACTGGGGGAAATACAGTTATGCCACATGATCGGGCTAATGGGGGAATACTGTTATACCTGTGATAGGGGCTACTTGCAGTCCACTGGACCACCAGGGATATTGGACTTTGGGGGAGATCAGTAATGCCCTTGATCGGGGCATGGGGGTGCCACCAGGTGTGGTGGGAACAGCTGATGGACACCCACAGGTGGCAGCTGTTGTGTGCGCCCGCAAGTGGCAGTTCACCTGTGGGTGGCCCTCGACTTGCACATGTGCAACCCTTTTAAATATCTGGGCCACTGTGTAAAACTGTCTTCCTATGTTCTCCCCTCCCCAGGACGCATCTGTAATCAAGCAGTACTCTGCTCAGTATGCCTTCCTGGTAAAACACTTAAATAAATAAATAAATGATGAGAGATAGAGTTATAAGCAGTTCTAAGTTGCAGGTATTTCCAGAAGTCTTGCTTTGGAATCTTCCAGATTTGTTGTAAGTCAGAAAAGGATTTTAATCTTAAAGTATTCATTTCTAGAATACCACCTATAAAGAATATACCTCTATTTTCAGGTACGACAAAATAAGGGCTTAAAGTCAGAAATAGTTTGGGGTTACCCATAAAGGGAGTATAAAAAAAGAGCAGGTTGAATTTTAGAAATTTATGAGTTCGTTTCCAAAAAGGTAGAGGTTGATATAGTAGGGTGGAATTTTAAGAGTAGGAAGGGGATTGTAAATAAAGGAAGTAGGGATCCCACCTGGAATAGTGAGGACTCCATTATAACCCATAATGGTGTATGGGGTAGGTTTAGAAAACCAGGTAATGGTTTGTGTATTTTGGAAAGCCCATAAATAGGCTTTAAACCATGAGAGGTTAAATCCCCTTTATTCCGAGTGGGTGTGAAGTATAGTATGGCTAAACCTTGGTCTGTCATTACCCCAAATGAAATTGCCAATTAGTTTATCGAGTTTAGTTAGAAAGGTATCAGGTAATATAAAGAGGATATTGGCAGATAAATATAGTTCTTTAGGTGATATAGTCATCTTTATTGCAGCTATTTTCCCCATAAAGGAAAGATTTAGAAGTTTCCATCTTTCTAAAGTTGTCCTGATATTGGTTAACAAAGGATTAAAATTTGCCTCCCAGATTTTATCCAAATTATGGGTTATCATTATGCCTAGATATATTATGTTATGGGTACTATGAAATCCCAGTGATGTATTCATAGAGCGGTTTACAATGAATGTTGAGGGAATGTTTTGATTTATTATAATTTAGGCAAGGCCAGAAATTTCTGTGAATTGCTTAAGCAATTTTATCAAAGGGATACCAGCTTCATTTAGGTTTTGAGGAGAATTAACAAATCATCTGCATAGGAAAGAAAAACATATCTAGAGTTTCCAATAGGGATACCTTTGATATTAATAGCTTGACGTAAACTGGCAGTTAAGGGTTCCATAGCTATGATGAATAATAAAGGTGATAGGGGCATACTTGTCTAGTACCTTTCTCTAAATAGAAAGATTGTGAGAGGGTAGAATTAGTGAGTACTTTTGCAGAGGGAGAGTATATAATAATTTGATCCTAGAGCAAAAGATTGGAGAAGAGTCCAAAATGGGATAAAACTAGATATAAATAGTTCCAATTTAGAGAGTCAAATGCTTTTTCAAAATCAAAAGCAATTGTGGCTGCAGGTGATTTGATACATTTTAGCCTTATGTATTAAGTTAAATAATGAATGTAAATGGTCAGAGCCATTTCTATTTTAACAAAACCCACTTGAGAGCAATGAATTAATTTGGGAAGAAAGGGTTCCAGATGATCAGATAGCAGTTTTGCAAAAATCTTTCCATCAGTATTAATTAATGAAATTGGTCTGTAACTAGCAGGAAGGAGGGTCTTTGTCTTTTTTGAATTAAAGTGATGATTGCTTCCATATAAGTAGAAGGAATATTGCCCTTATCGGTAGCTTCTTGAAAACTTTGAAAAGTAAGGGGCAAATTGTATCTGAGAGTGGTTTATAAAAGTCTATGGGGAATCCATCCCTCCTGGGGATTTACCAGATTTTAAAGAGTCTAGGACTTTCTGAATTTCTTGAAGAGTAAAGGGTTTGTCCAGAATATTTTATCTGAGATGGAAAGGTGAGGTAAATGTAGGTTACTTAAGAATTTTGTATATGTAATTCTGATGAAGATTTTTAGACTGTAACTTCTGGTAGAAAGATCTCATGACAACATTAATTGATGACTCGTCTGTTTGTATTTTGCCTTGTGGGTCTTTGAGATTTAAGATGTGCCATTCTGATTGTTGAGCTTTAATTGATAAGAAAAGTTTGCCATTATTATCATGTTCCCAATATTTGTGTTTAATCTAAACATAGCTAATTCTGTTTTACTGGAGATAAGTTTGTTAATTTTAATTTTCAGTTGTAAAATCTCAAAATGAAGGGGATTCGGATTTGGGTTTTAGTTTTAAAGTATAAACTCTTTTAGCATTAAGAGTATTTTTAAGTCCGCTAACTGTTGTTCTCTTGATTTTTCCTATGGGCTGCGTAACTAATAATTTCCCGTGAATTGTGGCTTTTAAAACTTCCCAGATATTACTCATAGATGTATCTGCCAAGTTATTATAGAAAAGAAAATCATTAATCTTGGATTTAACCCAAGGTATAAAATCAGGGTCTTTAAGGAGGAGAGAGTCCAGGCGCCAAGTAGAAGATTTGGGAAGAGAGGGCCCCATAAAAGTTGTAGTTTAATTGGAGAGTGGTCCGAAATTATTATTGGGAAACTGGAAGATGCAATAATTTTTCCAACAATAGGAGGAGATACAAACCAGTAATCAATACAGCTATATGTTTTACGAGGTTTGAATAAAAGTAAAGTCCCATTCATGGAGATGTAAAATTTGCCAAATGTCTGACAGGCCAAAGTCTTTAATCAGTAATGAGAAGGGCATTAATTCTAGGATGTGAGTCTATGGTTGTATTACTCTATCCATGTGAGCATCCATTGCTAGGTTCAAATCACCTCCAAGAATCATGAGAATGTTGTGTGTATTGTTAGAAACTATTTGATGTGCTAAGTTGTGAAAAAATTCAGGGAATCTGAATTAGGGCATATACATTGACCAGCATAAGGGCACTAGATGGTGTGTTTAAAATAGTTATTAGTCATCTGCCTTCTGTGTGTGAGATAGATTTTATAACTGACCATTTGAGATTTTTGTGAATTAATGTAGCTACTCCCCTTTTTTAGAAGAAATGATGATTCAAAAACTTGACCTACCCAGTCTTTTAAAGTCTGGTGATGTTGATCTACCAGTAGTTTAGTTTCTTGTAAGAAAGCAATATGTGTTTTGTGTTTCTTAAGATAAGAAAGAACTTGCTTTCACTTCACAAGGAAAGTTGAGTCCCTTCACATTCCATGTATACACCAATAAATCACTCATAATAACATTTAAAGGAGATTAACAATGACCGGATAGTGAGGGACTTTGAAATACAATGAAGATGACGTCTCAGAGGTATGTGGCTGAATAGATGCATTTGCAGAGGGTGGCAGATTCATTAAGGTATATCAGGTATGAAAAGCAATATAATAAGATCATATATATCTCTCTGAAATAGCAGTGTTTAAAGAGAAAGTGAGAGTCAGTAGTAACAACAAAGATAGTAACCATACAACCATACTATAACAATCGAGAAAACTACTTGTGAGTGTGGGAGAAATGAAATCAGTACACTGTACCAAAGGACTCGCTCATCATACACTTGGGCGTGGATAGAAAAGCAGATCTAAAGGAGCAAACCTAAGGAAAAAAGGGTTGTCTTTAAGATCTAAACCTTATAAATGCAATTAAATAGCAAATTTTCAGTAAATACTCAAGCAGGTAACACTAATCTATAAAGAGAATAGGGAACCAGTTATTAACCTCATTATAGAGAACAAATCTTACATAGAATTGTAAAGAGTGAAATATCAATCCGTACTAAGATAACTTGTAGCTGTAGTAAAAAGAGGTTTGACAACCTAATTAGAACGTTAACTGTGTTAGGTGTGTTGGAGACATATAATGCCACAGGAAGAAAATCAAAGGGACCAACAGTCTGACCCGACATATTATCTGTAAGATATAAATGTGCAGTAATTACATCTGTCAAGATTTCATTTGGGTATATCATAGGTATAATGTAACAGGATGTTTTGATGCATGTAATTCTAATGTAAATATTGAATAGTAATGTAGAAGTAGAATAGTGTAGGGTCCATGTGTTGATCGTCAATAATAGGAATGCAGGTTGTAAGAAAGCCAGCTTCTGTACATCAGGAATTATAAAAGTTATATTCAAGGGATATGTTTCTAAACTCGAAAATTGCCTTGATATAAGTACAGTGGGTTACTTGGATCCAGAATATAAACCCAGTAAACCCAAAGGTCGAAAGAGAAACCAATGGTAGAGGTCCTCCTAATCAGGCTTTGAGGTAGTATATTTTACCATATATATTATGTTAGGGTAATGTACTTCATCTGAGTACCTAAAATTTCTGAAACAAATACATATACTATATATATATATATATATATATATATATATATATATATATATATATATATATATATATATACATACACACACACATATATATATGTATATGTGTGTATATATATATATATATTGTATATGTATATACTGATATACAGAAATCATGGTGACTTTAAATGAGTGTTCCAAATTTGTCATTGTGATAAGCTCACAGAAGAGAAGTTACATTAGCCAGGTAGAGATATGAGTTTGCAAGTAAATACAGCATAGGAGCCAGTAAAATTATAAGGTTCCATTGTAGGAATCTTGGGTGGTATAGTGAAATTGTTGGATATTTTTAAAAGAAGTCAGTAGTTAAATGTATAAATGATGGGTTAAATATGTATATTACTGCACACAAACATGTTACATTTGTATATTAAAAAATAAAATTGAGACTTTCCAAATAGATGAAATATTGTTAAATTCCAACCGAGATGTACAGCCTTCTAAAACGCAACCTGCTGGAAGTGACAGATTAGTGCAGTGAGGTTGTGCAACAGTGGGGAAGCAAAAAGAAAAATGGCTGGTCTCCTCCTTGACATCTAGGACGTCACCTGAATGTCACTAGAAACCTTTGTAAATAACAAAACGAGGATTTTAAATTCAAGTCGCCATTGATTTGGTAGTTTACTAGCTGTGGTAGAAGCTTTGTGTTTGGTTCTGGCTTTGGTTTTTGGTGGTTCAAGAGATTTATGAGGAGAACTAGTGACTGCTTGGCCCATGAGGAGTCAGCTGAAGCATTCCCCTGAAGTGTTGAGCTTGGATCTGCTGTCTGGTCATCCGCAGGCTGCAGACTGATGTCTTCGCATGAGGAATGTAGTTCCTTTGTCAGGACAGCATGTTTATTGGAGAGTGGAGTGGAGAAATGGATTTGCCCCAAGGTTTTGAAGTAGAAGGAGTAACTGAGGGATCTTCAGTGAGGCAGCACGATCAGTTTTAATATACGGCTCTGAAGACTATTTGTCTTTATTCTGTTCGATTGTCTCAGAAAGAATTTGTCAGACATTACGGAGTATGGGGTAGCTAATTGAACTGTGCTTTCTCCGTCGGTTTGCACTGCAACTTCACTGGTCAGGACATGGTTACTCCCATCAAGGTCTCGGTCGGTCTCGGCAGGATCACCCGAGTAGGAGAAGTTGATTCACTGCTCAGAAATGTGGCTAATGTTTCAAGGGTGTTAAAGTCTTTGAAATTAGACCCCAAGTAAAGACGCATAGTGGAGGGATAGTGAAGGGCAAACTTTATTCCTTGCTGATGGAGTGTGAGTTTTAAGTAAGTTATATGCTTTCCTTTTAATAGATAGTTCTTTGGAAAAATCACGATAAATTGAGATCTTGAACACTTGCCATGTTAAAGACCCTATTTTCTGGCTCATTTAAGATGATTTCTGTGTGAGCAAAGTTGAAAAGCGGGCTACAATAGGTCTAGGGCGTTGATCTTGACCAGGTCTAGGGCCAAGACAATGGTGAGAGAGTTCGATTATCAATTGCATGTCTAGAAGTAACTTTAACATTGCTGGAAGAACGGTAGTAATAATGTAGTAGTATCCCAAGTTCTGTCCTTCAGGGAATCCAAAGAAGGGCAAGCTATTTCACGATTACAATTTTCAATGTCATACAGTTTATACTGTAATGATTTGATAGTGTGATCCTGGTTTCTAACAGTAGCTTGTAAGTTTTGAATAGTATCTCTATTTTGAGCAGATTTAGTTTCAGTAGCAGCAATTTGTTCATCACAGGATTCTAGTGTAGTTGCAGTTTGTTGTGTTGTTACTTTTAAATCGTTGATGCCATCAATTATTTTGAAGACACTGCTTCTATTCTGGTTAGAGACCCAGATTGTACATGGGAGTCTGCCATATTGGAGATTGTGTAGGCCCAGCTCAAAGGGGAGATAAACTGACAGATTCAGGTTGAATATGCAATTAAAATAACTTACAGCAGGCTCACAGGCCGTTGTTGATTGTTAGATCTTCAGGGTTGTCATAAAAAAGTACAGTCTGTAAGGTGATGGATGAGGTTTGATACTGCAGTCCCTTTGAGTAAAGGATTTAAGCAGCCATCTTCTGCTGGGCAAGCCACACCCCTCTGTTCACATTGTTTTGAACAGATTTTGTCATATTCATTGTTTGTTGTTTCAACTGCATGTCCAAATTACAGACAAGTTTTGTTGCTAGCCTAGCCCTTTGTTTGTGAAAGCAGTCAATCTGGGAGATGTAAAGTGGCCTATAACACCATTAGCACTTATTTAACTTACTTTTTCCAACACATCTTAAAGTGGCATAGCAACAATCTGCCCCTACTTTTGTAACAGTAACAGAGCCAGTTGTCTTCCACTTTCATTTGCTGGCAAACATTTTCATCTCTAACAGAATTTAGGTATTTTTAAATGTTTTAAATTATTTTTTCCTCAAGAAAAAGTATGATTACTTATTTGACTTTGAAATAGTACTGTGAACATGAACATAAAATGGAGCAAAAAAAGATATGAAGTACACATTACAGGAAACAAATTCTTTATTATGTATTAGTATGTACCATGTATACTGTTGTATGTTATTTACAGTGTGTCCTTGTCTCCCCAGATCATATGTAAATGAGATTTCTTTTATCTCTTTATGTTGATCTGGTAAACCAATATCAATAAATAAATAAATACGTAAGTAAATAAATAACTAGGAAGAACCTAGGAAAGTAACTTTAACAGTACAGTACAAGCGTCATAACATTTTGTTAAAATGCAGCTTTAAGTGTTGTCATTTACGGATATAATAAATGATTTTGGAGGGAGAGAGCAATGCATAATGAGTTATGAAAAGGGGTGGGGCTAGAGGTAGAGCGTGAGGTTCTGTTTTTTGCCTCATTCAAAGGTGGCAACCCCATCATGAGTTGCTCACTTGAGTGTGACTCAGCTCCTTCTACTGAATTAAAATATTACAAATGATTATTTTGAGGTGATTGTTATGGTTTTAATTAATATAGTTCAGTAGATCTTATTGCTTCTGTAATCTGTTTGATTCTCTCTTGTTAGGGCAGCAAAGCAGGAGTGGCTGGGACTGAAAAATAGAGTGGGGGGTGGGAATTAGGAAGGCAGTGAGAAGGTACACAAATAAAGACTGCACAAGGTCCACCATCCTTAACAGATAGTCTGAGAAAAGCAAGGTACAGGGGAACAGACATGTTGAAAGGTGTGTGTGTGGGGGTGGGGAGCAAGGAAAACAGAACAATGGAAGGAGGGGGATGGCATTGTGGAAATGAAACAGATGAAATGCTCTCTCATTGGAGCAGTTCATTCGTTTCAACTGCAGATCATTTCCGCTACATAATTTGTGAACTGCTGTCATAGTTAGCTTGCATGATCATTGGTCTGTCAGGACAGGCACCATACCCACCACAGCCACGGACCAACCCCGATGCCACCAAGGCAGCTCGGCAGCTCACTGCAGTGCCACCCCCAGCTCCTCCGCCCCTCCCAGCCCACGCTCGAAGCGTGCTCGGCCTCCGGCGTGATAAACATATAGCCACATCCAGTCGCTATTTCACCCACCTCCACCATCCGTTGCCCAGCTTCCCAATCACCCCATCCACAGACATTATGATTGAGTCACCCTTTCAGCAGGACCCAATTGCGGTCACCATCATCACGGGATACTATTTGAATTAAGAAGTACAAGGTTGAGGTATCAACAATGACAAGACATTGGTTTATCACCAGCAAGTGGGCCTTAAGTCCCTTATAAAAACCCTAATGAGTTACACTCCTGGAGATTTGTTGGAAGAATGCTCCAGAGAGGAGGAATGAAGGCAGAGAAAGCCCAGGACCCTTTGGCCGACTTTGCTCTGGGTACCATAAGGCTGTTTACTTGACGATCTTAGTGTCCTGCTATTCTGCCTTTGAGAGACTTCTATTGCTGGGTTCATGGTACATTTTAGATTTTCAAAGAGCTCTGTCAAATTAAGGTTTCTTGTGAAGTGGTGCAGATCCACATACAAATTAAATGGCCTTGAATCCTGCATGGGGATGAAAGACAAACATTTCAGTTGTTTCCTTTTTCTTGAATGTTTGTAGTCACCTGATTCTGTTGTGCCTCACAGTTTGAAGTTTGTACTTTAATAAAGCCTTTTTATAGCAGTCTGAGGAGTGCAGATATTGCCTTTTACTGTAGAATAGAACAGAATTTGAATTTATATAGTGCCTTCAGACACACTGTATCCCAAAGTGCTTTACAAAGCAATGAGTTAGATACTGGTAGTTTGGGGACTGTTGAATAGAACAGAATTTGGATTTATGTTGTGCCTTTTATACACATGTATTCCAAAGTGCTTTTAAAGCAACGCTGCTAGATATTGGTAGTGCAGGGACCAAAGAACAAGCTGTAATTTGGATTTATATAGCACCATTCATACACACTGTATCCCAAAATGCTTTACAAGGCAGTGAGTTATTTGTTTATTTAGTTATCTTTATTGACCAGGTAAGCACACTGCACTGTTAAATGCCTATTTTTAGCTATGATCCAGGAGGTTACAATAAGATTAGTACAATCAATTGAATACAGTTCATTAAGATGACGACAGGAGCGTAGCTGGACACAAAGAGGTAACATCAGTATACATACTACATAATACAAAATACAGAAATAGTGCAATCCGAAGAAGCATGATCTGACACAGTAACAGCAAATAGGAAAAAGCACAGCACATAACGTCAACAGCTGCATGCACGGTACAAGGTGCTCAGCTAGTCCATAGAGTAGACCAGGTAAGATACTTTGGCCCACAAGCACTCTTGAGGGAAAAATTACCTCCTGAAAGTGCAGGCAGAAGTATCTTTACTTGATTCCATATATGGGCTGGCAGTATAGCCTAGAGGTTAGAGAATTGAGCTGTGAAGCGAGCCTGGTACAGCCAGCTGACCAGACCAGGGTTTGATTCTCACGACCTCCACTTCCATACTGTGTGACTCTGAGCAAGTCACTTAAATACCCAGTGCTCCCAGGTCACCCCTGAAAACAGGCAATTGTGCTTAGTGGACCTTATTCAGTTACCAAAGACTAAAAATAAAAAATATATAGGCATTCTTAAAGGTAATGACAGGAGACACCATGAACATTTAGTGGGAAAGAGTTCCAGAGTCTAGCACGCATATCAGTGCAAGATTTGGGACAGGATTTGGGGACAGTGCACAAGGACATGTCATTAGATCATAGAGAGCACCAAGGTTAGCAACCCTTACATGCTTACCAGTATGGGAGTGGTGGTAGTCCTGAGCTCTTGTCCACAAAACACCCCAGGGCAAAGTATGACTATATGTGGTGGATAGCCATCCACATTTGTCATAGATCTCACAATGATGTGTGGTGAGCTGCTGAGAGGACAAAACAATAGATGTTATTATAAACTATGTTCCCATTTTAAACAAGAGGTTCTTAGCAATATTGGCATAGGGTAGGAGCCCATAATTTAGGAGGGTAGGAGTAAGGATGAGAGCATGGTGCTGCAGGAGTGAGGAAGTGTTCAGTCCTGTAGCTATGCCAATCTTACTGTTAACAGCCCCACATACATTAGAAATATGCAAGGAGGTACATTTGGGGTTCATGGGAACCCAAGGTACTTGAAGGAGTAGGCAGTGGAAGAAGAAACATCCACAATGGTCACAACCAGAGACTCAAGGCAAGACCTGGTTTTATCCTGAGAGCTAAAAAGCAAGATTTGCATTATCTTTAGGTTGAGGAGTAACATATCTGCAGAGAGTCAGGGCTGAAGTCCACATTCAATTGTGAGTTAATGCCCTGGATATCCTGGGAGCTAATCAATTGCATCAGGTGGTCTGTGTAAAGGGAAGCTCTGCAATGGACAGGTACCTGGGGAGGTCACTAATAAACAATGAAAATAGGATGGGACCAAGCAATGAGCCCTGGGACATCAACTGAAACATGAGTCAATTCAGAGAGTGTTCTATTTGACTATTTGCTCTCTACCATGTTGATAGTTAGCAAACCAAGCTTAGTGTGTGGTCAGACAGCCCAAAGGAACACAACCTGAGACAAAGAAGTTTATGGTCTACTAAATCAAAAGCTTTAAAGAGATCAACAAAGATTGCTCCAGTTAACTTATTCTGATCCACAGCCTTCCTGATTTCAGAGGTAACTCTAGCAAGAGCAGTAAAGTGCTATGCCCCCACCAGAACCCGTATGTGCCATGGATAACAGGTTATGCTTCTATTTAGTTAATTTGGAAGTGAAAGTTTCCTCCAAGAGTTTCCTAATGGCAGATAGGATGGCTATGGGGCAAAAGTTTAAGTGCACTTTGGGTCACCTTGTTTAAAGACAGGGAAACCCAAGCTGTCTTCCAAACATCAGGCACAATACCAGTTAGCAGAGATGCATTAAAGATATGTGAAATGGGTAAAGCCAGAAATGGGGCACCCAGAGGAGGAGTTTTGGCACCATATTGTTGAGCTGGTATAAGGAAGAAACTAGCCAACAGCCTGCCAACCTCATCTACTATAACAGTTTTAAGGTAGCAGAGGGAGTGAGGTGACCATGGGACAGCGGAGGAGGGTATTATCTCATCCAGAGACACTGGACCTGAGAACAAGGAGGTGAGGACAGAAAGGGCAGAGGCTGTTTATTGTTGTAGTGCATTTGCTATTGTACTAGGGTTATTACAATTAATTCCATCAATGGGCATATCATTGGTTTGGTAACTGCCAATTACACTTTTAATATTATGCCAGAAACTCCTCTGGTCTTTAGCAGATGTCAATAAGGATCTACAGAATTTGTGTTTGGCATTTCTGAGATGCCTAAACTCAATTAGGTCGAACAGTGCTTGAGTGGCCTTAAATCTGGTCCAACACCTATCTCTGGATCGTATGAGCGTTAACAGGTCACAGGGAAGCTATAAAGTGTCAGTATCCCTGACTCTTCTTCTAATGAATGGGGCATGCTTATCCAGCAGTAAAGAAAAGATGGTTATGAAGTTAGACAGGGTGACTGGGGCATCTGCAGTGAGCCAAACAGGAGACCAGTCAGCAAGTGCAAGGTTGACATGGAAGGAGCCAGGATCAGACTTGGACAGGTCCCTGAAGAGAATGATCTGTGGAGGGATTTTGGTGCAGAGACTCTTCAGACACGGTAAAGGGGCTGTGGTCAGAAACAGCACCAGGGAAGGTTTCAGACTTAGAATCCTCTCAAGTTCAAAAATGCTGCTGTCCAACAGAAAACAGTAATGGGCTCACTCGATGTACTAAATCAAAGGTTAATTTATTCAAACATATTGCTTATGTCAGGTGAACCTCTGCCAGTCATCAAGTGAAATACAACCCAGAACCTCACCTTTAAACATGGCTTTGTAGAATATTGTGAAGTCATAGAGGAACAAGCTGTACTTGACTCAATGTAGTTAGGCACAGCTTGTTAATCAACAGCATCACAGTTTTCTAATGATGGCTGCAATGTAGTATTAATAGTGAACAGACTCAGTCATTGATATCTCTGGAGTGCTTCAGGTAATTAGATGTGTCTTAAAATTATATCCCAACAAGTATCTTGCAAGTCGATAATGGAGTTTATTCAGTTTGTCTCACATTTGCTTGGTGCAACTCTATAAGCGTTATTCCATATTACAGAAGAAAGGGTTCTGAAAGAACTAATAAAATTGAAGGTGGACAAAGCAATGGGGCCTGATGGATTCACCCAAGAATTCTAAAAGAACTAAGGGTAGAACTAGTGACAGCGCCTGACTACTCTCTTTAACAAATCATGGGAGGATGGGGTGGTACCTGAGGACTGGAGGAGGGCAGATGTGATTCCTCTTCACAAAAGTGGAGCAGGACAGAGGCAGGAAACTACAGACCAGTTAGTTTGACCTCAGTGGTAGGGAAAATGATGGAATCACTTCTGAAGGAAAGAATTGTTGAGTATCTAGAGTCCAGTGGGGCACAGGACCCAGGCAGCATAGATTCACAATGGGAAGGTCATGTCAGATGAATCTAATAGATTTCTTTGACTGGGTGACCAAAGTAGTAGACCAGGGAGGGCTGTGGACATGGCCTACCTAGATTTTAGCAAGGCATTTGATACAGTCCCACACAAAAGATTAATTCACAAGATAGCCAGCCTTGGAGTCGGTCCTCAGGTGGTAGCCTGATAAAAAATTGGCTAGACAACAGGACGCAAAGGGTAGTAGTAAATGGAGTACACAGTGAAGAAAGGAGGGTTACTTAGTGGGAACCTGAGGTTCAGTACTGGGACCGGTCCTTTTAATGTCTTTTATAAGTGACATTGCAGAGGAACTGGAAGGAAAGTATGTCTCTTTGCAGATGACACAAGATCTGCAACAGGGTTGATACACAAGATGGAGTGGAAAGGATGAGAAGGGACTTGGCAAGGTTGGAGGAATAGTCAAATGTATGGCAGCTCAGATTCAATGCAAGAAGTGCAAGGTAATGCACATGGAAACAAAACCCAGGAAGCATACACAATGGGGGTGAGATACTGACAACAGTAAAATAGAAAGGGACCTGGGGTAATTATATCAGATGACCTAAGGTGGGCAAGCAATGTGAGAAGGCAGTAAGGAAGGCTGGGGGATACTGGAATGCATAGGAAGAGGCATCAATAGTAGAAAACAGGAAGTTGTTATCCTCTGTACAGACAGTTGGTGAGACCCCATCTGAGTACTGTGTGCAGTTCTGGAGACCCCATCTCCTCAAAGACATAGACAAGTGGAGCTGTCCAGAGGAAGGCAACCAAATTGGTGCGGTCTGCACCAGAAGACATCTGAAGAAAGACTAAAGGAGCTTAATATGTATACCCTTGAGGAAAGAAGGGAGAGGAACACATGATAGAAACTTTCAAGTACCTCAAGGGAATTAACAAAGTCCAAGAGGGTAGCATCTTCCAGAAAAAGAGTGCAAGAACAAAGGGCACAATTTGAAGATAGAAGGGGGTGGCTCAGAGGTAATGTGAGTAAGTATTTTTTCACTGAGAGGGTTGTGGATGCATGGAACAGCCTCCTGAGGAGGTTGTGGAGTCAAGAATAGTGGGGACTTCAAGAATGCATGGACGGCATAAGGCAGTCCTAGTGGGGGGTAGGAGGAAGTAAGCTGTTGGTTAACTAGGATCTGCAGCTTATCTGTTAGGTAGGAAAATGGGCAGACTAGGTGGGCCAAGCAGTCCTTATCTGCCATCAAATTCTATGTTTCTATGTTTCTATTGAGGGCAATATCATCTGTTCAGCAATTGCTTTCCTGGCTTTTTGGTTTAAACATCTTGAAGTACATCTAGAGCACCCAGTTTTTACCAGCATTATTAAGTACCTCCTTAGTGAGTATAGAAAAATTCAATTCTGATTCAAAAATCATTCCTAAAATGTCGATATTCCATCACCTGCTCTATTAGTGTATTATTTAATGCTACTACATTTAACATAGGTTTCCACTATTACCAAAATATAGAACCTTGGCCTTCCTCATGTTCATGATGAGCCTCTATCTACTGAACCACTCCCACGATGTTGTCAACGTCTTTCTGCAGCTTAGCCTTGGGGTCTTCCATGTTGACCCCAGTTGTAACCAGTGCCATATTGTCAGCACACAACCTGCTGTTAGAAGTTTGCACTTCTCTGGGGCAGCTTGTTATTAAACATCAGAAACAACAGGGGGCTAGTATTGACCCCTGTGGGACCCTCAACTAACCTGTTTTATTTTTAACAGGGTCTGGGACACCAATACCACTGTGATCTCCCTGTCAGTGTGATTTTAATCAATCCCAGGATGCATCAGTGATACCCATAGACCAAGGTTTCAGCAGCAGGGAGTAGTCCACCAGATCAAACTTTCAACAGGTCCAGGAAGAGGACTGCATTCTCCAACCCAGCATTCAAAAGATGTTGCCACTAAATCATTAAATTCAATTAAAACTGAGCTAGTAGAAAATACCTTTCTAAAACTGCCTGGTATGGCGTTACTATGTCATATTTTTCTAGATATTCCATTACTTGTAGATGTACACACATCAGATAAATACCCTTCCAATTAGTTTAAATCATAATTATTCTGCCACAAGGCAAATTTTTATATTATTGATTTGCTAGTACAAGGAAATATTTTGTAACCACATTTAGATATCTACTGTTTCAACATTCAACTTCAGAAAAATAAAAATATATAAAAACAGATAATTAATGGTTTTGTTTTGTCCCAGAAAACATGTTGTGTAATTTGTTGTAATAAATGAGTGTTTATTATGGCAAACACACCCAGGTTTCTTCCTCCTAGCATGCACTAGCATCGGACACCAGCTCTTCCGCATCACCGCTGCAAGCAGCCAAATGCCAGATACAAGACCGCCTTCTGACTTGGCAGAGTATGATTAAAAAAAAGGTTCTCTAAATCAATTTACACTGCCTGGTTCCTGCAAGTTAAAAGGAAAACAAAAACTTTCTTGCAGCAGCCGAGTCTGACCGCCTCTAACCCTTTATGAAACCTGGTCAGATCGCGGCCATTCAGAAATATCTTATCTTGTTTCATATCATTCCTGTGGGACAAAATGAAACCATTAATTATATAAATAAAATATGGAGGTGTGTAAACTTGAAATTTACACATGCCCTCAATGTTGATGCCGAATAACCCCCAAGCTTCGGTGTCAGGGTTTATATGGCATACCATAACCTTAGGCTTAGTGTAAATTTTCATCACACACTGCCCCATACTTTATTCTATATATAATTACCAAAGATATCTAAAACATTAAAGACCTTAAGAATATCCACAACTATTGACTGCATGGAAATAGTAAATCAAAGACAAAGGGAATATATACAGGCATCACATAACCATCATTATTAAACATTTCACACATCTTTTAATTTAATTACTTCATTAAGCTCCTTTAGTTTCCTTAGTGTAAATAAAATTATTACAAACAATGGTTATACTTAGTTTCATCTATTATATATAATGAAATACCTGTATTTTTCATTCAGTTTTTGATCAACACTCACAGGTCTGACCTCTCTTCCAGCTGGAAGGTCAAGACTTTTGTAAAGGTCAAGGTCAGTTATTGTATTCCTTTCAAACTTTTACTGGTATATACACACCAGTGACCTTTTATAATTCTAAGACATGAGGCATATGATTAATCTACGGTCCTGTGCTTTATTCGAGACTGCTTGTTTTAAAGAAATTTTAGCTTTTCTTACCGGTTGCTACTTCAAAATACTTTTCCAAGTAGGTTTACTATAATGCAATTGCATGTAATATATATTCAAAGTTATCATTTGAAATACTTTTGCGGTGGTGTGAGAGAAGAAAGCAGCCTATAAGCAATTCAAGTACTCAAGGAGGAAAGGGATCGAGGGGATGCGAGGCTGATGGCTAGAAGGGCCACTAGAGTGGTGAGGGCGGCTAAGGCAAGGAAGGAGCAGAACCTGGCCAGGGAAATTAGGGAGAGGGAACAAGGGTTCTTTAGATACATTGGGGAAAACGAAGGTGAAGGGGCAGATTAGCAGGATTAAATCAGGGAGGGATGGGCACAAAACCCGGGGAGCAGGCTGAGGTACTAAATGAGTACTCACCTCAGTTTCACCAGGAAAATGGGGTGCTGCATCATACATGGGAGAGACAGAGATACTGAGGAGGGGACCCTTGATCGGCAGGTCTGGGGAGAGGGAGGCATCACTGGCAGGTGGAGGGAGGGCTAAGCAGGGAGAGGGTACGAAGTGAAATCACAGCTGAGAGAGTGAGGGAAGCCCTCAGCTCCCCTTAAGACGGAGAAAGCACCGGCCGGATAAATTACATCCCAGAGTGCTGAAGGAACTTGCAGATGTCCTGGCAAACCCCTGGCAGAGCTTTTCACCATCTCTCTGAGGACAGGATGGGTGCCCCAAGACTGGAAGGTGGCACATATAGTGCCTATCCACAAGGGGATCAAGGAGGTGGCAGGGAACTACAGGCCTGTCAGCCTGACCTCGGTGGTGGGCAAGGTGGTGGAGGCATTGTCAAGGAGAGGCTGGGGGACCTGGATAAGTCCAGGTGCCTGGACGATAGACAGCATGGATTCATCCCAGGAATCGTGTCAGACAAACCTGGTGGAGTTCTATGACTGGTGACAAGTGCCTTGGAACCTGGGTAGACCAGTGGATGTCCTCTTTCTGGACTTCAGCAAGGCATTTGACTCTGTTCTCACGTAGGCCTGTTGGATAAGCTGGGAGAAATGGGGTGGGGAACCAGATGATCAGATGGATAGGCAATTGGCTCCAGGACTGGACCCAGAGGATCATAGTTGGTGGGATAGTCTCATCCCCAAGGAGGGTCATTAGTGGGGTCCCACAGGATCAGTCCTGGGCCCCTTCTGTTCAATGCCTACGTATCTGACATAAGGACAGGAATCAGGAGTGAGATGAGTCTCTTTGCAGAGGACTCAAACTGGGCGGTGGTGGATGGGGAGGAGGGAGGGTGGCCCTACGGGGGATCTGGAGGCTCTGGAAAGATGGTCTAGAAGTGGAAGCTGAGGTTCAATGCAGGGAATGCAAGGTACTCCACCTGGGGCCAGAAACCCAGGTCAAGTGTACACCCTGGGGAAATGCTACAAGTCTCGGTGGCTGAGAGGGACCTGGGGTGGGTGGTGGATGTCAAGATGAGCAACTCTGAGACTTGTAGGAGGCAGCAGCAAGGCCAACAGGATGCTGGGATGCATCGCTAGGGGATCACCTCCAGAAGGAGGAAGTGATACTCCTCTGTATAACTGCTTGTGAGGCCGCACCTTGAGTACTGCGTGCAGTTAGAGGCCACACTTAAAGCGGGACATTAACCTCCTGGAGAGGGTCCAGCGGAGGGCAACCAAAATGATTTGGGGCTTGGGGACAGGACATATGAGGAGAGGCTCAAGAGCTAAATATGTACACATTGGAAGAGAGAGGGACCGGGGGACATGATAGAGGTCTTTAGGTACATGAAGAGGGTAAATAGGGGAAGAACAGTCGGGTGCTTCAAGGAAGGAGGAAGGGCCACTAGAGGGCATGGCTGGAAGCTGAGGGGGAAGATTCAGGGGAGAAAGGAGGAGGTGCTACTTCACTGAGAGGGTGGTGGAGCTATGGAATGCACTGCCTAGGGGCTGGTGGAGGCAGAGACAGTGGAGGGGTTCAAGAGGGTGGGACAGGTACAGGGGAAGTGTTCTGGAAGCAAAATCCAATGCAGCAAGAATATCCGAACTGGGAAGGAGAAGCCAGAGAAGGTGAGGGGATAGCAGGTCGCAGCACCCAGGGTGGGGCTGACCAAACAAAGCAGACATGAAAGACCGTTAGCCTATTCTGCTGGCATTTTAGTATGTTAGTATGTTAGTACTTTTTGTACCTCGAGGGTTATTCATCATAAAACTACGGATGGCAAAGTGTGTGATACTATAGAAAATTCATTTAAATTTCACAATCCTATTATGTTACTAAAGAAAAAAACTATTTAAGAATTTATTTCACACAACCCTTGTCACCCTGTACAAATAGTTCATTTTACTTAACATCAATTACGTAAAAATAATCGCATTTAGTATTTTTTCATTATGTGCCTCAGACCATTACATTAATTTCCGTTTTATCCATAATTAATTATTTCCAGGAAACCTGAGATCAAGTCTAATGAGTTTTGCACTGCATACCAGTATTTAAAAAGATATTAATACACTCCATGTATGGCAAGATAAAACATCTTTTGGGTACTATTTGCTCCATATTTAAATATGAATTTTCTATAGTATTACATACTTTGCCATCCATAGTTTCATGATGAATAAACTTTGAGGTGCAAAAATATTTTGAAGCTATAACTTTGAATATACACTACATGCAGTTGCATAATAATAAACCTCGACTTGGAAAACCATTTCAAAGTACCAACCCAGGTAAGGAAAGCAAAATGTGCTTTAAAAACAAGCAGTCTAGATTAAAGCACAGGGCTGTAGTTAATCATATGCCTCATGCTTTGGAATTATAAAAAGGTCACTGGTGTGTATATACCAGTAGAAGTTTGACAGCAATATAATAATTGCGCCTTTGACATTTTGCAAATGTTTTGTCCTTCCAGCTGGAAGAGAGGTCAGATCTATGTATTGTTGATCAAAAACTGAATGGAAAATAGAAAGTATTTCTTTATATAATAATAGATGAAACTAGGTATAACCATTGTTTGTAATAATTTTATTTACACTAGGAAGCTAAAGGAGCTTAATGAAGTAATTAAAGTAAAAGATATGTGAAATGTTTAATAGTGGTGGTTATGTGATACCTGTATATATTCCCTTTGTCTTTGACTTAATAGTTCCATGCAGTCAATTGTTGTGGATGTTCTTAAAGTATTTAATGTTTTAGATATCTTTGGTTTTTATCTGTTTTTATATTATTTAATTTTTTAAGTCGAATGTTGAAACAATAGATATCTAAATGTCGTTAAAAATATTTTTTGTACTTGCACATCAATAATATAATGTAATCTGCTGTCGGGCAAAGCAATTATAAATAAAACTAATTGGAAGGAGTATTTATTTGATGTGTGTACATGCTAACTCCACCCCTGATGAAGACCCATGAGGATGAGTCACTATGAAGGCGTGTTAGCACTGATGTCTGACATGCTGTGTTTGCAATAAAAATAACAGATTTTTGAAATGTCAACCTTGGTGTGTGCCCAGTTCCTTTTGCTTATTCGCATTGGTATCATTTTACTAGAGCACCTTTGGGGCAATTGATGTGGTCCACCATTGTTTCCCAATAGCATACAGGGCCTGCCTGTGCAAACAGCGACAGGCCACCGAGGTGAGAGGTGGGTCTGTGCCAGTTGCTTGGCAGAGGTGGGGAGTGCACAGACTACTAGAACCAGAATGGAGGGCCCACTAAACTACCAGGGAATGGTTTACTTGTATTTAATATTTCCAATGGGATCAGATTGGGAGGGACACTTAGTTTTACTTTTGTTTTCACATACAGTACCACAGTTGGTGGTGGTGGAGGTCAGTCCTCCCACAGTATAGTGCAGCAGTTTAAGGCTCTGAGCTGCAAATCTGGAGACCTGGGTTTGAATCCCACGGCCCCACCTGCATACTGTGTGACCCTGAGCAAGTCACTTAACTTTCCTGTGCTCCCAGGTTGCACCTGTAAAAAGCTTTCATTAGTGTGCCACTCCTGGTTAAACAACTGGAAAAAAAAAATCCATAGAGCAAAAGCTAGTGCCTCACAAGTTAATGAGGCTAATAATGGGATGTAATTGACATTCTAGCACTTTGTAAGAACTGAGGCATCATTTGCATTGGAGACCACCAAGTATGTAAATAATTATAAAATGGGTCTGGATTTTCTACATCTTGATTGGATGAGAGGTACTTGGGGTCATGTTGTTACATAGATACATGGATACATAGACAGTGTAGGCAGATAAGGGCCCATGGTCCACCCAGTCTGCCCATTTGAGCTTGTAAGTTCAGTTTGTTTTCCTAGAAGTCTGTTCCCCTTATCCCTGACCTCTAGAATTCTTTTATGTCTATCCCATGCATTCTAAATCCTATGATTGTTTCAGCCCCACCACTTCCTCTGGCAGGTGTTCCACTTGTCCACCACCCGTTCTGTGAAGAAATTCTATCTCATGTTTCCTCTGAATCGTCCTCCCTCCAACTTCATCCCATGCCCTCTAGTCCTGGAACATCTTTTTCGCTTAAAATAGTGTTTTCCTGCACCTGTTCCTCCCTGTAAGATACTTGTATGTCTCTATCATATCCCTCTCTCCTCCTCTCCTCCAGGAGTACATGTTCAGTTCCTTCAACCTGTCTTCATAGGACTTGTTATGCAATCCATGCACCATCTTTGTTGCCCTCCTCTGAACCTTCTCTACCCTGTCTATGTCCCTACGTAGGTATGGTCTCCAGAACTGTACACTGTACTCCAGGTGGGGCCTCACTAGTGTTTTGTATAGCGGAATTATGACCTCCTTTTCCTGCTGGTGATGCCCCTGCCTACACATCCCAGCATCCTATTTGCTTTACCTGATGCCTTGTCACACTGTTTCCTACCTTGAGGTCATCAGAGATGACAACCCCAGATCCCTTTCCTGCTTGGTGTATGCTATATTCTCACCCCCAACTGATATATTGTGCCAGGGTTTTTGTGCCCCATATGCATTATCTTGCACTTCTTTGCATTGAATTTCAACTGCCAAACCCCTGACCATTCTTCAAGTTTCTGCAGGTCCCTTCTCATTCTTCTACACCCTATGGTGTGTCTACTCTGTTACAGAGCTTTGTGTCATCAGCGAACAGTGAAATTCTGCCTTCTAGATCCGCAAGATGTCACTGATAAAGATGTTGAATAGGACCGTCCCAGCACTGATCCCTGTGGTACCCCACTGGTCACTCTTCCCTCTGTGGAGTGACAGCCATTTACCACCACCCTCTGTGTCCTGCCACCCAGCCAGTTACCTACCCACCACACTACTGTCCTGCCCACACCATATTCCCAGTTTGTGTAATAGTCTTCTATGTGGCACAGTGTCAAAGGTCTTGCTGAAGTCCAGATAGGCCATGTCCACTGCCCTCCCGATCCACCTCCCTAGTCACCCAGTCAAAAATTCAATGAGGTTGGTCTGACATGACCTCCCCTGGTGAAACCATGCTGCCTTGGTCCTGTAGTCCACTGACAACCAGATGTTCACAATCTCTCTCCTTCAGTAGTGCTTCCATGATCTTTCCACCTACCGGGGTGAGGCTGACTGGTCTGTAGTTCCCTGCTTCCTCTTTGTTCCCACTTTTGTATAAGGGGACTACATCTGCTGTCCTCCAGTCTTTGGGTACCTCCTGTTTCCAGTGATTGGCTAAACAGGATAGCCAGAGGTTCAGCCACCACCTCTCTTAGTTCTTAAGGACCCTGGGTGCACCCCATCTGGCCCCATTGCTTTATCAACTCTTATTACTTCCAGTTCCTTCAGGACCCTTTCTTATGTAAAGGGACTTGTGTCCATTTCTGCACCATTCTCACCCCTTGTACTCCTTCAGACCCATTACCCCTCTTCCTCAGTAAAGACTGAGCAGAAATGCCTGTTCAATATGTCAGCATTACTGTTGTCATCCTCCACGCTGCTCCCATCCTCCCCTTCAGTCTCACTATCCCTCCTTTGTCTTTTCTTTTTCACTTATGTACCTGTAAAAGGTTTTGTCCCTTTACCCACTGATTTTGCAATGTGTTCTTCTGTCTGAGCTTTGGCTTCCCTTACTGACTTCCCTGCCTCCCTTTGTTTCTCCTGGTACTTCTCCCTATCCCTTCTGCCTGTGTCTTTTGCATTGCCTGAATGCAATCTTTTGGCTTTCACTTTCTTTGCTACCTCTTTGGAAAACCATAATGGTCTCCTCTTCTTTTTCCTCTTGCTAACCTGCTTAATGCATAATTCTGTTGTTCTTATAATCCCCATTTTAAATACTGCCCACTGTTCCTCAACCCCTGATTCCTGTCCCATTCCCTTAATGCCTCTTTCAAGTATCTCCTCATTTCCCAAAGTCTGCCCCCCTAAAATCCAGGATACGTGTTTTGTGTGGTTTGGTTCTGCTCTTTCTGTGATTTCAAACCACAATGACTGGTGGTCACTGTTCCCCAGGTGCTCCCCTCTGTTACCCCCATCACACTGTCCCTGTTTGTGAGCACAAGGTCCAGTATTGCCTTCTGCTGAGTTGGTTCCATGACCAGTTGCTTGAGGAAGGCACCTGAAGGAGTCCAAGATAAATCTGCTCTAGTTGATGCTGCTGCTGGGATGCTCCAGTCCACGTCTGGAATATTGAAGTCTCCAACCAGTACTACCTCACCCTTGTCTGCCATCCTTTGGATGGCTAGCATCAACTCCTATCTGTTTCTTCCTCCTGGGCTGGTGGTCTATAGACCACACCTGTGCGGATGGCTGGCCCCATTTTCCTTTCCAGCTAACCCACAGTATCTCTCCCCATTTTGTTCCTCCTGGATCTCTGTGGCCCTTATGTCATTTTTCACATACAGTGCCACTCCTCCTCCTCTTCCTGCCTGCTCTGTCTCTTCTGAATATGTTGTAGCCAGGTATGGCCATCTCCCAGTCATGGTTATCATTACACCAGGTTTCAGTGATGGCCACAATGTCCAGGTCTGACTGTACCATGACAGCCTCCAGATCTTCCATCTTGTTGCTAAGGCTCCTGGCATTTGCACACATGGCTTTCCATGATTTGACCTCCCTAGACTGCTTCACTGTTCTACTCCAGCCCCTTCCTTGGTTGTCATTTATCCCTGGTTCTCCTTGCTGTCTGCCCTTCTGCTGAATTTTGCCCTTTTCTGCTTATCCACCTTTTGAACACTAATCTCCATCTTTGCACACTGCTTTGCAGAGATAGCCACTCCTCTGGTTCACTGGTTCCACTGCTAGTTGTGGGGGTGAGCAAGAAGGTACCCTCCTTGCTGGCCTGCACCCCTTTGCTAGTTTAAATGCTTGTCAATGTAGCATTTAACTTATCATTCAGTGTTTGGATTCCCTCCAGGATGGATGCAGGCTGTCAGGCTTGAACAAACCTCCATCCTCCAGGTGGTTCCCAGTCACCAATGAATCAAACCCTTCCTCACAGCACCAGTTCTTCAACCATGAGTTAAAGTTCAGTGCATGCACTCCTATGCTCTCCCTTGCTCTCACAGGTAGTACTTTGAGAAAGTGACAGAAGTAGCTACTTGCTTGAGACCCTCTCCAGTTTCCTAAACTCTTCCTGAACTTCCTTGCTCCTATTTGCCAAGTCATTAGTACCTAGGTGGATAATGACATCCAGCTCACTCTCCCATCTTGCCTTCCCAGTGATCCCCAGTATCTTCCTTCCATCCCTCCATGCCGTGGCACCTGGTACACCTCACCTCCTGTCCTCCCCTCCTGTGTTCCTAGCTGGATCCCTCTTATGATGGAGTCCCCACCAGGATTCTTCCTCCTCCTCTGGGGTCCACTGCTTTCCCCACTGAGGTCACCTCCTTGGCTAACCTCCACATCCTTTCCTTCCACTTCTCTGGGTATCTCTATTTGGTTGTCCTCATTTGCCAGTGTGGCATATGAGTTTTTGAGAGGAATAGGATCTGGGATGTGCCTCTGCCTGACTGCTCTAACCTCCCTGAGCCCACTGTCATCCAAGTGCTCCTCGTCTCAGTATCCTTTGAGGCAGCTGCGTTGGACTGGGTGGTCCCTGGATAGGGATGATGGTACTTCTGACCCATTTTACTTCCACTCTGAGTCTGGCTACCTCATCCCACAGTCCAGAGAGATGCATGCAGATAGGGCAGTACCAGTGTCCAGAAGGTCTGCCTGAATATGGCTGCCCCACAGGCACTGCATTGCACCACTCCCCACATTATACTGCAATTCCACTACATGTCTGCTACTGAAGCTCTCCTAGTTCTCTTTTATTAATTTACAGTACTAAAAATCCTGTCACTGATCCTCAGATAATTTTTTTTTAGGAAAAGAAACCAATAAATAAATAAATGAGTCAAAACACTTGTCGTGCTGAAGGTGGGCTTCTTCCCCTTATGCCCCTCCTACTTCACACCTCTTACTATACCCTGTGTTTAGCTGCTGTCAATCAGATTTATCAGGGCATATAATTAAGAGTTGGGGAAGGAGGAGAGCGGAAAATTTGCAGCAATTAAAGATAGCACAGAATTACACCACCACTATGTTTTTAAATTTTCAACAGCCCAAAACAATAAGTAAAGACAACAAAGAAAGAAAGTATAGTGTCACTACAAGCCCACAATCTAAGTTTAAAAGAAAATACCAATTACCAGTTACTCTAAAGCACTGAATTGAATATGTTTCCTTCCTTCCCTTCTGGCTTCTTCTGAGAAAATAAACCTCTGCTTGCTACTTTAACTCTGACTAAGCCCCACCTCCAGTTATCACATAGCTGAGGTCAGAGGCCAGACAATTAACACCCTTCACCCAGCTACAGGACAGTCAGACAAGCCAAGATAAAATTTGCAGCAATTAAAGACAGCACAGAATTACACCACCACTATGTTTTAAATTTTCAACAGCCCAAAACAATTATAAGTAAAGACAACAAAGAAAGAAAGCATAGTGTCAATACAAGCCACAATCTAAGTTTAAAAGAAAATACCAATTACCAGAACATAGTGTGCCAACCGGCACCTTTTCAACCAGTCAGGATGGAGAACAGCACATATCATTTCACTGTGCCAACCTCTTACATTTTAGAAGTGGAGCTGGGTACTGCAGGAGACAATCTTCACCCCCCGACACACAAGACCTAATTTCTCTGTCACTATAGTTAGTGAATGACAGACACATATTCAAATCAGTTTTGACAAAAATAGTCTAAATTCTGACCTGGGTGGTCCTGACCGCTAATGAAGCCAAGAGACACGTGTGCCTCCAGGATGAGGGTTAGAAAAGCACCAGAGACGCTTATCAGTGCTGCCCAAAAAAATTACTGAAATCTAAGACCCACAAATCAACAACATGAACAAAACTTTGAATATTTTCAACCTGTGATTTGGTTTTCTGGCTGTCTGTTTCTGCAGTAGCAGATGTATGGCTTTCAGCGACCATTGTTTGACATAGTTAACAGCCATCATGGTCTCAATTCTGTTCTAACACTTGCGGTCTAGATCTCCAGCCCCCAAAACCCACAAACCCATCAACCTAAAAAAAAAACTTCCTCGATCACAGTTTGAAAACCACAAACAATGAAACCACTCCATCAGGCAGCTGTAAGGAACATGCTCACTTCGACTCAGAAATAGTTAAAGTCAAGCAAGCAGAGAAAGACAAAAAAAGAAACTAAAAGACACACACACAGGAAAAAATATTTGTGTTGGGTGGGGGAGCTGGGGAGACAAGAAACATCACAAATACTGTAGCCAATATCAGTCATGCTCACCCTGGATCCCAAGGGAAACTTGTGGGCAGTCAGGCACCTCAGACACAGAGATAAACTAAGAAATGTGAAGGAAAAAGCAAAATATGCATAGATTTGCATATTGTGGGTGGGAAGTGGAAAGTAGTGACAGTGTTACTGTGAGAAGTGACAATTGAGAGTGATGACAATAATTTTCAACAGCTCCATTCCAAGATAGTCACAAGGGACAACTTATTTTCTATTGAATTTGATATGAACGTATTTTATTACACTTTTGATGTATACTTCATTTACAACTTCTTTAAATGAACCTGCTTACTGGGATCCACTTTATAAGTGGAATAAGACACTCTGAGGTCTGGTTTATGACCTGATAAGAGCACTTCCCAGGTGCTAAAGGCACTCTGTGCAAGCGCCTCATGCCTCATTATGAACTTGGGTATCCTCCTATCAGGCCATAAACCACACCTTGTCATTCTTATTCTCTCATAAGCTGCAACAGGATGTGCATTATAGGACTTTGTAGGAAGAGAAAGTTGGCCACCAATCTGGGCATGCTGTCAGCAGAGGCTCTGTACTAAATCAAATCAAATAAAATCATCTTTATTTTATAGCGCCTTTCAAAACCAAGGTGCTGTACATAAAAACCATATACATAAAGATAAAATTTTTAAAACGAACGTTAAAACAAATCAACCATAGCCAGGAAAAGCTAGACTAAATAAATATGTTTTAACTCCTTTTAAATCTATCAACATTTGGGCATTCTCTCAACCAATGAGGTAGAGAATTCTGCAGGGTTGGCACTGAAAAAGCAAAGGCACGAGATCCTGATGTCTTAATCGAACCCTGGAATTTCTAGCAATCCTGCTGGCGGAACGGAGATGACGGAGGGGCAGTAGGGTATCAGGAGATCTTTCAGAACTGGGTCCCTGATCATGTAGGGCTTTAAAGGTTAGTAAACCAACCTTAAAGGTGATCTGCCACCAAACAGGCAGCCAGTGCAGTTCACAGGAGCACAGGTGTAATGTGACTGGTTCTGAAGTCCCAGTCAAGCATGGCGCCGTTCTGCACCAGCTGCAGGCGGCAGATATCAACCCCAGGTAGCCCTAGGTAGAGGGAATAGCAGTAGTCAAGACGGGTAGTGACAAAGGCATGGACCAATGTAAGAAGATCATCCGGAGGAACCAGGTGTTTCACCAGGCGATGATTCTCAGATGGTAAAAAAAGGATTTGACGACAGCTGACACCTGAGATTTTAGGGTCAAGCCATCATCAAAATAACGCCCAGGTTATGCAACCTGATTGGAGGTAGTGAGTACATACCACCAAGTAATAAGCCTGATGATTGTCCAGCCCCAAACCTGCCCCGGATGACCTGGGTCCACTACCAGCACCTCAGACTTATCCGGATTCAGTCTCAGCCAGCTAGAACTCATCCAAAGTCTGATCTCAGCAAGGCAGTTATTTAGCATGGAGAGTGCATCATCTTGTCCGGCAGAAAAGGACAGATACAGCTGAGTATCATCTGCATAGCAGTGAAAACCAGACTGTATCGCCTGATGATATCTCCCAATGGCAGCATATACACTGCAAACAACATGGGGCTAGAATGGAACCCTGTGGTACCCCACAAGGCAGGGAGTGAGCCAGAGGAATAAATTCCAGTGGCAACTCTCTGAGACCTGTCCATGAGGTAAGAATGGAATCATCTGAGGACTGTACCAGACAGCCCACAAAAGAACTGCAGGCACTCCAACAGCACCCCATGGTCTACAGTGTCAATGCAGCAGCGAGATCGAGAAGGACCAGAATGGTACGTGCCTTCGATCTCTAGTCATTAGGAGGTCATTCAATACCTGGACAAGGGCAGTCTCCATGCTATACTTCTTCCTAAAACCAGACTGGAGAGTATCATAGACATTGTGAGTTGTAAGATGATCATTCAATTGCAGCACAACTGCTTTTCAATAACCTTATCAACAAATGGCAGGTTAGAGATAGGCCAGTAGATAGCTAGATTATCTGGATGCAAGGAGGGTTTTTAAGGAGTGGTCGAATGACCGCCTCCTTGAGGGGTCAGGAAAGACCCCCATCTCCAAAGACTTCCAGACAATGTCAGCAAGGATCGGGCAGATAACCTCTACACATCCCACTAAAAGGTGTAGGACCCGGATCCAAACTGCAACTGGTTGGTCACAATGTTTGGATGATCTTCACAATGTCAGTGAACTCCAGCTGGCGAAAATCTGACCAGAGAGACTGAGTGCATGCCACTTCCTGTCGACCACTGCAATCCCTCATAGGAGAGGTCGGATCGATGCCAGACCTGATGCTGGCAACCTTATCTGCAAAAACTGAGCGAACTCCTCGTATCTCAGCTGAGAAAAAGCTTCTCTGGCTGGAGACAGATTGGATTGCACAATCTGTCAACAGTCCAAAAGCTGAGCCCGGTCGATTCTGTGCAGCAGAAATCTCCTGGACAGGAGTTCTGCCTTCTTACGGGTGATTTCTGATTGATAGCTATTATAATGTGCCATCAACCTAAGCCTGTCAGCATCATGGCTGGACTTCCACCAGACTCTCTCGAACCTTCGGCCAACTCGCTTAACTCCTTCAAGGAGACATCAAACCAAGGGCCCTTGAACGAAGGGTGAGAGGCCGAACATGAACAGGAGCAATTTTGTCCAGAGCATCTCCCACAGCCTTATTATAGGCAAGTACGAGATCATCTGGACTCATACATTCACCCGACAAGCCCGGAAATCCAGTACTGCCATTAGGTCACTGGGATTAATACCCTTAAAGGGAGGTACTGAACCATCTCCATAGGGGCAGACCTATTAGGGGAGCCCTGAAGCAGAACCTTATGGTGTGATGGTCAGACCAGTTGACTGGTTCCACCCCAAATCAGCAATCTCCATACCCAAAAGAAAGATCAGGTCTAATGAATGACCCCTACATGGGTCGAGGTGGTAACCACCTGTGTTAGGCCCATGGCCGCCATCAGCTGAGGTGATTTTGACAAAGTGCGAGAGTTCATCGTGACTCAGGGATTGAAGTCCCCAGAACTATCAATCTGGGGACCTCAACACCATATCAACGATGAAGTCTGCTATCTCCTGCAGGAATTCTCCACCGCCTCCTGGTGGACGGTAGATGAGGAGAATCCCGCAGCCTCACACCCTCTCCCAGGATATATTCAAAGGATCTGGTACTTCCCAAAGGCACATCCACAAGGCCCAGCTCAGTCTTAAACATAATGGCCACACCCCCACCCTGCGATCCAACCTTGGACAGTGTATCACCAAGAACCCGGCTGGAGTTGTCGAGGCTAATATAGGGCCTGGATTTTCATCCAGCCAGGTCTCAGTGATGCAAGCCAGATCAGTTGATCCAACAAGATCAGCTATAATAGCTGTCTTGTTTTATTAGATCTGGCATTGCATAACACCGCCAAGGTGGGATAAGCTGTCGGGAAGACCTCGGCACCTGCCCACTAAAATTGGAGCCCTTGGGTTTGGGACAAGACAAGAATAACTCTATCCTGACCCTGCTTTTGCTCCAGGGCATCTCCTGGACCCCACAAACCCCAATCCGCCCTCTCCTTCCTGTCCCCAGCAGGCCCAGCTTCCACCTTCTTTATAAGCTTCCTAAGAATGCCCAAAGCACGACACCTAAAATAGGTGTTAGGTGACAATGCGGACATTCAAAGGGACATAATTCTTCTGAGCCTGGTGGAGGAATAATGCCCTACCATCACTGAACCTCCCCAGCACATTATAAACAAACAAAAAATACCCTCCAACCCCACCCCAACCAAAGCACTATTATTCTAAAAAATAAAAACCCAGACTATTAAATCAAATAAGCCAACAGACAAAGATTAATAAATAATAACATACTCTAACCCACCTAACACATAATAAAACAGAAATTAAAACCTCACCCTATTCCACATTAACTAGATAAGTCGCTCCCACACTTAACTTGGGAGCTACTGCAGTCCCTCTCACAGAATATGCAGAACACAAACTTTTGAATTATGGACTTACTCCCCGCCAAACCTCTCATGGCTGGGGAAGAAGGAAGTTCAGGCACTCTCACCGACCAAATAGAAAATCACAGTCTACTCAGTAGATGTCCACAGTAAAATAAGACCATCAAAGCATTCAATATAAAAATAAATAAAATCAAAATATGTGGACGCCTGGGTCTTCTCACCACCAGGAGACCACACAGAGAATATAATCCTTAGGTCCCAAGCAGGATGAAAATAACCCAAAAGTCAGTCAACCATGAAGTGTAGGGGCCACCAAAAGAATCCAACAATAGGGGATAATTCAAAGTATTATTTACCATAAAATAAAGGCCACGAAAAGTCAAGGCTGATTGGAGCCAGCCAAAGAATCCAGATCAGCAGCCAGCACAGACCAGGGCCTCTCCAACTCCAACTCCACATGAAACCCAGCAAGAAATATTGCAGTCTCACCACGATGACCCGGCACTGGCTACGCCGCGGCCAAACCCACAGAGTCTAGGGAGAACCGACGGCATATCAGCCAGTTCCCTGGCTGAACAAATACCCTGCCCCTGTGAGACTGCAGATCCCACGGTGATCACCAATGGAGTCAGGCCCACTCCTGTCGCTGGCCGCTAATATATCAAGCCAAAATTGCAGGTTTAAACAGCACAGTCATGTTCCAAAAAAAGATCCAGGAGCGAAAAACTCAATCCAAGACCAGCACCGAACAGCACTGTTTCCGATCAAATCCTCAAGTAGAAAACACTCCACAGGTCTGTGCTCCTCCCAGCTTCTGGGCAGCAAAATACCAAGTTCCCCAGTTAATTATCCAACAGAGCCACGATTCCAACTCAGTTCCAGCAGCCAACTCCACACTCCAGGCCACTCCACAATCCATAATCCAGCAAACGACCACCACCAGCTCTCCCTCATCCGGCAGTCGAACCCCGACAGAACGCTTCCAACTTTTAATCTTATAGGTACCTTCAAAGCTCTCGAACATAAAGTATGCTCTCAAGCATAAAACAAACAACTCTTAAACATAAAAACAAATGGCATAAAATAAACTTCAGAAGCAAAAATACAACAACGTGCAGACAACTAGCTCAGCATGGCTAAGCTATCTTAGAATTACTTCTAGAAGAAGTTTTGAAAGTTTTGCAGTTATATGAACAGTTGATTGAGTTTTTATCTGCTTTTGTACAGAACCTGCTTAATTCAATCCATTTTGTACCCCTAGTGTTTCATTTTGTTTATTTTTGCTGTTTGCCATTTGAGTGGATAAGAGTTGGCAGGGAGCATTAGTTACGGATGCCCAGTGAGGTAGTGTTAGGAGCACAGGTTTTTATTTTCTTGCACCAGTGAAGTCAAGTCTGTGCCACTATAGCACCGTGGCCATTACATCATTGTTTCTCTGTCATTTTTTCATCTAAATTTCTACATGTGAGTCTAATTGATGTAACCTGCCAATTACAAGTGGAATACTGATCGTGCTGTGTAGACCTGCCAGCTACACGTGGAATACTGACCATGTTGTGTAAATCTGCCAACTACAAGTGGAACTATGACTGTGCTGAAAGGAGCTGAGTGGACTGGAAGAGAATCGATATAGATCAGAATTTGGTCCTGGAATTGAGGGCTTCAAGCAGTACAGTGTGCTTCCATAGGAAGCTCTCTGCTTCTCTCCCCTTAGAAGCTGTGTTAGAGTGGAACAACATTAGACAGTGCTGTACTGTATATTGCTGGAACCTGCCTGCTTTAACTTGAGGATTCTGGGCTTTTGCTTAATGTTTTGTCTATGGACTTATCATTGAATGACTGAACTGACCAAAGAGCAGGGATTCACCTGCCAAAGCAAACATTTGTTTCCAGCTGCTGCCCATCTGCATCAGCCTGTAGTCTGCCCGGCATTCTGGATCCCTTTGAAATGAGTTGACACTGTAATCTTTCAGCAGGTTACATTGATTTGCAGGCTTATGCAAGGATCTCTGAAGTAATTTATGGACACTGTCGGTCTGGTTTAAGTATTTCACTGTTTTGGCTTACATTCTGACCAATCTGGTTTCAGACAGGCTCTGCAGTGTGACAGCAGAGCCTGCACCTGTTACTGTTCTGTCATACATAATGAGCAATTCAGACACACACTCTGCAGTGTGAGAACAGAGTCTGCATATGTTTACTGTCCTGTCTACATTCTGAGCCATCTAGTTTCAGACAAGCTCTGTGGTGAGAGAGCAGAGCCTGAACCAGTTTACTGCTCTGTCATACATTTTGAGCAATCTGGTTTCAGAGAGGCTCTGTAGTGAAAGAGCAGAGCCTGCACCTGTTTACTGTTCTGTCACATTCTGAGCAATCTGGTTTCAGACAGGCTCTGTGCCTGTGGTGTGAGAGCAGAGCCTGCATCTGTTTACTGTTCTGTCGTACATTCTGAGCCATTTGGTTTCATACTGGCTCTGCGGTGAGAGAGCAGAGGCACACCTATTTACTGTTCTGTAATATATTCTGAGCAATTTGGTTTCAGACAGGCTCTGCAGTGAGAGAGCAGAGACTGCACCTATTTACTGTTCTGTAATATATTCTGAGCAATCTGTTTTCAGAGAGGCTCTGCGGTGAGAGCAAGCAAGCAAAACTTTATTTATAAAAGCACCTGTCTTTACAATCAAGGAGCTTGTACAGTACAATAAATAATTAAAATCAATAAAAACAGATCCAACAATTAGATTTCAATAAATACAGCAGCGCCTAAAAGTCAAAATACGCTTAGGCTAAATAAATACGTTTTTAAGTGCTGATTTAAAACTTTGGACAGTTAGGGCAATCTCGTACCTGACGAGGTGGAGAATTTCACAGGGTTGGGCCATAAAACCGTATGGCTGGAGCCCCTAGATGTCTTCAAACGGACCCTGGAATCTCTAGCAATCCATCATCGGTGGATTGGAGGGAGCGGTGGGCAGTAGGGGCAAAGGAGATCTTGCAGGTAACTAGGTTCCTGATCATGAAGGACCTTATAGGTCAGCAAATCGACCTTGAAGGTGATCCACCATTGTATTGGCAGCCAGTGCAGTCCATGGAGCACAGACATTATATGACTGGTCCTAGAAATACCAGTCAGCAGCCTAGCTGCCGTGTTCTGTATTAGCTGCAAGTGGCAGATATCAACCCAGTAGCCCTAGTAAGGCGATGCAGTAGTCAAGGCAGGAGGTAACGAGGCATTGGACCAATGTTGAAGATCATCAGAGGAACCAGATGTTTTACCCGGGTGATATTCCTCAGATGGTAAAATGAGATTTTGACAAACCACCGACACCTGAGATTTAAGGGTCAGGTGGTCATCCAAAATAATGCCCAGGTTCCGCACCCAGTCTGAAGTAGTTAGCTGAGCACCCCAAACCATAGGCCAGAGGGTGCTCCTGCCAACAAACCCATCTCCCAACAACCTGGGTCCACCACCAACACTCAGTTTTTTCTGGGTTTAACTATAGCCAACTCACACTCATCCAGTCCTGGATCTCGCCAGAGAGTTGTTAAAACTGAGACAGCATCATCCTGACCGGCACAAAGGACATGTACAGCTGAGTATCATCTGCATAGCAGTGAAAACACAAGCTATACTGCCTAATAATCACTCCTAACGGCAGCATGTGCACTGCAAACAACATGGGTGACAATATGGAGCCCTGTGGCACCCTGTAGGATAGGAGAGTGGTGCCGAGGAAAAATCCCCAGCACCACTCTCTGAGTCCTACCCTTGAGAAATGATCGAAGTTATCTGAGGACCGCTCAGACAGTCCACAGATAAACTGCAGGCAGTCCAACAGCACACCATGGTCTACAGTGTCAAATGCACAGAGAGATCTAGAAGGACCAAGATGGAACGGGTCTTTAAATCTCTCACTATTAGGAGGTCATTTAGCACCGGACAAGGGCTGTCTCAGTACTATGTCTCTTCCTAAATCTGGACTGGACAGAATCATAGACATTGTAGCTGGTCAAATGATCATCCAGCTGTAATGCAACCACCTTCTCTATAACCTTACCCACAAAGGGAGGTTAGAAACCGGTCTATAGTTAGCCAGACAGTCCAGGTCCAAGGAAGGCTGTTTGAGGATGGGTGAATCACGGCCTCTTTCAGGGATTGAAAAATCCCCCTCCAAAGACCTCCAAACTATCTCATCAAGGACCGGGCTTATCTTATCCATGCAACCTACAAGGAGGCAAGTAGGGCCCAGATCAAACTACAGTTGGTTGGTCACAACAACTGGATGACCATCACAATGTCATTGATTGTGGGAAGGCAAAAGTCACACCAGGCAAACTAGGTGCCGACATCTCCTGCCAACCACTACAACTCCCATTAGAGGGAGTCTTGCGAGAGCCAGACCTGACTGTGGCAACCTTATAAGAGAGAGCAGAGCCTGCAACTGTTTACTGTTCTGTCATATATTCTGAGCAGTCAGGTTTCAGACAGGCTATAGGTGCAAAAGCAGAAATTGAACCTGTTTTCTGTTCTGTCATACATTCTGAGCAATCTGGTTTCAGATAGGCTCTGTGGTGAGAGAGCAGAGCCTGCACCTGTTTTTGTGATTCTGTTTGTGGCCCCTTGGTGAGTAAGGATAGCCACAACTTCTAAAAATGCAGTTTTTATTTCATTTATTTTAGTTTACATGGCCACTGGAGCTTATAGTTTTGACTTAAGTTCCTCTGGAATTTAACTCTGTGTAATTGTAAATGGACCTATGACATTTTATCAAACTGGGACTCCATGGCTTAGGTTCTTTCCTTTGTGCTGCTGAAAACTTTATGGTTTTAGTGGGGTGGGTTTGGTTTATGTGGGTGGGTGGTAGGGATGTGGGTATTGGGATGTACGGTATGTGTGCCAAGGTTAGTTATATTGGTTTTGTGTTGGCAATATAATATTATTTAAGTAAGTGTGCTGTTTGTGGATGTGTGTAGGTTTAGGGTAAGTGAGGGAGGAGGGTGGTGTCTTAATTTTTACTGGTCATTGTATCATTTATTGAATGTGCTTGCTTGAGCCTTTAGGCAGAATCACTTACTCATGGGCTGCTTCGGACCATCTCAGGAACATGTGGGCCTCACCAGCACAGTTCTGTGCTGGACTGAGTCCTTCCTTCAGGGCAGGTCTCAAAGGCTGGTGATGGGTAACTTGTCATCACGCCCTTGGGACTTGCACTGTGGGAGTTCCCAGGAATCGGTCCTTTTGCCCATATTGTTTTCGGTGTATGTATGCTACCCTTGGGAAAGATCAATAGGCAGTATGGAGCTGGGTTTCACTGCTATGGAGATGATACTCAACTCTGCCTTACTTCTGTGTCTCAGGACTGGGGGTGGTAGACATGCTGAACAAATGTTCAACTGAAACCCAGGGCTAGATGTCCTCAAGCTGGCTAACGTTCAATCCTGACAAAATGGAAGTACTGGTGTTGGAGCTGGCTCACAAAGGGGTTGAACAATGTCTTAGGGGTTACTGAACCTCTGTCTTAGTGCCTCTTGTCTTGAAGCTGTCCATCAGGTGAAGAATCTGGGTTCATTCTGGTTGAAGGCTACCACTGCAGGCTCAGGTGTCGGCAGTCATCCGAGTGGTTTCTATTACCTTAGAGACATCAGTCAAATTTGTTCCTCTGTCCCTCTGAGGGCCTGCCCTCACTAACACATGCCTTCGTGATGACATGCCTTGACTATTGTACCACCCACTGCCTCAGGGTCAGTGGAGGTATGCTATGCAGCAGGTGCAGAACGCGAGGTACTAGATTAACAGGACTTTCTAGATCTAGTCATATCACCTGACACTGCGGGAGCTGCACTGGATGCTGGTAAAGTGCTGCATCTCTTATAACACTAGATTATTAACCAATAAGGCCCTGCATGGACTGGGTCCTTATTACCTGTGTGATCTCTTACACCTGAACTACTCTGCTCACTGCTTCCATTCTTCTGATGAGATACTCTGATAATCCCCAAAACTCAGTTAAAAACAATTGGGGAGAGCTTCAGGGTAGCGGGGTTCAACTATTGTGGAATTTTGCCATTTCATATCTCTGTGTTTTATAGTTAATATTCCCTTTTCTGTATGGGGTTGGTCAAGCCTGTTTTTTTTCTCTATAACTTCTATTGACATGGAATATTTCTTGGTTATTTTCTACACATCTGAGTTCAAGGAAAAACAAAAGCCCTGGCAGTTTGAGCTGGTTTCTTTCTTCTCAGATGGCTGTGCTTGGGAGAGGCAGCTTCAGTTAACTGGGGTTAATTAAAGCTAAACAGCCTAACCAGTTAGGTCTGATAGCTCTGCTAGGAAAATAGCTGGACAAAGGCCTTGGGCCAGCTCTCTCTGCAGGGCATGGTGCCAGAGTGTCTCAGACCCAAGCTAGGAATGAAACTGTCTTTTTTCTCCAACTAGACCACTGAGGGAAGGAAGAACCTCCCAGCCAAGCAACTGCAGTTGCATCTTTAAAAAATAACCCTTGAGAGCTGGTTGGCTCTTGTGCTGCCAAGAGTTTAGCCAGCCAATCACAGTTGTGCAATCTCACAGGCAAGCATTCTGAACTGCCTTGTAAAGTCAGATCAAGGCTGGCTAAGTTCAGTTCTCTTTGTGAGGAGTCAACTGATCAGATGTGACCCCATTTTGAACTTCATCACCAGATGGGTAAGAAGAAAACTTTACTGTAACCAGCCAGTTCTTGGGGTTACTAGAATCCCAATAGTTTTAGAGCTGGCAGATAGCTGGGCAAGGGAGTTAGAGAGTTTTAAAAGCTCTCTGTAAAACATTACATCATCATTTGCCTGGCTCTGCTGAGCAGAACTCTCGCAGCAGCATAAGTCACATCTTGGCTAACAGCTACAGCAACAACCTATTTTGGGAATATTTTTGTACATGGAGGCTGTATAGTCTAGCACATACTGCATGTTTTTATGGAGAGAGAAGAAATTAACAAAGAATGAATAAACTCTTTTAAATGGATGATACACATCAGTATTTTTCCTCTATTTAATGACCTTACCTGTTGCACACTTTACAAGTACTAAGTACCATTCGATTATATATTATATTACTGGTGCTCTATAACCAGATCACCTTTAGGTGTTGCACCTCTAGAAATCAGAGGGCAGGTTTTGTTCTTACTGGAAATATATATAATAGCTGTGGTGGATTTGTCAGAATATGTGTCTAAGTTGGAGTTTGAAGGAGAGGAGCTCAGTGAGAGTTCCAGGGCATGAGCTGGCCTGGTCACTTTGCAAGCGAGGGAAGGACCCTCTGATTGTGTTTCCTGCCATAGAACAGTAATCCAAAGGCTGTTTTCCTAGAAGTGGTGGCTACCAGATTTTGTGAAGCCTTGAGAGGGTGAAGATTCTTCACAGTGAAAGAGGAATGGGACTGAAGGTTCAGTAAAGGAGTTGGGGCAATCCTCAATTGAATGTAACAGCCAGTGGTGGACATTTGGCTACATAACTAAGGAAGCTTGAGATTGTGAACTCAGTAGGTCGGGGGTTTGGGGGCTGCCTAGGCCCCCAGAAAATGTCAGTTTTTTGATGCTCTGAGATGCAATCTGAGCCTTTTGTCTAGCTAAATATCATCATGAGTACTGAGTAGCAAGTTGCCACTAATCCTTATGTTTGGCAAATGCACAAGCACCCCAAAAATTAGGTATTTTAAGGCCGTGCCGTCGTCACATAGGCAATGACTACCAATGCACATGAATATGGCCTACAATGAGTAGTAGACTGCACCAGACCAGACTGTGAAACAGTACTTAGACCATGCATGTGTATGGTAGACTACCACCATGCACATGCCAGGTCTAACTAAATACTTCATATATATATTTTCTTTATTTATAACTACTGGGAGGTGTTTACATTATCATGTGTTTGATGATGCATGCATTGCACACACCCTCCCAAACACAGAAGGATGGAACTCTCTTGCAGTGTATAGACAACAAAAAAATTAGTATGGGTAATGGTACGTTCCCCAGTTTGCCATCAATCCTAATTTTTGCAATCCATGTTGTAAATCAGACTAAAGTTTTACAAAAGTGAATCAGGTATTATTCAGGATAAATGTCTGCCCTACAGAAATTGAGTCAGGTTGTTGCAATGGAGGCTGGAAAGGTATAAAGACAAGAAAGTAGCAATATCTTTCATTGCACCTGCAATCTATGCTGCTTCTCAGTGCTCACACTCACACACACAGTATGGAAAAAAAGGACAGATTTGTTCAAATGATGCTAAATCTACAGCAACATTCTTCTTTGTTTCATGCCCTTGAGCCTGTCAATGACAGCGCCGACGGAATGTTTTTCCGATGACTGCACTCAATATTAATGATAGAGAGGTGCTTCAGCCTTTCATTTGACATTGTGTTTCTCAGCTGAGTTTTGATTATCTTCATTTTACTGAATGAACACTCACAAGACGCACTGTCACAGGAAGGATATTTAAGTACATGCTGCATTTCATGAAATTTGAATAAGCTTGAGTTAAGCCACTTTCATGAAGGAAATTGCAGATCTGATGTGATGCAAGATGTTGAAGCTTTTGTACTTTACATGCCAGCTGTGATTCTGAAATCAGAAGCTCTGGATTAATGTCAAGGTAAGTACATGAAATGACCGTGGCAGCAGCTTTTATTTCCTCTGTGGTGGAATTATTGAAGTGTTTGGTGTAAAACAGATAGAGATTTAATGATGGGCACCTCAGCAAACCGATCATTCAGGGCACCGACAATGGTGTCAGCTGTGTTGTAGTAAAGTCACTTTTCAACTGCTCTTTATTGCTTTGACTGTCTACCACATTCCTTTGCATGTGTCGCCTACAATAAGACACGCTTAGAGTAATGTCTAGGTTTAAGCCACTGTTAAGTGTTTCTGCCAATTTCACTGAAGAAGTATAGATATCTTCAAAGTGTTCATCTGATCTCATTTCTGAAAGGCTATTTTCAACATTTGTACTGATCTAGTTCATCAGCAATATAGATAGAGGAGACTGTAGGCACAGGAGACTGTATTTAGTTTGGAAAATATGTTATGAAGTACAAAAGGCAAATATTAAAATCTATTCTTTACATTTTCAGAATCACAGCTTTTACTTGTGGCTTCAAGGCAGCTGATGAAGCAGCAGGACATTGTTTCATTTCCTCCAGGGTTTGCAAAATGGGAGTGTACAAGTTTTTAATGCTTCTAGGCTATATGCTTGTGCATACCAATGAGTTGTGCACAGAGAGACGAGGTGCTGACAACCGCCAACATCAGCCTCAAGGTCATCACTTGTCTCACCTCTTCTAGATGCTCAGTTCCTGTTAGACTATTTGCAAATGTTGAATACAAAATCTGAAGTTGTGCAAACATGTCACTAGTTATTCTGCAGTTTGCTGCTGTGTCAGTTAAACCAAATGACAACTCATGGACCGAGCAGTGAACATACAAAGCAGTTAGTGAACTCTCTCTAAAGTGAGTCTGCACTCCCTGAATTGGCCTGACATATTTGCCACTCCATGGTACCCCTGACCATACAGTTTCTTTAAATCAAGTTTGCAATAATCTTGAAGAATAGATTTCAGTTTTCAAAGATTCCTTCCCCAGTGGTGCTTGTTAATGGGTAGAAGCCTAGGAAGCGTTCTTCAACTAAGAAATCTAACAGAAAGTATCTGACAGCAAGAGGTAACTGCTCTTGCAGAAGATACCACTCATTTCATCAACTATAATAAACTGGTGACTGTCTTGCATCATACATGATCTTATCTGTTATTAGATCGCTAGTTGCATGCAATATATCATTCTGTATTGTAGGTGATAGATTTTGCTTTCTTGTCTTTATACCTTTGTGTCTTAACTCAGAAATTGTGTGCAGATGTGACTAGAGTGAAGGCTCATATTCAGCAATGAGCTTAACTAAGTCCAAAAACTTCCCACCAAAATCTTCGTCAATACTTTCTCTATGGCCCTCAAAGCATTCTCATGAGATGTAAGATACCAAACTACCTTTATTATTGGTCGGAGAATCTTTCTGTTCTTCTCCTTTTCTTGTTTTGCTTGCTTACACAATAACTTATCCACATGTGTACTCTCATTTTGAAACAATCCGCTCTAGTACATTTCTCTATGCTGACTTGACTTTTCATCTGTAACAATTAACTCAAGAGCTTTATGTAAATTTGTAACACCCCTTGAACCCACCGTGATTTTGTCTTCCCAAAACCATGCATGGAAAAAGAACATAGAACTTTAAGCAATACCATATTCTAACCAGACTCTTTTAACATGTTTGCCTGTTATTTCATTTATGGTATGGTACCAATCATTGCAAAAGTTCTAAATTGTTTACCAGAAACATCATATTTAATGGGGTATCTACTTTGTTCAGGTGGCATGGTCCCTGGCTTTACAAATTCTGATCTGAGGGAAGGGAATTACTGGTGGTCGATCACCAGGATCAGTTACCATCTTCTGAACTGGCATAACCACTGGCACTTGGAATACTATGGCAAACTGTTTCACTATCATCATCATCTTCATTTTCGATTATCTGTGTCAATGGACAGTGGCACTGGTAGCTCATCTGGATTACCAGTGTCCTTCATATTTATCGCACTAGTGTCTATGTTCATGTCTGGCTCAAAATATTCTGAAATGGGATCATGTGTGATATTAACAACAAATGAAGAGCTGGCACTGTCAAGGTCCGGTCCTCTATTTCACCGACATCCTCAACCTTGGTGTTTACAATATTTTCAGGTTTTTCAGCACAACTATGATCAATTATTGTGTTGCTACCAGTGCTACCTTCGAACAAGTAGTTGCAGATGTGTCTGTAGCTGGTATTGTTGACATCCACTGACGGACAAGGTAGTTCACCTTCACCTTCACCACAGTACAGTGTCTCAGAATCTGAAGATTCATTTGAATTTATGCTCTGGTTATTCTCACTACATGCTTGTGCTATGGATGTAGTCCCACTTGAACCACCGAAAAACTAGCAATAGTTGGATGAGATGTATGTAGTTTGTAACAAATAACTCTCCTTGCTTTCAGGAGCTCACTATGCATTTTTAAATTATGCTTGTTTCTGTAATCATTGTCAAATATTGAACCACATTCCAGACACGTAACCTTTTGTCTTTTGTTTTAGGCATTATGGTTTGCAAAGTTTATATATCTTTGTCGAGAAACGTCAAAAACAATCTTGCTCAGGTCAGCACACAGCTGAAATAAGAATCCCTTTGTCTTATCCACTACTGGCTGAGAATGAGAATGAGGGAAATATTTGGCAGGCAGTAGCAAGCTAAATGGGTGGCACAACCCGTGTAAAGGCTCAGAGGTCTGTCACACCTGACCTTAGTCAGACTGAAAGGTTATATGAGGGAGACATTTGACAGGCAGTAGCAAGCTAAATCAGTTGGGGGCACAACCACATGTATGTACAGTCTCAAAGGTCCAACTCATCCCACTTCAGTCAGAGTACAGTGTGATTTTATATCTTCTTTGTGGAAATGGGCTGGCATTAATAATAAAGTCAGCACAGATGAGAAAAATAGTCTATACTCTGCTGCTACACTCTGTAATATAATGTAGACTGAGTCTTCCTATTCTACTACTACTTAAGGAAAATATTGTTTAAGTATCAGAGCCCCCAGCCCAGGCCTGCCAAATCATCAAGCAAAGCAAGCACTGAGTGAGCAGTACTGCACTGCAGCAGCAACTTTTAGACACTTACTTTTAAACACTTCTTGTTTTCACTTTTCAAGTGCTCTATTTTATGTTTACTTTTTATATAAACTCATTCAGTTCAACTTCTGACACACTGCAGTACACAGCTTCAGCTTTTCCTCCCTAAGTTCAACCACATCCATTCCCCAGCAGTATTAGTTGGTAGTCACTCAGCAGGCAGGGTCTCGTCTCAGCCTCGGCCCTCAGGAGCCTTCCTCCTCCCTCCCCAATGCCTCCCTAGCCTCCTCACTCACGTCTCCCCGGACTCTCACAGATTAGTTTTAACCAAAGAAATCCTCTGTTCATTTCAAGCAGTTTGTTGAGTTTTATATTTTATTTTTGGTCATATTAGACTAATACTACCATTCGGTTTTGGTGTAGATAAACTTGGCGTGAAAGCAGTCCTTCCTTCCCTCTGAGAGAGAGAGAGAGAGAGGAGAGAAGACTGACTCTCCTCTTAAAGAAGTAATGCGCCACTGTGTGAGAAAGCACACGAACAGTGCACTGACAACCGTACCACATGTGTAACAGAAGAACAACACACATGATACAGTGCCTTATGCATGCTCGCCAGGCCTCAGTCAAGCTTGCTGTCTGCATGTCCAGATCCATTGATTCATCCCTATTCTACAAATTCCACTTTTCTGGAATAATTCCAGCACCTGAGCACCACACAACATGACAGTGACACACTACTAGACACTAGTAGTACCACATTCGACAATCGACTGGCTGATGCTGCTATAATATATCTCATCATGATCTCAGCAGAGCATTAGCAGTTTATCTGTTGCAGCCAGTTGCTATCTAACTGAGAGCTGCTGATGCAATGCCAGTATGTCATGCAGGTGGTGGTGGACACAAGCAGTCGATTCTGCACTTTCGGCGGCGGGAGTATAGGAGGTCGGGTCTGGATCTGGAAAAGAGCTGCAATATCGTATCATTCAGCATTGCGGGCAGGCCATAGCAACAACTATATATATAATTAGCCTGCCCTGCAATGCTGAATGATATTGATATTGCAGGTCTCGGTTAGATCCAGACCAGGACTCTCCTATACTCACTGCCAGTGCAGAGTCGATTATCTGTCGCCACCACCAGTCCACTCAATGTTGTCCTGACAACCTGACCTGTCTACCGTGAGATATGAATGCTGTGTCGTTATGCTGGAAAGCCTAGGCACTAAGGAAGGGAGGAGTCATTATGCTGCAGAGCAGCTGGAAACTAACTAGTTTAAGAGGCGCACGAGCGAGGTACTCTTGTATTGTTATTTATATAGCCGACTCAGGCCTCTAACAAGTTATTGTTTAGCCCTGTCCTGTATTCTGCCTTTGCTCTGGCTCATGTGGATGGGAGGAGAAAGCCCAGACGGAGGTCATGCTGCACTGCAGTGAGTCAGTGCATGAGTGCTGTGCACGCCAGCACATGGATGCCAAACTCAACTGATTCCTCACCCCACCAGCACAATCTAGCAGCTGCAGGAGGCACTGAACAAACAAACCCCTTGGAGCTCCCGACCCGATCGAGTGTCCCAGTGAGTCACTGGGATACTCGATGGGGTTGGCACTCAAAGACTGGTGGTTAGTGGCAGCAGTTGTAGTGTTTGAGCCTGAGTCAGTTGAGCTGACCTGTCCGACGCCTTATCAGCAGCTTTACACCCGGCTAGTGACTTGGTGATCCTCCTCCCGACTCCCACCTGGGACAATTTTGTCTTTACTCCCATCTCCCGATCACGACATTAGGTCTGGGACGGGAGTCGGAACGTCTGCAAACTGCTGGCTGCCACTACAATACCTGCAATACCCGACTGAGGGCATCCGATCATCAGCGTAAATAGGGGCTTCAGCCCCTTAGCCCCTCCCATGCCCGCCTCTTACTAAAAGCTATCAGCACTGTCCAATTTGTAGAGATTTGTGAGTACAGTTAAAGAAATGGACTTGTGTGAGATCTGAGGATTTCAAGTACTGCCACATTCCATCTGTAAATAAGATCAGATCTGTAGACTATCTATTTATTTATTTATTATTTCATTTATGTCTTTGATAACTGGGTAGGTGCACTGGACTATTTACAGGCACAACCCAGGCCACAAGGCAACAAGTAGAACAGTGGAATAGTAAATCAGTTTACAAGGTTACATTTGAAAGGGTAATACATAACAATGATTGACATAGTTGGAACAAGCAATGTGATAATATGTACAGTATTTGCAAGAAGAGGCATTTCAGGAAGACAAATAGCACAAGGATGCTATGTCCAGGGACAATGTTTTACTATTTTACCGTAACACCGGTAAAAATCACGGAATCCTGCTTGGTTTGCAGATTTTGAATTCTTGTACCAGTGCCTCACAGGAAATTGCATTTCTCTGCACAGAATCCTAAGATTTCAGCATATTTTTTAAATGTTTTTATTTTCTCTTTCTATGCCCCTTCTCACAGCATCAGTCTCCACTTTTCAGAGATCTCTAGGCTGGGTATCTCCTAGCTTCACCCCAGGTAATGCTCAGGAGCTCCTGTGAGCCTGCCCCATTCTGCCTAGGTTGTACTCCCAGGTGGGAAGGGAGAGGGCCCCAGGTCACCCCTCACAGTCCTTTAATGTGTGTCGGGCAGCCCAATGGGTCCCCTAATGGAAACTGGTTATGAAGTCTGGGGCAGCTGGGTCCCTTCTACCAGAAGCCGATGTGGGTGATTGTTACAGGTTTCTGGCCTCTGTCCCTGAGGGCACCAAAACTCGAGGGGATCCAAGGAAGTAGGGCAAATAGAGACATGTCGCTACTCCAGATCCTGGCTAGCTTCTTTCTCTTCCCGATTGCTCTGCAGTCTCATTGCAGCACCACCTGTAGTCACCCAGGTGGCAGTAAAGCAGCAGGACCTACAGGCCACCGTTCCCAGAGGAGGAGAGCAGCCCCCAGGTGCTCGATCCTACTCCTGGCCAGACCTCTAGCAATGGGAATTCACTTCTGATCCTGAGTTCCTGGCATTGCAAGCAGTAGTGCAACCTCAGGATATTTACAGTGCTCTGTCAACTATACACCCACTTTGGTGTAAGAAAACATAAGCAGATGGAGAGGGAAATAATTCAGTTTTAGTAAAATGTTGCAAAGAGTTCAATGTTCATAATTTGCACTGTAGGCACTGTGCACTATTACTGAAATCATATATTAAAACATTATATGATCGCCGCCCAGTGGCACTGAGGGTTAGGCGCTGGATGCCACACCTGCACCACGCCCAGCGACCCGGTTCGGGAACAGACCCGGGTTGCCAGGGGTCGGCAGGGGGAGGGAGGATTGAGCGCCCCAACAGATGCTCTCCTCCTCGGGGGGCCAACCCGATAATGCCAGGGAGCAACTAGCACTCGAGGGGCTTGAAGGGCTCCGCTCGCGGAATCCGGGGTGGGGGATGTTGGGTGGCGCTTGAGAGAGACGCAGGCCCAAACGCCGCTTTCTCTGGACGCCTATGCCGCCATGCCGCATGTCCTGGGGTGGAGCATGGAGGGAGGACAGAAAATGGGGAAAAAATAGGGGAGGGACCCTCGATCCCCAGGACAGACCCCGCTCTGCAGGAGAGGAGGGTAGAGGCACTCTAAGGGGCAGATCCGGGGAGGGGCCGAAAACATAAGACACAAAAAAAAAAAAAAAAAACATTATATATGGGTGTTAAGGCTGGCAGTGTAGTCTAGTGGTTAGAGTAACAAACAGTGATCGAACTGAGTACATTTAGAAGACTTGGGTTTGATTCCCAACCTCCACTTGCATGCTGTGCGACTCTGAGCAAAAGGCATTAACCTCCACAGTGCTCCTGGGTCACCTCTGAAAACAGGCAGTTTTGTCTAGTGGGTTTACCCTTTTGCAAAAATAAAAAAAATACCAATATATGTTTACTACATCATACAGTAGTCAGGGTAACATATAATTTATCCGAGTTATACTCGGGCTGCAATGATGTTGTATAGGTAAATATAAATGTTCAGATACATTTTGTGTTTTATAAGCTTGTGTTTAGACTTTAGTCAGGTTTTTATTGTATTTTTGCATATGAACATCTAGGATATAGATTGCTAAGCACAGGATCACTGTTACTAACTAGTTTATTCAAGTTTATAATCAGCAGGGCCATCCAAAATCCTCAGTTGTTTGATTGAAAATTAGTCTGAATGAAAGTATATTACTTAGGCACAAGCTGCTTACTACTTATTTAGTGAATGGGATAGAAACATAGACTTTGTTGGCCCACCTAGTCTGTCCATTTCATCATTTGCACCTTCTCCCACCTCTTGTGTCAGTCTCTGTGACAACAAAAGGTTTTCTGACAGACTGCTTTCAATAAAAGCAAATGTTACATGTTTAAGTGTACTTATGCTTGGCTAGTGGAAGGAAAGCACATTCAGTGACACACGGAAGGTAAGACCCCAGGGCTGTATGATGCTGGTGGGTAGAGTGGTGCTCAATTCACATCTGAGCTCAGACATGAAACTGAGAGACACCCTTTTCATGGAGACCAAGGAAAAAAGGAATCCACATGTTTGTGAGATGCATTAGAAGGTCCTCCGCTAATCACTTGTGAATGTTTTTTTTTGGTGAAGACATTATTTCAAAGACAAATTCAGGCAGTTTTTTTGTTCCTCTGCCCCTGGCCATCCACTCCTTCAGGCCTGCCAAGTCCCCCTACCACTGCTGCTGTGTCCCCACCACCATCATCCAATGCCCCTTATGGCCATGCTACCAGGTAACCTGAAGTAACCCTTCATTGGTGGGCCCCTACCCCTGTGGGAGGCTAACAGGGAGGACAATCACCCTAAAGCTTCCTGAATATCCCAGGCATAGTAGGGTCAGAACAGATACATGTGTCTGGGGCTCATGTTATGGAGGACCAGAAACCATCCTCTGGGTGGCCAGCAGGTGTTTTTCCATTTTCGTGAGAGTGTGATCGCCACATGATGTCAAGGCACAAGCTGACATCATCATGCTCTCTTCTGCAATAAGGGCCAATGTGTTGCCATGCCTCCAGCCTCCACCTGGGGCGGCAAATACTGAGCTGTGAATATACCCTCCTCCCAGGAGGGCGTGTAGTCATTGGACACTCAAGCCTTCACCCCCAGCCAGTCCTCACACTCCAAACCTGTTCCCAAACCCTGGTCGGTGGTGTCACAGGCAGAAATCCAATTCAAGCAGTTAAATGATAGGAAAAACAAATGTGGTCCACCTTAGTAGTGGTGGTGGTTCAGATTAATTCACATCTGAGTTCCAACAAGCAAAGAGACCAAGTAATTTTGTAACTTGTGCATGTGGGTGTGGGTGTTGAAGAAGGGATCATAGTGCTGTCACTACTGCCATCACCCTGAGAGATGTGGACTGCATTGTTGCTACTGCCATCACACCTGGAGGCAGGGGGGTAGTGCTTCTGCCATAACCACTGGTGGATGGGAAATGTTGTACTGCTGCTGTCAACCAGTGGGATGGGGAGCCATAGTGCTGATGCTGCCATCACACCTGAGGAATGCGGGACGATGGTACTGCTGCCATCACACCTGAATGGATGGGACACGCAGTGCTGCTGCCCTTCACACCTGAGGGAGGGGACACAGGTGTTGCTGCTGCCATCACACCAGAGGAATGGGTCTGTGGTAGTGTTGCTGGTGCTGCCATCGCACCAGAGGGATGGGGACCTTGGTGCTGTTTCCATCATACCTCAGCGATGGGGCTGTAGTGCTGTTGCTGCCATCATATTTTGTACCTAAAATAACTTTAAATTGGAAAGAATGATGTGCAATAGTGGAGGTCAAAATTGCTAAAATGCATGTTAACAAGTTAAAATTGTTAAATAAAGTGCAAAACCAAACACGGTAAAACCAGTTTTGGCTTACAGACACCGGTGACAGTGCCGTTTTACAATGTGCAAATGGAATTTGCCTTTTCTCAATCCCGGTAAACCAGTGTCCCTGGCTATGTCCCACGGTGGATTAAATATTGGAAACCCCACTTCATTTGAAGCTTCAAAAGAGACCAGCAATACCAGATGATAGCAGGAACTGTAGGAGAAAGATAGCAGAAAGGAAATGGGAAAAGACAGGAGAGTAGGTGGGGTGTTGAGGAGCAAAGGCAACTGCATCGACCCTTGTCCAGAGCCAGGATTTTAGGTAAAGTTTGAAATTTTGATGAGTGTAGGAAATTGATGAGAATTTTATTTATTTGTTTATTTCAGTTTGGGACTAAATGGGGCATGCTTGAGACAACTAGTACGGGGAACCCACTCGAGAGGGAGCAATCTTAGACCTAGTACTCTCAAATGGAGATGGCGAGAGGATCACAGATTTAGAAGTGGGTAGCCATCTGGGAACTAGTGACCATCGAACAGTATGGTTCATGATAAACACAGCAGTAGAGTCAAGCCATACAAAGACAAAGGTATTGGGACTTCAGGAGGCTGACTTTGCCAGAATGGTGAGTGCTAAGGAATGCACTAACAAATGGGCAGGAAGGAGGGTGGAAGAACAATGGGGAATAATCAAAACTGCCATCACAGAGGCAACAAGCCTTTGTGTGAAACAAATAAACAAAACAAAATGATGTAGAAACCACTATAGTTCTCAAAGAAGGTGTCATGGGAAGGTTAGGGAGAGAAGAAAGCATTCAGAAGTACAAGAATCACAGAAGAAGCAGGACAGAGGTTGTATCAATTAAAGCAAAAGGAAGCAGGAAGGCAGCCAGAAAAGCAAAGGCCCAAACCGAGAAAAGATAGCCAACTCAGTTAAGAAGGATAAAACCTTTTAGGTACATCAGGGAGCAAAGACCAAGGGAGGATAGTGAGGCTTAATAAAGGGGAGGGGTGGGCAGAGGTGACTGTGAAAAGGCAGAAATACTAAACTAATGTTTTTGCTCAGAATTCACAAATGAAGATGGGGAAGTACCAAAACCAAACAATAGAAACACTCTAGATATGAGGTTGATACCAGCCCATTCACAGAAGAAAGGGTTCTGAAAGAACTCTTAAAACTGAAGGTGGACAAAGCAATGGGGCCTGATGGGATTCATCCAGAATTCTAAAGAACTAAGGGTAGAACTAGTGACACCACTGACTACCATCTTTAACAAATCATGGGAGGATGGGGTGGTACCTGGAGGACTGGAGGGAGGCAGATGTGATTCCCTTCACAAAAGTGGGAGCAGGGCAGAAGCAGGAAACTACAGACCTGTTAGTTTAACCTCAGTGATTGGGAAAATTATGGAATCACTTCTGAAGGAAGAATTTTGAGTACCTAGAGGCTAGAAGGGTGCAGGACCTAGGTAGCACGGATTCACAGTGAGAAGGTCATGTTAGATTAATCTGATAGATTTCTTTGACTGGGTGACCAAAGTAGTAGACCAGGGAGGGACTGTGGACATGGCCTACCTAGACTTTGTAAAAGGCATTTGACACAGTCCCACACAAAAGATTAATATACAAGTTAGCTAGCCTGGGAGTGGGTCCCAAAATGACAGCCTGGGTAAAAATTGCTGGAAAATAGGACACAGAGAGTAATAGTAAATGGAGTCCACTCTGATGAAAGGGGGTTACTAGTCGGGTACTGCAGGGTTGAGTATTAGACCGGTCCTCTTCAATGTCTTTATAGCGACATTGCAGAGGACTGGAAGGAAAAATATGTCTCTTTGCAGATGACACAAGATCTGCAACAGAGTTGATCACAAGGTGGGGTGGAAAGGATGAAAAGGACTTGGCAGGTTAGAAGAATGGTCAAATGTATGGCAGCTTAGATTCAATGCTAAGAAGTGCAAGGTAATGCACCTGGGAAACAAAAACCCAGGAAGAGTACACAATGGGGGTGAGATACTAACAACAACAAAAATGGAAAGGGACCTGGGGTAGTCATATCAGATGACCTAAAGGTGGGCAAGCAGTGTGAGAGGGCAGCAAGGAGGGCTGGGGGATATTGGGATGCAGGAGGAGGCATCACCAGTAGAAAACAGGAAGTTATTATCCCTCTGTACAGACAGCTGGTCAGACCCCATCTGGAGTACTGCGTGCAGTTCTGGAGACCCAGTCTTCAGAAAGACATAGACAGGGATGGAAGCTGTCAGAGGAGGCAACTAAAATGGTGCAGGGTCTGCACCAGAAGACATATGAAGAGAGGCCCAAAGAAGCATATGTGGCCTCGGGGGAGAGGAGGGAGGGGACATGATGGCTTTCAAGTACCTCAGAGACCAACAAAGTCCAAGAGGGCAGCATCTTTCAAAAAAGAGGTATGCAAGAACAAGGGGCACAATTTGAAGATAGAGGGGGCGGCTCTGAGGTAATTTAAGGAAGTATTTTTTCACAGAGAGGGTTGTGGATGCATGGAGCGGCCTTCGGAGAAGATCGTGCAGTCAAAAACAGTGGTGGAATTCAAGCATGCATGGGACAGTCATAAGGCAATTCTAGGGGATGGGGGTAGGAAAAAGTAGGCTGCTGGTTAACTAGGATCTGCAGCTTATCCAGTAGGCAGAAATGGGCAGACTGGGTGGGCCAAGCGGTCCTTATCTGCCGTCAAATTCTATGTTTCTATGTTTTCTATACAAGCCAGCCAGACTGGGAGTGGGTCCCAAGATGGTAGCCTGGGTAAAAATTGGCTGGAGAATAGGACACAGAGGGTAATTGCAAATGGAGTCCACTCTGAAGAAAGAGGGGTTACTAGTGGGTACCACAGGGTTCAGTACTAGGACTAGTCCTCTTTAATGTCTTTATAAGTGACATTGCAGAGGGACTGGAAGGAAAAGTGTCTCTTTGCAGATGACACAAAGATCTGCAAATAGTTGATACACAAGGTGGGGTGGAAAGGATGAGAAGGGACTTGGCAAGTCTGGAGGAATGGTCAAATGTATGGCAGCTTTTATTCAATGCTAAGAAGTGCAAAGTAATGCACCTGGGAAACAAAACCAGGGAAGAGTACACAATGGGGGAGATACTAACAACAACAAAAATGGAAAGGGAACTGGGTGTAGTCATATCAGATGATCTAAAGGTGGGGCAAGCAATGTGGAGAGGGCAGTAAGAAGGGCTGGGGGATGCTGGGATGCATAAGGAGAGGCATCACCAGTAGAAAACAGGAAGTTGTTATCCCTCTGTACAGACAGCTGGTGGGACCCCATCTGAGTACTGCGTGCAGTTCTGCAGACCCAGTCTCCGCAAAGACATAGACAGGATGGAGGCAGTCCGAGGAGGACAACTAAAATGGGGCATGGTTAGGCAGGCCCGGTGGTGCTGAGGGTTGAGGCCCTGGACACCACACCTCGCACCACACTGGCGACCTGGGTTCAGAGCGGGCCGGGCCATCAGGGTTTGGCAAGGGATGACTGGGATTGAGCTTCTGCAGACTGCTCTTCTAGGCCTGGGGTGGGCTGGGGAATCTCACTGAGCTGCAATGCCCCTAAGGGATGCCGGGGGCACTACTAGCGTCAGTGATACTGAGAGGAGGCGTGGCGAGGCGTCGGCATGTTGTGCCTAGGTGTCATTGCAGGTCCCACTCCTTGGGGCTAAAACTGGAGAAAATGGCTGGGTGCACCATGCAGCTTTATGGCCATGCTCCAAGCTGCCTGGAGGACTTTGGCAGAGTCCTGTCGGGAGGTTCCGGGCTGTCCTGGCTGGCAGAGGCAGAGGAGCCTCAGCAGGGATGGCATGACGGCAATCCCGGATCCCTCTGTGTCCAGTTCGAGCTACAGCTCTCCCGGCGAGGGCAAAGCTGGTGGCTGGATGCCCCAAAGCCAGAGTGTGCCGAGCAAGGAAGAAAAATATATATGAAAAAAAATGCTGCATGGTCTGCACCAGAAGAGATATGAAGAGAGACTTAAGGAGCTTTATATGTACAGTATAGCCTCGAGGAAAGGAGGAGAGGGGAGACATGATACAAACTTTCAAGTACCTCAAGGAATCAACAAAGTCCAAGGGGTAGCATCTTTCAGAAAAAGTGGTGAGCAAGAAAAGGGGGCACAATTTAAAGATTGAGGGGGATGGCTCAGAGGTAATGTGAGAGTTATTATTTCATGGAGGGTTGTGGATGCATGGAACAGCCTTCCTGAGGAGGTTGTGGAGTCAAAAGCAGTGGTGGATTCAAGAATGCATGGGACAGTCATAAGGCAATTCTAGGGGTGGGGGTAGGAAAAAGTAGGCTGTTGGTTAACTAGGATCTGCAGCTTATCCATTAGGTAGGAAATGGGCAGACTGGGTGGGCCAAGCGGTCCTTATCTGCCATCAAATTTATGTTTCTATGTAAAGACCTTTGAGCAAAGCTCATTTACAAAGGTTCCAAGTCAGGCAAGGTACAGTACAAGCAAAACAAAATACAATTGAAGACATGAGTATCAGAAGACAATATCTACATGGGGGACATAGATTCCATTTACATACAGCAAGATTTCAAGGAGTTTTGGATAATCAAGTTATTTGAAGGAGGGTACTACCGCGTATAGATAAGTTAATCTCACTACCATCTATTAGAAATGCGCTAGGCAGTTTCATTGTCTTTGTACCACGAGGGAGGAGAAAAAAGGATGTAAGCAAAGCCAGGCAGCCTGGGCTAAGTGCTCTGACAGCCAGAGGAGCCTGGGAATATCTTTGATGGGGGGTACAGTGAGTTAGCAGCCAGAGAGTGGCTTTGTTCAATAAGTGAAGAAGTGGTAGCCTGAGGAGGCTTAGTCCAGGGTGGCAGGGGTAGTGAAGGGAAGGAAGAGGAGGATAAGGGGAGCAAAGGGGAGGGGCTGAGGGTTTGGGATAGGTGGGAACAAGTGGATGGGGAACATTGCAGAGGTGGGAAAAGAAGGGTGGGGAGCGGGGAGGAAGCAAAAGTGGGGAGGGTTAGAGTGAGGGTTTGAGGAGGGAGAAGAGCGGGTGGTGGGGGATATGGTGTGGGGTGGGGGAGGAGGGAATGTTAGGGGGCAGGTATGGGGTAGCATTTGGGGGTAGGGGACGATCCTGAAAAATAAGGAGGGGTAGAAGAGTGGTGGTTGGGGAGGGTGTCTTAGGTAAGTCCTCTTATGGAAATTGCTTGGGTGTTAAGGTGATTCTGGAGTGCGTGGTGGGTTCTGGTTACATTAGGGCACTCCATTTCTGAGTGAGAGCTAGGTGCGACTGGAGGCCAGCTTGAATTTGAGAATGGGGTGAGCGTTAGGCTTGAGATGCCCTATCACATCCCACACCTGCTGTCCTGCTCTCCCTGTCTGGTTAGGGAGGTGGGGTGTTAGGGAAAGTCTAAAATCTCATTTCCCAACTTTTATCACTTTGACCCTAACTGGAGCATTAAAAAGTATTCTGCAATTTATTTCCTTACTGTTTGAGATATATTCATTGCAAAAACTTCATTAATGCATCAGTTAGGATTGAAACATTTCAAAATGAGGGAAATGAGACAGGAGGTGAGCCCTAACACCTCCCCATTCAGCTCACCCTCCACAGACCAACAGAGTCGGGTGTGCCTTGGGTCATCGGGCTAACTCTCACCCCATTCCATGTGTAAGAATGTTGATATGGTACAATATAGGAGAATGGGGTGAGAGTTAGCCCAGATGACCTCAAGGCACACTCCAACACCTGTTGGTCTGTGGAGGGTAGGTGTGGGGTGGGCTAGTGGAGTTGGGTGGGGGGTGTTAAGGGCACAACTCTAATGTCTTATTCCCTACTTTTGTTGCTTCAACCTAACTGATGCATTATCGAGGTTTCTTTGCAATTAATTTCCTTACTTCCCCATAATGATCTGCTCAGGGCTAGAGATAGAGGGACAGGTCAGTTCTTGTACTCCTCGATCTCTTCTAGGCTTTGACCTGTGGACCATGTCGTGTTATTGGATTGACTCTGTGAGTTTTGTGGACTGCTGGTACTTTTTTCCAGTTGTTTTAACCAGGAGTGGCACACTAAGCTGAAAGCTTGTTTACAGGTGTGACCTGGGAGCACATGGAAGTTAAGTGACTTGCTCAGGGTCACATAGTATGCAAGTGGGGGCTGTGGGATTCAAACCCAGGTCTCCAGATTTGCAGCTCAGAGCCTTAAACCACTGCTCTATACTGCCTCGGGTACTGTCATCAGGTGGTTTGAGTCCTATCTCTCAGATAGGGTTGCCAGCGGGTTGGTATGGGTAATTTTTCCTCCTCCCCAAGGCCTCTGTCCTGTGGAGTACCACAGGGCTTGATCCTGTCACCGATGTTGTTGCATGATATATATGCTGCCCCTGGGTGATATCATTTGACAATTGGTGTGAAGTTTCACTGCTACATGGATGATATCCTACTGTATTTGTCATATACTCCTGGAACATCCAGAGCTGTTGATGTGCTTAACAGCTCTCTGGCTAAAATCAATAACTGGATGGCTTCCAGCTGGCTGAGACTCAACCAGGCCAAGATGGAGGTGCTGGTGATCAAGCCTAGTCATGGGCATGATGGGTTACTGCCCAGGGCTGATTCTGGTCTTGTACTGAGTTCGACCCCATTGACAGCTTCCCGAGGTGTGCAATCTGGGTGTGATCCTTGATAGCAGGCTGACCTTTGAAGATGGGGTGTCATCTGTAGTCAGTAGTGGTTTACCATCTACAGAACATTACCCGATTAAGCCTCATTCTGCCTGGAGGACCTGCCGCATGCTAGTGCATGCCTTTGTTTCTCCCAGGCTTGACTACTGCAATGCTCTCTACCTTGGGGTCATGGAAGGACCCACCACAGACTGCAGCTGGTGTGGAATGCATCAGCCTGGTTACTGACAGGTGTTTCTAGGTCCAGTCATGTAACTCTGGTTCTGCATGCCCTGCACTGACTGCCGGTCAGGTGGAGGGTCTTTTCAAGGTGGAACTTCTCACCTATAGGCCCTATATGGACTGGGCCCAGGCTATCTGTTAGAACCGTGACCTCTTCCCACTCCCTCCATTCATCTTCAAGGGACCTCCTGGATCTTCCCAGGCTTGGCTCGGACCTCGGAGATCATGCTTTTACCATTTCTGGGCTGTCCCTGTGGAACCGCTCCATCTACAGTCTGGGAGACCCCTCGGTAGAGGTGCTAAGCAGAGGTTGAAGGCCCACCTCTGGGGCCTGGCCTTTAATGATCACTGAATTTTAACATGTTGTTCAGCCCTTGATTATGGTTTTCTAAAGTTTTAAACTGATTTATATTTTATCTTAAATTGTATTTTATATTTTTTATTGTTGTATTGTATACTTTACTGTATATTTCTGTAAGGTGCCCAGAGCCTCCGGGACTGGGGCCATATAATTAAAACTTGCCTTGCCTCTTGAGTGGGAGACTATAACATTTTGCACTGTCTGTATCTCAGGATCCATAAATCCAACCAGAACAATACTTGCCACATCAAGAGATCTACCCCATGGGGCAGCGTAAATTTTCAACACGGCCTTTTTGGGACTCCCCCTCATGAACACTGGTGGTGAAATTTCATTATTCAGTCCTGAAAGGTGATTTTTGCGATTGACTGTGAAATGCCTTCTGGCGCGATTAACAAAATGACAGTGCCAGCGTTTATGAGCCTGTGAAAGGAGCGGCTGAGACTATCAGCCAAAGATGTTTTGAATGCCTGGAATATGCATGACTGTAAGTTTCAGACGGTGCTCAGTGGCCCAGAACCAGACTCTCATTGCCTACTGACATATGGCGTAGGAATGGCTCCCTGCTGCTTATTAATGTAATACACACACACGTTGTTCATCTGTACCAGCAGCGGACAGGGAGGAGATCAGTCTGAAAGGCCTGCAGAGCATAAAGATCCACCCACATCTCCAGGACATTGATGTTAAGACCCTACTCCACTTCGTCCAGGTACCCTAGGTCTGTTGATTGGTCAGATGAGCACCCCAGCCCAGGTTGGATGTATCTGTCATAAGAACCTGTTGGGGGTTGAGAGCTGAAAGAACAGTCCCCTGAAAAAGGTTGGCTGCATCCAGCCACCACTAAAGTCCTCTGGACAGGAGTCGGAGCAAGGACAATTGGTTCAGGTGTCGGTGCACTGGTCATGCCTGGACACTTTAGGCCCACTGAGGGAACCCTTATAGCACAGATGGGCCAGGGAACTGGGGCAGTGCTGCTGCCATGTGGCCCAGAAGGCATGGGAATAATTTGGCAGGGGACCTGGTATGCTGAATGACATTCTCATGTACCTGCACCTGGGACACCACCATGTACCTGTGTCTGTGGCACACTAATGTACCTGTACCTGTGGTATGCTCATGTACCTTTAACTGGACCATGCTGATATCCTGTACCTGGAGTATGCTCATGTACCTGTGCCTGTCTCATTGTTATGTACCTGCACCTGTGGCCTGCTTATGTACCTGTGTCCGGGGCACTAATGTACCTGTACCTGTTATGTGTTCATGTACCTTTACCTGGACCATGCTGATATACCTGTACCTGGGCATGCTGATGTACCTGTGCCTGTCTCATTGTTATGTACCTGCACCTGTGGCATGCTTATGTACCTGTGTCTGGGGCATGCTAATGTACCTGTATCTGTGGCATGCTTATGTACCTTTACCTGGCCCATACTGAATACCTGTACACCTGGAACACGCTCATATGCACGTCATGTACCTGTGCCTGTCCTCACTGTTATGTCACCTACACCTGTGGGGTGCTTATGTACCTGTGTCTGGGGCATGCTTATGTTCCTGTACCTGGGCATGCTCATGTCCCTGTACCCTGCATGCATGCTCCATGTCAGCCTGTACCTGCTGGGCATGCTCATGTCTCCTGTACCTGGGGCATGCTCATGTTCCTGTACCTGTGGCATGCTCATGTTCCTGTACCTGCTGCATGCTCATGTCCCTGTACCTGCGGCATGCTCATGTTCCTGTACCTGCGGGCATGCTCTTGTCCCTGTACCTGGGGCATGCTCATGTCCCTGTACCTATGCATGCTCATGTCCTGTACCTGGGGCATGCTCATGTCCCTGTACCTGCAGGCATGCTCATGTTCCTGTACCTGGGGCATGCTCATGTCCCTGTACCTGCGGCATGCTCATGTCCCTGTACCTGGGCATGCTCATGTCCCTGTACCTGGGGCATGCTCATGTTCCTGTACCTGGGGCATGCTGCATGTATCCTGTGCCTGTGCTCATTGCTATGTACCTGCACCTGTGGCATGCTTATGTACCTGTGTCTGGGGCATGCTTATGTACCTGTACCTGGGGCATGCTCATGTTCCTGTACCTGGGCATGCTCATGTCCCTGTACCTGGAGGCATGCTCATGTTCCTGTACCTGTGGCATGCTCATGTCCCTGTACCTGCTGCATGCTCATGTCCCTGTACCTGTGGCATGCTCATGTCCCTGTACCTGTGGCATGCTCATGTTCCTGTACCTGGGCATGCTCATGTTCCTAGTACCTGAGGCATGCTCATGTTCCTATACCTGGGGCATGCTCATGTCCCTAGTACCTGCGGCATGCTCATGTCCCTGTACCTGGGGCATGCTCATGTCCCTGTACCTGGGGCATGCTCATGTCCCTGTACCTGGGGGCATGCTCATGTCCCTGTACCTGGGGCATGCTCATGTCCCTGTACCTGGGCATGCTCATGTCCATGTACCTGGGGCATGCTCATGTCCCTGTTCCTGACATGCTCATGTCCCTGTACCTGGGCATGCTCAGAGTACCTGTGCCTGGCTCAAGCTCCATGTATCTGTCCCTGGTATAGAAACATAGAAAACATAGAATTTGACTGGCAGATAAGGACCACTTGGCCCACCCAGTCTGCTCATTTCCTACCTGATTTATAAGCTGCAGATCTTAGTTAACCAGCAGCCTACTTCTTCCCACACCCACCCCTAGAATTGCTCTTTATGACTGTTCCATGCATGCTTGAATTCCACCACTGTTTTTGACTCCACAACCTCCTCTGAGCTGTTGCATGCATCCACAACCCTCACTGTGAAAAAATACTTCCTCGATTACCTCTGAGCCACCCCTTCTATCTTCAAATTGTGTTCCCTTGTTCTTGCACACCTCTTTTTTTGAAAGATGCTACCCTCTTGGACTTTGTTGATTCCTTGAGGTACTTGAACGTTTCTATCATGTCCCCCTCTCCTCCTTTCCTTGAGGGTATACATATTAAGCTCCTTAAGTCTCACTTCATATGTCTTCCAGTGCAGACCCTGCACCATTTTAGTTGCCTCCTCTGGACAGCTTCCATCCTGTCTATGTCTTTATGGAGATTGGTCTCCAGAACTGCACGTAGTACTCAGATGTGATCTCACCAGCTGTCTGGACGGAGGGATAATAACTACTATATTTCTGCTGGTGATGCCTCTCCCTCTGCAACCCAGTATCCCCAGCCCTCCTTGCTGCCTCTCACATTGCTTGCCCACCTTTAGGTCATCTGATATGACTACCCCCAGGTCCCTTTCCATTTCTGTTGTTGTTAGTATCTCACCCCTCATTGTGTACTCTTCCCTGGGTTTTGTTTCCCAGGTGCATTACTATGCACTTCTTAGCATTGAATCTAAGCTGCCATACATTTGACTATTCCTCTAACCTTGCCAAGTCCTTCTCATCCTTTCCACCCCACCTTGTGCATCAACTCTGTTGCAGATCTTTGTGTCATCTGCAAAGACATACTTTTCCTTCCAGTCCCTCTGCAATGTAAACCTAATGACATTGAAGAGGATAGTCTAATACTGAAACCTGTGGTAGCCACATTTCTTGCCCACTTTTTTTGAGTGGACTCCATTTACTATTACTCTCTGTGTCCTATTCTCCAGCCAATTCTTTACCCAGGCTGTCATCTTGGACCCACTCCCAGGCTGGCTAACTTGTATATTAATCTTTTGTGTGGGACTGTGTCAAATGCCTTGCTAAAGTCTAGGTAGGCCATGTCCACAGCCCCTCCCTGATCTACTACTTTGGTCACCCAGTCAAAGAAATCTATCAGATTTGTCTGGCATGACCTTCCTGCTGTGAATCCATGCTGCCTTGGGTCCTGTGCCCCTCTGGCTTCTAGATACGCAATACCCTTTCCTCTTCAGAAGTGATTCCATCATTTTCTACCACTGAGGTTAAACTAACAGGTCTGTAGTTTCCTGCTTCTGCCTTGCTCCCACTTTTGTGAAGGGAATCACATCTGCCCTCCTCCAGTCCTCAGGTACCACCCCATCCTCCCATGATTTGTTAAAAGGGTAGTCAGTGGTGTCACTAGTTCTATCCTTAGTTCTTTCAGAATTCTGGGATGAATTCCATCAGGCCCCATTGCTTTGTCCACCTTCAGTTTTAAGAGCTCTTTCAGAACTCTTTCTTCTGTAAATGGTCTGGTATCAACTTCTGTATCCAGAGTGTTTCTACTGTTTTTTTAGGTATCTCCCCTCTTCCTTTGTAAATACTGAGCAAAAATATTTGTTTAGTATATCTGCCTTTCACAGTCTCCCTCTGCCCACCCTCCCCCTTATTAAGCCTCACTATCCCCTCCTTGGTCTTCCTTTGCTCCCTGATGTACCTATAAAGGTTTTATCCCCTTCTTAACTGAGTTGACTATCTTTTCCTCGGGTTTGGGCCTTTGCTGTTCTGACTGCCTTTCCAGCTTCCTTTTGCTTTAACTGATACAGTTCTCTGTCCTGTTCCTTCTGTGATTCCTTGTACTTGAATGCTTTCTTTTCTCTTGAACCTTCACTGCCACTTCCTTTGAGAACCATAGTGGTTTCTTACCTACTTTCTGTTTTGTTTATTTGCTTTACACAAAGGCTTGTTACCTCTGTGATGGCAGTTTTATTATTCCCCATTGTTCTTCCACCCCTCCTTCCTGCCCATTTGCTAGTGCGTTCCTTAGGCACTCACCCATTTTAGCAAAGTCAGCCCTCCTAAAATCCATTACCTTTGTCTTTGTATGGCTTGACTCTATTGCTGTGTTTATTGTGAACCATACTGTTCGATGGTCGCTTAGTTCCAGATGGCTACCCACTTCACATCTGTGATCCTCTCTTCATCTCCGTTTGAGAGAACCAGGTCTAAGATTGCTCCTCTCGAGGTGGGCTCCCAATACTAGTTGTCTTCAAGGCATGCCCTGTAGGGCATCCAGAATAACCCCACTCTTAGAAGTGGCTGCTGCAACTGCACTCCAGTTAACATCTGGCATATTATAGATCACCCATCAGCAATATCTCCCCTTTATCTGCCATTCTAAGTATACTTTCCATCATTTCCTTGTCCATTTCCTCCCCTGAGAGAGGTCTATCTACAACCCCTGTGCGGATTGTGGAACCATTGCCTGCCTCCAAATTGACCCACAGTGCTTCTTCTCCTCCCTGTTTACCCTTTTGTTCTGTTGCTTTGATTTCTTCTCTCTTATGTAGAGAGCTACTCCTCCTCCTCTTTACCCTCCTGTCCCTCCTGTAGATAGTGTATCCTGGTATGTTACGATCCCAGCCATGGTTCTGTGTGTACCATGTTTCTGTGACTGCCACAATATCCAGATCTTCCTCCTCCATCAAGGCCACTAATTCAGGAAGCTTGTTACCCAGACTACGGCATTGGTATTCATTGCTCTCCATTTTTGATGGCTTTACCTTCTGTAGCAGCAACCCCCCACTGACCTTTCTACCTGGTCTTTTTCTCATTTAGTACCCTGTTTTTTGTAGGGAGGCTGGATTTTCCTTCTGCTTATCAGTTTTGACTAGTTTAAAGGCATATGAAGCATTTAAACCAATTGCCAAAAAGACTTGTTCCCTTCCTGGACAGATGCAGACCATCCTGCCAGTATGGCTGAGTGTCCCTCCAGGTGGAACCCCAGTCCTCTGGGTCATGCTCATGTAACTGTACCTGGGACATGCTCATGCTTACCTGTATCTGGGTCATGCTTATGTACATGTACCTGTATCTGTATCTGAGGCATGCCCATGAACCTGGTTCTGAGGCATGCTCATGTACCTGTATTTGGGTCATGCTCATGTACTTGTATCTGGGTCATGCTTATGCACCTGTATCTAAGTATGCTCATGTACCTGTATCTGGGCATGCTCATGTACTTGGATCTAGAGCATGCTCATGTACCTGTATCTGTGTCATGCTCATGTAACTGTAACTAAGACCATGCTCATTTACCTCTATCTGGAGCATGCTCATGTACCTGTATCTGGGGCATGCTCAAGTACTTTGTATCTAGAGCATGCTCATATACGTGTATCTGGGTCATTCTCATACACCTGTATCTAGAGCATGCGTATGTACCTGTATCTAGAGCTTGCTCATGTACCTGTATCTGGGTCATGCTCATGTGCCTGTAACTAGAGAATGCTCATGCACCTCTATCTGGAGCATGCTCATATCGTGTTCTGGGTCATGCTCATATACCTGTATCTGGAGCATGCTTATGTAACTGTATCAGAGCATGCTCATGCACCTGTATCTGGGTCACGCTTTGTACCAGTATCTGGAGAATGCTCATGTACCTGTATCTGGGACATGCTCATGTATCTGTATCTGGGTCAGCTCATGTACTTGTATCTAGAGCATGCTCATGTACTTGTATCTTGGTCATGCTCATGTACCTGTATCTAGAGCATGCTCATGTACTTTTATCTAGAGCATGCTCATGTACTTGTATCTGGGTCATGCTCATGTACTTGTATCTGGGTCATGCTCATGTAACTGTACCTGGGACACGCTCATGTACCTGTATCTGGGTCATGCTCATGTACATGTACCTGTATCTATATCTGTATCTGAGGCATGCTTATGTACCTGGGTCTGAGGCATGCTCATGTACCTGTATCTGGTCATAATCATGCACTTGTATCTGGGTCATGCTCATGTACCTGTATCTGGGGCATGCTCATGTACTCTGCATCTAGAGCATGCTCATTTACCTGTATCTTGGTCATGCTCATGTGCCTCTAACTAGAGAATGCTCATGCCTCTATCTGGAACATGCTCATATACGTGCATCTGGGTTATGCTCATATACCTGTACCTGGAGCATGCTTATGTACCTGTATCTAGAGCATGCTCATGTACCTGTATCTGGGTCATGCTCTTGTGCCTGTATCTAGAGAATGTCATGTACCTGTATCTGGACATGCTCATGTATCTGTATCAGGGCATGCACATGTACTTGTATCTAGAGCATGTTCATGTACCTGTATCTGGGTCATGCTCATGTACTTCGTATCTAGAGCATGCTCACATACTTGTATCTGGGTCATGCTGATGTACCTGTATCTGGGTCATGCTCATGTACTTGTATTTGGATCATGCTCATGTACCAGCATCTGGTCATGCTCATGTACTTGTATCTAGAGCATGCTCATGTACTTGTTATCTGGGTCACGTTCATGAACCTGTATCCAGAGCATGCTCATGTACTTATGTCTGGTCATGCTCATGTAACTGTACGTTGGACATGCTCATGTACGGTATCTGGGTCATGCTCATGTACTTGTGCCCAGTGATGCTCATGTACCTGTATCTGAGTCATGCTCATGTAACTGTACCTGGGACATGCTCATGTACCTGTATCTGGGTCATGCTCATGTACTTTTATCTAGAGCTTGCTCATGTACTTGTATCTAGGTCACGCCATGTAACTGTACCTGGGACATGCTCATGTACCTGTATCTGGGTCATGCTTATGTACATGTACCTTATATGTATCTGAGGCATGCTCATGAACCTGGTTCTGAGGCATGCTCATGTACCTGTATCTGGTCATGCTCCTGTAGCTTGTATCTAGGTCATGCTTATGCACCTGTATCTAGAGTATGCTCATGTACCTGTATCTGGGGCATGCTCATGTAACTGTAACTAGAGCATGCTCATGTACCTGTATCTGGGGCATGCTCAGTACTTGTATGTAGAGCATGCTCATGTACTTGTATCTGGGTCATGCTCATGTAACTGTACCTGGGACATGCTCATGTACCTGTATCTGGGTCATGCTCATGTACATGTACCTGTATCTATATCTGTATCTGAGGCATGCTCATGTACTACTGTCTGAGGCATGCCTCATGTACCTGTATCTGGTCATGCTCATGTACTTGTATCTGGGTCATGCTCATGTACCTGTGTCTGGGGCATGCTCATGTGCCTGTAACTAGAGAATTCTCATGTACCTCTCATCTGAGCATGCTCATATAGTGTATCTGGGTCATGCTCATATACCTGTATCTGGAGCATGCTCATGTCCTGTATCTGGGTCATGCTCTTGTACCTGTATCTACAGAATGCTCATGTACCTGTATCTGGGACATGCTCATGTATCTGTATCTGGGGCATGCACATGACTTGTATCTAGAGCATGTTCATGTACCTGTATCTAGGTCATGCTCATGTACTTGTATCTAGAGCATGCTCATATACTTGTATCTGGGTCATGCTGATGTACCTGTATCTGGGTCATGCTCATGTACTTGTATTTGGATCATGCTCATGTACCTGTATCTGGTCATGCTCATGTACTTGTATCTAGAGCATGCTCATGTACTTATCTAGGTCATGTCATGAACCTGTATCAGAGCACGCATAATGTACTTTTATCAGGGTCATGCTCATGTACTTTTATCTAGAGCATGCTCACGTACTTGTATCTGGGTCATGGTCATGTAACTGTACGTTGGACATGCTCATGTACCGGTATCTGGGTCATGCTCATGTGCTTGTGTCTGGGTCATGCTCATGTACCTGTATCGGGGTCTTGCTCATGTACTTTTATCTAGAGCATGCTCATGTACTTGTATCTGGGTCATGCTCATGTAACTGTACCTGGGACATGCTCATGTACCTGTATCTGGGTCATGCTTATGTAAATGTACCTGTATCTGTATCTGAGGCATGCTCATGAACCTGGTTCTGAGGCATGCTCATGTACCTGTATCTGGGTCATGCTCATGTACTTGTATCTGGCCATGGCTTATGCACCTGTATCTAGAGTATGCTCATGTACCTCATCTGGGGCATGCTCATGTACTTGCATCTAGAGCATGCTCATGTACCTGTATCTGTGTCATGCTCATGTAACTGTAATTAGAGCATGCTCATTTACCTCTATCTGGAGCATGCTCATGTACCTGTATCTGGGGCATGCTCAAGTACTTGTATCTAGAGCATGCTCATGTACATGTATCTGGGTCATGCTCATATACCTGTATCTGGAGCATGCGTATGTACCTGTATCTAGAGCATGCTCATGTACCTGTATCGGGGTCATGCTCATGTACCTGTATCTGGGTCATGCTCTTATACCTGTATCTAGAGCATGCTCATGTACCTGTATCTGGGACATGCTCATGTACCTGCATCTGGGGCATGCTCATATACTTGTACCTAGAGCATGCTCATATACGTGTATCTGGGTCATGCTCATGTATCTGTATATGGGGCATGCTTATGTACATGTACCTGTATCTATATCTGTATCTGGGTCATGCTCATGTACCTGTATCTGGGGCATGCTCATGTGCCTGTAACTAGAGAATGCTCATGTACCTCTATCTGGAGCATGCTCATGTACGTGTATCTGGGTCATGCTCATATACCTGTATCTGGAGCATGCTTATGTACCTGTATCTAGAGCATGCTCATGTACCTGTATCTGGGTCATGCTCTTGTACCTGTATCTAGAGAATGCTCATGTACCTGTATCTGGGACATGCTCATGTATCTGTATCTGGGCATGCACATGTACTTGTATCTAGAGCATGTTCATGTACCTGTATCTGGGTCATGCTCATGTACTTGTATCTAGAGCATGCTCATACACTTATCTAGGTCATGCTGATGTACCTGTATCTGGGTCATGCTCATGTACTTGTATTTGGATCATGCTCATGTTCCTGTATCTGGGTCATGCTCATGTACTTGTATCTAGAGCATGCTCATGTACTTGTATCTGGGTCATGTTCATGAACCTGTATCCAGAACATGCTCATGTACTTTTATCTGGTCATGCTCATGTACTTTTATCTAGAGCATGCTCACGTGACTTGTATCTGGGTCATGGTCATGTAACTGTCACGCTGGACATGCTCATGTGCCTGTATCTGAGGTCTTGCTCATGTGCTTGTGTCTGGGTCATGCTCATGTACCTGTATCGGGTCTTGCTCATGTACTTTTATCTAGAGCATGCCCATGTACTTGTATCTGGGTCATGCTCATGTAACTGTACCTGGGACATGCTCATGTACCTGTTTCTGGGTCATGCTTATGTACATGTACCTGTATCTGTATCTGAGGCATGCTCATGAACCTGGTTCTGAGGCATGCTCATGTACCTGTATCTGGCCATGCTTATGTACTTGTATCTGGGTCATGCTTATGCACCTGTATCTAGAGTATGCTCATGTACCTGTATCTGGGGCATGCTCATGTACTTGCATCTAGAGCATGCTCATGTACCTTTATCTGTGTCATGCTCATGTAACTGTAACAAGAGCATGCTCATTTACCTCTATCTGGAGCATGCTCATGTACCTGTATCTGGGGCATGCTCAAGTACTTGTATCTAGAGCATGCTCATGTACATGTATCTGGGTCATGCTCATATACCTGTATCTGGAGCATGCTTATGTACCTGTATCTAGAGCATGCTCATGTACCTGTATCGGGGTCATGCTCATGTACCTGTATCTGGGTCATGCTCTTATACCTGTATCTAGAGCATGCTCATGTACCTGTATCTGGGACATGCTCATGTACCTGTATCTGGGGCATGCTCATATACTTGTACCTAGAGCATGCTCATATACGTATCTGGGTCATGCTCATGTATCTGTATATGGGGCATGCCCATTACCTGTATCAGGGCATGCACATGTACCTGTATCTAGAGCATGCTCATGTACCTGTATCTGGGTCATGCTCATGTACTTGTATCTATAGCATGCTCATGTACTGTATCTGGGTCATGCTCATGTACCTGTATCCAGAGCATGGTCATGTACTTGTATCCAGGGTCATGCTCATGTACTTGTATCTAGAGCATGGTCTTGTACTTGTATCTGGGTCACTGCTCATGTACTGTATCTGGACATGCTCATGACCAGTATCTGAGTCATGCTCATGTACTTGTGTCTGGGTCATGCTCATGTACCTGTATCTAGAGCATGCTCATGTACCTGTATCTGGGGCATGCTCATGTACTTGCATCTGGAGCATGCTCATGTACCTGTATCTGGGTCAGCTCATGTCCTGTATCTGGGGCATGCTCATGTACCTGTATCTGGGGCATGCTCATGTACCTGTATCTAGAGCATTCTCATGTACCTGTATCTGGAGCATGCTCATGTACTTTTATCTGGGTCATGCTCATGTACTTGTATCTAGAGCATGCTCACGTACTTGTATCTGGGTCATGCTCATGTAACTGTACGTTGGACATGCTCATGTACCGGTATCTGGGTCATGCTCATGTACCTGTATCGGGGTCATGCTCATGTACTTTTATCTAGAGCATGCTCATGTATTTGTATCTGGGTCATGCTCATGTAACTGTACCTGGGACATGCTCATGTACCTGTATCTGGGTCATGCTTATGTACATGTACCTGTATCTGTATCTGAGGCATGCCCATGAACCTGGTTCTGAGGCATGCTCATGTACCTGTATTTGGGTCATGCTCATGTACTTGTATCTGGGTCATGCTTATGCACCTGTATCTAGAGTATGCTCATGTACCTGTATCTGGGGCATGCTCATGTACTTGGATCTAGAGCATGCTCATGTACCTGTATCTGTGTCATGCTCATGTAACTGTAACTAGACCATGCTCATTTACCTCTATCTGGAGCATGCTCATGTACCTGTATCTGGGGCATGCTCAAGTACTTGTATCTAGAGCATGCTCATACGTGTATCTGGGTCATTCTCATATACCTGTATCTGGAGCATGCGTATGTACCTGTATCTAGAGCTTGCTCATGTACCTGTATCTGGGTCATGCTCATGTGCCTGTAACTAGAGAATGCTCATGTACCTCTATCTGGAGCATGCTCATGTACGTGTTCTGGGTCATGCTCATATACCTGTATCTGGAGCATGCTTATGTACCTGTATCTAGAGCATGCTCATGTACCTGTATCTGGGTCACGCTCTTGTACCTGTATCTGGAGAATGCTCATGTACCTGTATCTGGGACATGCTCATGTATCTGTATCTGGGACATGCACATGTACTTGTATCTAGAGCATGCTCATGTACTTTTATCTTGGTCATGCTCATGTACCTGTATCTAGAGCATGCTCATGTACTTTTATCTAGAGCATGCTCATGTACTTGTATCTGGGTCATGGTCATGTACTTGTATCTGGGTCATGCTCATGTAACTGTACCTGGCACATGCTCATGTACTTGTATCTGGGTCATGCTCATGTACATGTACCTGTATCTATATCTGTATCTGAGGCATGCTTATGTACCTGGGTCTGAGGCATGCTCATGTACCTGTATCTGGGTCATGCTCATGTACTTGTATCTGGGTCATGCTCATGTACCTGTATCTGGGGCATGCTCATGTACCTGCATCTAGAGCATGCTCATTTACCTGTATCTTGGTCATGCTCATGTGCCTCTAACTAGAGAATGCTCATGTACCTCTATCTGGAACATGCTCATGTACGTGCATCTGGGTTATGCTCATATACCTGTACCTGGAGCATGCTTATGTACCTGTATCTAGAGCATGCTCATGTACCTGTATCTGGGTCATGCTCTTGTGCCTGTATCTAGAGAATGCTCATGTACCTGTATCTGGGACATGCTCATGTATCTGTATCAGGGGCATGCACATGTACTTGTATCTAGAGCATGTTCATGTACCTGTATCTGGGTCATGCTCATGTACTTGTATCTAGAGCATGCTCATATACTTGTATCTGGGTCATGCTGATGTACCTGTATCTGGGTCATGCTCATGTACTTGTATTTGGATCATGCTCATGTACCTGTATCTGGGTCATGCTCATGTACTTGTATCTAGAGCATGCTCATGTACTTGTATCTGGGTCATGTTCATGAACCTGTATCCAGAGCATGCTCATGTACTTGTATCTGGGTCATGCTCATGTAACTGTACGTTGGACATGCTCATGTACCGGTATCTGGGTCATGCTCATGTACTTGTGCCTCGGTCATGCTCATGTACCTGTATCTGAGTCATGCTCATGTAACTGTACCTGGGACATGCTCATGTACCTGTATCTGGGTCATGCTCATGTACTTTTATCTAGAGCTTGCTCATGTACTTGTATCTGGGTCACGCTCATGTAACTGTACCTGGGACATGCTCATGTACCTGTATCTGGGTCATGCTTATGTACATGTACCTGTATATGTATCTGAGGCATGCTCATGAACCTGGTTCTGAGGCATGCTCATGTACCTGTATCTGGGTCATGCTCCTGTACTTGTATCTGGGTCATGCTTATGCACCTGTATCTAGAGTATGCTCATGTACCTGTATCTGGGGCATGCTCATGTAACTGTAACTAGAGCATGCTCATGTACCTGTATCTGGGGCATGCTCAAGTACTTGTATGTAGAGCATGCTCATGTACTTGTATCTGGGTCATGCTCATGTAACTGTACCTGGGACATGCTCATGTACCTGTATCTGGGTCATGCTCATGTACATGTACCTGTATCTATATCTGTATCTGAGGCATGCTCATGTACCTGGGTCTGAGGCATGCTCATGTACCTGTATCTGGTCATGCTCATGTACTTGTATCTGGGTCATGCTCATGTACCTGTGTCTGGGGCATGCTCATGTGCCTGTAACTAGAGAATTCTCATGTACCTCTATCTGGAGCATGCTCATATACGTGTATCTGGGTCATGCTCATATACCTGTATCTGGAGCATGCTCATGTACCTGTATCTGGGTCATGCTCTTGTACCTGTATCTACAGAATGCTCATGTACCTGTATCTGGGACATGCTCATGTATCTGTATCTGGGGCATGCACATGTACTTGTATCTAGAGCATGTTCATGTACCTGTATCTGGGTCATGCTCATGTACTTGTATCTAGAGCATGCTCATATACTTGTATCTGGGTCATGCTGATGTACCTGTATCTGGGTCATGCTCATGTACTTGTATTTGGATCATGCTCATGTACCTGTATCTGGGTCATGCTCATGTACTTGTATCTAGAGCATGCTCATGTACTTGTATCTGGGTCATGTTCATGAACCTGTATCCAGAGCATGCTAATGTACTTTTATCTGGGTCATGCTCATGTACTTTTATCTAGAGCATGCTCACGTACTTGTATCTGGGTCATGGTCATGTAACTGTACGTTGGACATGCTCATGTACCGGTATCTGGGTCATGCTCATGTGCTTGTGTCTGGGTCATGCTCATGTACCTGTATCGGGGTCTTGCTCATGTACTTTTATCTAGAGCATGCTCATGTACTTGTATCTGGGTCATGCTCATGTAACTGTACCTGGGACATGCTCATGTACCTGTATCTGGGTCATGCTTATGTAAATGTACCTGTATCTGTATCTGAGGCATGCTCATGAACCTGGTTCTGAGGCATGCTCATGTACCTGTATCTGGGTCATGCTCATGTACTTGTATCTGGGTCATGCTTATGCACCTGTATCTAGAGTATGCTCATGTACCTGTATCTGGGGCATGCTCATGTACTTGCATCTAGAGCATGCTCATGTACCTGTATCTGTGTCATGCTCATGTAACTGTAATTAGAGCATGCTCATTTACCTCTATCTGGAGCATGCTCATGTACCTGTATCTGGGGCATGCTCAAGTACTTGTATCTAGAGCATGCTCATGTACGCAGTATCTGGGTCGCTCATATACCTGTATCTGGAGCATGCGATGTACCTGTATCTAGAGCATGCTCATGTACCTGTATCGGGGTCATGCTCATGTACCTGTATCTGGGTCATGCTCTTATACCTGTATCTAGAGCATGCTCATGTACCTGTATCTGGGACATGCTCATGTACCTGCATCTGGGGCATGCTCATATACTTGTACCTAGAGCATGCTCATATACGTGTATCTGGGTCATGCTCATGTATCTGTATATGGGGCATGCTTATGTACCTGTATCTGGGTCATGCTCATGTACTTGTATCTGGGGCATGCTCATGTGCCTGTAACTAGAGAATGCTCATGTACCTCTATCTGGAGCATGCTCATGTACGTGTATCTGGGTCATGCTCATATACCTGTATCTGGAGCATGCTTATGTACCTGTAACTAGAGCATGCTCATGTACCTGTATCTGGGTCATGCTCTTGTACCTGTATCTAGAGAATGCTCATGTACCTGTATCTGGGACATGCTCATGTATCTGTATCTGGGCATGCACATGTACTTGTATCTAGAGCATGTTCATGTACCTGTATCTGGGTCATGCTCCATGCTTGTATCTAGAGCATGCTCATATACTTGTATCTGGGTCATGCTGATGTACCTGTATCTGGGTCATGCTCATGTACTTGTATTTGGATCATGCTCATGTTCCTGTATCTGGTCATGCTCATGTACTTGTATCTATAGCATGCTCATGTACTTGTATCTGGGTCATGTTCATGAACCTGTATCCAGAGCATGCTCATGTACTTTATCTGGGTCATGCTCATGTACTTTTATCTAGAGCATGCTCACGTACTTGTATCTGGGTCATGGTCATGTAACGTCTCGCTGGACATGCTCATGTACCGTATCTGAGTCTTGCTCATGTGCTTGTGTCTGGGTCATGCTCATGTACCTGTATCGGGGTCTTGCTCATGTACTTTTATCTAGAGCATGCTCATGTACTTGTATCTGGGTCATGCTCATGTAACTGTACCTGGGACATGCTCATGTACCTGTTTCTGGGTCATGCTTATGTACATGTACCTGTATCTGTATCTGAGGCATGCTCATGAACCTGGTTCTGAGGCATGCTCATGTACCTGTATCTGGGTCATGCTTATGTACTTGTATCTGGGTCATGCTTATGCACCTGTATCTAGAGTATGCTCATGTACCTGTATCTGGGGCATGCTCATGTACTTGCATCTAGAGCATGCTCATGTACCTGTATCTGTGTCATGCTCATGTAACTGTAACAAGAGCATGCTCATTTACCTCTATCTGGAGCATGCTCATGTACCTGTATCTGGGGCATGCTCAAGTACTTGTATCTAGAGCATGCTCATGTACATGTATCTGGGTCATGCTCATATACCTGTATCTGGAGCATGCTTATGTACCTGTATCTAGAGCATGCTCATGTACCTGTATCGGGGTCATGCTCATGTACCTGTATCTGGGTCATGCTCTTATACCTGTATCTAGAGCATGCTCATGTACCTGTATCTGGGACATGCTCATGTACCTGTATCTGGGGCATGCTCATATACTTGTACCTAGAGCATGCTCATATACGTGTATCTGGGTCATGCTCATGTATCTGTATATGGGGCATGCTCATGTACCTGTATCAAGGGCATGCACATGTACTTGTATCTACAGCATGTTCATGTACCTGTATCTGGGTCATGCTCATGTACTTGTATCTATAGCATGCTCATGTACTTGTATCTGGGTCATGTTCATGAACCTGTATCCAGAGCATGGTCATGTACTTGTATCTCGGTCATGCTCATGTACTTGTATCTAGAGCATGGTCTTGTACTTGTATCTGGGTCACGCTCATGTAACTGTACCTTGGACATACTCATGTACCAGTATTTGGGTCATGCTCATGTACTTATGTCTGTGTCATGCTCATGTACCTGTATCTAGAGCATGCTCATGTACCTGTATCTGGGGCATGCTCATGTACTTGCATCTGGAGCATGCTTCTGTACCTGTATCTGGGTCAGCTCATGTGCCTGTATCTGGGGCATGCTCATGTACCTGTATCTGGGGTATGCTCATGTACCTGTATCTAGAGCATTCTCATGTACCTGTATCTGGGGCATGCTCATGTACTTGTGTCTTGGTCATGCTCATGTACTTGTATCTAGAGCATGCTCATGTACTTGTATCTGGGTCATTCTCAAGTAACTGTACCTAGGACATGCTCATGTACATGTACCTGTATCTGTATCTGAGGCATACTCGTGTACCTGTGCCTGGGGCATGCTCATGTACCTGTATGTGGGTCCTGCTCATGTAACTGTACCTCGGATATGCTGATGTATATGTACCTGTATCTGTATCTGTATCTGAGGCATGCTCATGTACCTGTGTTTTGGGCATGCTCATGTGCCTGAGTCTGGGTCATGCTCATGTACCTGAGTCTGGGTCATGCTCATGTACCTGTATCTGGGTCATGCTCATGTACATGCACCTGTATCTGTATCTGAGGCATGCTCGTGTACCTGTGTCTGGGGCATGTTCATGTTCCTGTATGTGAGTCCTGCTCATGTAACTGTACCTGGGACATGCTCATGCTCATGTACATGTACCTGTATCTGTATATGAGGCATGCTCATGTACCTGTCTCTCAGGCATGCTCATGTACCTGTATCTAAAGCATGCTCATGTACTTGTATCTGGGTCATGTTCATGAACCTGTATCCAGAGCATGCTCATGTACTTGTATCTGGGTCATGCTCATGTAACTGTACGTTGGACATGCTCATGTACCGGTATCTGGGTCATGCTCATGTACTTGTGCCTGGGTCATGCTCATGTACCTGTATCTGAGTCATGCTCATGTAACTGTACCTGGGACATGCTCATGTACCTGTATCTGGGTCATGCTCATGTACTTTTATCTAGAGCTTGCTCATGTACTTGTATCTGGGTCACTGCTCATGTAACTGTACCTGGGACATGCTCATGTACCTGTATCTGGGTCATGCTTATGTACATGTACCTGTATATGTATCTGAGGCATGCTCATGAACCTGGTTCTGAGGCATGCTCATGTACCTGTATCTGGGTCATGTCTGTGCATGTATCTGGGTCATGCTTATGCACCTGTATCTAGAGTATGCTCATGTACCTGTATCTGGGTCATGCTCATGTAACTGTAACTAGAGCATGCTCATGTACCTGTATCTGGGGCATGCTCAAGTACTTGTATCTAGAGCATGCTCATGTACTTGTATCTGGGTCATGCTCATGTAACTGTACCTGGGACATGCTCATGTACCTGTATCTGGGTCATGCTCATGTACATGTACCTGTATCTATATCTGTATCTGAGGCATGCTCATGTACCTGGGTCTGAGGCATGCTCATGTACCTGTATCTGGTCATGCTCATGTACTTGTATCTGGGTCATGCTCATGTACCTGTGTCTGGGGCATGCTCATGTGCCTGTAACTAGAGAATGCTCATGTACCTCTATCTGGAGCATGCTCATATACGTGTATCTGGGTCATGCTCATATACCTGTATCTGGAGCATGCTCATGTACCTGTATCTAGGTCATGCTCATGTACCTGTATCTAGTGCATGCTCATGTACCTGTATCTGGGGCATGCTCATGTACCTGTATCTAGGGCATGCCATGTACTTGTATCTAGAGCATGCTCATGTACCTGTATCTGGGCATGCTCATGTACTTGTATCCAGAGCATGCCACATTACTTGTATCTGGGTCATGCTCATGTACCTGTATCTGGGTCATGCTCATGTACTTGTATCTGGATCATGCTCATGTACCTGTATCTGGGTCATGCTCATGTACTTGTATCTAGAGCATGCTCATATACTTGTATCTGGGTCATGCTCATGTACCTGTATCTGGGTCATGCTCATGTACTTGTATCTGGATCATGCTCATGTACCTGTATCTGGGTCATGCTCATGTACTTGTATCTTGGTCATGTTCATGAACCTGTATCCAGAGCATGCTCATGTACTTGTATCTGGGTCATGCTCATGTACTTTATCTAGAGCATGCTCACGTACTTGTATCTGGGTCATGCTCATGTAACTGTACGTTGGACATGCTCATGTACCTGTATCTGGGTCATGCTCATGTGCTTGTGTCTGGGTCATGCTCATGTACCTGTATCTGGGTCATGCTCATGTACTTTATCTAGAGCATGCTCATGTACTTGTATCTGGGTCATGCTCATGTAACTGTACCTGGGACATGCTCATGTACCTGTATCTGGGTCATGCTTATGTACATGTACCTGTATCTGTATCTGAGGCATGCTCATGAACCTGGTTCTGAGGCATGCTCATGTACCTGTATCTGGGTCATGCTCATGTACTTGTATCTGGGTCATGCTTATGTACCTGTATCTAGAGTATGCTCATGTACCTGTATCTGGGGCATGCTCATGTACCTCATCTAGAGCATGCTCATGTACCTGTATCTGTGTCATGCTCATGTAACTGTAATTAGAGCATGCTCATTTACCTCTATCTGGAGCATGCTCATGTACCTGTATCTGGGGCATGCTCAAGTACTTGTATCTAGAGCATGCTCATGTACGTGTATCTGGGTCATGCTCATATACCTGTATCTGGAGCATGCGTATGTACCTGTATCTAGAGCATGCTCATGTACCTGTATCGGGGTCATGCTCATGTACCTGTATCTGGGTCATGCTCATGTACCTGTATCTGAGCATGCTCATGTACCTGTATCTGGGAACATGCTCATGTACCTGCATCTGGGGCATGCTCATTACTGCCTATCTAGAGCATGCTCATGTACTTGTATCTGGGTCATGCTCATGTATCTGTATATGGGGCATGCTTATGTACCTGTATCTGGGTCATGCTCATGTACTTGTATCTGGGGCATGCTCATGTGCCTGTAACTAGAGAATGCTCATGTACCTCTATCTGGAGCATGCTCATGTACGTGTATCTGGGTCATGCTCATATACCTGTATCTGGAGCATGCTTATGTACCTGTAACTAGAGCATGCTCATGTACCTGTATCTGGGTCATGCTCTTGTACCTGTATCTAGAGAATGCTCATGTACCTGTATCTGGGACATGCTCATGTATCTGTATCTGGGGCATGCACATGTACTTGTATCTAGAGCATGTTCATGTACCTGTATCTGGGTCATGCTCATGTACTTGTATCTAGAGCATGCTCATATACTTGTATCTGGGTCATGCTGATGTACCTGTATCTGGGTCATGCTCATGTACTTGTATTTGGATCATGCTCATGTTCCTGTATCTGGGTCATGCTCATGTACTTGTATCTAGAGCATGCTCATGTACTTGTATCTGGGTCATGTTCATGAACCTGTATCCAGAGCATGCTCATGTACTTTTATCTGGGTCATGCTCATGTACTTTTATCTAGAGCATGCTCACGTACTTGTATCTGGGTCATGGTCATGTAACTGTACGTTGGACATGCTCATGTACCGGTATCTGAGTCTTGCTCATGTGCTTGTGTCTGGGTCATGCTCATGTACCTGTATCGGGGTCTTGCTCATGTACTTTTATCTAGAGCATGCTCATGTACTTGTATCTGGGTCATGCTCATGTAACTGTACCTGGGACATGCTCATGTACCTGTTTCTGGGTCATGCTTATGTACATGTACCTGTATCTGTATCTGAGGCATGCTCATGAACCTGGTTCTGAGGCATGCTCATGTACCTGTATCTGGGTCATGCTTATGTACTTGTATCTGGGTCATGCTATGCACCTGTATCTAGAGTATGCTCATGTACCTGTATCTGGGGCATGCTCATGTACTTGCATCTAGGCAGCTGCTCATGCCTGTATCTGTGTCATGCTCATGTAACTGTAACAAGAGCATGCTCATTTACCTCTATCTGGAGCATGCTCATGTACCTGTATCTGGGGCATGCTCAAGTACTTATATAGAGCATGCTCATGTACATGTATCTGGGTCATGCTCATATACCTGTATCTGGAGCATGCTTATGTACCTGTATCTAGAGCATGCTCATGTACCTGTATCGGGTCATGCTCATGTACCTGTATCTGGGTCATGCTCTTATACCTGTATCTAGAGCATGCTCATGTACCTATCTGGGACATGCTCATGTACCTGTATCTGGGGCATGCTCATATACTTGTACCTAGAGCATGCTCATATACGTGTATCTGGGTCATGCTCATGTATCTGTATATGGGGCATGCTCATGTACCTGTATCAAGGGCATGCACATGTACTCGTATCTACAGCATGTTCATGTACCTGTATCTGGGTCATGCTCATGTACTTGTATCTATAGCATGCTCATGTACTTGTATCTGGGTCATGTTCATGAACCTGTATCCAGAGCATGGTCATGTACTTGTATCTGGGTCATGCTCATGTACTTGTATCTAGAGCATGGTCATGTACTTGTATCTGGGTCACGCTCATGTAACTGAATCTGTGGCATACTCATGTATCTGTATCCAGGCCAAGCTAATGTCCCTGTATCTGGGTCATGCTCATGTACCTATATGTGGGTCATGCTCATATACCTATATGTGGGTCATGCTCATGTACCTGTATCATTCTGGGTCATGCTCATGTACCTGGTTGTGGGTCATACTCATATACTGTATCTGTATCTAAGGTAGGCTTATGTACCTGTATGTGGGGCCTGCTTATCTTCCTATATCTGGGGCATGCTCATGTACCTGTGTCTGGGTCATGCTCATGTACCTATATGTGGGTCATGCTCATGTACCTATATGTGGGTCATGCTCATGTACCTGCATCTGGGTCATGCTCATGTAACTGTTTCTGGGTCATGCTCTTATCTAGGACATGTTCATGTACCTGTGCATTGGGCATTGTCATGTAACTGAACCTGGAGCATGCTTATCTACCTGTGCCTTAGGCTTTCTTATGTAGCTGTACCTGCAGCATGTCCATATACACTATGTATACCTTGTACATGCTCATTTACCTGTACCTGGGGTGTGCTCATATTCCTGTACTTGGGGCATGCTCATGTACCTGTACCTGGGAAATGCTCATGTTCCTGTCCATGAGGCATGCTCATATAGTGGGGCATGCTCACGTAGTGGTATGTGGGACATGCTCCTGTAGCTATGCCTGTGGCATGCTCATGTACCTGTCCTCGGGCATGCTCACATACCTGCACAGGGACATGCTCATGTACCTGTGTTTGGGGCATGCTCACGCACCTGTGCTTTGGGGCATGCTGACGTACCTGTCCTCAGGCATGCTCACGTACCTGTGCTTGGGGCATGCTCAGGTACCTGTGCTTGGAGTATGCTCACATACCTGTGCTTGGGGCATGCTCAGGTACCTGTGCTTGGGGCATGCTCACATACCTGTGCTTCGGACATGCTCACATACCTGTGCTTGGGGCATGCTCATGTACCTGTTCTTGGGGCATACTCATGTACCTGTGCTAGGGGCATGCTCATGTACCTGTGCTAGGGGCATGCTCATGTACCTGTGCTTTGGGCATGCTCACGTACCTGTGGTTGGGGCATGCTCACATACCTATGCTAAGGGCATGCTCATGTACCTGTCCTCTGGCATGCTCATGTACCTGTCCTCGGGCATGCTCATGTACCTGTGCTTGGGGCATGCTCACATACCTGTCATTGGGGCATACTCACCTACCTGTGCTTGGGGCATGCTCATGTACCTTTGCTAGGGGCAGGCTCATGTACCTGTCCTCAGTCATGCTCATGTACCTGTCCTCAGGCATGCTCATGTACCTGTGCCTGTGGCATGCTCCCATACTTGTGCTCGGGGCATGCTCATGTACCTGTCCTCGGGCATGCTCACATACCAGTGCTTGGGGCATGCTCAGGTACCTGTGCTTGGGGCGTGCTCACATACCTGTGCTTGGGGCATGCTCATGTAAATGTATGTGGGACATGCTTCATTTTTTCATTTTATTTTTATGTGGCTTGCACGCATGTGCAAGAAACATAGTGCCATCATCGGAGACTTCGGAGGTGTGTCACCTCCTCCTCCAATTCAGTCAGTGAGCTGGCAGGCGCGGCCCCTGTAAACCAATGCATTTTGGAGCTGTCTATGACACGCTCCAAAATGCAGTGGCATACAGTTGAAAGGGGGAGCTAAGCTCAGTGAGCAGAGATAAGAAAATAGCTCCCCGGCGCGGGTGTGCGCACTCCACCACGTACTGTGTAGCTGATGGGGTGCCCAATCCCCATCAGCTGAGCTGCATCTCCCCCCTTAGGTGCCACGCTGGGGCCCACCCCAGCGTGGCAATCAGTCCATAGGCGACGGGGTGCCCAATCCCCCGTCAGCTGAACACCCCAACATCTCTTGAAGCCATGCTGGAGCCCACCCCAGCATGGCAAATGGTCCCCGATGTCTTTTTTTTTATTTTTACCCTGAAAACGAAATGTTCTCGCTGAGCGCCTCCCCGATCCCTCCCACAACCCGCACTCCACCCACCGCACTCCAGCCTCCCCTCACACCCCTCACCCCATACTTACTCCCGACTCCGGGCGCGACGATCTTCGGGTGGACCGGGAATACGCCTGCACTCTTCAAAGCCGACCGCGAACTGAGGAAATGCCGGTAAGCTGTATAATAGCCTAGATAGGGGTTTCAACTTTGTTGTATATCTCAGGCATTTTGGGAAATTTGCTGCAAATTTTCAATATGGGGTTTGGGACCCTTCTCATGAATGATGTCACTGTCATGGCGTTGTGTCGGGCCGAAGGGTGATTTCGTGCAGTGACTGCGAAATCACCCTTGGGCCTGAATACCACCATGACAGTATACATTCATGAGAAGGATCCAAAACCCCATGTTGAAAACTGAGTGAAGTAAAAAATGACTGTTTTCTGAGCATTGACGTTGCTTGATCCCTACGCGGGCTCGTAAGTTCAAGAATTTCAATATTTTCCTCCAGATTTTCAACATTGCCATTTTACCACACCTTCTTATAGGTAGTACAGCTGTCATTTTCACATCTCACCCAAAATGTGTTTCCGCCCTATGTAGCGTAGAATGGCACAGTCGTGTGCGAAATCAATGTACGGACAAATTAAGAAAATCCACAGTGACACTGTTCATGAGCAGAGGTCTTAAAATGGCTATGTTGAAAATTTGGTGAAAAAATTCCTAAAAATGACTGTTTTACGAGCATGCGTTGTGCAGTTCCTACGCAGGCTCGTAAGTTCACAAATTTTCAATATTTTCACTCCAGATTTTCAACATTGCCATTTTACCACACCTCCCTTATGAGCAGTACAGCTGTCATTTTTCACATCCTGCCCAAAACGTGTTTCCACCCATGTAGTGCACAATGGCTGCGTCGGTGTGCAAACTCAATGTATGGGACACATTAACAAAATCACAGTGACACTGTTCATGAGCAGAGGTCTTAAAATGGCTATGTTGAAAATTGGTGAAAAATTACTAAAATGATTCTGACGTGCGTTCGCAGTTCCTCATACGCACGTAAGTTTACAAATTTTCAATATTTACACTCCAATGACTTCCAAATACCTAAACAGCACATAGAAGCAAGCAACATTCGGCATTGACAAATGCTTGTTTATTCTTGTTGGCCTGATGAGCGAAATGCCTGTTCTCATAGGTGACAAGTATAAATAAACAAAATAAATTAACACACAAATTACAAACACAAATGCATACATTATGAGAACATGACCCAGATTCAGGTACATAAACATGCCCCAGAACAGGTACATGAGCATACCTGTGCCAAAGGCATGCTGATGTGTGTGTTGCTCCTGTAGCTATGCCTGTGGCATACTCATGTACCTGTCTTGGGGCATGCTCATGTACTTGTATCTGGAGCATTGTCATGTAGCTATACAAGGGGTGTGCTCAGGTACCTATGAGCATATGAAATTGCCAGCAGATACAGGCCATTTGGCCTATCTAGTCTGCTCGAGTGTGCAGCACTTCAGTTCATTAGACTACAGCTGCCCCCCTCCCTTATATGTCCTCCCCCATCTCCAGATTTGTACCCTCCCCTTGAATCTGTCCCAGACCCTCTTGAAGCCCCCAACACTCTGCAATGATGCAACTTCCTCTGGCAGAGCATTCCACCCTGCCACCACCCTTTCTGTGAAATAGTGCCTCCTCAGTTTCCTCTTGAACCTGCCTCCTTCCAGCTTCATAGAGTGTCCCCAGACTTCCCTTCCTCCTTTCAAATTGAACATACACCTGGTGTCTACTTTGTTCAAACCCTTTAGGTACTTGAAGGTCTCAATCATATCCCCTCTCTCAATTCTTTTCTCCAGGGTATACAAATTGAGCTCTCTCAGTCTCTCCTCATATGGTCTGTCCCCCAACCCCAGGATCATTTTTGCTGCCCTGCGCTGTCCCCCCTCCAGTAATTTGATGTCCCATTTCAAGCAGGGTGCCAGAATTGCACACAGTACTGTAGGTGCGATCTCACCAGGGACCTGTACAGGGGCAAGATGACCTCCCCACTTCTAGAAGTAATCCCCTTTGCTATGCACCCTAGCATTCTGTTTGCCTTCGCTGCTGCCTTCCTGCACTGAGCAGAGTGGTTCATCTCCCCAGTTACCAGCACTCCCAGATCCTTCTCCTCCTTGGATTTTGTTAATAGGACACCCTCCAGCCAGTAACTCTATCCTGGGTTCTTGCCTCCTAAATGCATCACTTTACACTTTTTGGCATCAAAACCAAGCTGCCAAGTGTGAGACCATTCCTCCAGTTTTACCAAATCCTTCTGAAATACTTTTGGTCCCTCCTCCCCATCTACCTCGGCACAAATCTTTGTGTCATCTTCAAAGAGACTGATCTTGCTCTTAATCCCCACTGCAGTTTCGGCTATGAAAATGTTAAACAGAACTGGTTCCAGCACTGAGCCCTGTGGTACACCACTTGTTACCTTCCTGGGTTTAAATGCCCCCCAACTACTACCTTCTGCTGTCTACCCTACAGCCAGTTCTCGACCCATCTGACCAGTTTCTTCCCTGCTCCCAGACTCTTCAACTTGCATGTCAGCCTATCATGTGGCATTGAGTCAAAGGCCTTGCTGAAATCCAGGTAGAGGAAATCCACCACATGTCCCCTGTCCAGTGCCCTCGTAACCCAGTTGTAAAAATCAACAAAGTTCCTCTGGCAGAATCTGCCTGAGAAAAACCTGTGCTGCCTACTGTCCTAGAGATTGTTATCCTAAAGAAATTGCACCAGTCTTTCATTGAGGATCATCTCCCATCAGTTTTACCACAATTGCAATAAGGCTTACCGGTCTGCAATTTCCCAGTTCGTCCTTGGGCCCACTCTTATGGAAAGGTACCACATGTGCATCCCTCCAGTCCCTGAGCATGCACCCTGAGTTCAGAGAGGTATTGAACAGGTCTGCCAATGTCCCTGTCAGGATCTCTGCCAACTCTCTCAGCACCCTGGGGTGGACTCCATCTGGGCTGGGTGCCTTGTCCACCTTCAGAGACTTTAGGCCCTTCCTCACCCTTTCCACCATGATTTCCCCATCAGCAGTTTTTTTTTGTTTGTTTTTTTTTCCAATTGTTTAACCAGGAGAGACACACTAAGCTGAAAGCTTGTTTACAGGTGTGATCTGGGAGCACAGGGAAGTTAAGTGACCTGCTCAAGTCACATAGTATGCAAGTGGGGGCTGTGGGATTCAAACCCAGGTCTCCAGATTTGCAGTTCAGAGCCTTAAACCACTATGCTATACTGCTTCCCTTGCTACTCCCCTACCCTTTCCCACCTCGTTCTTCTTCTCAGGTATGGGCCCATCCCTCTCCTTGGTGAAGACTGAACAGAAGTATTCATTAAGTACTTCTGCCTGCACAGCCCCATTTTCAACCCACTCACTTCCCCTCCTGATCCTAACAATTTCATCCTTGCTCTTCCTCTTCTTTCCGATATATCTGAAGAAATCCTTTTCTCCTTCTTTGAAGCCCTACGCTAACCTCCGTTCCCTAGCCGCCTTTGCTGCCCTTACTATTCTGTGCACTTCTCTGGATTTCTTCACATATTCTTCTCTGTCTTCTGCCTTGTTGGATCTCTTGTAGATCCTAAATGTCTTCCTCATCTCCTTCACCTTCTCCACAACTTCTCTACTCATCCCGCTTGGTTTCTTGGTCCTGGCTTTCTTGCTCTGGCTCTTGACACAAGTTTTAGTGGCTTCAGTCAGTCCTGCCTTGATGACTGCCCATTTTCGTTCCATGTCCATTTCTGGGTGGATACTTGCCATATGACTTTCCCAGTATGTGTCCCATTCTGCCAAAGTCCACCCTTTTGAAGTCCAGGACCCTAGTTTTTGTAGTGGCAACTTCCCTACCCAGATTAACTAAGAACCAAACTGTGTGGTGGTCACTGCTTGCTAGAGGTTCCTCCACCCTTACATCCCTGACCTGTTCGCCATCTTCCAGTACCAGGTCTAGTATATTCCCCTCCCTTGCTGGCTCCATTACCCTCTGGGTAAGGAAGCCATCCTGGAATACTTCCAGGAGGATCTGCTTCCTGGCACAAGTGGTTGCTAGAATGCTCCAATCCACCCCCAGTAGATTAAAATACCCATGCCTGGCCCATGCTCTTGTACATGTACCTGTGCCTATGGCATGCTTATGTACCTATATATGTGGGCCATACTGATGTACGTTTACCTGGGCCATGCTCATTTACCTGTGCATGTGGCATTATTGTGTACCTTCACCTGAGCCAAGTTCATGTACCTGTGCCTTTGGCATGCTCATGTACATGTGCCTGGGACATGCTCATGTACCTTTACCTGGGAGATGTTCATGTAACTGTACCTTGGGTATGCTTTTGTACTTATATCTGGGGCATGTTCATGTACCTGTGCCTAGGGCATGCTCATGTATCTGTACCTGTGCCGGGGCATGCTTGTGTAACTGTACCTAGGGCATGCTTATGTAACTGCGCCTGGGACATTCTTATGTAACTGTGCCTGGGACATTCTCATGTAACTGCGCCTGGGACATTCTCATGTATCTGTACCTGAGTCATACTCTTGTATCTGTACCTGTGTCAAACTCATGTAACTGTACATGTAGCATGTTCATGTAATTGTACCTGGGGCAAGTTCATGTAACTGTACCTGGGACATGCTCATGTACATGTACCTGTATCTGTATCTGAGGCATGCTCATGTAGCTGTGTCTGGGGCATGCTCATGTACCTGTGTCTGGGGCATGCTCATGCACCTGTATCAGGGTCATGCTCATGTAACTGTACCTGGGACATGCTCATGTACATGTACATGTACCTGTATCTGTATCTGTATCTGAGGCATGATCATGTACCTGTATCTGGGTCATGCTCATGTACTTGTGTCTGGATCATGCTCATGTACCTGTATCTGGGTCATGCTCATGTACTTGTATCTGAGTCATGCTTGTGTACCTGTATATGGGTCATGCTCATGTACTTTTATCTAGAGCATGCTCATGTACCTGTATCTGGGTCATGCTCATGTAACTGTACCTGGGACATGCCCATGTACATTTACCTGTATCTGGGGCATGTTTATGTTCTTGTATTTGGGTCATGCTCACGTACTTGTACCTGTTTCATGCTCATGTACCTGTATCTGGAGCATGCTCATGTACCTGTATCTGGGGCATGCTCATGTACCTGTTTCTGGGTCATGCTCATGTACTTGTGTCTGGGTCATGCTCATGTACCTGTATCTGGGTCATGCTCATGTACTTGTATCTGGGTTATGCTCGTGTACTTGTGTCTGGGTCATGTTCATGTACCTGTATATGGGTCATGCTCTTGTACTTTTATCTAGAGCATGCTCATGTACCTGTATCTGGGTCATGCTCATGTAACTGTACCTGGGACATGCCCATGTATATTTACCTGTATCTGGGGCATGCTCATGTACTTGTATTTGGGTCATGCTCATGTACCTGTATCTGGGTCAAGCTCATGTACCTGTATCTAGAGCATGCTCATGTACTTGTATCTGGGTCATGCTCATGTACTTGTATCTGGGTCATGCTCATGTGCCTGTATCTGGGTCATGCTCATGTACCTGTATCTGGGTCATGCTCATGTATGTGTAACTGGGTCATGCTCATGTACTTGTATCTAGAGCATGTTCATGTACTTGTATGTGGGTCATGCTCATGTAACTGTACCTGGGACATGCTCATGTACTTGTATCTGGGTCAAGCTCATGTACCTGTATCTAGGGCATGCTTATGTACCTGTATCTAGAGCATGCTCACGTACCTGTATCTAGAGCATGTTCATGTACATGCACTTGTATCTGGGTCATGCTCATGTATCCGTTTCTGGGTCATGCTCAGGTACCTGTATCTGGGGCATGCTCATGTACTTGTATCTAGAGCATGCTCATGTACCTGTATCTGGGTCATGCTCATGTACCTATATCTGGGTCATGCTCATGTAACTGTACCTGGGACATGACCATGTACATTTACCTGTATCTGGGGCATGCTCATGTTCTTGTATCTGGGTAATGCTCATGTACTTGTAGCTAGAGCATGCTCATGTACCTGTATCTGGGTCATGCTCATGCACCTGTATCTGGCTCATGCTCATGTAACTGTACCTGGGACATGTCCATGTACATTTACCTGTATCTGGGTCATGCTCATGTACCTGTATCTGGGTCATGCTCATGTACCTGTATCTGAGGCATGCTCATGTACCTGTATCTGGGTCATGCTCATGTACTTGTATCTGGGTCATGCTCATGTACTTTTATCTGGGTCATGCTCTTGTACCTGTATCTAGAGCATGCAAATGTACCTGTATCTAGAGCATGTTCATGTACTTGTATCTGGGTCATGCTCATGTACCTCTATCTGCAGCAAGCTTACGTACCTGTATCTGGAGCATGCTCATGTACCTGTATCTGGGACATGCTCATGTACTTGTATCTGGGTCATGCTCATGTAACTGTACCTGGGAGATCCTCATGTACATGTATCTGGGACATGCTCATGTATCTGTATCTAGAGCATGCTCATGTACTTGTATCTGTGGCATGCTCATGTACTTGTATCTGGGTCATGCTCATGTACTTGTATTTAGAGCATGTACTTGTATCTGGGTCATGCTCATGTACTTGTATCTAGAGCATGCTCATGTACCTGTATCTGGGTCATGCTCATGTACCTGTATCTGTGTCATGCTCATGTACTTGTATCTAGAGCATGCTCATGTACTTGTATCTGGATCATCCTCATGTACCTGTATCTGGGTCATGCTCATGTACTTGTATCTAGAGCATGCTCATGTACCTGTATCTGGGTCATGCTCATGTACCTGTATCTGGGTCATGCTCATGTAACTGTACCTGGGACATGACCATGTACATTTACCTGTATCTGGGGCATGCTCATGTTCTTGCATCTGGGTAATGCTCATGTACTTATATCTGGATCATGCTCATGTACCTGTATCGGGGTCATGCTCATGTACTTGTATCTAGAGCATGCTCATGTACCTGTATCTGGCTCATGCTCATGTAACTGTACCTGGGACAGGTCCATGTACATTTACCTGTATCTGGGTCATGCTCATGTACCTGTATCTGGGTCATGCTCATGTACCTGTATCTGAGGCATGCTCATGTACCTGTATCTGGGTCATGCTCATGTACTTGTATCTGGGTCATGCTCTTGTACTTGTATCTAGAGCATGCTCATGTACTGTATCTGGGTCATGCTCATGTACCTGTATCTAGAGCATGCTAATGTACCTGTATCTAGAGCATGCTCATGTACCTGTATCTAGAGCATGCTCATGTACTAGTATCTGGGTCATGCTCATGTACCTCTATCTGGGACATGCTCATGTACTTGTATCTGGGTCATGCTCATGTAACTGTACCTGGGACATGCTCATGTACTTGTATCTGGGTCATGCTCATGTAACTGTACCTGGGACATCCTCATGTACATGTATCTGGGACATGCTCATGTATCTGTATCTAGAGCATGCTCATGTACTTGTATCTGTGGCATGTTCATGTACTTGTATCTGGGTCATGCTCATGTACTTGTATCTAGAGCATGCTCATGTACTTGTATCTGGGTCATGCTCATGTACTTGTATCTAGAGCATGCTCCTGTACCTGTATCTGGGTCATGCTCATGTACTTGTATCTAGAGCATGCTCATGTACTTGTATCTAGAGCATGCTCATGTACTTGTATCTGGGTCATCCTCATGTACCTGTATCTGGGTCATGCTCATGTACTTGTATCTAGAGCATGCTCATGTACCTGTATCTGGGTCATGCTCATGTACTTGTATCTGGGTCATGCTCATGTACCTGCACCTGGGTCATGCTCATGTACTTGTATCTATGTCATGCTCATGTACTTGTATCTAGTGCATGCTCCTTTACTTGTATCTAGAGCATGCTCCTGTACTTGTAACTGGGTCATGCTCATGTAGCTGTACCTGGGACATGCTCATGTACATGTTCTTGTATCTGTTTCTGAGGCATGCTCATGTTCCTATGTCTGGGGCATGCTCATGTACCTCTATCTGGGGCATGTTCATGTAACTGTACCTTGGGCATGCTTATTTAACTGTGCCTGGGACATTCTCATGTAATTGTACCTTGAGCAAGCTCATGTAACTGTACCTGGGGAAAGCTCATGTACCTGTACCTAGGTTATGCTCATGTACCTGTACCTGTGGCATGCTCCTGTACCTGTGCCAGGGGGCATGCTCATGTAACTGTACCTGGGGCATGCTTATGTAACTGCCCCAGGACATTCTCATGTAACTGTACCTGAGTCATACTCTTGTATCTGTACCTGTGGCAAACTCATGTAACTGTACCTGTGGCATGCTCATGTAACTGTACCTGTGGCATGCTCATGTAACTGTTCCTGGGGCAAGCTCATGTAACTGTACATGGGTCATGCTCATGTAACTGTACCTGAAGCATGCTGATGTACCTGTACCTGGGACATGCTCATGTACCTGTTTTGGGGGCATGTTTATGTATCTGAATCTGGGCCATGCTCATGTACCTGTGCCCAAAGGCATGCTGATGTGCCTGTTTCTGGGGCATGCTCATGTACCTGTTTCTGGGGCATGCTCATGTTCCTGTTTCTGGGGCATGCTCATGTACCTGTGCTTGGAGTATGCTCATGTACCTGTTTCTGGGGTATGGCCATGTACCTGTTTCTGGGGCATGCTCATGTACCTGTACCTGGGGCATGCTCATGTATCTGTACCTGGGGCATGCAAATGTACCTGTGCCTGGAACATATAACTCTATATGGGAATGTGGTACACTGCTGTCACAGGGGATGGTACACCCTTCTGTTACTGAATTTTAATCTGCATCAAGAAATGTGACTCCCTGCTGTTACTGGAAATGGAACTTGAAGCTGTACCAGGTGATAGAACACCCTTCAGTTGCTGGGAACTGGAGCAGTGGCACTGACAGGGAAATGGACTCCTTGCAGTTACTAGAAATGGGGCTATCAGCTGTAGCAGAGGGATGGGACACCCTGCTGTTACTAAATCATCATTGTATTAGGGAATGTGACTCCCTGCTGTTACTGGAAAATGGAACAATCAGCTGTAGTGGGGGTGGGACACCCTCCTATTACTGGACTAGCTGCTGTTTCAGGGAATGGAACTCCCTGCTGTTACTGACAGTTTGATCTGTAGCTGTATCATGGAATGCCTCTGTATGAGAACAATAAAATTTGCTAGTTATGTCAGGATGTCCATGGATAAAGGGATGCTTATAGGGGCAGTTTTCATTGACCTCACCAAGACGTTTGACCTTGTTGATCACCCCTTGCTGCTCTCTAAATAAAAACCTTGGGTTTCTCCTCAGTTTCTTCTAACTGGTTTGCTGAATCTCTGACTGGTAGGCAGCAATTTGTTGAAATAAATAGAGCTAAATTGTATCCCTACAAGGGTCAGGGTCTCACAAGGATCCAAATCTGATCCTTTACTGTTCTCTCTGTTTCTAAACAACCTCCCCAAAATGTCTGATTCTTGCTCCAGCCTACTCTATGTGGATGATATGGTCCTATATACCAATGCTACAGAAATATCTGTCATTAATCTAAACTGAACAAGGATTTTGACATAATCCAGTACTGGCTAAAGAAAAATAGACTCCTCATGAACACTAAAAAGACAGACATTATGTTTTTTTACCTCTGTTTTACCAGGAGAGACACACTAAGCTGAAAGTTTATTTACAGGTGCAGCCTGGGAGCACAGGGAAGTTATGTGACTTGTTCAGGGTCACACAGTATGCAAGTGGGGGCTGTAGGATTCAAACCCAGGTCTCCAGGATTGCAGCTCCAACCCTTAAACCACTGCACTATACTGCCTCCTTTGTTATTGTTATTTGGCTCTGGAACCAACATCAGGGCCTGTCCCTCCACCCTAGATGTCTGCTGTACAGACAGCTCCCCACTTGAGGTTGTTGACTCTTTTAGGTCCCTAGGAGTCACTCTAGACACCAATCTAGATTTTAATCTACATTTTACAGCTACTTGTAAGACACTAAATGTGAAGCTTGGCATTGCCTACAAGATTAGGTACAATCTAACTGCAGCTGCCAGGTTGGCTATCACCTAGGGTGTATTAAGGCCTTCCCTCACCTATGAACTGTTATCCTTTTTCCAGGCAAATAAAGGGGTCTCAAGTAAATGGAACACATGTTTTAATAATGTTTGCCATTTTGCCTAATCCATGCCCAGGCATACCCATCACTGCATCCTCTATTCAAGTATTGCATGGCTCTCCTCTTCCTCCTATCAACGATCCACAATGCAGTCACTTCTTGAAAGTACCTACAGTAAATGTGCCACAAAGAACACATGTACATACGAACATATGAAGAAGCCAGCAGAAGAAGGCCATTTGGTCTATCAAGTCTGCTCGTACCGCAGGGTCCACAGCTTGAGCTAATGTCCCTGCCTTCCCTCCCCACTCTTCCCATCCTCCCTACCCATGATCCTTACCTTCCCCTATGCCTATCCGAGCCTCTCTTAAAGCTGCCCATTGTCTTCAATGAGATGAACTCTTCTGGCACTGCACTCCAAGTGTCTACCACACACTCTGTGAAGAAGTGCTTCCTGACCTCCCCTCCTAAACCTCCCACCCTCCAGCTTAAGACTGTACCTCCTAGTGTTATGGTTGCCACTCAACTTTAAGAGACTCTCCTTATCAACCTTATTTATCCCTTTCAAGTACTTGAAGGTCCCAATCATGTTCCCTCTCTCTCGCCTGTCTTCCAGAAAGTACCTGTTAAGGGTCCTCAGCCTCTCCTTGTATGCCTTACTCTGCTGACCCACTATCATCTTTGTAACCCTCCTCTGGACCATCTACAGCAGGTTAGTGTCCTTTTTGAGGTGTGGGCACCAGTACTGAACTCCATACTCTAGATGCGGCCTTACCAGTGACCTGTACAAGGGCAGTATAACCTCCTCTCTCCTATGTTTGATCTCCCTAGATGTATATCCCAGCATCTTGTTTGCCTTTGCTGCTGCTTTCTTGCATTGTGTGGAGTGCTTCAGGTCACTAGTGGGTGATCATCACTTCCAGGTCCTTCTCCTCCTCTGATGCATATACTCGAACTTCACCCAGGTAGTACTCTGTCCTGGGATTCTTGGCTCCAATATGCATAACTTTGCATTTCTTGGCATTGAAGCTACGCTGCCAGATCCTGGACCACCTCCCCAGCTTTTCAGATCTCGTGAAGAAGGGTGAATATGCTTTCTCGACATCTGCTCCCAAGATTTGGAACTCTTTTCCAGTGCAGTTAAGATACACCAAGTCTCACCAGATTTTTAAAACTGAACTTCATAGGTTCCTCCTAGTTAAGGGCAAGTACTCATGTAATTGATTCATTGTATGTCTAACACCCTTACCATACATCAACATGGATTTCAGAAATCACATGGGACAGAGTCTGCTCTCTTGTGGGTCACCTCTGACATCTATCAGACCATGGACCAGGGGAGCACCACTGGGACAGTCTTCATAGATCTCATGAAGGCACTTGATTTCGTAAACCACCCTGTACTTATAGGCAAACTCCACTGCCTTGACCTTGATCACAACTCTCTCTGGGATCTCCAACTACTTATCTAACTGGTCTCAGTTCGTCAAATGGGCCAGAGCCCTATCATTCTTATCTCCCATCACTGCCGGTGTCCCCAAGGGGTCTGTCCTTGGGCCACTCCTATTTTCTGTCTTTATCAATGAATTGCCGCTGAACTGTGGAGGGACATCGGTTCAGCTCTGTGCCAATGATGCCATACTTTACAGATCCTCCAGAGACACTACTGGTATAATTTCTGACCTGGAAAAGGACTTCCATGTGCTTGAAACCTGGTTCAAGGAAAACCTGTTGTTCTTGAACACTAAGAAAGCTAACACCATGTTGTTTCACCACACCTTCTTTGGTATGAACTCCTAGCTACCCCTCATAATCAAGACCTCTTCCAGTGTGCCTCTGGAAGGGGTAAGCTCTTTTAAATATCTGGATCTGATGCTAGATGAACATCTATTGTTTGACACGCACACGTCTAATGTCATCAAGGCCACTAACCAAAAACCTGGCCTCCTATATCGTGCTGCCCCCTACCTCACACCTTCTGAAAGGAAGCCTTGGCCACTCTTCTCCTTGGCCTCTTCTACAGGGTCTCAGTATTTAAATTTTACTAAGACATCAAAGCTGGCCAAACTTAAAATGGCCTATTACAGAACTGCACGCTTTACTGCTAAGGCACCAGTTGCGATGTACTCAATACTTGTACTGGCTGTCTTTAGATGCCAAAATGGATTTTTCACTGCTCTGTACCACCTTCAACCTTATCTACCTCCCTTCCCTGCCCATCCTCTTCAATCTACTCACCCTGAAAGCTTTCCAAAGGACCCTTATTTCTCCCACCTCTCAATCCTAAATCTCCCTAAAGCTCATTTAACAACTGGCAGAAGATCCTTCTCCGCTGTGGCACCACAGAAATGGAATAACCTCTCTCACATGTCACTGTTGTGTACAGTACAAGCCACATTAAACTGTTTCAGCAATGAGCTGCTCTTACATTTCTCAGTGAACTGCATATGTGTCACTGGAGTTAACAAAAAGCCTTACAAATTCTGTTTCCTAAGAGTTGCAGTTTAGTTTTGCATTGCATTTTGGCAGATCTGCAGATGCATTCTAAATGAGTTGCAAATACATTTTATAAAAGTTGCTCTTGAGCTGTTTAAAAGTTGAAAAATAATTACAATGTGAGTTGCCAATGCATTGCAAACTTTACAAAACAATGCTAAACCAACTCATTAATGAAACAGTTTAGTGTGACTTGTACTGTACGTCTCTTCCCCACTTTAAAAGACTTTTCAAAGAAATCGTCCAACCCCCAATATGTAACAGTAACTGCAACTATTCCCCTTCGGCAGCCTAGATCTCCTCTACCCCCTCCCTTCTCTTCCCACTCCATCTCTACCCTAACCCTAGAACCGTTCCACCCCCTGTCTTCACCTATCTTTCATTCTGTTTGTCAGTACTAATGTAACTGCATGTTTAGAATAAAACCTTGTGTTTAGAATAATGATTGTACAACTTGTAATATGTTGTATGGCTCTTCTCACCTCACACTTGTACCCCATACTTACCGAATGATGTATAACCTACCGTGAGATGTAGCTCTTGGACTAGAATCTGCTTGTATATTCAGTGTTCAATGGTGTATCTCTTATTATGTTTGGAATGTATCTGTTCCCCGGGTAGCCCCTGAAAAATGGACATGTCTGTCTCAGCGGGCCTACCCGGTCAACAAAATTCAAATAAATAAAAGTGACTTTCTCTTCTGTATCTCTAGTCCTCTTTGCACTTAAATGGTTTTTGCTCTGTTATCTCTTTGTGCTGTGTATTGTTACTTGTCGCTTCTGTATTTTGTGCACCATGTTGGTGTGTTATTCGCTGTACTCAGCTGTTATTGCCGTTCATTCTTTGCGTTGTAATATCCCAGGTCATGCCTAAAAATAGGCAATATGGTTTGTCGAGTGCACTTACCCATTGAAAAAAATGAAATAAATAATAAATAAAATAGTAAATTAATGAGGTAATGACACTGTGAAACATCTAATACAAAACTGATTAAAATATCAATATTTTAAACCAATTAAAGAGTGCCATTTATTCAGAAAATACAGTCTGTTCTACTTTTGAAATTTTGCCCAGGAGGCTAAACTCTCCACATAACTGACAGCTAAACACATTGCATTTTTTTAATTTAAACTATTTAATTGCCTTTTTTCTTACAAGTGGGTAGATGTTATAATTAATGCTACTACTCATGTTTGTCATCCATACAGCATGCTGATATTGTATTTAAAAAAATAATTGTAATGTTTTAACAAATTATTTAAGAAACCTTTTACCGTGCAAACAAAATGTATATAAAAAATACTATTAGCTGTTTACAGTGAATACCTTCCACAGTGGAAGGAATTATCTTTGATACTTTTTATACACCACATAAATTCATCCATTCATTTATTAATAAACGAAAACATATGGACACACAAGCTCATTCACACATAAGACTGTAGACAAGGTATAAATTAAAGAGTTGCTATTGCCTGTTGCTTACAGTTAGACCTCTATGTTATGTCTAGTGTTTTCCTATTACCTTGTCCCTTGTATTCATCTCAGGCCTTAGGACAATAATGTAACATTTGGGTAAAAAAATACAGCCGAGTATCCCAGCACTAGAAGAGAGGATGGCAAAGACTTCCACAGCAACCATGTACTTGCCCCGAGTACTCAGGTAAGCAGGGATAAAGGACAGCCAGACACTGACAAACACCAACATACTGAATGTTATAAACTTGGCTTCATTGAAGCTGTCTGGGAGCTTCCGAGCCAAAAAGGCAACAATGAAACTCACACTTGCTAGAACTCCCAGATACCCCAGCATGGTGTAAAATGCACTGATTGAACCTTCTTTGCATTCAATAAGGATTTGAGTATCCTGGGATGTCATGTTCACTTGTGGGAATGAGGGAGACACAATGAGCCAAACAACACAGATGATAACCTGGAGTAGTGAGCAGACAAGGACGATGATGAGAGGTGTCCTGGGCCCAGCCCATTTTCGTAGCTTGCTGTTGGGCTTCGTTGCACTGAATGCTATGACAACCGTAATTGTTTTTGCCAGAATGGAAGACATGCAAAGGGCAAAGATTGTTCCAAAGACAGGTTGTCGCACCATGCAGTTAACCTTCTCAGGTCGACCAATGAATATCAAGGAGCAGAGAAAACACAGTGTGATTGCCACCAGGAGAATGTAGCTTAGTTCCCGATTGTTGGCTCTGACTATTGGAGTGTTGCTATTCTTAACGAAGGTATAAAGTACTGAAACAGTGAATAAGGAACAAATCCCAGAAGTAGAAGCCAGGGTTTTACCCAAAGGATCTTCATAGGACAGGAACTCAGTAACTTTTGGAATGCATTTATCCTGCTTGCTGTTAGGCCATTCAGCATGTGGGCATGCTATGCACTCAGTGGCATCTAGGGGGAACAAACAGATATAGAGTAATATATATATTGATAGAAAGTAATATATTTTCCTTTCAGTGATCTCTTTGCTCACCTAAGGCGTTTGTATTGTACATCACATGGCAGTGCATGTAATAAATGTACTGTACTACTAATGGATCACACATGGCAGTGCATGTAATAAATGTACTGTACTACTAATGGCTCACACATGGCAGTGCATGTAATAAATGTACTGTACTGCTAATGGATCACACATGGCAGTGCATGTAATAAATGTACTGTACTACTAATGGATCACACATGGCAGTGCATGAAATAAGTGTACTGTACTGCTAATGGATCCAGTTATTATCTTCCTCACTTTTTGCAGGTGAGGCATGTAAAAGTATGGTATAGTAGTGTTTACTGAAGGGAAGTGTGAAATGTTTGCAATGCCATGAAGGGTTTAAGATTAAGGTTTAAAAGAGTAAAACCAGCAGAGTTCCTCATTGCATTCATGGCCTGTCTTTAGATCATTTATCATCAGTGGTTGTCTATGGGTAACAAGAGATAAGTCAGGAATGACCATGGTCACTGATCATGTACAACTGCGGTTCACCCATGCAAATTACCCATTTATCATCCATGGTTGTCCATGGGTAAGAAGGGATAAATCATGAATGACCATGGTCGCCAACCACGTACAATCACAGTTTACTCATGGAGTACACTCATTTTTCATCAGTGGTTGTCCACAGGAAATGAGATAAATCAGGAATGACCATGGTCTCTGACCATGTACAATTGCGGTTCACCCATGCAATATACCCATTTATCATCAGTGGTTGTCCACGGGTAACAAGAGATAAATCATGAATGACCATGGTCGCCAACCACGTACAATCACAGTTTACCCATGGAGTACACTCATTTTTCATCAGTGGTTGTCCACAGGAAATGAGATAAATCAGGAATGACCATGGTCTCTGACCATGTACAACTGTGGTTCACCCATGCAATATACCTATTTTTCATCAGTTGTTGTCCACGGGAAATGAGATAAATCATAAATGACCATGGTCACTGATCATGTACAACCATGGTTCATCCATGGAGTACACATTTTTTTTATTTTGCTGTAAAGCTTTTTCTTCCTTGGAGTTGGGCAGGGGGCTGTTATTAGCAGTGTCCAGGCCCCCCATGAACGGAGGTGCATACACACACTGTGGAATCACAGTCCCCAGTCTTCAAAGTCTCTCTGAACCTGTACCTTCCCAGGGCCTCTGTCCAGGGCAATAAATGGCCGAGACAACTAAACCACTCCCCAGAAGAGGAGATCAGTCCCTAGAACATGCAATCCTCTCCCTCCCAGCCAATCCTCTGTGGCTGGAGGTCATTCCTAAGGTCAGCTTGCCGGTGTTGCTACAGGTGAGGTCCAGGTGTCTCTGCCGACCGCGGCTCTGAGTTGGCATAGTACAACCATGTGTTAGCATATGCCATCACAGATTATCCATAATCTTGAAAGTGGGATAGTGACAACCACAGGAGTAAGTACATGAACAATACAAACAAGGTACAGGGTACTAGTTTCCAGAAAGAGAACAGAGAACAATGCAAACAGTGCGTAACGTACAAATAAAATAACACATGGGTCTCTGTCTGTTATTGTGCTGTAACACCTTTGAGGGATGTCAGTGACATCAGAATCCTTTTGAGTGAAGATTAAGAGGTGTATGATATCACTGGAATCCCAAGATGGGGTTTCAGCACCCTAACAGATAGAGACCCATGTGTTGCTTTTTGTAATACATGGGCCTTTCTCTGTCTACATGGTAACCTCAAACCATTTGTTTCAAGAATAGTTTTTACTGTGTAGTGTTCAGTCACTCGCTTTTTGCTCCACCATGCTTCGAACCAATGGAATACCTTAGGGAGACTACACCACTCTCCCTCACCAGGGTAACCACAGTCCTTAAGGACACCCCTGTCACAATGGCAGTGGTGGTTTTAGAGACCCTCCCCCCACCAATGTAAGTTTGTGACTCTAATGTACCTTCTTAGAAACAACCTGTTCTTCTCTGAATTCACCATGAGAAAGCCAACCATCCCTGTTATACAGTATTTTTCAGCTGTGGGTTGTCAAGAGGTTGTAAATGTTGGTTTTGAAATGCTTCTCATGTGCTCCTTGCAGCTGGATTCTAAGTCATAATACCATAGATCTGACATCAGGTTAATGGTACTATGGCTTAGAAATGTCATAGTAGTATTATTACAAGTTTAGTGTCACCAGAGTTTCTACGGGGAAAAAGTGCCCATGTATTATATACTGAGAAAGCTGGCTGCCTGTGGTTTAGCAGGGTATCCCATCAGGGGCTCCTCCCACTATTTAAACTCCACAAAATCTAGCTCTTGAGCTGGTCATGTTATGATTTTGTGCCCAGCTGTTGCTTTGTGAAATTGCTTTTGGAACTTCATTAATATTGCCCTCCCTCTGCTGTCAGTCTGCTTTGCATTTCTTCTCTTTGTTTTATCCTCAATAAGTACTTCCATAACACTGCCAGGTTTTTCCCCTTGGCCATCACTGTCTGTCCTTGGGGGTGGCTTCACCTCCCAACATCTAGCATCTGCTCCTTGAGGAGACCTCTCTCTGCTCCAGATCTTACGACTGGAACCCAGTTGTGAATGGTTGAGTGATTAGCTGTTCCATTCTCTTCCTCTGCTGTCATCCAGGCAGTGATACTGCCTAAATAATAGCCATCCTACTCCTGAGCTGCTTAAACAGGCCTGACTTGCCTTTCCTTAAGGTCATACTCCTTATGTTTGTTTATTTATTTATTTATTTATTTCACCATTCGGACATAACCTTTAAGCAAAATGCTCTTTTTCAAAGGTTCCACCTCTTGACAGTAGGACAACACAGAAAGGTAGTTACAGAGTATGGGTGCAGAAGTACAGAGACAAAAAATACAAGAAACAACAGCAATTGGTCTATTTACAAATTTGTAAGCTATCTCATAGAGAGGTACAGCATACTGTAGTTAGTACAGCCCAAGATACATGGTGAGTGCTGTGGGTTTAAGAAACTAATTTAGCAGGAGGTAAAGCAGCCAGGGGAGGCATTGTCGTTATTTCATATAAATTCGGAGGGGGGGAGACTCAACACAGGCTTTCACACCCCCTGTATGTTAAGGCAGCCAACAAGAGGCTTTATTGTTAATTCTAGTCAAGGGGAGGTAGTAATTTTGTGTGCAGGACTGACCTAGTGGGAACATACTATTTATTTATTTATGAAGTATCGGTTTTACAACCTTTGAGCCAATGGCTCGTTTACAAAGGTACCTCGTCATAGGGAGGACAGAGATAACTAACAGTTACAATGGACAGTGAAAACAGTCGGTTACAGATGTTTAGCCACCATGTATAATATACAGACTTTGTTACAGATAAGATATAAATGAACATATATAGTTATTTACATCGTTGGTTAGTTATTACAAAGCACATAAGCATTATTACAATAAGGATCACAAGACTTAATTATTACAATGAGAGAGCAAGCAACACAGGTCAATTCATCTTATATGGGAGCCTACGACTGAGTAGACAAAGGTGAGGTGGAGGCAGTCCATAATGGACATTGTTGGTGATTTGGGCCCTAAGGGGTGTTTTGTGGGCAGGCTAGTAGCAGGTACAGGAGCGGCTATCGAGGAGGTGGTTGTGGTGAGTCACTTTGAAAGGGGAAATCTTGGGAGTGCTGGTAATGGTAGTTGGTAGTGCGTTGAACCAGACAGGGGCTCTGAAGGGGAAAGATCTCCGGGCAAGGGATGTTTTTACCTTGGGTACAGACAAGACGACTTTGTGTGAGTTGCGGGGTGGAGATAGTGTGGGTGGTAGTTTGGAGGGAGGCGGAGACCCCGGGAGGGGAGAGACTGAGCAAGATTTTCTTGGTTAGCAGGCAAGTCTGGTAGCAGAGTCTTTCGTTAAGATTGAGGAGATTGGCTGTGGAGTAGAGGGAGCAGGTGTGGGTGAACCTAGGGGCACCAGTTAGGAGTCAGAAGGCCTTGTCGAGGGAGATTTGAATTTTCTGGAGAATGGAGTTATCTGCTGCCCCATACACAGGGAGCCCATAATCAATGAGAGACAGTATAGAGGAGGTAATTGCGAGCCTAAGGGCATCAGGTGGGAGGCAGTCCTTGTGCCAGTATAGGAGTCCAATTCGTGTGTTAGCAGCGGCTGCTAGCATGTGTACGTGGTCGTGGAAGGTAAGGGCAGAGTCAAGGGTAAGTCCGAGATATTTGTAGGCAGGTACCTGTTCCAGGGTGTGCTGGGTACTGGAGAGGATGAGGAGTGGTGCATTTTTGGCTTTATTTTGATGATGAGAAAATATACTTGATTTGTTTTTTTTTTTGGGTTTATGACCAGTCTAGTCCTTAAACCATGATTCTGCCTGAGTGAAGGCATTTTGGTGGGAGTTCTGGAGAAGGGCAGGTTTGTGGTGTGAGGCATAGAGTACTGCTTCAACTGCATACAGTAAGATTTTTTCGGAACAGGCCTTTGGCAATGTGTTCAGCTAGAGGGTGAAAAGGAGTGGACCCAGGATGGAGCCCTGGGGCACCCCAGAACAGATAGGGAGCATGTCAGACAGGGTCCGGTTAATTTTGACACATTGGGACCAGGAAGATAGGTAACTGGCACACCATGCCAGAGGGTCAGAGGAGAAGCCGAGTTGATAGAGGGCGTCAAGCAGTAGAGAATGGCAGACCATGTCAAAGCCCTTGGATCGGTCTATGCACACAGCTCCAGCAATGTTACCTGAGTCTAGAGAGAAGTGTAGGAAGTTGGTGAATTCTAGGAGGGCTGTGGTTGTGCTATGGCAGCAGCAGAAGCCATGCTGCTCTAAGCATAAGACGTCATACTTGGTTATGTATTCAGTGAGTTGAGTGGCAACCACTTTTTCTAGGGCTTTTGAGGGGGGGAGAATGGAAATGGGACGATAGTTACCGGGGGAGAATTTGTCACCACTTTTATGAATGGGGGTAACAACAGCTGTCTTCCATGCACTGGGGAATTGCCCTAGGCAATGGGATCTGTTAAGTAGGTCCATGAAAGGGACTAGGACCTCATCAAGGACTAGCCGAAGGAGCCTAGCATCTGGGGGTCATTGCTAGGGTTGCTGCTGTTTAGTGCCTTTGCAGGTATGGATGGGCTTCTTAGGTTGATATTTTACACAGGAGAAAGCTGGGGCATTGCAAGGTAGGGGGTTGGAACTTGGACACAGGGTCAAAGAAGCAACTGGGGAGGACAGCACTGAGATCTGTGAAGGTGGAGTTTAGACAGTTTGCTATTTTAAGTGGGTCAGTGGAGATGATGCTATCAATGGAGAGCTGGGAGGGTGGAAGGGAGCGCGACTTCCCGTTGAGTTCTTTGATATTACTCCACAAGGTTTGGGCAGACCCCAGTGTGGCAGTGAGAGTGGATTGATAATAGTCTGCTTTAGCCTTGCAAATGGCCCGCATGCAGCTGTTGCGTGCAACATTATAAGATTGTCTGTCAACCGTCCTGCCAGACTCCGTGGCTTTGTACCAAAGATTGTCCCTATTCCTTAGCTTTTGGAGTGGGGGGAGTGATCCAGGGAGCATTCTGTCTTTTGGAGCAGTGTTTAGTGAGTGGGGCATAGAGATCGCAGGCTGTGGTGAAAGCCTGTGTAAACAGAGTGAGCGCAACATCGATGCTGTTGGCTACTTCGATAGGGGACCAGTCCATCTGGGTGAGAAATTGTTTGCTACTAGAGAGCAATGTGAAGGAGGACCATACACAGAATAAGCTGGGGAAAAATAGGTGCTTTGAGACAATCATATTTGTGCTGGAGCAGTGGCAGGGGAGGGACTTAAAACAGAGTGCTAAGTTAAGGACAGTAGATAGTAGGCTCATCGACAAACTGTGGCTATGGAAGGCTCAATTTCGAAGGCTGGCAATTAGTAGGAAGTAAGAGTTTAAACTCAGGGTTACTGGGCAGCAGGATAACAAACCGGAGAATGCAGCCCAGGAGCAGGCTAAGTCCAAGCTACCGGGTGATAGTGCTACAGGTTACCTGCAGCTACAAACCTCAGCCTTGGCCAGGTGATGTCTTAGTTCCACCTTAAGGACATGCTTTTCCTCAAAAGTGCTCTAAGGTAAGCTCAAGGCTAAAAATTGCAGAACAAAATATAAGTCCATTTCCTATCCAACGTCTTGGTACTACTATCCTCTTTTACAGTGGTTTGAATGCCCAGTCATAATTCAAAGTCTTTGCCTTCTTTATCTCCAGATTTTGGTTTGACTCCCTTCCCTCTTAGAGGGTGTGAAATTCCTGTTCTTTAGGTGCCTCAGGGCAGCCATATTTGTCTAAGGACACCTAAAGCTCCTTACTGCCTACTCACTGAGACACCTAAGACATTTGTGCAGGCCAATACTTTTTCATGTCTGACTATGCCTTCAGTTTTTTTTCCTCTTCTCTCCAGTTTTTTCATCTCACAACCCCCTCCCTGAGTCCAGTGTCCATGTGTGACTACCCGGCATTGGCACCACATGGCGATGTGCATAGAGGACCTGCCTGCTGCTGCTGCGTGGCATCTGTTCCATGCAACTAATTGCATGAGCACATTCAAATTACAACAGCAAATCAGCAGAACAAGGCAACGTAGCAGCATGGTGGCGAGCTTGTCCCATGATCACAGTCACTCAGCCAAGAGGCTGCGGTCACATGATGGGGCTCTCAAGAAGTGCACTTAAGGCTATGATTGGTTGGTGGTATGCATCTGATCCATGCCTCATGAAGCATTGCTAGTTGAGCACTGTTCAGCCCATCTGAATGCATCGTTGAAGTTGAATTGATCACAGCAGCAGTCATATCACTCAGCAGAGGTAAATAAAAGTCCTTTTAAGGGCTACAAAACATTTAGCAACTCTTGATTTCCAACCCTTTGAAGTGCTCATGGTAAGGCCCAGCAGGCAGCAGCATAGCTGAATAAGTTATAAGGCCTTTTAAAGGAGAAGACTCTTGTATGTGTATCATTTGGATATGTCTGATGTATTTATTATACATTCCATCAAGTACTGTACATATGTCAATAAGAGATCAGCCATTTCTTCTGTTGCAACACATATCTAGAGTTTGAGGCTCTGACACAAGGTGGTAAAATGTCAAGCAAGCCTCCATTTACATGCAAATGAGTCACTTGTATTACAGCCCCTCCCATTCCATGATGTCACTGCAGCAACAGTACAGAACAAAACATAAGGATATCAATGCTGTCTATCCTGATTTTAGTTTAAGTTTGCAATGGCTTAAGACAGTTCTGTCATGCAACTCACACAAAGAGTAGTACTTGTAGCCTTAATACTGTATGTGTAGAGCAAATAATACATCTAATAGTATTTCATTCATAGGAAACAAAAGCTGTTTCTTTGTACTGCTCATTTCTCTCTGTGAGACAGTTGTAACATGTTGTGGAAAGCAGTAGACTAAATCAGTCAATCAACCAACCAATCAATCAATCAAGCAGTCCAGTCAGTCAGTCACTCTGTATTGAATCAGGTGAACATCCTTGAGAAGATTCATTACAAGGTGAGCCTAGGCAGTTTGCCAAAGGATCACACAAGACTGACTTATACTCATCCCCTTTCAATGGCCTGAAAGTGGAGAGCTAGATCATTTAATTTATAAAGTGTATTGTTTTATATTTCAAATGCTCCTTAAATCTGAGTTTCTGACTGGAAATACCAGGATACAGAATGCATTTGACATGGGAGGAGTGAGCTAAGCAAATACAGAGCACTACAAACAGTGAGACTGATTAGTTTCTTTACCTACAAAAGCTGAGGTGTAGCATCTGATTTGTGAGGGACATCTTCCTTAAAATGCTGGCATTACAAAGTGGGGGGGGCAGCCACAGCTTATCCTTAGTACCTTGAAAGTGAAGTGCTGTAGCTCTCACATCACTGCTAATGATTTATAATGGGACTTGGGGCAGTTTTAAAGTCATGGACCTGAGGGGCCATCACAGTTTCCAAGGAGGTTAGGGGAACTTCTTAAGGGTTAAAGGGTAAGGGAGTCTAGTATGATTTGAACCAGATTCCCCTAGTGCTTGTGCTTTAACCACTAGATTACCCTTCTTCCATATGCTGCAGCTTATGCTTTTCTGGTAACCTATTCCTTGTTATAGTTGAATTCTTTATTGCCTTATTGCCTAACAGCAGCCATCCAATCACTTACTGCTTAGTTACAAAGGGAAAGGGGCCTACTTGTAAGGTTGTTTCTCACTGCTGGTGTCAAGCAAAACAGAGAATGCTAACATACACATACAACATAATGCAACAGCTGTATAATACCACTTAAAACTCTTGTAGTACCCAGAGTCATTTATTGGGTAAACTGTTTTTGCTAACAGAAACAGTAGCACAACACATACAGGCACTCCCTTACATGAATACTGTATATACCTCAAATCAGTGCTGCATCACACTCACATGGTTCTAGTCCCTATTAGACATGCACTTCAGGATGTGCACAACACTTCAAGGGTTCCTTCTTTACTCAAGTGAGCAACCAAACATTATGGGTTTGGTTTACTGATGGAACTGCATTTAGTGCAGCACCATTATCTGTTGCTCTGGTGACATCATCCTCCAGCAACATTGATGGTAAAATGGAGGACAAACACATTGGATATGGGCAAGGAAGGAGTGGAATCTGGCACAAGAGTGCTAGACTTCAGGATGGCCAACTTTGGGAGGATTGGGGAAGTGGTAAAAGGGTACCTGGCCAGAATTCAATCTAGTATGGACACTAACCAGAGGTGGGAGCTCATAAAGCTGGGGATAGTGGAGGCAACCAAAACCTGCTTCAAAGCCCAGAGCAAGAAGGCTAGGGCTAAGAAACCGAGCTGGTTGAGCAAGGAGGTCATGGAAAAGGTAAGGCGGAAAAGAGCTGCCTTTAGGAAGTACAAGAAAACAGGGAGGGGGAGGACAGGGAGGAGTACTTGACAGAATTGAAGGAGGTGACAAGGGCAGTAAGGGGAGCCAAAGCATCTACGGAACTCAGGCTGGCACAAGGCATTAGGAAGGGGAGAAGGACTTTTTAAGCACATCAAGGAGAAAGGGAGCTGTAAGGACCACATAGTAAGGATTAGGAAGGAGGGGGTTGGTGGAAGCAGGTGCAATAAGGCAGAAGCACTAAATGAGTACTTCTGCTCAGTATTTACTAAAGAGAAGAGGGGTGACACCCTAGGTGGGAGAAATGGCAGAAGTGGGGGGGGGGGGAGTGGTGACAGATGGGGAAATCATGGAGGGCAGAGTTCGAGAGGGTTTGAAGGCACTGAGGGTGGACAAGGCCCCAGGCCCAGATGGCATCCACCCCAGGGTACTGAAGGAGCTGGCAGAGGTCCTTGCAGGACTTTTGGCAGACCTATTTAATGCCTCACTACATTCTGGGTACGTACCTCAGGACTGGAGGGTGGCTCATGTGGTGCCCCTCCACAAGAGTGGCCCCAAGGATGAACCGGGAAACTACAGACCAGTGAGCCTCACATCTATCATGGGTAAGCTAATGGAGACTATCCTGAAGGAGAGGCTGGTGGCCCTCCTAGAGGCCAAAGGACTACAGGACAGCAGACTGCATGGCTTCATACGTGGCAGATCCTGCCAAACCAACCTGGTTGAGTTCTATGACTAGGTAACTAGGGCAACTGGACAGGGGCCATGCAGTGGATGTCCGGTATCTGGACTTCAGTAAGGCATTCGACTCGGTGCCACATGGAAGGCTGGGAAGGAAGTTGGTAGGCACGGGGTGGGTGCAAAGCTGGTGAGATGGGCAGGAAACTGACTTCAGGGAAGGCAACAGAGGGTGGTGATGGGTGGGGAGCTCTCACACCCAAGGGCAGTGACGAGCGGTGTTCCACAGGGCTCAGTGTTTGGACCGAGTGTTGTTTGGGATATTCATTGCAGACATATCATGGGACATCAAAGCAAGATCAGTCTGTTTGCTGATGATACCAAGGTAGGCGCAGTGGTGGATGACCTAGGGGATGGCAGGGTTGCAGGATGATCTGGCAAAGCTTGAAACCTGATCAGACACCTGGCAACTGGATTTAATGCCAAAAGTGCAAGGTGCTGCACTTTGGGATGAAGAACCCAAGAAGGAGTTAACAGCTAGGGGAGTGCAGCCAGCCCAGACAGAGGAGGAGGAGGATCTGGGTGTGCTCATTACAGGTCAATGAACAATCGGCACAATGTAGGAAGGCAGCTGCAAAGGCCAACAAAATGCTGGGTTGTATTGTAAGGGGTATATCCTCGAGGAGGGAGGAGGTGATTCTGCCACTGTATAGGTCATTAGTTAGACCACGCCTGGAGTACTGCGTGCAGTACTGGCACCAGTATCTGAAGAGGGACATTAAGTTACTGGAGGGGGTGCAGCGCAGGGCAACAAAGATGATCAAGGGGCTGGGGGACTTATCATACGAGAGGAGGTCGAATGTGTTGAACATGTACTCACTGGAGGAGAGGAGGGACAGGGGTGACATGATTGAAACCTTTAAATATACGAAAGGAATAAACAAGATGGGTACAGAGGGGCTGTTCAAAGTAAGGGAAGGGAGGGCCAAAAGGGGCCATGATATGAGACTGTAGGGAGGAAGGTTCAGGAGGAAGATGAGGAGACACTTTTTTACAGAGAGGGTGGTGGCTGGGTGGAATGCGTTACCTGCAGAAGTGGTATAACATAACAGTGGACTGCTTCAAAGGGATGAGGACAGGACAAGGGAGGGTTAATGAAGGGAAGGGGAAGAGAGGGCAGCTGCAAAATAAGGGTGCTAGCTGCACATTCGAGCAGACTTGATAGACCCCTAGGCCTTTATCTGCTGGCAAATTTCGTATGTCCGTATGTTCGTATTGATAACTTTTGGGGGCTGTATGTTTTTATTTATAATCTAGATTTGGACAGCAATAGGACTACTGGCAAATGGAGGAGGCACACAACAGTTCCACATAAGGAGTTGGGAAAATATTGGTGTGAAACTACAGGAGACCTCCCCTTTAAGGACACAGTCAGGCAGGCAAAAAAAATAATAGAAAAAGCCTCTTCAGCGCTTGGTGGTCTGTGAGAGTATTTTCTATGGTTCAAGGGCACATGCAGGCAAGCAGGTGAAATCAATTAGAAAAAAAAGTCCTGTAAGAGCTTGGGGCTAAAAGGTGCTATACAGGCACACAGGCAATAAAATCATTTTAAAAAGTATTTCTCCAGTTTGGGGGGCCAGGGAATGTCATTTTAAGGGCTGCGGGGCAAGCAGACAGGAAGAGAAATCAATAAGAAAGCCCTTTTCAGGGCTTGGAGACTAGGGCCTTATTAGGGCATGCAGAAGGGTATTGAAGTAATTTTGAAATGTTCTTTTAAGAACTGAGGGCATGCAAGCAGGCCAGGGAAAATCAGGTAAATTAATAAACCCTTTAAGGCATGCATGAAGGCAGGCTTTAAATTCAGTCCACCAATGACAAAAACTGAAATTGTGTTAGAAATGAAAAGTAGCGGCATGTACATAAGTTGTTGGGCATTCAATTTTTTTAAGCTGACATCTCTAAACTCTGCCCCATCCTGACCAGACCTGCTCTCCCACTGAGAGCACTGACCACCAAATGCCCTGACATGCCACTTCAAGGCAGGGCCGCTGAGTCGTTACACCTCCCCCCCATGGAAACTTGTCCTGATTACTACTTGCATGCTTGAGTGGATAGGTAGGTAATTTTTTTAATGAATTTCATATCCTGCCCTCTTACCTTGCTTCTCTCCTCACTCCCCCCACCACCTTTAACTCCCTCCACAGCTCCGGCTCTTGCTGTCTCCCTCCCTCCCATACTGAAATTCTCCACTGGTCAAGCTGGCTTCTCTTTGTGCTTCCCTAAACTCTGGGTCCCCCCCCCCTTTTATTTGATCTGCTCCATTCCTTCACTCTCAGAAATCTCTCCTCCATGATTTCTTTACTTACTTCTGAAGTTGCTCTTGACACTGGGTCATGCATTTTTTTTCCACTGTCACCCACCCTACACTGTCACTAGTACAGCACCCTCTCCCCCCAAGTTTCAGTCACTTCCCTCAACCTTTATTATTCCCTCATTGCTCACTGTACCTAGTTTGCATTGTTCTTCTGCCTTTACTGAATCATCAATATCCTACTCTGCAGCATCGCCTGTGTTTTTCTCAGTTTATTGTACTTAATTCCATATTATTGCATTTTCTGAACGTCCTGTTTCATAATTGCACTATAATCTCCCCTTCCATCTCCTCCTGGACGCATCTGGAAACAAGCTGATACCAGCTGAGCATGCCTTTCCTTTAAAACTTTTGAAATAAACAAATAACGTAATAATTCTAACACTCACAGCTGCAATAGTTACAATGCCTGCTGAACAATCAAAAGAGGTGTTTCTGACCCCCACAGCTTTAACATTTCTAATGCCTGCTTTTAGCACAAAGTTCTGGTTCAAATGCACACAGCAATTGCAGATCTAACACTCACTAACTAATCCAATGATATGGTTCTAATGCCCACAACTCCAGAGGTTCTACTGCCTGCTAAACAAGCTAAAAACATGCATCATAACACCCACAGCTTCAGCAATTCTTATGCTCGCTACCTAACCAAAAGCCATGTACCTAACATCCACAGCTTCAGTGATTCTTTTGCCCACCACCTAATCCAAAGTTGTGTACCTAACACCCACAGCTTCAACGATTCTTTTGCCCGCTACCTAATCCAAAACTGTGTACCTAACAACCACAGCTTCAGTGATTCTTTTGCCCACTACATAATCCAAAGCCACGTACCTAACACCCCCAGCTTCAGCAATTCTTTTGCCCACCACCTAATCCAAAGCCGTGTACCTAATACCCACAGCTTTAACGATTCTTATACCCACCACCTAATCCAAAGCAGTGTACCTAACACCCACAGCTTCAGCGATTCTTATACCCACTACCTAATCCATAGCCGTGTACCTAACACCCACAGCTTCAGTGATTCTTTTGCCCACTACCTAATCCAAAGCCGTGTACCTAACACCCACAGCTTCAGCGATTCTTATACCTACCACCTAATCCAAAGCATGTACCTAACACCCACAGTGTCAAAGGCTTTAATGAGCCACTCTCTGTCATAATAAAAAGCTTGAACACTAGATTTATACCTGTCATGTTTTAATGTTATTGTTTTCTAGTTCTTTTTTTTCCTTTTTTCTGGTCTACTATGTATTGCAGATAATGCAGCAATTATTTCACTGAGTCTTTTGAAATGTATAAGGCTCACCCCTCCTAACCACACAATTGCTGTTTGTGATATCACAGTCTGCTGTCATGGTGAGCACTGTGATGTCATAAACAAAGGCACTGTGAGGTTAACAGAGGAGAGGCAAATGTTTTCAAATATTTTCTATACAGACTTTTTAGATGGACCTCCAAGGTTTGCCAAAAATCTTGGAGAGGAACACTGAAATGAAAAAAAAAATTATTCTCTAGAAAACTGTGACAGCTGAAACATCTTACTTATGGAGGTACATTCTGAAGTGCAGAGTTGTTTCTTAGCACTGTCTACACACTCCAAACCCACCAAGGCTCTAATGCCCACAGCTGCAGTGGTTCTACTGCCCATTAAACAATCTGAAGTCATGGATCTAGCACCAGAAGATTTAAAGGTTCATCTTCCTACTATGTACTCCAAAGGCATGGTTCTAATGCCTACAGTAGTTCTTATTTCTTTTTTTACTTTCTATTTTTCTGCACCTCTACTGTCTCCTAACCTCCACTCCTTCAGGCCACCAAGGTGCTCTGCTTCCCAACCCTACCGACTGCCCTGGAGTCTGCTCCTAGAGTGCCACACACTCGTGAATCCTCAGGGTCCTTTTTGATGGCCCAGATTTCCCTCTGGGTGGGGCGAGGAGGGAACCCTCATAACCCTCATCTATCCCCTGAGTGATCGAGCTGCACACAGCGGAGTCTGTACCTTCCTAGTCGACGGATGGCAAAGCAGGCAGCAGCGGTCATCATCTAGGAGGATAGAAACATAGAAACATAGAATTTGATGGCAGATAAGGACCGCTTGGCCCACCCAGTCTGCCCATTTCCCTACCTAATAGATAAGCTGCAGATCCTAGTTAACCAGCAGCCTACTTCTTCCTACCCCCATCCCCTAGAATTGCCTTATGACTGTCCCATGCACGCTTGAATTCCACCACTGTTTTGACTCCTGACCTCTCCGGAAGGGCCATTCCATGCATTCACAACCCTCTCTGTGAAAATACTTCCTTCAATTACTTCTGAGCACCCATATCTTCAAATTGTGCCCCTTGTTCTTGCACACCTCTTTTTGAAAGATGCTACCCTCTTGGACTTTGTTGATTCCCTTGAGGTACTTGAAAGTTTCTATCATGTCCCCTCTCTCCTTTCTCGAGGCTATACATATTAGCTCCTTAAGTCTCTCTTCATATGTCTTCCAGTGCAGACCCTGCACCATTTAGTTAACTCTCCTCTGGACAGCTTCCTTCCTGTATATGTCTTTATGAGATTGGGTCTCCAGAACTGCATGCAGTACTCCAGATGGGCTCTCACCAACTGTCTGTACAGAGGGATATAACTTCCTGTTTCTACTGGTGATGCCTCTCCTGTTCATCCCAGTATCCCCCAGCCCTCCTTGCTGCCCTCTCACATTGCTTGCCCACCTTTAGGTCATCTGATATGACTACCCCCAGGTCCCTTTTCTATTTTTGTTGTTGTTAGTATCTCTACCCCATTGTGTACTCTTCCCCACGCTTTTTGTTCCCAGGTGCATTACCTTGCACTTCTTAGCATTGAATCTAAGCTGCCATACATCTGACCATTCCTCTAACCTTGCCAAGTCCCTTCTCATCCTTTCCACCCACCTTGTGCATCAACTCTGTTGCAGATCTTGTGTCTTCTGCAAAGACATACTTTTCTTCCAGGCCCTCTGCAATGTCGCTTATAAAGACATTGAAGAGGACCGTCCTAATATTGAACCCTCACAGCCCCACTAGTAACCCCCTTTCTTCAGAGTGGATTCCATTTACTATTACTCTCTGTGTCCAGTTCTCCAGCCAATTCTTTACCAGAGCTGTCATCTTGGGACCCACTCCCAGGCTATTTGCTGTATATTAATCTTTTATTGGGACATGTGTCAAATGCAGGTGCTAAAGTCTAGGTAGGCCATGTCACAGCCCCTCCCTGATCTACTACTTTGGTCACCCAGTCAAAGAAATCTACCAGATTTGTCTGGCATGACCTTCCCACTCTGAATCCATGCCACCTTGGGTCCTGTGTCCCTCTGGTTTCCCTACCACTGATGTTAAACTAACAGCTCTGTAGTTTCTTGCTTCTGCCTTGCTCCCACTTTTGTGAAGGGGAATCACATCTGAGCTTCTCCAGTCCTCGGGTACCACCCCATCCTCCCATGATTTGTTAAAGAGGGTAGTCAGTGGTGTCACTAGTTCTACCCTTAGTTCTTTTAGAATTCTGGGATGAATCCCATCAGGCCCCATTGCTTTGTCCACCTTCAGTTTCAAGAGTTCTTTCAGAACCCTTCTTCTGTAAATGGGCTGGTATCAACTTCTGTATCCAGAGTGTTTCTACTGTTTGTTTTAGGTTCTCCTTTCTTCCTTTGTAAATACTGAGCAAAATATTTGTTTAGTATCTCTGCCTTTCTGATCACCCTCTGCCCACCCTCCCTTCCTTTATTAACCTCACTCCTCCCTTGAGTCTTCCTTTGCTCCCTGATGTACCTATAAAGGTTTTATCCACTTCTTAATTGAGTTGGCTATCTTTTCCTCAGTTTGGGCCTTTGCTGTTCTGACTGCCTTCCCAGCTTCCTTTTGCTTTAACTGATACAGTTCTCTGTCCTGCTCCTTCTGTAATTCCTTGTACTTCCTGAATGCTTTCTTTTTCTCTTTTTTTGCAATTCAACTTTTATTGAAGATTTTCAAAAAATAAAATTACATCCAGGAGGAACAGGAATATTAATAGAAACAACAGACATGACAAAATGAACCTGCCGGATGCAATCCCCCCCACCCCCCTGCTTTCTTTTTCTCTTGAACCTTCACTGCCACTTCCTTTGAGAACCATAGTGGTTTCTTACATCGTTTCATTTTGTTTATTTGCTTCACACAAAGCTTGTTACCTCTGTGATGGCAGTTTATTATTCCCCATTGTTCTTCCACCCTCCTTCCTGCCAATTTGCTAAGTGAATTCCTTGAGGCACTCACCCATTTTGGCAAATCAGCCCTCCTAAAAGTCCAGTACTTTTGCCGTTGTGGCTTGACTCTATTGCTGTGTTTGTGAACCATATGCACTTGATGGTGGCTAGTTCCCAGATGGCTACCCACTTCTACATCTGTGATCCTCTCTTCATCTCCATTTGAGAGAACCGGGTCTAAGATTGCTCCCTCTTGAGTGGGATCCAATACTAGTTGTCAAAGGCATGCCCCCTGTAGGGCATCTAGAATAACCCCACTCTTCGAAGTGGCTGCTGCAACTGCACTCCAGTTAACAACTGGCATGTTCAGATCACCCATCAGCAATATCTCCCCTTTTCTGCCATTCTAAGTATTCTTTCAATCATTTCCTTGTCCATTTCCTCCCCTGAGAAGAGGTCTGTACACTAACCCTGTGCGGATTTGTGGTACCATTGTCAGGTCTCCAAATTTACCCACAGTGCTTCTTCTCCTCCCTGTTTACCCTTTTGTTCTGTTGCTTGATTCCTCCCTTATGTAAAAGCTCCTCCTCCTCCTCCTCCTCCTCTTTACCCTCCCTGTCCCTCCTGTAGATAGTGTTGTATCCTGGTATGTTTACATCCCAGTCATGGTTTCATGTGTACCATGTTTCTGTGACTGCCACAATATCCAGATGTTCCTCCTCCATCAAGGCCACTAATTCAGGAAGCTTGTTACTCAGGTACAGGCATTGGTACTCCATTGCTCTCCATTTTTGATGTCTTTACCTTCTTTGCAGCATCCCCCACTGACCTTTCTACCATGTAGTCTTTTTTCTCATTTAGTACCCTGTTTTGTCAGGAGAGGCTGTGATTTTCCCTGCGCTTATCAGTGCCTCCCCCCTTTGACTAGTTTAAAAGCTTGCCAATGAAGCATTTAAACTGATTGCTCAAAAGACTTGTTCCCATCCTGGACAGATGCAGACCATCCTGCCAGTATAGGCTGGTGTCCCTCCAGGTGGAACCCCAGTCCTCAATGAAGCCAAACCCTTGTGCTCCACACCATTTTTCAACCATTTGGAGATGTTTTCCTCCTTTTCTCTAGAGAGCCCGACGTGCAATTATGTCAATGCACTAACATGCAGACGTCTGCCGGCTCTACCCCCATGTTAATGCCTGCACCTGCCAAACACCTAGCCTCCGCCGGGTGTCACTGCAGTGCAGCGCATATTCCTAACCCACCCCGAAGGAAAGAGAGCTATCATAGGATGCTCAATCCTTCTTTCCCCCTGCCAGACCCCGGAAACCTAAGTCCATTCTCGAACCTGGGTCACCGGCACGGTGCGAGGTGTGGCATCCAGCGTCTCAACCCTCTGCACCACCTGGCCTTAACTTCAGCAGTTTTAACACAGGAAAAATTTACCAAGCTGTGATTCTGCCCCCACAGCTACTATATCTTCGCTGCCACCAACCTAACCCACCATGAACCATCCTGCTTCTGTTGATTTCATTCACTAAAAATACCACCAATAGCCAGTGTTGGGTAAGTTACTTTTTCTGTTACTTTCTATTTTGTTTAGAAACTTGATCCAGGAAGCTCTGTGCAGTCACTAGCAGGGATGGAGGCATACTAGAAGAAGTAATACACCTGACAGTTACAGTAACTTGTTTCTTTTCATACAAAAACAATATAAATATAATAAAAAACTATAACAGATTACATTTATTTGAAAGTAATATGTTAGTTACTAGTTACTTTTAAATAAATGTGATCAGTTACGGTTACGTATTACTTTTGTATAAAAAGACATAAGTAATTGTACCTGTAAGGCGTATTACTTGTTCCAGTACTTCTCCATCCTTGCTAGTGACTGCACAGAGCTTTCTGGAACACATTTCCAAAAGTAATAGAAAGTAACAGAAAAAGTAACTTACCCAACACTGCCATCAGCTTAATCTGGTTCAAGATGAGTTGACATTCATCTGTATCCCCCTCCCCCCGGTTGTGTCTAAAAATAGGCAGGATTTGTCTAGTGCACTTCCCTGGTCAACAAAAACTAAATAAATAAATAAAGCTGGTCCTCTCAGACTTGTCTCATTCTCCTGTAGGACTCACTAGGATAAGAAAAGAGGCTGCACCACGACCTTTCCTGGGTACAATGAAAGAACGTTCTAAGTTTTGACTTGCGTTCTAGTTCCTGGAAATTCCCATTTTTGCTTTGGCCAATAGAAAACAGCTCTTTTGAGCTGTATCACTTAGTTGAGCAAGCTAATACAGAACACAGTTCTCCAAGAGCCTCACCATCACCTAATCCAGTCTCTGAGTTCAAAGAGCTAATAAAGGGTTCTTGATTCTTGAAAACATTAACAGCCTCAAAATTCTTTGCAGCTTGTAGCATCTATTTTTATTTTTTTATTTTTTTATATACCTCCTTGGCCACCCGGCCCTGTTTCCCTCATCGTCGTATCTCTCCCAGGGATATTCTGGCTGACGGCCACCTCAGCCGCTGCCTGGCATCCTGCTCCTGCAGTTTTACCCCCCACAGCAGGGAGTTCCCAACTCCCCACAAAACACTGATCCAGGTGGGTGCCGGACTGCCACGACGAAACTCGTGAACGGTCATCAAGCCACTCAAGCCAGGCGCCATCCCCTTTTTTGTTGTTTTTACTACCCCGGAGCCAAGGGCATGCAATGACATCTACGGAAGGGAACAAGCATGCATCTGCACGTGCTCCCTCCAAACATCTGCCTCCAACTCCTCCCCTATGGACAGCGGAGCGCATTGCCTTCCAGCCTCTGCCAGAAGGCAACCCTGCATCAACTGTACTGTACCCCCTCCCTGGAGAAGGAGAGCAGTCTTTTGGTTGCTCAATCCTTCTCCTATCCTGCCAACCCCCGGTGACCCGTGCTCTTTCCCGAACACCGGTCACCGGCGAGGGGTGAGGTATGGCAACCAGTGCCTCAGTCCTCAGCGCCACTGGGCCAGCTAGCTTTTAGCATCTATAATATTGCATTTTGTGAAGCTTTCCCAGTTATATGCTTTGAGTTATATGTCTATTGTTACCCTATTATGGTCCTCTATATCTTATATGGTAGTACCTCCATTTATGTTTATCATCAGGCTTTCTAGGCCAAGGCAGAAGCCTACTTTCCCTTAATTTAAGATCAGGTATAACTGAGCAGCTCTCAACAAAGAACTTTACTGCTGCAGACCCGGGTCCTCCTTGTACTAACGTTCCAGTTGTGTCACCCTCCATGTCAATTTGGGCTTATACGAAAGATCTAAAAATTATCCATATGAATATTAATAGTCTGGGACCCAAGATGCATGAACTTGAAGCATGGATAAATCTGTATTCCCCTGATATATTTGCCTTCTCAGAAACTTTTCTTAAACCATATATTCAAACACACGAGTTTGAGGTTCATGGGTCCAAGTCCTTTAGGCAGGATAGACGTAGAAAAAAGGGTGGCATAGTCCTCATCTATGTCAAATCCCTCTTAAAGGCTTCCCTGGTGCCAATGCCTGCCCCTTCTCTTGACTATGAGGTGGTGTTCATCAACCTACTTCTAGGTGGGACTAAGCCCCTGATGGTAGGTTGTATCTACAACCCACCTCAGACTGCAATCGATTACTTAAAGACCCTTATAGCAGCAATCCCTGGCCTGGCTCCATGGGAAAAATTAATCTTTGGTGACTTCAACCTCCATTGGGCTTCACATAGCAAATGTGATATAAAATCCAGCTTGCATGAGGTCAACCTGACCCAGTTAATCCATGAACCTACAAGGCTGAAAATAAAGTCAGAAAACCACACCACACTGGATTCTTTTTAATCCCAATAGATTTAAACTGGCTGGCACATTTGCAGATTCCCTAAGAGACCATGCCCCTATATTCAGCATCTGGAAAATGACCATCCCACTCCACCCACCAGAATTGTTTGTGCTCAGGATTATTCAAACTTCGATACATGCTCCCTCCTTGAAACACTATCATAAGTAGATTGGATCCAGATTAAGCTCGCCCCAGTTTAGATTCAGCCCTTGATTTCTTTACTGAGAATTTCCTTTTGTCCACAAATAAGCATGCCCCCTTGAAACAAATTAGAGTTAAAGGACAGCATTCTAGGTGGCTGACCTAAGAACTAAAAACACTAATGGGGGGGGGAGAGATAGAGCATGGGGTAGGTTCAAGTACACAAACCTGACCAAGGATTGGATGAACTTCTGAGAAATAAGAAACAAGTGCAAAGAGGAATTAAAATGAGCCAAAAGACAGCACCTCCAGAATTAGCAAAATAAGAATCTTTCTGACCCTAAAAGATTTTGGTCCCAAATTAATACTCTCTTCAATGGACATACCACTTAAAAGGAATGTGATATTATAGCAAATGGAGACTGCCAGAGGAACTTGCAGGACTCCACTAATGCATTTAATGTGTTTCTCACAGACCTGGAGAAATCCTGGAGGAATTTAAAAATCAACCATTGGGGAGCCCCCCATCCCCCCCCCCTGGAATTGCTCGACTGATCTTCTCCATCCTCTATTCAATAGTTCCTTGGTCAAAGATGAAGTCACCACTCATTCTCCACTCTATGGAGGCACACGCAGTGGAGACCAAGGAGGATGATAGGAATCTCCACAATGGAGACCCACAAATGGGTGGCACAGGACCTCACAGGGGAAGGAAACAACTCCTGTTGGGGGACTCAGTTGTTAGGGGGGGTAAAACTGGGGCAGGGACGAGAAAGGGAGGTCAGGTGCCTGCCTGGCGCCATGGCTTGGAGGGACAGGAAATGAATCCTCAGGATCATGGGAGCAGCTGCAAGGGGGAGTGAGCTGGATATCATTATACACCTAGGGACAAATGACCTGGCTGAGAATGGGATCAGAGCAGTACAACAGGAGTTCATGGAGTTGTGGAGGGTCCTGAGACAAGTGGCAAACACGGTAACTTTCTTGGAAGTGCTTCCTGTCTATGGCATGGATGAGGCTAGGATACTCTGCACCATGGGATTCAATGACTGGTTGAAAAACTGGTGCAGAGCTGAGGGATTAGGCTTCATTGTGGACTGGGGCTCCACCTGGAGGGATGCAGGCCTATACAGGTGCGATGGTCTGCAACTATCCAGGAGGGGAACCAGGATCCTAGGTGATAGGTTTAAATGCATCATTGGCAAGCATTTAAACTAGGCACTAAAACTAAGGCAGTAAACTAGGGGAGACACTGAAAAGGAGAAGGGAAATCCTAGCCCCCTCCCAAGAAAATCAGGGTAGTTAGTAAGGTAAACACCAAGATAGAGCAGTCGATAGGGAAAAGGGCAGGGGTAAATGGAGAAAAAGACAAAGGCAGTAAGGACAGGGATGGGGCAAAAAGAAATAAACCCATTAAAAAATGGATGGTAATGAGTACCAACACCCGTAGTCTAGGTAAAAAGCTCCCCGAAATGGTGGCCTAGATGGAAGAGGGATGCCTGGATATTGTGACAGTCACAGAAACATGGTACACAGAGAACCTTGACTGGGATGTCAACATACCAGGGTACACAATCTACAGGAGGGACAGGGAGGGAAGAAGAGGAGGAGGAGGAGGAGGAGTTCTCTATGTAAGGGAAGGGATCATAGGAGGAAGTAAGCTGTTGGTTAACTAGGATCTGCAGCTTATCTGTTAGGTAGGAAAATGGGCAGACTGGGTGGGCCAGGTGGTCCTTATCTGCCATCAAATTCTATGTTTCTATAGCAACACAACTAAAGGGTAAACAGGGAAGAGGGCACTGTGGGTCACCCTGGACACTAGAAATGGCTCTACAATCCGCACAGGGGTTGTATACAGACCGCCATCTTAGGGGGAGGAAATGGGCAAATAAATAATAGAAATAATAAATGATAGAAGGCATCCTTGGGATGGTAGAGAAAGGGGAGATATTGCTGATGGGGGACCTGAATATGCCAGATGTTAACTGGAGCACCTTTGCTGTAGTCACATCCAAGAGCAGGGCCATTCTCAATGCCCTACAGGGGGCATGCCTCAGACTGCTAGTTTTGGAACCCACTTGGGAGGGATTAATATTGGACCTGGTACTCTCAAAAGGAAATGGAGAGAGTATCTCCGATCTAAAAATGGGTAGCCATGTGGGAACAAGTGACCACCAAACAGTGTGGTTCATGATAAACTTAGCTGTAGAGTCAAGCCACACAAAAGTGAAGGTACTGGACTTCAGAAGGGCTGATTTTGTAAAAATGGGAGAGTGTCTCAGAAAAGTACTAGCAAACAGGCAAGAAGATGTGGTGGAGCAACAATGCAGAAACATCAACATTGCCATCACAGAGACAACAAGCCTTTGTATGAAGCAAATAAACAAATCAAAATGAAAGGAAAAAAACACCATGGTTCTCAAAAGAGGTGGCGGGGAAGGTTAGGGAGAAAAAGATAGCATTCAAGAAGTATAAGGAAACACAGAAGGAGCAGGACAGAGAACTGTACCAGTTAAAGCAGAAGGAAACGGGGAAGGCAATCAGAATAGCAAAGGCCCAAACAAAAAAAAGAAAGCCAACTCGGTTAAGAATGGGGATAAAACCTTTTATAGGTATATTAGGGAGCAAAGAAAGACTAAGACAGGGATACTGAGGCTGAATAAAGTGGAAGGTGGGCAGACAGTGACAGTGAAAAAGCAGGGATACTGAATGAATACTTCTGCTCAGTAATCAATGGAAAAGCAGAGGGAGATACCCAATCCAGTCAATAGAAGCATTCTGGATAGGGGGTTGATATTAATCCTTTCACAGAAGAAAATGTTCTGAATGAACTCTTAAAACTGAAGGTGGATAAAGCAATGGGGTCTGATGGGATTCTCCCCAGAATTCTAAAAGAACAAAGGGAAGAACTAGTAACACCACTGACTACCCTTTTTAATACATCATGGGAGGATGTTGTGGTACTTGAGGACTGGAGGAGGGTGGGTGTGATTCCCCTTCACAAATGTGGGAGCAATACAGAAGCAAGAAACTACAGACCTGTCAGTTTGACCTCAGTGGTAGGGAAATGATAGAATCACTTCTAAAGGAAAGAATTGCTGAGCAACTAGAGGCCAGTGGGGCACAGGACCCAAGGCAGCATTGATTCACAGCAGGAAGGTCATGTCAGACAAATCTAATTGATTTCTTTGACTGGGTGACCAAAGTAGTAGACCAGGGAGGAGCTGTGAGCATGGCCTACCGAGACTTTAGCAAGGCATTTGACACAGTCCCACACAAAAGATTAATAAACAAATTAGCCAGCCTGGGAGTAGATCCCAGTGTGGTAGCCTGTGTAAAACATTGACTGAACAACAGGACACAGTGGGTAATAGTAAATGGAGTCCAAAGTGAAGAAAGGGGTGTTACTAGTAGAGTACCGCATGGTTCAGTACTGGGGTCAATCCTTTTTAATGTCTTTATAAGTGACATTGCAGAGGGACAGGAAGGGAAAATATGTGTTTGCAGATAACACAAAGATCTGCAGCAGGGTTGATACGCAAGGTGGGGTGGAAAGGATGAAAAGGGACTTGGCAAGGTTGGAGGAATGGTCAAATGTATGGCAGCTTAGATTCAACACAAAGAAGTGCAAAGTAATGCACCTGGAAAACAAAAACCCAGGGGAAGAGTACACAATGGGAGGTGAGATACTGACAAAAACAAAAATGGAAAGGGACCTGGGGTAGTCATATCAGGCAACCTAAAGGTGGGCCAGCAATGTGAGAAGGCAGTAAGAAGGGCTGGGGGGGGGATACTGGGATGCATAGGGAGAGGCATCACCAGTAGAAAACAGGAAGTTGTTGGCCCTCTGTACAGACAGTTGGTAAGACCACATCTGGAGTACTGTATACAGTTCTGGAGGCCCCATCTCTGCAAAGAGATAGACAGGGTAGAGGCTGTCCAGAGAAGGGCAACCAAAATGGTGCAGGATCTGCACAAGAAAACATATGAAAAGAGACTAAAGGATCTTAATATGTATACCCTCGAGGAAAGGAGGGAGAGGGGGGACATGATAGAAACTTTCAATTACCTCAAAGGAATCGACAAAGTCCAAGAGGGTAGCATCTTTCAGAAAAAAAGATGTGCAAGAACAAGTGGGCATAATTTGAAGGTAGAGGGGAGATGGCTCAGAGGTATTGTGAGGAAGTGTTTCTTCACAGATAGGGTTGTAGATGCATGGAATGGCCTTCCTGAGGAGGTCGTAGAGTCAAAAACTGTGGTGGAATTCAAGAATGCATGGGACTGACATAAGGTAATTCTAGTGGGGGGTAGGAGGAAGTAGGCTGTTGGTTAACTAGGATCTGCAGCTTATCCGTTAGGTAGGGAAATGGGCAGACATAAAGGTCTGCAAATCGGTGTAGACTTATTAGGCCTCAGCAAGGCTTTTGATCTGGTGAACCATCAACTGCTTATCACAAAACTGATATCCCTAGGCCTAGATAGTCTGTCAGCACAGTGGTTCTCGAACTATCTGCATGGACGGTCATAAATCGTCAGATGGCATGGTGCTCACTCTGACAAAGGTCCTAACTTGGATGGAGTCCCACAAGGCTCGATATTGAGACCTCTCCTATTTTCCCTAATTATTAATAATATACCTCCACATTGTTTATGGGTTAAGGTGACCCTATATGCTGATGATGCTGTACTTTATAGATCCACCAAAGATGCTGTCCAATTGAACCACTTACTCGGTCAAGACCTTCAATTACTTGAGGCTAGGTTTCATACCTATAAATTAGTTCTTAACGGCAAAAAGATCAAGGGCATATTGTTTGGCCTGAAAGCTTGTGTCCAACAGGTCACATCTATTGTCTCTAACTCTTAATAATGGTTTGATGATTGAGGTAGTTGACTGTATCAAGTATCTAGGTGTGTACCTAAACAATGATCGTATCTTCAAGGGTCACATCGACCAACTGACCAAGCCCTTAAACCAAATATTAAGTCTCCTATACCGTCTGAGCCCATTCGTCACTCAGGAATCCAAGTAAGACGTAGCCACTGAAACATAACATAGAAAACATGGAATTTGATGGCAGATAAGGACTGCTTCGCCCACCTAATCTGCCCTTTTCTCTACCTATAGGATAAGCTGCAGATCCTAGTTAACCAACAGTCTATTTCCTCCTACCCCCCCCACAAGAATTACCTTATGTCTGTCCCATGCATTCTTGAATTCACCCAATGTTTTTGACTAACGACCTCCTCAGAAAACTGTTCAGCCGCATCCACAGCCCTCTCCATGAAACAATTCTTCCCCTCACATTACCTCTCTAGGCCATCCCTCTCTATCTTAAAATTGTGCCCCTTGTTCTTGCACATCTCTTTTTCTAGAAAGATGCTACCCTCTTGGACTTTGTTGATTCCTTTGAGAGTAATTGAAGTTTCTATCATGTCCCCCCCACTTCCTCGAGGGTATACATATTAAGATCCTTTAGTCTCTTTTCATATGTTTTCTGGTGCAGATCCTGCACCATTTTGGTTGCCATCCTCTGGACAGCCTCCATTCTGTCTATGTTTTTATGGAGATGGGGTCTCCAGAACTGCACACAGTACTCCAGATGGAGTCTCACCAACAGTCTGTACTGAGGGTTAACAACTTCCTGTTTTCTACTGGTGATTCCTCTCCCTATACATCCCAGTATCCCCCAGCTCGTCTTGCTGCCTTCTCACATTGCTTGCCCACCTTTAGGTCATCTGATATAACCACCCCTAGGTCCTTTTCCTTTTCTGTTGTTGTCAGTATCTCACCCCACATTGAGTACTCTTTCGCTTGGTTTTTGTTTCCCAGGTGCATTACTTTGCACTTCTTTGCATTGAATCTAAGCTGCCATACATTTGACCATTTCTCCAACCTTGCCAAGTCCATTCTCATCCTTTCCACCCCACCCTGTGTCTCAGCCCTGTTGCAGATCTTTGTATCATCTGCAAAGAGACATGTTTTTCCTCCCAGTTGCTCTGCAATGTCAATTATAAAGACATTAAAAAGGACCAGACCCAGTACTGAACCCTGTGGTACCCCACTAGTTACACCCCTTCCTTCACTGTGGACTCTGTTTACTATTAGCTTCTGTGTCCTGTTGTCCAGCCAATGTTTTACACAGGCTACCACATTGGGACCCACTTCCAGGCTGGTTACTTTGTTTATTAATCTTTTGTGTGGGACTGTGTCAAATGCCTTGCTAAAGTCTAGGTAGGCCATGTCCACAACCCCTCCAAGGTCTACTACTTTGGTCACCCAGTCAAAGAAATCGATTAGATTTGTTTGACATGACCTTCCCACTGTGAATCACTGCAGCCTTGGGTCCTGTGTCCCACTGGCCTTTAGGTACTCAACAATTCTTTCCTTCAGAAGTGATTCCATAATTTTCCCTACCACTGAGGTCAAACTTACAGGTCTGTAGTTTGCTGCCTCTGACTTGTTCCCACTTTTGTGAAGGAGAATCACATCCACCCTCCTCCAGTCCTCAGTTACCACCCCATCCTCCCATGATTTATTAAAAAGGATAATCAGTGGTGTTACTAGTTCTCCCCTTTGTTCTTTTAGAATTCTGGAGTGAATCTCATCAGGCCCCATTGCTTTGTCCACTTTCAGTTTTAAGAGTTATTTCAGAACCCTTTCTTCTGTGAAAGGACTGATATTGACCCTCCCCCATCCAGAGTGCTTCTATTAACTGGATTAGGTACCTCCCCCTCCTCTTCTTTTGTGAATACTGAGCAGAAGTATTTGTTTAGTATCCCTGCTTTTTCACTGTCTTTCCTGCCCACACACCCGCCTCTTTATTCAGCCTCAGTATCCCTCCCTTTGTCTTTCTTCGTCCTCTAATGTACCATTAAATAGTTTTACCCCCCTTCTTAACTGATTTTGCTTTCTTTTCCTTTGTTTGGGCTCTTGCTATTCTGATTGCCTTCCCCACTTCCTTCTGCTTTAACTGGTACAGTTCTCTGTCCTGCTCCTTCTGTGTTTCCTTATACTTCTTGAATGCTTTCTTTTTCTTCCTAACCTTCCCCACCACCTCTTTTGAGAACCATAGTGTTTTTTTCTTTCATCTTGATTTGTTTATGTGCTTCACACAAAGGCTCGTTGCCTCTGTGATGGCAGTTTTAATATTTCCCCATTGTTGCGCCACCCTCCTTGCCTGTTTGCTAGTGCTTTTCTGAGGCACTGTCCCATTTTGACAAAATCAGCCCTCCTGAAGTCCATTACATTCACTTTTGTGTGGCTTGACTCTGCAGCTGATTTTATCGTGAACCACACTGTTTGGTGGTCACTTGTTCCTAGATGGTTATCCACTTCTAGATCTGAGATCCTCTCTCCATCCCCATTTGAGAGTACCAGGTCTAAGACTGCTCCCTTCTGAGTGGGTTCCAACACTAGCTGTCTTGTCTGAGGCTTGTCCCCTGTAGGGTATTGAGAATGGCCCTGCCCTTGGATGTGGCTGCAGCAAAGGTGCTCCAGTTAACTTCTGGCACATTAAGGTCTCCCATCAGCAATATCTCCCCTTTCCCTGCCATCCTAAGGATGCCTTCTATCATTTCCTTATCCATTTCCTCCCCTGAGATGGGGGTCTGTATACAACCCCTGTGCAGATTGCGGTGCCATTACAAGTCTCCAGGGTGACCCACAGTGCCTCCTTTCCTCCCTGTTTACCCTTTAGTTCTGTAGCTTTGATCCCTTCCCTTATATAGAGAGCTACTCTTCCTCCTGGTGCTCCTCCTCCTCCTCTTCTACCCTCCCTGTCCCTCCTGTAGATTGTGTACCCTGGTATGTTGACATCCCAGTCATGGTTCTCGGTGTACCATGTTTCTGTGACTACTTTGGAATCCAGGCATCCCTTTTCCATCAAGACCACCAGTTCAGGTAGTGTATTACCTAGACTACAGGCATTGGTACTCATTACCCTCCATTATTTTATGTCCTTACCCCTTTCTGCCCCATCCCTGTCCGTACTGCCTTTGTCTTTTTGTCCATTTATCCCTACTTTTCTCCAGATTGACTTCTCTATCTTGGTGTTTACCTCATTAAATATCCTGATTTTTGGGGAAGAGATAGGATTTCCCTTTTCCTTTTCAGTGCCTTCCCCCTTGGCTAGTTTAAATGCTTGCCAATGAAGCATTTAAACCTATCACCTAGAATCGTGATTCACCTCCCAGACAGATGCACACCATAATGCCAGTATAGGCCTGTATTCTTCCAGGTGGACCCCAGACCCCAATGAAGCCAAAACCCTGAGCTCTGCACCAGTTTTTCGACCATTGATTGAATCCCATGGTGCGGAGCACCCTAGCCTCACCCGTACCATAGACAGGCAACACCTCTGAGAAGGTTACCATGCATGCTACTTGTCTAAGGCCCCTCCCCAATTCCACAATATCCTCCTGCACTGCTCTGATCCCTTTCCCAGCCAGGTCATTTGTCCCTAGGTGGACAATACATCCAGCTCCCTCCCCCGTGCGGCTGCTCCCACGATCCTGAGGATTCGCTCCCTGTGCCCCCAAGCCATCGTACCCACCTTTCTGTATGGATCCCCTTCCAACATTCTGTAAGAAGCTCAGAGCTGCAAAGGCTGACAACCCTGTATCACAGTATAGGATGCTTCACGCAGGGGCCCCGCCTCCGGAGCATCACTGTAAAGTTCTAGTCTCATTAAACTGGCCTTCTCTTGGCGGCATGTTAGTATATTCATCACTGTGCCTTGCCTTTAAACTCCAGCAAAACAATGCTCCCCCTAGCCTGATAAACATGATAACAGCCAAACAGAATTGAAGAACACTAAGGTGCTCAGACTGCCAGCTTCTCCATGTCCCCAGGGTCAGGACTTTTCCAAGGGCTCAGGTCATTTGCCACATTTTTGCAGTCCTTTTGGAATACTCTGCTTATTAGTCTCAGGAATGTCCCTCACTTGTGGGCTTCAAGTAGGACCTTAAGACTCACCTATTGGAGCTGAGTCACTGCACCTGCGACCACTGAGGCTCAAGTGACACGGTCGGAGGTCTGCTCACATGGCTGCACTGGTTTCTTCTCATATTGCTTCGCCCACATTAGGATCTTTGGTTGAATTTGGTTGTACTGTATACCATTTTTCTTGTTGGTGTTAACTGTAATTAACTTGCCTGCTGTACCATTAATTGTGCTGTAGGGTTGTAATGGCTGTATTGTTTATTATGTATTGGCTTTCTTGATGTTTCTTATGTTGTGCAATTAACTCTGTTTTGCCTCTGAAAAAGGGACTGTACTGGTCTCAACGGGCCAACCCCTTTACCAAAATTTAAATAAATAAATAAATAAATTTCCTGTTCAGGATGCAGTTCATTTACTCCTCTCTGTCCACATGTCTCAAACCTCTGCTGCTTCCCAGCCATTCACATGTACAGTATTTTTCACACCAAAATGTTTTACATGTAGTCAAGAAAGGCAGGCCAATCATTGTTTCATTCCGCAAAATGGTCTGTCATAAATGCAATGATTGGGGTGGCCTCTTTTCAGCTCGTCACTTACTTCATGTATGTACTTGAGCAATTGGGAGGCACACACCAAGACCACGTGCCCTGTTAAGCACACTACGCACCTGTCATCCTGCAAAACATACAAGACCTCGTAGCCAAGTAGCTTGAACAGTGAGTCATGGAGCACCTAATCCAAGGCCTCACTTACTGCTTTGATAAGGCGCCCAATCCATTGCTTAGGAGTCATGTTCCAGTTTGCTGTCAGACCTCTGAGAGCCTGGCTTCACTCTACTAATGCTTCAGATGGAGCTTGACAAAGACTCCGTGATTGGCCCATTTACACAGACACCATTTCCCACTTCACACATAATCCCACTCAGCAGTGCAAACTCACCAACAGAAAAGGCTCAGCATCCACTTATCAGCTCCTCACAGTTCTATTACTCCAAACATCAAAACACTTAATCCACCTGAATGCTTCTTCCCAGCTATGCATGATTACACAATAGCATTTCCTTATCAAACAACCTGGCGAAGGTACCTGGCTTACCAAGGCCGTCATCACAGATGCTCTCAAACTTTTACCAATCCCCTCATATCTGTGGAGCTTATTCAGACTTTCTTGGGACGGCTTCTTTTATTTCACAGTTTGCTTAAACAGCAGCTGACACGGTCTCGCAGGCAAATCCTGCCAAGGAGTTACCAGCCCAAGGAAGTAAATTCGCTATTTTTGGAATGTTTTTAGTCAGTAAATACATAAATATATACCTAAATCTTCTTGGTTCATAACTTCCTTGTACAAACTGAGCGGCTACTAAGTGCTGCAGCCCCACTCCGAATAACAGCACTTTGATGATGTGCAGAAGGGAAGAGGGCTGCAGGTGCTCTACATAGCTGTTAGGATGGGCTGTCTAAATATACTTAGATAATCTTTGCTGACAGTTCTGTATCTGTCAGGTTAATATATAATAGCCCCATACATATAGAACTGCCAGCAAAGATAACATAAATACAAGGGTAGGTTGGTCTGGATCAGGTAGGAACATGGGCAGACAAGATGGACCATGAGTTGTGTTCACTGCCACTTTTCTAGGTTTCTATGTTAATTAAATTAGTAAATGCTGACCAGTTCGATTGCTGATTTCTCCTTTGGAACACTGTATACAGTCAAAGCAACAGACTGGCTGTCCCCTCCGAGCAGCTTTCCGGTATCCGGGAAGACAACTCTCACTGCAGATGGAGGTTGGGTTCTGTAGAATACAAGACAGCAGACAACAGTTTGTTAATCACTCTCACCCTGCAGATAGAGGTTGGGGCCTGTAGCATACAAGGAAGAATAAAACGCTTTATTAATCACTCTCTCACTGCAGATGGTCATCTGGGTCTCTAGAACACAAGAACACAGACAGCAGTTTATTAATCACTCTCTCATTGTAGACAGAGGTTGTGGCCTGCAAAATACAAGGAAGCAGACAGCAGTTTATTAATCATTCTCTTACTGCAGACAGAGGAAGGGGCCTGCAAGGAACAGACAGCAGTTTTTATGTTTGCTTGCGTGGATGTGCAAGAAACATAGTGCCATCATCCGAGTTTTCAGAGGTGTGGCAGCCCTCTTCCAATTCAGTCAGTGTGTTTGCAGGCGTGGCCGCAGTTCTCCAATGCCTGCTGGAGCTGTCTATGACAGCGTCCAAAATGCAGTGGAGTACAGTTGAAAGGGGAGCTTCACTTCAGTGAGCAGCAATAAGATATTGCTGCTCATGTGCCTCCCTCTACACACACACACCATACTGCCTGCTCGCTCCCCATGCACATACTGTGTGGCCGGGTAGAGGCCCAATCCCCCTTGGCTGTGCTGCACCCCCAAAGCAGAGTTACATATGCCATGCTGGGTGCCCATCCCAACATGGCGCACATTATATAGCCTCTACGGGGTGCCCAATTCCCCCGTCGGCTCCACTGGTCTCCCCCAGTACATAGTGCCATGCTGGGAGCCCACCCCAGCATGGCAACAGATGCTATTGCCAATGGGGGTGCCCAATCCCCCGTCGGCTGTGCTGCACCCCCCCAAAGCAGAGTTACATATGCCACACTGGGTGCCCATCCCAGTGTGGCCGCTGTATGATAGCTGACGGGGGTGCCCAATTCCCCCGTCGGCTCCACTGGTCCCCCCCAGTACAGGGTGCCATGCTGGGAGCCCATCCCAGTGTGGCAACAGTTGCTATTGCCGATGGGGGTGCCCAATCCCCCGTCGGCTCCACGCCCCCCCACCAGCCATCCTTGTGCCACGCTGGGAGCCCACCCCAGCATGGCAAACGTCTTGCGTTGTCATTTAATAAAAAATAAATACCTGAAACTTAAAAATGGTCCCTCGCTGTCTCTGCCCCCACCAGCCCATCCACTGTGCACCCGCCTCTCCACAACCCCCCACCCCATATTTACCTCCAGACTCTGGTGTGACGATCTTGACGGACCACGAACATATCTGCACTCTTCAAAGCTGACCGCAAACTGAGGAAATGCTGGTAAGCTGTATAATGGGATAGATAGGGTTTTTTCAACTTTGCTGCATATCTCAGCCATTTTTTGGAATTTTTCCACCAGATTTTCAACATGGGGTTTTTGGTACCCCTTCTCATGAATGCTGTCACTGTCATGGCGTTAATCAGGCCCAAAGGGTGATTTCGCAGTCACTGCGCAAAATCACCTTTTAAGACTGAGTAATGAAGCGACACTGCCATTGCTCATAAGGTGGGCTCTCAAAAAGCCTATGTTGAAAATTTGGTGGAAAAATTCCTAAAAATGACTGTTTTTCGAGTGTGCATTGCGTAGTTCCTACACACGCTCATAAGTTTGCGAATTTTCAATATTTTCACTCCAAATTTTCAACATTGCCATTTTACCACACCTCCTTATGAGCAGTACAGCAGTCATTTTTCACATCTTGCCCAAAATGTGTTTCCGCCCATGTAGCACAGAATGGCGCACTCGGTGTGCGAAATCAATGTATGGGACACATTAAGAAAATCACAGTGACACTGTTAATGAGCAGAGGTCTTAAAAGGGCTATGTTGAAAATTTGGTGAAAAAATTCCTAAAAATGGTGACTGTCTTACAAGCGTGCGTTGTGCAGTTCCTACGCACGCTCGTAAGTTTGCAAATTTTCAATATTTTCACTCCAGATTTTCCACATTGCCATTTTATTACACTTCCTTATGAACAGTACAGCTGCCATTTTCACATGTCGCCCCAAATGTGTTTCCGCACATGTAGCGCACAATGGTGCAGTCGGCATGCGAAAGCAATGTTTGGGACAGATTAAGGAAATCACAGTTACACTGTTCATGAGCAGAGTTCTTAAAATGGCTATGTTGAAAATTTGGTGACAAAAGTCCATAAAATTACTGTGCTATGAGTGAGCATTGTGCAGTTTCCTCGCACCCTCGTAAGTTCATGACTTTGTAATATTTTCAGTTCAGATTTTCACCAGTGGCATTTTTCCACACTTCCTTATGAACAGTACAGCTGTCATTTTTCACAACATGGCCGAAATGTGTTTTCACACTTTCAGCACAGAGATGCGTGGTCGCTGTGGGAAATCATTGTTCGGGACAGATAAAGAAAATCACAGTGACACTGTTCATGATTGGAGGTCCCAAAATGCCTGTGTTGACAATCTGCTGTAAAAAATCCCTAACCTAATTACATTACAGGTGTGCATTGCACAGTTTCTATGCACGCTCGTGGCTTCACCAGTTTTTTTAATATTTTTACTGCAGATTTGCAACATTGCCATTTTTTACACCTCCCCATGAACAGTACAGCTGTCATTTTTCACATCCTGTTCGGAATGTGTTTTTGCACCTGTGGTGCTAAATGCCGTAGTCGCTGTGCTTAAGCAGCTTTCGGCTAACAAACTGATATTGCCACTGTTCATGAGGTGGGGGTCACAAAAAAAAACATGTTGAAAATTTGGTGTGAAAATACCAACGGATGCCTGAGGTGTTAGGGTTTCCAACCATAATGCCCCACCCTGTAGAGAATGACAGGCATCAGGGGTGTGACTTGGGATTCTTGCATGTAATGCTCATACCATTCAACACCCTGCAGCCAGTGAGAGGCATCGAGGTATGCCTTGGATTCTTTGGCCCCAAAGTTCACCCCATTCTCCTATTCCGCACCCATCTCACCATATTTCCTTATGGAATGGGGTGCGCATAAGGGCCAAAGACCCCAAGGCACACCGTGACACTTGTCAGTGTCTGCAGGGTAGGGTGTGGTGAAATGGTGTGGCTGTTATGCCTGACGACCCAAACGCACACCCCAATGCCTGTCACTCTCTGCAGGGTGGTGGTGGGGTTGGCTTCAGTTCAATACTTCACTGCCATTCCTATTACGCAGCTCTGTAACTTCTACACTACCATTGCCAATGCCAGCAAGCAAACATTCGGCATTGACAAATGCTTGTTGTTAATTGTTGTCTTACTGCTGAAAGAGGTTGGGGTCTGTAGAATATAAGGTGCAGAGAGTGGTTTATTAATCACTCTCACACTGCAGATAGTCGTCTGGGTCTCTAGAATACAAGGAAGCAGACAGTGGTTTATTAATCACTATCTTACTGCAGACAGAGGTTGGGGCCTGTAAAATACAAGGAAGTGCACAGCGGTTCATAAGTCACTCTCTCACTGCAGGCAGAGGTTGGAATCTGTAAAATACAGGGAAGCAGACAGCAGTTTATTAGTCACTCTCTCGCTGCAGATGAAGGTCTGGGTCTCTAGAATACAAGAAAGCAGACAGCGGTTCATTAATCATTCTCTCACTGCAGATGGAAGTTGGGTCTGTGCAATACAACGAAGCAGACAGCAGTATCTGAGCAATAATCAATGACAGGATGTGGGTTATGCTGGGCTTGCAGTTTTGTGACCAAACTACTCCAAAGTGGGTAAATTACAGCATAACCCACATCCTGGAGTTGAGTATTGTTATTACAATATTGGCACTAAGTAAAACTTTAAGAACATTTTGAAACAGTGTTTTTAATAGATTTTTATAGTGATATGCTTTCTCTATAGAAAAATAGTCCTGGTTTACTAGGTAGAACATCCCTCACCTGAAGTGCACATACAGACATAGACATTCAGACAAAGCTTCTGTTAGTTTGCAGCTTCTTCTTTTTTTTATTTTTTAAGGTTTTTTTGGTTAGTAGTATCCCTTAGGTAAATGCTCAGGGTCTGCTTGGGGAGCGATCGGTGATGTTGGTGTGAGCGGCTCCCATTTGGTAGACTTTTTTTTTAATCAAAGTCCAGACTTCAAGAATTTAAGATGCATGGCACAGGGCGACAGTGGAGAATGCTGGACCACACGTAACTGTGTTTCAGAATCCAACAACAGTATGCAAACCGAATATCTGAGAACGTCTTTACGGTAGGTACATTGTGACTTGATGCCATGATGCTTGCTCTGCCGAGGGAGTACTCTATCAGTAATTTTTTTTGGATCCATGAATGTTTGTCGACAAATTTACTGTCGAATAACCGGACTGCGAAACCGGCAGGTCAACCGCTTTTCGCGGTCGGCTGCCGGTTTACAACTTCTTGAAGTCTTTTCTTTGGGTAGCTTTGCCTCCCAATCCCCCCACACAAGAGGCTGCACCCCCTGCACCCCCCCCACTAAATATAATCAACTCTGAGTCACAGCTGATTTGAGGGGGTGCAAGACCCCTGACAGACAGTGCTGGGTTCCAGCGCAGACATTGCAGAGATGTGGCACTGTAGTCGCTGTAGTGTCATTCGCTGCTGGGGTGTCACTGTCAGTGGATATATGATTTTTTCTAGTTTGTTTGAGTTGGGGAGCTTTGCCCCCACACCCCCATGTCTTTCTTAACATGGGAGATGTGGCGGTCAAAGCCCACCAACTGAAACACACTTAAAAAAGTAACTGACAGCTCACTACCTTGGCAGAGTATTCATCATGGCGTCATGTTTGTTACCCTGTTTGAGTTGGGGGGCTCTGCCTCCCACACCCCCTGTGTCTTTTTTAACAAGGGGGTTGTTGGTGGAAAGCCACCCAACTCAAACAAACTGAAAAAAAACACAACAGAGCATGAATCCTGAAGCAAACACTTACAAACATCAACTCCTGCTGAACTAGCACTGGTACAATCATTGATTGAATCCATGACATTGGGTTCTGTGATGTCAGTCAAATGTGACTTATGCCATTTCCTACAGAAATGTGGGTGGTCCGGAGTTCTCCATTATTGCTGGGCATGGGAGCTATCTAATTTTATTGCAAAGGACTGTAAACGGAGCTGGGTTGTGAGTGGTACAACCTGTGAATGGCTGCCAGGTGCTTTGTGTGTGCGAAGGGGTGATAACTTATTTCTGTATTATTTAGTTGTTTGTTTGAAACATTTCACCAGGAAAGGCACTGTGAACTGGTAACACCTTAGACAACATTTTGACTGGTTGCAGGACTGTGTGTGTGTGTGTGTGTGTTTGTGTATGTGTGTGTGTGTATATGTGTGTGTGTGTGTGTGTGTGTGTGTGTGTGTGTGTGTGTGGTAATCAGTGTGTGTTGCAAGTATCAGGCTGGCATCGGGGTCTGCAGGACTGCAATGTGGGTGGGGGGTTGCTGATATATGGGGCGGACTAGGGTGACAGCCAAGGTCTAACATTCTCCCGCATTCTAGAACACAGTATCAGGAATGGTGAGGAAGAAATTATTTTTGCGTTTTTTATAAACAGGCCTCTCTCATAGCTGTGTTCTTATCTGTGGGTTATCTTAGGATTTACCCTTGGGTAAAGACCCTATTTAGACAATCAGGTTTCAAGAAATTTAGACCCCATTATATAATAATCTCTCTCGAACTACTGAGAGAGGTTGGGGTCTGTAAAATACAAGGAAGTAGACAGCAGTTTATTAATCACTTTCTCACCGCAAGCAGAGGTTGCGTTCTGTAGACTATAAGGAGGCAGGCAGCAGTTTATTAATCACTCTCTTACTGCAGACAGAGGCTTGGGCCTGTAAAATTCAAGGAAGAAGATAGTGGTTTATTATTCATTGCAGACAGAGGTTGGGGTCTGCAGAAGACAAAGACTCGAGGCCCCCCATTAGAATCAAACACCCATCAGTGTCTCTTCCTGGGGTGCAAAGCGATTTGCCATTGGCATCGCTTGGATATTGCTGACTGCTGTGTGACTGTCCCTGCCACCTGACCTTCTCCCCTTCCACTTCGACACCACCCTCCATCCCCTGAGATAGTGGGCCTCACAGTAGTGGGGGTGGTGAGGGTAAGTACTAACTTAGTTTAAGTTGCAGATGGAATATTTCATTCTGTGCTGCTAACAGTTGAGCATGGAGCTGCCAGAAGGGCCTACATATTAGGAAATGTCCCCTCCTCCAAAGCCTAGCTCTGCAGATTAGCACCCCACAATCCCCATAGCTGAATACATCTCTACTCATCCTATGCTCGATTCTTGTCTGGTGAGTGCTTATAAAACTGTTTAAGTTACATAGTAATGAGTGGGTGTCAACTCCTTGTCTCATTACCTTATCCTATATAGGTAGAAGCTACTAGCAAGATTAGCAGTATTCAGTAACACCCCACCCAAATCATAGCCTGTCTAGCTGCCTGTGTTATAACCTTACCCTATATACAGTAAGTAGAAACTAGGATTTAACAGTTTTAACAAGAACCAGTGACATTACACATTAGATAAAGTCTGCTGCATCTTAGCTAGGGACTTAAGCAAGACCTTCAATCACCTGCTAGTTTACCAACTACAGTTAGATGGTTTCTGCTCTATCAGAGTTCCCTGCAGAACTACACACTTACCTGAGGAAGTCCTGCAGACACCCATGAACATATGCCATTCTCCTGCTTCTGTGTTCCTCAGGCTCCTGGGGGTTGCAGACCAATGGGGTTTAAATAGAAGGCAAGAACAAATGCCCATCCTTCAGCAGAACTTCAGGTGTTAACTTTTTCTGGGGGGAGGGGGAGCAAAAGCCTATTCCACCAGCTCCAAAAGGTCCCCTAAGTATCCCTGAAGTCAGACACAAATGGGGCTGTTGTTTTTTAACTTCCTACTCTCCCAGGCTAGAACAAATCCCCCCTTTAGCAGAGCTTTAATTGCTGTTAGCAAACGTATGAATATATATTCTGATGATTCTGAGAAGTGCAGAATTAAACTGAGTGATCTGATTTATTACTTCTGTACAGTTTTGAGGCCTGTCATAGAATATCATGCAGCTGTTTGGTGTGGGGGTTCATCGAAAGCTGAATCAGATGATCTTGAGAAAACACAGAAAAGGGCTATGAGAATTCTCTCTTGGTGTGTGGTTAAATAATGAAGATGCACTAACTGAATGTTGATATGAAAGGCTGGATAGCAGAAGGGACAGGATAGCTAAGGATTTGTTTCTAGAGATTTGCCACCCTCACCATAGGCTACACTGCCTTTTAGCAAAGAAACAGATACCAGATTATGATTTACATACCCAGGTATCTTGGGAAATACTGCATTTTGGAACTAAGACACACATAGGATCATTGGAGGTTGGGGTGCCAAGTGGTCGGACAAGAGTTTATAGTCAATAGTTCAATGTGCTTATGCAACTGGATGACATGAGATGATGCTTGTGTAACTTGATTTGCTTTGTGGCTTTCTGCCTCTCTATCCATGGGATATACCACCCTGTAGGGGTACAATGCAAGGAACCCTAGAAGAGGGTTCCCCCACAGGTGCCACAGGAATGATTGTATCAGCTAAAGGTAGATTTGGAAGAAGCCCACAGGGAAGAGAGATGAGCTGCTGGAGGGGTGGATGGTGGGCAACGGAAAAAACATATCCGGGAGGGGTCTAGGATGAGAGGCGCTTTAAGCCCGATGGGGGAGTGACATAGTTGCTCTGCCCATTGAACCTCAGGCTTAAAGCCCTCCCAATAAACTGCACCTTCATTATGAGGGTTTGAAAGTACTTAGGGACAAGTTGTGGGAATACAAGGAAGAAGACCTGAGTTTAAACCACTGGAGGTGGGGAGAGGTGAGGCACAGGGCACAGATGCCTAGCGCCTTCAGTGAACCTCACATAGTAAGTAGCAAACAGGAAGGAGGGAGTATGGGCAATGGAGGGCATTTGAGGACAGGGGCAGAGGGGAAGTGTAGTGGGCCAGCAGATCAAGAAAGACACAGGAACTAGGCAGGGAGGCACTGAGTCAAGGTGGAAGGTGGGGTCATTAAATGGTCACACTTTTGGTAACAAGATGGCAGACATGCAAGCCTCTTGGCAGAGGACAAGGTAGAAGTGGCAATAGTTACCAAGATATGGGCTACAGCACACCACAACTGGGAGCTCTCGATCCCAAGCTATAATCTGTACAAAAGGGATAGAGTGATAGGCAAGGGTAGTGGCAGCATACATCAGGGAAGGGATAATATGCACTAGGGGGAGAAAGATCAGAGCAATGTGGAATCGCTATGGATCCAGGTTTAAACCAACATGGTGAGGAAAGCAATGCTGTGGTGGTCTACAGACTGCCCAACCAAGAGGAAAAGAGGGACAAGGAACTATGTAAAGAATTACTAGAAGCAGCCAGTAAAAGGAAGGTGGTAGTCATAGGTGTCTTTAACTTACATAAGGTGGACTAGGGTATGCCAACCACATCCTGTGCCAAGAGTCAGATGCTGCTGGATGCGATACAGGGAGGGTTCATGACTGAGGGAGTTACGGTCCCCACCAGGGAGAGAACTATCCTTGATTTGGTGCTCACAAATGGGGAGCATGTGCAGCAGCAGGAGATAAGGGTCAGGGAACCCCTGAGTGGCAATGACCACAGCTCAGTGTGGTTCAGTTTGGATATGGGAAAGCATAGTTTCTACACCAAAACCAAAACCCTAGATTCAGGGCAGCAGATTTCCAGAAAATGCAGGAGATGCTAAGGAAGAAGTTGGATGGAATAAATGCAGACATGAGAGTGGACAGATTTTGGGCCATTATCAGGTATGCAACACTAGCAACCACAGCGGACTGTGGTAAGTTCAGGAGGAAGAAATCAAGGGCTAAATCGCCCATTTGATTCAATGCTGAGGTTGCCAAGGCAGTGAGAGACAAGAGATAAGTTTATAAAAGATACAAGTGGAGGGGAAGTGAAGAAGATAAGGAGGAATACATGAGGTTAGCTAAGGTGGTGGGCAAGGAGGTGCAGCAAGCAAAGGCCCAAAAGGAACTGCAAATAGTGAAAGGAATTAAGAATGGGGGAAAAAATCTGTCATTATATAAGTGAAAAGAGAGACAGGCAGGACGGGACAGCTAAGCTGAGAAAGGGGGATGGATGCATGGAGGAAGAAGTAAGCAAGGCAGAGGTTCTCAAAGAGAACTTCCGCTCTGTCTTTATCATGGAAATGGATGGGCCTGTACTCACTAGGGAAAAAGGGGGTAAGGGAGTGGGTGGAGCAATTGGCTTGGTAATAGATGTGATTAGGGTGAGGGAGGGTCTTCTTGTACTAAAAGTGGACAAGTCCCCATGCCCAAATGGCATCCATCCAAGGGTACAGAAGGAGCTAGCAGGGCAGCTGGCAGACCTCTTCAATCATTCCCTGGAGTCAGGAGTGGTGCTGTTTGATTGAGGAATGGCACATGTGGTGCTCCTCCACAAAAGTGGACTCAAGGATGACTAGAGAAACCACTGGCCAGTTAGTCTGACATCAATCTTATGCAAACTCCTGAAGACCATTCTCAAAGAGAGATTGTTAAATTGCATAGAGTACAATGGTCTCCAGGATAAGTGGCAGCATGGGTTTGTAGGAGGAAGGTCTTGCCAGATGAACCTGATTGTTTTTTTTTGACTGGGCCACTAGGACAGTGAATGGTGGCAAGGTGGTAGATGTTATTTACCTGGACTTTAGCAATGCCTTCAATTCTGTGCCACATAAGAGGCTGATCAAGAAATTGAAGGATCTTGTGGGCAGGGAAAAAATGGCAAAATAGGTAGAAAACTGGTTAAGTAACAGAACCCAGAGGGATGGTGGGGGGGTGAGTTGTCCAGTGCCAGGGAGGTTACCAGCGGGGTACAGCAGGGATCGGTGCTGGGGCCAGTGTTGTTCAATGTCTTCATAAATAGCATTGGAGAGGGCATTAAGAGGAAGATGTGCCTGTTTGCAGACAACACTAAAACAGAAGAATGGGTGGACACAGTTGAAGGAATATATAACCTACTGGAAGACCTCAGGAAGCTTGAAAGATGGTCAGGGATCTGGCAGTTTAGTTCCAATGCCAAGAAATACAAAGTGATGCACTTTGGAGCCATAAATCCTAGAACCAAATATTACCCAGGGGAGATCCAGATAGCAGCAACAGAGGAGGAAAGAGATTTGGGGCGTTGATTATCTGTGATCTGAAACACTCCGCATAATGTAAAAAGGCAACAGCAAAGGCAAAGTAGATGTTGAGGTGTGTATAGCAAGGAGATTCATTAGTAGGAGGAGTGAGGCCATACTGCCCTTGTACAGATCACTGGTGAGACTGCACTTAGAATATGGGATAAGGTTCTGGAGCCCATATCATAAGAAGGGCATCAGCTTGTTAGAGAGGGTACAAAGAAGGGCAACCAAGATGACTGGGGGACAGCAAGGGAGGCCTTATGAAGACAGGCTGGCAGCCCTGATAATGTACTCCCTGGAAGAGAGAAGAGAGAGAGGAGAGATGTGATAGAGACCTTTAAATACCTGAAGGGAATAAGTAAAGTGAATAAAGAGTGACTCTTCAAGCTAAGTGACAATAGAACGATGAGGGGGCACAGTTTTAAGATTGTGGTAGGTGGGATTTAGGAGGAATGTCAGGAAATATTTTTTCACAGAGTGGGTGGTGGACACATGGAACACACTGCCAGATGAGGTGGTCTCACAGAAAAGGTGGGTTGATTTAAGAGGGCCTGAGATAGGCATAAAGGGAACCTAGGAGACTGAGTGGGGCGAGTTGTGGAGGAGAGATTGAAAGAGGATGGGAGTGCAGAGTTAATGGCATAAGCCAGGGACACTTCATTACTAATGAACAGACTTGATAGACCAAGTTGGCCTTCTTCTGCTGTGCCTTTCATGTGTTTGTATATTATTTGTATCTTATTTAACTCAAAAAGGGAAAATTGCTGTATATGTTCTAAAGGGGGAGGCCAGACCACAATTTGCATGGGATGAAGTGCACAGACATGGCAACAGGACCAGAATACTGTTGACCAATAGTGGGCACCATATTTTTGTGATTTCAAAATGTCCAGCTCAGCCAGAGACTAGGTTAGACAAAAGCACTCAACGCTGACTGACATAAAAATTAAAGTGTATTTGCAACAAGAAACTCTTGATGAATTAGACGATTGATGTTAGCAGAACACAAAAAACAAAATCAAAGAATCAAGTGCTGCTTGAAGCCTTAGACGTGCTTAGGAAAACCAGGAGCAGTTTTAACATTCACAAGTAGTGTTTTATTATTATCAATAACTGTGAAATAAAAAAAAATGTGCAGCATACCTATTGTACAGACAGTTCAAACAAAGCAAAGTCCTTCCTCTGAGGGTATCTCTAATTCTTAATCTCAAACTCTCTCTGCCAACAAAAACATTGCTGCTTTTTTTTATAAGAAGTCTTTGCCTGGCAATTAATTTCTGCATCCTGAACTTATTAAGAGACATCCTGTTTCTCAAAAAATATATCAGAACTTTGCCAGTTTCTTTCCTTGAAGGTGCAACAAAATAGGACATTGTGTCCCAGAACTGATTTCCTGCTGACAATGCTGCAAATTAGCTTGTGGAGGTCAAACTGCATCTCAAGGTTAATCACCAAGTTCCAAATAGCTTTTTGCAATCATTTCAACAATATGACTATATTTCTTTGTTTTATTTTTTTTTGTTTGTTTGTTTGTTTTATTTTTAATCAGGAAGATGACTGGGCACTGCCATTTTTCAGTCGTTCCTGACATAAAAACCATCATAAATACATTACACATAGTAAATACCTAGAATTAAAACAACACATATTACAAATATAAATTAAGTCACATTTACACAGTTCCATTGTTGTTACAAAAAACTGTATATACATTTTCAAACCAGAGAACCAAGTTTCACATGAAGATCCACACATATTTTTATATCCAGAGATAAGCAAGAGGGAAGAAAAGATAGAAACAGCTAGGGAAGGCAGGGAGATAGTGGGAGAATTGTGAGCCTGTCAGAGTGATCTGTTCCTAGGTCTCAAGAGAAAATCAGACAGACAAGAGAGAGAAAAGGGAGAGGACAGAACAGATCCTTGCTTTAAACTCTTTCCACATAACAAATAGGACAGGGTCTTATTCAACCCTATTCACAAAGAGCACCACAGAAAACACCACCTGAAGTGGCTATTTTCCTTGTTCCTAAGTTTTTATAGTATTTTCTTTTGCATTCTTCAGAAAGCACTGCTCCTTATATAGCTTCAAGGATTCTTCAGTCTCTTCTCCTTCATTGTTTGCATGAGACAGTCAATCTGCAAGAGGCAAGGAGCTGTGCTGTTAACTCCCTACTACCCAGTGGTTAGGGGACTGCCTTTCTGTGAGAGCACAGAGTGGTGTTGTAAACGCTCAACTGCCCAATGTTTATGAGACAGCCTTTCTGTGGGAGCAAACAGCTGGGCTGTAAACGTCCTACTGTCCAGTGAATAGGAGGCAGCCTTTCTCCGAGAAGCAACAAGCTGTTCTATAAACTTTCTTATGTTTAACAATTAGGAGGCAGCCTTTTTGTGAGACGCAAAGCACAGTGTTGTAAATTCCCTACTGTCCTGGGGTAATTAGACCGCCCCTCTGCCAGAAGCAAAGAGCTGTGCTGTGAACTCCCTACTGTCTAGTAGTCAGGAGACACCATTTCTGTCAGACACAGACAGTGGTGCTGTAAATTCCATACTGTCCAGTGGAATGTAACAGCCTTTTTGTGACATGCAGGACTGCATCTTATCCCCTATTGTAAAGTGATAGATTCATGAGGGTAGAAAGAGGGGAAAGGGAAAAAGGGACATTTCCCTGCCATTTTGAGTTTTATAGTATGGCAATTAAGAAAGGAAAACTATATTAAGTATAAAGATGTGTGTGTCTCACAGGACTCCATCCTTCTCTGCTAACCTTTGAATAAGCTGGATTCCACAGAATGACACTTTCATTGAGGATGACTTGCTGACCATCTGGGGCTGTGTAATCAAAGCTGCCCACCTGAATATACCTGCTGCTGCCATCTGGGAATATCTGCCAGTTCATTATGTCGTACAATGCTGGTGGGTCTCCATTCTCATCAAAAAAAATATCCTCCCCTGCGCTGTTCTTAAAGTGGACAGTCTTCAAATAATGCACGAGCTGTGTAACAAAAACATAAAGAACATAAACATGAATATAAAAAAACAGTAACAAAAACACATGGAACAATAACATGAATGTACAAAACAGTAAAAAAAATGCACGGAACAATGACATGAATATACAAAGCAGTTACAAATTCCTATTGGAACATAAACATGAATGTACAAAACAGTAACAAAAATGCATGGAACAATGACATGAATGCATAAAACAGTAACAAAAACACATGGAACAATGACATGGATGTACAAAACAGTTACAAGTTCCTATGGAACATAAACATGAATGTACAAAACAGTAACAAAAACACATGGAACAATGACATGAATGTACAAAACAGTTACAATTTCCTATTAGAACATAAACATGAATGTACAAAACAGTAACAAAAACACATGGAACAATGACATGAAGGGACAAAACAGGAACAAAAACACATGAAACAATGCCATGAATGCTCAAACTAGTAACAAAACACATGGAACAAAGACATGAATGTGCAAAATGATAACAAAAACATATGGGACAATGACATGAATGTACAAAACTGTAACAAAAACACACAGAGCAATGATATGAATGAACAAAACAGTTACAAAAATACATGGAACAATAATATGAATGTACAAAACAGTTACAAAAATGCATGGAATAATGATATGAAGGTACAAAACAGTTACAGAAACAAGCAGAACAATTATATGAATGTACAACCCACTTAGTATATAAACATAAAAATGTCAAGTCTTCTTTTGAACATACCACAGTTTTCACTGTTTATTTTTTTATTTTTGGGCCATATCCCCTTGTTCTCGGGTCCTATCACCTGCTGCTTTCATGCCAGGCTTACCCCTGGGGAACGCAAAGACTTCCACTCCTTAATGGACATCATTGGCAAGCCCCGGATAACCCCCCGGGTTGGGGCCAAGAGAACTGGACCCCCCAGCAGGCACTGGAGGCAGTTGGCAGTGGGACAGAACATGCCTTCATGCCAGGGGACCGGCATTTTTCTTTTACTTGCTGCCCTGGGGTGGGGATATGCAATGACAATCAACATCTGCCCTGCCCCCCAATGTATCGGTGCCGAGCAGTGTGGTGCCCCTGGCCTCCGCCCGGGGGTCCGTCAAGCACCGGACACTCAACCCATCTCTCCCCCTGGAGAAGAAGAGCAGTCCCAGGGATGCTCGATCCTTCTCCCATGGCTGGCCTTCCAACTCCCCCGGTCCATTCCTGAACCCAGGTCACCGGCGTCATGAGTGGAAATCTAACCACTGAGCCAGCGGGCCGGCCAGTTTTCATTGTTTATAACATGGATTGGCAATAAACTCCATAGATTTACCCCTACTTTGTGTAAAAAAGAATGGTGTGTGGTATGTCTTGAAAGATTTAGCCAGCTGTCTACCCTGATGGCACCTGGTGCTCGATTCCTGAGGCCTGTATCCTAAATCCAGTTGTATCATTTGTTGTTTATCGCCATGACTTCAAACAAGACTAAAAGATCTCATCTTTTTTTTTTCTTGTTTCCATACTGTCCAATTTAAGTTTATCCAGCCTTTTTCCATGCAGGTATGTTTTTATCCAATCAGTATGTTTAGTCGCTCTTCACTGTATCTTTTCCTAGCTACTGATGTCTCTAGTTTATATTGGCCCAATGATCTAGTGTGAATGTGGAGCCAGAGGAGTGCAGTGGCTGCAGGGTGACGGACAGCAGCTCATGACACAGAGTCAGGAGGAACTGCACAAGTGTGTTGAGAAGTCGCAGAGGAGACACTTGAGGTAGGAGAGGGAAGCAGCAGAGTGTGTGGTCATTGAAGAGAGGACCCGAGTTTAGGTAAGTAGTTGTATTCATTTATTTGTGGTGCCCTTCCTCGGAGGCTCAAGGTGACTTTACATAAAACAGGGCCTAACTTCAGTCAGTTCTATAATTTGGACATTTTAAAATAACATAGAAAAAAATAACATAAAATAAATACTAGCAATAATAAAAGTCTAAACACATAATAGATCATAAAAGGGGGAAATAGATGTTACAAATCCACCCCAAATTCCTACTGAAATAAAAATAGTTTTCAGGCCCCTTTTGAAGGCCTCCAAAGTAAGAGCCCCTTCAAAGTGCCAGGTAGGGAGTTCCAAAGGAGTGGGCCAGCTACTTCAAATGCCCGTTCCCATGACATATTCAGCCTTGACGTTAGCCCTCCCAGGAGGCCCTCCTCAGTGGAGCGGAGCTGGCGATATGGCACATAAGGATGCAGGAATTCAGCCAGGTAGCCCAGGCCCAACCCGTGTAGGGTCTTATAGGTCAAACGACACAATTTAAAAGAGATACACCATTTGAGCAGCAGCCAGCAGAGATCATGCAGTGCAGATGAAATATGGCATGATCTTGAAAGACCTGTTAGTAACTGGGTCTCGGGATTCTGAAGCAGCTGCAGGCATCGTAGCATACCTCCACTGACCCTGAGGTAAGTGAAGGAAGATTGACCTACAGTGGATTTCATTGGACGAAGGGAAAGAAAATGAGCATCAGTGTTGCAAATGGAGTACAAAGGGATGGGGGGATGAGAGAAGAGAGGCAAGATACGAGGGAAGCTAGCAAGCCAGTAAGTGGAGATTAAGGAAGCACAATGGGCAAAGCACCTTAATCCTTTTACTCAATGACTGTCTAATCCACCTAATTAACTTTATTGTAAAGGTACAGTTGCAGGGAAAGACTTGGTCAGATACTTCAAGATATTTCCTACTATTTCTAATGAGATCCTCTCTGGTGGCCCTTTTGCAGTACTGCACGCAGGCATGGAGTTTCTCTACAGATATAACAGAAATTTCAGGAAATACCTGACCATGTCTTTGACTACATCTGTAGTGACTCCACTGTTGTTAATATACAGATGTGTCATACCAGCAATATTACCTGACAGGGTGGGAGGTACTGGGCTATATCAGACAACCCCAATGGGTGTAATGAGGCCTGACAATGCAGACAGAGGATCTTATGCCCAGGGAAGGTCTGGTAGAGCCTATATTGCTCACCCTGGAAGGTATTATTATGCTTAGAAAATGGTTTAAACTTGCAATATTAATAAACAATTGACAAAACAACAAATTAATGAATAATAATGAATACATAGAAACATAAAATTTGATGGCAGATAAGAACCGCTTGGCCCACCCAGTCTGCCCATTTCCCTACCTAATGGATAAGCTACAGGTCCTAACTAACCAACAGCCTGCTTCTTCCAACCTCCACCCCCTAGAATTGCCTTATGTCTGTCCCATGCATTCTTGAATTCCCCCACTGTTTTTGACTCCACAACCTCCTCAGGAAGGCTTTTCCATGCATCCACAACCCTCTCCATGAAAAAATACTTCCTCACATTACCTCTGAGCTGTCCCCCCTCTAGCTTCAGATTGTGCCCCCTTGTTCTTGCACACCTCTTTTTCTGAAAGATGCTACCCTCTTGGACTTTGTTGATTCCCTTGGGGTGTTTGAAAGTTTCTATCATGTCCCCCTCTCCCTCCTCTCCTCAAGGCTATACATATTAAGATCCTTAAGTCTTTCTTGATATGTCTTCTGGTGCAGACCATGCACCATTTTAGTTGCCCTCCACTGGACAGCCTCCATCCTGTCTATATCTTTGCGGAGATTGGGTCTCCAAAACTGCATGCAGAACTCCAAATGAGGTCTCACCAGCTGTCTTGGGGGGCAGGGCAGATGTTGATTGTCATTGTATGTCCCCACCCCAGGGCAGCAAGTAAAAGAAAAATGCTGGTCCCCTGGCAGAGGGATAACAACTTTTTGTTTTCTACTGGTGATGCCTCTCGCTATGCATTCCAGTATCCCACCAGCTCTACTTACTGCCCTCTTACATTGCTTGCTCACTTTTAGGTCATCTGATATGACTACCCCCCAGGTCCCTTTCCATTTTTGTTGTTGTTAGTATCTCACCCCCCATTGTGTATTCTTCACCTGGGTTTCTGTTTCCCATGTGCATTACTTTGCACTTCTTAGCATTGAATCTAAGCAGCCATACATTTGACCATTCCTCCAGCCTTGCCAAGTCCCTTCTCATCCTTTCCACCCTACCTTGTGTATCAACTCTGTTGCAGATCTTTGTGTCGTCTGCAAAGAGACATACTTTTCCTTCCAGTCCCTCTGCAATGTCGCTTATAAAGACATTAATTTTTTTTTTCATTTTAATTTTTTTTATTTAGTCTTTGGTAACCAGGTAAGGCTCACTAGGCACAAGTGCCTGTTTTCAGGGGCGACCTGGGAGGACTGGGCAGTTAAGTGACTTGCTCAGTGTCACATAATATGCAAGTGGAGGTTGTGAGAATCAAACTCAGGTCTAGTCTGCTGGATGTACCAAGCTCGTTCACACCTCATTCCTCTAACCTCTAGGCTATACTGCCAGCCCATTAAAGAGGACAGGTCCTAGTACTGAACCCTGGGGTACCCCACTAGTAACCCTCCTTTCTTCAGAGTGGACTCTGTTTACTATTACCCTCTGTGTCCTGTTCTCCTGTCAATTTTTTACCCAGGCTACCATCTTGGGACCCACTCCCAGGCCGACCAACTTGTATATTAATCTTTTGTGTGGGACTGTGTCAAATTCCTTGCTAGAGTCTAGGTAGGCCATGTCTACAGCCCCTACCTGATCTAATACTTTGGTCACCCAGTCAAAGATATCTATTACATTCGTCTGACATGACCTTCCCACTGTGAATCCATGCTGCCTTGGGTCCTGCGCTCCTCTGGCCTCTAGGTACTCAACAATTCTTTCCTTCAGAAGTGATTCCATCATTTTCCCAATCACTGAGGTTAAACTAACAGGTCTATAGTTTCCTGCTTCTGCCCTGCTCCCACTTTTGTGAAGTGGAATCACATCTGCCCTCCTCCAGTCTTCAGGTACCACCCCATCCTCCAATGATCTATGAAAGATGTGGTGTGGTGTCACTAGTTCTACCCTTAGTTCTTCTACAAACACAAGTAGTCCCTCAATAGGAATATTTGCTAGTAGAGGGCACCTGTTTTAAACAGTTATGAAATTGTAAGCCGGGTGCATGTCTCAGTCGTCTCTCCCCCCCCCCCCATTTGTACTGCTGATCAGAAACATGCCACCATCCCTTTTCAGTGTTGACTTTCATGTTCTGTCCTGTGGGGCTGATCGAGAATCCAGGCTCAAAAGATGGCAGCCTACTAAGTTCAAAGGTTGGACTGGGAGGTTAGCAGCAGTGCTCACGAGGAACTGCCACAGAGTTACTTACGTAGTTCTGTGACAGAAGAACCAATGGCACTTCAGGAGTCAGTAGTGTGGAGAACAACACTTGTTACCTCTGTCACCAGGTTCAGTGCATTTTGTTAAATATTTAGCTACTTTAGTACAATAGGCAGGATAAGGTGCAATTGGCAAAGGTCTGGTCCTGTAGGGGTGGAGCTGAGCCGAGTTTGGGAGAAAGTTGGAACTGTTGTGTACTAATAGTGCAGAGCACACAACATGCTAGCATAGCCATTTATAAACAAAAAGGTTCTGTTTTTAAGATACTATGGGAAAACTATGAAAGCTGGCTGAGTGAGTGCCAGCTTAAAATGGAAGCTGCCATTCCATTTTGTCTATGTGTGTGTGTGGGTGGGGGGTACGGCTCTCACTCACTAAGTGAAAAAAACTTGGTGGGGTTTATTTTTAAAAAAAATGCCAACTGCTGCTTTATTTGGTTAGATAAGCAACAATCTGGCACTGAAACTTGGTATTTCCTGGTCTCTGTGGCACAAAAATGTGACCCTTGGCAGGGGATTCAGCCAGTCAGAGACTGGGAAATCTCCCTACCCGTTTTCTAAACTGAATTAAATGCTTTTTACAAAATATAAGTATTGGATATCTACAGACTTCCCATTGAATAAGGCATAGCTTACTTTCTCATAGAAGCACAGTAAATTCTTTGTGCAGGACCTACACTGTCTAAATCCATGTTGGCTTGGATCCGTTATTCCGGTTTTTATTTTAAACTCATCAAGGTTTTGCTTCACAATTGTTTTCATTTATTTTTCTACTATGAAAGTAAAGCTAAAGGGTCCATCGTGGAGTTTTTTTTGTTTTGTTTTTTAGTCTTTTGGTAACTGGGTAAGGCTCATTAGGCACAAGTGCCTGTTTTCAGGGGTGATTTGGGAGCACTGGGCGGTTAAGTGACTTGCTCAGAGTCACACAGTATGCAAGTGGAGGTTGTGAGAATCAAACTCAGGTCTGGTCTGCTGGATGTACCAAGCTCGTTCACACCTCATTCCTCTATCCTCTAGGCTATACTGCCAGTTTACTCTTCTTGAAAGGATACTGTCAGATTTTTTATGATTTCCACAGTATGTTATCGGTGATCTTGTTGCAAATACTTTGCCTGCAAAATTCAAAAATGGCAGTAAATTTGCACAAATGTAATATTAACCCTTTATTTGTGCTAAAAATACATTTTATTCATCCTGACCTGAAGGTTTGCTGATGCTCTGAAGTGTCCACGATGTGATATGGCACCAAGCCATGAGGAACACTCATTCAAGAATGAGTCTGGAAATTTTTATGCATATCAACAAATTATATTCTCCATTTCTGTGCCCTTCACTGATTTTTGGAAAGGTATGCTTATTTCTTTTTTTTTTATAATTCAATATACTTTATTAACATTTAATAAACGTCAATACAGACATGGGTAACAAATAAGTAAACAAGGATAACTACCTCTCTAACAAAGCACATAAAAAAAACATAAATTAATGTACTTAACCAACACCCAACCCTCCCTTCCTCCCTCTAAAACCCGAAAGAAGGAAATAAAAAAAAAGGGGGAGGGGACACCCCACCCCCCACCTAGCCCACCCCCTCCTAACCCACTCCCCATGAAGCCTATGCACGCTCAGCCATCAAACTATGTTAATAAAAAGAAAAACAAAGAAAAAATTCTCCATATTAGAAACTGTCATGGCTTCCATACAGTGAGTAAGGCATCTAACAGGCCCCATCTAGTCTGGTAGACCTGTGGCTGGTCGTTCATGGTTAAAATATGTTTCTCTAGTCAAAGGGCAAACAACATTTCTTTGTGCCATTCTATGATTGAAGGGGCTGAGTCATCTGTCCAATGTCTCAGAATGATTAACTTGGCTATTGCCGAGATCAAAGCCAAATGTGCTTTTCTAATATTGGGGATACCCTCTGGAAATAGGTATAACAAACAAATCTCTGGGGTAATATAGTAATCCAGGCCCAACAATGGGTCAAGCATCTTTCTGATGGCTTGCCAAAATTTCTGGACTGAAGAACAGGTCCACAACATATGGTATAGCGTCCCAGTATGGTTTGCGCACCTAGGACAATTAGGAGAGGGCCTGCTTCCTAATCTACATAATTTGAGTGGCGTAAAATATAAATTATGCATAACATTAAAATGCATCAAATGCAGCCTATCTTGCTTAACAAATCTATACAGGGTCTGCCAAATCTTAATCCAGAGATTTGGCTAAGCGTTAAGGGAAAACACCTGCAGCCAATAATAACACACTCCTTGTGGTAACCCAGGGTCAGCCGACTGGATTGCTTTATATACTGCAGACACAGCATGGGGTTCTTTAGCTGCTTTCAGAAAATTGTTAAAAACCTCAGCAGACCCCTGATTTATCTCTCCTTGACCCAGATGGGCAAGGATGGCCCTCTTAAGTTGTTCATACTTAAAAAAGGTTGTCACAGGCACCTTAAACCTATATCTAAAAAGAGCAAAAGGAATTATTCTACCCTCCTCATATATATCCCTAAGTCTTGTATTGCTAAGGGAAGGCCAAAAAGCCAAGGAGATGGGCTTACGCCCAATCTGGAAATGGGGATTCCCCACAACAGGCTGCTCCAACAAAGCATGCCAGTTATGGGATAGGTGGGTTTGCAGCTGATGTAAAGCCCTAATGGACCAACCTAACGGGACATTCCGAAGAGGTTTAGGAATTGCCTTAGGGCTAGCATATAGCAGGGCAGGCAGGGAGCAACAGTATTGAGCTGCTAGAAATTGTTCAGTGTCTAACCACAAGGGCACATATGTTTGTCACTCCTCCCTCAACATCTTCCATGACAAGTATGACATCCTACTAAGATGATGAGCACAATAATATGGGAAAAAGGAAGGAGCTGCTAAGCCACCCTGCTCCTTAGGTGCAGAAAGCGTCAGGTAGGAGTGCCTAACACTCTTACCCTTCCAAAGGAAGGCAGTTAACATTTGATTTCGTTTACCAAACCATCTTTTAGGGATAAACAGACCCAACATTCCCAGGGGGTATAATACTCGGGGCAAGATATTCATCTTTACAATATTTATTCTTCCCGTGAGAAAGGAAGATCTCCCCATCTGTTTAGGTCTAACTTAATTGTATTCAGCAATTCCGTAAGGTTTAACTTAAACATGGTGGGGAGATCCCTGGTAACCTTAATCACAAGATATGTAAGGGACTTAGACTCCCATATTAAGTTAGTGTTATCAATCACTGACCGGGACGTGTTGTTATTTAAAGGAAAAACTTGTGTCTTAGACTCATTAAGCTTATAATGGGAGATAGCGGAAAACCGCTCTATCTCAGCCAACAGTTCTGGAATACTTGCTGCAGGATATTGGAGATGTAAAAGAAGGTCATCTGCATATGCAGAAAGGGAGTACTTTTGTGATCCTATCTCAACACCCTGGAGCTTAGGGGAAGTTAACAATCTCCTGATCAGGGGTTCTAAATAGAGATTGAATAATAACGGAGAGAGGGGGCAACCTTGCCTGGTCCTCCTCTGAAGTGGAAAGGGAGCAGACAGTGTCCCGTTGGACCAAATCTGGGCTGATGGGGATGTGTATAATAATCTGACCCATCTAAGAAAATCCGGGGAGAGACCCAGGTGAGACAGGGTTACAAAAAGGAAGTCCCAGGAAATTCAATCAAAGGCCTTTTCAGCATCCAAGGAGATCAAAACAGAAGAGATGTTTGAGTCCTTGGATGCCGAGAGGATATATATTAACTTACGCATGTGGTCCACCGAGGATCTGCCTTTCATGAATCCTATCTGCTCTCTACTAATGAGCGTAGGGAGAAATGGACCCAACCTCATGGCCAAAACCGTAGCTAGAATTTTGACATCAGTATTAATTAAAGAGATAGGCCTATAGCTTTCCGGTTATATGGGATCCTTACCAGACTTGGGAATAAGAGTGATTACAGCATTAAGAAAATTTGATTCCGACATCCCTTCAGCAAACCAGTGATTGTAGACTTCAACCAGAAAGGGGGCAAGCTCTTGCGAGCAGCTTTTATACAGGTTGTTAGAAAAACCATCTGGGCCAGGGGACTTGTCAGGTGTGAGTTGCTCAATTGCCGCTACCACTTCCTGCACTGTAATTAAATTCCTGAGATGTTCACCTTCAGGTGTCTCTAGCTTAGGGAGATCAGTGGCATCAAGGTACTCCGCCATATCCCGAATTACAGGCTTTTGCTCCAGAATTTCAGAGTACAGCCTTTGGTAATAAAAACGTAAAGCCTCGGACACTTCCCTGGGAGATGTCACCAGGCTATCCCTGTTAGCTGATTTGATGCAAGGAATGGCTCATGAGGCTGCAGCTTGTCTAAGCCTAACAGCTATTAGCTTACTAGCCTTCTCACCAGCATCAAGATATTTCATCTTTGCACATCTCAAAGTGAGCTCTGCTTTTTGGTACATGAGATCAGAATATTGACTTTGCAATTGGTTCATAAGTGCCCAATCCGCATCTGGGGAGTGCTGAGAGAGGGTACACTCCATAGCCCATATCTGTTGAAGCAAGGTTGCTTGCCTCTCCCGAAGCTGATGACATCTCGTTGCTGATAGCCTAAGGCACTCACCCCTGAGGGAGCACTTTAGGGCTGCCCAAATCATATCAATCCTGGTAGTCGACCCCCTATTATCTAGTAAAAAGTTAACAATAAAACCTTTTATGTGCTGGAGAGATTCTGGCTTTTGGAGCAGCTGATTATTCAATCTCCAGAGAGCATCCCTCTGGATACTCGGCTCAGGGAGATATGTCAGGGAAGTTGGAGCATGATCTGAGATAACTCTTGCGTGTATGTCCGCATACATTACCCCAGGTAATGCAAAAGAACTCAATAAAAATAAATCAGTACGGGAGAAGGATTTATGAGGGGGAGAAAAATAGGTGTACTGGCGTTCTCCCTGATGAAGAACACGCCATACATCCAGGAGGTCAGCACCTGCCATAAGGTTGTGTAAAGCCCTCTGTGAGGGAGATAAGCCCCGTTTCCGGGAGTCAGATCTGTCTCTATACCTGGAAGGTACCATGTTCCAATCCCCTCCCAAAATAGTTAAAATGGGCAGATCAATAACAAGAAGGTTCAATAAGCAAGTGAAAAAATCAGGAGACTCAGAGTTTGGCCCATATATGGATCCTAAAATAATCTGCCGCCCTTCCAATGATCCACATAATCTTATATATCTGCCCTCTGGATCCCAAATTTCTTTGTCCAATTTAAAAGAAGTTCTTTTATTTATTAATACCACAACCCCCCACTAGATCCGAATTTCCCCGCTCCATAGGCCTGTCCCACCCATGTCTTAAGAAATAAACTGGCATCATGTCTCCGAAGATGCGTCTCTTGGAGACAAGCAATTCCAGCTTGTAATTAGTGAAGGTATCTGAGGATAACCTGCTGCTTACCTTTATCCTGTGCACCTTTAATATTCCAACTTACAATCTTGTAATAATTAGCCATCCTTTAATAGGTATGCATATTTCTAAATGAGCACTCTAATTATTTTAAATTAGCATTTACAAAATCAAGCTGTGACTCTGGCCATGTGCAGCAGTAATTTAAACACATAGGCTGGGATATTCAGACTGCACCAGGCTATGGTGCAAGCCTGGGTGCAGTGCAACTGGGATGCACCAGGGCGTTGACAGGGTGATATTCAACGGTGCTGTGACATGGCTCAGCACCGTTGAATATTGCTCTGTGGCCGCCCGCATTGTGCATGGTGCAGTGGCACTGTGCCAGCGCAAGTGGCCAGGGAGGAGCAGGGAGCTGTGCTAGCACAAGTGCCATTGCATCAGGTGCAGAAACCGCGATATTCAGTGGTGAACATGCAAATGGGGCCATAATGCATGCACGGCACATACGGGGCCATTTGTATGTCATTACAGCCCCATATGCATGCAGGTGCACCAATCCCCTGCAACTTGCACCTGGCGCCCTGCCAGGCTGTAGCTGTCAAGGACTGATGCCCCCTGCACATCGCGGCAAAGTGCCCCAATGCCCAATCGTGGGCATAGGTATAAAATATTTCACGTCCAATATACCTGGTTGTCCAGTGGACTGTTTCCAGCCAGATCACGGGCAGAAGTATTATAAATTACACATCCAATATCCCTGGTAGTCCAGCGGACTGCTTCCAGCCCGATCACAGTCATAATGTTTTTAAAAGACCTTTTCAACCATCTCTGGTGGTCCAGCATACCCCCTCCCCACCCGCCCACTGAGCCCCGCCACCCCTCCCCAGTCAGTGACGGTGGCAGCTCCCCACCTGCTAGCCACCTCGCTGCCCACTGACTGACTGCATACAGTACAGCTGTACATCCATTGTTCCACAGTGTGGCCCAATGGGCATGCAGACCATACCGTATTACACAGTCCAGATATGTGAATGGATCCATTCACATATCTGGACTGTGTAGTACAGTACAGTCTGCATGTCCATTGGCCCATGCTGTGGACCAATGGGTGTACAGCCGTACTGTACACAGTCAGTCAGCGGGTAGCCAAGTGGTCAGCGGTGGGGAGCTGCCACCCGCTGCCGACCGGAAGCAGGCTACGGGCCCAGTGGGTGGGTGTAGGGATTATGCTGGACCACCAGGAATGGTTGAAAAGGTCTTTAGAAACATTATGCCTGCAATCAGGCTGGAAGCAGTCCAGTGACCACCAGGGATATTGGATGTGTAATTAATTATACTTATGTCTGCAATCAGGCATGGGGAGTCCTACTGTGTCAGATGGTGCTGCCGGAGCTCGGGTGGCCACCCACAGCTGGCAGCTGCAGTGTTGCGCCCTGCAATATGGCAGCTCACCTGTGGATGGCCAGCTGTTGCTCCTTTATTTTGTGGCTCAACTGTGTGTGGCACAAGTAGGGGTTGCACCTGCATGGGCTCAGCACATCCCAGGCTGAATATCGGGATGTGCAGAATATGCATGGGAATGCCCCCCCTACTTGCGCTGTATACAGTACTGATGTGCCCCAGTGCATCTGGATTTGTGCCACGCACTTTCCCTTATTGAATATCGCACTGGGGTGCATCAGTGGGTAGTGCATGGTGCAACAGTGTTGTGCCATGCGCAACCCTTTTGAATATCCCGGCCATAGAGTACTGGCATTAATGTACAGAATATTATTAAAACACATGGCACAACAACATGAATGTACAGAACATTAATATAAGTGCAAGAAACAATGACAAGACTACAGAACATTAATATAAATAGATGAAACAGTGACATGGATGTACAGAACATAAATAAAAAATGGAAAAATGACAGAAATGTGCAGAACATTAATAACAGTACATGGAACAATGACACAAATGTACAAGCCATTAATTAAAACACATGGAAGATTGATAAATGTACAGAACATTAATTAAAACACATGGAACAATGACACAATGGAAAAATGACATGTATGTGCACAGCATTAACGAAAGTACATGGAACAATGACACAAATGTACAGACCATTAATATGCTGTAAACACATGGAACTATGAGTACAGAAAATTGGTATAAACACAAGGAACAATGACACAAATGCACAGAACATTCATAAAAATACTTGAAATGATTAAATGAGTGTACACACTATTAATAAAAACATGGAGCGATGATATGAATGTACAGAACATTAATAAAACACATGGAACAATGACACAAATGTACAGACCATTAATATGCTGTTAATGCATGGAACAAGGACCTGAATGTACAGAATATTAATATAAACACATGGAGCAGTGACATGAATGTACAGATCATTAAAATAAAAACATAGAACGATGACCTGAATCTACAGAACATTATTATAAACAGATGTAACAAAAAACATAATATACAGAACATTAATATAAACGGTTGTAACAATGGTCTGAATGTACACAGCATTAATATAAACACTTGGAACCCTGACCTGAATGTACAGAACATTAATATAAACACATGGAACCATAAACAGAATATTCAGAACATTAATATAAACACAGGGAACAATAATCTGAATGTACAGAACATTAATATAAACACATTGAGCAATGACCAGAGTGTATAGAATATTAACAAAACATATGGAGCAATGACCTGAATGTACAGAACATTAATATGAACACACTGAACAACAATCAGAATGTACAGAACATTAACAAAGAGATGGAACAATGATCTGAATTCACAAAACATTAATATAAACACATCGAACAATGATTTGAATGTACCGCACATTAATATAAACACGACACAATGACCTGAATGTACAGAACATTAATGTAAACACATGGAACAATGACATGAAAGTACAGAACATTAATATGAACACATGAAACAATGTCCTGAATGTACTGTATATTAATATAAACACATGGAATGATTACCAGAATGTACAGAACATTAATATAAACTCATGGAATGATGACATGAATGTACAGAACATTATTATAAACACATTGAACATGGCCATGAATGTGCAGAACATTAATGTAAACAAATGGAACAATGACCTGAATGTACAGAACATTAATTTAAAGAGATGGAACAATGGAACAATGACCTGAATGTACAGAACATTAATGTAAACAGATGGAACAATGACCTGAATGTACAGAACATTAATATAAATGTATGGAACAATACCCTGAATGTACAGAACATTAATATCAACACATGGAACAGTGAAATGAATGTATAGCACATTAATATATACATTGAACAATGCTGTAAATGTACATAACAGATGGAATGACAAGAGAGGATGGAGAGGGAGGAAAAGAGGGAGTAGTGATAAGTGCAGGATGAGACTGGGTGGCGAAATGGCATAAGATATTGCAGAGGGTATCCAGTCTGGTAAGAGAGAAGGAAGGAGTGGCGTCATAGACCATGCTGGCATAGTCAAAGCCTGGAAGAATCATTTTAGTTACAAGCTCTCAGAGGACCTATACAGAGAAGCAGTCCTTATTGTGGTACAATGCACCATGTTTTGGGCACAGTTAGGCATGCATGGTGTCAATGTAGGCAGAGAAGTCAAGCTTAGATTCTACCAATACACCACAGTACTTGAAAGTGGGGATTACCTCCAGAGTGGTGCCATTAATATGGAAAAGGTAGGACGAGGTGAGAGCATATCCAGTTTCTCACTGGTATCAAAGGTCATAAAGACAGTCTTCTTTGTGTTGACCCTGAGTTGATTGGCATGGAACTGATGCAGGACGTTGTTGAAGTCACATTGGAGGGGCCTATCATGGCTGAAGTTGAAGGGCCAGAGGTGTAAATGACTATGTCATCCACATACATGTACATCTTCAATGAGATACAGACAGAGGGAAGGTCATTTAGGAAAATGGGGAAAAGAACAGAACCTGGGATGGAACCCTGAGGGACACCTGCTAGGATGGGAGCGGGGGTCAGGATGCCTCCCACTTGTACCGACTGCCTTTATGTAGAGGTAAAATCTTAGCTATTTTCCAGACCTGATGGACAGTATGTAAGGAGAAGGAGAGTTTCAGAAGATGAACAAGTGGGCAGGCAATGGCCAGAGCTGAGATAGATTGAAATTTGGGATCTAGCCCATCAGGGATGAACTTAGACAGGTTAAGTGAAGTTAGGGCTAGGAAAACTTCATGGGTGGAGACAGGGTGGAAGTGGAACCTGTCAGGTGAAAGGGGAGGGGGAGAGGCAGGAGGGGTACTGAGGGTGGGAGTTGCCAGAGCAGGAGGAGGGGACTGAGGGAGGGAGTTATCAGAGGATTGGTTTGAGGAAAGAACACAGGTGGTGAAGAATTTGGTGAAGTGAGTGGCAGCTGTGAGAGGGTCAGAGACCACTGTACCATCCACTTGGAATACAACGGGAGTGGACTGTGCTGGAGGGTCAAAGAGGGAGTGAATATTCTTCGAGAAATTCTGCAAAGTATTAAGCTTAGACTGGAGGTTAGCTTTGAAGTAAAGGGCCTTAGCAGAGTGAATGGTCTTTGTGCAAACATTTCTGAGTGAACTGTAGGATTGTAGGTCAGGCAGAAATTGGAAGGGTTTGAAGCATGCCTACACTTAGTCCCCGGACCTATGGAGACTGATTAGGTCAGGTGTAATCCAGGGATAGTGGAAGAGTCTAACCCTCAGCTTACACAGGGGAGTATGAATGTTCAAGGTATGGTTAAAGATGGCAAAGAAGTGGGAGAGAGCAGTATCAATGTCCTGGGCAGAATAGACATGGGAACAGTCGGAGGCAGCAAGGTCATGTAGGAGTCCATTAGCTTCCATAGACCGTAGTGACCAGGACCAGATGCATTTGGGGACAGAGTGCTTGGCCTCACTTTCCTGATACAGTAGGTCAGGCTGTGGTCGCTGATGACACCAGGTAGAGTACCTGCATTCAATGACATGTTGGGGGTGTGAGGTGACTACCAAGTCCAGCAGAGAGTGGTTAGAGGAGTGTGGATTGAGTTGGGTGGGGTCGGCAATGAATTGGGTGAGGTTCAGGAACTCATTGTTGTGGAGAGTGGGCCTAGACATTGGGTAGAACCAGTTCAAGTTGACATCTCCCAAGAGGATAAGCTCACCGGAGTCAGCATGGGAGACAAGGGATAAGAGAGAGTCAAACAGGGAAGAGGGTTATATATGGGAGAGGCATAGAAAACACCAACATAAATGGGGATGGTGGAAGGGACGGAGGGATAGCTTAACTAGGAGTTCATGAAAGGAAGAGACTGACTCACAGACGGTGACAGAACAGGAAAGGTTTGAACAGCTATACAGGGCAACCCCACCACCAAGCTTGCCACGATCCTGATGGAAAAGCTGGTAGTCAGGGATAGCCAAGCTGGAGTCCAGTGTCCTGGATGAGAGCCAGGGTTAAGATATGCCCAGAAAGCCAAGGGAATACTGAGAGATCCAGATTTTGAGTGAGTTAAGCTCAGGGATGAGGATCACGGTATTTAGGTAGAGGATGTTGAGGCTTTTAGGGAGGGTAGAAGAGGGAGAAGGATGAAGTGGGGGGATGGCCAGAGTTAGGGTTGATGTCACCAGCAAGGATGAGGAGAATGAAGAGGAAAAGGAGAGTAGAGTGTAACTTGCATTCCCTTAAGCAGGAGGGGGGAGAGGAAAAGAGAGGAGGGCCCAGTGGAGAAATTCAGAACTGAGGCAGTGGGACTGGAGGAGCCCAGCATAGATAGCAAGGATTGGGTAGGGGCAGGGAAGGATAGGAAGGGAGATTGTTGAGGGAGGAAGGGTAAAGTAGGGAAGAAGGAGGGAGAGAGGAAGTAAGGAAGAAGAGAGCAGGGGAAGAGATGGGGCTATGCATGAAGGGGCGCGAGAGGAGAGAAGAGAGGGGCAGGGGATAGGACAGGAAAAGAAGATGCAGCCAGCAAGGATATGGAGCCTATTAAGGAGCGGTATGAGACAGGTGGATAGGTGACAAAATACCGTAGCAATGGAGACAAACGTTGACATAATACGCTTTGGAGGTAGTCAGAAGGCAGTTGGAAACAGTGTAGTAAAATGGTAATAATGTTAGCAAAGTATTCATCTCAGGCTTAACAAGCAGAGCTATGCAAACATTAAAGGTTACAGTGCTACGTAAATATACAGAACATTAATATGAACTCATGGAACAATGCCATAAATGTACAGAACATTAAGACGCTGTCAGGAGGTGGGGATATGGAGTGGCCGTGGTGATTTTGGGCAGGGGGGTGCCCTGTGCATGGCAGAGGGTGGCAGGATAGAGATCATCATGTGCAGAAGGTGCCCTGGATTGCAATATGCACAAGAGAGAGGCCAGACATGTTTAGTCCCTGTCCCCAAGGAGTCCAACAGACCGAGTGGTCAGGTAACTCGAGGGGCTGCTTTGTCCACCAATCCCCTGCAAGCAGTGCTGTGCAATGCCTAATTGATCAGAAACAAGACTGTCATTATTGCAGACTTGATTTCCCTGGTCGATCTGGCTTGAATCATGGAAACCTGGATTAGGGACAATGCTGGCCCGGTCTTTGAGGCTGCCCTCCCCTCTGGGTATACCATTGTGCACTGCCACAGAGAGGAACGTACGGGTGGTGGGGTAGCCATCTGTTTTAGATCTGACTTGGGCTTCACTGTGCACCCAGTGAGAACCCTGAGTTCCTCTGAATGTGTGGCCATCCGTGGAGGTCGGGGCACAGGCTGCAGGATTCTCCTGATCTACCACCACCCACAGAAACATAGAAACATTGAAACATAGACTTTGATGGCAGATAAGGACCGCTTGGCCCATCTAGTCTGCCCATTTCCCTACCTACAGGATAGGCCGCAGATCCTAGTTAACCAACAACCTATTTCTTCCTACCCCCCACAAGAATTGCCTTATGTCTGTCCCATGCATTCTTGAATTCTACCACAGTTTTAGACCCCAAAACCTCCTCAGGAAGGCTGTTCCATGCATCCACTACCTCTCTGTGAAATAATACTTCCTCACATTGCCCCTGAACTGCCCCTCTCTATCTTTAAATTGTGTCCCTTGTTCTTGAATGTCTCTTTTTCTGAAAGATGCTACCCTCTTGGACTTTGTTGATTCCACTGAGGTACTTAAAAGTTTCTATCATGTTCCCCTTCCCCTGCTTTCCTCAAGGGTATACATATTAAGCTCCTTTAGTCTCTCCTCATACGGCTTCTTTTGCAGCCCCTGCACCATTTTAGTTGCCCTCCTCTGGAGTGTCTCTATCCTGTCTATGTCCTTGCGGAGATGGGATCTCCAGAACTGGACGCAGTACTCCAGATGGGGTCTCACCAACTGTCTGTACAGAGGGATAACAACTTCCTGTTTTCTGCTGCTGATGCCTCTCCCTATACATCCCAGTATACCCCCAGCCCTCCCTACTACCTTCTCACATTGCTTGCTAACCTTAAGGTCATCTGATATGATTACCCCCAGGTCCCTTTCCTTTTTTGTTGTTGTTACTACCTCCCCTCGGGGCAATGGGAGATTTCCTGCAGGAGGTTGCTGGGTTAATCGTCGGTAAAACATTGGAAGAACCCAGATGTATCATCATGGGAGATTTCAGTGTTTGGGCTGACAATGAATATCTTAGCCTGGTTATAAACTCCTCCAGACCATGTCTTTACTGGTTCAGTCACAGGTAGTTTCTCCACAACTCACCAAGGCAAGCACACTCTGGACTTGGTGTTCTCACTGGGGCTTGAGATAAGTGACCTCCAGAAAGATCAGGTGGCATGGTCCAGTCACTGCACGGTGCAGTTCATGTTCAGGGCACCCACTGGATGCCCTCCCCCCTCAGAGATGATGAGCTACTGCCCCTTGCGGGGATTGACTCCAAAGGGTTTTTTGGCAGTGGCCGATCTAATGTGGGCAATGCATGCTTCGGGGGCATTGGCGATGTAGTTGGCACCTATAATAGGGTACTATCAGATGCCATTGACTCCCTCACACCAGTCTGTGTATGACCCGAATCTGCCTACCTGAGATCCCTTTGGTTTGATGGGGAGCTCTGGGAATTGAAGAAGAAGGGCCAGAGGCTGGATCACTGCTGGAGGAAGACCAGGCTGGAGGAGGACAAACTGGCCCGGCGTGCACATTATAGTGTGTACCAGGGAACAATCAACCCTAAGAAGGCAGAATTTCTGTCCAGGGAGATTGCTGCTGGGAGGAACTGCCCAGCTACACTTTTTCAGACTGCGGACAGGCTACTTCGCAATGCCTGTCTACAGCCAAAACAGGCTTTTTCCAATGCTGAATGTGAAGAGTTTGTTCGGTTCTTCTCAGACAGGGTGTCCAATATCAGGCAGGGAATTCCTTCAGTCAGCCAGTTCAGAGCTGACAGTGGTTGCCCGAAGTGTCCTGAGTGCACTCCACCTAGTTGGGGAGAGTTTAGACCAGTGGAAGTAAATGAGGTCATTGAGGTAGCGACCAATGTATGAAGCACACTTTTTGTGAACTTGACCCAGTGTCGACTTGCTTCTTGATTTTTATTTTATTTATTTATTTAGTTTTTGTTGACCGGGTAAGTGCACTGGACAAATCCTGCCTATTTTCAGGTACGACCCGGGGGAGGGGGATACAGATGAATGCAAACTGACCTTGAACCAGATTAAGCTGTTGGTGGTATTCTTTTAGTGAATGAGGGGAAATTTGGCCAGGACACCGGGGAAATTCCCCTACTCTTTTCAATAAGTGCCATGGGATCTTTAACAGCCACCTGAACTACCACCAATCCAGGCAGATGGGACATCGGTTTAATGTCTCATCTGAAAGGCAGCACCTCAGAAGTGCAGCACCCCTCTCATGCTGCACTACAGTGTCAGTATTGGGATACTAACCCAAGTGCCAGATGTGGGAACTGAACCCACAGCCCTCTGATCTCCTGGCATCAGAGGTGAGTGTGCTACCTACTGAGCCACTGACACTGCCTAATGATGAGATGTGTTGACACTGTTGGCCCAGTGTTTGCCATGATTATCCAGTGATCTTTGTCAGAGGGATCTTCCTCAACACCTTGAAGGAGGTGTTGGTGAGGCCACTCCTAAAAAAAACATCTCTGAACCCTGAGGTCAAGGCAAATTACCATCCTATCTCCAACCTCCCATTTTTGGCAAAGATTGTGGAGAAGGTAGTGGTGCTTCAGTTGGAGAAGCACCTAGTGACTCATGAGTTATATGAACCCCTCCAGTCAGGGTTTTGGGTGAGGCATACCACAGAAACTGTGCTTGTTCGGGTGCAGAATAATATTCTCAGGGTGAGAGATTGAGGGGAAAGGACAATTCTTGTTCTCCTCAATCTCTCTCTTAAGCATTTGACACCGTGGACCATTGTGTGTTGCTGGACCACCTTAAGGAATTATGTGGACTCACTGTTACTGTCATCTGCTGGTTTGACTAATTTTTAACTAACAGGAGGCAAAGTGTTGTGATGGGGAATTTCTCCTCCACCTCTAGCCTCCAGCTTTGCAGAGTTCTTGTCCCCAGTGTTGTTCGCAGTGCACATGCTGCCCCTGGAGGGGGATCATGAGGAAGTATGGCTTGGGGTTTAATTGCTATGCTGATGATACCCAGCTATACTTGTCCTTTGCCCCAGGAACATCCAATGCAGCAGACGTGCTAAACAGCTGCCTTGCCGAGATCAGTGACTGGATGGCCTCCAGCTGGTTGCGGCTAAACCTCAATAAGATGGAAGTACTGGCAGTGGATTCAAACAGAGTGCAGGATGGGATGGCCTCTGATGCAGACTGGACTTGTTTCTGGGATCTGTCCCACTGAAGGCCTCCTCTGAGGTGCGGAATCTTGGTGTCATCCTGGACAGGGGTGCGATGATGGAGGCACAAGTATCTTCCACTGTCTGCTCCTGTTTTTTCCATCTCAGGAATGTTGGCAGCATAAAGCCCCTTGTGCCACCTTTGGACCTCTCCACTTTGGTACATGTCTTGGTGACATCAAGGTTTGACCACTGTAATGTGCTGTACCTCGGGGTTGCCGGATGATCTCTTCACAGAACACAGCTGCCAGGTTACTGACGGGGCACCCTAAATATTGTCATATTACATCAGAAAGTAAGCTGCTCTGGCTGCCGATCAGATGGAGGATCCTTTTTAAGGTGGGTCTTCTCACATATAAGGCCCTACATGGCCAGGGCCCTGGTTACCTGATTGACCGTCTTACACCTACTGTTTCAGCCTTCCCCCTCTGCTAACCTCTGGTAGGGGCCTCCTGGTGATTCCCCAAAATGGCCAGAGACAGGGCTTTTATTGTTGATGGCCCCATCCTGTGGAATTTGTTAACCCTGCGGGGTTGGGGAGGCCCCATCTTTGGAGGTATTCAAGGCCCACCTCAAGGTCCTCCTGTTTACCCAGGCTTTCCCTGACTTAGCTTTTTAAGTGAGATCCATATGCAAAGATCTTGATCCCAGTTCCCTGCAACCTGTGCTTTTAAATTTCCTTAGTAGATCTTTTTTTATTATATAATTTATGGCATTTAATGTTTATTGCTATTTATTTTGATGTTGCTGTGTTTCATAACTGTTTATTTATTTTGTACAGCACCCAGAGCCTCTGGGATTGGATGTCCTTTTAAATAAAAATTGCCTTGCCTAATATAAACACATGGAACAATGCCATAAATGTACAGAACATTAATATAAACACATGGAAAAATGCCATCAATGTACAGAACATTAATATAAACACATGGAACAATGCCATAAATGTACAGAACATTAATATAAACACATGGGACAATGCCATAAATGTACAGAACATTAATATAAACACATTGGACAATACCATAAATGTACAGAACATTAATATAAACACATGACACACTGACATAAATGTACAGAACATAAATATAAACACATGGAACAATGACGTGACTGTACAGAACATTAATATAAATACATGGAACAATGACATATATGAACAGAACATTAATATAAACACATGGAACAATGCCATAAATGTACAGAACATTTAATATAAACACATATAACAATGCCATAAATGTACAGAACATTAATATAAATACATATAACAGTGATATAAAAGTACAGAACATTAATATAAACACATGGAACAATGACATAAATGTACAGACCATTTAATATAAACACATATAGCAATGGTAAAGTGTATAGAACATTAATATAAACACACATAACCATGATGTGGATGTGCAGACCACTGACATAAACAAAAGGAACAATGCCATAAATGTACAGAACATTAATATAAACAAAAGAAACAATGACATAAATGAAGAGAACATTAATATAAACACATGGAAAAATGCCATAAATGTACAGAACATTTAATATAAACATATATAACAATGACATAAATGTACAGAACATTAATATAAATATAAGGAACAATGACATAAATGAACAGAACATTAATATAAACACATGGAACAATGCCATAAACGTACAGAACATTTAATATAAATACATATAACAATGATATAAATGTACAGAACATTAATATAAACATATATAACAATGATATAACTGTGCAGAACATGTAATATAAACACATATAACAATGATATAACTGTGCAGAGCATGTAATATAAACACATATAACAGTGATATAAATGTACAGAACATTAATATAAACACATGGAACAATGACATAAATGAACAGAACATGTAATATAAACACATATAACAATGATATAACTGTGCAGAATATGTAATATAAACACATATAACAATGATATAACTGTGAAAAACATGTAATATAAACACACATAATGATATAAATGCACAGAACATTAATATAAACACATATAACAGTGATATAAGTGTACAGAACACTAATATAAACACATGGAACAATGATATAAATGTGCAGAACATTTAATATAAATACAAGGAACAATGACATAAATGTACAGAATATTTATATAAACACATATAACAATGATATAAATGTACAGAACATTAATATAAACACACATAACCATGATGTGGATGTGCAGACCACTGATAGAAACAAAAGGAACAATGCCATAAATGTACAGAACATTAATATAAACAAAAGGAACAATAACATAAATGAACAGAACATTAATATAAACACATGGAACAATGCCATAAATGTACAGAACATTTAATATAAACACATATAATAATGATATAAATATACAGAACATTAATATAAACACATGAAACAATGACATAAATGTACAGAACATTAATATAAACTCATATAACAATGGGCTAACCAGGTCCATCTTGTAAATGAGCATGAAATTATGTTCACCTGGATAAATAAGGATTTTGATTGATTGATATAAATGGACAGAACATTAATATAAACACATGAAATACTGCAATGAATGTACAAAGCATTAATATAAACACATAAAACAATGGCATAAATGTACAGACATATAAACCTACTGAACAATGACATACATGGACAGACCAACAGTATCAACACATGGTACAATAACATGAATATAGAAAACTTTAATATAGTGTATGGTGGAATGTTTTTCCTGCTAAGAATCGCACCATACTGAAACGCTGTTCATCCACAGAGTAGAAAATGAATGGAATGCTGTACTGACCATACGTGCAGAACAGTGTTCCATTCATTTGGAATGAGACAGTCGGGCAGCGACGTAGAACAAGGAACAGCCGAGAACCACATCATTTTAAAAATATCAGCATGGTCCGTGTACTGTCCTCTTCATTCTTAGACTTCGTCTGAATAAGTTCAACAAGTGTACTTACATATTTCGGCATACGGGGGTTCGTTTTTTCTCGCTAAGTCAGATGTATGGTCACCATGTTACTTTTTTGGCAAATCCTGCCCACACAAGAATGGCAGCCAATGGGAGTGTGCGCTGCTAATGTAGGGACACCCAGTCCCTAGCAACCACACAGCTCACCACAGGAACAAGCTGTAGCTGCCAAAGGACGAAATGGGAGACAGCAGTTTATTTTAACATGGAAAAAAGATTAGAAGGGCACCATACACTATAAAAAATACCAGCTGGGTAACCCCATGCAGAACCAGTGTGTTCTGCCACCTTGGGGTCTGATTCCTGAGGACCTCTCCAGCTTTGCTCTCAAGGTCTAAGTGAATCAGACTGCTCTGTGGCAGAACACACTGGTTCTGCATGGTTACTCAGCCAGTATTCTCTATATAACCCCAAATAACACTGACATGAATATACAAAACATTATAAAAACAAAACCATGACATGAATGTACAGAACAATAATATAAACACATAAAACTATGGCATGAATGTACAAAACACAGGGAGCAATGACTTGAATGCACATACCATTAATACAGACACACTGAGTGAAGGCATGAATGCACAGACCAGTAATACAGACACACAGAACAATGACATTAATGAAAAGACCATTAATATAGACACACAGAGAAATGACATGAATGTACAGAACATTAACATAAACATGTAGAGCAATCACATGAATGTACAGAACATTACTATAAACACACAGAATGATGACATGAAAGTACAGACCATTACTATTAACACAAGGAGCGATGACATGAATATACAGAATATTAATTTATAAAATGGGTAGTGAACATCGTACGTCTTGATTGGTTAGGACTAATGCACAATGAATATAGGAATATAATATGATGAAATACAAATTTCTGCCAAATTAGATGTAGAGAATTAGAAGAATCTTATAAAATGGATTGTGGAAATTTCCTGATACCTGATTGGCTAAATGAGTTTTTGGACCTAGATAAACTGGAGGAATAGTCCAAAGTGTGGCAGTTGAAAGTCAATGCAAACAAGCATTTCTCAATGCCAAATGTTGTCTTTCTGGCATTGGCATTCGTAGTGCAGGAGTTAGAGAGATGCATAATAGGAATGGCAGTGAAGTATTGAACTGACACCAACCCAACCCCCACCCTGCAGAGACTGACAGGCATTGGGGTGTGCCTTTGGGTCATTGGCCATAACGGTCATGCCTTTTCACCTCACCCTACCCTGCAGATACCGACAAGTGTCACATTGTGCCTTGGGGTCTTCAGACCTTATGCTCACCCCATTCCATAAGGAAATACACTGAGATGGGTGCAGTATAAGAGAATGGGGTGAACTTTGGGGCCAAAGAGTCCAAGGCACACCTTGAAGTCTGTCACTGGCTGCAGGGTGGGGGTGACAGTGGGGGTGGAATGGCATGAGCATTACAGCCACCCCCTCAATGCCTGTCAGTCTCTACAGGGTGGGGTTTTATGGTTGGAAACCCTAACAACTGGGCATTTCTTGGTATTTTCACTCCAGATTTTCAACATGGGATTTTTGTGACTCCCACCTCATGAACAGTGGCACTATCAGCTTGTTAGCCTAAAGGAGATTTTGCACAGTGACTGCGCCATTTGGCGCCACAGGTCTGGAAACACATTTAATCAGGATGTGAAAAATGACAGCTGTACTGTTCATGAGAAGGTTTTCAGCAGGATGTGAAAAATGACAACTGTACTGTTCATGAGAAGGTATAAAAAAATGGCAATGTTAAAAATCTGGAGTGAAAATATGAAAACATTGAAGTCACGAGCATGTGTAGAAACAGCACAACGCTCGCCCTTAACACAATTATTTTGCAGATTTGTTAAACCAGATTTTCAACATAGGCATTTTGGAACCTCCACTCATTAACAGTGTCACTGTAATTTTGTTAATCTTCCCTCAACGTTGATTTCCCACAGTGACTGTGCCATTTGGCGCCACATGTACGAAAACACATTTTGGGCAGGATGTGAAAAATGACAGCTGTACTGTCCATAAGGAGGTGTAAAAAATGGCAATGTTGAAAATCTGGATTGAAAATATGGAAAATTGGTGAAGACACGAGTGTGCGCAGAAACTGCTCAACGCACGCACGTAACGCAATTTGTTTTGTAGTTAATCTTTTTATTTAAGTAATTATGAGATAAACAAACACACATCCTCTATAACAATACTATATAAAGAATATATATGAAGAAACAAGGCAGCATATTATCTGAAAAAAAGACTATTCAATAGTAGTATAACAAGTTTTGGGTTACAGATCTGAGCTAGATAGTACAAATCATGTATTAAAAGAAAGCTTAACATTTTGTAGTACAGAGTGAAAGTAGGAGGAGTAGAAATTGAGAGAGGTGGTGTGAATAGTCATATTTGTACATTATTGTGATATGTCACCTCATTAGAATGCTGCACAAACCTATATAGAAGGATTGAAGAGTAGTAAAGAGAGAAAAAAAATCTGAGAAAGTAATCAAGAGAGAAAGAATATAGAGAAAAAGTAAGAGAAGGGTAGGGGAAAGTATAGAATAGGAAACAAAGAGTGAGACCACAACATGAGACTTTGGAAAATGTCAGTGGGAGGAAAAAAAATGCAATCTATATCGATTCATACATTAAGTACCAGAAGAGGCAGATGATTCCAAATATTTAAAATAGTCCTGCCAACATTTACAGTATTATACATAGTGAGTCAGTCGGAAGAAATATGTGTCATATGATCAAGGGAGGCATACTGAGATAATTGTTTAACAATGTCAGAGAAAGTAGGGGTTATATTAGATCTCCAATGCATTTGTATACTACATTTAACTTGAAGGAAAAGTATGGTTAACCATCCGTTCATGTAGTGGGAGCTTCTATAAGAACAAAAGTCAAAAATACTGAGTATACAATGTTTGAGATCCAGTGCAAAGGATTGACCGGTCACTTTCATTGCAAATATATGAGTACGATGCCAACGCTTTTGTATGAGGGGACAATTCCATAAAATATGAAGTAAATCACTATTGGGGGAGTTACAGTGCCAGCAGTTATTATTATTCATTAAACCCATTTTATGCAATACAGTTGGGGTCCTGTACCATAAGTGAAGGATTTTAGTCTGTATAAGAGAGCTACGTTTATCATGAAAGGATCTGTGGCAGGAAAGCCAACACCTATGCCATTGTTCATTGTCAATATTGTAATGTAACAGATTGCACCATTTATTTTTTGCACTAATGGACTGGTCTGGTAGTGAATCTCTAATATCTTTGTAGATCGCACTGTTCAGTTTAGATGTTGTTTTGATCCATTTGGAGATGTGTTGATCATATAAGAATTGATTAGTAATATATGGGAAGTAAGAGATGCATGCTGTACGGAGCTGTAGATATTTCCAAAAATCCTAATGGGGGAGATTCCATTGAGTGCATAGATCAGAACAGGATTTTAATTTAAAACTATGGGGTTCAAATATGTCACTCAAGAGGAAAATGCCCCTGTTTTTTCAGGTTCAGCAGAAAATCGGGTGATTATCAAGAGATACATGACGGTTTCCCCAAATGAATGCATAAGCAAGAGGGGTTGGGTTTGATTTGAGATGTTTATGAATTATTTTCCAGTAGATCGTGGATGATGCTATGGTGGGGTGAGATTTTAAATTGGGGGAAGGGGGTTATAAATGAAGGAGGTAGCGATATTACCTGCGCACAGGGAGGCTTCCATATTGACACATAACGGTGATTTGGTATTAGGTTGGATAAACCATTTGATAGTTTGGGCTGTGCGGAAGACCCAAAAATAGGCTTGAAACCAAGGGAGATCAAAAGCCCCTCTTGACCAGTAGGATCTAAGTTTGTTGTGACTAAATCGGGGGTTTTGCCATCCCAAATAAAATTACCAATTATTTTGTCTATTTTGATGAGGAGACAAGAGGGAAGCATTAATGGGATACTAGAAAAAAATATAATATTTTAGGAGCTATTGACATTTTAATAGCAGAGATTTTCCCATTGAAGGTGATATTAAGCAATTTCCATCTGTCAAGTGTAGTTTTAATGATAGCTAGTAGAGGAGAAAGATTAGCATCCCATAACGTATCCAATGATGGGGTGATCCAGACACCTAGATATGAGATACCTTGGGGAGCCCAATGGAAGCCCAATGGGTTATTCATAGAGTGTTTGCAAAGGTTATTTAATGGTAACGTTTCAAATTTGTTATCATTTAGAGCAAGTTCCGAGAGAGAGATGAATTTGTTAAGAAGTTTAACTAGAGGTTGCCCTGAAGTTTCGAGATTTTCTAGTAAGATGAGAAGATCATCTGCATAAGAGAGTGAAGTGTAGCAAGAATTACCAATAGGGATGCCTTTGATTATGCAGGATTGATGAATAGATGCAGAGAGAGGTTCCATTGCAAGTATAAAAAGAGATGGTGATAAGCGGCATCCTTTTCTGGTGCCTCTTGCAAGATGAAAGGAGGGGATAGAGTAGAGTTAGTAAGAATCTGAGCAGAAGGGAAAGTGTACAGTAATTTATTCCATGCACAAAAACTATTAGTGATACCAAAATAAGATAAAACTTGGTATAAATAGTTCCAATTATGGGAGTCAAATGCTTTCTCAAAGTCAATGGCGATGGCAGCGGCTGGTGATTTAAGAGTTTTTGCTTTATAGATTAAGTTAAATAAGGAAAAAAGATGATCAGAACCAGTTCTATTCTTGATAAATTCAGCTTGAGAGGTATGGACGAGTTTGGGAATTAATGAATCTAAATGAAGGGTTAATAATTTATCAAAAAATTTGCCATCTGTATTAAGCAGTGATATCGGTCTGTAATTTGAGGAAAGAGAAGGGTCCTTATCTTTCTTTGGTAAGACAGTGATAATGGCCTCAGTCATGGTATGAGGTAGTTTACCTTTAGAGGTTGCTTCCAGTTTAACATTAAGTAGTAAGGGGCAGAGAGTATCGGATAGGGATTTATAGAAGTCAACAGGGAAACCATCACTCCCAGGTGATTTACCATTTTTTAAGGATGATAGGACTGTCTGAATATCTTGTAGGGTAAAGGGTTCATCCAGTGTAGCCATGTCTTGATCAGAGAGGTGGGGTACCTGACATTTTTCAAGAAAGTTTTGTATTTGGTTGGGAGTCCTGGAGTTTTGATGAGAATATAGTTGATGGTAAAAGGATTGCATGATGTGATTGATTGTAGGGTTATCTGTGTGGATTTGGCCTGATGGGTCTTTCAGGCCAGCAATATATCTCTCCATCTGTTGAGTTTTGAGTTGATATGAAAACAACTTCCCACATCTATCTCCTTGTTCCCAATAATAGTGTTTGAGCCTTAAAAGGGCAAGTTCAACTTTCCTGGATTTTAATTCGTTGATGTTAATTCTTAACTACAGAATTTCAAGATGTAGTTGTGAGTTATGTTTAGTTTTTTTTGTATTATGATATTGAGTTTCTTTATCTTTAAGGAATTTTTCTAGATTAGCTAATTATTGCTCTCTTAGCTTCTTCCTGTGAGCTGCAAAACTGATCATTTTGCATCTGATTGTGACTTTTAATGCTTCCCAGACAGTACTTTAAGATACCTCAGGAGTATCATTAAATGAGAGAAAGTCTTGGATTTGGGCTGTAATCCAAGGTACAAATTATGGGTGTCTCAGTAAAAGGGGATCTAAATGCCAAGAAGGAGATTTAGAGGGGGGGGACCCCAGAGTAAAAGTGGACTTATAGGACAATGGTCTGATATGGTAATTGGGAGGATATCTGTGTCAATAGTTTTTCTGTAATGAGAGGGGATGAGAAACAGTAATCAATATGACTATAAGATTTATGTAATGAGGAATAAAAGGTATAGTCACGTTGTTTAGGGTGGGAAAGTCTCCAACTGTCAGAAAGGCCCAAATCCTTCATTAACATTGACAAAACATTAATGCTTCGCAGGTCAGCATCAATTGATGTATTACTTCTATCTAGTTGTGCCTCTAATGCTAAACTAAAGTCTCCACCCATAAGAATAGGTGAGTTATTGTTATTATGAACCATAATTTGTTGAGCCAAGTTATGGAAAAATTCAGGGGAACTGGAGTTGGGGGCATAAACATTAACTAAAATAAAAGTACCTGTGGTGGAATTAAGTTGAGCTATAACCCACCTACCGTCTGAGTCTGTGATGGTTTTAATGGGGGTCCAATTAAGGGATTTATGTATTAAAATGGTGACACCACTTTTTTTGAAGAAGAGGAGGATGCAAATACTTGACTGACCCAATCCTTTTTAAGCCTGTTGACATTCTCTGTTATAAGTTTAGTTTCTTGTAAGAAATCAATATGTGTTTTATGTTTCTTAAGATAAGCAAGTATTTGCCTGTGCTTAGAAAGCGAGTTGAGTCCCTTAACATTCCATGAATGTAGAATTAAATCACTCATAATGGTAAGAGGTAAAATATGATTTTACAAGTAGGAATAAGGGACTCATTAGAACTAAATTAGAGGATGCCACAGGATCAAAAAGGAGGTGAATAGACTGTACAAATATATGCAGGGCCATTAGACTATATGGATTCAGAATGATATGATAAATATATCTATTGTGTCTTGCTAAAGAAAAGTATAGAGAAAAGATAGTAGAGCGAATATACATAATGCCAACAAAAACGTGTATATTACAGTAGAAGCATTTATGAAGTGTAGAGAGAGATAAGAGTCAGCGTACATACCAGAGACTCTCTCGCTACACTACTAGGCGTGTAGAGACATAAGTAAATCTTAAGAGAAAGCAACATGTTGTATTCTTAAGATACCAATTCTGTATAACAATATCCTATAAATTGTTATTATGACTAGAACTGAGGTACTTAAACTGATTCCCTGAGATGAACCATTGGACATCATACCAGACTATATAAATATGTCACTGAATTAGTAATAAATCCCAGACATAGTAATATAAGTTGAACTGTAGTATATAAGTTCAATAATAAAGATATTATGCTAATATGTCACAACAAAGCACTAAAAAAGTGTAAGCCAGAGTGGGCCTGTAAGCTATGTAGTCATTTGCATAACCATATTATAAAAGATAAATACCATGATGTGTGGAAACAGATCAAATAACATAAGGGGACAAAAAAATCCTAATTCAATATAGATTCATAACATTTCAGTGTATTATGAAGCTACTTTGGTATATCGGCAATATGCAAGATGGAGGAGTAATTTTATAAACAGGTATATATAGTTACCTTAGCATTATAGTGATTATAATGGTTGAGAATGTTTCAGGCTTCAAGGTGTTGTATGCCTTAAAAATAAGAAAAACAAGGCATCTAGATGTTTGAAAGAAGCATATAACTCAAACATTGCCCAAAGAAGGAAAGAACACATTTGTAGTGGGGTAGCCAGATCTACTAAGAAAAACCGAGCAAGCCCGAACTATGAGGGTGTTCCAAAAGTGTAAATAAGCATTAAATGATAAAGGCTGCGAGTATAAATGTGCTGTAATTTTTAATTCTGGTAATGTAAATAAGGTAGTAACGTACAGACACCTTGAATATTGCCTGCAATAAGGAGTTGAGAGATATGTAAGAAACCCACTAGTATATAAATAAGTGATTAAAAGGCATTACTAGTATACCTAAGGGGAAGGGGAACAGACGAAGTAGTGGAGCAAAGAGGAGAGTGAAAATTGAGAGACAAAATTACAAGCATAAATTAGAGTTAAATATTTGCAAATTGCTAATATATGAGTGTAATAAAATACCACTGAAACCCCATATATCTAAACTGAGTATATGATAACAGTAGAAAGAATAAACTGGTTAGGATTAAGTTGTTATTTAAACAGCGTCCACACATAAAAGATAATGGTTATATGGCAAACACATATTATAAGCTACGACTATAGACCCACTAGAAATAGTGTAGAGAAACGCTATGTAAATATATATATACAGCTTTTAACATAAAGTGATAATGAATCTTTAAAGGTGCTGTACATGAACAGCGTTTTTTTTTTAAACTAATAACTGGTAATACACGTATTAACTTGAAAGAGATCTTCTAAAACTAAATCATTGTATTACATGTATATAGGGTTGCACAAACAGAGAGATTCAGTGAAGGTTTACTTGCAATATTAAATCAATAAAAGATACAGCCCCTGAGTTCAACCGCGATTTACAACCTAGCGAGATCCAAACTGGCTGGGTGCGATATTATTGCACATGTTGGGATGAGACTGCACGTTTGAAGAAAAGAATACCCAGATATGTTACTGAGTTAAGGGGCTTAACGATTAGATATAACTATGGAGCTTGAAATGTGTAGCAGTCAATGTTTGTTACGATTTTGCACTTGGGCAACAGCATTATGTATTCTATTCTTCAGCTTTCCCTTTCTTTTCTTTTTTGGGGCTTCTGCAGACTTAAAGGGGGAGCTAGTAACCAGTTCTGCCCAAGAGGAGTCAGGGGAGTTATTACTAGGCAGGACATTCTCGTGGACATCAACGAGTGGATCCGACTCATCCTCCCGTAGTTCTTCTCGAGATGAGTGTGAGTCTTCTTGGAGTGGAGAAAATTTATTAGAGAGAGCGAGAGGAGTAGAGAAGCTAATATGACACTCAGATTGCGAGTGGGGTACTGAAGGAGTGTCACTCGAGCAGCATGAATGCTTGGCATGAAGTTAAGTTAGAGGATTTTTTTCCTTGTAGGTGCGGTGAAACTCGGGCAGGAGCTGCAATATTGATTGTGGTCTGTGTGGGCTTCTCTGGATCCTTTTGGTTGATCTCATTGGCAGAGGCAAGTTGGTCAGCTTGAAAAGTATCTAGGCTGATGTTTGAGCAAACTGCAGCGCAATCACCGGATGGGGTAAGTGCAAATTGAGGCATATCAAGAAACGCTGACAGGGCTTCAGGTGTACAAAAATCTTTGATTGAATCATCCAGGAATAGGCGCATTGTAGCTGGATAGTGTAGTGCGAACTTAATGCCCCACTGATGCAAAATAGTTTTGATGGGGTTGTAGGCTCTTCGCTTGTTAGATAGTTCTTTTGAAAAATCTCTGAATATTGATATTTCGTGTTCCTGCCAAGTAAGTGTTCCCATTTACCTTGCTCTTTGGATAATTATCTCCGTATGTGCATAGTTTAGGAATCTAGTGATAATTGGGCTTGGTTTCTGGGTTGGGCCAGGCCTAGGGTTTAGGGTACGATGAGATCCCTCAGTAATGAGGTCCTGGCAGGGTGGAAGTTTAAGCAAATTTGGAAGTACATGCATTAAAAGTGCACTGGTGTCTCCGAGCTCTGCACCTTCAGGAAAACCCAGAAATCTAAGGTTGTTATGTCTATTTCTGTTTTCAATGTCATCAATTTTGTCTTGAAGATTCCTAATAACTCTGTCCTGCTCCCTGATTGTAGCTTTCAGATCGATAATAGAGCTTTCATTTTGAGTTGTTTTATCTTCTGTGGCACTAATTTTTTGGTCAAGTATTTGCATATTAGTAACATTCTGCTGTGAAGTTATTTTTAAATTGTTTATTTCGTTGATTAGTTGTTGAAACATTGATTCCACTCTGTTAAGAGAGCTGTTATGCAAAGGTTGGTCGGCCATTGTTGCAGGCCAAAATAGACAAGCTGTATAGTTGCTGGTAAAAACTTCCATAGTTGTGAGACAGTAAAAATACTATACCAGAGCCAAACTATGATGTAGGTAGGATAAGGTCTCAATTGTTGGCAAAGGCTGATTGTCCGGATGCTGGTGGATGGATGATGATAGTTGGTGTTCCCAGGAGCTACAAAATTAAGCAGCCATCTTCAGCATAGTCAAGCCACGCCCCCTTCATTTTGTTGTTTTTTTTAACCAAATTTTCAACATAGGCATTTTGGGACCTCCACTCATGAACAGTGTCACTGCGATTTTGTTACTCTGTCCCAGACATTGATTCCCCACAAAGACCACGCCATTGTGTGCCACATGTGCAAAAACACATTTTAGGCAGGATGTGAAAAATGGCAGCTGTACTGTTCATAAGTAGATGTGAAAAAATGGTAATGTTGAAAATCTGGAGTGAAAATATTAAAAATTGTCGAAGTTAGAAGCATGCATGGAAACTGTGCAATGCACACTTGTAACACAGTTATTTTTTGAAATTTTTTTAACCAAATTTGCAACATAGACTTTTTAGGAACCCGCCTCATGAACAGTGGCACTGTCATTTTGTTAACTGGTCCTGAAAGGTGATTCGGCACAGTGACTGCGAAATGACATTTTGGGACTGAATAACAAGGTGACAGTGCATGTTTTCATGAGATGGGGTCCCAAGAACCCCATGTTGAAAATTTGGAGTGAAAATTGAAAAACAATGGCTGAGAGATCCACCTAAGTTGAAGTCTACCCCTCCCCCCCATTTATGTCATTATACAGCTTACCAGCATTTCTTCATTTTGCAGTCCTGCTTTGAAGAGTCCAGACGTGTTCCCGCTCCACCGAAGATCAAGTGCCGGACCTCCGGAGGTAAGTATGGGGTGACGGGGGTGTGGGGAAGTGGAGTGCACAGAGGGTGGGGGAGGGTTGGGGAGGGGCACTGCAGACAACGAGGACCGTTCCTTTTTTAGGTACAGAAAAAAAATGTTGCAGAATTGTTTTTTTTCTTTATTGGGGAAATAAAACAAATGTTGGGCACACTAAGGTGGGCTCCCAGTGTGCCCATGACTTTCAGGGGTGTGATGTTGGTCACACTGTGGTGGGCTCCCAGTGTGCCACACAATGGGGGTGGGGCAGGGGCAGGAACATGATCAATTTTCTGTAAGCACCTCTGCATTTCTTCTACTACAACAAGATGTTGCTTGCACAAGACAACATAAAAAGTGCTAAATCATGCATTTTGGAGTGCAAGAACCCAGGGGAGGATTACATGATGGGGGGGGGGAACTGATGGCCATCAAACAGGAAAGGGATTTTAGAGTAATTATATCTGATGACCTAAAGGTAGCCAAACAATGTGCCAAGGCTGTGGGAAATGCCAGTGGGATGCTGGGGTGCATAGGGAGAGGTATCACTAGCAGAAGGAAGGAGGTGATGATGCAACTGTACAGATCATTAGTGAGGCCTCATTTGGAATATTGTATCCAGTTCTGGAGGCTGTATCTCTGTAAGGACATAGACAGGGTGGAAGCAGTTCAAAGAAGGACAACAAAGGTGGTGCAGGGTGTAAGCGTGTGGGTTCAATAACAGACACCAGTCCTTAAATCAAGTACATAAAAAATGCTGGTGTAGCATTTATTATTTTATTTTCCAAAAATGATAACAAAATTAACTGTTCAAAAAATATTTACAGAAAAGAAATGGGTGTTTAAACTTTCACACTAAAATAACAACAACAAAAAAAAAAATCAGGCTAGTCTTCCCTCAGACTCCCTGCTCTTCTCTGTATGTTCAATATTTTTCTCCACTCTGGTGTGTAGGCACTCACACCTCCTCTTCCTTGCTTGGTCAGAAGAAACTGACCAGCACACCTGAATTAGCCTCCTGGTGGGGAGGTTATTATAGTACAATAATCATGACATCATTGACATGTGACTATCAATTATACCAAAAAACCTTATTCCTCTACTCTGGAACTTAAGGCTTCACATTCTCTAAATCTAAAGCTTATTATGTCTTTCTTCAGCATAATATTAGTAATACTCTATAAGAACTCATTTTAACTTAGAGGAACCTAAATTAGTGGTGAAAGCATCATCAAGGACCCTTTTAGCCCCTCCCCTTTCAATGACATCACCACACCACTTCTATATTAGCAGCCATTTTCTGGGCTGCCAGCTCTATAGAAGTCATTTCTTGCTACCTGCCACCATTTCCGGTAAAGAAACCAAGAAATTCAAACTTGTTTATAGAGGACTCTAACCTTCCCAGATAAAAACAGAGTAGGGGTGTGCTCCCCCTCTATTTATTCTGTGAAGCCAGAGTAGCTCTATCACTATTCAGCCTTGTTTACTTATTCCTTAAATTTACTTGGCTTAGTTTTTCTACTTATACCTTTACTTCATTTGAACACATTTTTATTCTCTGCATACATTCCAGAAAGAGCCTAGTATTATTATTATCCTTAATTTACTGTGCTAGAACTGTATTTAAACATATTTTTATGTTTTACATTTCTCCACCCCCACCTCCCACGAGAGCTCTGCCATTTCAGCAATCAGCAAACCTTGCACTATTTCACTCCCCATACTGTACTTCACTTCTTGGTAGCTTTAAACAACACAATAACAAGTCAGACACCCCAAATCATGTTTTTATACACAGGAACAGTCTGCACTAACTGCACTACTTATTTAACTTTTTATTTAATATCTTTGTTTTCAGGCAGCAGGCGAGATCTACAGTGGCTGCAGGAGGTTACTTTCTCCCTTGCAACAGCCTGCTTGCTCATCTTCCAGTCTTGCAGAGACTCGCTTTAAAATGACGCTATATGGCACTCTGCTCTGGTGTTGGAAACACTCTTGTTTCTTGGGGGATTCAAAATCTTCCACAGAATTTACATAGCAGGACGCTTTAAAGGGGATCTGCTTTTAACTTCATGTGGCAGTTTTGATGGCTAGAATGACAACAGATTAAGGTACAGCACAGATAGGAGAACAGAATTGTCAGGTTGGCCACCCTGACAAGAAATTAAGGATAGACAGAAAAGTTTAAGAGAACAGAACAGAGTGAAAAGAATAAATGTTTTTAATTTTATGTTGACATTCTCATCATGCCACACAAGGCCTGCACCAAAAGTCATATGAGGAGAGACTGGGAGACTTCAATATGTATACCCTGGAGTAGAGAAAAGACAGGGAGATATGATAGAAACCTGCAAATATCTAAAAGGCATAAATAGGGTACCAGAGGGTAGCATCTTTCAGAAAATGAGATATTCAGGAACAAGGGTGCATGGCATGAGGCTGGAAGGGGGTAGACTAAGGGGTAGCATAAGGAAGAATTTCTTCCCAGAAAGGGTGGTGGATGCATGCAATAGATTCCCAGCAGAGGTGGTAGGGGCAAACACAGTGGAGGGATTCACGCATGCATGGGACAGACATAGTGGAACCCTAGCAATGGGAACGAGGAGGTAAAGTCAGAGATCAAGTAAGGTCTGCGGCCTTTACAGGAGGCAGGAAAATAGGCAGACTAGGTGGGCCTAGTGGTCCTTTTCTGCTGTCAGTTTCTCTGTTTCTGTGTTTCATATGTTAATTCTCCAGAAATGCACTGGTTGAAACAAATTCAGGCAGTGAGATTGGGAACTTGGGTCAAACACACATAAAATTTATGAGCCTCTTCACGCATACCTGATTGCCATCACAACCATGGCTACCACCTTTACTCACCAAAAACCTTGAACAGCCCTAAAGTGTAAAACACTCTTACATGAAAAATATAATAATTTCCTCTTGTGATACCCTGCTCACACATAATCATTTTTATGTTGTCTTGCACACATGCAAGAAACATATTGCGGTGACTTGGAATAGCAGGTTATGGAGGTGCGGTCCTGCGGTGGCCAGTGGCACCACTGCTTTTTTGGGCTGGGCTCTGTGGCATGAATTAGACTGCATGCTGTCTATGACAGCAGTGCAAAAGCATGCCACCACCTTGAAAAGATTTAGTCACTGCAATGAGAAGTGCCCCCTCATTGCAGGACGTGCCTTCCCTGGTGTAACATTTCAATAAACATGGCGGCCACCTCTCGCAGTCCCCATAGCAGCAAATGTCGGGGGTGCCCAATCCCCCTGTCAGCCTTTGCCCTCCCCAGTTAATTTGCTGACAGGCTAACCCAATCCCCCATCAGCATAATGTCCCCCCAAAACATTTGCTGTATGCCGGGGTGCCCAATCCCTCGGCTCATACTACCCCAAAAGCACACCATGTGGCCAATGGGGATGCCCAATCCCCATCAGCTCCAACTCCCCAAAACAAAAGCCAGATAGCATGCTGGGAACCCACCCCAGCATGCTCATGCCAGTACACTGTATGGTTGAAGGGTTGCCCAATCTCTGTCAGCTCCAGACCCGCCGAAGAAACACCCAGGTATGCCAGCATACTGGGAGTCCACCCCAGCATGCCCAAAGTGTCCTACATTGCTGTTTTTTTAATTTTTATTCCTGTAAAACCAGAAAACAGTCCCTCGCAGTCTCTTGTGCCCCCACCACACCCACCTCTGCGCACCCACCGCCCACACCCCATACTTACCTCCGGGGCTGGCGGCGATCTTCAGTGGACCGGGAACACATCTGCACTCTTCAAAGCTGACCACGAACTGAAGAAATGCCAGTAAGTTCTATAATGGCATAAATAGGGTTTTTTCAACTTTGGTGGATATCTCATCCATTTTGGGGAATTATTTCACCAAATTTTTAACATGGGGTTCTTGGGACAACACCTCGTGTACTCAGTCACTGTCATTTTGTTATTCGGTCCCAAAATGTGATTTTGCGGTCACTGTGCAGAACCACCTTTTGGGACCAATTAATGAAATGACATTGTCACAGTTCATGAGGTAGGCTCCCAGAAATCCTATTTTGCAAATTTGGTGAAAAAATTCCCCAAAATGACTGCGTTACGAGTGTGTGTTGCGCAGTTCCTGATACTATCATAACCCGAGAATTTTTAATATTTTCACTCCAGATTTTCAACATTGCCATTTTACCACACCTCCTTATGAACAGTACAGCTGTCATTTTTCACATCTCGCCCGATTAAGAAAATCACAGTGCCACTGTCCATGAGCAGAGGTTCCAAAATGCATATGTTAAAAATTTGGTGACAAAATTCCACAAAATGCCTATTTTATGAGCGTGCATTGCACAGTTTCCACACACACTCGTAAGTTCGAGAATTGTTAATATTTTCACTCCAGATTTTCAACTTTGCCATTTTTGCACACCTCCATAAGAACAGTGCAGTTGTTATTTTTCACATGCTGTGCGAAAGTGGTTTTGCACATGCGGTGCACAATGGCGCGGTCACTGTAGGAAATCAATGTTCAGGACAGATTAAGAAAATCACTGTGACAGTGTTCATGAGTGGAGGTCCCAAAATGCTTAAGTAGAAAATTTGGTGAGAATATTCCACAGAATGACTGTGTTATGGGCATGCATTGCGCAGTTTCCATGCACACTCATAACTTGGAGAATTATTAATATTTTCACTCCAGATTTTCTACATTGCCATTTTTGCACACCTCCTTAAGAACAGTACAGTTTCTCACATCCTGCCCAAAATGTGGTTTCAAGCTACTGGCACAGAATGGCGCAATCACTGTGGGACATCAACGTTCAGGACAGATTTATAGAAACATAGAAACATGGACTTTGACAGCAGATAAGGACCACTTGGCCCATCCAGTCTGCCCATTTCCCTACCTACTGGATAAGCTGCAGATTCTAGTTAACTAACAGCCTACTTCCTGCCACCCCCCACTACAATTGCCTTGTGTCTGTCCCATGCATGTTTGAATTCCCCCACTGTTTTAACCCCAACAACCTCCCCAGGAAGGCAATTCCATGCATCCACCACTCTCTTCATGAAAAAAGATTTCCTCACATTACCCCTGAGCCGTCCCCGCTCTATCTTTAAATCGTGTTCCCTTGTTCTTACACATCTCTTTTTCTGAAAGATGCTACCCTCCTGGACTTTGTTGATTCCCTTGAGGTACTTGAACGTTTCTATCATGTCCCCCATCCCTCCTTTCATCAAGGGTATACATATTAAGCTCTCTCAGTCTCTCTTCATATGATTTCTGATGCAGACCCTCGCCATTTTAGTTGCCTCCTCTGGACTGCTTCCATCCTGTCTATGTCCTTGCATAGATGAGGTCTCCAAACACCACACAGAACTCCAGATGGGGTCTCACCAACTGTCTGTACAGAGGGATAACCACTTCCCTTTTTCTACTTGTGATGCCCCTTCCTATGCATCCCAGTATCCCCTGGCTCTCCTCACTGACTTCTCACATTGCTTACCCACCTTTAGATCATCCGATATGACTACCCCAAGTCCCGTTCCATTTTGTTGTTGTTAGTACCTCCCTGCTATTGTGTACTCTTCCCTGGGTTTTGTTTCCCAGGTGCATTACTTGCACTTCTTTGCATTGAATCTAAGTTGCTATATGTCTGACCATTCCTCCAACCATGCAAGTCCCTTCTCATCCTTTCTACCCCCTTGTGTATCAACTCTGTTACAGATCTTTGTATCATCTGCAAAGAGGCATACCTTTCCTTCCAGACCCTCTGCAATGTCACCTATAAAGATGTTAAAGAGGACTGGACCCAGTACTGAGCCCTGAGGTACTCCACTAGTGACCCCCCTTTCTTTGGAATGTGTGCCACTCACTATTACCTTCTGTGTCCTGCTGTGCAGCCAGTTTGCAACCCAGGCTACCACCCTGGGACCCACTCCCAAGCTGGCTAACTTGATTATTAATCTTTTGTGTGGGACTGTGTCAAATGCCTTGCTAAAGTCTAGGTAGGCCATATCCACAGCCCCTTCCTAGTCTATTACTTTGGTCACCCAGTCAAAGAAATCTATTAGATTCATCTGACATGACCTTCCTGCTGTAAATCCATGCTGCTTTGGGTCCTGTGCCCTGCTGGCCTCTAGGTACTCAACAATTCTTTCTTTCAGAAGTGATTCCATCATTTTCCCTACTACTGAGGTCAAACTTACAGATCTGTAGTTTCTGCTTCTGTCTTGCTCCCACTTTTGTGAAGGGAATCCATCTGCCCTCCTCCAGTCCTCAGGTACCACCCCATCCTCCCATGATCTGTTAAAAGTGTGGTCAGTGGTGTCACTAGGTCCTCCCTTAGTTCTTTTAGGATTCTGGGGTGAATCCCGTCAGGCCCCATTGCTTTGTCCACCTTGAGTTGTAGGAGTTCTTTCAGGACTCTTTCTTCTGTAAATGGACTGGTGTCAACCCACCTACCCAGAGTGCTTCTGTTGTCTGGTTTAGGTAACTCCTCCTCATCTTCTTTTGTGAATACTGAGCAAAAGTATTCATTCAGTATCTCTGCCTTTTCACTGTCCCCCTCTGCCCACCTCCCCTCTCCTTATTAATCTTCACTATTCCTCCCTTAACCTTTCTATGCTCCCTAATGGACCTATAAAAGGTTTTATCCCCCTTCTTAACTGACTTGGCTATTTTTTCCTCAGTTTGGGCTTTTGCTATTCTGATTGCCTTCCCCACTTCTTTCTGCTTTAATTGATACAGTTCTCTGTCGTGCTCCTTCTGTGATGCCTTATACTTTTTGAATGCAGCCTTTTTCTCCTTAACCTTCCCTGCCACCTCTTTTGAGAACCATAGTGTTTTACTCCACTTTGTTTTCTTTATTTGTTTCACACAAAGGCTTGTTGCCTCTATGATGGCAGTTTGATTTTTCTCCATTGTTCTTCCACCCCTCCTTTTGCCATTTGCCAGTGTATTCCTCAGGTATTCACCCATTTGCCACAGTCAGCCCTTCTAATCCAGTATGCTTGTTTTGTATGGCTTGTCTCCATGGTTGTGCTTATTGTGAAGCACACTGCACTAGTCGCTTGTTCCCAGATGTCTACTGACTTCTAAATTTGTGATCCTCTCTCCATTTGAGAGTACCAGGTCTAGTATTGCTTCCTCCCGAGTGGGTTCCAACACTAGCTGTCTAAGGCCTGCCCCCTGCAGAGCATCAAGAATGACCCTGCTCTTGGATGTGGCTGTAGTACATGTCATCCAGTTAACATCTGACATATTCAGGTCCCCCATTAACAGTATCTCCCCTTTTTCAGCCATTTTGAGAATGTCCTCTATCATTTTCTTGTTCATTTCCTCCCCTTGAGATGGGGGTCTGTATACAACCCCTGTGCGGATTGTGATGCCATTCCCTGTCACCAAGGTGACCCAGAGTGCCTCTTGTCCTCCCCCTTTACTTTTTACTTCTGTAGCTTTGATCCCTTCCCTTATGTATAGAGCTACTCCACCTCCTCTTTTCCCCTCCCTGTCCCTTCTGTAGACTGTGTACCCCAGTATGTTGACATCCCAGTCATGGTTCCCCATGTACCATGTTTCTGTGACTACCACAATATCCAAGTGTTCATCTTCCATCAAGGCTACTAGCTCAGGAAGCTTGTTTCCCAGACTACGGGCATTGGTACTCATTGCCCTTCATTTAATGTTGGCTTTATCCTTTTTCCCCCCATGCCTGCTTTTTTTGCCCTTGTCTATTTTTCCATTTACCCCGTCCTGCCCTCTGTTGAGCACTGTACCTCAGTGTTTACCTTACTTCGCGTCATGTTTTGTGGGGGGAGGCTTGAAATTTCCTGCCTCTTATTAGCATCTCCCCCCATGGCTAGTTTAAAAGTTTGCCAAGGAAGCATTTAAACCTGTCACTTAGGATCTTGGTTCCCTTCATGAACAGATGCAGACCATCATGCCAGTATAAACCTTCATCTCATACAAAATCACAGTGCCACTGTTCATGACCAGAGGTCCCAAAATGCTTTCATGAGGTGGGGTAAGAAAAATCCCATGCTGAAAATTTGGAATAAAAATACCAACAAATGCCCAGGGCATTAGGGTTACTGACCATAACATCCCATCCTGTAGAGACTAACCAGTGTCAGGGGTGTGACTTTAGATTGTCGGTTCTAATGCTCATGCCATTCCACCCCAACCCCCACCCTGCAGCCATTGACAGGCATCGAACTGCACCTTGCACTCTTCTGCCCCAAAGTTCACTCCATTCTTCCAAACTGCACCCATCTCAATGTATTTCCATGTGGAAAGAGGTGAGCATAAGGCCAGAGGACCCCAAGGCAGAACGCAATACTTGTCAGACTCTGCAGGGTAGGGTGAGGTGAAATCACATGATCGTTATGGCCGACACCCAAAGGCACACCTTAGTACCTGTCAGTCTCTTCAGGGTGGTGTGGGGTTGGCGTCACTTCCGTACTTCACTGCCATTCCTTTTATGCATCTGTCTAACTCCTGCACTACCAATGCCAATGTCAGCAAGACAACATTCGGCATTGACAAATGATTGTTTTATGTTTGCTTGCACAAAAAACATGTTGTGACAACTTCCTGGAGTTGCAGGTTGTGGAGGTGCGATTGTGCTGTGGCCAATGCCACCACTGCTTTTTGGGGCTTGTCTCTCTGGCACCAATAAATGATCATGCCAACTGACAGCTGCTCAGAAGCATGCCACCAACTTGAAACAATTGCAGGGCGTGTTTTGCCTGGTGTTACATTTCAGTGAACATGGCAGTGGTTGTTGCCATCCACCTCTTATAGTCCCATGGAAGCTGACATCGGGGGTGTCCAATCCCCCTGTCAGCATGCCCCCTCCCCAGTTCATTTACTGATGGGGGAGCCCAATCGCCGTCTGCTTAATGTTCCCCCTCCTATTTGTCTGCTGAGGGAGGGTGCCCAATCCCCCTCGGCATCATGCCCCCCCAAACACAGACAAGCTTTCTTTGCTGATGGGGGTCCAATCCCAGTCAGCTTCAGTTCCCCCTCTCCAAAAATACAGGTGGCATACTGGGAGCCCACCCCAGCGTGCCAAATGTACCTGTAAAATAGAAAACCTTCCCTCAAAGTTTAATTTTTTTTTTGTAACCTGCAAACAAGAAAACGGTCCCTCATTGTCTGTGGTGCCCCCTCCCCAAACCCGCACCCACCCTCTGCACTCCCACCTCCCTGCACCCCACCCCATACTTACCTCGGGCCTTGCAGCGACGATCTTGATGGAGCGAGAACACGTCTGCACTCTTCAAAGCCGACCACGAACTGAAGAAATGCCGATAAGCTGTATAATGGCATAAATGGGGGGTTTTCAGCTTAGGTGGATATCTGGGCCATTTTTTTGAGTTTTGCCACCAAATTTTCAACATGGGGTTCTTGGGACACCACCTCATGAACTCAGCCACCATCATCTCGTTATTCGGTCCCGAAAGGTGATTTTGCAGTCACTGCACAGAATCACCTTCTGTGACTGATTA